>BNCR01000010.1:4541903-6941903 GCA_014656515.1 Oryzias celebensis
CTGAAGACTGAAGGACTGAAAGGACTGAAGGACTGAAGGACTGAAGGACTGAAGGACTGAAGGACTGAAGGACTGAAGGACTGAAGGACTGAAGGACTGAAGGACTGAAGGACTGAAGGACTGAAGGACTGAAGGACTGAAGGACTGAAGGACTGAAGGACTGAAGGACTGAAGGACTGAAGGACTGAAGGACTGAAGGACTGAAGGACTGAAGGACTGAAGGACTGAAGGACTGAAGGACTGAAGGACTGAAGGACTGAAGGACTGAAGGACTGAAGGACTGAAGGACTGAAGGACTGAAGGACTGAAGGACTGAAGGACTGAAGGACTGAAGGACTGAAGGACTGAAGGACTGAAGGACTGAAGGACTGAAGGACTGAAGGACTGAAGGACTGAAGGACTGAAGGACTGAAGGACTGAAGGACTGAAGGACTGAAGGACTGAAGGACTGAAGGACTGAAGGACTGAAGGACTGAAGGACTGAAGGACTGAAGGACTGAAGGACTGAAGGACTGAAGGACTGAAGGACTGAAGGACTGAAGGACTGAAGGACTGAAGGACTGAAGGACTGAAGGACTGAAGGACTGAAGGACTGAAGGACTGAAGGACTGAAGGACTGAAGGACTGAAGGACTGAAGGACTGAAGGACTGAAGGACTGAAGGACTGAAGGACTGAAGGACTGAAGGACTGAAGGACTGAAGGACTGAAGGACTGAAGGACTGAAGGACTGAAGGACTGAAGGACTGAAGGACTGAAGGACTGAAGGACTGAAGGACTGAAGGACTGAAGGACTGAAGGACTGAAGGACTGAAGGACTGAAGGACTGAAGGACTGAAGGACTGAAGGACTGAAGGACTGAAGGACTGAAGGACTGAAGGACTGAAGGACTGAAGGACTGAAGGACTGAAGGAGAGACTGAAGGACTGAAGGACTGAAGGACTGAAGGACTGAAGGACTGAAGGACTGAAGGACTGAAGGACTGAAGGACTGAAGGACTGAAGGACTGAAGGACTGAAGGACTGAAGGACTGAAGGACTGAAGGACTGAAGGACTGAAGGACTGAAGGACTGAAGGACTGAAGGACTGAAGGACTGAAGGACTGAAGGACTGAAGGACTGAAGGACTGAAGGACTGAAGGACTGAAGGACTGAAGGACTGAAGGACTGAAGGACTGAAGGACTGAAGGACTGAAGGACTGAAGGACTGAAGGACTGAAAGGACTGAAGGACTGAAGGACTGAAGGACTGAAGGACTGAAGGACTGAAGGACTGAAGGACTGAAGGACTGAAGGACTGAAGGACTGAAGGACTGAAGGACTGAAGGACTGAAGGACTGAAGGACTGAAGGACTGAAGGACTGAAGGACTGAAGGACTGAAGGACTGAAGGACTGAAGGACTGAAGGACTGAAGGACTGAAGGACTGAAGGACTGAAGGACTGAAGGACTGAAGGACTGAAGGACTGAAGGACTGAAGGACTGAAGGACTGAAGGACTGAAGGACTGAAGGACTGAAGGACTGAAGGACTGAAGGACTGAAGGACTGAAGGACTGAAGGACTGAAGGACTGAAGGACTGAAGGACTGAAGGACTGAAGGACTGAAGGACTGAAGGACTGAAGGACTGAAGGACTGAAGGACTGAAGGACTGAAGGACTGAAGGACTGAAGGACTGAAGGACTGAAGGACTGAAGGACTGAAGGACTGAAGGACTGAAGGACTGAAGGACTGAAGGACTGAAGGACTGAAGGACTGAAGGACTGAAGGACTGAAGGACTGAAGGACTGAAGGACTGAAGGACTGAAGGACTGAAGGACTGAAGGACTGAAGGACTGAAGGACTGAAGGACTGAAGGACTGAAGGACTGAAGGACTGAAGGACTGAAGGACTGAAGGACTGAAGGACTGAAGGACTGAAGGACTGAAGGACTGAAGGACTGAAGGACTGAAGGACTGAAGGACTGAAGGACTGAAGGACTGAAGGACTGAAGGACTGAAGGACTGAAGGACTGAAGGACTGAAGGACTGAAGGACTGAAGGACTGAAGGACTGAAGGACTGAAGGACTGAAGGACTGAAGGACTGAAGGACTGAAGGACTGAAGGACTGAAGGACTGAAGGACTGAAGGACTGAAGGACTGAAGGACTGAAGGACTGAAGGACTGAAGGACTGAAGGACTGAAGGACTGAAGGACTGAAGGACTGAAGGACTGAAGGACTGAAGGACTGAAGGACTGAAGGACTGAAGGACTGAAGGACTGAAGGACTGAAGGACTGAAGGACTGAAGGACTGAAGGACTGAAGGACTGAAGGACTGAAGGACTGAAGGACTGAAGGACTGAAGGACTGAAGGACTGAAGGACTGAAGGACTGAAGGACTGAAGGACTGAAGGACTGAAGGACTGAAGGACTGAAGGACTGAAGGACTGAAGGACTGAAGGACTGAAGGACTGAAGGACTGAAGGACTGAAGGACTGAAGGACTGAAGGACTGAAGGACTGAAGGACTGAAGGACTGAAGGACTGAAGGACTGAAGGACTGAAGGACTGAAGGACTGAAGGACTGAAGGACTGAAGGACTGAAGGACTGAAGGACTGAAGGACTGAAGGACTGAAGGACTGAAGGACTGAAGGACTGAAGGACTGAAGGACTGAAGGACTGAAGGACTGAAGGACTGAAGGACTGAAGGACTGAAGGACTGAAGGACTGAAGGACTGAAGGACTGAAGGACTGAAGGACTGAAGGACTGAAGGACTGAAGGACTGAAGGACTGAAGGACTGAAGGACTGAAGGACTGAAGGACTGAAGGACTGAAGGACTGAAGGACTGAAGGACTGAAGGACTGAAGGACTGAAGGACTGAAGGACTGAAGGACTGAAGGACTGAAGGACTGAAGGACTGAAGGACTGAAGGACTGAAGGACTGAAGGACTGAAGGACTGAAGGACTGAAGGACTGAAGGACTGAAGGACTGAAGGACTGAAGGACTGAAGGACTGAAGGACTGAAGGACTGAAGGACTGAAGGACTGAAGGACTGAAGGACTGAAGGACTGAAGGACTGAAGGACTGAAGGACTGAAGGACTGAAGGACTGAAGGACTGAAGGACTGAAGGACTGAAGGACTGAAGGACTGAAGGACTGAAGGACTGAAGGACTGAAGGACTGAAGGACTGAAGGACTGAAGGACTGAAGGACTGAAGGACTGAAGGACTGAAGGACTGAAGGACTGAAGGACTGAAGGACTGAAGGACTGAAGGACTGAAGGACTGAAGGACTGAAGGACTGAAGGACTGAAGGACTGAAGGACTGAAGGACTGAAGGACTGAAGGACTGAAGGACTGAAGGACTGAAGGACTGAAGGACTGAAGGACTGAAGGACTGAAGGACTGAAGGACTGAAGGACTGAAGGACTGAAGGACTGAAGGACTGAAGGACTGAAGGACTGAAGGACTGAAGGACTGAAGGACTGAAGGACTGAAGGACTGAAGGACTGAAGGACTGAAGGACTGAAGGACTGAAGGACTGAAGGACTGAAGGACTGAAGGACTGAAGGACTGAAGGACTGAAGGACTGAAGGACTGAAGGACTGAAGGACTGAAGGACTGAAGGACTGAAGGACTGAAGGACTGAAGGACTGAAGGACTGAAGGACTGAAGGACTGAAGGACTGAAGGACTGAAGGACTGAAGGACTGAAGGACTGAAGGACTGAAGGACTGAAGGACTGAAGGACTGAAGGACTGAAGGACTGAAGGACTGAAGGACTGAAGGACTGAAGGACTGAAGGACTGAAGGACTGAAGGACTGAAGGACTGAAGGACTGAAGGACTGAAGGACTGAAGGACTGAAGGACTGAAGGACTGAAGGACTGAAGGACTGAAGGACTGAAGGACTGAAGGACTGAAGGACTGAAGGACTGAAGGACTGAAGGACTGAAGGACTGAAGGACTGAAGGACTGAAGGACTGAAGGACTGAAGGACTGAAGGACTGAAGGACTGAAGGACTGAAGGACTGAAGGACTGAAGGACTGAAGGACTGAAGGACTGAAGGACTGAAGGACTGAAGGACTGAAGGACTGAAGGACTGAAGGACTGAAGGACTGAAGGACTGAAGGACTGAAGGACTGAAGGACTGAAGGACTGAAGGACTGAAGGACTGAAGGACTGAAGGACTGAAGGACTGAAGGACTGAAGGACTGAAGGACTGAAGGACTGAAGGACTGAAGGACTGAAGGACTGAAGGACTGAAGGACTGAAGGACTGAAGGACTGAAGGACTGAAGGACTGAAGGACTGAAGGACTGAAGGACTGAAGGACTGAAGGACTGAAGGACTGAAGGACTGAAGGACTGAAGGACTGAAGGACTGAAGGACTGAAGGACTGAAGGACTGAAGGACTGAAGGACTGAAGGACTGAAGGACTGAAGGACTGAAGGACTGAAGGACTGAAGGACTGAAGGACTGAAGGACTGAAGGACTGAAGGACTGAAGGACTGAAGGACTGAAGGACTGAAGGACTGAAGGACTGAAGGACTGAAGGACTGAAGGACTGAAGGACTGAAGGACTGAAGGACTGAAGGACTGAAGGACTGAAGGACTGAAGGACTGAAGGACTGAAGGACTGAAGGACTGAAGGACTGAAGGACTGAAGGACTGAAGGACTGAAGGACTGAAGGACTGAAGGACTGAAGGACTGAAGGACTGAAGGACTGAAGGACTGAAGGACTGAAGGACTGAAGGACTGAAGGACTGAAGGAATGAAGGACTGAAGGACTGAAGGACTGAAGGACTGAAGGACTGAAGGACTGAAGGACTGAAGGACTGAAGGCTGAAGGACTGAAGGACTGAAGGACTGAAGGAACTGAAGGACTGAAGGACTGAAGAGGACTGAAGGACTGAAAGGACTGAAGGACTGAAGGACTGAAGGACTGAAGGACTGAAGGACTGAAGGACTGAAGGACTGAAGGACTGAAGGACTGAAGGACTGAAGGACTGAAGGACTGAAAGGACTGAAGGACTGAAGGACTGAAGGACTGAAGGACTGTGAAGGACTGAAGGACTGAAGGACTGAAGGACTGAAGGACTGAAGGACTGAAGGACTGAAGGACCGAAGGACTGAAGGACTGAAGGACTGAAGGACTGAAGGACTGAAGGACTGAAGGACTGAAGGACTGAAGACTGAAAGAAACTGAAGACTGAAGGAAAACTGAAGGACTGAAGGACTGAAGGACTGAAGGACTGAAGGACTCTGAAAGGACTGAAGGACTGAAGGCGGACTGAAGGACTGAAGGGACTGAAAGGACTGAAGGACTGAAGGGGACTGAAGGACTGAAGGACTGAAGGACTGAAGGACTGGGACGAGGACTGAAGGACTGAAGGACTGAAGGACTGAAGGACTGAAGGACTGAAGGACTGAAGGACTGAAGGACGAAGGACTGAAGGACTGAAGGACTGAAGGACTGAAGGACTGAAGGACTGAAGACGAAGGACTGAAGGACTGAAGGACTGAAGGACTGAAGGACTGAAGGACTGAAGGACTGAAGGACTGAAGGACTGAAGGACTGAAGGATGAAGGACTGAAGGACTGAAGGGACTGGAGAGGACTGAAGGACTGAAGGACTGAAGGACTGAAGGACTGAAGGACTGAAGGACTGAAAGGACTGAAGGACTGAAGGACTGAAAGGACTGAAGGACTGAAGGACTGAAGGACTGAAGGACTGAAGGACTGAAAGGACTGAAGGACTGAAGGACTGAAGGACTGAAGGACTGAAGGACTGAAGGACTGAAGGACTGAAGGACTGAAGGACTGAAGGACTGAAGGACTGAAGGACTGAAGGACTGAAGGGACTGAAGGACTGAAGGACTGAAGGACTGAAGGACTGAAGGACTGAAGGACTGAAGGACTGAAGGACTGAAGGACTGAAGGACTGAAGGACTGAAGGACTGAAGGACTGAGGACTGAAGGACTGAAGGACTGAAGGACTGAAGGACTGAAGGACTGAAGGACTGAAGGACTGAAGGACTGAAGGACTGAAGGACTGAAAGGACTGGAAGGACTGAAGGACTGAAGACTGAAGGACTGAAGACGGACTGAAGGACTGAAAGGGACTGAAGAGGACTGAAGGACTGAAGGACTGAAGGAGAAGGACTGAAGGACTGAAGAGGACTGAAGGACTGAAGGACTGAAGGACTGAAGGACTGAAGGACTGAAGGACTGAAGGACTGAAGGATGAAGGACTGAAGAGGACTGAAGGACTTGAAGGACTGAAGGACTGAAGGACTGAAGGACTGAAGGACTGAAGGACTGAAGGACTGAAGGACTGAAGGACTGAAAGAGGACTGAAGGACTGAAGGACTGAAGGACTGAAGGACTGAAGGACTGAAGGACTGAAGGACTGAAGGACTGAAGGAGGGACTGAAGGACTGAAGGGACTGAAGGACTGAAGACTGAAGGACTGAAGGACTGAAGGACTGAAAGGACTGAAGGACTGAAGGACTGAAGGACTGAAGGACTGAAGGACTGAAGGACTGAAGGACTGAAGGACTGAAGGACTGAAAGAAGGACTGAAGGACTGAAGGACTGAAGGACTGAAGGACTGAAGGACTGAAGGACTGAAGGACTGAAGGACTGAAGGACTGAAGGACTGAAGGACTGAAGGACTGAAGGACTGAAGGACTGAAGGACTGAATAAAAGGTAGCGAGCACTTGTGTGAAAAGACTCCGTTTTAAAAAAAGTTAAAATCAACAACATGTTGATCCACAGAAAAATAATCACAAGGAATAAATTGTGGGTCAGAGAAACCCCTTAGAGCAAAGAGAGGGTCTCTGGTTGATGCTGCAAATAGTAAAAAAGGCAAACTCTACATGGTTTTTCGTGTAAATCCAACTTATTTCCTCTTTTACATCCCTCATCCCAACTCATGTCCACCCTGCTTTGCATCTACTAAAACTCAAACTTTTTATTCAAGTGGGATTCCGCCTTAGACGCAAAAATGACTTTAAGGAGAAGAGGGAAGGGGTCCATACTGTTTCACATCGATGCACAGTTTTGACTACACCAAATAAAATAAGCAGATGTGTAATGAGCAGGCAGCCCGCCAACAGGAGTGAACAAAATTCCTGCAGGGAGGGCTGCAGTGGGGGGTGCAGATAGAGCCTCGCTCATGCAGAGTGAAAGTAAGACCAGAGTTATGTTTGCAGAGGATTATGAGTGAAGTGCAGCAGGGAGGGTGGTTGGATCAGTAGGATTAAACTGTTATTATAAGTATTTGTGACAGCTTGGATCTGGAGTCTCCAGGTAAGGTGAAGACGGTCTCACGACAACTGCAAGAACTACACCTTTAATCCACAAAACATTATTGCTGTGTCCTCATGCCAGGGCAGAAGGATGATGCTGAACCTATGGAGGGACCTCTCAAATGAACTCAACATGAAACCACATTCAAACTCAATGTGGCTCAGATAGAGACATTCTGACCTCTGCATGAACTCACCACACAGTGACTCCAGACTTTCAGTCATTAAAATCAATTGTTCAATGTCAGTTGTATTGATCTCATTAAAACCTACCTTTTTATTTAAAGAATACTCAAGGATTTGGTTATTTTTCTGCAGAACTATTCACTTTAATTTTAAAAAATCATCCTTCTATCCATTATCTAAACCCTTTTTGTCTCATTCGGGAAGAAGACAGAACACATCCTAGACAGGTCAGCAGTCTGTCGCAGATCGAAAAAGTCAAAGGAATGCTAAAAAATAGCCCTAAAAACATTAAGCTTTCTATGTTCATTACAAATTAATTTACTTTATAGTAACTTCTAAAAATATTTATGGGGCTGTGAAAAATATGTTCTTCCTTCTTGTGTATCTTTTTACATACAGACCCTTTCCAAAAATGTATATCATGAAATAACTTGTTCATTTCCATAATTCTGGACTTCAGCAGATCATCAAAAGGACACTATTCAAGAATCTGCAGACGTCCAGAATGATGTGGAGGACCAGCTCCAAAAACCACCACATTCAGACGCATTCAGGAGGTGGGCTACAACTGTTGGGTTCCTCAGCACAAGATACTGTACAGCCTGGACCAACAGAGGAAACGACTCAACTGGGCCAAAGAGATAAAGGACTGGACTGTTGACCAGTGGTCCATGGTCCTGTTTTCTGATGGAAGGAAAGCATTTTATTTGGGAATCAAGGTCCAAGGGTTTGGAGTAAGACTGGTGAGGAGCAGAACACAAACTGCTGGACGTCCAGTCTGAAATCTCACTGTCAGTCATGATTTGGGGTGCAATGTCCAGCGCTGGTGTTGGTAAAGTCTGCTTTTTTCAATCCAAAATCACTGCAACAGTCTCTAGCAGAATGTTCTAGAAGACTTCATGATTCTTTCTGCTGAGGAGATGCAGATTTCATCTTCCAGTAGGACCTGGGTAATCCCCATACGATTGAAGATGGTCGTGTCATTTTAAAAATACTTTATTTTGTTTGTTTTGATGTGATCATTATCTCTGTTTTTATCATTTTGCAAAAACTGAAGTAAAAAGGGATTTCTTTATAGTATCCTTATGTTTTAAAATCCTGTTTTCATGTCTTTTTTTAAACTGGAACCGCATTTTTTGTAAAGAAATACATCTATATGTGAAATCAATTTGACAGTGAATCTATATTCTTTGAAGATTCCCTTTTTTGAATGGAATTATGGAAATCAATACACTTTTCCACAATATTGTATTTTTTTGTTTTTAGAAAGGGTCTGATCTGTTTTTTCTTAATCTGCTGGGTCCCTTTGGGGTTGTGAGGTAGCTGGAACCCATCCCAGAACAGGTCACCAGTCTGTCACAGAGTGACACAACCACGTACTCACACAGGGACAATTTCACTACAAATGTCAATAAAAATAAGAACCACTAGTTAACCTATGGGGCATGTTTCAGGCTGTGAAAGGAAGCTGTAGAGCCGGGAGGAACACATGGAGTGACCATGCCATCTCCAAATAAGAAAGGACCCAGCTGGGATTTGGACCAGGGCCTTCTCGTTCTGAGGTGAGAGTGGTACCCACTACACCACCACTGCACCACATACGGCCATGTTTTTTTCTTTTTAGATATATTTCTTGAAAAGGGGGACACGAGTGAATGAGTCAACCTCTATTAAATGATGTCAGAAAAAAACTTGTAATCAGTAAACAACAAAAACATCAAATTGGATGAACAGTTTTTATTGAACATAAATATTTTGTATTAACAGAGAAGTTGTACATTTTAAGACTAAAAACATAAACTCCAGAATAATTCCTTGCTTCTAAAGACACATATTTTTAACTGCTTCTGTATTATTTTTCAATGTATTTTGTTGTTTTACTTTCATTTCTTTTATTTATGTTGACGTTACTGTTTATCTTATACAACTAAATGAACACACTATGTGACACTATGCATATATACATATATGTGTGCAGGAATAGCTGAATGTGGCCGGGAGCATGAAATACTTTTGTCATTCAGGACAGGAATGTTTTTTTTTTCATTTGAAAAACATTTAGTTGAATTTAATAAGAAATGTTGAAATTTTGTTGTTTTGCTTTCCTCAAAATAATTAGCATTGAAAAGAAAACCCTCACTGACAGATAGTGGTCAGAAGGTGAGTTTGGCTCAACAAACTGCTAAAAAAAACGGCCTTTCTCCAAAGTTAAGCGTATTCTTCACGTCATCTACGATTAGACAATTAATAAATTTACTTAAAAGGATAACAGACACTATTAACAAACTATATTTAGGGAAACGACTCATGTACATATTTATTGTTATTATTTAAGATTTAACTTTTTTCCACTAAAAACATTTTCTGATCTATCCTATCAAAAACTTTATTTTTGGAGCATAAAATGTAATAAAGACATCACATACAATTCCAAATAATACATTCATTCAGGGAATTCATATTTAAACTGCTGCCTTTTACATTTAGCTGCTAAAATGTTTTCTAATTTTGCCATGTTTAAGTGTCATTGTATTGGTAAGTGTTCCGTTTTTTTACATTTAAAAGAACTTTATCGACTCTCTAAGTCACCTTATGCTACAGCTGACAGGCCTATTCGGTGGGATCCACTTAACTACTCCTTTCCACCCGGCAGCTCCTTCCCTCCACCTGCTGCCCAGTGTGTTTGCAGGCGTTGCATGAAATCATCCAGGATCTGCTGAGCTGAAGTCGAGCTCACATCTTCAGCACCTTCATCCAAAAGTGATGCCTTCAGCCCTCCCCTTTCTCCCCAAATGTAACCGCTCCCCTGAGCTTGTTGAAACTCAGGCTCCACATGGTTTGTGCACAGGGAGGCCTTCTGTTTGTTTTGGGAATAAACAGGCTGCGGTCTGGCACCATAACTCACACCCATTTTCCTAAATTTAGCGCTGCTGATGTCGACGTCTGAGAAGGTTGAGTCTTGCTGGTCTGAGAGGCTTCCCTCATTTTGATTTGACAGATTTCTTTGCTTTATTGGCACAAACGCCGTGACTCTTTGTGAGCTTGCCTCTGATTCGACCAACCAAGTGGATGCTGCTGTGGATTCCTCGTGAGAATGGGATTGGGAGTCTGCTGGCTGAGGACGGTTTAGAGCCGAGGAGGCGAGAAACTTCTGTATGGCCTCAACCGAACCGAAGTGCTTCTCCAACAGGTCTTTGATCAAGCATGAAACCTGAATGAGAAACATCAGGCAAAAACTGTCAGCTTCTTTTCAGCTTACATCTGGAATTTTTAAGGAGACATCAATTAACTATGACGCTTGTTTTTGGACTGTGGGAGGAAGCTGGAGTGCCTGGAGAAAACCCAAGCATGCACGGGGAGAAAATGCAAACTTCACACAGAAAAAAACCCAGCAGGGATTTGAACCAATGGCATCTCGGTGTGAAGGGAGAGTGCTAACCACTGCACCACCGTATATGTATTTATGCATTAAAAACACTTATGTCAATCTCAACTACCAGAGATACTGCTGATCTAGAAGACTCAGGTGAGTCTCAGGAGATCAGCCAAAGCAATAGTAAACTTTAGTAAACTGTGAAGCTGCCCTGCTTGATGGATTCTTGGAGCATCATGGGTAATGTAGTTAGGAGACTCACAAAGGGATCTGTATTAACTGTGAAAGACTTGAATCAAATTTGACTTTCTGATGGTTTTCCTTGGGCCTTATAGTCCAAAAAATAAGTTACTTTTTAAAATGAAAAACATTTCATTTTTCTTTAACCAGAGAGCCACAATGTGGCTCTTTTACCTCCTTTTACCACCAGTAACTCTAAATAGGAAAGATGTCCTCGGATGGTACATGTTTATTCTGCCACTTTATTCCAGAAAAAATAAATAAAATGTAAAAATGTATCATACTAGGATCTGGTGTTTGTTTTTTTCATCTTGGTCTTTAAATGTTAACATCCCTGTCCATTATCAAAATTAGAAACCCAAAAATATTTAGAGTGTAAAATCAATTCTAAAAATAACCCTGGATCAGACTCTTACACCATAATATTCAAATATTGGACTTAAATTTACTCTAAAAGCTCCTCCTACAGTCCAAAAACACACTTTGTGGGTTCATTTGTGTTTCTAAATTGTCCCTCGATGTGACTATGATTGCGTTTGGTTATTTTTTCTCTATTTGGCCCTGCCATGGACTGGCAAACCATGTACCCTACCTTCACCCAATAATGACTGGATAGGTTCCACCACCTCTGTGACCCCAAAGGGGATTGTGCAGGCTTAGAAAACGGACAGATGGGTTTAATTTGAGAAGTTTAAAGATTCAGAGATTCTGTTTTTTTTCCTTTAAAAATGCATTCTAAGTGAAAAAACAAACAAAACGGTTTTAAGATATCTAGTCTGACTTCTTCAAAATCAGGAAACTTTATGTATGGTGTAATCAATGCATGACGGTGTCCACTAGATGGCAGTGTTCTCACATTAATATTCTCCAGCGCTGCTATGGTTCTGTGAGCATCCTCCAGTTCTGAGCTGAGCTGGGACACTCTGTTCAGGAGGTACTTCCTTTCACTGGTAAGGCTCTCAGACTGTATGCACAAAAACATACAAGATTTAAAAAAATAAGACGTTTTAGATCACTCTGTCACAGCTTCTCCATCCCTGTGTCTCTTTGTTTCCTCACCGCCACATGGAGGTGCTCCCCGAGCACGTTATTGGCCTGCTTGGTCCCAGTGTGTGTCTGCAAAAGGCTAGATAACACAAAGAAGTCCTTGATTTACTTATCTTTAAAGGGTTAACGGCAGGTGTTTGCTAGCACATGTACTGAGTCTGCAGCAACTGACACCCAGTTGAGGCCCAGTGAAAGCTAAGCATTCAACTGCAGTTGTTATTCTGGACAGATGAATGTTTGGTATGTGCCTGGTGGGCAGTGTTTGACCAGAGACTGTCAGCTTGTCAGGCAGGAAGAACACAACAGGACACCCCACAGAAAAGAGCAGGGACAAAAGGTGGCGCCCTATTGAGGATCAATGATGTTCCACAATCCAATAAATCTATAACAGCAGTTATGTAAAGACCTGGATTGACTTGTTAGGTTTGAAAAGAAAACGTGCAAACATGGCAAATAGGGTGGTTGAAAACTCCCAACCTTTTATACTTCTCTTTAACATGGCTGAGCTCGTCCCTGGTTCTCTGCAACTCTGCCTCGAGGCTCTCGATGCAAACTACGGTCTGCAGCAAGTTTTGGTGCAGATCAGCATTCTCCTCCTGCAGGGCCCTGAATGCAGACAGAACGTGGGTGAGGCAGTCACAGAAAAAGACCTTTTGGTGGGGGGAGTTGCTGGCTTTATTTAGACAAAAAAAAATCTAAAAAAAAGGTAAGCCTGTTGATTGAGTGTGACCATTGCTTGTTTAAGACGATTTCAGTCATTTGACACTTTTAACATTTAAAATCTACCTCAGGTTAAAATTGAAAATTACAAGACCCAAAACCGACCAGCCTAATTTAACACCGATTAACCCAACAATCTACCACATTTAGAATAAACAGTTTTAATCATATATTTAACAGATTCAACCTCTACATGAGAGCTGAAAGACCACAGAATAAACTGTAAACTTGTTATCAATAAATCAGACATTACAGTAATTCATTTAAGAAGTTAGAAGTTATATAGATGTTTTTGGTCATATTTCTAAGCAGGAGTACACTTTTAATGCTAAAAAACAATGTCAAAAGTGCAATTCTTTTACAAATATAGATATTCTGGGGTCATATATAGATAACATGCCAAAGTCTATCACTGGCATGAATAATCAGATGCTTAAAGACAATGTTCTATAAGTTTAACAGTAGTTAGAAGTGTTGGTAACACTTTTGATAGTAGAATATTTTGTAAAAAGGAAATATAACCAGTAAGGTCTGAAAAAAATACTTTGACTTTCCAGAGAAACCTAAAAGTAAAACTATAAAAATACATTCTTGATTAAGAGAAAACATTAAAAATGGGCCGCTGCGCTGATATTTTAAGTAATTTTGTTGCATCTCCATGTCGTGTGCAGATTCATATCAATGGTTATATAAATCTGTCCCACTGGAACTGCACTTTATTTCTGAACAACTGCATGTGGAAAGATGAGGCTTGTTAGAACCATCAATAATCCAATGACCCGTCACAGAGTGAGCTGAAGGGAAATCCATTTGTTTTCTACACGTGTTTCATCCTGATGGGGGTGGAGCCTATCCCAGAGGTTACCCAACTACAAGTTAGAAAAATCAAATGAATACATTTGAATGAAAATTACTTTGATTACAGCACTTTTTAGAAAACCTCTGTGATTTTTTTTTGTCAAAATCCATATGTGAAATGTTTGTGTTGCTGTTTTTGATTCGCACTAAACCTGTTTCAATTACAGTTGATTACAAAATGAACTGTGCTCAAAGGGGATGAAAGCAGGAGTTTGAATCGTTTGAAGTGCCACTACAATCATCTGTTGATCTTTTGTAAAAGCGGTTTTAGCCTGAATTTAAAAAAACCTGTCACTTTCTAAGACATTGTTTCTCCAGAGCCGCAGTAGTCAATTAGAAATTTGCTTCTGAATTGTGGGCAGGACTGTTGCTGTGAGCCTGCCCACACTTCACTTAAAATGTTGGAAACATTTTCATTTTCAATTATTTTCATAAGAGTGGGTCTTTGAACACCGTGTCAAACATTTAACTTTATTATTATTTGCTATTAGGGTTAGCAAAATGGTGGTTTATTTAAAAATTACAGCTTAGCAAACTTTTTTTAACTCAACTGAAGTCGGGAATTCAAACTTCTCACTTTCAAGCTGTGCTGTTCCTTCTTCTGCTCTACAGAGTTACTGTGAGTCATCAGTTGTTGGCAGAGAAATGTGCATTTGACCTCTAATTAATTTCATTACTCATTATTTCATTCATCAGTGACTGTATGGGCATATCTGCTGGCAATTCCAGTGCAACACAGACATGGAAGAAAAAATAGCGTGTGAGCTCTTAAACCCACATGACCAATTTCAAATCAACCTAACATGCATGCTTTTGAAAAATAGGCTGCAGGCACTTACTGAAGCTGATTGTCATCACAAAGAGTATCCTGAAATGGAAAAACAAACATGAATATGGACAGAGTGAGAGAAAAATGAGGATTCACTAAAATGTATCAATACATGGATTTTATTTCTTAGGACCTGGTGTCTACATGCATGGACATCAGATTTACGGTCATATTACCACAGTATTTAATTCTGCTTTTTGACTATGTGTTTAAAGAGTTAGCTTAAATATTAGCCTGGGTCTTAAGAGCTGTGGTGTCTCTAGATTTTCATGTAATAATAAAAATAAACCCAACTGTCAAATATCTAGATCCAGAGTCTGTGAGTATTTTCACACCTGAGAAAATCTGACCTGAACATAACCTGTGGTCACATGACCTCATCCACAGGAGCAGACATTTAAAGAAAGAAAAAAGTTTGAAAAGTTATAGATCTAAGCTGCTCTCTGTTCATCTTCCCCCATTATACCATGTGTAACCAGGACAGGCAGCAGCCCCATTACTGAGGACACAATGAATTCAATAAACTGTTGAACTTTGACTAATCTGAGCCCAGACCTGAAAGAATCAATTTGTTCTGTGAAGCTGAAGCACAATTTCTCCTATTTGCATTTATGCGTGCTTGGATCAAGTGAGACCAGTGAGGTATATATGGAAACAGGAAATCTCACCTAATATTATATGTTTGTACACACAGAAGTTCATTTCTGGGTACAGTCTTACATAAGAAGAGACTGAGGCCGAGTCACTCTGACATGTGTTCATTCTGCTCCCTAATCACAGAGCACCAGCTCGCGTCACAGTGTTAAGAACAGAAGCATCTGAACAGAAAAATCAGGTGGTTTCCACTGTACAGTCATCTGCCGCATTGCTGAACAGTGACTCAGCTCTCTGACGCAGCGTTTAACATTTTATCAACTGTGATTGAGCCACACTGCCAACGCAACAGAGGAGCCTCGTGATCAGTCTATTGTTGCCATGCAGTCAGGCCTCACTGTGGCGATATGTTAGAATTCCCTAAATATATAACTATCCCTGCAAATATATAAAAAACAAAGATTTAACTCTTTTATTTTCTATCATTTCAAGTTAGCTTTTGATTATATTGTTTTTTTTTATAAAATTGTTTTCTTGTGTTGTGGTTACTTTTCTGCATGTCTCATTTGATTACATAAAAACCTAAAAGCTGTATTTGTGAGAGAACACTTTGAGTCCTCATGTTCAATAATAGCATTGTTAAAATAAACACAGCAAAGCTGCTGACTGAATGAATTTAAAGTAGAAAATGGCTACGGTGAACTCACTCTGTGCGTGTTGGCGATGTGTCGTGGGGGGCGCTGGCCCTGTTCAGAGCTCTGACTGGCAGAGGTGGAGGCTGTGTCTCTGGTCCGGGATGAGTCTGACTTTGTGGACGAGGACTCAGAACCAAAACCTGGTCCTGCTCCCTTGGAAGAGGATGGAGGGATGTTGCTCTGCCCTCGGCTCTCGGGCTGTTTCTCCTGGAGGGGTTGCTGTGCGGGGTTGTGGAGGGTGTCTGGCAGGTGTCTACGGTGGTGCCGCAGTTTGGGTTTGCAGGGTTCGGGGCTGGTGCTCGTTCCATCCGTGAGATAAGGGGCATTTTTGCTGTATTGGTCTCCTAACACAGGGCCTCCAGCGGGTGAAGGCCTCCTGTTTTTACGCACAGACGGGGGATTCTGACCCAGAGGGGGGCTGCCACTGTGGCTCCCGGCTGCATTGAAGGTGAATTTGTCAGGATGGGAGAAGTCTGAGGGTTTGCCAGCTTTCACCTCTCCGCTGGGCTGCTTAGGAGATTGCTTCTTTTCAACCAGCGTGCCCTGTCTGTTCTTCTTGGGCGGTAGCTGAGGCGTGACTGGAAAGGATGTTCGTGCTGGAGCAGATATTTTCCTTACTATTTTGGTATTGCCAACACCTAGGATGGAAAGATCCGAAGGGCTAATGACCTGTTTCGTAATCTCATTCAGAAAGGCAGAAAACTGCAATTTTCCCTCAACGAAACTTGCTCGGGCGCGTTCTATCTCAGCCTGAGTGACTCCTGTCCCTTTCTGTTCACTTGGATCAGTTACCTGTGCGTCCCTCTGTGACAGAACTTCCATTGACTTTGACTTTCGAATGTCGCTGTTGTGATCCTTGTTTTTGAGGATCCCTTTGGTGGGCAGCTGAATTGAAGAGATGGCTCTCTTAGGCACCCCTAAGACAATGTCGTCCTCACTAAAAGCCAGATTTCTGTTTAAACTAGATGTCTTGTACAGAGACCCGTAGTCCTTGCATGGTACCTCAGGTTGCTCGCTGTCCTCATTCCCCTGCAAAAGCCCTTCATCACTTCGACTAAGACCCCGATGTAGGGTAGAAAAATCAGGCTCTTTGCTCTGCAGCACTCTGACAGTGTTAGCCATTCTGCCATGTTTTATGGTGGCTAAAACAACAGGCCCACAGCTGATGTCCTCTTTGAATTCCCTGCGCACATCTGGAATGTTGGAGCATGACAGGGAGTGGAGTGGCCTTTCAGCATGATGGAGAGAGAAGGGATCATTTGCACTTGTCTCCGTGTACCAAGAGGAAGAGGAGCTGGAGGAAGAGCTGGAGGAGAGGGAAGACGAAGAGGCGCTGGGGAGATGTTCAGGAGTGCGGTGGTTGTATTGTTTTTCCCTGTCATCGGCATGCTGAAAGCGGTGAAGATAGTGGGTATCATGGTGAGGGCTGTCCTGGTGATGCTGATTGTGCTTGTGGCGGTGCCCCCGGCTATCATCTGTGTTTCTGTCACTGTCCTCGAGCTTTCTGTACCTGGATTGAAGGAAACTATTAGCCAAAACCAATGTATGATCTCTGAAACTCTGAATCTGTCTCTCTGATCTCTGAAATTACATTTCTAAAGACAACAAAAAAAAAAATCATCAGATTAAAACCCTCCCACCTGTTTGTGTTCTGATGATGATGAAACAAATGCCGTTGATGATTCTTGCGTAATTTGAGGTCATCTAATGAAGAAGGGTTGTGAACAGGCGTGAAAAACGTCTCCATTGCCTGTCTGTTTTGCTTGGTTCTAGATTTCAGTGAAGACAAAAACCGTGGACATCCCTTTTTATTATAAAATAAGGAAATGGAACAAAGTTTCACGATGAATCTACAGTTGATCCAATGAGGTATTACAGCACCACTGGTTAGTTCCTTCTGGACTTGAAAATAAAATGGAAAGAGATTAAAATAAAGTTTTTGAAAGCATAACATGCAAATTCAACGTAACGAATCAATGAAAATGATATATATATATATATATATATATATATATATATATATATATATATAACCGAATAAGGAGTTTAGTCTTCCCCGTTCTGTAAAGTACTCCAAATGTTTCTTCTAGCCAGTGCGTCTCTCCTGTTTCTGACCATGGCATAACAGGATGAGAGTTTAAGAGCAGGGCTGTATGAAATCCTGGATGAAAGTTTGATTTTGCATCACAACTGATGTAACAGCTGCGCGCTTGTTAAACCAATCAAAAGAGGGAAATGTTTGTTCTCACTCAGAGGTGATTGATCAAGCCCCAAGGGAGAGGATCTATACAGGAGCCTGCCCCAAAAAGCCTTGCAGCAAGTTGCTCTGCCTGTTTCTGTTCCTGGCTTCATGAAACCACATTGTGTTTAATACTTCTTTTTACTTTTGCAAAACACAAAAGATGCACACCAAGTGGCTGAGCAAATCACACTACAGACAAAAGGAACCTGTTGCTTTTGTATTTATTTCAAGTGATTGTATTTGTAATGATTCTTCCACTCAGGGATGGCTAGTTTTGCAAGACATAAGTTATTTAAATTTTCCATTGTCACTTCATTTTTAACAAAAAAAAAAACATACTAGTGATTAGTTTAGGATTTTATTTATTGTCACAGATGTCAATTGTTTTTCCTAATTCTGTCACTTTTAGACCCACATGCTCTACATGATGTGAAGCACATACAGATAAAACTATGAGATTACACAAAATAAAACAAAAACTTAATCACAAAGGAAGTTTCACTTAGATAATGAAGCTTTTGTTTCGCATCGTAATCAAAAGATATGCAAGGACCCCATCGATCCGTTTTGAAATGGAAACGCAAACAAAATAGCATAAGGAGGGTTCTGCCCAGACTTGTCTGGTTTCCTGAATCAATACTCGATTTACGGAGGTAAACAGAGAGACTGCAGTTCTGGTAAGACGTGACTCGTGGCACGTACGTCGTTACACCCCTCTGCTGGTAAACAATGGTAGCTCTAGTGAAGGCCTGGTAATTTTCCATCGTGTCACAGAAAACCAACCAGGGGGTAGTGGCTGTTTCTGGATAGTTCTAGACAAATCTCCCAATAATGCACTAACAGCCAAAGAAATGTATTTGATTCAAAAGAAGCACCGTATTAGACCTTAAGATAAAGAATTTAAATCAGTAACAACATAAAAAAAATGTTTTCTTGTAACAAAACATGTTGACAGCAGCTACTACTGCTACTAGTACACTAAAAAAAGTTATGAAAACAAAAATCCACAACATATTAAATGAGTAGAGCGTTTTATGAAAATGTACGCAATGCAGTAAACTGAGAAAGTAGATCCGACAGGTCAACTACATTCTGGTTTAAACAGGATTTTAGGACCTTCTCACACACAAGTATATATCACTCCGCAGTATCGCCTGTGTGACGTCACACACTTTCCTATTTTTTTACTTTAAAAAATATTAAATCTTAAAGATATTGTTCATTTGAGTGTTTTGAATACTATGTGTTATATAAATCTAATACAATCTTCTATTTTTGTGTTTAAGAGACAGTATGTATAGCATTTACAAGGTTATTGTAGTTTAGATCTGCTGCGTTTATCATAACAGTGTTGGTTGGCTTTAGATATCATCAATTCTTATTAGTTTTATTTTTCTAATGCCTACATGTGTTTCTTTGACATTTAAATTCTTCGAAATAATTTAACTGGAATATTTTAAACTTTAAAAACGGACTAACTTGTCGTCGGATGAACACCTTCACGTCCACACAACGAAGTTACTCGTGCAGTATAAATACAACTGTCGTACGTCATGATTTTCATTTGTGCGCCGAAACCAACTGGGTTTTAACGGTATTGTAGGCCTGTAGCTAAAAAGATTGCATTTATTGTGTTTTTTTGTAGCGGCGCCTTTCAAAATAATATTGTAATGCGTACAATGTTACGCTTGAGGCGAATTCGTTTTTTTCTGTGGTTTGTCGTGTTTGAGCGAGTTACTGAGCTGTTTCGCCATTGAGCTGGTGGTGGGCCTTGTCTTGAAGGCATTTATCTATTACGCAGTGGTTTTTTTTCCAGTCTTGCTTGTGTTGTGTTTAGTCAACTCGGCAATTTGTAAGTAATTTTTTGCTGTTATTTATGAAGACTTCACTCCTTATATTGCCTAATGATTAGACTGATAACAGGCTAGGCCGTCTCTCGCCAATTGGGCCAATGTGGTTGTGTAAGCGATATATATATATTTTTTAAAAGGTCGTATTATTATTTTTTTTTTTTTTTACTTAATTTTTAAAGAAAGCAATTTCTGTATTCTATTGACTTAAAAGAAATATTTAGAATTTGACCAGCTATTCGAATGAATGCTAGCTAACAGCTAATATCATTTGTTAACAATACAAGCGTTAGCGTAGCATTTTTCATACAGCCGTGATTGGTTAGCTTGAATAATGCTGCAATGTCAGTGGACGAAAGTCGAAAGGGCGTGGTCTGTTGGCTTTTTTTTCACTTGCACTTATTTTTGTAGCGATACAGACTTGGATAAAGCAGATTATGACGTCACTTGAAATACGTTGTGCTAGAATGAGATTAACGTGTACAGTTACATATTACCCAAAAAATGGAATTGGTTAGGAGCTCATTGTTTAGATGAGAGAAATCCTTTCACAAGTACAGCTGAGAAGAGCGTTATTGGCCTGTAGCACGTGACTATATTTGAAGAGCAAATCTACATTGTGTGCCAAAGAAGTCGAATTTTTTTTTTTTTTTGCATCTTAATTCTAGTTTGAAAGACGTTTTTATTTATTTTTTAGAATCTAAGATGTGTTGATTATAAAGATCACAGTTGAACTTTTTTTTCTCAAACTTAAGATGTGTTGAAAGGCACTTGAAATCTTTTTTTGAACAAAGTTCACTTAAACCAAGTCAAGCCAAAGTGATTAGAACAGAAGAAGGAACCTTTTTTTTTTTTTGTTTATTACTTTTATTTTTGGAGGAAAATGGACTGAGTCACTCAAGAGTTAAAGGACTGAGATTAGATGATCGTGGTTGAAGAATGGACTGACGTTAGATGAAGATCGGGACCAGCGCAGGGGGAAGGCGATAGGAAGCGGGAGAGGACCAGAATGGAGCCAGGCAGAACAACAGGAGGGCGTGGAGGCGAGAGCAGAGAGGTCCAGGAGAGGTCCAGGAGGAGGAGGAGGGTCTTCAGGAAGCGGAGAGGTCCAGGAGGAGGAGGAGGAGGGTCTTCAGGAAAGCGGAGAGGTCCAGGAGGAGGAGGGTCTTCAGGAAAGCAGAGAGGTCCAGGAGGAGGAGGGCAGAAGGCGTCATCACGAGATGTCTGCATGTGTACACCAGAGGGAGCCAGAGGCACAGGGCAGTGTTGCAGAAATGGGGCTACGAAATTCCATTACAAGCCAGCCAGCCAATGCTGAGGGTGGGCGAGGGCAGTCTACTAGCATCACAAGGTTGAAGCGGCCCCTTGGTTTGTATAATGGGTTGAGGTATTTCTGTACATGAGCATCTAGTATTTAAACTTTTCCAAAAAAGTTTTTTTTTTTGTAGAACAATCCTTCTTGCACAGCTTTCTCTTCCTCTTTTCAGGCAAGCCATGTAAAACGTTTTGTACCACGGTCACCTCTCCTCTTGCGCGCTGACATGGTTTGGGTGATGTCTGCTGTGATGAGTGCCTTGGGTAGTGTCCTGGCGTCTGAAACCACAGAATGGACTTCGTCTTCGATCAGAAGTAGTTTCTCCTCATCTGGAAGGAGTGTCAATCCCTTGTTGTTCGATAGTCTTCCGTTGATGTTCAGCATTGGAGTTTGAGCGGATGGTCTTCTATGCACCTGGTTGGCATGCCGTATTTTCAGCGCCCCTTCGGTACTTCTGCTGCACCTCAATGGTACAGATAAGCTACTTCGACATCTTAACCCAAGCAGTGAGTGAATGCATGAAATGTACGTGTGGGTGTAACTATCCAGTACGTTGGCTCATTGCCTCTGTGGTGTGCAGTAAAATTCTTTATTTGGAATAGTTTTCTTTCAACGGGAGGGGAGGTGGGGGGAGGGCATTTAAAATGTGTCTGGAGTTTTTCTTTTCACAGGCTTGACTCCCCTCTTAAAGCTCATCATGGAAAAAGTCCCCCGTGCTAACCATTCGGTTGACGTTGACCTCACCTTGCGTACAGTAAAGTTATCCGATTGGAGATCATATGCATCTACAGTGATTTAAGGTGTAGGAAGGTATTTTGTATCCAGCAAATCAAGTTTTTCTTTGCCATTTCTCAGGGTTTAAAAAATATTGGTGGATTTATGGGAGGGGTGGGGTGTGGGGCTTTAATCAGTGTCTTCCCAGACTTCACAGCTCCGTTCGTATAGGGCGCTGCCAAATCGTGTGAATAGGAAACGTCCAGGACCACCAAACAGGATTCAAGTGGACACTTTACCAAGCAGGATAGCAACGTGAAAACTAGTTTCCAGGTGTAGGGAAGCACCCTTTTCCCAAGGAGTGTGGTAACAAGTTTCATTACTAGAAGCGATTGTCTTCCTGTTAAAGTTGCTATGTGGGAGGGGATGTGTGCTTCTGACTCTTGCAGATTTTAATTTATGGCACACCAGTCAAATCTACATTCAAGTCTCCATCTACTGTTCAAGAAAGAAACCCCCCATTCTCAGGCCTGTGGTATTTAAATGTTCTTCACCAGTTTTAACTGTATTAGTCCTACATTTTCCCATTTAAGGCTGTAACATTTACTGTTGGTGTTGTACTGCTTCGTGTATTGGCAATGGTATTGCGGGGAGGCTTTTTTCCCTTTGCATTTTTCAGTTTGCTGTGTCCTGAGCCCTTTAATAACAAGACAATGGAAGATCTCCTGGCTCTTTGTATGTTCACATTTCCTAGTGCATCGACTATCACGTAAGGTCATGAATTGTTTATCGAAATCTTTTTTGGCCACTTTTTTGCACTTAACTCCTATTCTTGTATTGTCAAAACTGAGTTATTAAATTGTAAAGGATTTGCATATTGCATAATAAATGCATAGCTTGTGGCGATTCTGCAGTTTTGGTATGCATTTGTTCTCTTGGGGTTGTATGGGGGGGTCCTTTTCTTGTGCTTTTTCAGGTGTGTAAGTCTTGGATCTTTGTAGAACATGGAAATGACCTGGGCTTGCTTGAATGACATCCTTCAAAGTGGAATTGAAGGCAGATAAGTCGATTCTGTCAAATATTGATGTTTGGACAGCTAGAATCCAGCCAATGTGGGTCTCTTACCGTCAGTGGATGGTGTCTTAAATCCTTCCTGAAGAACTCCACTAAAATTTAACAGCCGAAGAGAAAGTTGTCTGTAATAATTCTTGATTTTTGATGGAGCTTCTTGGTTTTCTTCCAGCTAATTATTTAGGTAAGGATAAGTCAGTCCTGATGTTGTTGGGTGGGGAACTGGGGTCTTTTTGTACTTCTTTGATCTTGCAGAACACTAAAAGAAGAATGCAGTGTACGTTGGACAAGAGTCATACCATCAGCATGCAGTTTGAACAGACTCAGGTCAACTTTAGAAATGTTTTGAAACTTAACCCAAAAAAAGAAATTAGGCCTCAGCTTCTTGTCCTTGTGCAACTGTGCAAGGCTAGGTTATCCCTGCAAGCTTGCAATAACAAAATGTGCAACTGCACATTGTTTCTAAATTAAAGTAGCTGAGGAAAGCTGTGCATTGCGCAGCTTATATTTGGACATGCAGTGCAACTGCGCTGCATTTTTAGATGGTCCACTTGTCTTGTGTGGGCGTGTCCCTGCGCTTTTCTTCACAGAATCCACAGTACAAGCCTCCCGCAAGCGTGACTGCAACCCTCTTAACCTGGAGTGCGTAGTAAGATGTTGGCTTTTCAAAAACATCTTGGACTGCTATACATTTACCCTGAAATCATGCTTTACTAGCAATTTTCTTAAGCCATGAAGCCCTTTTGCTTTGCATCTTAAGATCACTGTTAGTAGAAATCTTGCATATTGTGTGGTGGGTGTGTTGTGTAGAACCCTCTTTGTTTCAGATTTTTGTCATCTGTCCACTTCGATCTTGCCTGCGTCTGAATGCAAAGCTGCATCTGGAACCTGTCGGCGTTTGTGTTCACTCCTGAATGAAGTGCCAAACCACTGTGCGCTTGAGCTTAAATCTGAACCCCTGGTGTCGTCCGCAGAAGCCCCGCTGTTTTTGTCTTTTCTATCCCCTTGGTTTCTCAGGTCAAATTGCCAGAAATTTCATCTGGGATCTGATGGAAAACTGAGAATCCTGTCATTTTAAGATCCAAGAGCAGCAAGTCTGTTTCTAATACTGCATCACTTCACTCATGGGTGCCAAGTTAAGTAATTGGTTTCATTTAACATAATTTCTTCCATAGAGGATTTTTATTTATAGCATGCAATTCAGTTCTGCCTAATTCATGCTTCATGCTTTTAATGTTCATCAAAGTCTCTGTCAAACAGTGTAGCTCGGGATTTCTTTTGGGGGGGGCAACACTATTTTCTTCTTTCCCTTTCAGATAACTCATTCAGCTTAACTTGCTACTGAGCCAAGCAACATACACCTGCGTTGTGGTGACTTTGGTACGCCAGCTTCTAGGCATCATTCTGTAATATGCAAGTGATTGGCCGTCATTGAGGAAAAACAGTTGTGGTAAATGCATCAGCTGTATCATGTATTGACAAACTCGGGCTTGTATAGAGAGGGTTTAATGTGGGGCGGGGTGGGTGGGGGCTTTAAGTGTCTTCTCTTTTTTTTTTATTGCAGCTTAAACTTTGCAGGGGAGCTTTCACTGGCGTTGGAAGTCCTGACAGATTGAAAATGACCATCAGAGATTCTGGTATTGTGGCTCTGTTTATTGATGTCAAGGCCTTTTATGGAATCGATAAGATTTGATCTGCGGAAGTGTCCGAAACTTGGATAAAATGACCAACTACTCAAATAGGAGAATTGTTCAGCAGCTAAACATGTTTGGGAAGAAAAGGGTTTTCTTTTCCTGGAGGAACAAACAATTGTTCCTCCAGGTTTTGCTTTTGCCCATAACATAGCTTTTAGAAAAAGCAAAAGACTCCGGTGATGGCACTCCTGTTTAATCAGGACAGGGTTCAATTCCCTGCGGTGTCTTGCTTTTTATATGCTATGTGGAGCTTGAAGGCTTTCAAAGTACTATTGTGGGGATTTTGGTTTTTTTTTTTTTTTTTTTCCGCAAATGGTGTGCATGGAACCAAATAAAGATGACACATTTTATCACCTGTGTTGAACGCAACACATTTTTAATGGATTTGAAATTGTTCTGTTTTTTTGTGTTTGTGAATTAGTAAAGTTTATGTTGAGAAAAATGTAACCAAAGCTTAAAGAAAATTAGTTTTAATTTAAATGAGTACTTTTTTATCACTCATTCTACCTAATAATGAAAGCCTTTGTCATTTTGTTTTAGTTCAGATTAAGATTCTAGCTTATGCTGACAAGCCTCTAAATCACCGGTTGAAACTTGAAGGGGCGAAATGACCATGTGGTTTATATTTTAGGGTAAATGTTGAAAATCAAAGTAACTGTGCCATGGACTTAAGCTCAATAGAAACAGGTTAACATCTGCTAAAGCGATTAGGTGCACATGTGAAGGTGGGAGTTCTTCCCAGAAATTTTCTTAGTAGACTGAGTCTGCTGCCCCAAAGTCTTTGATTTTCAAATGACCGCAGAACAAACTTTTTGTGAAGGTCAAATTTGAGCTCCATATATTATAAAACACATGTATAACAAGTTATTTAACTGTCAAAAATTAGAAAAATACGAAGTGACTGAAATGACTGCTCGTGTGAGTGTTTTGTCCTCTCTTCTGTCAACAGCAAGTTGGAAGTAGAGACAAGAGTGTTAAGATGAAATGTACTGAAGTCATCCAAGCAACAGTGAAAACTATTACGGGTATACTGTCAATGTAAAGGAAGAAATCAGTCTTGCACACAATTCTAGCAACGCAAGTTGAACAAATATTGTGCAGGAAGAGAAAACAACAGAATCAAAGGAACTCTGAATGAAGATAAAACCACCGATGAGTAAAGTCTGAGGGAGGGACAGAAAATAGTTATTTTATTGACACTATTCCAGAGGGTATGTTTTCATTCAATCTTTCAAGGCCTTTAGTAAAGCTTGACAAATTAAGTCTTAAGCCAGTCATTTCATTCTCCTAAAAAGGGGGTGGGTAGCAAATTAGAGCTACCGGTAATTATATTTTATACCCCCCCTCAAGTAAAAATACTATTTATGATATTCAGGGTAAGTCTCCATACATAGGAGTCATAATACATTCTATACAAAGATGGTTCACCATTACAAACATAAATCCAGATGTTTTTAGTGTTCTTCAGCAGTGGAGAACATGTATTGAAATGTTTGCCACAAAATTACATACAAAAACATATATTAATAAATGTGGTTTATGTCAAACGTTTGTTTCCTTTGTCTGAGAACTTTGGTACCTAATGGCAGTCAGGCTACCTCTGGTGAGAACAGGGAGCTGTGCGGCCCAAATTGGTCATGTTGGACAATGTTGCAGACAACATAATGTTCTCCAGGCTCTGTTACATGTACTCCACATGAACCTGCTTTCATCTGTGAAGAACACAAGGCACCAGTGGCAAATCTTGGTGTTCTCTAGCAAATGTGAAGGTCAGGCCTCATACCACCTTCATGGAGTTTGTTTCTAATAGTTTGAGCAGACACGTGCACATTTGTGCAGCAGGGGCAGGCACTGCAAACTGCTTCGACCAACATCCGGTGGCACACCTGACTTGGAGATCATTTTGCAGGGCTCTGGCAGTCCTGTTTCTCCTTGCACAAATGAGGGCACAGTGGTCCTGATACAGGCTTCCTACAGCCTCCTTCACATCATGGTAGTGACAACACTGTCACCAAAACATCTCGGCCAGAAAACAAAAGGACTTCTACGCATCCTGTGGTCACCACTTGCAGAACCACTTCTTCATTGGAGGAGTCTGGCTGGTCGCCTATCATTTGCACCTGTTGTGTTCCAGTCAGACAAAAGCACGAGAAATTGTCACTGTGTTGCTTCCTACAGTAACTGGGTAGTTTGGTTACACGGAAGTGTGGATGACTTGAAGTAACATTGAGTTTGCTCAGGTCTCCCCTTTATTTTTTTTCTTTTATATATATATGTATGTATGTATATATACATATATATGTATACATATATATATGTATTTATATACATACATATATATATATATATATATATATATATATATATATATATGTATGTGTGTGTGTATATATATATGTATATATGTGTGTATATATATATATGTATATATGTGTATATGTGTATATATATATATGTATATATGTGTATATATGTGTGTATATATATATATATATGTATATATGTGTGTATATATATATATGTATATATGTGTATATATATGTATATATATGTGTATATATATGTATGTATATATATATATATGTATGTATATATATGTATATATATATATATATATATATATGTATATATATGTATATGTATATATATGTATATATACATATATATGTATATATATGTATATGTATATATATGTATATATACATATATATGTATGTATATAAATGTGTGTGTGTGTGTGTGTGAATATATGTATATGTATGTATAAAACACACACACACACATATATATATATATATGTGTGTGTGTGTGTGTGTGTGTGTGTGTGTGTGTGTGTGTGTTTTATTTTGCGGGTCTATGCAAGACTCGATCGACGTCAGTGACTATGCGGAACCAATGCACAGTATCAACGTTTCTTCGGAAGCATTTCCCTTCTGCGCTTCCCTCAAACCTAGCCACAGCTACCCTCTGCTGTTGTGTAGAGGTAAGGCGAAATGTGGTCCTTTTTCGCCAGGGATCCAGTCAAAGACTTCGGATATGAAATTCTCCCAGACAGCCCAGAAAGGTCCGGGATTTGGAGCCTGCATCGAGGGAAACGGAAGGTGAAAGCGTCTCGGCTAATTTTTCGAGAATGAGTTAGCTTTAGCCCCACTGCTGATGGTGGCCTCTTACTAGACACGAATGTAAAACAAGGAAGAAATATAGCGTGCTACAAAGTTTTATTTTTGTTACTTATGTGATACAAACATGTGCCTCCCGATAGGTAGGTTTTTTACTGTGTATATTTTAAGTGGACCTCATTGTTTACACTGACGTTCGCGCATTTCTCGCCACGTCACCCATCTTTAGCGGAATGGAAACACAATTTTAATCTGAAGAAACACAATTAGACGTATCACGTTAAAACGGGGTTGTGTCGTCTTTAGTTGACATACAGCGTTTAGTTAATGTCCTTGTTGAAACCGCAGTTGTTTATCCTTTTAGGAAACAGGACGAGCAGGCGTCAACTTCCTCTTTTCATGTCGTCTTATGCAGTCATGTTTGACAAAAGAATGTACACATCAGAACCACGTAGGTGGATCATTATTTGTTCAACTTGACCGTTGACTCAGACCTCTGGAGAGCCCGTGTCCGTATTCGTGTACGAGGTGTCCCAAGGAACCGAGCAGCAGACCCAGCTCGCCAAGGCGGCCTTCAAACGAATGAAGACCCTGCGGCATCCCAACATTCTGGCTTATGTGGACGGCCTGGAGGTATTCCCTTCACTGGCATTTTCTTGGCTGCTTTTGTTAAGTTGTTACTTACCTGTGTTCATCTGTGTGCCATCTACTTTTTCTTTTGCACGCACATAATTAGATGGAGGTGAGTGCAAACAGGTTTAATTATGTGTGTAGTAGTACTCCTGGTATTTAGTAAAACAACCACACACATACATAATTACATGGGATTTAGGGAACTCAGTAAAATACTGGAAAATGGTAAAGAGGATAAGAAAAATGTATTCTGCAGAAACTACTGTTTTTCATGTCAATTTTATTAGTGTCTATATTGCATAGTAAGACCCCTGTTGAAACATAACAGAGTATAAAAAACATTCACTGTATATGAGAACTGGACTGAATATCCTCCCACTTCCAAACAGGAAGTACCTGCTGGCTCCAAGGAGCTGAAACCTCATGGACTTCTATTGATAAATGCACTGCTTTTGCTTAATTGTTATATTTGGCAGGATAACCATTTTTATTCTGACTCCAATGAGGCAGCATCCATATCGCAAAAAACGGCAACCAAATTCGCTTAATTTGGTTGGCGCTGCAAGTAATTAATTTTCAATGTGTTAAATCACACTCATTCTTTCCAGTTCTCTTACACAATATGAAAGTAAACTTATTACACTAATAAATGTTACGTTCCTGACCCAGGGGAAGGCATTCCAAGTTTATTTGTATAGAACATTTCATGTACGAAGACAATTTAAAGTGCTTTACACAAAACGTGAAAGAAAGAAAACATCAGAGGCGTGATCATTACAGTAACATTTAAAGAAAGTTAAAACTAATTGAATTTAAAACATGCATTGATAAACGGTGCGGATGTAAACGTTTGAATACATATTAATCAAATGCAGCTGAGAACAGGTGGGTCTTTAACCTGGATTTAAATAAACAGAGTGTTTCAGCTGATCTAATGCTGAAGGGAAGGGGAAAAAAGGGTGTAAGATAAAGAAATAAAAGACACAGACGAGAAGGACTGTGATTAAAGACCCACTCTAATGAAAATCATGTCTTTTGTGTTTTTGACATATTCTTGTGGCATTTTTCAGATGATTGAGGACATGTACAAAGAATATTAAGCTTAAAATGACATTTCTGAGTGTTTCTTTATTCAAATCGGTTTTAATCCGGAGCAGACTGTTTGAAAAGACTTTATTTGTTAAGTAGAAAAAACCCTGGGTGGGCCACAAGCTCCTCGCTCCGCTCCATTCTGATATATCCTCCTGTAGCTGTCTAGAACTATTTACACCTTTATTTTCCTCGTGCGAGCGGGAATCTGGCTCTAAACGTTTTGGCTGGATGTCGCCAATATTGCTCACTATTTTTGTTGTACCGATTAGGTTAAGGGAAGAGGGTGAGGGTTTCTGGTCCCTCCCACAACCCAGAGAGGAATTTCTAAAGAACTATTGGCGCTTTGCAGAATCTACGTTCTTGAAAATGATATATTTTTTAAAAATATTAGCTTTTTAAAGAGCCATTAGGAGCACAGCCTAAGGACTGTTAAATGTAAAAACAAAAGAGTGAACAAAACAGCCAAAAGTTTCACTCTAAACAACCACACAAGCAAGCAAGACTCTTTGATACAGTCTGCTGTTACCTTGACAGACGCCTCGACCAAAGCCACAACAAAAAGGAGAGTTCGAGGTTCTTACAAACAGTAGGCAGGTCGAACACCAGAATGGATGTAACAAAATCTGGTGCCTTTTCAGAACCACAACATTTCTTTTAACCGGTTATCGATCCGTTGTCACCTGTCCGATTGAACCTCATCGTGTAGGCCAGGTGTAGCAGGCGGAGCCATTCACTGTTGCCGCTCTGAGTTCTGGACACATCAGGGCCGTGACAATAAATCTAGAAAGCTATAAATATTCTTTAAAAAATAGGGAAATTGGTTGATAACACGGAGTCTGACAACAAATATTTAGGTGTTTTTTGTATCAAATGTCTGTTGGTTTTTGCCTTCGAGAGGAAGATGGATCACCTGCAGCTCAATCCTTAGCTATTTTTTTCTTACTTAAGCTTAGTTTGCCATCATCAATTCTTTACAAGCGTTAATCTTGTTTTTAACACAGATTCCTGATGAAAAACCTCAACACTAATGTGGTGAATGTCTGGTAAATGTGTTTCCCAATTTCTCAGTGCTGTCATAATTGGGAAAGTGGATTAAGTTTTGATGTGATGAGATATAAGTTTGTTTATTTATTTATTTATTTATTGTGCTGGTTCTTACAGACAGATAAAAGCCTGTACCTGGTAACTGAGCAGGTGACACCTCTAGCCGTCCACCTGAAGGCACAGACAGAAAAAGGTGGTGTTGGGGAACTGGAAGTATCTTGGGGTCTGCACCAAATAGTGGTAAGAAAAAGACTACACAACATCAGAAATGCATTCCAGCCCAGTTGTTGCTTTGCAGCGATGTCTCACCCTGGTCTTGTTTTTCTCTTCACAGAAAGCACTAAGTTTTTTGGTGAATGACTGCCACCTGCTGCATAATAACATGGGCATATGGGCCATTTTTGTGGACCGGGCTGGGGAGTGGAAACTTGGCGCTCTTGACCATGTGGCCCCTGAGCAGGGTGACCCCAGCGGGATCTCTCTGCCTGAACCAAAATCTGTTTACCCAGACATGGAGAAATATGACCCACCAGAAATGTCCAACAACAGCAAAGAGAAGTGGTATGAGGGGCCGTTAACAACTAATTTTAAAACATTTTCTGTGAAAATCTATGTTCTGAAGTGCTTCTGCTGTATTGTGTCAGGGCAGGGGAGGTGTGGCGTCTTGGTTGTCTGATTTGGGAGGTGTTTAACGGGCCTCTACCTCGCACTTCCTCCCTACGTTCACTGGGAAAGGTATGACCTTTTAATGGTTCTTTAATCTCATTTAAAGGGAGGAATAAGCTGGGGAGAGGGAAGTCTGGGCATCTTTGCTTAGACTGCTGCTGTTGCCCACTCAATCCAGTCCTGGATGAGTGAAAGAAGCTGAATGGAAGGAATAAACTGCTTATTTTTCAGTCGTTGTTTGACATCAAATTAAGTTTATCAGAGTTAAAAATTCAGATTCCACTATAAGCGTAAGCAATTTTTATCTTTTTCTTTTTGGCTGCTCCCCTTTAGAGTTTTCCATTACAGGAAGTAAGGGCGGCCGTGGTACAAAAGAAGAACAGCCAATCTGTGGTCGCAGGCTCAGTTCTGGCCCGATGCATCCATATGTCAGTGTCCTTGAGCAAGACACTGAACCCCACATTGCTCACGATGGTTATAGGTTGGCGCCAGTGTTCGGCAGCGCCATCAGTGTGTGCGAACGGGATTGTAAAGCGCTGTATAAGAATACACTTTACCATTGACTCAAAAACAAAAAGTTAATTACACTCTAGTAGAAGACAAGGGAATGTATGTGTAAAAAAAGAAAAGATGTTTTGCTTGTTTTTTTTAAAACCATCCATCTTCTTCCGCTCATCCTGGACCGGGTTGCGGGGACAGCAGTCCTCCTCAAGGAGGCGTCCAGGAGTCATATGGCGTCTACTCCGAGCTCCTCCCGGGTGACTGAGCTTCTCACCCTATCTTTAAGGGAGCGCCCAGCCACCCTACGGAGGAAGCTCATTTCATCCGCTTGTATCCGAAACCTTGTTCTTTTGGTCATGACCCAGAGCTCGTGACCATAAGTGAATATTAGAGCGAAGATTGAACGGTAAATTGAGAGCTTTGCTTTCTGGCTTACCGCTCTGTTCACCACAACGAACCGGGTACAGCGACCGCATAACGGTGGACGCTGCACCAATCCGCCTGTTGATCTCACACTCCGATCTTCCCTCACTCATGAACAAGACTCCAAGTTACTTAAACTCCTCCACCTTTGGCAGTAGCACTGCACCCACAGAGAGAGAATAAACTAACCTTCTCTGGTCAAGAAGCATGTCCTCAAACAGCGGTGGTGACCCTCATCCCAGCAGCTTCACACTTTTCTGCAAACCCTTCCAATGCATGCTGAAGGTCCTGGCTCCAAGAAGCCAACAGGACAACATCATCTGCAAAGAGCAGAGAGGAAAGCCTGTGGTTCCCATACCATACAGCCTCCAACCCCTGGCTGCACCTAGAAATTCTGTCTATAAAGATTATGAAGTAAACCACTGATAAAGGGCTGCTCTGCTGGAGTCCAACATGCACTGGAAACAGGTCCGACTTACTCTCGGGTGATGGACAGCCCCACCCCAAAGTTCTCAGCCTCTGCTTCCTCAAGAGAAGGCGTGTCAGCGGGATTAAGGAGATCCTCTGGAGTGTTCCTTCTACTGCCCGACAATGTCCCCATTTGAAGTCAGCTACCCCCCACCTGCACTTAAACCAGTGCTTGCAGAAAACTGCTTTCCCTTATGAGGTGCCAGACAATTTGCCAGAAGCGTTTCAAGGCCAACAGATAGTCCTTCTCCACGGCGATCAGCAAATTCCTGCAGCTCGGCGAACAGCTCGGGCCGCAGTTCACTTAGACTGTCCGTTACTGTCAGCTGCTTCTGGAGTCCCAGTTATTTTAAATCTCAATAGAAATGTCATTCATGCAGTGGATGTTTTTGTTAAGAACTGTGAAAGAATGATATATTGTGATATAATTTGTGTGCGTTCCTTCAGATCCCTAAGTCACTGGTCCCTCACTACTGTGAGTTGGTTGGAGCCAATCCCCGCGCCCGGCCAAACCCAGCCCGTTTTCTCCAGAACTGTAGAGCACCCGGTGGGTTTCTGAGCAACAGCTTTGTGGAGAGCAACCTTTTTCTGGAAGAAATCCAGGTTTGAAAACTCTTATCTGACGATTGATTATGTAGAAACATCATCTACAACTGATGATGCAGTGACAAAAAAAGTGTTAACCATTCTTTTCGTAGATCAAAGAGCCATCTGAGAAGCAGCAGTTCTTCCAGGATCTGAGTGATAATCTGGACTCTTTTCCTGAAGATTTCTGCAAACACAAAGTTCTTCCTCAGCTGCTCACTGCCTTCGAGTTCGGCAACGCGGGCGCAGTCATTCTCACGCCGCTCTTCAAGGTGAACATTTGTCTCTAATGGGACCAATACTGAAGCAGAAACGGGGTTCATTTGTAGGGTAAATTGTATCAAAAACCCCATTCCTCTCTCTACCTGTCAGGTGGGGAAGTTCCTGTCAGCAGACGAGTATCAGCAGAAGATCATTCCTGTCATCGTGAAAATGTTTTCCTCCACTGACCGAGCTATGAGGATACGACTTCTGCAGCAGGTCTGCCTACAGGCAGGACTTCCTGCCGTTTTCCCATTCCTATTCCTAAGCACTAATCATTTTTAAAAGAAGTACACTTTGACAAACATTATTTTTCCTTCTTCTTTTATCCAGATGGAGCAGTTCATTCAGTATCTCAACGAGGCCGCTGTTAACTCCCAGATATTCCCTCACGTTGTTCACGGCTTCACAGACACCAATCCTGCCATCAGGGAGCAGACTGTAAAGGTTGGTCACCAGCGCTCACCGCAAATTAGAGGCGTAGGCTTCAAACATGTTGGCCTTCGTGTAACAGCTGTTACCTCCTGTTGTTTCTGCAGTCTATGTTGCTGTTGGCTCCCAAACTCAACGAGACAAACCTAAACCAAGAGCTCATGCGTCACTTTGCGCGGCTGCAGGCCAGAGACGAGCAAGGTCCCATACGCTGCAACACGACTGTGTGTCTGGGGAAAATCGCCTCCTACCTCAATGCTGGGGTACACGCTGGTCATTATATTATACTATACTGAAGAAACCCAAACATTTTTATGAAGAGTTTTCCATTTTATTTTTTCCACAGACTCGACAACGTATTCTGATTTCTGCCTTTTCTCGAGCGACTAAAGATCCGTTTCCCGCTTCCCGTGCTGCTGGCGTCCTGGGCTTTGCTGCTACACACAACTACTACAGCATAACGGAGATCGCTGGCCGAATCCTGCCCACCCTCTGCACCGTCACTGTTGACCCTGACAAGAACGTCAGGGATCAGGTACGGGAAAGGCGAATGTCTCTAACCGATAATACATCGGATTTTGTCATCACCTGAAGAAGTGTTTTGTCTTTTATCAAAGTCTGACCTCTTGTTCTCTCTCTCTCTTGGGTTTAGACATTTAAAGCCATCAAGAGTTTTCTTTCCAAACTAGAGATGGTGTCAGAAGATCCAGCCAAGCTTTCTGAAATTGGTATGCATCAAACTTTAATGAGCTGCACTCTGGAAATCAACATTTTACTACAAAAAATGATCTTTTTAAGGCTGCAGTACTTACTTTTTCATTGATCAAATCAGTTTAAAGAGTTGCTAGAAAGCTAGCTTCAACACCAGATAATGCGAGCTTTATTTTATGTCAAAACATTTATTTTGTAAAGAAATGAAACCTTAGTTTAAGAAAATCTCCTGTGATTTTTCACAGCCTTGTGGCTGCAGTTTATCTGGGCTAGTGTGTAGAGTATCTCAAAACATGGTTATCATTCATGTTAGATGATATGAAAATGTCACAGTACCTCCTACTTTTCTTTATCAAAAGGTCAGTGATATGTTAGCAAGATGGATCCAGATTTTTTGACAACTTGGTTGGAGATTCTCTGTTTGACTGGAATAACTTGAGTGATTTTATCTTTATTTCCTTTTTAGCAAAATATCTTTTTCCATGTTTTGCTGCCTCTAGAGAGGCCTTAACATGAACGGGAAGCGTATATTTAACAGCCAATTTTAGGGGATAATCACATAGTTTCAGACTTCATTGGAATTGGATGCTGTATCCCGATTAGAGAGAGGATTTTTTTAACATGTTTATTATGATCAGTACTATATATTTATATCTTATTGTTACAGATAAATACTCTAGAAGATTTGCATATCATGAAAGGATCACACTATTTTGTTGCTGGCACAGAGGAAAAACCCTTGTAGGTTTTCTTTATGTGGCTCGTGGTTTTCTGGTTTACTTAACGGAAGAATATTGTTTTTCTGAAAATTTTTGTAAACACCTGTCCTACAGAGAAGGATGTTGAGTCCAGCGCTCAGCCTGCGGGGGCGTCCTCAAGCTGGGCCGGCTGGGCAGTGACCGGGGTGTCGTCGCTAACATCCAAGTTGATTCGAAACGCTCCGGTGACAGAGGGTGGTGCAACACCCGAGGGCGGTGAGCCAGCCAACAGTAGCACCTCCTCCAGCGGCACCATCGGAGCTTCAGCAGCCGGTGAGGGTGAAATCCATGTCACTCAGCTGTGTTTTAAACTCATTTTAAATGCAAGCGGAAGAAAACCAACAGTGTCTAAAAGCTTCTCCTTGATGTCATGTTCAGACTCAGAAGATAAAAGTCCAGGAGCCTCTGTGCCTCCTCTGGTTGCCTCCACTCACACCGGTCGCACTCTTGAGGTCACAGACGATAACGACGAGCCAGTTGGACACCGATGGGATGATGAAGAGGACTGGGGAAGTTTGGAGGTGGACTGATGTTCTGAACATGTTCAGTTAAAATCTGATCTTCCATACTAGCTTCTTAAAAGGTTTTTTTCTGTGTTTGAAGGAACCAGGGAAAACACCCGGTGAGGACTGGAACACCGACTGGTCGGGAATGTCGTCATCCAAAAAGAAAACCAGTGACAGAGGAGTATGTTTGTTCTTTTTATCAGTATATAAATATCAGTATATACCACCTTTTGTACTCATGACAGTGAACTATACCAAAAGTATTTTATGGTCAATTTTTCCTATAGGTGAGTCGTTCATCCACCTCCATGGCCGTGAAGAAGCAGAGCTCTGATTGGAGCAGCTCGGGCTGGGATGCAGACGACAGCTGGTCCAATGAGAAAGAAGGCCAGGGTCAGAGCTCTGCAGGGGAGGAAGGCTGGGCAACGACTGGGGGAGGAGGAGGCAGAAACCGATAAAAAGCATTTGCCTCTGCCCGAGGGAGTGCGGTTAGCCAGCGAGTACAACTGGGACACCAGCAGCTCTGGGAAAGGCTCCTCCCAAAATGATTTGTTTGCAAGCGTGTCCCAGAGAAACAACGCTGGCGGCACGGTGAGAGCGCATGGAGTCGAGTTCAGAATGAACACAAACACAGTTGGGGCGGCACGGGCGGCCAGTTACAAAGTTAATTCCATGAGAAGTGCGGCGGCGGTCTAACGGCTGTCAGACGCAGCTCCTGCAGAAAATGATGAACCTCACCACACTGAGGGATACAGTCAGTGCTTCTATGTAGCGAAGAGGCTAAAAACCTTTAGCAGTAGCTCTACACTTATGCATCACGACCAGCACGTTTACGAACACATTTTAAGACAAGCATCAACCAATAGAAAGGCAGGTGACGTGATTGCATTCAGTGTGAACGCAGCATTAAATATCAAAGGGTTCAATCATAATCAAACAGTGTTTTTAGATCATAGAAGGATCCTCTGATACATACAAAACGTTCTTGGATCAAATCTTCCATGATTTTTTTTTATAAATGTAATTTTTTTTTTTTTAATCACACAATGACCTCATTAGGTTACATAGAAAAAAGGCTGTTAATACGGATGTAACACATCATGGATAATCCGTGATCCATACAGATCACATGCCACAATTTGGTACATCTGTACTGTGGATCACCGCCTCATTGAGCAAATGTTTTGATGTTATAATACAAGTAGTACTTTATATAGGCTTTAAAAAATGTGTGCTTTGATGCTTCTAAAGAATAAGTTATAGGGTTTTATTTTGTTGGGGTTTTTTTCCTCTCCATTTTATGAATATAGTTGTTTAGACAGTAGGGAAAGCATTTATATCAGCACAATATTTGACATAGCCAGGCTTATGTAGATGAGCAGGTTTTGTATTTGTTTTTATATCTCTCTTCTCCTTTTGACAGAGTGGAGATGGTTGGGGTACAGAAACAGCCGGAGACTGGGGAGCTGATGAGAGCTGGGAGTCGGTGGAAGGGAGCCAGAGTAAGTGTGCATTTATTCACGTTTACGTTGACTTTTCATTGAAAGTGGCTGCTTGAATGCGTGTGTCCGAACCTGGTGTGAATGTCGTATTATATTTCAATATTTTCCTCTTTATTATGCTTTTTTTGGGTGTTGCTGCGACTTTTACTTTAGAACAACTTATAGTCCGGATGGTTCAGTGTATCAAAGACAATACAAACGGCTTACTGATAAATGTCCGTTTTTTACACAAACGACTGGTGGATAACCTAAATGTTTGCATAACAAATCGCACCTTCAGGTTGGTACTTAATATTTGTACCTTATTAGTTCAGGTGTAAAAAGCTTTATTATTTTTAAATGACCACAGTCTCTTTAGTGATTAAGAAGACTTTGTGTCCACTCAACATTCATCTTTTTGCTTTCTGTGTAGTTTTAGTTGACTTGGAGTTGTTGTGCTGCTTGCTTAAATTGTACTGGTACAGAATTTGACATTTTCCTTTTTTTTTTGCATTTGTGTTTCTATTTTCCCCCTTAAACCTTCCAGAGCTGAAACCTCTCCTCAGAGCATTATGTTCCCACCATCATATTTGACAGACGGTGTGTTTGCGACCAGTTTGATCTTAAAAAGCTTAAATCTACAACAAAATGTTGCCGTTTGTAAACAGCAGCTTCCTCTTCACCTCTATCCTACATTGCTCTGAGGACTTTGCACTCCTTACATCTAATAATGGATTTCACCTCAATGTATTTGAGGCCCACAGAGTTGGAAAACTCATTTTTGATGTTTTGCTTGAAAAGTTCTTATCTTCAAAATTCAGATAAGCAAGAAAATGGATGAACCAGACACTAATATTTTTTTGTGTTTTGACCTCCTTTGGCTTTGCTTTGAAATTAATTGTTTGATTATAGTGAATTGTCTTCATTTTTTAACGCAGGTCTTAGTAAGGCAGAGTTGTCCAAAAAGAAACGTGAGGAGAGAAGAAAAGAGCTGGAGGCAAAGCGAGCGGAGCGGAAAGCGGCTAAAGGTCCTCTGAAGTTGGGAGCACGCAAGTTGGACTGATGTAGGTGGAAGAAAGGAGCGGGACTGCAGCAATCCTACAAACTGAATGTCCACATTCCACAAGCTGACGAACAGAGCAGCATGGAAAACCGTGAATGTCCTCCTTAGATAAGGATCTGGGGTTTCTGTCTTGACTGATGAAGATGAAGGCACAAACAAAATCCTGCAGCTTGAAGCAAAGTGGAGCGAGTATTTAACTTTTGTGTTATCAACCAAACTGGCTGTTGTACAGTAACTGTATATACCCATTTCCTCCTGTCTTAAAGAAATCCCACTTTTTTAAAAGATGAATATATATAAAAGAATCATTTTCGGTAGATTCTGTTTGCACACACTGGTGGATGTTACAAATTCAAATCAGCCATTTTGAAATGAGTCCATGCATGTCCTGCAAAAGTCAAAGTGTAACCTTTACTTTGCATAAATAACACTATTTACTGAACTGACCGCCAACACTGCACGCTGGTTCACCAAATCATTTCTAAAAGTTCCTTCCAGATTTGTTCTGTAGCTCCTGTGAGAGGTGCATGTTTGTGGTATCTACAGGGTACTGGGTTCATGTTTTGTTGCAGGTGTGTGTTTGTGCATCTGTCCCATCCAGCAGAGGTCAGTCAGACCTCACAGAAAAACATTCTCTTCATCATGGGTACAACGGGAAAACTTTTTTTTCTTTTTTACCATTTTCTTTGTGCCTTTTATTCAGCCACACTTCTGCTGTGACAGGTGAAAGGACGCCAATAGCTTCCTGGTGGAGCTACCAGAACTTTCAATGTGACTTTGGGATGTTTGCAATCGGGTGTGCTGTTGCTCATACAAAAGATTTGATGGGGCTGAAGCAGCTCAGCCAGTCACCAGCTATCCCTGCTGGAGATGCTTCTGGACACTCAGGTCAGGACTTGCAAAGAGCTGCCATTATAGTCCCAAGAGCAGGTGCAATGTTTCAGAGGATTGGCATCTTGTAGCATGTGAGCTATTTTGAAATAAAGCTAATGTAACTACATCTAAAGGCTTGAGTAACAAAGGTTACTATAGTAACAAGTAACATGACATGGATTCAAATCCTGCAGCGCTCCAAAGGTCCCCTGCTTTAGCCAGTGCGTGTCCAGGCCTGTCTAAAGTTGACCAAAAACATGATCCAGAAGACTATTGGGAGAATGTCATGTGATCAGATTAAACCAACATGGATCTCTTTGGATAAACGCCACTCGCTGTATTTGAAGGCTGAAGAATGCTACAGGTAATTTGCATCCCAAAAATACCATCCCCACTGTGAAGCATGGGGGTGGAAGCATCATGTGTTGGGGCTGCTTTTCTTCAAAGGGAGAGAAAACGGATCCGTATTTAGGAAAGGATGGATGGGGATGCGACAGACTGGCGACCAGTCCAGGGGTGTCCCCTGCCTTCGCCCATGAGTAGCCGGGTTAGGCTCCGGCAGCCCCGTGACCCCGAAAGGGATAAAGCAGTTCCGAAAATGAATGAATGAATGAATGGATGGGGAGGATGGATGGTGAAACTGGTCAAAAACCTATAAGTATCAAAACACTTTTTTTTTTTTAAATTAGATTACCTCAACAATTCAAACATTTATTCAAAAGCTTACAAACGAATGTCAGAAACAAGCAGCAACAATGAGAAGTGCAAATTCAACAGTGTGTGAGACATGAAAACTTCATAGCTTATTTTAAGTATTGGCAAACCCAGAATTAAATGTTGACTTCAGTTTGATCCACAAGATTATAATATTTCCAAGAATTTTTAAAAAGTTGATTTTTTTTAACTATTTTTTTATGTAAACTAAAAATATCCTCTCAAATTTTTTGTGCTTTCCGGAAAATCAGCATCTTTATATTCATACAAATGAATCCTAATGTGGTGCATGTTGGCAGTATAGGAGAACCTTTGAGTTTGTGCTTTTCTATAGATGATCTCAGCTTTTTTTGAACATTCGTGGCAGGTAAAGGTGAGGCAGAGGGTCACCCTTGTTTCTTGTGACATCACAGATAAAGGTTAACCCGGTAGTGTTACTTTGCGATCAGTTACGAGCTACTGTGATTACAGTTTGCTGAATCGTAGATATTCAAACACCTGAACGTCAGAGGATGCCAGTCATTGGGTGTCCTTGTTTTTCTTGTTGCTGCCTCCAAACAGTGCTCCTGCTAGGGCTACAACACCCAGGCCCACGGCTGCAGCCACGCCCACCATCATGGCGGCCTCTCCTGCTTTACGCACCTGCGGGGGACAAATGCAAAAAAAAAAAAAACAGAGCTGGTTTCTCTTTCCTGCTCTCAATGAATGGGTACAGGTTGAGTGCGGGTTTGTAGCAGTTTAAAGGATTTTTCCTCACAAAAATAACGCAATTTTACGCTAAAATTTAAACACAATCTGTTGATAACTGATGCAAGTCTTTGTTTAAACATTTGATGTCCACTTCAGCTCCAAAACTACCTCAAATTTAGCCTCTACTTGAAAGCAAAATGGGATTTTTGAACATTTAACACGTGCAACTTCAGCTGCATTTTGAAAGATACACTCCAAAAAAAAAAGTGTTTTTGGTGTTTTAACATGTTCTTGTGGCATTTTCCTTATAATTGAGAACATTTATCACGAAAAGGAAGCTTAAAATTGCCTTTCTGAGTATTTCCTTATTCAAATCGTTGTAAATCAGGAGCAGACAAAGAAATTCTGTTTGAAAAGGCCTGTAGCAGTGACGTAGGTGGTACAATCGGCAGGCCATTCTGAGGCATTCACTTATAAACTACTAGACTGTCTTAGTTTTCCTTGTCTGAGCTGGACATGTAGGATAGTTGTTGCTCCAGTAATGTAAAGGGGCTAGCAGGAGAAAGTGTAAACAAAGGGATGATAGGAAATGAGGTCAGGCTTTGTTTTGGTTTTTTTTTTTGGCTGTTAATGGTATAATTGCAATTAAAAGATCATCAGAAAAGCTTTTAAAATAGATCAAAAGATGATCAGAGTGAGACTTTAATGCACTATTTAATACAAATGTATGCATTGAAGCTAAAGTCTTATTTGTGTTTGTTATATTTAATACTATAGTTTTACTATAGTTTGTTTACATTGTAAATCAGAGAAATCAGTGTAAAGCTGTATTTGAACGGCAATGCCATCTTGGACGCGTCTGATCCCGTCTGATCCCGTCTGATCTGGCAATCTAAGCAGGATCGAGTGCAAATATTGTTTAAGATGAGAATCTGCCAGAAACTGATGTGCTGTAAGGCACTTCACCCACATGGGTTAAAACTGAGACCAAATCACGTATGTGAATCCTCAGGGGATTCACTACTGCAACTACTGAAGGGAGTAGCTGAAAAAATAACGTAAAGACATGTAAATTAGTATTTTCATTTGGTTAACCCCCTTTATGCATTTTAAAAATGTCCAAATGACATTTTAGTAACTTTAGTATTTGTGGTTAACCCTCAGCCTCCTCCTACAGACAGAAACATTACTGGAAGTGAGTCAAATTTGGAGACCTTCTTTCTTTCACCATCCACATGCATAACATTTGCGTAGCACACAGGTAAAGGAGTAGTAAAATTCTGCATGGTATGGGTTATGAGTATCAGTTGCCATATTGGCAATCTTTGCATATTTCCAAATCCTTTAGGAAATGAAAAACTTCTACAGAATGACACTACATTTTCCTTTGAGACATACTTTAGACAGAAGCTAAATGAGTTTTGTTTATAAAGTACTTTTGGGTTTTTTTTGTTCCTGACATTTCAAAAATGATTTAACCAAAAACTAAAAACGTACCATTATGAGCCAGATGCCAGCTCACATGAGGAAAACAGACATGAATGGATCTATTTGTCTGCAAGTGGAGGCATCAGAATGAGCAGAACAATAATCTTATGACCTAATGCTTGTAGTTTCTACCTATCACTGCTACAAGCTTTTTCAAACAGCATGTTTTCACCTGCTCCTGAATAAAGAAATGCTCAAAAATTGATGTTTAATCGTATTTTTCTTTATGTATGTCCTCCATCTTCAGAAAAATGCCACAACACGTTTAAAACACAATTTTCCTTCGAGTGGGTCTTTAAACTCGCCTCTTCTTGCTCCACTGTTTATGAGGAAAAAAAAGGTTTATATTGGAAAACGTTGAGTGGTCCCACCCACCTGTCGGGACTCAGCTTTGCCATAGCGGAGCTCATTGACGAAATGCTCACAGTTGCTGCTGAAGATGCAGTACGACAGCTCCTGGCCCACCAGCGCACAGGCCTCTGCCACAATAACGCCAGCAGGGCGGGGCTCATACTCTTCATCCAGACTATTATTGATCTCCCACTGATTGGTTCCCACAAGATCCCAGAGCTCCTCTTTCTTCACCATGGCCTTCTCCGTAAGGACAGACATCATGCTGCTGGAACCAGCACCAGGAGTCTCAACTAAACACACACAATTGCAGAAAACAAAACTCCATCTCTCAAAGCCTTCCAGGCACAATTTTGGATTCAAACTTGTTTTTTGTACATCAAACATCCTCTGATATTTGAGTCAAATCCCTGTTGAAACACTCACAGGGCGGCGCCATGTGGACAACAAAGCCGTCGCCAATGTACACAGCCCAGTGTTGATAAGAGCCACGGTAGATCTCGATCAGGTCTCCTGGCTCGGGTTTCACGTCGTACTAGGATTAAAAGCAAGACAGAAACATGTGTTTCACTCACAAAACCTTTGACCTGATTTAACCCTCATATGATATGTATATTCTCACTGTGTGCTTACAATTTAAGTAGATTGAATGATGCTTTGTATGAATTATATTTAAGTTAGAAATATTTAAAAAGGATTTATGCCATTAATGTACAGTTTGATCAAATGTTGAACCGAAAAAAAGCAATCAACTTCCTCTAAAACAGCTGGTCATTTTCAGTGAAGACATCTTTGTTTTTGCAACACAACTAAAGAGAAGTCTGATTTACAGATGAATGAAAGGTATCAAATGTAATTTCTGTTTTAGGTTCCTTAGAATATTATTTTATTTAAAAACTGTACATAATATAGAAACTTAAAGAGGAAGCTTTACTTAATCATGCAAATGCAACTTCTCTTGAGCAGAAAGTAGTTTGCTTACCAGTGTTGGAGCCATAGAACACCCTGATATTTGGACTGGTTTCACCTTCTTATCAAAGAATCACAAAATATTATTGGTTTTTTATGTAATTTTGCCGCTGTCTTTCATTTTTTGGATGAGTGTTTACCTTTTCAGTCTTTCTAAAAGCGTTTGAATCACTGCAGATGAAGCCTGAAAATGTCAAAGGAAAATATCTGGGTTAGAATTGTGTAAAAGGCAGGAATATAAACAGATTATAACTTCACTATATGCTGAAAGAGCCACCCGAACGGCGACGTGGAGGTTCTAGCTCAATGTGCGGCTTAATGTCGACACAGTTTCAGAGAAAACGGCTTCGATGATCAGAAATTCAGCTTCCGAGGCTCTGCAGCGGTCCTTACCCGAAAACCACCGTCTAGATTACCTCTCTCTGTAGCCAGTGGTGTGTGAGGAATGTCGAAAATGAAACAAACTATTAACAAGATATGGTCCGGCGGCTCTTCAGTGACGTAAACAGCAGAGCTCAGCTCGATCAGCTGATTGCAACAAAACCTACGGTATGCAGCAAGTGACAGCAAAGGTCAAACAGCGCCTCACTCTGCGTGGACTTTACGGTAGAGGCGATCGAGACGGTCCAGAACTGCGTTTTATTTATGACAAAGAAAAAGAGTATAGATTTGAACAATACTAATGATTTAATGAATGCATCAATGAAGATAAATAAACAAATGCCAAAAGTCCTGCATTAAATGTTTGGCTACAATTTTATTCTTTACTCTCATTTGTGGCCTCAAAATATTAATCGATGCGCAGAAATTAACATTTTTTGACATTTTAATATGTGGTTTTACTTTTTAAAGGTTCATGTGTGCACAAAAAGCACAATTTGAGCCACACAATGCTAACTTGAAGCAGATACTAAATCATGGCTTATATTATGAAACACTACTTAGTTACCACGAATACTAATTTGAGGTGACTTTTTTTTGTATGAACACTCAGGGCTCTGTAATTTAAAAGAAGGTTGTTGAATGTTTACGATGAATATTTATGCCTCAAAATATACTATACTTTACTTAATAATACTCAAAACATGTTGAGTTGGGGCCTGTTTGGAAGGGAATTACTTTATTTTTTTAATAAATATATATTTATATATACAAATGGACGATTACATTTTGTTGAAATAATTTTTTGTAAATATATATATATATATATATATTATATTGGTTTGGCTTTTTCAAGAACAACAACCGCTAGGTGTCGCAAGCTAAAACTTGCAGGATTATTTTCTCTACTAAAGAAGAAGTCGTAACTTCCGGTTTTGGGAAGTCTCTTTGGCTGTATTTTGTCCTCATTTTGTCAAGCTAAAGACGAATAAGGCACTCCCGTGAGCCGTGTTCACGTGTTGCGGACCGGAGCGGAGTTGTATGTGACGTTTTAATGTTAAACGACCCAGCCATGTCCGTGGTTTGTGATGGGGGTCCGCTGAAGGCGATGCAGAGCTCTCACAGCCTCACCGCCCAGACAACCCTGAGGTACGTCGGAAGCCGCTTTTTCAATCTCGCTGGATAGATAGTTTTATGTATATTTATGAATTAAGCTGAACATACAGACACGATAATCAAATGTTGAAGGATCTGATTTTTTTTAACATTGACTTTTAAGTTACTCAGGTTCTTTACAACTTGAGCTGTTTAGAGCAAGACGGAAAAGAACTTAGCTAAGATTTTAATTTTAAAAACTTTATTGATAAATTTATTGACTAGATTATACCATTTGCTGTTTCATTGCTTTGATTATTTATGGCTGAACTTGTTTATTTTTAGCTAAATTATTTGGTCATAGCTAACGTTTATGAAGCTCCTTTGGCTCACTAGAAGCTGCTGCTTATTTTTTTCTTACATCATGAAGATCAATACGTTTTTTTTATTTTTTGCAAACATTTTTATGCCAGAACAAAATTTTTTCCCTTTGTTTTATGAATCTTCTTTTGTCCTGTTTTCCCTCTTCCTTCTCCTTTAGTGCCCAGGAGTTGTCTCAGGAGATCAAGTCCTTCATCAGTGGTGTTGATGCAGTTCATGGCCGGAAGCTCAGTGTCAGGGAGCATGCTCGCTGCGCCGTGCGGCTGCTGCGCTCGGTCCCTGCCTGTCGAGAGGCAGTGCTGGAGCATCTTAGGGGCGTGTATGATGAGCATGTGTCTGCTTTCTTGGTCAGTCTGGAGAACGAGGGTAGTTCTACCTCAGGAGGAAACTCCAATCTTGAGGACATCATACAGGTGGGAATTTCATTCCAAAATTCTAATCATCTTTTGGGGAGATCTTTTTCTGAAGTAGTTAAAATTCTTCTTCTTTTTCCCTGTAGGAGGTACATGTTGTGCTGTCAGAGTTCATCCGTCTGAATCCCAGAGCATGGGCGCCCTTGGTGTCTACATGGGCTGTAGACCTCCTCGGCCAGCTAAGCAGCAAGCACGCGGGGCGCCGGGTGGCCCCCCACTCTGCCAGCCTCAACGAGCTGCTTCAGCTCTGGATGTCTTGTGCTTCCACTCGCTCCCTCATGGAGGCCTACTCGCAGTGTTTGGCTGCAATGCTGGCATGGTGCCCTGATGCCTGCGTGGACGCACTGTTGGACACCTCAGTACAGCACTCCCCACATTTTGACTGGGTGGTGGCTCATATTGGCTCAGCTTTCCCAGGAACCATCATCAGTAGGGTGTTGGCCTGTGGGTTGAAAGACTTCTGCTCCCACGGTGCTAAGGATCAAGGGCCACTGATAATGGGAATGGATAAAGGTAATAGAATCCCCAAAATTGGCTCTGTGGTGGGAATTCTTGGCCACCTTGCAGCACATCACTCGGAAAGCATTCGGAAGGAACTGCTCAGGATGTTTCAGGAAAGTCTGAGTCCTTCAAGCCCACTTTCTCCTACTTCTTCGTCAACCTCTTGGGAAAGCTCCCCTCAACTTCGGCGCTCTGCTGTTCCATTTCTGCTGCAGCTCGCTGCCATGTCCCCAAACCTTTTTGGCGCTGTGTCTGCTGAGCTTGTAGAGCAGCTACGACCCCCGATTCTGCTCCAGCTGCAGGCGCTGCTGCAAGGCCTCCCTAAGGAAGAACTGGAAAACATGCTGGGGCTCGCCGTCCATCTGATCAGCCAGAGCCCAACAGGAGGAGCTAGAGTCCTCAAATTCCTCGCAGACACAGCCACCCCAGCTTCTGTGATTATCTCTGGGCCGACCCCGTCACCTCATGAAGGAGTCAGAGAAGGGTGCGACCGCCTCCTGCAGATGCTGCTCCTGCATCTCCACAAGCTGGTTTTCAATCGCTCTGATGGAGCTGAGGTCAGCCCTCATGCTTCTGCCTCCTCCCAGCCTCAGAGGGTGATCCCTTTCTTGGAGGAGCTGCGCTCTCATGTAGCGCAGCTGTGTGCCGAAACCCTACGTCTGGAGCGAAAGCGTCACCTGTGGCTGCATCAGCTACTCTGTCTGCTGGCAGTGTATGGGGGTCCCAGTGTTGCCACAGAGACCCTCTGCCAGCTCCTTACACAAGCCCGCAACCCAGAAGAGTTGGCTCTTGCCTGGCAGCTTCACACCACCCTCTCATCGTGCATGACGGGGCTCATTCCCGCAGCTGTAGCTCACTCTGTGGCACAGATACACACTCACACCTTGGGTCCTAGACAGCTTAAGCAATTACTGCTTAACCTTTCCATAGCCATCCAAAGTCAGGATGAAGAGAGACGAGGAGCAGGAGCTCAGTCTTCCATGGCTGTTCAGGTGGGCTTGGCTGTCTCAGGACACCTTCACGATTTCTGCCCGCTCCTTCTGCATAGCGATGCAGCCGTTTCTCACGCCGCAGCCCGCCTACTGTCATGCAGCCCGCTCCCTCGCACATCCTCCCCAGCACACCTGCTCCTGCTCTCTCGGGCGGCCGTCACTCATTTGTTTGTGGCACTGCGGAAGCGGATGGAGGCTGGGAACGAGGGTAGAGATGGGGGACAGCCAGGGGAAGCTGTGAACTTTTCGGTTCTGATTTTGTCTCGGTTTGCAGCATACTCTCCTCTCACTCTGAAGGCGATCCTTCAGCAGCTGGCAGAGGGTGCACTTCATAGAGGCAACGCTGACCTGTTCGGAGGGCAAGTGGCAGACATGTCAGGAGCCCCGGTGTCAAACCCCTCAGTGTCCTCTGATCTGGGAGTGTCTTTACTCGATATAAACTGTCGCTTTGGCACAAGCGTTAATTTTTCCGGAAGTGTGTGGTCTGTTTTTCACGCAGGGGTGATTGGAAAAGGGCTTAAGCATCGCACTGCCTCACAGCAGCCTGACCCAGCAGGAGTAATCCGGGTAAGTTGTTGAGTTACAGTATCAGGATTGCAACAGTGTTTAGAGAGAGAGAGATCTATTTTTATGCTTTACCTTTTAAATATTCATTCAGCAAAATGATCTTTGAGAACGAGTCAAACCTTAAAGCAATTTGGTATTAAACTAAATATGTGTTTCGTCTCTTTAGAACATTCAGACTCTTCTGGAGGTCATAGTTCAGTGCTGCACTTCCTCTGGCCTCAATGGAACACTTTCACCCTCTGACCCCGAGGAGCCCCTTCCCATCAACGCTGAGGCAGCCAAGGTTATAGCGGTAACTCTGGTGGAAAACGTCTGTCCAGATGTGGCCAATGGGGAGTTATCGTGGCCTCCCGAGGAGCATGCTCGCACCACAGTGGAGCGAGACATCCACATCCGACGCTGCTTTGAGGCCCACCCCGTGCTCTTCCCTCTACTTCAGGTGGTGGCGGCTGGACGGCCAGCTCTGTGCTACTGCTCGGCTGTGCTCAGGGGTCTCATGGCCACTCTGCTAGCCCATTGGGAGGCATCCCGGGAAGCGTCATCCACCGACTCTCCGTGGCACCTCCAGGCGTCCTGCCTGCTGGTGTCTTGCATGGGAGAGGGTCAACTCCTGCCTCCAGTTCTGGCCAACGTCCACGAAGCTTTTCCCCATTTGAATCCCTTTGAGGTGAGGCTGCTGCTCCTCGCTGTGTGGGAGTATGTGAGGGGAAACGGCCCGCTTCCACAAAAGTTTGTCTTCAGCTCGGATAAGGGCATGTTCTGCAGGGATTTCTCCAGGGACGGTGATGTGGCAAGATACGTGGCACCAATTCACAGTGTCCTGCATAAAAACATTGACAGACTGGGGCACCTGTGCTGGAGATTCCAGCTTTGCTAAGATGTGAGAAGCAGGTATTAGATGAAAGTGTTAAATAGATGGATCCTTATGTGTTATAATAAAATGTGCTGCAAAGCCTTTGTCTTGATAAATAGTGACCTTTGTGCACACCTTTGTGTTTCTCAGTTTTTTTGTTTGTTTTTTTTTGATGATGCAGTTTCAGTTTTTATTGTACAGTATGATCAATCTGACATTTAACTCAACAAAACTAAAAAATACATTATAAATTGGTTGCATGCTACTTCTAAAGTAGTCTTTCACAATCATCTTTAAGGGGAACACCAAAAACATTACAAAACTGACATTTTCTAAAGGTAATTGGTCAAGTTATATTCAAATAAAGTTTGTTTTTAAAAAAAAAAAAGACTCCTGCAGCCTGGGTTGTTAGATTTTTGCTGGAAGTTAGAGGCAAGAGAATGTGAGCCTCCTCTCCAAATGCAACATGCACAAACATTATGGAAGTTCCCATATAAAAGAGCAGGATAATCTATAATTCACTATCAGGTTTGTTTGAAATAGGACAAGGAAACACAACAAACCTGAGTTTTTAACCCAAAACAGTTTATACTAACATACTATATTCTATACTTGTGAGTCCACATTTTTGGTTACAGCAAAACTGTCAAAAAGCATAACAGATTTTTGAATTTGTAAGTTTTATTTTACATATATCATATATTTCTAGAGAACCTATAGAATCAGCAATGACAATAGGTGCATCTGCAAACATATATGCTTAAATTATGGTTAGAAATGTTTAAAGTGCTAGTAAAAAATATGTGTTGACAGTTGTTTGTATTTGTTTGTTCTGTGCATTAACGCTCCACAATGGCTGGAGTGAATCCTGGGAGACAAATCCGGGATCAGTGTGTGCACTTCACTGACTGGAGCAAGGCGATGACGTGTCCATGCCTGAGAGGGTCGATATTCGTAAAGTTCATATGACTTTATCCCTTTAATCTTAAGTTAGTCACTTATATTTTACTTTTAATTATTTTTTTAATAAAACGGATTTGAAAAATCTATGCCAAAATAGGAAAAAGTTTTTTTTCTTTCTTTTATTTTCTCCGTGAGTTGCTGGGAATCTTACTTTTTAACGATCTTTGTTGCGGAGTGAAATAGGCGGAGTTAAACCGGAGCGAAATCAAGATGGCCTCCTTCTCTGAAAGGTAAGACAAAGCAGTTCCACTGTTAAATCCCTGCATTTCCGTCGATTTAAAGTGGAAATTGATGACGAGAGGGCATATTTAATCAGTACTTCGAAATTACTTGGAGTGTGTGAAATTGTAGGAAGGTTTCGTCGTCATTTGGGGGAAGGAGACGGTGTGTAAAGTCGAGGTCCATCTCCAATTGAATTAACGGCTCCCTGTGACTGTTCGCGAGGGTTCTATCGCATGGTTCCATGAAGCAATTAGCCCTCCTATTGCAGCGGTACATCTGCATTTTAACCCTCATATTTGTCAGCAATGCGGTGCTGTTGTTTATTTGATGTTTGGTTAATATTTTCTTAGACTTTTTCCTCTGTTTCTCTCACGCGCACTTGTTAGCAAGCATGTTAGCTAATAGTGTTGCTTGCATCAGGCCTAACTCATTCTAATATCAAGAACGAATATTCCCAGTTAAAGTCGACATTAAACGGGAACTGAAGGTGAAATTACTCCTTTGAACATTGGTTTTATGCTACAGAAATGGGGGGCGCGTGTCTTAGCGCTACGGAAGAGATCAAAGTCCGGATGTGGGTTTTTTTCACTTGTTTTCCACCTCAAAAATCATAAACTATGATTGCAGTCAATCCGACATTTGGGTTGACGTCATTGAATGGGCGTTCGTAGACTAAATTGGGGGTATTATTTGGGGGAAATTACCCCACTCTCCAAACCAGGATATCATGTATCCTTTTTCTCTCGCCCCCCAGGATGGCGCCTGTCCTGGTGCTTTGGCTGGCCTTGAGCCTCGGCGCGACATGGGCCGTCGACAAGGGCAACTTCAAGACCTGTGACCAGAGCGCTTTCTGCAAGTAAGTGCAAGAGACCGAGCCCTGGTATGTGGGTTTACTGGACTTCACTGACCTGGTGGTCTCACTCTCAACCAGGCGTCAGCGGGCACTCAAACCCGGCGAGTCCCCTTATCGAGCCCTGCTGGAGACCATGGAGCTGACAAACACCAGACTCACCCTGCAGCTCATCAACGACAACAACAAGGCAGGTTTATTTCTAAATCTATGTGACTTTCAGTTTATTTCAGAGCAGTTCAAACAAATTGGGCAACATCAATATTAGATGTTCCTGTTTTCATCCTCTAAAGAGCCTATGCCAGACTGTTTACACTTGCTGGACTGTGGAGTTCTATAGGGGGCAAATCTGAACTTTGAGTTTTGAACTTTGTTAAAGCAATGGACAACACCACAGTGCTTTGAGCTCATGTCCTTAAAGACTTCAATGAAAATCCTGTTTTTAACATGCCCATGTGGCATTTTTCTAATGATGGAGGACGTGTATATTAATAAAATTTCGCTTTAATTTGTATTTCTTTATTCAAATCATTGTGAATCAGGAGCTGATGGGGGAAAAAAATGCTGTTTGGAAAAGCTTGTAACTGTGCTGTAGAAACTACAATCGTCAGGCTACAAGCTCGCAGCGCTCCTCCATAGCTCCAATATCACTTGGCATTTCTGTGGCACCGGTAATGTTAGGTTTGGGATGTGAGGCACTGTAAGCTAACAGGAGAGCATATAAAGATGATGGGGAGTGGGGATGGGCTTACTCTGGGCCCACAACTCAGCTGAGTTTCTAATGAACTCCTGCTGATCTGCAAAAACTGTCTTTTTAAATTTTGGCTAAAAATGGCATATTCATTATAGGATTACATTTTTCAAGTAGTATTCGAGTATTTTTCTTTCTCTGGTACTTACTATGTTCAGGAGTTTCTTTTTTTTTTTTTTTGTTAAAGTAGGTATTGGAAATCTCCAAATAGTTTTCTTGAAGTCATGTGTTTGTGAATGTGGCCCAGTTTGATGTTCCTACAAATACCCAAGAATAAACCCAATTTACTGATGTGATTTTAACAGTTTGATGACGCATCAGCTACAGCTGACTGGGTTTGAGCATCTTTCTGTTTGAATGTTACATGCTGGCATTCGAGAATTTGTTCTTTGCTGTTCTTAGTGTCGATCCCGAAGGCCTAAACTGACAAAAGTGAAACTCCAAAGATTCGAGGCCCGTTTTGTTTGCCCCACAGGTGCGTCTGCTGCTGGAGCTTTACCGTCTCCAGGGAAACATAACGAGGGTGAAGATTAACGAGCTTAAGCCGCTGAAGCCTCGCTACGAGGTCCCAGACGTGCTCATCAGAGACCCCCCTACAGAGCCGTGAGTGTATTGTGAGAGTTTCTGCATGTACGCGGGGACGATATGATGAAACCTGAAACAAAAAAAGCAGGCAGAGTTCTTCTTCCAGTGGATGTTTCCTTTAGTATTTCTTGCGTATCCCTAACATCTGTATTATTCCTTCTGCTCCCTCTCGGCCACAGCCTGTCAGTCCTGTCTCAGGATGAGAATGGGGTTGTCCTGTCCTTGGGGGCAGAGTCTCAAAGAGTCATCGTTAGCGTCCGGCCTTTCCGCTTGGACATAATGGAGGGACACGACGTGCTGATGTCGCTGAATTCACGCGGCCTGCTCGCCTTTGAGCACCTGAGGATGCGCAAGGACACGTGAGAATCCACTCGTACACGCTCACGCACATTTACAAATAACCACCGTTGTTGTGGTGGTCCAAGTCGTCACTCAGTGGATGATTTATGCTTTTGTTCCCATGATATGATTTACTTTTAAAGGTTTTCTCTGACTCGTTCTGTCCTCTTCTCCCTATCATCCTAGTTTCTCCTATAAAGTAACTAGCACAGTGGCTAGCGTGTGGGATAATGTCAAGAGGGTATTCTCTAGGTAAAGACCCTTCAGATTTGTGCCTTCTGTTCCTTGTGCTAATGCTGCCTATAGTGCCATTCAATACTGGGTTTTCTATCACTCCCAAGCTCTGTACTTACCTGTAAATAAATGTGACTGCAATGTTTTGCGTGGGTGAGTGTGTGTGCATGGAAGTTTTTGATTCAATGTAGCGTTATAACACTTCCAGAACATTTGCAATGAATCTATTGAATATCACCCTAATTGTCAACCAGGTGAAATGATGCGTCATCGCCTGCAGACACTATCACAGCACAGATCAATGACATAATGCAGCTTCCATATCACTCCAGCAGCTCGTCTGATTTCATCTAACTCTTCAATTGCATGACTGACTTGGTTTCCCAACTAGTTCTGTGTAATAAATGCTTCATATTTGGTGGAGGTTAGTGAACAAATTGTTAAAATATGCCAAGTAGGGTCTTGAAATTGTTTAGTGTGCAGGTCTGAGTGGCGTGCATTTGTGTTTACATACAACAGTGCTCCCTTGTATAATAGGTTTTAATGTCCTCTCAAATCCATAAGCAACAAATCTCTTTGTTGTCTTTACATTTGCAGTTGAGCTGCTTCTTTGACTTGATGTTGGGTTGTTTTCACTCTAGAATACATTGAGTCTTTTTCTGCATGTTTAGCGATGCAGATCATGCGCCTCTGCAGCTGCCTGTGTTGAAATGTTCATCAGAATTTTAGGCTTTTTGTGAAGTATTTTCCCCTTTTTCTAAAGAAAAAAAGTACTCTGCCATACTATGGATTTTTGTATGTTGAGTTCTCTGGTATTCCTTAGGCCCTCAGTCCATTAGAGGCCATTGCATTTGTTGCATGGAGCTTTGTCCCTTGGTGCTGAGCTTGTAGTAGCCACAAGGCAGGGAGTTGCTTAGTCCACTTTGTCATTAAACTTTAGTCAATTAAACCCTGTAGAGCTGTGCCTAGCTTTCCAATGAGGGGTAAGGAGATCATCTCCACACCACTGTTAGATTGCCTCTTTTCTTTAATCCTAGTCTAATTATCCCCACATATGATCATTCGTCGCATGACTTTGCTGAAGTCATGCATCTTTGACTTTTGTTTTTCTGCATATCTCCCCCGTTCCTTTTTCTCTGAGCAGTCAGGCAGACCCCGAGGCAGAGAACAAAGAAGAGGCTGATTCTGCAAACCAGGCAGAGGTAAGCAAGCTGCTTTTTCTGTTTGCCCACATCAGATAACAACTGAGCGGTGCACACTACACACTTGTTCTATTTGACTTCCAGACGACCAAAGAAGAGGAAGAGAAAGCTGAAGAGGGGATGTGGGAGGAAACATTTAAGTCCCACTCAGACAGTAAACCTAACGGTGAGTCATTCAGTGCAGTGGCCCCCATTCTGCTGATCGGTACCCGTCTTTGGGACAGTTGGTACCGGGCTGCAGAGAATTTTTTTCCATTTAATTTAACTACTACTAACTACTGGATTCTCCCCACCACATAAGACTCAATCTTCAAGCAATGCAAGTCGCTCGGTCACATTTCTAAGATCCATCTGTACTTTCTTAAAGCGGCTGTGCTGACCACTAAATTAAAACCCACAAGCTAGCGAAGTTAAAAAAAATTCAAATATTCTTCAAAAGTTTAAAATAAAACAGGAGTCTTTACTCGAAATACAGATTTATTGGGACAGTTGTTCCCACACAATAATAATAATAATGATGATAATAATGCATAATATCAGTAGCCAGCTGTTAATGTTACACAGATACTGCTAATGGTATCACACACTGGTGGCGGCTCTGCTCCTGAACACTGACTCTAACCTTCCACCAGAGGCAACATGGGATTTGATGTTTTTCCCAAGTACACTTCGACACATGGGCGGGCAAGGCAGGAATCAAACCTGCAGTATTCTGATCAGAAGTCAACTGTCCTACCGCGGCACCACTGCCACCTTGTGATGCATGTTTTTTTTTTTTCCGTCTGCCCCTAAGTCAGATCAGGCTGAAGGCAGATTTTAATGGTTCCTATTGAAAATCTGATTTACAAATGGTTTAAGTTAGCTGCAAATATTCCAGAGGAAGAAGATAAACTTTATCCTCAAAAATTAAGGAAAGCTGGAGGCTAAAAGAGAAATCAGACTCCCACTTCAGCCTCGTACAGGTTGGTCCAAAACCATTCCATGGTCTGAAAAAGGTTGGGGACCACTAATAGTGTGTACTTTTGGCATCACTGCTGCACGGCCAGTTGCTGATAACTGTTGTTGTTGCCCCTCAGGTCCGTCCTCTATTAGTTTAGACTTCTCATTGCCGGGGGTGGAGCATGTTTACGGAATCCCTGAACATGCAGATAACCTGAAACTCAAAACAACAGAGTGGGTGGCACATTCAACACATCTAGTTTGAATGTTTGATCTCATATAGTTGGATTTTACGAGGGTAAAACTCTTGTTTTTCTTTCTTCCAGTAATGGAGATCCGTATCGTCTCTACAACCTGGATGTCTTTCAGTATGAATTGTATAACCCTATGGCCTTATATGGGGCTGTCCCAGTTATGTTGGCACACAATGCGCAGCGCACTACTGGTATCTTCTGGCTCAATGCTGCAGAAACGTGGGTGGATATAAGCTCCAACACAGCTGGAAAGGTGCATCAACTGTTTCCACTCTATTGACATCTATGACTGATTCTTGCTAACAGACAAGAAACTTTGTCTTTATTTGGAATGGAATGCTCAGCTGCAAATTAACTGTTTTTTCTGTCTTTCCAGACTGTGTTTGGGAAAATGCTGGATTATGTTCAGGGATCCAGTGAGATACCACAAACGGATGTCCGCTGGATATCTGAAAGTGGGATCATAGATATCTTCATTATGCTGGGACCAACAGCCAAACATGTTTTCTCCCAGTATGCCTCTCTAACAGGTAGGGTAGCACATGCCATACAAGAATGTTTATTTCCTAATCCTTCCAAAACATTTGACTTGGTGTTGGTTTTTTGAGTTGTTGCAGTGGGCATTTGCCACCTTTTAGTATTTCCAAAAATGTTAACATCTTTGGTTATTGTCTTTTTCAACCTTTTTAATAGCATGTTGATAAGACTTGGCTTTCTTTTTTTTTTTAAGTTTTTATCATTTTTAGATGATCAATCGGTATTTATCTTTAATGGAAAGGATTCTATAGCTAAACTTGTAGCATAATACCTAATAAAAAACAATTCCCCCTCTGAACTCTTGCTTCTTCTGTTTTTCAATTAAATCTGTTTTCTATTTTTTTTCTTCAGGCACTCAGTCCTTTCCTCCCCTGGCTTCCCTGGGTTACCACCAGTGCCGCTGGAACTACAATGACCAGGAAGACGTGCGCTCTGTGGACGCAGGCTTTGACGAGTACGACATTCCTTATGACTTCATCTGGCTGGATATCGAGCACACAGATGGGAAGCGCTATTTCACCTGGGATCCACACAAGTTTGCAACGCCAAAGGAAATGCTGCAAGGCCTTATGGACAAAAGGAGAAAGGTAGCAACAGCATCCATTAGGGCCCTTTCTCTATCCTGCTTTTATAGAGGACTGCTGTCATCTCTGACAATTTGTGCCTCAATTTTAATATTTTGATTTTTAGATGGTTGCCATTGTTGACCCTCACATCAAAGTAGACAGCAACTACAAGATTCACAATGAGATTCGCTCTCGAGGGTTCTATATCAAGAACAAGGATGGTGGAGATTATGAGGGCTGGTGCTGGCCTGGTAAGAAACTCCTTTGTTTGTTATAAAATGTATTGCCTGTTTCTATTAATGTAAAACATACAGATGTGTATCGACAAATCAATCTAGTTATCAGAGCAACAGCAGAATCGATTGAAAATCACAGATGCAAACAAGATTGTTCGTAAAAAGGTGTCAAATCAATCAGGAAGTAAATAATTTGTATCTGTCAAACTTAGTCAGTTTTCCTTACTGTTGTGTTTTTTTTACTACATTTGCTTCTTTATGAACGTGATCAAACAAAAACAGCAACTTTTATAAAAATGTATCAAAATCTAATTTGATTCAATCTGTATTGTGTGAAGAATTCAGTCACAAACCTGATAAATGATAGAAAAGCAGTTTCCTGAAAGTGAGCACAACAATTTTTGTGTCCTGTGATCTTTTATAATACTTTAAAGTAGAACTCGTATCTCTTTTTGAAGAACTTCCCACACATGGTGGAAAGAAAATGTTTCGCTGCTTTTTAGAGCTTCCATTTAGCTTTTTCTAAAACCTTACAGATTACACATTTTTCCAGTGTGTTACAATATTTAAGCAAAATTTTATTTCTCTTACAATTTTTTTTTGTCTTTCTTTTGTATTGGTGATGATTTTCAGGTAATGCTGGTTATCCAGACTTTACTCGTGCTGACATGAGGGCCTGGTGGGCCAGTATGTTTGCCTATGACCAGTATGAGGTGAGTTCAGTTATAATATCATAGAACTGTTAGCTTGTGATGGATAGGAAGACTGTTCCTAAGACATGCTTTTTTCAATTTATTTTTCTTCTTTTTGATTGATTTAGAATAGTAGATTTTAATAAAGATTTTGTTTGTTTTGAGTTTACTTGTTTAAACAAATTTTGCTTCCAATGTCCTTTTTTCTGCAGGGCTCCATGGAGAACATGTACACGTGGAACGACATGAACGAGCCCTCAGTGTTTAATGGGCCTGAGGTCACCATGCACAAGGATGCAGTGCACGGAGCCTGGGAACATCGGGATGTACACAATCTTTATGGATTGTATGTGGTGAGTGTGAGCCGTCTGAACAAAAATACAATCTTGCAGGTCTGTGTTTTCCATCCTTGGTTGGGGTTTTTTTTGAGCCAAAGTCAACATTACAAGGCACACCAGCAACCCAAAAAAAAAAAAAGAGAAGCTCGTAGCCTAGATTAATGATGGACCGGCCCTTCAAGGATCTAATGTGTACTTCTTGGAATAGTTGCAGCTGTTTATCTTTCATAAGTTGTGATAGGTTTTAAAAATAATTGAACTAAAGGTTGCAGAGGATTTTAAAGCAATTGTTTTTCCAGTTTGTTAAAATTTAATTTTATGTAACCTCCCAAAAAAAGCCACAATATTCTTTTTTTTTTTAACAGCATTTTGTTTTTTTTAAATATGTTTTTCATGTCTGTGCAAGAAGAGCAACTGTACATTTAGAACAATTGTTCATTTTGCAGCATTCTTGATAAATTGTACACTCAAAGGACCAACATGATATTCATGTTTTAAGTAAATTTTTAGTTGGATACAAAGGTCTTATTAGTTATTGTCTAAACTATACATGTAAATAACAAAGTTTTTAGAAAAACAATTTCAATTTAGTTTTAGTTAAATGTGTCTATTTGCCACTTAATCTTAATGCTGTCTCTTTTATTCTTTCATTACTTGTATTTAAACTTAAATTTTTTATAAAGCATTTGAAGTCTGAAATTAAATTAGTCCTTCAACCAGACATTATTAGAAACCAGCTGCTCAGGTTAGAAAGATGACTTGAACCAAACACCAATCGCGATACAGTCATTCTTATCAAAGTGTCTTGAATAGAAACCAAATAAACAAAAGAACAAAAGTATTTTATTATCTTTCATATTTCTAACTACTCAGTGTGAGCTTGTTTAGATGAACACAGTTGATAATCTGGCAATGGTAAATGTTTTTTGAACAATTAGGTGAAAATGAATAATTTCCCATGGTACACCTGAGCATCTCCCACAACATATGGTTGAAAAGCATCGCTCTGTGTGTTTCTAGGTTCTATTGAAATACAAACGCATCCAGATGTTTTTATTTTGTTCTTTTCCATCACTTCATCATTTCCTTCATCTCCAGCAAATGGCTACGGCAGACGGTTTGGTCCAGAGGTCGGGAGGAGTTGAACGACCTTTTGTGTTGACCAGAGCCTTCTTCGCTGGGTCTCAGCGCTACGGTAACCAGGCTTTTGTGCCTCGTCAGATTTGGGGTCTAATCAAAATAATTTTGTTTTAGTGTCCCAAATCTGTGAAGCTTTTTTTTTTTTTCTAATCTGCATTTTAAAGGCATTGTGGTAAGTTTTGCTGAAGCTCCATTGGTTTTTCTTCTGCTTGTTCAGGTGCTGTCTGGACTGGAGATAATGCTGCTGAATGGGACCATCTGAAAATCTCCATCCCCATGTGTTTGAGTCTGGGTCTGGTTGGAATTTCTTTCTGTGGTGGTGAGTACTAACCTACATTTAAACTGATTTACATGAGAAAAAGTTGATTTAAGATGAGTTTTGTTCATAAAGTTATCCAATGTAGTCATTTTCCAAATTAGAACTTGACTCACCAAGTTGAGCTCAAAACTACATCAAAGCACAGTTGGAAAAAATCGTGTTTATTAGTGTGAATGTATTCGTACTTTTAAATGTTTGCATTTTTGTTTCCACTGATCCTTTTATTACTTGATAAAAACAGTTTATTCATGAATTTAAATATTTAAAAATAGTTTTTTTTGATAAGTAAAGACAAAGGGGCCGTAGAAGTTTATTGTCTGCACTCTGAACTTCAGATTTGACTAATGGCCACCCTCTCACATAGCTGACGTTGGCGGTTTCTTCAAGTCACCGAGTCCCGACTTGCTTGTGCGTTGGTACCAGACGGGGGCTTACCAACCATTCTTCAGGGCTCATGCTCACCTGGACACACCACGCCGTGAACCCTGGCTCTTTGGTCCAGAGAACACTGCTCTGATCCGGGAGGCTGTCCGTCAACGCTACACCTTCTTACCCTACTGGTACCAGCAGTTCTACCACGCATATCGCACCGGAGAGCCGGTCATGAGGTGAGGATTGGCGGCAGACTAAGTACATGGGGAAAATGGATTCACACATGTGAATACTTGTTTTAAATATATGAATGCATTTAGCATTATTGTTACTTGAAAGAGGAAAGAGTTTATCTTTTACGGCATCTTTGTAAACTTGTTTCTGTTTTTCTTAATGTAATAATTTAGCATTTATTAAAAGCTGACTGATTAAGACAGAATGTGTTTTTATACCAGACATTCAAACCACAGAAGGACCCAGCAGCACTGTTAAGCTCATGAGATAAGAATAAGGATGAGATCTGCTGGAAATGCTTCGTTGGTCTGTGATTTGAACTTGATGAAGACAGCATAGTTATTGGTGCATGTGTGTTGCAGACCCCTGTGGGTGGAGTATCCTCAGGATCCTGCTACTTTTGCTGTGGATGATGAGTTCTTGATAGGTGAGAAACTCCTGTTTTGCTCTGACCTATGAACATATCACTAATAAATCTGGATTCTTGTTGAAAGTGTATTGTTTTTGGTTTAAGGGTTTACAGTTTTTTTTTTTTCTAATCAGTTTGAAAGAAGTCTTTTCATGTTTTCCAGTGCCTAAAGATGTTGCTTTATGATGTTGCTTTTTTTTACTTATGCTTCTTTTTCTGGAAAAAAATTACTTTAGTCAACAGTAATTAAAAAAAAAAACTAGTTCAAATTCACTGCAACATAAACGTCCATCCCATCAATGCTGCTTTACCCTTTGGTTCTTAGTATCGGCTGTGAAATGAAAAACTTGATGCATTTCCCTTGTGTCTGCTGCCACCATGTGGCCAAAAACAATGACTTTATGTTGAAATGACGTACATTTGGGAAACTGCAAAGAAATGATTTGAAACTGTTTATAAAGGAGATTTTGTCACATTTTCCATTCACCCATGTTCTTTTTCCTTTTTCCTCCCCAGGCCAAAACTTACTCGTGCATCCTGTCACTGAAGAGGGAGCTAGAGGAGTAACTGCTTACCTGCCTGGAAAAGAAGAGGTGCTTTTTTTTCTCCAAAATTACTTTTTAATTGCTGTTTTTATTGTTTTTTTAAGTAAGAAAGCATAAAACTATTTTGTTCATGTTCTTGTTTCCAGGTCTGGTTTGACATCCACACCTTCCAGAAGCACAACGGAGCTCAGAACCTTTACATTCCTGTCACCATGAGCTCTGTAAGACAGTCACAGAAATTGGCTAATTTTCGCATTCTTTGGTCAGCTTCTTTTTTTGTGATCATTGAGTATGTTCTGTTTTTAGATCCCCGTGTTCCAGCGCGGTGGCTCCATCATTCCTCGGAAAATGCGAGTTCGTAGGTCCTCCTCCTGCATGGAGCACGATCCTTACACTCTATACGTGGCTCTGAACACTCGGGTAACTAAACTAGACTTGACTCAGCCTAATGGATGCTGCAAGACACCAAAGGGATTTATGTTGTTTTAAAATCTTTTTTTCTGCTAGGGGGTTGCAGAGGGTGAGCTTTACATAGATGATGGTCACACTTTTAATTATGAAAAGAAGGAATTCATCCACAGAAGGCTGTCCTTTTCCAACAACGTCCTCTCTTCTGTGTACGTACAAAGAACCAGCTTCTGTTTATTCAAAAATACAAATTCGCCTCCATGATAAAAGCAAAATAACTAAAGTTTGTGCTACAAAATGTGATTACCTCATTATATTTGCCTTGTTTACTACACAGCAACCTGGTTCCTGATTCCCACTTCACGACCAACTCTTGGGTTGAACGTATTCTCATAGTAGGATCCAGCAAACCTGCCAAGGTCATCCTTAAGACTGCTGGTGAGTTTTAAGAAAACAGCCTTTTCAGTTTTGCTGTGTTTAAATGTTGATATTTCAAAAGACTAAAAACATTGAAAAAGGAGTTTGAAAGCAAATTTCTTTGTTGTTTCAACAAATGCAACCTACACTAATGCTCTGAATGAGTTTGGGGGGTTTCTGTATTTTAAATGGTACATATTTTGGTTTTCTTCGCAGACGGTAATGAAAGTCAGCTGGAATTTGACTTTGACGCTTCCATGTCGGTTGTGACGGTCCGTAAACCTGGCATGAACGCAGGAGCAGACTGGACTGTGACGCTGCAGTAACCACAGAAGTGGAGGAGCATGAGAGCAATGAGAAAACTGCACTATGAAAAGGAGGAAGGAGAAAACACATTCAAAGCTCTCAACTACTAAAAAGAGAAGAATAGCCAGAATGCAGACATTACACCTTCATTCTCATGAATATTAGTTAGCCAATTAGTCATTTCTCTGCTATTTTTCCCTGTATGTGCAGTCGCACTGTAAAACCTGACAAATAGAGGTTAAAAGTTGCTACTAGACCATTGTGTTTGTCTTTTTAATAGGTAATTGACTGGTTATAGATTTCCCTTTTTAAATTGGAATTAGGAAAACACTTGCTTTTTTTTTTTTTTTCTTTTTTTGCTCTTTGGGTATTTAGTCAGATTAAATTATGGATGTCAGGGGTTAAAAATGAAGGCTGCCTTTATAAAGCGCGCACACTCCACCCGCTAAGGCCCCTTTCTGAACAGAAAACTGAAAAGTAAATCATTCCTTTATCTGGCCATGACCATATGTCCACATGGATTTTTTTTATTGTGCACTTCAAATTAGAAAAGACTTATCCATGGTCTTTGATCTAATTCTTGTTTTTCCAGCATCCCCTCATTTTCCCATTGTGACGGGGTAGGCGGGCCTCCTTGCTTTTTGTGTCTTGGTCTTGTCACTTTTGCAGAGTTCATCTACATTGATCATTGGTGACTTTTGCAGAATAAAAACATTTGATCATTCTTGTTAAACATGAGGTTGTTGAGCTGCTGACCAGAAATGTGATTTTTTTTTTTTTTAGATGCTTTATTAAAGAAAATTTGGTGAATGAAAATAAATTCAAGGATTGTACCACTCAGTGAGGATAATTCTTTAAATGTTTAGATATTCTTTAAATTTTTAGGTTGAGGCAAAAATGAGGAAAGTCCTTACCGTCCATCTACTTTTCTATCTCGAATCACTGCAAATTAAAAGATTCTTGACTTTCATAATTACCTATCCAAATTTAAACAAGAAACACCTCCATAGATGCAAGTTACTTTCTTAAGGGGTCTTGTTGGAAAAGATTGTCTATGATTTTATGAGAAAAATGTGAAAACTGATGTATTTTTGTTTGTGGCTCAATCAGAAGGAAGGGAAAGATTCTGTTTTGGCTGTAGCAATTGTACAATGTACTCTTAACAGACGAGACCAAGTGAAAATAAAACTGACCAAATAAGTTGTTTTGATTTCAAGTTATTTTAACAATGGTATTTAGTTGGCATGTTAAATCAAATCAATGTACTATTTTCAATTTAAAAATCCAATTGCCCAAAATAGAAAAGACTTAGAGAAAATAAAGTTCTTCTTTAAAATAGAAAAACCTACGTTTTTTTCCACATGTGCATATTTTCTTGCACCTAATTAAAAACAATGTTTATACTTTCAACTTTTTCAGATGTCTGCAGTAATTTATAACCCACTTTAAATGGTAAGTTATAACAAGCTTATCACTCTTTTATAGGATGCTGGATCTCTACTAAAACAAAAAAAATTTTTTTTTCCCTCTAAATAAACCAGTCTGTTAAGAGTCTTGTCTATGTGATAACATATCTGACAACAGAAGTCATTTGATAACTACAACAATCTGATCTAAAGCTTTTACTACCACTTAATTTATCAGAGAATGTGAAAACCCTGATGAACAGTTCATTTTAAGATTACTTTGCATGTAAAGAAACTTTGATTTAATATTCTTTAATCTAGCCATGCCTTTGGTCTGAAATATTCTAAGAATCTGACAGGCCAAAAAAAAAAAAAGGATTACACTCTTTTGCATTCTGAGTTGGGGTTTAACCCCTATAGTTGATAGACTTTGAATTACACATTGCCTCTTGATTCTTATTTTCCCCACACAACTTTGTGCTGTATCATTAGACACATTCTTGTATAAATGAAACACACAAAGATCCACTGAGTATACATATGTCTATGGTACAGATGTGGAAAGAAATCAATTGAGTAGAAATCGTATTTCTCAAATTCAGATAACTGCTATTAATGTAAAAAATCAATTTAAATAATCCCTTTTACACTATTAATTTATCAACCCAATAACTCATGTCTTTATACAATGATCAGAATTTTCCAGGAGCCTTTTCTCTTTGATTTGATTTTGTTGATAATTTGGACAAAAATTTTACAAGAAAATGATCAGGAAGAGTCTCCAAATAATTTTAAAGAAACTGGTTAGTCGACTTCATTGAGAACTGTCAATTGCTTCAAAAGACCACTTTAGGCCTTACAGTGACATCAACTTGTACCCGAGGTCACTACATGGGGTCAAAACTGAAATTAAAAAAAAATTAATCTGAACTATTTAAATTATTTTTAAATTATTGCTTCTAATTAGCAGACCCATGTTTATTTATATTGTTATTTATGTTATTTTGTTATTTGTAATTTAATGTTTTATCTCGTGTAGACATAACATTTTGAGGAAGATATCTTTACTTGTATGTAAACTACACTAAACATATTGAATATTATAATGTGACGTGTTAATAATATTAGAAACGTGTTTATAACATCGTTTAGTAATAATATTTTAAAAATAATTTTTAATATATTTTATACTTATAGCGTTGGTCTTCTGTCGCGTCTTAATGACGTCACTGTTGTATTTTTATCATGGCGGAGAAGGGTCGTGGGGAGATGAGCAGCAACGGAGAGCCCGACAAGTCTCCAGGTGGTTAGTTGAAGAATTTATGCTTCGTGGTTAGATGTTTAAAGAACCAAATCCGAAGCTGCAGTTGCAAAAAGAAATAAAATTCAATTAAGTTACATGTCGCGACATAATGACAAGACAAAGCACGTTTAGCTAGGCTAGGCTAACCTGGTATCACCGGTCAACACAAGTGAACTTCACAGTTCAGCGAGAGACTTTCTTGCTCTAATAAAGTCATATTTTATTTAAATTGAGACCGTAAAGTAGAGTATTTTGTCCAAAAACAAAAAAGCTTTGCATCAAACGCCCTTTGCTGGAACAGTATTTTGGAATCATAGATAAATCATGTTATTAGGAATCCTTTTACAAATCAGCTGTTTCAGCACTTTGCAAAGTGAAGTGAATATTGAAAACATTCAGTACGTCAGGCTGATCAACAGTTTATGGAGGACCTTTTATTTGTGTTGGTGTTTTTATTTACAGTGTGCAGAATTAAGAAGTTCTTAGGCCAACAGTAGAAATTGAAGGAAAATGATTACTACACAGCAGTTTTTACAGCACAGAACAGCTGCCACGTCAGTAAACATACAGACTTTCCTTAAGAATAAAACAAATCCATCCTTCTTTGTAAAAAAAATTCCATTAGTAATTTCATCAAAAATAAAAAGATCCACATAGAAACTTCACTGACACCCAATTCTGTTTCTGCCAGCCTGGTCAGACCTGAAAGTGACAATTTTATGAAAAAAAAGAACACTTTTAAAATGCTTTTCTGTTTTATCTCCATATCAACCATTTGAGGTTTTGGTGTGGAGTTGAGAACAGGTTGATGTAATTTTTAGAAGAATCAGCAAAAGTGAACTTTTGGATTTCCATGGCAACTGAGGTATTTTGATAACCACGCCCACATTCTTAGTATAGTCATATCATATGTCAGATTGTTTCATTCAGTTTCAGGGATTCATGTATTACATTTTCACAATATTCCAGTTAATACTGTGCGAGCAGGAAAGTAGCACCGTTTTTGCGAGTTTGCCACACAAATGCAGTTAAAATCTACAACTTTTTTTAATTTAACTTTTTTAAACTTTTTTTTTAACTTTTTTAAACTTTTTTTTTTCCGTTAGTCGATAAATCTAAATCCCCAAGAGGAGTTTAAACTTGTAGAAAGGACTAAAGGCAATTTTTTAATTATGTATTTTTTAATATTCAACATAAATTTTTGGTGTGTGCAAATTTTGGTGGGTTTTATAGTAAGTGGTGGGAGTCAAATTTTTGCTCAGGCGCGCGGTAAGAAATAGGAATTGCCATAACTATTTGGTCCATGTTGTTGCGGGCCATAAATGTTGACCCATAATAAAAGCGTCTGCATTAACTTTATTCAGGAATTTGGCAGTGCTACTTAGTGTCTTTGAGCCTTTTTAGAATACATTTCTTTGCACATGTTTATGCTGATGAGATCCAGATATTACTGATTTATAAATCTGGAAAAAAAAAACGATGCTGTTTTCTGTTGAAAAGCAAATTAGTTGTTTTTTCTTCCATCCATGTATTGAAAAGAAAGCTCTGTGGATTGTGCTGCAACATTTTTTACTTCCCGTTTGAGCTTTGATCTAACTTCAAAGTACTTTTCATGGTCATTACCTCTCTCACAAATAAAGTTTTAAGCCAAGTCTTATCCTCTAAAGCCATGGATACCTCAGACCTTTCTTCGCCGCTTCCGCCCGAGACATCAGAGGAGAACGGCAGCGTGGCCCCGGGACCCGAAGCTCCCGGGGATCCGACATCTTTCCCTGTGCCCCCCGAGGCCCAGGAAGGGGACTTGCCTGCTGACTTTGAGCGCCTGTGGAAGGCGGCACAAGATAGCCCTCAAGATTTCGCCAGCTGGACTGACCTGCTGCAGTACTGCGAGCAAGAGGTGTGTGCTTTCAGCGCAAGAAAATCAGAGTGATATTTTAGTAGTCTTCCACTCGTTTTTAGCATCAACTGATACATTTGGACTTATCATCTGACTTTAGGGTCACGTCGTTGCATCACACAGAGCACTAGAGGCCTTCCTCGCTCATTACCCGCTCTGCTATGGCTACTGGAAGAAATTTGTAGATTTGGAACGCCGCGCCGGATCGAACGACAAAGCAGAAGAGGTTTACACTTTTACAGAAATTTCCCTTTAGGTGCTTGTAAAAGTTGGATCAAAAAGTTCAATTCTATGTTACACTTTAGTGCACGTTTCTGTATGCTTTGTTCTAGGTGTGTATCCGCGGTCTTCAAGCCATCCCTCTGAGTGTAGATCTGTGGATCCATTATGTAAATCTGTTACTGGGTACTCTGGACATGAACCTGTCAGATTCTCCCACACGGATCCGCAGGTTAGAACGCACTCACACGCAAAACAAACTCACTCGTTCTAGTGAATAACTATTTAATTTCTTTATGCCAACTCAATGTAAAAAAAAAAGAGGAATCACTTTGTTTTACCTAATTTTTTTAACTGTTAGAGTTTTTGAAGACGGCATCGCAGCAGCAGGGATGGATTTCCACTCCGACCGGCTTTGGGATCTGTATGTGGAGTGGGAGAAGGAGCAGGGGAACATGAGAAACACAACAGCCATCCTAGACAGAGTGCTCAAAATCCCCACCCAGCTCTACAACACCCACTATGACAAGTATATACCACAAAACCTCAACAATATTCATGCTGAACTCTACATTCAGAAGAGCAAAGGCTTCCTACAGACCAACCTAAAGTTGTTTCTTTTGCATTGGTGCTGTGTCCTGCCGCCCGCTCTCAGGTTAAAAGAGCACATCAACAGTCATCCACCCAAAGAAGTTCTTTCTCCAGAGGAATATGAGGAGCTGAGGGCGGTGTGCCGTCAAAGCCAGAAGGCAGAGCGCGCCGAACAGGCCCAGCAAGAGGACGAGGAGAGACCCCCGGGGGAGGAGGAGCCCGCCACACCAGAAGGGGTGGACTCTGTGAGTGACGTCTGTCTGGATCAGATCCGTTGCGCACTAATAGATCAGACATTCTCACCATTGTTTGCGTAAATATGTCCTCATTTTTTCAGTCAGACCTGTGTGTGCTGCTGCAGAAATTCAAGAGATTTGAATTTTTAATTATTTTTCAGGAGGAACTCATGCAAAAGATTAGGGAACGAGTGCTGGCAGTAAGAGACAAGGCGTATCAGGAAAACGAAGAAGAAGTCCGCAAGAGGTGGCACTTTGAAGAAGCGGTGAGCATCTGGTGGTTCCCTTCAAACTCTGACACCAGTTTAGAACTGACTTAAAACTGATTTATTATTGCTCCTTTTGACATTTTTTAATACAATGTTCCCTCGCTATATTGCAGTCTCTTTTGGTTCGCAGACTTTTTTTTTTTTTTACAGCGCCTGAGTTCTGCTTCCTGATTGGTTGTAGACATTCTCAATCAATCTCTTGAAACAAAAATCCGTCAAATCTACCTTAATCTTCAATCATGATCAGATCTTTGTTTTTATCCTATAAAACTGGAATTTTTTTCTATGTAGGCTTGAAATTTGAGTTTAAACAAGAGAGAAAAGTGTTAAAATCTTTATCAGAAAAGTGTGTAATGTGTTTTAAAAAAAAAAAAAACATCCGTAAGAATGATACTTTTAGAACGTAACCCCCAGGATGACGAGGGACGACTGTACATGTTTGACAGAAATTGTGGCTCTTATGTATTAATTTAACGATTATTTAACCAGGATTCTTTCCCTTTCTTGCTGCAGATCAAACGGCCATATTTCCATGTAAAGCCGCTTGACCGCGCGCAGCTCCAAGCTTGGCACTCTTACCTGGACTGGGAGATGGCCGAGCTGCACAGGGACGCCAAAGACGCCACACAAGGCAAGTACACAAATCACAAAGAAAGATAAAAACCCACGACAAAGAAAAAAACACATTCTTGTGGCATTTCTTTTCATGATGGAGGATCCTTATAAAGACAAGATTAAAATGGCATTTTTGAGTATTTCTCAAAGTTCAAATCTTAGAGTTGTGTTCAGCCAATCAAAACGCAGAACACAGTGCGCAATTAAAAACCTCACAAAATTAGATTAAAAGAAACCTGTAATAGAGTGACAACAATTAGGTCAACTGCGATATAGCAAGGAACCACTGTATCTACATTTGAACTCAACCTCCATTGCAACATCCTCATAGATCCAAGCCAAGCAGCAGCAGAGGGATCCGAACCTCAAGATGCACCAAAGGATGCTGGGATTGCCCACAATGATCACAGAGTCCGTGTCTTGTTTGAGCGCTGCCTCATCGCCTGTGCATTGTACGAAGAGCTGTGGACCAAGGTAAGAAGTCGTTCTCACATCTGCCAATTATCCCACACTTTTTGACCCTTGATGCGGATGGATCAGTACGTCGTGGTACTTTTGTGTGTTAGTACATCAGATATCTGGAGCCACAGAATGCGGAGGAGGCGCGGGCTGTTTACCGGCGAGCCTGCCAGATCCACCTGCCACACAGACCCAACATTCACATGCAGTGGGCTACGTTTGAGGAGCGGCATGGTATGAGCTGCTGTGAATCTGCAGGACTACCAAAAATCTAGCCTTCCTGATCCACTAGGATGTTTTCCTTATAGGGTTTTTCTAATGTTGTTCTTCAGGTGACATAGCTGAGGCTCGGAGAGTGTTGGAGGAGTTGGAGAAAAGGGTGCCTGGTCTGGTGGTGGTCCGCCTCCGCAGGGCTGCTTTGGAGCGGCGAGTGGGCCAGCTGGAGAAAGCGGAGTCCCTTCTGCGTGAGGCGGTGGGCCAGTCCACAGAGAAACCCTCATTACATGCTTTCTATTCCATCAAGCTGGCCCGTCTGCTGCTGAAAGTGGGCAGGAACTCCAGCGAGGCGCGCAGAGTTTTACAGGAAGCACTGGAAATGAGTCCAGTAAGAGACCAAAAACTGATGTAAAGACAGCTGTTTATCACAGCGCAAAGCTTTGATTAGCAGAACTTTTGATCCTTGCTGTAGTGCTGTGTTGTAGAATGCACACAGATTCAGCTGAAATGCTCAGCACGAGTGCTCATTCAGCCTCTTTCATTCCATCAGGAAAACGAGAAGCTCCACCTGAACCTGTTGGAGCTGGAGGTGTCAGACGCCTCAGCAGAGGCTGTGCAGGAGTGTGTGAGGCGAGCCCTGGAAGCTCCTCTCACTCCAAACACCAAGATCCTCCTCTCACAAAGAGGCCTTCAGTTCTCCGAGGACTTTTGCAACTCCATCAAGAGGTCAGAGCTCACGAATTTAAATCAGGAGAACGATTGGGGGGAAAAAAGGTGCTATGATCTGTTTCTCTGCAGCGTGATTTCTGTGTACGAGGCCCACCAGAAGCTGCTGAATGAGCTGGGAGGAACAAAGAGAGCTGCTGAAAACGGGTACGTCCACCAGTTTAACCATTTAGCACAGGACAGAGAGGAGCGAGCTCAAAATATATAAATATATATATATATTAGGGTTCACCTTTTGGGGTCTTTCACATTTTTAAGTGCAATATTGCACGCTGTGCTCTGCGTCTTGATTGGCTGTTGATCTTGTCAATTTCTTTGATGCGTCTCCTGTGCAGGTTGCCAGATTTACATGAATCTTTGATCATGAGATTTTTGTTTTCATTTTCCGTAAAGGTTTGAACTTTAAACAAGAAAAAGTGTCTCAAGTGATTAAAACATCTGTAATCCTACTTCACAGATTTCCCTGTTTATTCCCTGCAATAAACGATGGAACATTGTACCTTTATGTTTCCTTGACATTATTTTTTAACTTAACCCCTAGTTAAAAGTTTATCTGACAAAGATTTTTTTGTATTCATCTGCGACTCTTCAGAGACGAGGATCCAGAAAAGCAAAGCAAAACTGAAGAGGGCTCCACCGTTGCTGCTGCCGCCGCCGCCGCCATCACCCAGGCTGCACCAACCACGTCGCAAGTCCCCATCACCACGCCGCCGCCTCCCGTGATGAGTGCCGACGTGAACGCGCAGACGGGGTATGGCGCGTACAGCAGCTGGTACCAGGTAGGACAGAGAACGTCACGCTTCCTTCCGGTCTGTAATTGTAACAAAGAAAACTGACATAAATCTGTTCCAAATTAAAGCAGCCTCAGTACGGCAGCTACGGCTACCAGAACAGTTGGAACTACAACCAGGGCTACTATCCGCCCAGCTGAAGAACAGACTGAACCCACTGTGCTCGCATTAAACACAGCAGCATCATCGTCTTCCTCATCTGCTGCCCCATCACAGATCAGGATTATGAAGAAGTCGCCCCGTATGGCCGGCGTGTGGAAAAAGGAGGAAAGTCCAGCGTGCGTTTTATCTGGAATTCTGCTTGTTTCTTAAAGTCTCCTACTTTGTAGGAGGAATGTTGATGTTTTGTTGTACCATTCCACTGTGTGTTGTTTTTGTAGCCAGTTTTATGTATATAAAAATGATTTTATTGTCACGTTTTATGTGTTTGCTTGTGCTTCCATCTATGGAGAGAAGGTGTTGTGCCTTTTAAGTTGTTTGAAATATTTTTTAATAGACGTTTGCTGAGTTATTCATTTTTTCCATTGGGTAGAACTGGGTTTAGCATGGTCACTTATTTTAAATTAATCTTTGTTCATAAAAAAAAAAAAGAGTATGTTTGACTTGCTTTAATTTTAAACAAATTCTGGTATTTTTTCAGGTGAAACATATTATTTTCTGTTTTTTATTAAATTTTGTAAAGAATTGTTCCACTTTTATTGGTGTAAAAAACTTGATATGTGAAAACCGATTTTCAAAGTCAAACAAAATAGGTTTTGAAATTTGAGAAACTGATATTTAATTGAAATGATTGACTTAAATTCCATATTTTAGAAACTTGGATCTGTTCTCCAAGTCAGCTTTATTGTCAGTGATTTTTGGTGACGATGTAGACAGAACTGTTGATACATCTGAATGATTAAAAAAAAAAAAAAAAGTAGAATCTTACAAAATCAGGAAGAATGGGATTATCTTTAAGGTCCTGTCAGAGGCGCATTAGGATCCAGTTAAAAAATGAAGTATTTTTCTGAAACTGATCCTGGAACAGGTTTCAGTCAGAAGCCAGCTGTCTGCTCTCTCCAGTCGGTAAAAGTTTAAGGTCCAGCTCGCTGTAAGCACCAACCAACAGGAGGCGGGGTTCAGTGCTTCTAGAGGCCTTTTTTTTTTTCTTCATATCTACATTTAAGAGTCTCTAGACTTCTGAAGGTCAAACAGCTGGTTTACTGAGTGACACCAAAAGGTGGCAGTTGTGTTCTGGATCCTTCTGTTTTAGGTGTTTATGGTGTCGATGGAGGTGGTGAGGTAGGCCACACAACAGATCGTACTGTTCTCATTTCTTGGTGACGACCAGCACAGCTGAAGGCACCAAACCTGAGAGGAAAGAACAGAAGCATTTCAAAGAAAACAGTTGGATTCAGATTTGAATGTGTCCTTTTTCTTTAAAAAGTCCTACTCCAGCTCACCCAGCTCTTTGAGGGGCTTCTCCATGTCCTGTTCGGTGTAAACGTGGCGAGGGTAGGGCGACAGCAGCGTGAAATCCTGACCTTCTGGGGTGTTACTGTTCATCTGTATGTAGACCCGCACTGCAGCCAGAGGCTCCTGGGCCTTGAAGGCTGTTGTGATGGTCGAACCATCCAGGAGGCGGACCTGAGGATCAGTCAGAGGAGCGTGAAAAGGAGAGTTTGGAGCAAAGATGGAAACACGAAAGAAAAGTCAAATGCAAGTTTGTGAAAGTCATGTAAAACTCAGCTCATTGTGTAAAAAAATGTCTTCACTCTCAAATTGAGTCACAGAGAGATGGAAGTAGCGATGAAATCGGCCATCATTGCGACCCAACTCTTGCAGTAAATACCTCACCGTACTGGGAGAGTTTCTACTTCAGGGATAGGGGATTCCAGGCCTCGACGGCCGTATTCCTGCTTATTTTCCAACATACCACACTCTGGCATGTTCTAATTGGCTGGACACACCTGAACCAGGTAATCAGTCAACAGTAGGGCTTGGATATCTGGAAATCCTGCAGACACTGCGGCCCTGGAGGCCTGGAGTTGCCTATTCTTGCTCTAAATGATCTCATGAACCCAAACATGGAGACTTAATTACTAATGCTTCTTGTAGAGCTCTTTAAAATAAATAAATCTGATCTCTCAACATCATCCTTGTTTTCCATGCATTGAATTTGGACAAGCATCCAAGCAGCAAATTTGACATGCATCAAAAGAGAGGCCGCTGACGCAAATTTGACAGGTTAATAGCGTTCAGTGTGAACGCAACATTACGCCGGGCTTGGTGGAGTTGTTCAGAAGCATCACACTTTTCTCCTAAAAGTGCAACTTGTACTCCAGTGCAACTTATATATAACTTTTTTTATCTTTATTATCCTTTTTTCTTTGGCAACTTATACTGTAGAACAACTTATAATGCGGACAATAGAGTATCCAGTTAGTATACTTCCAACACTACACAAACATGGTAAATAGTATACTTGCTAAATACTTATACTCAATATATACTTAGTAAAATAAACTTCAAGTGTGCTACTTTTTGTAAAGGATAGCTGAAAATAAATGAGATCCTGATAAAAATGAAGAGAAATGTCACAGTATAGACACGGTCATGCACATGGATGTAAGAAAAAGACAAATCAAACAGACTTTCACATTAAACGATGATTTAAAAAAAAGAAATCAGTCAAGAGAAATGTGGAAAAAGTGCAGTGGAGACGTTCACCTGTATCCTGGACTCATCATACTCCTTTTTACTGGGTGGAGGGCCCTGACTGGTGGGGGAGGATGGGCTGGGTAAGTTAGGTTGAGACGAGGCGGCTGTGCTCGGGGCAGCACCGCCGCCAAACTACAACAGAAAAATAAGAAAATAACCATCAGAGTTACAGATGTAACATGTTAAAAACATGTTAAAAACATGGAAACTGGTTGAAATACCTTTTGAGCTCGCTCCTCTCTGTCCCGTGCAATCTTCTCTTTGACTCTTTGTCTGAGAAAAATAGAAATAAATAAGTCTCCAAAAAAATTTATTTGAACAGATTTTAAAATGTAATTTCTAGGTGAGTCAAGATTTCACAATGTAATTAAAACTTGAAGTCACAATTTAAATCAAATTAAAAACCTTGTGTACAAAGAAAAAGAACTTTTGACAAGCGTTACATTTAAGTATTGAAATGAAGTTGAGTTCGTGACCACATATTTATTTTCTGCACCAATACACTAATACATTCTTCTAAAAATTTGGATAATATGATTTCCTGAATTCTAATTATGCTTTCCATCCCTCACAGTTACAAACTTCTCTGATCCTTTTTTGTGGAACAACTTGCAGAATCAGTGGCTGGCGAATACCTTTTGCCAATGACGATACACTGAACAGCGTGGAAGAAAATGTCTAGATGATTAAAGACACAATCAAAATACTTTAGTTGTTGTTCTTCTGGCAAACAATTCAAGATTTCCCAAAATGTTTTAACTGAACATTAAAAAAAAAAAAAAAAACAATGTTTTTCTCCCCTGCATATATTGTTTTTTCCGTCACTCCTATTACTAAGTGATAGTACGATGATCACTTTTTAGTATAGTGTGCATCTTGTTTTTTTTTTACATGATTTGATATGCATCTTGATACATTTACATGAATCAATACATAAATGATTCAACTAAATCTGTGGCGATACGATACAGTCCAATTCTTTTGCCTAAATGAATACAGTCCAGATCTCGTAAAAAGAAAAAAAATAATAAACAAAGAAAATAAAAAAACAAAAAGAGAAACTAAAAAGTTGACTAGGACTGATGATTTTCTGACTGATTGTTTTTCCTTTTTACCAGTAATCTTGCTTGTATCTGTGGTTTTCAACCAATAATGCTGTTACTCCCAGTGCTTGATCATTCTTGACTCCAAAACTTTTCAATTTGTCCATCTTGCAATTAACAGAAAGAGATTTTTTACTTTAGGGATCAAATCCTAAATATACTTTCACAGTGCACAGATGTGACACAGACCCTACCTGGCCATTTTGTCCTCCATCTTTTCTCTCCTGCGCTGCTCAGCCAGTTTTTTCATCTCGTCATCTTGTATTTTTTGGCGGATTTGCTGCAGCTCCTGGCCCTGTCTCCTCCTCTGCTTCTCTCGCTCCACCTCCTCGGCGCGCTCCCGCTCTCGCCTCTCCGCCTGCTTCACTCGCATAAGCTCCTCTAGTCTGAATGCAAAACAACAATATGAATAATCAACGTCACGTTTTGTACAGGATATCCCCAAAATTATTATTTTTTTGTTTGTTTTAAAGCTGTTCGAAAGGGGAACAATTTAAAATGTTCTCATTTTCTTAGGGAAGATGTTGATTCTTCCATTTTTGTAACCCAGCCCTGATTATCACGATGTGCTACAATTTACCACTGATGAACAAAAACATTTAAAAAAAAACCTTTTGACTTGTTCATGCTTTTCCTCCTCTGACATTGGCCGCCTATTTTCCTCATTTTCTGCAAAGCTGCCGTCTCCTTCTGCTGTTCCTGAAAAACAAGACAAACACAAGTTCAGAAAAAGAGAAAGTAATATGAGATTACATAAATTACACAAATCTGAACAGAAGGAATATATATATATATATATATATATATATATATATATATATATATATATATATATATATATAGACATGCTCCAGCTAATCCTTAAAATATACAGAATAAATTCTGACAACAAACAGAACTGACTCAACCGAGCCACCTGAAGTTTGAAAAGCAGGCTGACCTTCAGCAGGGTCTTCCCGTGTGGGCTGCTCTGTGCTGGTCTGGGTGTCTTCAGAATCTCCCAGAACGTTCCCCACAGGAGGAACGTAGGGCTCATCGATGTCTGGGTCGTTCTCGTGCGCCATTAACCTGATTAAAGCATTTTTTTAGAAAATCAAATCATTAAAAAAATGTTTTGTGTTGAATATTTTTAAGAACCAAATTCAATATATATATAATTCTGGATTTTGTCTCAGCAATAAAACACGATGAGAGAGCTGAAGAATGAAGAAAGGATTTTCTTATGAAGGTATGCAATCAGACACTCACTGAAAATCTCATCATGTCCTCCACAAAGCAAAAGAGGATTTTTTAAAAATGTCTTTTTTATAAAAAATTCAAAATTCACCCTAAAAAGCAAACATCCACGGTGAAGAACATAAAGAAACAAAGAAACTGACCGATCCTCAAGCGGATAGAAAAGTCTCAGCTGATAGTTTTCATGCATTAAATTTCAAACTTCAGACAAAGATCAAGCTTACGTGTCCAAAGAATTGTTTCTATAAATCAGGATCTATAAACCTAATCTTTCCAAAAATAGGAACACTTTTTGTCCAAAGGATTCATTTCTAGTTTCACTCTATTTCTCTCATTCAGATTTTTTCTACATTTTTGACCGACTATGGAAACTAGTTCAATTTTAAAAATAAAAATCAGTACTTTTTAAAAGAATAATAGACTTTAAATATCTTTTTATACTATAATCAACATTAAAGCCTTTTCACTGATACTTTACTGGAAGTAGTATATTTGTGTTCCCCATTTAAAGCATCCAGAATAAAAAGAAGCCTCATCAACACATTCTTTGAGACATAATTTACTTTTTTTGTAGATCAGACATAACATATTTATATACACTGGAGGAAATAAGTATTTGATCACTTGCTTGTTATGCAGGTTTCCCTACTTAAAGAGAATTTGACAATCTGTCACCCTACATCCTGTGTGTCAACATGCAAAATCAGCAAGGGTTCAAATAATTATTTCCTCCAGTGTACATGTTATCTGAAGGGTTTCTTTTCATTTGGTATGCATATATTACTGGTATGTTTTACTGTTTTTATTCTGATATAATGATGGTATAGGATAACAGCATGACTGATAAGATTTAAAATAAAAAATAAAGTTACCCTAATTGCACAGAATGAGACTTAAAAAGAGATATTTTCACACAGAAGCTCATTCTGTTCATTACAATTCTAAGAATAAAACTGTATAAACATGAAACACAATTTACTGATGTTAATAAAGTTATAATAATTTTAAGGGGATGACAAAGTAAAGCGCAAATATCAACAACATCAAGGTCTGGTTGGTTGAGATGTCAGATAGGTTAATTTTATTTTTTTTTTTAAACATTTTTAAAAGGGTTCTCTGGGTTCCAGGAGAGTGGACTCAAACAGGAGGACAGGAAATTTGTACAAATAAGAACAAAGTACAAGTGAAGGGCGCATTCACATTGGCACAGAGCCGAGTTGGGTAGAAAATAAAATAGTGGTGGAAGGATGATGATATGGGTTTGTTCTCAGGTGATCTTATAGTAACCAAAAACCACCTCTATTTATCAAAACCACCATCCACATTTTCAACAAAACAAAAGGCTAACTTATGTCTTACTCTGGACAGAGAATTTCAGAAATTGGTTTTAAATGTTTGACATTACACATGCACTGCTGCAACCACAACAAAGCATAAAAAATAGATCAAATAATACAAAACAGCAAATCTGAGGGAAAATGGGACATTAGGTCTATGGGACATTATTGTGTTTGCATATCTTGTGCTCACCAGTCCATAGCTTGCTCTATTCCCTGGTTCCCCGTGCTGGCCACAGCTTTCTCCCTGAATATAATGGCATTACGGAAACATTCATGTAAACACAAAACGTTTATGAAATGCCTATCAAAGATTTGGATTAAGGGGGTCACTCACGCCCTGTTTCTGTCAAAGCCCATCTCAAGCAGGCTCTCGAGAGTTGTTAGGTCCGCCATCGTGACCTGAAACAGTGAAACAATCAATTCTTACTTTGGAATTTGGTTTGAAATAAACCTTACAAACTGGCTCATTCACTAAAGAGTCGTTCCAAACCCAGCCACATTAGCTAACCAAGCCCAGAATAATAGTTCACCTATTTTATCTTGGCTTTTGTTCAAGCAAAATTTAAAATAAATAGACAAAATGTTAAAAAAAAATCTTTAAATTCTCCCAAGGTTCAATATACCTATTCTTTAATTACTGACTATATTAACTTTAAAAATGCTGAAAGCTACAGTTAGCATTACAAAAGCAAACGCTCGAGTTGCGGGAGCTAGCATGGAAATTTGCCCAAATATAACGATTTGGAAGATATAAAAGATTTTGAGTCCATTTATAATGTTAATTTGGGGTTTTAGCTTACATATAAATGCGGAGGTCAACGTAATTACAACTTAAAATAAGCCATATTTGAATCTGAATGTATACAAATCTTGGTTAGCTACTCACACATTAGTTAAGACCGCTTCATCAGTACGGAAAGCCAGATGTGCCATGTAGAACACCGCGTTTCGATTTCCATTCCACTTAAACGAAAGTTATGAAATACAATTTTACTCAACACAAACCTTCTCGGTTACAAATGTTTACCTAACACCAGGTTAAACTGAAACTTTGATGAGAATATTTTACTTAATCAGACTCATCAGCAAACTAAACACACTGTTTCCCCACAAGCTCAAATGTGATATCCCACAACTAGCACTCAACACTTTTACTACAATCTGACAACATTGAATTTAGGATTTTTCTTTATGCATTTGGCAAGTCTATATGCACCCTTTTCCATGCACAGATTTATGGGAAGAATTAGTATTCCTTCCACTGTCAATTGAAGTTTTATGGATCAGAAAGTTTTTATATGACAGGCCTCACTATGTGATAAGTCAAGTCCAGCCGAAAACCCAACCTCCCCAGGGCTGGGTATTGTCCCCAATCTTCTTCTCGGTGTACACAAACAACATCTCATGCGAGATCTGTAAGTATGCAGAAGATTTGACCCTTGTTGCACATGTCACAGACTCCCACACAGACAAAATATCAACAGCAGGTCAACACTCTGGTCTGCATGTTCACTCCGAACTCCTTGGAAGTCAACATCTCCAAAACAAAGGAGCTGTACAGGCAGAGGAGAGAAAAGCTCATAGGATCTTTTCTAACTAGTCACAATCCATGATCCAGAGCCAGCAGGTGGAAAAGGTAGGCTCCTTCAAATACTTTGGGACAAGGGCCTGTCGTTCAGACATGTCGATTTCATCTTTAAAAAAGCACAGCAACGCCTCCATCTCTCGAGAAACTTCTGATTTTTAAAAAATATGAATAAGATAAGAATATCTTATCCATGGTTTACATTTCACTTATAAAATCCATCTTAACATGTATTATTTATTCCTGGTTCAACTTATGCACACTTAAAAAGAAGTTATCTCTAAAATAATCAATCAATTAATCAGACCTCCAAAGTTACTAAAACACCACAGTTCCCTTGCCTGTACAAGAGCTCTGTGATGAGAAAGCTGCCTCCATCCCTGAGGACAGCACCCATCCTCTCCATCACTCCATCTCTCTGCTGCCATCAGGCAGGAGATACAAAACCCTGTTGCCCAGGAAAAACATCTACTAAAAATCATGTATTCCTAATGCTGTTACTCTGCTTCATTCTTTGTAGCATTTTTTTCATGATTTTTATATATTTATTATTTTGTAGCTATTTTATTTATTTTATTTTAATGAACTTATTTATTTAATTAAAGTTTATTATGTTAAAGGTGTGTAAAAGATTGTTTATTGTTCATTGAATAGACAACAATGTTAATCTATTCCATCTATCTGTATTCTAAAAATATTAAAATAAGAAAAGCAAAACATTTTCATGATAAAGACCTCATTTAAATTACATTTCTTCACCTTCAAACTTGTTTCCTCGTTGGAAAAAGTTTTCTTTTTTTGTGATTAGATGGAGAGTATGAGATAAAGCAAATAAAAGAGTCAAGGCCAAAGTTATCTTTATTACCCTTGAAAGTTATGCTGCCCGCCTGCCACAGTAAAAAAAAAAAATGTTTTTTTTAAAGTACAAATTAAATTGCCATGCATTTCACCTGAGTTTCAAAAAAGAAAAGAAGTAATTATTTCAAGTTTTGTAGACATTGATGGCACAGATTGAGGACAGGTATGTCTTTGTGTGGATGTGACAAGTAAGACTACTACTGCAGAACATGTTGATTATTGTTAGATTAAATTATTTCATCCTGCATTCTGGTTACCATGGTTGGAGTTCAAACTGAATTGAATTTGCTGACATCCCCAGTGTGGGCTGGGATGGCCTGTTACATATTTACAGTAAGTGTAATGATTAATTTCACTCTCCTGTCACACAGTCTTAAACTGCTTTCATTCACTGGCATTACTCATAAGCGACTCTTGCTCTTCATCCCTCTTTCTTCAGCAGCTCTTCCATTAGTAGAGTTTTCTCCATGAATTATCCTTTTTCCTGTCTTTTCTATTTGTTTTATCCTTCTCTGACAGTCTATTTGCTGTCACATCACTAACATTGTCTGGGTGAGTATGCTTTTATGGATTTTAAACTAACAAAAAAAAATCTGTTTGTTTAATCTGTCAGTAATGTCATAGACTTCTGAACTGCTTCAGCTTAAATTTTACACTTTTTTTGGTAAATATTCTGTATTTTGTAATGTTTAAATACATCACAAAGTGCACTCACCCTGTCAGGCACTTGAGCAACTTTTCAGTCGAAGTTCATCCATGTTTGTTGAGTAGCAGCAAGTCAATCCCATTCCTTTGAAGAGCTGCAGGATTCATGTCATACAGAGGTGGAGAAACGTTGCTCTTGAAACTTAAACAGGCTCATATTTTTACATATTTCAACAGGGGTCGCTAAGCAACATAAAGTCATTTTATTGCATGTGGTATTTTTATCAAAACAAATTAACATGAATGATTCTAATTAGTCACTGGAAACAGTTTCTTTGAAATATGATAGCGTCTTTGTCCAAACTTCCCATTGAATCTCAAAATAACCACGATGCAGTTTCTGAACAGATACTGACATCGTTCCACATTGGAGTAAAAAGATATGACAGACTATATGAAGTGGAAAGAAACAGTAAAGTTAAAGGTCTTTTTTGCCTCACCCTAAAGTGCTTTACAACCTTCTTTTCTTGCAGAAGACTGGAAGAGAGGTTAAACCTTGCCAGGATACCTCAAAACAAAGTGAGAAACTAAGGTGATGAAATTTTTATGAGGAAACAATAAAAATTCTTATGGTTGCAGCTTTTGTTCATATCAATGCCTGCATGTAAAAGATTAGTTTGAATGAGTTTGAGATCCAAGTCCATTTGTTATCATACTACTCATCCCTTATTTCTTGCGTAAATTCATTGAACAGTTGACTTTGATCTTTTTTAAATAAGTGTTACAAGGTAAAAATGTTATCTAAAAAGCAATAAAATCTAAGATCAAGGGATGCATCTGCAAAGAATGATTTTATTATCCTTTGCAGGTGTGGCTGCTGCCATTCCAGGTTTTATACATGAAGCAATGATGTGCAATTTTTGTCCAAAAGAGGGCAGCACAAGTTCATTTAAATACCTCTATATAAAGAAAACTTTATGCTATAAATTGGATTTGACATGAAATTATTATATAAAGAAAATGGAGAATATTTTGAGACAATTCTGGACTGTCAGCTGCAAAGAGTAAAGAAAAAAAACTCACCATGTTTTATTTTTCTAGCAGTCTTTCCTGAGATGAAATTGTCATGACTGCGCTGAGTCCTGTCAGCTGTTTTCTTTCTGTGGGTCTCACCAGCTGTAACAGCATCTCCATATGGAACGACTCAGGCTTCCAGTGGAGCTGCTGTTATTTGTGGCGGGATGCCTCTCTTCAGCAGACTCTGCAGCCCGTGCTCGGTAACACTATTGTTTTTAAGGAGAATTTGTGGTCCAGTGAATAAATAAACACAGCTTGTGAATCTCAGCCATTTGAATGTTGTGTTTTTGTGTGTGTGTCACCTCCTTTTAACAAACGAAACACATTTGAATTTACTTACTGTTAATATCGATGAGTGTAACTGTTCTTATGATTTAATAGTCCGACCTGTGGGTCACATGCCAACGTTCAAATTTCCACCAAATTCTAAAAATTAAAGATAACAGTAAGGGCTTCCACTTCCAGGACAAGTGGACATTTGTACATTTTTTTCAGTGAAATCTGAAACACTTGTGGCTGTTATCAAGGAGTCCAAAATCAAAAGGTACCAGATGAGTTATTCTAAGTGGAAATGAACAGTGTGAAATGTAATAAATGACAGGAATTTTGGTCAAATCATACTTAGATATATTTGTGTTCTATGGGAATAAGTGAAAAGTATGCCTTTGCAATAATATGCTTATGAAATAGTTCCTTTGAATTTAATCTCATTAAAATAGTTAAAAGAATGTCAGGACAAAGAGTTGGGCCTCACACATTTCCATCTCACCAAATCTGGCCCTTGTAGCAGAAAGTTTGGACACCCCAATTTTACAATTTTCCCAATTTTATTTTGCGTATTTTTTAAGTAAAAAAGTAGAAACAAATAAATTTTAGGAATTAAAAGAGAAGAGATGGGATCAGGCTAAAATTCCATCTCTTCCTTTTGCATTTTTCACTTTTTTAAAAATGAGTTTGTGTTGCATTTGTTTCTGTCTGTATGTATCTGTACTAATGTTCTTACTCTTATTTTTGTGACTCATTTATTTACAGAAATTGCATTTAATTGCAGAAATCGTCACAAACGGCAAGCTCTATTCTGATCAAAATCTACATGTTTTTAAATTGTCTTGAAGACAACTGGGAGACCTCACTTGTGCAGCAGATAAAAACCAATACTGCAACATTTTTGGGGTGCTCAAAAGTAAAAGTAAAACTGAAGATGAATTATTATTCCAGGCTAGTCTTATGTAGCACTTCTTGTGAAAGTAAAACTGAATCTGAAATGCATTATTATATTTGGTGGAATGTAATGCAGCTTTTTAAGAATAAATGTAAAAATACAGTATGTCTAAAGACAAGTTGTGTCTCTAGTTGTACCAAAAAACAAATTAATCTGTTGGTAGATTTAAAAAAAACGTAAAAAAAGAAGAAGAAAGAACCATTTTTTTTTTTGCTTTTTGATGGCAATAAATGGATAAAGTTCTGAACATAAAGTCCTTGGGGACAGAAACAAGGGTTCAAGAAGTAAAACCTGGACTTCAATTTATCAAAAATAAAAAATAAAATAAAAAAGAGAAAAAAAGTACAATAAAATGCAAAGATAATTTTAACATGTGTTTTGGAAAAGGGTCACGAGGAAAAAAAGTTAAAAGCTCATACAAGTATGAAAAGGATCAAATGAAAAGAAAAAAGCTTCTGAAGAATAATTAAACCATAAAGAAAACTATAAAGAAGACAAAAAAGTAAAATAAAATAACATAGCATAACATCAGATAACCTACAAGAAAAAAGAAACTATTCAAAACAAAGCGAAATCAAAACTTGGTGCAGTGAAGTGGAAATGGCAAATTTGAAACCCAATCGTTCATTTAAAATGCGTAACACGTTTTCATAGACATTTTCGCTTTGGGGATTTGTTGAAAATGAAAGTGAAAACAACCACAGAAAACGCATGAATGTAAAATATAACTTAGACAACCGAGACTAAGATAGTAATGTTCGATCAAAAAAGGATTTTAAAAGAAAATGTTGGATACATGAATGATTTTAAAACAATCTTGTATAATGCTAACAAATATCATGCTCTGACATGTCAAAATAAAAAACTTTTAAGCGGATACAATGTGTATGTAAACAAATTATATAAAACATTTCTACAATAGTTAATGGGGTGTCGATTAGTTGAGAAACGAAAATGTGCCACCCATTTTAACAACGAATTACAATAAAATGCAGGACGATTTTGCGACATGTTGACTGTGACATTTAAAGGACTTTTATTTTGAAGTTGCCAAACAGAAATCCGGTTTCCGCGTGTCACTCCTATTTAGCGGAGTTCACCCAAAGGTACAGGAACTGACTGGCGTTTGCTAAGCAAGTGGCTTAATTCAGATAAGCCGCTGCGGGTTTCCCCTTTATTTCCCGGCGTAACTGAAGACAGTGAATGACGACTTAGTGGCGCGGTTGGCGTGTATTTTAGCTGGTAAATGTCAGCTAAACCGAAAGTCCTTCTTGAGACTTGCAGAGCACGAGCGCTGACTAGCTAGCTAAGAAAAGGGTGGGGACACAAACTTCCAAGACCTCGCCCACAGCCGCTGCTCCATTTTGGCAGGCAGTTAGTGTCTTTGCGGCGTGAGAAGTCCGCACCACTTTATTAGACAATTACTAGACTGGCACACGTGTGTCAATTGCTTGGTAGAAATTGATCACCATGTTTAGAAAAACGCTAAAAAAAGATCCCGAGCTGTTTCAGAACGTCTCGGATGGGCTGCGGCGGCTGTACAGGACCAAGCTGTTCCCGCTGGAGGACACGTATCGATTCCACGACTTCCACTCTCCCGCACTGGAAGATGCCGACTTTGATAACAAACCGATGGTACTTCTGGTGGGTCAGTACTCCACGGGAAAAACTACGTTTATCCGACATCTTATGGAGCAGGACTTCCCAGGTATGCGGATTGGCCCTGAGCCGACCACAGACTCTTTCATTGCGGTGATGCACGGTGACCAGGAGGGGGTTATCCCAGGTAATGCCCTGGTGGTCGACCCCAAGAAGCCCTTTCGCAAACTCAACGCTTTTGGCAACGCCTTCCTCAACAGGTAACCTAACTGTCAGGGTTGATTAAAAGCAATCTAAAGTGAACACGCCATTGCTGTAGTTGTTTAGCCTCCTTTAAAAGAGGAAACGTAAATGTTTTTGAACAACTCAGTGCCATATGTTGTTGGAAACGTGTCAACGGATGTCACCACCTCTACCACAAGTCTAAACGCGCACCACACTTCAGATGTAAATTGAGAGTATGTCATTGCACAATCTTGGCAGTGAAAGAAATCACGTTTCATCACAAGAAAATTCTGGTATTTAGAGTCAGGAATGAAGTGGCAATTCTAACCTGTAAAAGTCACATTTTGACACTACGACTTTACATAAACTGAATTCTTATCTCATCTTAGCTTCTTTGACTACAGGTACCTGGAAGTGTCATTCTTGCCAAACCTTTTCCAAATATCACAGATTACGCTTGTAAACCTAGAAACTATCTATGTTGCCAAGCAAACGCTGACCTTTTTCTGTCATCGTGTCGGTGCCCTTACTTTCATGTCATATAGGTGTTGCCACTTCTGTATGGGTCAGAACACACCCTTTTTCACTAAGATTTATGAAGTCTTATCACAAAGGGTTAAAGGTATTGGTTTCTGACTGGAATGGTTTAGGAATACTTGCATTTAGGACCTCCCCCCTCCAAAAAAAAAAGAAATTAAAGACCCACTCCACTAAAACCCATGTTTTTAACTTGTTCTTGTAGCATTTTTCTCATGATGAAGGGCATGTTGGTTACATTTTGGCATATCCTGTCAGTGGATCTGTTTTCACTCAAATTGAGGATGTATTCAGACTGAACACATTTGGTTAAAGGAAACCAGAGTTAGTTTCTCTTAAAAATTCATAATAAATTTTCAGTCTGAAGACACCAAAGCAATTCCTGCATTCTGGTCCAGGTCCAAGAACCGCTCAGTCTCTGACCCATCTTTTGAGGTGGTCTCGGTTTGTTTCCAAACAGACTGAGCTCTGGTTCACTCTGAGCTTCCTCATTCTGAATCGGCTCAGTGCTGGGAGCGGAACAACTGGACCAAATTGGCCACCATAGCCGGGCATTGTGAGAGATAAACAGTTGTGGAGCGACGATGAGACCCAGCAACTCAATGAAATGTGTTCGGATTAATGCAGGCTCATTAAAGCAACTTTTAACGTGACACACATTGCTTCTCACACTGTTGTCTCAACAATCTATTTGTCATAAACACTCATCAGCATACCTTCATAGCCGTCGTCTTCTCAGTAACCGCCTTGCAGCATGCCGTTTGCTTTCAAATTGATGTATATTAAGATCATTATGGAGCAAACGTGATTTTAATTCATATTTGTATCAAAAGGGGTTAAGGCATTAAATGGGTTGTGACATAAAACATTTTGGTGGAATTTTCCATTGGGAGTTTTACCTCATTAATGAAAGTAATCTAAGGAGCCTTGAAGAACTTTTTGAAGAACCAAAATGGGCCCCTCCCAGAAAAAGCCTGAGTACAAAGTGTTGAGTCGGCCTGTACCTGAACCCAGTTCACTCTCCATGGATTTGTAATGACAAAAGCCTGTTGACATTTGATTGTTGGTGGTGTCACTTCCTGTAAAGGCTGAGTGGATGTCCTCTATTCTCCCCTCTCACCTGCCAGCATTGTGTCACTCTGCTTGCACGTAGTTTTATTATATCCTTTAGTTTAAACCATCTGTGTTGTAGCAAACTTATAGGTTGACATGAACTCAGTTTGGTTATTTTCCTTTATCTGTTCACTCTCCTTCGTGTGGTTATACAGACTGTTGTCCTCTTTTAGGATGGCAAACTTATGACAAATAACATTATTTGCTTTTTAGAAGTTATAGTGACACTTTTGTCTGGCAAGAGTTTACCTTAACATGCTATGGGAGGTCATTGCAGCACAGAGGTGAAACCGTGTGAAATCTTTGTAATACTATTGATTTTCTACAACTATTGGACATTCCTGGTGTCTCCCGGGAATTTGGTGGTTTTATTTGAATACAGTTGTAAGCATGAGTGGTCATACGTTTACTTAAGTGTAAAATAAGAGTTTCACAGCACTGATGTATTGTTTTCATAAACCAGATGTGTAACCAAACTTCCTTTCAAAACCACACTGTAAGAAATACTTTGATACTTTGATTAAACTCTGTTAACTTGTTGATTCGAGCCACCGAATTTTCTCACGAATCACAATAATTGCTTTTTAAGAAGATATCTGTTTTAATCATCTGACTTCAGAGGATTGTAATGGCCTCTCTTCTGTTTAGCTCCTAACCATAGTTATTCAACTCTCAGATTAGCCTTTAACTACCAAGGGCTGATGTGACTTATCTGCACTATAAACAGTTATTTATGAAGATGGTAAACACAAATCAGCATGTTTCTCACACAAACTCTTGCATTATTTTCACCGTGAACAGAAGAGTTTGCCGTATGCTGATGCTTTTACTTTTTTTTTCTGCTTTCATATCAGTTTTTAGCATTTTGCTTTGTCTGTCCTGTGACCTCTTTTCTTGCTGATTGCTTTAAAATAATTTTGAACTTCTTAGTCAAATTCTGATAAGCATACACATCTTTTTTCCGGTTTTATTACAGAAAGCTCCAGTCTCTTTAAGGCCTTAGTCAGTAAAACTGAAATCAGCAAAGCTTTAGTTCCGCTCTGGCCCACATTGTCCTGCACCGTTCTGTCCTGTTATTCCAGTGTGCTGACTCAGCTCTTTACTGAGGTAGAGGCTGACATTTGTAAAAGCCTCTCAGAGCATCTAAAACACATGCACAGGTGCAAATGGACAAGGAAAGTGATTTAATCAATACATTGATTAGTTGTGCCATGTTGGGAGGATTTTGGGGTGTCAACTGGGAAACGTGACATGGTTGTCTCCCCATCTGCAGATCACGTGACGGTTGCCCTGTTTCCTCCTCTCTGTGGGAAACAACGGTTATAATGAGAAAGAAGGTCATAGGCCAGGAGATGAAGCAAAAGAGGAAGACTGGATTGCCAAAATTTTGTGCCAGAATTCCAAAATATCTGGAGATTTTCAACGCTTACTCACGCCTTCATTACAGGGATGACTCTCTTGGTTACTCAAGATATAATCACCTAGTTGGAAATCCTGTGCTTTCCTAAAGATCCAGTTTTTCTTTTTAAAGTTCAGCTCAAGCTGATCCAAACCTTTTTTTCCTTCTCCAAAACGTTGTGGAAAAAATCCAGGACAGTTTGAGCCAAGATTCCAGCTGCGAGTCATATGGTATCAGATATGAGAGGTAGAGAGGAAAAAAACTGCCTTTATGTTGTCTTTGGCTGCCTCTCATTGTCATGTTTCTACCTAGAGAGTCTGATTGCAAAAAGCAAGTTAATCACATTACTTTGACTGAGTAGATTTTTCCAATCCCTTTGTTTGGTGGGTTGGATCCACGCTGAGGTTTGTGGCGTGTGTTCTGCTCTGTATGGTTGCAGCAGGAATGTGAAGGCACGTTTTCTTTGTCTTATGACCCTCTGAGCTCATTTTATGAGTGTTTGGCTTATAGGGCAGAAGAGGGAGAAATAGTATTCCAAGTTATGGGTTTTGTTAGCATTCTCTTTCTTTTCCCTCCTCGTAACAAAGAAGTAAACCAGTTTTTACCCCCCCAGTTTTTTTAAAGGGTGTGATCTTTTTCTGTTGAAGGGCAGCACTGTCTTTTTAAAGTTTAAACTCCACTGAAACACTTCTTTTCAGCTTATTACTTTAAGATATAAATGTTAGGTCTTAGTAGTTTTTAAGTCTTAACCCTTCTTAAGTATTCTCGCAACAGTACCTTTCTACAAACAATACTTCTGTGATGTTTGGAAAATCTAGATTAAACGCCAGCTTGTGTTCAATGTTTACAGAATTTGGTGTTAATCTATTCTGCAAACACTTCTCCTGCAGTGACGGAAGCATTAAAGCATTTATTTATGGAAACAAAGGATGTAACTCAATTTATGTCACTACTTGGAAGTCCCACAATAGAAATGTACTTTTTTATGTATTTATTTTTTGCAAGTAAATATTTAAAGTTATAACTACAGGAACATTTTTAAAGAGGGATTGTTCATCTCTAATTTTTTTTATTTCCAATCACTGGGGTTTGAACAGTTTCTTCTAGCAGTTGTCTGATCACGTCGGAGCCTGAGAGTGAGATAATAATTGTTGTGAAGCTGGAGAATAAAGTTTATCTAATGCCAAGCTTATATAAAACACTCACCAGACTGGTTTTTCTGTTTTGTCATTTTAGTGCTTGTAACTGAGAATCCCCCCCTCTCCTTTATCACACACTCCTTAACTTATTTTTCCATCTATTTTAAAATATTTGTATTTCTTCTCCCTCTTCTGCAGGTTCATGTGTGCTCAGATGCCTAACCCTGTCCTGGAAAGCATCAGTATCATTGATACTCCTGGAATCCTGTCTGGGGAAAAGCAGAGGATAAGTAGAGGTCAGCTTTACTCACAAACACTCCTTTATCTTGTTTCTTTGATGTTTATCCTCCACTGACTAACAACAGAAAACCATTTGATTAAAAATGAATACAAAGTGAGTGAACAGTTTTTATAGAGATGCTAAAAAACCCACAGGGTCTTTTTTTTTTTTTTAGTGCAAACCTCTAAACTGACGTACATAAACAACCTTCAAACTTTGTTTCCGGTCTCCTTTGCACAGACAGCTTCAGAGGCCCTCAGTTCTGTCAAACAGGTTTTAAAGTCTTGCTATGCCTGCAGGCTTGCAATAAAGGCATGACGAGGGCAAAGATGGGAGCTTGCACCACCTGAAGTTCATTTCCTGTTCATGCAGATCCTTTTCATGGGTGACATCATTCACCATTTCGTGTGAATTGTTCTTTTTTTAATAGTTCCTTCACTCTTTAAAACATGTTTACATTCTGTTCTCTATTCTTTTTCTAGTGGCATTTGAAGTTTTTGAGGCGGTTTTATTTTGAAATTTTGCGGGCTTGCCTTTAGGACTTAAGTGCACACAGTTTTACTTTTGATGATCTGGCAGAGGGAAAACGATCACAACAGCTAAACACGGCTTCTGCTTTTCTACCTGAATTGAAGGAGTTTTTTTGAGAGGAAACGCATGCAAAGAGTGTTTTTGTGTATTTTAGTCAAAGGAAGTGGTGTAAAATGGGAAACACTGTTTCCCAAGACTGCTTTGTGTGTGAACCGTACCAGCACTGCCTGAGTTGGGCCAAATACATCCTCAATCCTCAACCCTAGTCTTGGATTTTAGTGAGTCCTCAAAGAAAACAGAAAAACAAAGATTGAATATTCTTTTATTAAAAATTATGACAGTATTTCAAAAACGATCCAAATGCTGGTTAATAGATTTGAAAAAAAATTGTGGACTGATCGAGGCAAAATAACTTTAAATTGGCATCTTTTTATTTTCTGAACTTATTTGTGTAACAAGTACATAAGTCAATACCTGCTTATTTGACCTATTCCTGATAAAGAAAAGCTGAATGAAAGGAGGCCTTCACACCTCTGTGTGTTTTCTTGCAGCATTGTTCTCAAAGGCACTTTCTCCCTCTTCAGTGTAAACGCGTCATCCTCTGTTTCTGTGTCAACACAGGTCCAATGCTCTACTCCACTAACGTACTGTACGCTCTGTGTCATATATAAACAGAACCGATTAGATTGTGCAGTCAAGTTTAAAGGATGTAAGTTTTTCCTGGCTCAGTTGTAGCAGAGAATAGTTTAACCAGACTATAAGGAACTATAGGGCTGTTTTTTCTGACTTCTCCTTTGTGCTTATTAAATAGAAAGGACTGTGTGGCTTACCATTTAAGTATTTTAATATTTAGCTGTATACCCATCCAACTGCTAAAGCTTTGGGACAAATTGTCCAAGCAAAAAAAAAATGTTGAGAAATCAATTCATGGTATAGTTATTGAGCAATTCTGCTACTGCTTTTCATTTTTCATTAGGTCAGCATAAACTGTTTTCCTCATTACGGAGTTCAGAAAACTATAATGAAATCCTGATGGCAGTGAATGCTGCTAAAGCTGTACTAGTGGGACTGTCATGTACATAGTAAACAGACCAAAGGTTAAAAAAAAGAATATCTATTATTGTTTAACCTTACATTGCACAATTGTATTTATAGTTTTGACTGAGCCACAGGCATTTTATTCTATTTTTGTTCCTTTTTAAGAAAATAAGTCTCTTAGAAGAACATCTGATTTAAATACAACTCTGCTTTCTGTTGCTATTTTCAGGTTTTATGGTAACCATACTGACTCTTTCTTAAAGTTTTACAGACGCAAGACTGAAAAAGCAAATCCGAGGCCCATTTCTGAACAGACATTGTTATTTCTTAAGGTCTTGCCATAGTTGTGGCGTTCCACGCCTCTGTTGTCCGTCTCTCCACTCAACATGACTTTAAGGGCCGTCAAATTTGATCATATCTTTCTTTGCGTGCCTTTTGACATAGCAGCTGTTGATGCTATAAGTAAGCCTGGTTTTAGCAGCTGCCTCATTCCTTTACATGTGGGTTTAAAAACTGACTTCATGGAGGATGACTAAATGTCCTCAGAGGGTCATACCACGACCCTGCACTTATCATTTTCTCTTTTGACTACTTTTACTTTCACTTGTAAAGGGCAAGTTTTCCACAAAGTGCTTTAACCATGATTAATGTCCACATCTGTTTCTAGTTTTTCTCTTTTCCTTTCTTTTTTGTTTTAAAGACGCACTGACATTTTTTTGTTGTTTTAAACATGTTCTTGTGGCATTTTTCTGATGATAGTAGACATATGCTAAGAAAATTTAGCTTAAAATAGCATTTCTGAGGTTTTTTTTTTCCACATTGTGAGGACGGGGACAGGAAAAAAATGCTGCAACTATGCTGGCTGGGCCTCCCTGCTCCACTCCTTTCTGATGTATACACTTATAGATGCCTAGATCCATGTGCATCCTTGTTTTCCACATCCAAGGTAGCATCTGTCTCAAAACTGTGCCACTGAATAACTTTAATGTTACTCGCCATTTCTGTTGCACCAGGAGTTGCAATAATGTTAGATTGGGGGTTTTTAGTGGGCTGTAAACTACCGGGAGGGCGTGTAAACCTATAGATCATGGGCACTGGGGGTGGGCTTACTCCATCCCAACAACTCAGAGGTGAATTTCTGCACAAACTTTGTCCTAGAAAACAACAGATCTTTTTTTTTTTTTTTTTTTTTTTTTTTTTTTTTGCTAAAAAAAAGACACAATCATAATCCTACGACCACTGGGAATGCCTTTACAACAGATTGACAGATGATTGGATTGGGACTTCAGGTCTTGTCTGTCTTCTTTGTGTATTAAATTTTATTGAAAGGTGATCGTGTCGGAGTGCATCTACATTACATGAGATCCTTCAGACCACCTGCTTCCTTTTCTGATCAGATGACATATCAAAAACCCAGCTCCAGGTGCTCTCCCCTTTGTCAGAAAGTGTTTTCAGTTCAGTGTCTAAGGATTAAAAAAAATAGCTTTGCTTTTAAATTTTGTCATGGCAAGTCTGTGAGATGTGACAGTGCATTACAGGACTCTGATGGTAGAAAATACTCAATTTTACGCTTGTGGTTCAGTCTTTAACTTTTTATAGATCAAATACTTTGTCTCAGTAAAGCAGGTTAAACAATAACCGGATTAGTATGCTTTATCTTATGAAAGTTTCTCCTCTAAATGGACTGAACTCACACTTAAAATAAATTATGTTAGCTGTAATCCAAACTTCTCCGTCCTTTAATTTGATTTCCTCTTTTACCTTTGAGTTCTTTGTTAGCTGAGATGAATGCCACTTTACATCTGACACTGACATTTAGGGTTTTTCTGAATATGAGAAATCTTTTGTGCTGTTTCATCTTTTTTAGTTGGTTCTGTTATCCACAATGGTATAAAAAAAGTAAGTTAAGGAGCGTTAATGTCTGTGCTCATGCTTAAATCTTTTTTGATATTTTCCTTTAGGTTATGACTTTGCTGCTGTTCTGGAGTGGTTTGCTGAGCGTGTGGACCGCATCATCCTCCTCTTCGATGCCCACAAGCTGGACATCTCAGACGAGTTCTCAGAGGTGATCCGAGCCCTCAAGAATCACGAGGATAAGATGAGAGTGGTGCTGAACAAGGCCGATCAGATCAGTACTCAGCAGCTGATGAGGGTCTACGGAGCGCTCATGTGGTCTCTGGGGAAAATCATCAACACACCTGAGGTAAAAAATAACAAAAAACAAAAAAACCTCCGTTTTTAAAGCAACTCAGCTTTTGTGTTTGAAATATGAGTGGCAGAAGTTGAAAATTGAACTAGTAAACTTACTTCACCTTTGTGAAGAACAGCAGGTGCCTACTCCAGCTGCTAGGTTGTCATTTTTTAACAGACTGTGAGCAGTCGGGGAGTATTTTGAATGAAAATGTGACCCTCTTTGTCAGTTAAGGACTGTAATAATGAGAGTTTTCAGGCTCTTGAAGGACCTGAGAACAGTTATGAGTATGTATGGGTGAAAGTGAAAAACACTTAAAACACCACTGTTTGAAGATCCCATGTCCTATCATGTGACCCAGTCTTATGATTCCTCCCTGACTGCTCAGTTAATGTTTGATCCAGAGAAACCTTTGGATCATGCTGCTCATTATTCATTGGTTTTGACAGATAATTGCATTACTGAACAATGTCGGCACCCCATAAAGTACAGAGAAAAATACTCAACTTGCATCCATCTCATATCATTTTCACAATCTGAGGTTTTTTTTTTTTTTTTTTTGCGTCACACCAGATTTTCTAATTTTAAGCAACAATGCTGTTTCAGTGTGACCCATGAGCAAACGTATAAATGTGCATGTATGCAGACACTCTTAGCAGTATGAGGATGACTGGAGGTTAAACTCTGTGTGAATCCTGTTCCAGGTTGTGCGAGTTTACATCGGGTCATTCTGGGCCCAGCCCCTTTTGGTCCCTGACAACAGGAAGTTGTTTGAGGCCGAAGAGCAGGATCTCTTTGTGGACATTCAGTCTTTGCCACGAAACGCAGCTCTGCGCAAACTCAATGACCTCATCAAACGAGCACGCCTTGCCAAGGTTTGTGTTAAGCACAGAGTTGAGGCTTCATGTTTATCATAAAAAGTAACTGCATTTTTTTCTGCTTTCTGTCTGCAGGTGCATGCGTACATTATCAGCTCTCTGAAAAAGGAGATGCCATCTGTGTTTGGGAAAGAATCGAAGAAGAAAGAGCTTATAACCAACCTCGGTGAGATCTACCACAAGGTCGAGAAGGAGCATAACATCTCTCCTGGAGACTTTCCTAATCTTGCAAAAATGCAGGTGAGATTTAAAGATTGATTTTCAACAGAAATGTCCGCTGGAAATGTTTTTTTTGTATGTAGGATGAAGTGCAGAAACAGAGGGACTCTGTGACCTTTCAGCCTTTGCTCTTCACATCTTTGCCCTTCTTTCCTGTTCTTGCCCTCCAGGATGGGCCAGAACAAGGATGAGATTTATTTTTCCTGGTTTGTCAGGAAATCCTGCCTCTTGTACGCTACTGCCTTTGGTAGTTATTGAAGACTGATCTATTTCCATCTCTAATTCCTGTTTTCTTTTGACCTCCCTTTGCTTCCAGGAGCTGCTGAACGGTCATGACTTCACCAAGTTTTCAAACCTGAAGCCTAAGCTGCTGGAGGCGGTGGAGGACATGCTCGCCAACGACATTGCTCGTCTCATGGCATTGGTACGCCAGGAAGAGGCCAACATGCCCAGCCAGTCAGTCAAAGGCGGAGCCTTCGAGGGAACCATGAGCGGGCCGTTTGGCCACGGCTATGGCGAAGGCGCCAGCGAAGGCATTGACGAGCTGGAGTGGGTGGTGGGTCGTGACAAGCCAACATATGACGAGATCTTCTACACCCTGTCTCCCATCAATGGCAAAGTGACCGGCGCTGCAGCCAAGAAGGAAATGGTGAAGTCCAAGCTGCCCAACTCAGTCCTGGGAAAGATCTGGAAGCTGGCAGACGTGGATAAAGATGGTCTTCTTGATGACGAGGAGTTCGCCCTGGCCAACCACCTGATCAAAGTGAAGCTGGAGGGCCACGAGCTGCCAGCCACCCTGCCTGATCACCTGGTGCCGCCATCCAAGCGTGGGACAGTTCAGCAGGACTGAAGGTCCAGAAAGGAGGGGGGGGAGTAGTAGCCTGGAGGGATGTCAGCACTCGTGTTCAGGAATCAACCAAAAAAAAAGTCCAACCAACACAAACAGCTTTGTGCTCCAATCAAGCGGCGTCCCCAGACTTCCTCACACACCAGAAGGAGGCAGTACTGGGATGTTTTTCACCAGACAGAGACTGGAGGGAGAGCGGTGCTGTCTTTATGCATATGGTATACAATTTCAGGTATCTGTGTGAAATAAAAGGGGAGGAAGCCTTTGCTCTGCAGAAGAGACAGTCAAAGAAGGCGTGATGAGGTGGATTCATGCATTAAAGATGTCTTAAAAGTATGCAGTTTATATTCTAAAATGTTGATCCAAAGAATTATATATGCATTTGGATGAGACAGAGGAAATTTAAAAAAATGTAGAATTTCTTTATTTTTTTATATTTCCTTACTGTTAAATTTGAGTCTGTCCAAACGCGTCCATGTTGGAAGGAATACTGTACTATGTTACCTGTGATTTGTAATAAATGTTTTGGGGGAAATACAGCTGTGATTTGAGTGAGAGAAAGCCTTCCTGTTTGGTGAAAACTAGCAAAAGAAATTGTTGAATAAATCTGAATTAACGCAGCGCTTTCTGTGCCTTTTTATCCTGCAGCCGTTCATTACTGTCTCTTTGAAGACGATTGTTGTCCAGAGAGTTTGAAATTCTCACATTTCTGATGTTTTTATTCAATGTTGGCAGTGCTGATTTAAACAAAAAGTTATTGAAAAAAAGACTGCCTCCTTTAAGAGCAGAAAATAAAAAAAAAAAAAAGGCAAAATCCCAAGATTTAAACCAAAATATGAACCACCACGTTTCATTTTTTTCTCTTCCTTCATGAGCAGTGTTTATTCAGGTGAATCCTCACCCAGGAATGACAAACGAATGTTTTACATTTTTCCACTCAACAATATCTTCAGTTTTGACCTGGAGCTACCATCTGACTGAAGTCACCAGCTGAGTCTGAAGTTCATCTCTTTCCTTGCAATGTCACATTTTCTTTCTATCATAAGCTGGTGTGCCGTCGCTGGAAATCCTTTGCACTGAGTCACAACACAGTCGGTGTCAGATGAACGGGACAGCAGATTAGGCCCAGAGGCGCTCCCTTGTGTATCGAGAAGTTATTACAAGTCCCAACAGCCATAAAGTTGAAGTAATAAAAAAACAGATACTTAAATGTTTACATTTTCTTTATATTTGGTTTTAGCAAGAATAGAAAATGAGAGAAGCCATTAAAAACTGTGCAGTCTTACAGATTCTCTAGTTGCCTTTGCCAACCATGAAAGAAAAACAAATGAATGTAATTAAACTTATTTTTTCTTCATTTTTTTAGTAACAAGCAACACATTTATCTGTTTTCTACTTGACCACAATCATTTTTTCTGCACATTAGTTTAGGTCAGGAGTCTGCTAACTTTAACACTAAAGGAGGCATCTGGACTGATTTCTGTCAGTAGGAGCTGCTGTCTTATTCACCCTTTACAATAACACAACACTGCTTTGTATTTATGTTACTGTTATGCTAAATATACATGAATAATGTTTTTGTCATGAATAAATCAGAAATTCTAAGAGAATAGATTTTCTAAATATGAAATGATCAGTTTTGACAAAGGGTGATATTAATAGTTTCTTTTCAAATTAAACGCCCTGTGACATATAGGATCACCTCGCAATTGTACACAAATTTGAAACAACTCGAGTCCAAAATTGCATTTTCTCTTCTCTTATTTCAACTTTGATGGACCATCATCCTGTAAGTCTGCTGTGGTTCACCTGAATAAAAATACAACCCAATTAGTTTATGATTCAATAGAAAAAGTACATGTTTAAAAATAAATATTTATCTAGGTTCTCCTCTGGACAGAAATTATACGTTGTTTAGCAGTACAAGGTAATATATGCTTTAAACTTCTTCCAATTCTCAACAAATCTGATAGAAGATCAAATATTTGATGCACATTTTGCTTAGTATCAGTGGTATGTCAGTAGTGGTGTAAAAGAAATGTTTACTGTTATAGAAGTACTTCAGCTGTAAATTACTAAGCCTGAAAATAAAGTAAACTAATACTGAATAAGTAAAACTTACTTTTTAAAAGAAATATTTATGTATTTTTTCTTTAGCCAAGTGGAGGGGTAACTTCAGGTTTCAGTCTCCTAGTTTAGTTTCACACATTTTTCTCTTTCTTTACTTTCGTTCAACTTCAAGATTATTTTGTTTTACTGGTTTTCATCCAAATTTGACATTTTACTTTGCTGCAGCGTTGTTTGCATTTTGTCTGAGTTGCACTTGGAACTGAACACATAAGATCCATCTGATGATGGATGGCATAAAGAAAGTTAAGCTCAAAATAGCATTTTTGAGAATTTCTTCATTCATTTTGTTGTGAATTAGAACAGACAAAAGAAATATGTATTTGTGGCAGAAAATATGCTGCTCTGAGCTATCAGGCAAGGGTAACGGGGGGCGGGGTTGTTCTGCGGCTACGGTCTGGCCCACAATGTAACATTCAAATGCAAAAAGTCAAACCTGCAAAGCAGGAGGTGCATCATCTGGCTCTTATGACCTCTTACATAAATCTGCAGTTGCAGATGTTTGAGCTGGCGCTCTCTTTCAGATCATCTGCTGCTGGCAGCCGCTCCATATTCCTCCAGCTCACTAAAGTTAGAACGTTCACGGAGAGCTGCTGGAATGTCCACAGAGGCGTGAACGGAGAGACGGCACCACTCCACATCTCTGGTTGCGCGACTGCTGCCCACCTCCACTGTATATCTCGGCCTCACACCACTTCCCTTTTCCTGTTCCCTCGCTGAGACGTCACTTTGCTCCGCTCACCTCTTCCCCTTTTCCTTCCTTCTCCTCCAGTGTTTGTGGAGAACAGCTTCTCCCAGTTTTCCCTCTGTTTTTGTCACTGACTAACCCCACCGCCTCATCTCATGTGCGTTCCGGTCACTCAGATGCTCTCCCTGACACACTGACCCCTGCAGAGTTAACTAGGTCAAGCCTATTAAACACCATCATGAGGTGGGAGTGTTTCTTCTGAGAAGCAGGTGTGGAATGATGCACTTCTGTGTGTTAGAACCAATGAGACTAACTGGATGGTTCTAGATGGGATAATATCTTCTGCAGGAGAAATGAAAGGGAGCAGAATGAAAAAAAAACCATATTTTTCTGCCCCTGTGACGTGCATACGTTCAACAAAAAAGCAAAAGGTAGATCTACGACTATGTGCACGTTATTACTCAAAATAACTTGTAATACATAAACCTCAAATAAGTAGAGAAGGAAGGAAGTTTTGACTCTTGAGAATTTCAATCACTAATTTTGTTTCAATATTAGTAATATGAGGTCTCTAAATGGTACCTTTATTGATGATGACGCCCAGATATTTAATTTCCTTCATTCTGTTGATTTTTGGACCATTTATTTGAAAGGAAATGTTCAGATATGTATTCCCTTGCTGAATGCCGTGAAGCATGTATTTTTCACAGTTTAATAATACTTTATTTACCGAAAACCACTTTTTCATGTTTTCTAACTCTGCTTGAACCACCATTTTTGTCTTCTAAATGATCACCAACAGAAAAAGTTGTATCCTCAGCAAATAAGATACTTTTAAAGTTTTTTGGAAACACCAACAATGTCATTTAAATAGACTGAAACGCTTAAGTCCCAGAACTGACCCTTGGGCACTCCACATATTGCATTACAGGAATTTGATTTATTTTTTATTTTTCTTATTAATTAAAATATCTTGTTGATTTTATTTTGTTTGGGAAGGTTCAATTGGTAAAGAAAAATTGCATATATAGATAAATGGGTTAATAACACACATTATTTTTTCTTTGACTGATGTCAAAAATTGTTGGGAACGGGTTAAAAACATTTTCAGGCATTAGGTGGATTTTCTTTGTTTGTTCTTTTAATTTTTTTTACTTTTTTGTTTTAGTTTTTGTTGCTTTTGCCAGCCAGTTGATGTATTTATGTTGTTTTACTAAGAAATAGATTTGGTTAAAATAGCTTGTATGCTTTAGCTAAATGGGGCAGACATAAAAAGTTTTCTTCTTTCTGTCCCCTTTCATTTTCACTAAAAAAAACAGAATGTTATGTATTTATTTTGTGTGTGTGTGTTCTATGAAAATGAGGTACCGTAATTAAAGAAATAAATGAAAACAAATGTAATATCCATAAAATTGTTGTCAGCTGATTTTTTTAACTGATTTTTTTTAAACTGTTTGCCATTTCTTCTACTGATCTAAGAACATACTGTTCTTTTTTCCAGTTTAAAGTTGTAGTTGCATCATGATCCAATGCATTTGGAATATTTATTGCCAGGTTTGGGTCTAAATTAGCGAAATAATCATTGAATTTATCTGCTATTTTATTTGAATCAAATATTGATGAGTTATTGTTTGTGAAATGATTTGGGAGAGCTGCAGATGTTTGTTTTTTTTTAACCTTGTTGCTTTTATGTTACTCCTATTTTTATTTAGTAGATGACAGTAAAATCGTTTCTTCTGTACTCTTATCATAGAAATTAATCTATATTTTATATGTATTATCCTTATTTTAAAAACTGGAACTAGTAAAAATATCTGAACATTTTTTTTTGTAACAGTTATAGGTTTGTTGTATCTCTTTATAGATGTATACATCCCGTTTGTTTTCTTTGGTCTTTTTTGTATTTATTGCCTGAAATAAATCAATTCCAAATATTCTGTTTCTAAGATAATAAGGGTCAGTTGTACCTGTAGTTACTTTTAACATCCACCTAAATAACTTTTGTCCTAAATTAATAAATCAAAGTGAAAATATATTTCAAATGGACACATTTGGAACTGGAGGTGACAAAAAAAAAAAAAAAGCTTTTGATTCTTCATGTTTGGCTGGGAGTTTCAGGAGAATTGTGTTAAAATTCCCCAAATCTTCAGTGATTCATACGTTTGGCAGCGCTGAGTAGGTGGTGAGAACACGAGTAAACGTCACTCAAAGTAGCAAACGTTACAGTAAAAAGTGAGAACTTTATTTGTTGGCATCTTTAACACAGAAAACACAAAATCAGCCTGGAAAGGATTTCTGTAACCAAGAGCATGTGCAAAAAAAGTTCACATTGGTCATGTTGTGGGAGAAGTATGAAACTGCAGAAACATGGGGGGGGGGGCTGAAATGTAAAAAAATGCATTGATATCCTGAGGCCTGAAAACAAGCAAAAACACAAGTTTGACTGAAATATTTGCAGTTGGTAAAATGCTCAAAATTGTGTACGATGTTGATTTAAAAAATTCCAATAAGAATTTCAATCAAATAACAAATCGGTTAAAAGTAAAACTGTCCATCGGTGCAAACTTGTCCTCATTCGTTTTGCGTTTTTAAAGTCCAGACAGTGTTGGCTGCTACAGGAGAAGCTGCAGATGGAAGCAACAAAGCTGGGAAAAAAAACCTTCTTTCTTGGCTCATGTTGTTCTTTTTTTTTCTCCGTTTTGAGTGCAGCCACGTGTGGCCAGGATTCAGTTCAAGTTCTCAGTCTCTGAATCAGCAGGGCGGCCTGGCTGCTGGCCCAGGAGCTCCAAACATCTCCTGCGACGCGTATGTGATGTAGAGGAAGCCGTCTGCATCTCTGTGTCGAGAATACACGTCCCCCATGCTGGATGACATGCAGGACATGGTTCTGTCTGCCACCAGGAGAAACAGAGACTGAGAGGAGTCCAGCTCAATTTTATTCCTGAAGGAAAAGACATGGATGGATTAAAGAGAGTGAATGTGCTGTTCAAGACGACTCAAACCCAGCAAGGTTTACCTGAGCAAGCAGAGGAACTGACCCAGCGTGAGCTCAAAAGGAACCAGAAACTTTGTTTTGTCCAGCAGGGGTAGAGTCTTCTCCCGGATATACCGCTCAACAATCACCTGAGCACAAAAACACATCAGTAGTCAAAAAGCAAAAAACTAACAACGATTTCTTAAACTGTAATCACAAAACTCACAGGTAACTTATTTGGGAATTTAGACCGGATGCTGCACACTTCATTTTTCCTTGTTGCTGAAAACAAATGAGGAAGACTGTGACTTAAATGGAAGCTCAATCTGGTAGCTGTCAACAAGGAAGCGGGAGGTTCTCACCGAGGCATTTCCTCTGCTTGAAGGGCATCATTTCCATGGATTTCTCAAAAGGAGCCATATTTGCTCAGTCAGGTTTAGGAGACGAACGGGAGTGGGAGGAGAGCCCCGAAGAGGCAGTGGGTGAAATCCCTGCAGGTGGATGTAAAGCAAACCCCACTGAAGCGCTGTGAGCGCGGCACTTTTATCGAGACTCAGCTGGGAGGGGTCTCCAGCGTGGGCATTTTTCTGGATCAGATTAGCCCTCGGTGTTTGTGTAACTCAGCATTCTCACATCTGCTTGTGACAAAGGTCCAGCTGTCACATTCGCAAAGCCATGCCAGCATGAGGAGACCCACAGAACAAGAATCCTGAAGCTGAAAACATACACAGCCCCTAATGCAAAGCAAATCCACTCTGACCTTTGACCTCTAAGGTAAGCAGACTCCATTATTTTACATTTACAGAAATACATGTCTGTTTACAGAAGCTTTTACAGAAAAAAACAACTAAATTACCACCTTTTACTGACACCATATTTGACAAAAAACTTTAATACAAGTACTATTGTCTGTCACAACTGCTGTTTTAAAAGATTACTTTGAAAAGTCTGTTATTTTTTTATATTGGGGACACTTGAAAGATGTAAAGCACTAAATATTAAACAAATCACCCAAATGAATTGAAAAAATGTCATTTCTAAATATGAATGATTTTAAATAGAAAGAAAACATCTATCTAAACCTGATTTAGATACTCACATGGAAAAGTATTTGCCTTATGTCAGGTTTCTTTGTACTGAGACTAAAACCTGTATTTTTGACTCATTTAAAGGTCTTAAAGGTTGAAATTATCTGTCTGGTGCAGAACCATCAAACCCCAAATGGATGGTAATAAGATATTTTAAAGACATTTTTGGATTGAGAGGAATTAATGGTTTCATCACCAAAGAAAGCTTCACAAAAAAGGTGAAGCAACTTCAGATCATCATCGTACTAACACCATGATTGAGTTTTGTTTTAATAGTTTTTTTGTTGTTGTTGTTCAAGATGTGATTAGACATACAATCTGTCTTATGAGTCCATTAAAGACTTGTAGAATGGACCTGCAACCCAAACATGGTACTCCTCTCATTTTAAGCAGAGGAACATGACACAGAGAAACCCTGGAATGGAAAATGTTTTTGGAAAAAAGAAGACTATTATTTATATTCTTTAAACTAATTATTTATGTTCTTTGTCTTTCTTTCCACGGAACTGGATCTGGCATCTCATGTATTAAGGGGTAAAAAATCTGCAGGATCTGATGTTCTGATTCAGCCGCTTAATCCTATACTGCCCTCTGCTGGTTGAAAGTGCACAGTCCTGTTTTCAATTTTCCCTGTGCAACTTCTGAGAATCTTCATTTTGTAAAAATTAAATATGAAGTTTGCCAAACAGGTTGAATAATTTCTTAAAAGGAAGTGGGAGGAAGTGAATTCATACAATCCTTATTTGAAGCTCCTTATAATTTATCTGCACGGATGGTGATTATCAAGTAAATCCATAAGTATCAATAATATGAAATAGCAATGCTCACTGATTACAAAAGAAGATATTGCTTCACCCAGGAATCATTATTACACATCACACATCAAGTAACAAAGTGAAGTCCTTATTGATTAGGATCAGAAAAGATCATTACCTTAATCCAGAATATGTTTCTGAAAGAAAACAAAACCTGCTAGTTTCCTGGAGTCCAACCCTCATTTAGATTAATGGTGTCCATCACAGACTTGACCTCATGTTTGTATATGATTTACTGATGTGAAATGACTCTAGATCTGCAGTTTGTAGATGTGCATTAGTTACACGACTCCACATTGACAGTTATAACTCATGAAAGTTTAAGCATTTTGCAAGTGAAACCAGTTGTAAACGGCGTGTCATTTTTGACGCAGGGTTCACAACATACAGGTTGTTCGGAAAATATAAAACATTAAAAAAAGAAGTATTTTATTACTTTCACAAATTCTAATCGATGGCAATTGTTAAAGCTCATCGTAATTGTATTTTTCACCGGAATTCATATCATTTGATTTTATGACACGCTTTTATCAGCATTTCTATGCTAATAACTTTTTTAACTGTTTCATTTTATTTACCCAAGTTTGTTCCACTAAGATCAGGAGAAATGGTACTTTGATACTTAATGAAAAAAAAAAACACAGAATGAAACCACAAAAGTCGTTGTCAATAAATAAAGATAAATAAGATGTCAATGCATCAAAATCAATTTTGGGTAATAGAGAAATGATTTGCGTACTGTATGAAGAGGAGTGACTTCGACTTTGACTGGGTCAGAAAGGAAGAAAACAGTAGAGAAGACGACAGAAAATGACTGAGAATCGATGAGAGCAGTGATGCAGGTTTGGGACAGCAATGGCATTAATGCTTGCTGTCATAACAAAAGTCTCTCACACGTCAGAGAGATCCCGATCTCAATGGCTTTAAAACGTTGAAAAATGGATGGATGTGGATGGATGGATGGATGGATGGATGGATGGGCGGATGGATGGAAATTAGCTAAATTAGGCCAATAAATAGGTCAAAACTAAATATGAGCAAACAGATTGCAAAGTGTAAAATATTTAGGAGAAAATCCAGAACAAATTGTACTTCTGTAAATCTCATTTTACTAAATCAATGCCTGAAAGTAACAAAATACCACTTTTTCAAAATAAAAGCCTGAGGTCTGACACGCAAAGGTCCATCCGAAGTGAACAGTCCACAGTGGTGGTGCAGGTGCAGAGCAGCAGGGGTCAGTGCTCTGGTGTTTGCCCTCTGGTATGCTGCACATTGGCGTTGGACAGCCGGGGGTGGAGGTGGTGGGTGGGGGGGCATGGTCATGCGCTTGTTCGAAAAAACTTGTCCGTCCAATCAGCGCGCGGCTCCGGGCAATGGCTCCTCCCCTTTGGTCTCAGCACCCACATGTATCTTTATCGCCCTCTGGCCGCGCTTGCTTTGTGTGGCGGCTTGGAGGACGGAGAGTCCGGACTGCAGAGGTTCTGACAGCGGATCGGACCATGGAGGAACGCGGGCCGTCCTGAGCGTCCCTCCACCCGCCGCTTTGCGCGCTGCAGCTGCGCGGCGCTGATGGACGGATTTGTCGGCTGCGTCGCTCCACCCGGCGCGGGACCCTAGTCTCCTCATCCACCCTCCTCTGCGCCGGGACCCGGACGCCGCGCCATGGCCGCCCGCCGCAGCTGCGTGAACTCGCTCTGGTCCGGCACCGAACGCGTGCGCATCGCGGAGCGCCTCAGGGCCACGCTGGCCGGGGTGCTGGAACTGGAGGTGCTCAGGTGCAAACACCTGGCGATGGTGGACGGCGCGCTGGCAGACCGAGAGGAGCCGCGCACGGATGAGGAGGAAGAGGAGGAGGAGGAGGAAGGAAGCGGAACCCCACAGAGTCCCGAGCATGGCCCCGCGGGGGAATCTGCGGCATCCCCCGGGCAACAGGTCAGTGAGCGCGCGGCCCGGATCTCTCCATGACGACATGATTAAACATGAATGCGGGTTGATGGCCAACAAGACAGTCCCTCTGCGGGCCTGCAGGCGCATCGGATCCATGCGTGGTGGCGCGGAGCTGCGCAGAGAGCCGGTGGAGATGGTGCCAAAGAGCATCCAAGCATGCAGCCGTGGTCATTATATTCAGCCGCGGTCACACGAAGTTAATGTCATTTAGATCAATCAACCGGAAACAAGCCACTGTGAGCATCACTGTTCAGATCAAGCCAGGTGTGAAGGCATTTAAGTTTGAGAGTTTGTGCATCCCTTCTGCTTCTCCACCATCATTATCATGATCGCAGTTTGCTTTCAGAAAAGTCTTCACCTTTACTGCCCGCAGAAAAGTCCATCCAAAGAATGAGATCGGTTTATTGGGAATAAATCCGGACAAAGAAATGTTCAAATTTCCAACAGCAGGAACGGATGTTTGTGGAAAATGTTTATTTGAATTGAAATATTTGGGATTTCGGGGGGTCTCTGCTGGAAGACAAAATCTTAAAATGATTAAAACATCTCACCAAATTGATCATTAAGAGATCCAGTGTAATAAAACAAGCATAAAGAAAGAGGTTCATGGATTTTTCTTCTTCCATGATACTGTCTTCCAAAAAAAGCTCTATTTGTATTCATTTCCTCTATTATATAGCTATAAAATAACATTTAGATCACTTTTTGAAACATTTTTATATTTCTTATACTGGGTGCAGTGGTTAGCACCCTTGTCTCACAGCGAGACGGCCCTTGTTTGAACCCAATCTGGGAGTTTGCATGTAATCCATTTTCTCCGGGCACTTCCTCCCACAATCCATACACATTCTTATAGGTTCATTTGCAAATCGGAAGCGTCCCTATAGGTATGAATGTGTTTGTTTTTATGAGACCTTACAACAGACCTGTCCAGGGTGTAGCCCGCCTCCGTCTAACAGTACCCAGGACAGGCTCCAGCAACCCGGTGACCCCGAAAGGGAAATAATGGGTTAAGAAAATGGATAGATGGATCTCTTTTACCTGGGATCCACCATTATATTTTGAGTAAAACGATAACCCCAATATAGTTTCGACCAGAGGTCTGCGTCCTTTAATACTAAAACAGTCATTTGGTTCAGTTTCTCACTGACCAAGACTTTATACCGTTTAAAAAAATACACTTCATTTATGTTTCATGGCCATTAAACCATTCATTTTTAACATGTATACCTTTTAAATAGTGACAACAGCAGTGTTTTTCTCTACATGTAACCATTTATTTTACTTTGGACAGCAGCACATCCAAGTTCCTTTCAAAATAAAATACACCCATGAGTCAAAAAAGATCCTCCTGCTGCAGCAGATTCACCTGGATTAAAGCCAAACGTTGGATTTATTTGTCATTATGATGTTGGTGTGTCTTTCTTTTCGTATGACAACAACATTGGTGGAAAATCACATTTTTTGCCTAAATAAAAGCCCTCAGAACAGCAACTAGACACTGTTGTGCAGCAGAAGATCAGAAAAATGTATTCTTATTCAGATGATCAACCACCACAAAAGTTTAAGTAAAACTGGAACAAATCATCCATAACTACAAACCCATTTATTCAAGTTGTTAACATTTTCTTCAAAACCAAAGAGCCACAATGAAGGAATGAAAGAGGAGATGTGGCTCCGGAGCCTCAGGTTGCAGACTCCTGGTTTAAACTAAGGTAAATGGGAAAACTACCACAAAAAGGGCAATTCCGTGACCAGAGAATGATACACTATTACATAATATTTATATGAGCTCTTTTGGACTGCAGCACAAAGCAGAGACCGCCTCCATTTTCATCAGTGCGAGGACAAAAATTACTGTCCAATTTGGGAGAGGGCATCTGCATAGAAACGCGCCTCCTTATGTGCTGCTCTTCCTCACCGCCCACAAGCCAACATCTCAGCAGTTCCCTGCGAGGAGCTGAGAAGTCCTGCGGGGAGGCTGAGCATTGCTCATTCTCGCCTCTGAAGGGAGCCGATGCTGGAGTGCAGCCGGCCGTGCCAGCCCTCAGAAACAACCAAAAAAACCTGGAGAGCCACCGCTGATGTTTCCACACATTTAACCCCGACTCATATCTGAGAAAGAAGAAAAAAAGATAGATAAGCGTTCCCTCCAAACGTTTGTTGTAACTTCTTGATAAGAGTTGAGGATTAACAATTCGTTATGAATTTAAATAATCAATGTTCACACTTGAACATCAGTGTCATCATAAACATTTTAAATTGTATTTGGATCTCCAGGGTTTTTAAAGCTCATGTTTACTGTCAGGTCCTGATTAGGATGACAGAATATATTTATGAACTCCTCATTTGTTGCTTTCTCAATTCTAAAAAAAAGGAGTTCTTTTAGATTCCATAGTATGGTAACCCTGAAGGCAAATCACAACAAGAAATCCCTCAAATAAAGAGCACAATTAAAAAAAAGGAAGGCAAATAACTTCAATAACAATAAAGTAAAATAGAAGTTCTAACACTTGAAAAGTTTCAAAATTTGGTGAGTTTTTTAAAAAAAACTTTATTCTTACAAAAGTTCAAAAAAAGAGTGTTTAGATAAAATAGTTCTTTATTTTCAGACCTAATAAACCAGCCTTAAGGTTGAGATAATAAGCGGCGTGTATGCGCCTCTACAGAAGGCTGCTTGTCTTTAAAGCAGCTCTGGAAAGCATCACCTTACATCCAGGATCATTACCCAGACTTTTGGAGAGAAAAGGGCCTCCTGTTCTTCGCCTTGAGGTCTCTGAGCTCACAGAAAAGGTCTGTCCTGTTGACACTTTCTCCCACAAAAGTTCATCTTGAAGGTTGGAGAAAAGCTGGAGATGCACGGCGTGGGCTATGTCCATTCAGCACCACATTAGCTATGCATGGAACAATGAACGCCAGGCAGTATCGAGGTGGAAAAATGCATCCAACCTGCTGGATCTGTCTCGCGGTGACATCATGCAGTGATTAAGAGGAGGTGTACTGCTTGTGCAGCTGCGGCGGCATCATTATCCAATCGACTCGTACATTTCCTGCACATTGCTCCTAACGGGGCTGGGGGGGGGGTTGCATGAAGGAGGATCATATTACTGTGCAGACTTCCACCCTCACCTCTGTGATCTGGTCATGCTCTCCCTGTATATTCTGTGAGGTGGCGTGCGTGTGGAGTGCACGTTTGTGCAGACGGCTTATTTCATAACTTCATGGTACAGACTGAGCATGCAGACTAAGTTGAGCTTTTCGGCGTGTTGTGAGTTTGTGTGGGAAGAGAACCGAGCGAGAGTTGGAGATCTAGTAGCTATGGAGAGGAGAAGGCAGCAGGCTTGAAGGATATTGTAGAATTGGGTGGGTGTTTGGGGGGGGGTGTATTTGTCGAGAGGAGCGTGGGAGAGGTGGGGGTCCTTCAAGATGCCCTTCTCTCTCACCCGGCAACCGCTCATTCCCTCCCCAGCTCACCCTCCTTTCACTATGTGACTCACTGCTCTCTTTTTTTTTTGTTCTTCATGCTCGCTCTGGTCACCCACTCACCGTAGACCAGCAAAAAAATGAAATGGGACTGAGAGCAAACAGGGGGGGTAAAGTGAACTGATTTCCGCCACTTTCCCCCTCCGCTATTGCCGCTCACTCCATCCATCCCCCTCTTCCCTTCTGCCGTCTCCGGCTGCTCTTTGTTACGTCATCTGTCCTCTCCCATTCTCCTCTGGATCCCCCTCCTCTCCTGTCAGCCCGGCAGTGAGTCACTACCTGCATTGTTTCCTCAATTACAAGGGGATTGATCGGCATCGCTCACAGTGTCTCTGTTGTCAGGGCTTGATCAGACTAATGCAGGGTTGCTGTCCTGGAGGGATGGGTAAGGGGATTTGGAGGATATTTGGAGGAGGGGAAGTCGCCCTGCTAAACCATAACTAATCTGGGGAATGGAGGCACTTTGCTAATGTGGTGATAGTTACTCCAGATTGTGGGACTGTTCTCTCTCCATTATATGATCACACAAACACACGTCTTTACTATCAAATCTGTGTCTCTGATCTTGCAAAAAGTCAAAGTTGGGCTTTGGAAGCTGACATTTCTGCCTTTTTTTCTCCTTTCAACAGTGACAAACTGCACTTTTGTATTTTGGAAGTACTGTTTATATCATTTTACAAAAAATACAACCACAAACATTTTTTTTTATTTTAAGTTGACATGTTTTATAGGTTTTGATTGAGACCCACTCTGATGAAAATGTTCTTGTGTGAGTTTTCTGATGATGGAGGACAGAGAAAAAGAGAATTAAGATGAACATTTTTGACTATTTCTTTAGTCAAATGACTGTGAATCAGGAGCAGACGGAAAAATCCTGAACCTACAAAGGAAACTATGTCCTAGAAAACGAGACAGATTTCTTGATTTTGGCTTAAAACTGCATAATCATAATTAAAAGATCACTGAAAACGCCTTTACAATAGATCAAAAGATAATCGGAGTGGGTCTTAAAATATAACTGGGAAGTAAGATTTTAAACTAGAATATGTTATTCTGTTTTATATATATATATATAAAATGTTTTGATGCAGTTTGTAGTTTTGTTGATTCTTTCTGGATCATCCATTGTATAGTTTCTAATTTGTATGTAATATCTAATAAGTATCTGTAAAAAATCTTTAGAAAGAAACATCTTAATGTTCTTGTAACTGAGAGAAATATCTGAGATGTTCTCCCTCAAATACACATTTTTAAACATCTTTGTTTTACATATGAAGTTCTTATTGAAGATGCTCACTTGTCAATGATCTTAACTACTTTTTTAGATTTTGTTCCATTTTTCTTTTCCCTTCAGGCTGCTTCCCTGTCGCCCTGTCTGAGCTCCTCAGAGGACCCAGAGGAGGCAACAGCCCACAGCTCCTCTGTAAAACCCAGTAACTCTCGGTGGTCGGCTCTGTCCTGGGACGCCTCGTCCGACCTGCTCTCCCCGCCAACCCCAGACCCGGCAGGTTTGCTCCACCCAGACAGCGACTCTCGACCTAGTTCAGGTAAACACACAGCTCATGGGCTGAGCTCCGCTGATAACCTGTGTGTGACTTGTAAAACCACCAACAGTCCGACACCTTCCTATATGGCTGCAGCTTAACCTAAAGACATTCTTTAAACATTAACCCCAATCGTTTTCCTTTATTTACCTGCACTCTCTATGACATGACCCTGGCTCATTTGTTTCCTTCCCTGTCATGAACACTTGCCTAATATAGGCGATGTTCTCTATCTTTCCTCTTTTTGCTGCACATCAAAAACATGAAGCCCCATACTTCAGCTCATGATGCAAGTCCTTAAGATCATTATAAACTGCTGCTTCACTCTTAGAGCATGTGATCAGAGCAGTCATCTATAGACATTTAGTTAAACCCACATCTGCTGGCACAAAGTACATGTCTTGTTCTTTTATACTGTACCGGTGTGTTTGTCTGAACTGTTACTGAAGTTTGAGTTTCTGTAGGCGATGCCTCATCTCTGTTTGTCCTCTTTTTACTGCCCATTCAGTTATGTAGACACCCAACATAAATTCTTCCCAAGCAGTAACCCCACACCGCCTATTTAAAACCCTCCAGCTGCCTCTGATTCACTCTGGTCATAAAGAACCGTCCTGGCTGTTTGCTGCGTTCAAACTACCTTTCTATTTCTTAAAGGGTTCTACTCGGTGAGTGGCAGCTCCCTGTCGGACTCCAGCTACTCCGTGTCCAGCGATGCGGCCCATGGAGGGGCGCCAGCACCTGGGAAACCTTTGAAGCTGTGGGAGCAGGCTCCCGAGGCGGCGAACATCAACACTGACATCCTGTGGTCAGAGGATGCTATGCTACTGCACCAGTCTGCTCCTGACAACAGCCACGAGGACCCCTCCTCAGCTGAAGAGACTCCAGTGTCAGGTGCAGGTAAAACAAATGTCCTCTCATTTCATACATACCTTTTTAAAATATTCAGTTTCCAAAAGATTCTTAGTGATGCAAATTGGAAGTAGATCATTTAAAGTCTTTGAAAGACTCAACTGATGAAAATCACATTGTGTTTTTAACATGCTGTGGCCTCTTTCGGATGATGGAGGACATAATATAAAGAAAGTATATAAATCTTAAATTGCATTTCTGAGTATTCTTTATTCAAACGGTTGTGAATCAGGAGCAGAGCTGTTGGAAAAAGCTTGTCATTGTGACATAGAAACTACAATCAGCATGGAGAGTGTGGAAACAGATGGGTGATGGGAAGTGGGGGCGGGCTTAGAGGAGCAATTCAACATTTCTCCCTTATAATCAAGCAATAATACCTTTATAAGACTGAAGACTGTTTTCTCAAACAGATTTCTTTTTCCTCAGCTGCCAGTGACCTAGAGGCCGATGGTCTGAGCTTTCTCTCTGATTTTTGCTCAGGATTTGGAGACTCCCTGATTTCCTCTATTGTCCAGCTTCTCAACCCTGCTTCTTCTCCCACATCCTGTTGTCCAAACCCCAAGCTGGACCCCCGCTACTGCACTGACCTGGTGTCTCGTCGGACCAAAGAAGTGTACTCCTACCCAAGCCCGTTGCATGCTGTCGCCCTTCAGAGCCCCCTTTTCACCTCCCAGGACCAATCATCCTCCACCACCATAGCGGGAGCTCAGGCTGATGAGCAGGTAGAGTCCAAGACTGAAGCAGCTGAGCCTGAACAGACCCAGCAGTCAGTCACAAAGGCATCCGTTACTCATTTGGAGCAGTACATCTCTCAGCTGGTTCGACAGTACCGCGGTCGGGTGACCTCGTCCACCTCTGATCTGACTTCAGCTGCTAACACTTGTCCAATCACACATGGAGGTCTTGGTAAACCTGTTAAGACCCACGGTTCCACTCAGTCTCTGTCTGCCTTTGAGGGCCACAGTATACCCTCCACAAGCTTCACACCCAACAAGTCCCTCCTGGGAAATTCAGCCAGAGTGAGCCTCAGCAATGCTGGAAAGAAAGCCACAAGGAATTCCATCAACCTGGGCAACCTTCCCTCAGCAACGGGAGAGGACCTGAGCATAAATCTACATCTCAATCTCAACTTGAACTTGACTCCGGGTTTAAATTCCAGTCTGGGGGTGGCAAACAGTTCCAAAAAGGGAAGTTCTGGAACACTGAGAGACAATGTTTCTCCAACTTCCACCACATCCTCCTTCTCCTCCGCCACGCCCACCCCTGCTCTCAGAGCTCGATCCAGAATCTCCACTTGTCCGGGCAGCTTGTGTCACCGCAGTTCCCTGGAAGTCCCGTCCAGCTCAGGCGCCAACGCTGGGTTTGAATCTTCCGCTTTCTGTCGCTCTTTTGACTGGAGTAGCTGTGAACAACTTGATCCGGGACAGTCGGTGTTTGATACAAATGCTGCATCTGCCTCGGGGTCCCAGCGCAGCAGCTCCATCCCAGACTCCAACTCCAGTATCAGGGTGAGTGAAGAATCCTCAATGGTTGAGGAGATCTCTCGTCTCTCTGGCCTGTCCAGGGCAGTAGTTGTTGGACTCATGGAGCAAGGCGTGGAGCTGGATATCGACTGTTTCCAAACAGATTCTGCTGGTGAGGTGAGGAGTCACAGTAAAACTCGCCTGGCACAGAAGGATCCGCCGCATGACTATGCCCGACTCGCTGAAGCGAGTCCTCAGAGACCAATCCAGTTGTCTCTCAGTGTCACCCACTCCCCGCAGTCCCAGGCCAGCCTCACGCCTCCTCTGTCCCATTCCAGCAGCCCCATCCTTCCTTACCAGTCCATTCATCTTCCACCCCCTCACTACTTACCTCAGTGCCACTACAGTCCCTCCCCATCTGAACTCCCATCCTCCACATGCTCCTCACCTGCTTCCCACCCCATCCCAAGGTCTCACTCGCCTCCTCGACCTATCAAGCCGTCCCTCCTGGGTTCCACCTCCCTCTCCGTTTTCCGACGGGATTCACCTTTCCAGTGCTCTTTGCCGCACGGCAACACCAGAACTTCCCCCGTGGAGCGCAAAGGCATCCAGCCAAGGGGCGGATCGCTTCGGCAAAGTGGAGGCAGCGGCGATGGTGCCAGCCGGTGGGTGAGGATGGAGGGAGAGGGACTCTACAGAGGAAAGCATGCCTCCCATAAGTTGGTCAGAGCTGCCACTGTAAGCAGCTACGCCAGGAGAGAGGACTACAGCTCTGTCTGGGCAGAAGAGGAAAAGACCCGGTCGGTCACAGAGACACCCAGAAAGTCTCCCGGCAAGCTCTGGAGAGGATTGGAGGGACGCTTTTGGAGCAAAGAGTCAGAGAGTGAAAAGGAGGAAATGGACAGAGCTGAATACGGTTACAACATGATGAGGAGCAGAGTTGGAAGCTGGAGGAGAGATCAACAGAGAATAAAGGTTTCAGGAGACAGGAAGCCGAGAGTGGACAACTCCCCCATGCTGTCGAGGAAAAGGGGGAAGGAGGACGGGGAAAGACGCAGCTCCAGTCTCAGGCTTTCTAGAAGGGCTCTTTTCAGGAGTGAGTCGCAGGGATTGCTCGTACCTGGTAACCACAGCGAGGGGGCCACAAAGCGGGCACACTGGGTCTCCTCCTTTGACTTGGGGCAGGGCAACATGGGGGTCCGCAAAGACGAGGGAGTCCGACTGCTGAGAGCAAAAGGAGAGGACAAACGCCTCTCTTCAACCGCCAGTCTCTTTAACCTCTCCCGCTCTCAGAGCCTTGAGGGCAGCTGTCAATCACTCTCCCCCCTGTCCTCCCCATCTTTTTCACCCTCCCCTCCTCCCCGGATGCCCCTCCAGCGCTCCCGATCTCTGAGAGACTTGGGCAGGAAAGTGTTCGGCTCCATGAGGTCCTTGAGTCTCAAAAGAAAGCCATCCAAGAAGTGACGACCAATGTGGTGAAAATCCATATCTGGTCTGCCTCCTTCAAAACTGTTTCTTTTTCTGACAGATTTGGTGTAAACACTGCTTTTTTTCATCTTAGATAGATACAAACAGATCTCCAAAACTAGTTAAATTAAAAAAAAAAAAATCAGATCCAACAATGGAAGTTCTTCTCAGGCAAATCAAATCTGCCAACACATCTTCACTCAGTCCTTTTTAGAAGTTAGACACATATTTCGGAATCTCTCTTTACATGCTTTTACTGCAGGTTTTCTAAGGACCTTCCAGCCAATCGGAAACACTCTGGGATATTATTGATTTAATAGTCCACTTCCCCAAGTAGGAATGTGTACAGGCATACTCCCACTCTGCATGCATCTCTGTAACTTGTTTGGTGACCATAGCTATTGTGAGAGTGTGACACTTCTTTGATCTTTGGCAATACTGCCTCATTGGTACAATCATACTAGTCAGATAATGACCAAAAACAAAGCAAATACTCTTTGAATTAATATTTTCTCAGGATTTCAATATATATATATATATATATATATAACTGATTAATTGTATGAGATAAAGTTGTGGCTTCCTGTGGCTGATGACTAATAAAAAAACAAAAAAAAAACAGTGAAGTTGCTCTGTGTCAAAAACGTCCTTTATTTCCTTTTCATTTGGTGAATAACAACTTAAAAGTATTTTACTTTGAAGCATACGGATGTAACATTTACATCACTGAGCTGATAACTGCAGTCACGAACCATTTGAGTTGCATATAAAGAGTCTCCTTAGCTTTCACAGGCATGGATTACTGGACTATCGCTCATTTTCACGTTGCTAGGAAACCAATCATCCTCGACTTTCTATTTTCAGCTTCAGCATATTTAGTGTCTGAGCGACTGTTGTATATTCTGCACAACACGCGACACAAACATTCTTTTTATTTTCAAACTCATAAAAGTGATAGTCAAATCAATCATTTGTTTTGATGGTACTAAGTCTCACTTTGAGTTCAGGCTTTGTTTGGCACACTGAGCAGTTTCTTCCCCTCTCCCTTAACTGTCATTCGCTCAGTTAGTTTGGTTAATTCCTTCTTCGGCGCTGCTGTCCTTCTGGATGGAGGAAAACATGCCTCGATACATGGCTTTCTCTTTTTGTAGCTCCCGAGTTAGCCTCTCTTCTGCCCTCTGCAGATGCTTGCGCACGTGGGCATCTGTGATAGAAAAGAAAATGTGAAAAAGAAAAACATCCTTCATTGATGCTTTTACACCAGTTACAATGGGGCAATTACAAGAATTTAACCATTTTTTCTGACAAGAATGAATTCCCATTTGGGATTGTCCAACTTCACAGAATTCAATTCAAGTTAGTAAACTCTAGAATAAAATAGACTTTTTGTAGTTGATGACCTATGTTGGGAAAAACGCCTCAGTTGTATTTAAAAACCCACTCAAATGAAAAAGCTGTTTCTGGTGTTTTTAACATTTAGCATTTCTTTTTCATGATAGGGGACATATAACAAAAGTTAAGCTAAAAATTGCATTTCTGAGCTGCATGTATATTATTAGACATTTTTTAATATAAAACCTGTCTGTTGTTTTTATGCCAATAAGACTGATAACGTTTTTAACACAAATCTGTTTTAAATGACACTTTTTTTCTTGTTATTTTGTTTATTTTCTAATTCTATTTTATTTTTTGATCTACATTTTTAAATTAACATGTAAAAAAACAAACAAAAACTCAGTAACTTATCATTAAAACCATTAACTTTACAGGATTCCCTAGGATTGTGCATGAAGGTTAATTGCTGAAGTTCTGTGGATGACTGTTCTTACCATGAGGTTGCTCTCTGCAAGCCTGGGTGAGGTACTGTTTGGCTGCCTGTGCGTCTCCCATCTCCAATGTGGCAACCCCAGCCCTGTACAGCGCTTTGATGTTGCCTGGTTGCCAGTGCAGCACTCGCAGGCTGTACTCCAGCACACGGGCGTAGTCGACTTTCTGTCTTTGTAGCAAACACGCTGAAAGAGGAACATTCACAAACAAATGGGTGAGGGTTTTAAATCCAGAATTTCTACTTTATCTGAGTGCTCTATTGATGTCGTCTGGTTACATTGATGTACCAGCTAAATTGTTGTAGCAGTCCACTTGTATGCTTCTCAATAAAGCCTCCAGTTCAGGTGTGAGAGCCGGTCTTTCAGGTCCAAACCCTCTAACGGATGTCATCACCTCAGAGTCCAGGCTTCGTAGTATCAACAGAGCTCGGTGGTAACGACCAATGGCTGAGCGAATGTTCTTCTCTTTGTAGAGAGCATTTCCTTCTGTTTTCAGTTGAGCTGCCTCTTCCAGCAAAGCACAGTCCGACTTAATGGAAGACCTTCTGAGTCCAGGAAGACTGGATTCTACTGCTGACGCCCCCTGCCCGTCCAGACCACAGCCTGTTGCTGAAGCCTCCATGTCTGGAGTTACCTGTAAAGAAAGGACGTCTTGGTGATCATTGTAAAAAGATTATTAAAAGACTGATATTTAATGACAGCATATTATGAATAAAATACTGTTTGTTGTGAGAAGAAAATACTTTTTATTTTGAAGTTTTGATTTTTATATCAGCACTTACTTTGTGCATTACAATAAGATAAATCAGCAATGACACTAGAATAGCGAGGATGTGTTTATTCAATCCAGGCTGAACTGGTGATAAAAGTCCAGTTTGAGGGGAATTTAATACTAATAAAAGGAAATGGTCAGACTCTAAACCTAACTTTGAAGACTTTTTTAATTACTGCAATATGGTAAAATCATCAAAAAAAAAAATAAAGCAAAAAAAAAGGCAATGCCATATTGAAAAAGGTACTTAAAAAAACTTTTTAGCTAAGTTAATTTTTTGTGTCTATGACGTTTAATAAATAAAGTTTTTAAAAGGGCATCCTGGATTTAACTAAAAAGCAACACATTTGAAAAATATTCTGCGAGAAACAAATATCAGATCACGCTTTAGAAAAACAAACAAACAAAAAAACAATAATAAGACGAAAAGAAAAAAGTTACTGAAACTAACTTTATAGTTTTGTGTTTTGGTTTTCTCCTCCCTCTTTGAAGTAAAGCTAACCCGACTAGCAAAGTGTTACTAAGCTAACTTCTTCTTTAAACTAGTTTTTATATTGGGGCACCGCACTTTTCCCCTACGATAACAGTCTGATTCGAGTAAAATAAAGTCAATAAATGTGATCCTCTGACCTTATGTTCGGAAGGTAAACATAAACCAGGAGTTGACTGCTTTCTACTTCTCTGTCAGCGCTGCTAGCATAAAATGCTAACTTCTTCTTGTTCTTTGTTTTGCAGACACTTACTGCAGATTTGCATGTGCTGCCCTCTACTGTTTGATTTTATATAGCACAAAGGTGTGGCAGAACCATTGACAGAGAATACAACAATGATGAACAGCCAATAGGCAGAACTGGTTACATTTATATGTTAGCTACCTAAAAATAATAAAATCTGTTTCACTGCACTTTACTTTAGACTTTTTTTATGTACTTTCCTAGTTACTTTTTCTATTTGTAACACTTGGGCATAACATAAAAAGTTGATCTATTTGTATCTGGCAAGAACACTTATTTTGCACACTCACAAAAAAATAACCTTCAATAGGAAAAAAATAGCATATAATTTTCAATGAAATATGGTCAGCCAACTGATTTCTGCCATGGCTTCAATTGTTCTTCTGTTTCATTGGTTATGTTGTCCAGGGAGGCCAGAAAACAACCAATAATTTCTCCACTGCACGGTAATATTTGAGCAGTACACTCTCAGAGAATCTAATAAAACACCACAAATGCTTTTCGTCAACTATTTTGAAAGAACTTCTGTCATTTTTTTTTGTTTTAATTTATCGAATTAACATGAATAACTAGAATGTTTAAACTGTTTACAGGTTCAACTGCTGTCATTTAGTCAATATTCTTGATGCTTTGAAATTCATAATTTTAAGCAATTATTGTACAGAACTATAATATGCATTTTCATTTTTACAGCCAGCTTTTTTTCTCCTTAAATGGGATTTTCCCTTAAATTCATTTCATTTTCATTAATTTTATAACTATGCCTGCACATTTTAAGAATGCAAATAGATGGTTGGATGACTAATACATTATGATTATTGCCACCCACTCCCTGTCAAAAAAATTGTTCTGTAAGGTGATAACTATAGAAATGATTTATTCATAATAATTTTCTCAAATATGAACCTGACTTATTTTTCTTCTTTTCCTATATCTCTACACAGTAAATGATGTATAAAACTACGAGGGAACTGTGTAATATACAAAGCAAGTTTATGTACACTTGTACATATGCACGTGTGCATAATATATGCCAGGGATGGGCAACTCCAGGCCTTGAGGGTCGTATTCCTAGATGTTTTCCAACATACCCTGCTCTGGCATGTTCTAATTCGCTGAACACACCTGAACCAGGTAATCTGTCATGAGTAGGGCTCGGATATCTGTTAATCATGTAGACACAGAGGTCCTCGAGGCCTGGAGTGCATACAAAAATCAGTTTCATTAGGTATTTATTCTTTTCTAACTTCAATATTTGTTTACCTCCTTATTGTCAAATGGCTATTATTTTCTTAATTATTTTTTTTCAACTGCATAGTACATTTTACTTGATCACTGAATGCACACAGCAAACATTTTTATATTTTGCACGTAACAGACATGTTCATGTTTTTTACACATGATCTTTTTTGCGCTGATATGTTGACTGTTTTGCAGGCATGATAGAAGTTGTGATAGAAGAGTTTCAGCTCAAATGAAAGAAAAGGTGAACAAAACTGTGGTGAGAGCAGCCGTGTTGTTCAGCCTGGAGACAGCGGCACTGAGGAAAAGACCGGAATCTGAACTGGAGGTAGCAGAGATGAAGATGCTGAGGTTCTCTCTGGGAATAACCAGGATGGATAGGATCAGGAATGAGTTCATCAGAGGGACAGCACATGTTAAAGATTTAGGAGATTAAGTCATAGAGAGGCCAGACTGTTAAGACATGTCCAGAGGAGAGACAGTGAATATATTGGTAGAAGGATGCTGAGTCCAGAGCTGCCAGGCAATAGGTCTAGAGGAAGACCAAAGAGGAGGTTTATGGATGCAGTGAACGAACACGAACAAGGTAGCTGGTGTTAGAGTAGAGTATGCAGAAGAGAGAGTTAGATTGAGAAAGCTGATTCGGAGTGGTGATTCCTGCAGGGAAAAGCTGGGAAAAAAGAAAAAAAAGAAAAAAGAAAATGATGTTGACTGCCTCGTTGTACATGTGGACAGTGACAACAAAGGCATATCTATTTGTAAAATATAATAATATTTTATTTATTAATTAGATCAAATAAATGATAATTTATTGAATTTAAAATCTTGGTGTAGGACCTTTTCTATTGTAAAATAACAGAAACCACATGCGGTTGTTGTTCTGTCTTCATGCAGTGCCTTTCTTAATCGCTAGGGGCAGCATCGGCCACCCAGGTCTTCGCGCAAGCGCGCTCGAACTTTCACAACCGCAATAAGCAAATATGGCGACGGCCGTCGACAGTGTAGTGAAAGTGTAAGTTTACCCTTATTTACTGTTAGAGCAAAGGCTCATTCTTGGTTTCTGTTGTTCGGTGGTTTGATAATATGATTGTACAGTAGTTCAACAAACTCCACAAATAGCAAGCGCACAAGCCGAATGCAATAATTGTCCCCTGAGAATTACGTTATCTTTTGTGCTAAGGCTAGCTTGTTAGCTGAATCAAAAATAAGCCTTCTGAAAAGTCAGCGTGTGGGAGCAACTCGCTTCCCGTGCGCTGTATTTACGTCCTCATCATTTATAAACTAGCTTTAGGAAGCTGTGTGTGAAGTGAAGAGGGGTTTTAATTCGTCAATATAGCGAGAGGTTGGCGGGCGCTTTGTTTGTAACAACCTTTTGTTCTGACAGCCCTGCGACATCACTTTTAGTTCAGGCTTCTGTTCAATTGTTTTAATCTAAAAGCGTCTAAATAACATTTCCAACTTAAAGTAAGAGCACATTTGAACAAATACTAGATGTAAAGAAGTTTTATGTTGGTCGTTCATTTGTTTTCACTGCTTCTTTGTATTGATTTTTCTGTTAAAATCACAGCAAGATCTTAAAACTGTTTTTTTGTTGTTGTGCACTTTATGTTGCATAAAGTGTTTACTCAGGAAGAAAATTGTTTGAATTGATGTGTTTACATTACAAAGATAACACTCTAAGAACCAATTGACTATATGATAACATTTGACATTTTTACTAGATAGATTAGGTTTACAAATACAAATATGAAAAAAAAAACAACATTTTCTAACCATTTACCTTTACTTTATTAGCCACTGTATTATTCAACCTGTCCGTGTGTAACCTCTTCATTTCAGCCTGGGAGAGCAGTATTACAGAGATGCCATGGAGCAGTGTCACAGCTACAATGCCCGCCTCTGTGCTGAGCGCAGCATCCTCATGCCCTTCCTGGACTCTCAGACCGGCGTAGCCCAGTCCAACTGTTACATCTGGATGGAAAAGAGACACAGGAGTGCAGGTATGGATAAGCATAACCCACTCTTTCAATTCTTGGACGGTTTCACTCCTTTCTATGGCATAACCATATCAATCTTATTTAGGGTTGGAGTTGGATGGACACAACTCTTCTTCTCCCTACTTATTTATTTGTTTTTTTAAATAAAAAATGTAACTTCCTTTTAATTGTATTGTTGTTGTCAAAAATGTCTATCATTTAACATTTTAGAAAAATAAATATATTAATAAATGTGCTCTCCCAGGACTTGCTCCAGGTCAGCTGTACTCTTATCCAGCCCGTCGCTGGAGAAAGAAACGCCGTTCTCACCCCCCTGAAGACCCACGCTTGGTCTTCCCTCCTCTCAAAGCAGGTACCACCAAGGACGGAAAAATGATTTGTGAATAAAGTTCTGTTAGAAAAGTATCAGGTCAATTTTATCATAAGTGATGACAAGGAAACAATAATATAATGTTTACTTGACAGTCCCTGTTTTCGTGTTCTGTAAATGCGCGTTCTCTGTTTTCCTCACTTAAAGCAGCGGATTTGGAGCTGGGGCTGAAGCGAGATGCCTTGGGAGCTGTGGATGGAAGCAGCCTGGAGGCCTTACTGAAGGGGGAGCCACTCGAAAGGAGGAGTGGAGTGTCGGACCTCCGGGGCTCAGAGGACGACACAGCAACAGTGGAGCCTCCTGCTACTTCAACAGTCACTCACACCTCCTCTGGGCGCATTCGCAAGGTTAGATTGAACGGTCCGAAGACTCTTGAAAAAGTAAAGCAAGCAACTAAAAAAGCGTAACTCATCAAAATCAATCAATTTAGTAAGATAATCATTTAAAAAAGTAACCCTGTAACAGCAGAGATGTTGGCAGCTGCATGTAAAAAACAAAAGCTGTTTGATCTATTGTAAATCTTCAACTGTTTACGCGATCAACGTTAATCAGCTGATTCTGCTGAGGAGAAAAGTGGCTTTGCACCAACATACAGCACATTAATAACGTAAAGTTGCAAAGCCGCTTTTCTCCGTCGCAGATTTTGCTGCAATTACATTAATTGCATAAAGGGTTGAATAATTTTGGTAGTCAAAGTAATGTCAACACTGGAGCTAAAGTTCCCGTGTTTAAGTAATAATAAGTTTGAACACATTCTAAGCAGATTTATTGGTTTGAAAGAACATTTAAGTTTATACGTTTATACAGCAGAATAATTGTTTTACTGCAGAGAGTTCTTGACCCTGAAGACTACTTGGATGATCTGGATGATGAAGACTTTGAGGACGAGACCCCTAAGAGACGAGGCAAAAGCAAGTCCAAGGTAGGACTGGGTTTAAAACAAATCTCCATCAAATAGATCTTTACTTTGAAGATTCATATGAACCTATGAATCAGTTTTCCTTTAAAGGGATTTCTCAAAATAATTTGTAAGTTCCACTTTGGTTCACTTTAAGTCATAGGTTTAGTGTTTTGTATTAAAAATTTGGTTTTGAGTAAATATGATAACTGGATGTTTTAGCTCTCGTCAAGTGAGTTTCTGATGGGTTGTTTCATAGAAAATAACGCGTAGCTGCCGTGAAACCGTTTGTTAGCTCAAAAGCCATGACTTTGAAGCTACTTTTTTATTTTAAATTGGAGTATGTTTACAGAGTATAATGCTGCCTGATGCCGCAATGTGTCGTTTAGAGTCGAAGTGACAAGAACGGCAAGAAGAAAACAGAGGCTGCTGCGGCGGCGCTGGAGGAGAGGGACAAACCGTACGCCTGCGACAGTAAGTATGACGACCACCTGTCAGCAGGAGACGCTTTGACTTCTTTTTCCTCCCTGAGAGACAAACCTTCTGCCGTGCATGGTCTGATCTGAAACACTCCACATGGAATTACATGGTGTGACGTGGACATGGGAAAGGTCTCTGCTCTGGGCGCCTTTTTTTTCCTCCTTTTTTTGGTCTTCTTTTCTGAAAGGGTGCTCTTTGTGTGTTCTGTTGTGCTCTGCTGGCTCCAGGTCAGTATGTTGGTCTAAGCGTGTCCGTCCAAAGTGCCTCATGTCAAAAAAAGATCAAAACTGATTGCAAAAGCTGGCTTTGGAGGGTTGAATGGCGCTTTTCCTCCTTGACTCCTCCCCCTTGGCATTTAAAAGCATTTTTTTTTTTTTTTGGGAAGGGATTCAAACTTGGCTGCCATCGAGATAACCCTTTTGTATGACGGTGTGTGTGTGTATCAGTCTGTGGAAAGCGCTACAAGAACCGTCCTGGCCTGAGCTACCACTATACACACTCTCACCTGGCAGAGGAGGAGGGCGAGGACCACGAGGAGATCGAGGCACCACCCACTCCTCGCCAGCCTGAGGAGCAGAAGAGTGAGTTACGCTCTATTGAGGAGAGATAAGGACAGGAGGTGTGGTTGCATGCCATGTAGCATGTGTGTGTTTGTCCAAGGGAAGTCCTTCTCTCCTCATTTTTTAAAAATATTTTTTTTTCATTCTTGTCATTTTTTTGTATAGATTTCTTTTTTTGATATTTATGATTTTGAAACCTGAATTCTGGATTTGACTGAAACATGTTTGCACGGCTGGTTTTTTATGAATACGTTTTTTTCTTTTTTTTAATTAAATCGTCCATATCTTTTTTTAATCATCCATCTTAAAAAATGATCCCCAACCCCGTCACGGCTCAGGAATCGTTTTCATTGTCATACATGCAGCTGCATTCGTGTGTGTTGTTGTTCGCTCATTTGTTCAGAGCATGAATCCGTGGTCATGTTGAGTCGCAGTGATTACAGACATGTTGCTGCTTTAGTCAAATTATTTTAAATCTTACTTTAATTTAGCAATTTCTAGTCTTTAAGAGTGAGATTTTCTAAAGATAAGTTGTTGTTCGGGTTTTGCTTGTTTGGTTAAATTCTTAAGGCTGCCCTTATACACACGCAGCTCACTGGGTTGAAGAACACTTTTAAAGCCCTTTTTTTCCCCCCTATCTCCCCTCAGCAAATAAGAAAGGTCCCAACGGTCTGGCTCTGCCCAACGATTACTGCGACTTCTGTTTGGGAGACTCCACCCTCAACCAAAAGACCGGCCAATCAGAAGAGCTGGTGTCGTGCTCGGACTGCGGAAGATCAGGTTTGAGCTCGCCGTGTTCGCTTTGTTCTCAGTTAGTCAAGCTAGCAGCAGATCCTGAAAAGAATGTGTTCTTCTGCTCAAAGAGAAGGAGGCGACTTTGTAGAACTAACTCCAGAACGTAGAATGCCTGCATTTTTGCATGTTTGTTGCATCAAAATAAGGAATGAAGCGGATGTCTGTAGTGATGCTCGTATGTCCTAACTTCTTCTTGAAGGTCACCCAACATGTCTGCAGTTCACACCAGTCATGATGGCTGCAGTGAAGACTTACCGCTGGCAGTGCATTGAGTGCAAATGCTGCAACGTTTGTGGAACCTCAGAGAACGACGTGAGCCTTTTTTCCTGTTTAAACCATCAGTTACAGGCCACAGAGAGGGAAGAGCACCAACAGAAATCACATTTTATGTCCTTTTATAAAAGCTTGATTGTTTTTTTTTTACAATAGTGTGTTTTGATCTCTATTCACACGCTAACAAACAACTGGCCAACATGATAAAATCTCTTTTGATTGAAAGGTTGTTGTCGTAACTCTCTGGTTGATTACTGTAAATTTATTTTTGCAGTAGTTTGAAACACCAAAAGCTTTAAGGAATAGATGGGAACAATTTTCTACAAGATTTTGATTATATTTGACTAAAAAAATACAGTCTTCTACACTCAACAGGCCTCTACACAAATATACATTTGAATCATTGTGACTGCTATTAATGGCCTGCAGGTTGATCCGTCCAGATTTAAGGCACGTTTAAACTATTAAAGTCCAGTGGAGATGGTTTGATTTGTGTAAAAGTATGGGGCCAGATAACTATCAAATGAAACATGCATATGGAAGTTGTGCACTTATGAAAACTTTGTGCACAACTTAGCAAAAGACATGAATTCAACATTTATTTTAACATTTAACATGTTCTGAATAACAAAATATGGGATGTATAACGAGCCACGAAGCTTTGATTCAGCAAAGTGTGCACGAGTTCTGAGACTCATTTATTAAACTAACATAATAGAGTAATGGGGGAAAAACACACAAAAACAAGTAACTTAAATTTACCTGCAGCCTACTGTGGCAAAGGAAAAAGTCAATATGAATAAAAAAAACTAATTTCTTGTTCTGTTTTTTTTTTTTTTTTGTTTTGTTTGCTGCAAAGTTATTTTTTAATCTTTATCTGCACACCTCTCAGTATTATTGTATTATTTTTTGCATTATTTTTAATTAAAACCGTTTCTCTTAAGATGTCGCTGTTGCGACCTAAAGGTTGGTTTGTGACCAAACATCTGCAACGCCCAGCATGAAAGGAGTGCACCCTCTTTAAAAAGTACTAATTTGATCAGTACCACGATGAACAAAAGGACAACTTCCAAACTTTCCACAATGATGAGTTTTATTTAACACTTATTTAACTCCAAAACATGAAATGAAGGTGAATAACGTAACTAAGTTTGTTTAATGCAAAGGTGAATAAACTCTGCATCAAAAACTACTACATATAGTATGTTGTATGAACACATTGATTTTGAAGGACAGCACCAAGTCTTCTAGGCATGGAAAGAACATGTTAGAGTCATACTGCAACATCTATCTTTTTCAATTCTTCCAGAATAACTTATTTTAGGGCCTGGATGCTGGATGGAGAGTGATGCTCATTTTGTTGGTTCAGAATTCCTCACGGGTGTTTGATTGGATTCAGATCAGGAGACATGCTTGGTCATTACATCACCTTCACTTTGTTCTTTTTCAGTAGCTTTCCATGTGTTTTGGATCATTGTCCTGTTGGAAAAGTGCACGACAACCAAGTGCACGGAGTGATGGCAGCATCTTCTCCTTCAGTATAGAGCAGTACATTATTGAGTTCATGATACCATCAATGAAATGCAGCTCCCAAACACCAGCACCACTCATGCAGCTCCACATAAGGACACTACCACCACCATGTTTCACTGTAGGCACCATGCACTTTTCTTTGAAATCCTCGCCTTTGTGACGCCGTACAGTTCAAAAACCATTAGTTCCAAAAACAGAGATCTTTGTCTCATCACTCCAGAGTATAGAGTCCCAGTAGTCCTCCTATTTTTCATCATGAGCCCTAGCAAATGCTTTTTTATGCTATAAGAGAGGCTTTGTTCGTGGATGATACCTGCGCATGTCACTGCCTCTGCAGTGTGTGCGGTATGATGTGACAGAAAACGGTCACTCCAGTTTGGCTTTCTACGGATTTAGCTAACTGCAGTCAACTTGCATTGCGATTTTCTTCAACCCTTCTCATCAGAAGACGTGCCCGTCGAGATGTTAACTTCCGTTGACGGCCTGGACGTCTCTTCCATTTTTCTTAAATTTTTGAATCACTTTTGATGCAGTATTTTTGGCTGATATGTAAAGCTTTGCTGATCTTCTTGTAGCCCTCATCTTTTTGTGTAAAGAAATGATTTATTTTCTCAGATTTTGTGACATTTCTCTTCCATGAGGAGCCATTTCTGACAGCATGAAATGAGAAGGGCCTTTCTTTAAGTAATGCTCTTTTAAAGTCACCTGTGTTCTGGACACATCTTAAATGAATCATTGGACTCACCTGTGGTTGAATGCCTGTTAAATAGATTTTTTTAGTCTTAAGTGTGGCTTTTCACCCTAAGACTATACTTGGGGTGTTCTCAATTTTGCAACCTGGGCTTGAATGAATTAGTTGGGAAAATCACTTTTTTTGTTGTGTGCAAACAACAAATCATGTTTGCAATCAAAGCCCCAAATTAGTGTGTATTTTGTAGTATAATATCTCATAGAAAATGTTGTTTCTTAAGGGACACTAAAAGTTTCCTGAAAAATGTTTTAGGGTGTAGTCATTTATGCTGAGCGCTGTACATGAACAACGCATTAACATAGTGATGCTAAAAAAGTAAATATACTTAATTCATTTATAAAACATGTACCGCTAAATTTTTTCATCATTTTGGAGGCGTCTAATCCCTGACGATCTCTCTCGTCAAAGTCAGTACGCAAACGCAGCTTTTTGAATTGAGGTTTTGTGACTCGATGTGTACGCCTGTAACATGTTTTTGACAGTAATCTAACATGGGAAATTTCAAATCAAAGAAAAGTCGGATTCAAAACCAAGAAAAGTTGTCTTCTAAACAGACATGTCAAAAGTAAAAACCAAATGTATTCAGTTTTCCTTTTTTTAAAAGTGTGCACAGCGATATTTTTATAAACATGTATCATTTGGACAGTAATCTCAACTCATAGAAAGGTTTTCTGTTGCTGTATAGAAATAAAAGTTGTTTTTTTTTTCTTTTTTATTGGGGGTGAGGCCACCTGACACAAGCCTTGCAGTAAACAAAATAGCCTCACTTTAAGGCAGACTGGGGTTTACCACACAGAGCAGTTACGACCGTTCAGATCTTCCAAATAAAGGAGACTTTCTGGGAACTGAACTCTGGTCTGGACCATCAGTCCTGTGTGAAAGCAGTCTGACTCAATGTGCAGTGTCCGTGTAACGCAATCCAAACCCATCTTAAGGAGTTGAAGGGTTTGTAATTTGAAATTTAATTCCAAGACATCTCGAGGGGCTACCTTTGCTTTAGTGAAGTCAGACAAAAAATGTTGCTTTATAGCTGTAAAAGGCTGACTGTTAAAGAGGAAGAGACAACGCACAACTTTTAAGACAAGCGTGCATGTGGCCGTGCAGCCCTATCAAAATAAAAGTTCCAACAATATATCAGTGTGTAAGAAGAGGCTTGAAGGATGAGGCTCTACACTTGAATAATGAGATCTCAGGAGAATCTTCCCAACAGGAAGAGCATGAAATCATTTCCTGCTCTCATTAAACAAGGGTTATCTGAACATGCCCCTTCCTTGGACACTAAATGTCAGCATCATCAGCACTTTCCATGGAGGTGAAGGGAGTACCGCCTTCTGGAGGAAGTAATATAAGTAATGCAGGCACAATTATTCCATTTAAGAAAAGTGAGATTTCTAAATTGCCTTTCAGTCACTTGAATGTAGTGTGCAAAGCATTCTGGGAATCAAGGCTAGGAAACTTTAACTTAAAACTTTCTACAAAAAGGCTCTGTTAGCAGCCTCTTTGCAGGTAAAAGCATTTTTATTAAGTAGGTGTGTCATAAGTGGACTTAAGCTGATGTGTGTTTACAGGACCAGCTGCTGTTCTGCGACGACTGTGACCGAGGCTACCACATGTACTGTTTAACTCCGCCCATGACCGAACCACCAGAGGGTAAGCTAGCGCTTCACCGTGGAGTGGACTGGAAAATGGTGTGTGTGTGTGTGTGGTGTTGTTCTAAAGGTCACTGGCATTGCAGCATTCATTTAATTAGTCTGAACTATTGCTTCATCCTCAAATCATTCGAGGACAGATCTCACAGAAGTGATGATGAGGACGTGTGACCTTTAGGACAGAAGCCGTGCATCGCAGGTGCCGTTTTTCAAAACCTGTGGGCTCAGCATGCTTGGAGATGAAGCCTGAGGCTGACAGACAGCTTAATAAGATATAATTATGTCCTGCAGCAGTGCTGGACTGCTTTAAAAAATCTATCAAAAAAGTCTTATGGCATTGGAGCATAGTTAACACTTTTGTGTTCCCTGCAGGGAGCTGGAGCTGTCACCTGTGCCTGGCTCTCCTTAAGGACAAAGCCTCCATATACCAGCAGAACCAGAACTCTGTCCCAGAGTGACTCCCCATCCCACAGCAACAGGACCACTACCCCCAATCAAACGTTTCAACCTTCTCAGAGATCACGGAGCTCCAGGATCCATCTAGATGTAGCTGAGCTAGACGACAGACAAAGTTTTCTTATCATAGTTCTCACAGGGACTCTGAACCAAAACAGACCTCAGATCAGAATCCACGTTTCAAACCAGTAACCGGCCGGCGACGTCCCTTGGTCTGTCCAACATCACACATATCATTATTAACACAGTAAATGCCTGAACTGTAAAGACCGAGCGGCTGCAGTGACCATCCAGCGATTTTATGGGAGCTCCCAAACCAGAATAGATGGTCCCTGCAAGTCATTTTATCAGCGCAGAGTCACACCGACATGTTGTGGACTGTTGAGACCACAGTTTTTTCCTGCCAAAAGATCTATTTTTACTCACCAGAAGCAACAAAAGAGACGTGTATGGTCAAAAAGTATTACTGTTATGTTTTCTGGGTAATAGTGTGCTTTTGTTGTGGCATTTCTGTGTATTGTTGTCTGATCCTTTATAGAACTGACTGTATGTTTTGTAGTGATGAGGCCTGAGACCATTTAAGACACACATCAAAGCTGTTCACCTTAAATATGGGCGGTGATCATCAAAAGCATCACTAATCTTTGTTTTTTTAGATGACAAAAGTAACACAAAAGCTTACTGTGTTGCTTCATTTAACATCTTTAAAAATTATTCCAATCATTTTAAAGCTTTTCAAAATCTTCACTTAAAAGTTCGTGGATTCAAATTTAATGGATTTTATTTTGACATTTTAATGGTATCGTCTTATTTTGAAAAAAAACAAAAAACATATTTCCTTGGGATTCCAAGTGTAACTCTTTTCAGTGAACTCACTACACGAATCCTAACACGAGTTTTTAAATTCCTGTTTGAGCAGTATCACTGTTTCATGTGAAACTCCACACGTTTACAACTGTTGCTGCTTTGATCATCTGTCACTCGGAGGCTGATTTGCATGCGGATTGCACCTGGATGAATGCACACAAACTCACTTCACAAGTGTTTCTTCTGGTTTTTCCTTTATATTATGTTTTTAGCATTTTGTATTACTCAATGTTTCATTGTATTGGGAGTTTTTTCTAGGAGTTTTGTAAAGTCTGTTATATAGCAAATACTTCAGTATACTGCTCCTGATGCATTCTCTGTACTGTATCAACCTTTTCTATTTTTGTTTTAACTGTAATATGTTCTGTTTTTTGTTAAATGACTTTCTTTGTTGTACTAATTTTTATTTTTTCATTGTTTTGTTATGAATGCCAATTTAGCCTGACTGAAATAAAATCACTTTTAATTGTGTCTATCGTTTTTGATTTGGCTTAAACACAAACATGGTTAAAGAACCGCTCCAACTTTAAACTTTTCTTTTGTAAAACTGTTCCCAGTAGTCTTTAAAATATGCTTCTCCAGTTTTTAGCCCAAACCAAAAAAATCTCACTTTTTAAGACATATTGGGGCAGTAGATCATTAGAAATGAAACCCTGCCATCTCCTCATGGCTGAGAGCTCTGTTTGCGCGCTGAAGCGTGTGAGCTTATTGCCTCAAGCTAGCATTAGCGACACAATAATTACAATATTGAATCAATCCAGCTGTATGGTTTTGCGCCAAAGGCCGTCTCAGACGAGCAATTTCTGGCACATCTAACTAAGGTGAGCGGGCCAGGATGCACGGAAGGGAGCCGACTATATAAGTGAGATTTTGGCGTGTCCAATTGAGCTTTTTCCAGCATCCAGTTTTCTGAACCAATGCGATTTGCATTAAGAAATGCTCAAAAATCCAATCTTAATAATAAATTATTGTATATATTTCCTCTTTTATGAGAAAAATGCTACAAGAACATGTTAAAACACATTTTCTTATTATTTATTTGAAGAAAAAGAAACAAAGGAAACTGAGCCACAAGCTGCCCGTTCAGTTACTTTAGTCTTTTTAAGTTGAAGACAAAAGCTTAGCTTAGAAAAGGGACAAAAAAACCTCAGCTGAAAAGTCCAGATGAACTTTTAAAAATTGTTTTTATTTTTTTGGGATATGGAGTGAAATTTTTCCAAGTAGACCTACGTTCACCAAAAGAATATTTCATCCAAAATTTCTTGTCTGATTTGGGCAGAAATCCATTTAAAACAAACATGTCTAAAGTCCAGACTATGGGCCACATGCGGCCCATAAAGTAATAATCTACGTCCCTCCCAGCATTTTCTAAAACAATGTGTATGATTTTTTCTTTTTATTGTGATTGGTTAAATCCCATTATAAGCCAATATTATCCTGTCAATCCTTCTCTCACACTTTCTTGCTCATTTCCAAAATGTCAACTGTTGTTATATTCAGAAAGGTGTTTGTCTAGGGCTAGATGAGACTGTGACAAGACACACGAAAGTGCAATTATATGAAGCGTGCTGATCGGCCATGCAACATCAGTTACACCTACAGACAATAAAAGGTGCGCTAACAGCTGTGCCATTTCAAAATAAACATATGCACAAAGCAACGAGCAAGTATATAAACATATATTTTTATATATATTTTCTCATCTTCCGTTTGGCAGTTATAAAGTAGCAACATGTAAACAAACACACTTCAGGGGCTCCTTTGATAGAGTTCTTGGTCTAAGCATAAAAACTGGATATTATATGTGGTTTTTGAGACACAAAATTTAGCAATAATTATGCCTGATTTCATAAAACCTGGGCTGAAGGTGCTTCAGTACAAAATTATGCAAAATACTCATTTAGTAAAGGTAAACAACGCCGACATCCAGTGTTACAACAAAACAGCTCAAAGATGAACAGCCACGGTGAAATGATAGTTGATTTCCTCTGGATGTCGTCTTCGTGGTGGTGGAAATGGCGGGTGGGGTTGGTGTGCGTCCTCTACAGCTTTTCAAAGCCGACGGCGCAGAGCAGGAAGATGGTGTAGAGCAGCAGGAGACAGAGGCCCAGCCTGCGGTCCAGCCTCCAGCGGTTCAGGTGGACACACAGAACCTGAGGAGGACAAACGGACACGTGTCTATCACTCTTTTCACTCCTGTCTCAACCTAACCAAACACACAGGCTCCTGATCCCAGCTTTGCCAGTTTGATACTCACAGTGAGTGTGACTGAGGCCAATAACAGAATCACAGAGTACACCAGACCTCTGCTGTTGATGGTCACCTGAAAGCAGAAAAAATCCCTGCATGAAGACTCGTTTGATGAAGCATTTGCATTTGTGGTCTAGTTTCAGATCATTAGATCATCCGAACTAAATAATGTTCCAGTTTTAGCTGCGTTGTGTTCTCTAGAAATGCTTGATGATGTTGTAGAACTTCAGAAGGAGAAGACAGTTTATGGACTGCGGCAGTGCTGAGCGTCACTTCAAAGATTTTTAAAGCCATTCTGTTAAAGTGAGCCTTTTCCTGCCTGATGATGCAGGGTATTCATTCAGGCCTTTATTTATGAGTATTATTTTTAGATCCAGGTATTTATCTCTGAGTCGCACAGGTTGAATTTGGAGCTAAAAATGTCCTGGATTGATTTTAGGTCAGAATTGTTCAAAATGAACAAATATGAACAATGAATCATATGAGCAAACTATGATATGAATCAAATCCCTTTTAAAATAAATCTTTACACCCCAAATAACACGACTCAGAATGTGTTTTTCTAGCTTCAAATGTGTTCATTTTTTCCAAATAAAATAAACAGAAATCGTGATTATTAAGAAAAAAAAACAAGTCGAGTAAAATTGGCCCTTTAAAACCGTGCTCTGTCTCTGCAAATCCCATTTTTTTAAACCCTTCTGTCAGCTCCTCTGAGGCTGTACGAATATAATGGAAGTGAGGCGATGGTTTCTTTCACAGAAGGTCAGAGAAAAGGGGGGACAGAGACGACGCAGAGCAGTAGTGTGAAAGACTCATCAAGAATATAAGAGCAGAATCATAAATAATAGAGAGGCTGAGTGAAACCCCTGCTGTCTGTCTGGCTTTGATGCAACTCTACTGATGAGTGCAGTCACAAACAGGATGAAAGCGGAAGTTTTGTGTTAATCCAAATATCTACGGTAAAAAGGGGAACACAGACACTTTCAGAGCCATTGACAGCTGGTTACCACTGATCCATAGCTGACTATGAGAGTCCTCAGCGCCCAGGGGAAGCCCAGGCCCAGCAGAACGTCGAAGATGTTACTGCCAATGGAGTTGGACACGGCCATGTCACCGAGCCCTGCAGTATGCAACACCCACAGAAAAACACAGAGGTATAGACAAGTGAAAACATGCAGGCAGACAGCTGACCACATCTGCCCACGTTTGTGTAAAAACGCATGAACTGTCTGCTTGAAGTGGGAAAAAAACGACTTTTGTGAGTGTTTTTTGACAGCTGAGTTACTTTAAATAAGGTCACAGAAATCATTACAGAGATTTTGTGAGAACGGCTAAAAAAACAGAAAGAAAATCAAGACAAAGGAGGACAAAGGAGGACTCAGAGATCCACTGAAACATACAGATGAATTAAAAAAGAAATCGGTCTCACTTGTTTTAGAATTTCTGTTAGTCAATGTTTTAATTGCTTCATTTGTTAATGCAGCAAATATTAGGATCGGAAACAACAAATACTAAACAAGACAAGCATACAAGAAATATATTTACACAAAAATATAACAAACTTTGAATGATTCATTGTGACTTGATTGGAAAATGAAGAAAATGTTTCATATACACATTTAAATAATACAATTTTCATTCATCCTAATCATAAATAGACATATTTGTATGTATACATGCAATATATGACACATTAAATCCATTACCTGTGAAGTTTGTCAAAGAGAGTTTCATTATTTGCTTGAAAAGGAATGGGAGAAATGAAATGTTCACAATCCCACCCCTACTACGCTTTACTCAACTATAGGTCACTTATTTTTGATATATTTATCATTATCTGGTTTGAAACTTTTTCTTACATTATTGCTGAAATTATTAATACTTATCACTGATCAAAGTGGCGTGTTTTATGATTGTGATCAATAAAGATGACTGCATTCATTATTTTATTGTATTTTATTTACAGTCAGTGTCCTTGTCAAGGTTGAACCAAGTTACAGATCTGGTAAAGTCTTCATTCTGGGTTAAGATACATTTTTAACGTTCTCTATTCTGTATTCAGTGTTTGTGGTGTTTTTAACATGTTCTTGAAACATTTTTCTCATGTAAAATTAATCTTTAAACTGCATTTCTGAGTATTTCTTTATTCAAACTGGGGTTGATGAGGAGCAAATGCTGTTTAAAAAATGTGTGGCATAGAAGCCACAATCAGCGGGTCAGAAGCTCCAAATACACAAATAGAAATTGTACACTAAATAGCTCCAATATTGCTCACCATTTTTGTTCCACTGTTAATGTTGGGGATGTCAGAGGCTGTAAGCTAGCAGGAGAGGGTTTAAACAGATGGATGATGGGAAATAAGCGGAGGCTTACTTATGCGCCAACAGTCCAGCCCATAATCTAGAGATGACTTTCTAATGAACTATTGCAGAAACTATGTCCTGGAAAATGACACAGGCTTTTTATTTTGGCTAAAAAATCATAGATTAAAAGATGATCGGAGAGGGACTTTAATTGCTGTGAGTAAACCAATAGAAATTGAAGCACGTGGGACACAGACCTTGCCGGGCTACAATCAGACTGGCCATGCAGTCGGGAACGCTGGTGCCGGCAGCCAGGAAGGTGATGCCCATGATGACCTCTGGGATTCCAAGAGTGTAGCTGATGATGGTCACCTTAGCAAAGAAAGCAAACCCTCCTGATGATTAGTCGCTGTGTGGACTCGAGCGCTGCGGCAACCGTGCGGCTTCGTACCATCCAGACCATGAGGTAGGAGAAGAGAGCTATCCAGAGAGTGGAGGACAAAAAGGTGAGAAGGTACCAGCGCTCCCATCGAGGCTGGTTGCAGTTGGGGACTGTGCAGTGAAGCAGGAAGCTCAGTGGCCAGGAGAGCAGCCACTTCAGTCTGGAACACCACCCATCTGAGGACACACAAGCTCGCAGAGTCGGCACCACGAAGATTCACCTTATTGTCTTGATCAATCACGTGCTGAAGGTGTTGGGTGTGTTTATTTTATTCATTCCCTCACTGGGAAGCAGGAACACAGAGGCAGCGTGGTTTTCTGCTGATCTTAGATTGACAAAGAGGTTTTCATAAGATGTATCATTGTGTGCAAAAGCAGCAGACAGGTGGTAACACACCCAGAGATCTCAGCATCAATCGGCTCGTATTTTGTATAGTGCAAATGTGACATTAGGTAGCTCACGTGTGATTGGTTGAGTCTGCTGCTTTGTGAGTCAGATCAAACGTGCTGACTAATCAAACACTCCCCCCTTTTGAAAATATGAGATGAATAAAAAATGTTTGAACTCTCGTTCCTTCAGTTACCTGGGACGACGAAGGGTTCGAAAGCAGCGCCCTCTTCCTCCTCTTCCTCACGCACGACCCCCTCATCGTCCTCCTCCTCCTTCTGCTGTCCGGCCTTCTCGCCCTCCGTCTCCTTCCCTCTCTCCCCCTCCGGATGCTGACTGTCCCCCTCAGCCCCAGTCCCGTGATCCCTCCCCCAGCTGGGCCCCTCCTCCCCGGAAACCGCTCCCTCCTCCGGGCCCGCCTGAGTGCGAATCAGCCTCTGCCTCTGAGGGAAAAGGAGAGCAGATGTGTGAAAGAGAGGAGCGCGTTATGAGAGCTGGCGTTTGAGGAGGCTGATCCGTGGGGTGTGAGGAGCGGGGGCAGCCCCGCCAGGTGAAGCTCAATGTACAGATGTGCATCTGTCTGTTGAGTCATTGCTCTTCACACAGGCCTCATGTCTGCATCTCAGTGTTATAAAGAAGGTTGCATTAAAGTCCCACTCCAATCATCTTTAAATCTATTGTAAAAGTGTTCCCAGCAGTCTTTTTATTATGATTCAGCCGTTTTTAGCCAAAATCAAGAAACCGGTGTCGTTTTCTTGGATATAGTTTCTGCAGAGCGGCAGGAGTTCATCAGAAATTCACCTCTGAGTTTGTGGGCAGGGCGGTTGTCACGGTAGTAAATCTTCCCCCACTTCCCATCATCCATTTGTTTACGTGCTCTCCCACTAGCGTACAACCCCAACCTAACATTGTCGATGCAAAAAGAATGGTAAAAATATTGGAGCTATGCAGTCGTACAGTTTTAAGCCAGATACCACCTCAGACGTACGTGGATCTGTGCCTGCCACCAGATGCATCAGAATGGAGCAGAGCAGGTAGCTTGGCTTGCCATTGTAAGTTCTATGTCACGCCTACAAGCTTTTTCCAACGGCATGTGCTTCATATACTCCTGATTTATAGCTATTTGAATTAAACAATACTCAGAAAGGCAATTTTAAGCTTTTTATAAATGTCTTCCATCATAACAAAAATGCCACAAGTACATGTTAAAAACACCACAAAGACACTTTTCATCAGAGGGGGGATTTAGGAGGTTAAATGCAGATGAATCTGTACGACTGCATAGTTTTAAGAAAGTGTAAACAAAGGGCTGATGGGAAATAAGTGGAGGCTTACTTTTGGGCTTTGCCCACGACTCAGAGGTGAATTTCTGATGAACTCCTGCCGCTCTGCAGAAACAATGTCTGAGAAAACGACACAGGTTTCTTGATTTTGGCTACAAACGACATACTTCTAAGTAACGATTTACAATAGATTAAAATATTTGGAGTTGGACTTTAAAATGTAAAAATGTCTGCATAAATTATAGAAAGATTGGGGGTAGGAATTAATAAGATTGTTCTTCTACTCACTCTTGTTTTGAACACTTAATCCCATTCTGTTTATCATGTGTATTTATTTTTTAATTTGTCTTTAAAAATTGGATAATAAGTTCATCTTTACTTGGAAGAAGCTTCAATCTGCCTTAACCTCAAAAATGTTATCACGTTGCAATTCCCATTAGAGAGGGACGTTCACAAAGCAGGACATCTATATTTAGATGATTGACTGTTCATGTAGGAACATAAAAAGGTGACGTGTGTTGTTGGAACGGTGCAGGTGGGTGTAGGGGTGAACGAGGAGAAGGCTTGCCTCTGACAGTGGGAGCTTGTGGGGTTTCAGGTTTGACCCTTCATCTGCCATCCCAGCCGCTGACTCCTGACCCGCCACCACACAGGAGTCTGTACAATATTTGAGGAGGAAGTCAGTCACTGCTGCTTTCGCACACGCAGAAGTGTCAGTGGGTTTGTTTGCAGTGCACGCGTGCACACGTACAAACGCGAGCTCCAGCACCTGGCTTCAGCGGCACCATGTCGTTGTCGGGGTCCCCCATGTTGCCCACAGCGGTCGCCCGCCGCAGACTGCTCATACAGGGATGACCGTCCACGCTGCAGTGTCTCTCCACCAGGCAGCACAAAGATCTGTTGAACCTACAGCACAAAACTGTCACATTTACAAGAGAGGAATGGACACCCCCAATAAAATAACAAAGATAGGAAATGATGGGGCTCACTTCATGATGATTATATAGATCCCATACATGGAGATCAGGATGATGGTCTCCCACCTAAATCACGCAACAATGATGCTGCTTTACAAAGGATGGAGGAAGCCTCATTTGAAAGAAAAAGCTTAAATCTTACCACAAGACTCTCTCATCGTAGATCACCTGTAAACAAAAGTAAAAATGAATCACAGCTCTTGAATGCATTTTTCTGTAGTAACAAGGGTACAGTCCAGCAGCTTGATAGTTCGACCCAAACATGGAAACAATAGCTTTGAAATTCATGTTTCCATGAGCTGACTTTCTACCAACATTGTCACAATAAAACATCTAATAAGTTAATTGTTCTTAAAGACTCTCTAGTGGAGAAATGACTGAATTATTAGGTTGTATTGTGGCCTGCAGCAGTCACTGACTGGAAGGACCAGATTGTTTTCATGCAATTCTTCTTTCTTACTTCATCTTTGAGCAAAAATTTGACTCCCACCACATGCTGTAAAACTTACCAAAATTTGCATGTACCTATTACCCCTTTAAAATGAGTTCTCCACATGGTGACCCCCTCAATTCCAAAAAAAGGATTACATCACACCAGGTGAAACTGTCAAAAAATGGGGCTCAAATTAAAAAAAGAAGAAATCTGCATGTTTGTATGTCCAAAACAAGTTTTGAAATTATTATAGGATGGCCACAGGACCTACGGTTTGGTGGACATTTTCTGGGAAAGTGTGAAATTTGGCAATTTTCACATTTTAACACAGTATGGGAAAAGCAAACTTTTTGTTCAGGCAATCCTCATAAAAATTCAAACACACGCAACCAGATTAAGTCTACAACCACTAACAAAGTATCGATGACCTTCGACTTCAGGTAGAGGCTGCCATATTTAACAACAACTTTAGTACCAGATCCAAATGTAAACTCTTCCTCTGGATTTCGATTTATCGCCTTTTAAATTAGAAGTTGTAGATTTTGAGCGCTGTAAGTGTGGCAAGTACACAAAAGTGGTGTTTCCCCGTTGCTCGTACATTTTTTGTGACAATTTAAAACTCAAATTCCAAGATATGACAAACAATATGAATATATATGGAATGTGGGCGTAGTAAACAAAAAAAAATGTTGCCAAGGAAATTCAAAAGTTTACTTTTGCAGATTCTTCTAAGACAGACCTGCTCATCACCCACAGGTGACCAAAGCATAAAATGTTTACTATGAATATAAAGCCAAAAACCTGACATTGCTGTGTTGGTTCTAAAGGGCCTTCTCACCAGAATGAGCACCACTATGGAGAGTATGTAGAAGACAGCATCCCGGAACAGAGGCCACCAGCTCAGAGTGATGGGCTGCAGCAGGAGAACGACAGGAAACAAACGAGAACACTGCCTTTACTTACAAAGCAACACAAGCGAATGGTAATTTCCTTCTCAGTATTGCTCAAAAGTGTGATTTAAATTCCACAGTTAACCTTAGATATAAAAAAAAGTGGAAAAAAGGGGACAAAAAGATGATAAAATGTAATGCCAGACCTGTCCAGAGAAGATGCCGCACAGCCCGATGATGACCAGGATGTTGAAAACAGCGGACCCCACAATGGTTCCTACCCCAACATCTCCTTTTGTGATAAAAACCCCTGAATTCAAAGCAAAAAATAAGTTGTAGAGCTAAAAAAAATAGAGATTTCACTTCTTTCTATTGCAGATATTTAAAAAAAAACAACAAAAAGTACTTTATCCTATGCTTTACTCCTACAATCACTTTTTATTACTAGTTTAGAAATACCACATACTATTTTATTAGATATGATAAAATTCCTTAAGAAAATACTCTTATCCTTGTTGTTCTGCAGACTGACCAATCAAAGAGGTGAAGAGCTCAGGGGCGGAGCTCCCGGCTGCCATGAAGGTTGCTCCAGCAACATCCTGACTGAGCTGAAGGTTCTAGTGGACAGAAAAGATGAGCTTGAAAAGTTAAAAGATGCGTTTTGGAAGCGTTCTGTGCTTCTCTGCTCATCTATTTATTGACCCCACAGAAGCACATCTGTTCCTCTGTTTACCCAACCAGTGTCCATCTGCTCTCCATTTCTTCATTCGTTCTCACCTGTGCTTACTGCAAGAGTCAAATATGAGTAACCGGCTTAAAAAATTGACCTTATTAAGGGAGGTGCAAAGACGTTTTGAGACTCTAATTCATACATTTTTGATATTATAACTTTATTTAAATTCTACCCCAGAACAATTCCTAAAAACTACCACTAGGACAACAGAGGCTGTCAATCAAAGTTAAAATGTTTTATTGACTTTCTCTTCGGGTCTTACCTCTGAGACTTTTTCCAGTGATGGCACAAAGTAAACATCACACACAATGGCGAGGGCGTAAAACATGTAGATGGCCTGGCAAATGCAAGGGAAAAAATTATCTTCATTTTTTTATTTTTTTTTTGTGAATAGTTATGCCATTTTTTTCCTTCTTCTTGAGGTTGACTCACGCAGAGAACATGAAGCAGCACTGCACCCTGCCTCCTCTGATCCAGAGTGAAAATGTCTTCTGGAAACTCGTTGATAGCTGATGAAGGGAAGAGAACAGTGGGAATCAAACACACAATTACCTGCTTTAAATGAAATGAATTGATGAAATGTCTCCTATCGCTGTTCTTATTTTCATTGCCAAGATTAAAACTTCTCCACAAGTCTTAAAAAAACGATGCCACTAACGACATATTTGTAGCTCTACCATGAACTTACAGGCGCTCGTCTTTACATTTGTGCTGTCTGCAGGTGGAAACGTCTGGTTTTGTTGAAGGCATGACTGGTATCCCTTAGCAACGAGCTCCCAGGCTGATTCAGGTTAACACTATTTCAGTTCTGTCACCAAATTGCCATTTGCATTTGTTTTTGGCTTCCCCAACTATAGACATCCTGTATTTTCTTATCTATAAGGACAAGAATTCCAATTACAAATGATAGCAACCTGCTTCAACGTCATAAAAAAAATCTCCTAAATGTTCCAGTCTGCTTTTTTTAAGATAAAATATAAACTCTTAAAGATCTACTCCAATGAAAATCATGTTTTTGTTGTTTTTAACATGTTCTAATGGCATTTTTGTCACAATAAAGGACATATATAAATAAAATTAACCTTAAAATTGCATTTTTGAGTCTGTCTTTGTTTAAATTGTTGTGAATCAGGAGAGAAGAAAAAATTGCTGTTTGAAAAAGTTCCTATGTGTGGGCCACAACCTCCCTGCTCTGCTGCATCCTAATGCACTTGCAGATAAATAGATCCCTGTACATCTTTGTGTTCCTCATCTGAATTGGTGTCTGGTTTCAAACTGGACGACTGCATAGCGAAGACTTTTGTTTTACGATAGATAAAAGATAATTGGAGTGGGACTTTAAATGATTGTGTTCTCTGAGGACGCAACTTATAAACTCATAAATCTCTCCCGTACAGACAAATCAAACCATATGAACATGAGGCGCTCATTTCTTTGAAACAAACAGGTCCAAACGCTCTGAGGGACATGTTGATGAGATGCTGCTCATCAGCAGATCATTAGGACAGGGGTAGGCACTTTGAACCACCATGCAGCATCCAGCATTCGGTTACCTAGCAACTGGGTTCTTCAAAAGCCTGACTGTGTTTAAACATCTACAAGTGCCGAGTTGGAGGAAATGAAGAATGAAGGGGGACGATAGAGATGGGTCGATGCGCAGGAGAGAGATAATAGAGATGGTGCTTTTACTGTCACCAAGACTCACCACCAGCTTTCTGCAGTAAGTCTGGGGGACTTTTATTTTGATAGGAAATAAAGACAATAATTACCACATCTGGTTTTACTGTCAGTCTGGTTTTCTTCTTGCTGGGTCAGCTTTCTTTTAGATAAAGAGATGAGTTGACCCACACCAGGGTCTGAAATTAGATTGACAGACATAAATAAACAACAAAAACTGTCAGTGAAGTACAAAATGTACTGATCTTTAAATTAAATATGTATTTATAGTAATTTGGGGATGGCCATTTGTTCCGACTATGAGTAATAATATAGAATCAAAGCATTTCTGGAATTACCTGTATTGTCCGTGGAGGGACAGAGCCACGCAGCTGCCAGCAGACCGACTGCACCGATGCAGAGCCGGGGAAGCAGCAGCGTCTGCCTCGGTCTCCTGGGAGCCCTCATCCCGCCGGCCGCCGCTGCTCGTCGGCTCTCCGATCAGAACATGCCTCCGCGACCGACCAGCAGATCCCCACCCCCCCGCTGTTGTCACGCCGGATCAAACCTGGCCTGTTGCTCCAGTTCCGGTGAACGGTGTGTCGGCAGGTCCCGCTCCGGGCTCCATCAGAAGCGTGAAAGGCGTGTCGGCCCGTTATCACCTCAGCATCCAGCGAGCAGAATCCCGCATCCGCGGACACAAGCCTCCCTCCCCGCCCGGAAGATGACAGCGTGGAATGAGTCGGAGCTGAATCGGAACCACGGCTCGCATCTGTCTGCCTCCACATCCATGTGACCCAAATCTGATGTCAGGCCGATTCTCCCCACCAGAAGGGGGTGTTTTTCTCCAGAGTGCCCACAGCTGGGAGGGGCTACTGTCACTTCAATTCATCAAAGCATGGTGTCACATTAAGTTTGACTAAAAGTGCTACAGGGAAATGATTCACCTTTAGTATATTTCTGTCATTTGAGCCCTGATCTCAGGAATTTCACGTCTATGTATAAATTCTTGTGCTTTTCCTCTTTTTTAAACCTTTATAAAACCATTCGTATCATATTTGATGCATTTCTGAGACCCTAGCTCATTAGAATTGATCCAAATTTTCCTTAAAACCCATTATATATAACGTGGTCCATATTTTCTGCCCTGTGGCAGTAAAAAAAAAAAAAAACATGTCAAAAGGCCTCCTTGGGGGGCCCAGGGCAAAACAAAAAGATGGGGCCCTCTGCAGTGGTTGTATTAGTCATGTCTTTTTTAAAATCCTCAGGGTAAAACGTATATAATTTCTTTAATTTGCCAGGGTTTACTAAAGAAGGCAAAATACTTGAATGAAAGAACCAAACAATACTCTATGAGGTGGTGTCAACAACAAAAAAGTTAAACGTTTTCTTAAAATGACAATTTTCTGCCCCTCTTTCTGCCTTTCCTCTCTTTTTCTGTCTCTTCTCATTCTCAACTTTCTTTATCTTCTCTGTGAGTTCCTTTGATTCCGATCTTCTTTTTCCTGTTTTGGTTTTCTTACAGCACTTTTGGAAGCCTAGCAACTTTTTTTCTGTTTTCACAGCTGGTTGAATGGAACTTCTTCTCCTCCTGGAAGTCTCTGCTAGCTAACTTGCTGTTAGCGGAATATTCCATTGCTGCAGATTTACGGGGGAGGATAAAACACTTTCACATGAGCAGTCTTACGCCATCTCAGTGATTGTATTCTTTTATTATCAAAATCAAATAATGATGGCCATACATATTATTTTAGATTTATTTTTCCAGTTCGGGGCCCCAAACGTCTTGGGTGCCCCAGGTAGTTGCCTACCTTTGCCTAATGGTAAATTTGGCCCTGCAGAAAGATTTAGCTAATTTTCGAAACTTTATTGAGGGAATTCCTCAACAATTATTATCCATTTTAGAGACTTCTTGTTGTACTCAAAGAACACAAAATTTGTTGATAGTTAATTCTTTATAACAAAGTTACACCATGTTAAAAATGTGTGCATCAAACTTGGGATAGTAGGTAAATAAGATGCTTTTCTCCCTGAACACTCATCAATATTTATGTATCTGAAACTGACATTGTTGTGAGCAAAAACTTACCAAATCACCCAACGGATCATGATTTATGCTATCTATATCTCATGAAAAAATATTTTGCAATAATATGTGAATTTCATCAGAGTTTGAAAAATTCCAGAAATATTAAATTTTCTGTCAAATCTTTGATGTTGTGGGTTTTACAGTGTTAACATTCAAGCCTATTTATTGCTATGCACATATTCTATTCTTTTTTTTAGGTTTTGTTTTGTAGTTTTTGTCTGAATGATCTGATTTGAAAACTCCTACAACAAAAATGTACCAGAAAACCAGCATTAATAAGATTCTCAGTGTTCCAAGGCTTAAGTTTGAATTAAAAAGGTGCAAAATCGGAGAAAAACCACACATGCACGAGGAGTACATGCAAACGCCATACAGAAAGGTCCCAGCCGGGATTTGAACCAGGAACCTGTCATTGTAAAATGTGCTAAATCTGATGTATTTATGTTTCACACAGGGTTTTTAAACAATGTTTGGTTTCAATCTGCATACATTCTTTTGAGTTGTAATGTTGCAAAAAACAGTTATTTCCCACTACTTTCCTATTCTGACTGGAAAAAGGAATGTAAATCCAACTTGTTTGAATTTTTATTGGTACAAGTTTTTTATTTTACAGCTGATGTCATTCAAAGCTCAAACAGGAGGCATGGCAGTGTAGCTCAGAGTGATGTAAGGCTTAAAGGGAAGAATGTTGGCGAACGCCACAAACCACACCAAAAGGATGCCGGTGAAAACGAAGAGACCAAAGTGCAACAGAAACCGTGTTAATCTGTGGACGGCTGTCTTCATAGTGTCAACAAAACTAAGTAAAGAAACAAGAAAAAACGGTGATATACCATCCATACAGATTTTAAGTGTTGCGTTCGTTCACCATAACATACATACTTTGCACTGTTTATGTTAGCTGCTGTCACTTCTTCTGACTCCAGCAGCTCCTCATCTTCAGGCTCCTGGTATCAAAAGAACATCACATGACTGGAATATAAGGATGCGTCTTTCCTTCTCACATATCCACAGATCCAATCTAGATGTTTATTATTCATTTGGCTTTTAACACAATATATAAAAATGCCTTTTGCCAGAGAAGATGCAACAGAAACAAAAAGTCTGACAACAGCCTCAAACATTAAAACCTGCCATTTTGGGTTTTCAGACTTTATTTTGTGGTTTATTCTGGCATTGTTTGAAATGTCATGAAAAAGAAAGATTATATTGTATTGTATTTGATCTGACTTGGTAGAAGCAAGCTTGTGATTGGACATCTTTTTGTTTGCATCACATGTTCATTCAAGAGGCAAACACAGTTAAGACACAACAGGAAGAGAAACTGACAACATTTGACCAGTTTTATACCTTTTTACCAGCATAATCTTGTTTGTAGCTATGGTTTTTAACTGATGCTGCTTGTGGGCTGTGCTTTTTTCTTATTTTTTTTAAAAAGCAGCACAGCAATCAGCTCTGCTGCTGTTTATTTACATTATGTGATCACAAAGTTTGTGGGGGAAAATGTTTTGTTTGGAGTTTTAAAAACAGCACCATTTTTAAGACTCAGATATCCAAATTCAAAACTTTTTTAAAGTATTAATTCCTACATTCATAGCTGTGTGTTTTTACTCACATAATCCGACAGATTTTTTGATCCGTATCTTAAACTTCCATACTGGAATATCATTCCCACACAATGATAGACACGTCAGTGTGGCCTTTGCATGAAAACAGATGGATTTCTCTTCTTTCACATCAAAGGTGAAGCAAAAGGTGAGTTTGCTCAAGTTAAACTAGATTTATCTTTGCATCGATTGAGAAAACCAATATCTATTATACTGAAAACGTGCGTGCTTAGTGAGTGGTCATACAGGAGTAACTTCAGAAGGTGAGGCCAGCAGGATCTCTTCTGCAATGGAGAGTTGAGGAGCGGGCGTTGTTTCCTCTACTCTCATGATCTCAATCAAATTGGCACTAAAGACGACAGTTTCGTATTGTAAAAAAACTGAAACGTATTCTATAGAAATTGTGAGTTTGTGTGTTTGGGTTACATTGATGCCTCCTCCCGTCTGTCCTCCAGCTGCTCAGTGAGCTGTTGCTTCGTCAGCCTGAGATCCTGAAGAACAGAAAAAACGGAATAAAAAAATAAAACACTTAAAAATGCTCAACTACAGACAGAATAAATCATCAATTTAGTCACTTTTACATCATTTAAAGGCATCCTTTATACTGTAGAATGTATCATGTCCTTGCTCTGTGGTTACCTTTATGATATCAGAATACTCCTCCATGGTTTCATTCAGATGATTTAGCTGCAGGTCTTTCTGTCACAGTTACAAAGTAAAACAAAAATACATTTCTGCACAAGTTCTGGTGGACCTCACAGAGGTGCCGGGATAATCCCGACTCCTTTCTCTCTGCTGAGCCCTGATGTTCCTCCTGCTCCTACCTGATGAATGAGCTCGCCCTTTTGCTGTATTTCTAACTGAGCCTCCTCCATTCCACGCTGTAGAAACACATGACATCATCAATCTCAGGCTGGCCGTTAGCCCACAAGTTTACAGGGCAAACTGAGTCTACCAGGTCCTGACGTGAGTTTAAACCAGATTTTCCACATGAAACTAAAAGTAAACATATTCTATAGAAGTATTTGACAACATTTCTGTGTTTTTTGTAACAAAACAGCATAATTTAAGAAGAAAAGGTCCACAGAAAAATAACGTTTCTGTGTGGATCAGAGGTAATAAATTCCCATCCTCAAGAGCTACTGTCTTATTTGTTTTCTGGGTATGTCTGGCTTTTCTAATGCACATTATCTAGATTTGCCAAAAGGAAGTTGTAAGGGCGCTGGTCGTTTTTCTTGGACATAGTTTCTGCAAAGCAGCAATAGTACAGTAGAAATTTAGCTCCAAGTTGTCGGTGGGACTGTTGGCGGGTAGTACGCCTGCACTCACTTTCCCTCCATGTTACTGAAATCTCTGTTTACTCTCTCGCTAGCTTACAGGCACTCACAATCTTCACATTACCTGGTGCAACAAAAATTGCGAGAAATATTGGAGCTACCTAGCTGTACAGTTTCGAGACATATTTGATCTTAGACGAGGAAAATAAAGACGTACATGGATTTCTTTGTCTACAAGTGGATGTACAGAATAAAGTGGAGCAGGGAGCTTACTGCCTGTCTTACAGATATAAGCTTTTTATCGACTGCATTTTTATCTATGTGCCTGATTCACAACAATTTGAATAAAGAAGTACTCAAAAGTCAAATTTTAAGCTAATTTTTTTTTTACATTTGTCCTCCATCATCAGAAAAATGCCCCAAGAACATCTTAAAAACACCAAAAAACAAGATTTTTTTTTTTTTAGAGAGCAGTTTCTCCATAGAGATTGATTCTTCAGATTGCTGCTAAATCCTAATTTCTGCATCAATGTCAAAACGACAAAAAAAAGACAAAACATTGATGATGTTACCTCAAGGCTTTGAAAGGCTGCTCCCATTCTGCTTAAAGACATCTTGATTTGGTCTCTTTCTTCTTCCATCTGTTTAAGCTGAAAAAACACATTTGAGATGTAGTTCAACAGTTTCCAAACATTCTGAAAGTGTCTGCCAAACGTGATTAAATTTGTCCAAGCCAAACCTGCCTTTCCAGTTCCAATAACTGCCCTGATTTTACAAAACATCTGAAGCTTTGTTCAGAGTGCTCTCTGCAACACGCGGTTAAGCCAATGAAAGGTCTATGTAAATGGGTGAGTGGCGTATGCGTACAAAACTAACGAGTAGCTACGCAAGTTTCTACGATCATTTTTCGTCTCTACGTGCAAAACGCGCTTCCATTGAACGCTCATCCAAAGTTAAACCAGGTCAAACTGTGATCAGTCAGGGTCTCGGATTTGGTAGGGATGTATGGATGGCGTCTCTTTTAATTCATGGAAGTGCCAGTTGTATGAAAACTGATTACGTAGGAGAAATTAATGATTGCGGTTTGTCCCTGGACTGAATTATACAACACCCATTCTATATTAGAATAGAACTGTGAAAGCAAAAGGCTGGAGCAAGATTAGCGACATTTTGCACTAAGCCTCTTCCAACTGTTGGTGATAGACATGCACTAGTAAACAGTCTCTACTTGTCCAGTGTGAACACCATCAGCTAAACACTTCCTTCAACTTGTGTCAAAATTTTTGGCAAAGAGTTATTTAGAAGCCTAAACTAAAAAAATTACCTGTTCAGTTAGTTGTTTATTTTCTTCTTTTAACTCACTGGTTTCCTGCTCCTGCAAAACAACAATAAACAAAGGGTTCATCTCAATGCTTTTACTGCCATGAAAGCATGCTGCTGGGTCTGAGCATCCCTTGCAAAGGGGATCCACATTTCTGATGACGCACCAAATCATGAATCTTTCCTTGAGTGCAGCTGTTGACCTCAGCAGCAGAGTACATGCAGGGCTCGACTTCAACCTGCGGCTCTTCACTGATGACCTTCTTCAAGCTGCTGGCACACAGACATATTTCCAACAGCTGTTGCAATGCAAAACTGACAAAATTCAATTTCTATTGACAAGTTCTAAATAAAAAATGCAGATTACCATACTGAATTTCTATTCTAAAACCAATTTTATTTGGATATGTAAAACTGATGTCCCATAACTAGTTAAACTAAACAAATTTGGAGCTTTCAGAGATAAATGAACAAATCTTAAAAGAAAAATTAAAAGAAAAGCATGTTTGTTTGTAGAGGGAGGGCGATGTTCTAACACTAAAGATTTCACACTGAATGCCAAGAAAGCAGAAGACAACACGGATGCACAAAGGCCTACGCTTGGAGCTGTTTTCTGAGGGTGGCGTTGTCCAAGCGCAGCAGTACTATCTCATCATCTGCGGTGTCCAGCAAGTGCCTCATCTTAACGTTGCTGTCCCTCAGCTGAGAATGACTGTGATCCAATTCAGCGATTCTCTCCAGCATCTCGTTTTGAGATCTGCAAAGTCATCAAAGAGACTGATCAGCACTACAGGTTTTTTTTGTGTCATTTGCTTTGTGTTTACTTAGTAGGACTCACATTTCTTGAGTAAAATCCATCCCACCGGCGTACTTGTTTCCAGTGCTCTGGATTAACACACAACCCAGAAAAACTACAAAGTTAGTAAGTGACATGCAGACTAAATGTCTACTGTGAGCTTTTCAAATGTACATTTATGCCCCAATATTAGGGGTGCATGATACCAGAAAAAGATGCAATATCAGTGATCATTATCACAATGACGATAAAACGTGTGATTTATTGACAAAAGCAAATAAAAAAACTAACACATTATTTCCATTTCCCTGCAACATTTTTATTAAAATAAAAATCACCTTAATTTAACTCCAGAAGCCAAAATCTTTAATTGGGTTGTTATAAAACTACGAGCAACACCAAAATAGTGAAAGTAGTAATGCTGTAGTTTTCTTTGAATAAATAAGGTTTTTTTTGTCTGTTTTTGTTTACTATTCAGAGACATTCTTTCTGTATTTCTTTCTTTTAAATGATTTCTCACCCTTTGGACGTTATTTTTCTTTTAAATATTGATTAATGGAAGATTTAAGTTTAGCTTTGGGCAGCAGATGCTTTATTAAGAAGTACTTTTATTGTTGTAAGAATGCATTGGATTTCTTTGTGTGTGTATGTGTACAACAGATATTTATAACGAAAAACATCAACAATGATAATGAAACATCAACTTTAGACCACATAAACCTCAATATTTATGTAACTCTGGTCATCATAGTAATGTATTAAGGATAATTTCTTGACACCCCGCCCCCTTATCTGACTAAAAAATATATTTTAAATGAGTAGAAATGTAATTTTAAAAAAGTTTCTATAAAGGTGGAAAAGAAATTGGAGGGAACAAAAAATAAATGGACAAAAGCGGGAATACAATGTCATGTCATTTTCTCGCAATTTTATATTTTTAACACAAACAATGCTTTTGAAATGTAAAGTTTTAACTTTAAGTGACTAAAGCTGAAAATAACATGAAAGAAATATTTTCTATATTTTTAAATATTTTGACGGGACAAAAATGGTACGAAAACGTAGTCGTAACATGCTAGCCTTTACGCTAAGCTAACGTCCGTCACGCTTTCGTTAGCTCCGTGTCAGAAACTCGTGTTCTGGCTGTAAATGTAGGTTAAATATGCTCAGTTTCTAAACAATTTAAACCTAAATAAATACATTTCTTACCTGTAAGAAAAGTTTCCGCTGAGATGTAGTTGAGCTTTATAACCGCCCTGATAATCCTGGCGAAGCAACAAGAAGCTGCTGACTTAATGAAACTGAAGATTTTTCAACGTAAACAACAATAAACTGTAGGTTGTTTTTCAAACTTTTTTTTACTTAAAAGACAGAGGCTGTTTGAATATTTCTCTCATCGTAATCAAACTTTAAATTGTCTAAAATTAAACTACAAAAATTAAAGAAATTAATTTTTAAAATACAATAAAACGACTATGAAACCATGAACACATAACATATGTCTGCTTTCCACTGTACTTACTTTGAAAGTAACAGGAAAGGTTCAGAAAAAAATACTAAACTGTTTTAAATTAATTATTATTTATTTATTTTTAACATAACTTGGGAAACGATAAAGCCTCAGATTACTAAGGCTTCAGAGACTTTTATTTTATAGCCTTTTTGGGGACCTCTGGTTCTTAAGTAAGACTATAGATAACATTTTTTATTTTATTTTAACTAAACTTAAAACTGAGGATTTACCTTCTGATGCTTCAATGTTCAACAAAAATTTAAAAAGCGCAGTTAGTAATAAATATCAAATTATAAAGCCTTTATATAAAAATCAAATACTTTATGGTACATTAGTCACTTTTGAATAAGATCTATTTCTGTAGGTGTTTTAAATAAATTAACTCAAAAAAATACACAAGTCATGTTACATACTATCCAGTATTTTAAAAAAAATATTTGAAAACATTAGTAACATATGTTTTTCAATATGTGATTTATTCATTTGGAAGTAAAACACAGAAAATATTTATTAGAATAACTTTAGGACTTACTCCTTGATTTTGTTACTAGCAATCCAGTAAATCCTGAGAATATAAAAACTTTTCAAACCCAAGTTTATTTTTACAGTACACCAGCGCAAATACACAATTGTAATTATATAAAAACAACAACAATCTGGAAAATCCCTTAACAGACAATCCCTTTCAAATGTAAAAATAAAACACAAAATGGCAACATCTTAAGTGAAACAATTACTAAGACACACAAACAAGTTTTGGTTTCAACATAAGTGAGTAAACAAGAACCTTTTTCCAACAAAAACTTTTAATTTGAAACTACATTTTAAGGCAAGGGGAGGTTTGAAGTTACAAAGGAAAATTGCACAAAAGTAGACATTTAATTCAATGCATATGGAGAAAGCATGCAGTAAGGCAGGTCATGCTTAAAGGAGAATGTGAAACATGAGAAAAAGCTGTTTACAATGTGTCACAAGCAGACCTTTAAAAATTATGTTTTAAAAATCATAAAAAATGTAATAGTCAGTAAACTGCAGATTGTTTGGCAATATTTACTACTTCTGGGTTTATGTTTAAGGTCCGCTGCTCCATGGGCTTGAAGACATCACTTTAAAACCAACAGCTGCCCCTTCAGTGTTAAATGAACACAATTGTGAATGAGGAATAAAAAAATACAGACATATATATATATATATATATATATAACAGCAAAAGAGTGAATACAAAGACATTTCTGATTGTGCAAAAAAGCAAATAAGCTGAAGATGACTTTATAATCAGGGGGAGTGTAAACTGATCCTGCATGGGATTCAAATTTAAGCAAATAAGAACCCAAACAGACTGAAATACTTTACAATCCACGTGTTTGACCAAAAATTCAGATGTCTGTTTCCTAATATTGAATTCAACTCTATTCACTTAAGTTCCATTTCAAAACATTCCTTCATTCTGTGCTGTTAGCGAACACATTTTCCCTGTTAAGGATTTCAGTAGATCTGTGTTTATTACAGTGTCCCATTCTGAGGAAAGCCTCAGTCAGTGAGGAATACCTCAGGTTAAATCAGTGCACCTACAGAATAACAGCTTTTTTTCTGTCCCAAAGCAGCCAAACTCTGCAGAAGTCAGAAGTTTATCCCCCCTATTATCTAAAACAGTCACATAGCCCTCAGCTTCAACCTATCCCAAGCTACCCTCTGATTATATTAGGTCTTTTCCCTGCTCCTGATTATGATAATATTAACCAGCACCATTTCTTTGTGGACTCTTTTCAGATCCCCATCTGTTACCGAGATGGTTCCAGTGATCCTGTGACTTGGAAATTTATCCCGTCACCCGGCATGGGGGATGGGATGAGGGGGCAGAGCCAGCACAGGTACCAACGGAGGCCCAGAGTGTGACGCAGGTTTCCCAGGAGTCCAAGGCTGTAAGGATGTCGGGACGAGTACCACTCCCTCGTGGTTTGACCTCGACACAACAGGAAAAGATGGAAGAAAAAGAAGGCAGAGACCAGCAGAAACCCAACCACACACGTGTCGGCGATGAAGGCGAAGGCAAAGGCACGTGCTGAGACTTGCCCTAGAGATAAAAAAAAAACATTTAGAATAAAACTTAATTTTGGGATCTGTTTTATCGTAAAACTACTTTCACATCGCCCTTGGCAACATGTGTTTAAGCAGCCACTTCCATTGAAAAGTCTGAATATGTGCGTAAGCATGTGTTTCAGGCTTAAAACTCTCTTGTTCAAGCAAGTTTTCACGATGTTTTCAGGCTCTACGTACAAAATGCGCAGCCATTAAAGGCGCGCTGGAAGTTACACCAATCAGGGACTTAGATTTGGTAGTGACGTATGGATGGCACCCCTTCTAAATCATTTGAAAAATGATCATGAAGGAGAAATTAATTATTTTGGTTTGCGCCCGGCTGGAATTGTACGACATCATTCTTTCATTTATCAGAATAGAGCTATGGAGAAAAAAAACCCTAGAGTAAGATTAGCGAGAGGTTAACCGTTTTTACTTGACATGTGCTAGTATTGTGTGTACGTAGCTTCAGACACAAACTCATACCTGATACAAGCATGATCCAAGGAACGAGTAACAGCAAGATGCTGTGCAGGGTCACCCCCTCCTTCAGTATGACCATGAAGACCTCCGCATTCATCACCATGGCGTACAACAACCCTGACCACATGAATAGCAGGCAGCTCAGGAAGTAGCGGTAATTGCGGAATCCCACACACTGACCAAAGAAGACGCAGTGGTGATCCCGGCGCAGCACGCACACCTTACAGTCAAAGCAGTGGGAGCACCGTGGAGGAGTGTGTGTCTCACAGGTGTAACAATACCTGTATTACAAGGAGGAGAAAATGTCGTTTTAAAAGCCGATAAAAAAAGGGTTTTTATCAAACATAATATAAGTTATGAGGTTCATTTATATCAACACTTAATGACTGACTTGTGCAATTATTTTACACCAGCCAATAATGACACAGGTCAGGTCAGCTTGGGTTTGACACTCAGTAAAAAAAAAAAAGAGTTAACGTAAAAGTACACACTTATCACCTGTCTATTCTAAAAACATTCCAGTTGTCTTTTAATTACTACTATGCCATTTTTAGCAAAATTGTAAAAAGAAACAACCAAAAAAAACTAATTTTACAGGACATAGTTTATGCACAGCGGCAGGAACTCATCAGAAATTTACTTCTGGGTCGTGGGTGCAATAAAAACACTTGCAATTGTGTGTGTGTGAGACTTTTTTTTTGCATCATTTCAGGTTCCTTGTAAATTATTATAAAATATTATGTATATATATATATATATATATAAAGCTGAGGGTTGCACTAAAAAATATCAAACTTTGCCACAAAACTACATTAACGGTAAATTATTATAGGCAATTGTAGAGTAAAAACGCTAAAAAAAGGCCCAGGACTTTTAAGGGTTAAATTCTGATTCTGAAGAACTCATGTAAAATGACTCTTCTAGAAGTTAGCTAATAATGTTTTAAGGTCCTCATTCACTTACAACAAATGTATTATCCCAAAAGGCAAATAACGATCCTATACTTTGAATCAATACGGTAAAAAGTTGGCATTATCCTAACTGGAACATCTTCGGCCATGGCAGAAGTCAGCAAAAAAAAAACGACACGCGGACTTCCTGCTTACCTCCATCCCTGACCCAAACCATCTCCTCCCAGGAACACTCCTTTGATGCTGGGGTTGGTTTTGACGAAGAGGAGTGCGTTCCAGCAGATGTTCCCCAGCATGAAGTACTGGCTCAGCAGGTGAACTAACTTCCACCAGCCGAACCATTCAGACTTCTTCTGCTCAGCCTCCAGTGGAGCCTCCACCAGCACCAGGTAACTCACCTCCCCGGTGATGGAGAAAACCAGGAAGGTGTTGAGGAAGACGGGGAGGTTGCTACATATCCTCTCGGCCTGGCATAACACCTTGCTGCGAAAACCCGTCATACTTCTTTGGGGGGGGCTTTCTCAAATCTGTACGATTTGAACAAGTTAAACCGGGGAGCGTTTTCACAGACGTACTATTGTGACGGGGTTAGCTTTGTGGGTTAGTTCGTAAAATAACAATAATTTAACATGCAGTGCGACCTAAAAGTAATAACTACGAAATTATTTGTGACTTATATAACTATCGGAATATTCAAAAAGGTGATAGAACATAATTCGACACGCTTAAATCTAATAAAACCCACTTTTCTCAGCCAGGAACTGCGATACTACTGTACCCAAATCACAACTGCTCCTTGGTGCAACGTCATATGTCACTCGTAGTAAAACAGGACAATATGACTATAGTTCCGCCTTGTGACGTATTCGTTGACCAGATTTTGTTTACATTAGATTTTTTTCCAGTGACAATTTGTTCGTATTTTGCTGCCATAAATAAGTATTGTTTAATTTATATACATTTTGTAGGATTTTTGTCTCATAATTTTACGGTTTTAGTTTTTTTCTTTACTCAATTTTGACCCTAATACTCAATTAGTTTCAATTACATTATACATATTTAAATATAAAACGTATGACATATTTCTGACCATTTCAAGGCTTTGTTCTAAACCAAAACCTTATCCAACAACTAAAACAATTATAAAACAACCATTTTATTTCACATAGAAATTGATTTCTGATTTCAAATGCCAGACAAATAAGACTTTCTTTTTATATTTGTTTAAATAAAATGTTGTGAAAAAGGTTTTAGTCATACGTGCAGCAATATGGTCCCTCCTCCTCGAAGCACAGCTCTTAATCCCTGATAATCTCTGCATCTAATGAAAGCTGGCAGTCATGGCTTCACCGACAGAGAGATGGAAGTCTTCTGGACATTTTACTGAACAAAACACTTTTCTGAAACAGATGAAAGACTTTGGAAAGAGGTAAAAATGTTTAAACTTTCCCATGGCTGTGAGGAAAGGCAGCGTGGGAATAATTTCAAAATCTCTTTTGTGTAATAAAAGTATTTGATGATGTAAGTTGCACTTACATATGTTTTTGTTTTAATGCAATCAAATGGCAACCAAGTAGAATACATTCTATTGGTTTTTCAATCAAATCGAAAATAACATTGTTTTTAAAATGGTTCTTGGAGTTACCGCATTGCTGATTATTTTGGCTCAAACCTTTAACAATTCCACAATTTATTTACACTAAACTTTCTAACACATTTTCAGTGAAAACACAATAGATTTTGATTTATTTTCTCTTTATTTAAAGTTGTTGCCTGGATGTGTTCCAAAAAAATACAAGACAAATTGAGTTACGGGTTTATTGGTTTCCTCTTATGTGTGTTTGTTTTTTAAATCATAATTACATTCTGTTGACATGCAAATCAAAATAGTTTAAGTTTTGTCATTTATTTTCTTCATTTTTTAATAACTAATATTACAAATTACAATGTGTACTCTGTAAAAAAGAATAATTTAGAAGTGCTGCACTAGGTTTTCCTCTCTGTCTTGGTAATTTATCAATATTTGGCATTTAAACTGTCATGATGGGCTTTGATGCTTTGTTATTGCCATTGTTCCTGCAGGTCTGTGCTGTTTGAAGATGAATTTTCAACTCTCGCAAGACAACATCTGTAAGTGCAAGGACAAAACGCAACAGGGTGCCTCCGGGGTAAATCGTTTTCCCTTTTTTTTCTGGTAGCGTGCATCTTTTTGTGGATTTTTTTGCAGTAAAGCGATGCAGCTTCAGCAGGACCTGGTGCAGCTGCAGGAAAGAGAGCGCAGAGCTAAGCAGCGCAACAGGCAGCTGCTGCAGCAGTTTGAGCAGGCCCAGTCTGCGCTGGAGGAGATCATGACCTGCAACACTACCATGAAAGCTATACGGGTGCACAGATGGATAACATGCAAACAGCACAAAAACAAACAGATTACTGTATGATGTTACTTAAAAAAAAATTAAAAAATAGCATTGTTGGCATTTGCAGATGGAGTATGAGAGGTATCTAGAGGAGAGCGCACCACGCTGGCAACAGCAGTTCAAGGAGAAAACAAAGGCTGCCCAGACAGAGGTACAGACCTGCATGTGCAAAGGCAAACAAATGCAGTCACGATAACAGGAGTTTGAACAGAACAAATGGAAAACGTGCTCACTGTCCTCACACATAACAGAAATTTGTTGGTCCTCATTCTACCCTGCATAAAGTTATCTGTTTCTTCAGCAGAGGATGGAGAAACACTTGAAGCCACGCCTGGAAGAAGTAGAGTCTCCTGCGCCAAAAGTCACAGCAGATGACTCTTTCCTTTCACAAGGTGAGTTTACTGCTAAAAAAAAGAAAAAGAAAATCAGGATTTTGGTGTTGTGAAGATGTTCTTGTGACATGTTTCTGATGATGGAGGACATCAACTACGAACTTCAAATTGCATTTCTGAGTTTTTCTTTGTTCAGATCATTGGGAATCAGCAGATGAAAAATGCCGTTTGAAAAAACTTGTAGGTGTGACGTAGAAACTACAATCAGCAGGCCACAAACTTGGACTTTGGACGCATCCCCCTGTAGACAAATAGATCCGTGTACGTCTTTATGTTCCTCGTCTGAGCTGAAAACTGTACTGCTAGATGGATCCAGTATTGTTTGCCATTTTTGTTGCATTGTTAATGTTAAGTTGGGGGTGTAATGTAAACAGATGGATGATGGGAACGGGTGGCAGGCTTAATTTGCACCAATGGTCCCACCCACAACTTGAAGGTGAATTTCTAATGAACTCCTGCTGCTCTGCAGAAACTACTTCCTAGAAAAAGACATGTTTTAAGATTTGGCTAAAAATGACAATCATACTGAGAGCACTTTTAACTTTTAAGAACACCTGACCTGTTTCGTTTTTTTAGCAGGTGAACAGAAAACTGCTGCTGCTGAAGCCAGTTCCCCCCCAGAATGTAGCTACAACCAAGATGGCTGCCCTCATCCCTTTACACAGTGTTCTTGGTTAACCCATTCTCAGAGCCGAACCAGTAAGTTTCCCATCAGAGGATCGTATCCACCTCAGAGTCCTGCTCTCCTGTCTCCGCCCTACATCCCACACCCCCATTCTTTCCTGGTGCAACCCTTCTCGGCCTTTCCTCCGTATCCATGGTCCAGGAAGGATCCTGCTGTCTGGGCTTCACCACAGCATGGGTATCCTTGGCTTGATGGAACCTCTCTCGGTTCTCGTGGATACAAAGAAGAGCCTCATCCTGAGTTGAGAGGCTCTCAGAATGTAGAGAACTCAAAGAGAAGCAGTAGGAGCAGTCAGCTGTCCCAGGAGCTGGACATTAAACCAGGTGGAGAATACTAATTTGAGAAAATGTGCTTTCTTCTGTAAGTATTTATTAAATGTGCGAGTAAATATTTTGTGCTTGTTTCCAGTTCGCCTGTCCAGCAGACATTTTGAGAGCAGCGGGAGCAGCAGAAGTCCCACTCTGTCCACCAAAGGAAAGAGGAAAACAAGAGGAAGAGTCGAGCTTTCTTCCTCAGATATGAACTCAGAGGAGTAAGAGATGCTTTTGATGTTTCTCTGACCTTTTTCTAAAGCTCATTTTCAGAGCCTGAAGACGTACGGTGTTCTGCTTTATCAGGTCGTCCAGGACTTCCAGTGTTGTAGCTTCTGTCGCAGAATCCCGACTCCTAGAAGATCTTTCATCAGATAAAAGCAGCTTCAGAAGGACACAGAAAAGTGAGGGGCTCACAGCTGCATCACCAAGATCTGACAATGAGGCAGAGGAAAGGAATGAGAAGAAGAGGTCAGGGAGACAAACTGGAGAGAATCAACGTTGTGAGGTGGAATCTGGGAGCTCCAGCGAAGGATCCATGCAAGTAAAAGAGGGAAAACAAAGGCATGGTGAAGAATTGCAGAACTGCAGAGGGGAGGAATCAGAAAAAAATGACAAAAAAATAAAAAATGAAGCTGTAGGTGAGGAAGAAAAGCAAAGCAGTGGTAGCTGGGAGCAAAGGAATGCAAAAGAAGAAGAAATTGAAACAAATTTTAGTAGTGGAGGAGAGGAAAAGGGTCAGAAAAGTCAGGAACAAGAGAACAGAGACTTAGAAGAGGAAGAGGATTCTTCCAGGAAAACCACAACGGAGGAAGATGCAGGAACGGCAGCAGAGGAGGAAGATCAAGATGAAGAAGCAGGAACGGCAGCAGAGGAGGAAGATCAAGATGAAGAAGCAGGAACGGCAGCAGAGGACGAAGATCAAGATGAAGAAGCAGGAACGGCAGCAGAGGAGGAAGATCAAGATGAAGAAGCAGGAACGGCAGCAGAGGAGGAAGATCAAGATGAAGAAGCAGGAACGGCAGCAGAGGACGAAGATCAAGAGGAAGAGCCACCAAAGGACTTTGATGATAAAAATATAAAACAAGACTCTTCTTCTCAGGATGAAGATGAGGAAGAAATGGAAAGTAGTGAGAAGAATGAAGAAGAGGAGTCCAAGAGTGATGAAGAAGGGAAAACAGATTCAGATGACAGCATCATCTCTCCACAGAATAAAAGGAACAAAGAATGTCAGTTGGTTCTTGTGACACCGGCTGAAGAAGGCGTCCTCCAAAGCTCCACACAGATGCAGACGATTCCAGAGACAGCAGCTGAGGAAGAGGAGGATGATGAGGACGACAGCAAAGCACCATATGATGAAAATGCCGCAGAGTCGAGTGATGAAGACGATGTTGAAAATGTCCTCGCGCCTCAAGACAGGAAGCAGAAAGGTAGACGAACGCAGACAAAGCTGGTGTGACTGTGCAGGATGTTCACTCGGATTCTTTTTCAGATGTTTCACGTGTGGACCTGTTTCGAGTGGCGGAAGACAGACGCAAGACCAGATCACCAGATCACAATTACCAGAGTGACTCGGATGAGTTTGATCACTTTTACGACTGAAAGTGTGCTTTTGTTCACTGAGGATTATAGACGGATGAAATAAAGCCCATCAGGACGTCTAGCGGTACTGAAAAGCTTTGATGTTTTGAGTTTCTCAAAGGCAGCACGACACTTAGAAGGAAACCAAATTCTAAAAAAACAAACTATTCAGATTTTGAAAACATTTATTGTGGCTGCTCTATTTAATCTTTCATACATAATGCCAACAGGGCTCTAGAAATATACAAACATAACCATAGAAATTGTTGTTAATATTACAAGAGATTTAAGTTTTTTTTAAGCCGTCAGAGATGATAGAGGCGACAATCAGCTGATTTCAGATTTTCACCACCTGAGCAGCCATACAGGGGCTCCTTCTCTGTCCTCCTTCTGGTGCGGCACTGCGCTGAAGGAGCAACCTCCCATAAGTTCCTCCCACCTGACCTTTAGTGAGCCGTCCTGGATTCAAACACACACAGCCGAGCACATCCTGTCGTGGGAGGGAGAAGGAGAGCCCATTCATGCCCACAGACCAAAATAAATAAATAAAATCAAATCTGAACTGCACCTTGATGAAATATCGCAGCTCAGAAGGAACGATGAGGACGTCTGGAGTGAGCGGAATCTGAGCGAAGCTCTGGGACTTTTCGTAATCCATGTTGACCTCCTCCGACGGAGGGTACAGTGGGTAATAACTGTGTAAAAAGGAGCTAAAGTCATACAAACTCGATAAAAGGTATTGAATAAATGTTCTGTCGAGATGTTTACCTCCTCTGGACCAGCATGTGCTTCAAAATGCGTGAGAATCTGTCTGAGCCGCTGCCACTGCAACACAAACCACGTCTTCCTCAACTCTGAACAACGTAATTATTTAAAAACATAGAGTTTTAACCCGATAAGATTACCCAAAACCAGAATTTTGAGATTAAGTCTCAAAAGCATCACAGAACATAAATGTAAAAAACAGACTTTTGCAAACATTCTTCCTCACCTGCTGATTTCCTCTGCTCCCATGTGGAAGAGGATGTCAGTGGAGGTCAGGCCAAAGGTCACGCCATCAATCAGGAGGGTGCATGGGTCAGGCACCAGGGAGATGCGCTGCAGAATAAAAACACACATCCTCTAAAATGTTCGGATTAGGACTAATGTTCTGTCCTTCTCAAGAGGACAAACAGAACTCCTCGAACATGTTTTGGCGGGTGTTTTATGCGTCTGACCTGGGTCTGGTTCTTGCTGAGATGTGGCAGAGTGAACGGGGGCTGTGGGTAGATGAAAGGGTGGTGGACGTCTCTCTGGGAGGGCACAAACACCAGATGACATCCAACGCTGTGGAGAAGAAATCAAACCTTAGCTTCACATTCAGAGTCTGTGGATTTTAAAACACACAAAAGGAAGTTAGAGTCGGATCATCTTTAGCTCAGAAAACTTTAGACAGGATGAAGAACATCCGAAAAATGTGCATAAAACTGTCAGAAGTTTTTTTTATGCTTCTTCTTTTATACACTCTGCTTGTTCACAGCAGTAGACGTGCAGGTGGGGTCACGAGCAGAAACCTTTCAGTCTGCCAACCTACAAGCATCAATTCATGTGTTTGAAAAGATGGAAATAAATGATTGAAACTATGAGAAACTTTCCATGGAATCGATTACCTGGGGGGTGGGTTTAGGTTTTGCAAAAAAGGATGTTTAAGAACATTCTGAAAACCGCAGATTTGGTCCATCATCTGATCTTAGAGAAATGCCTCAGAACTCTGTGGTCAAATCTACACCAACATAGAAAAATTTGAAAGAGCAACAACTCTGATCTCAAAAACAGACCTTCTTGTTCCATCCACGATGCTTTCAATGCATCTGGAGAAAATGGCCTCGAAGGTCTCGGTCACCTGGCCTTTCTAAACCACAAACAGGAGACAACTGAGAATATCACACACATTTAAGGTCCACAAATACTAACAAAAGCCTTTACTACACATTACTACAGTTCAAGACGCAACAAAACTGTAGGTGATGCTTTGAACGTGCAGCTGTTATAAAAGAAGGAATCATGTGAAACTTTACTTGAGAGAAAAGGGATTTGTTTCCCTTCTTACCTCGATTTGTTCATGTCTGGAATCCACAAACGGGCCCAGCTGCAGAGGAGAGGTGAGTGTTAGCGCACCACGGATCACACACATGGGAGAAAAAAAAACTCCCGCCAAAGTAGAACGAAGTGCTGTACCATCAGGCAGACGTCTGGGCGATCTCTGGTGATGACGCTGATGAGGTCCAGCAGAGGGTCAAAGGTCAGGCTGTCTGAAGGCGTGTACGGTCCACAGGCCACAAGAACGTTCAGCGGCTCTGTGACTGCGAGAGGAGCAGCTGCAGTGAAACCAGCATGCTGACTTAACAAATATAAGCTCCCACCTGCACCTGCACCACCTCCTCACCTTCATCCGCCTCCGTTTTGATGTCTGAGGAGTAAAATGGCATGGGAACTCCCTAAAAACAGTGAGACGAGGTTACAGTCTCTTTTGAAAAGCAAACTAACGTTTCTAAAAAGTGAATAATTTGACTGAAAAGGAAGGAAATCTTAAAACTAACCTCGTAAATTTTAGACGCCACAAGTTTTCTTCCTGTCGTGTTCATTCCCTCCATAACTACCACCTGATGATTCAAAGATGGATAAAAAAAAATAAGTTTATTTTAACGAAACAATGTTCCAGCTTTTTTTGTTTTAATTTTTCTTTATGCTCATTTTTAGGAACCACAAAAGCAAAGAACTCTAAACAAGCTGGGCACTAATATCTGGGTTTGGAAACGATAAGATGACCTGCATTTAAAAGTAGAAAAGCCATAATGTGTCTGTGCCAAACATCATCCGTTTTATGTGCTTGTCACGATATTCTCAGTCTGTTTTGTTCTACCTAGCTTATCCACAATCATTACAGGGCCAAACGTTGGGGAAGGACTGAATATTGAGCGGTATGAATTGTTATTTTTTGCTTGTTCAACAACAATGCATGACAAAGCAGTGAAGACCAGGATGCTCACGTTGTGGATGTAGTCAACTTTGTGCCACACAGTTTGTGTTTTGAGATAGTTTTTCCTCACTTTGATTTTTGTTTTTGGATTTTTTTTCAATTTTCTTTTATTTTTAGAGATTTTTTTAAATTAATTTAGATAATTTTGTTTGTTTTTCTAAATATTTTTTCTAACTTTTCAATATTATTTTAAATTCTATTTTGTTTTTGCTATAATTCTTTTTTTAGAAGACAAGAACACGTCTACAACTTGTATTACTCGAACACGCTGGTTTACTCTAAGAACAAGAGTAATGATATCAGGGATTTCTGTGGAGCTTGATTTAACAATAATAAATACATGTTTTTGAGATTATTTATGGTGAGATACTGAGAAACTGCAATCTTGTGTCTGGGGTGTACTTTTTTGACGGCCCCCATCTAAATCTGCAGCTTCACATACATCAGCATCAAGACAAAGCTCAAAGCTCAGAACAGCCAGATCCAATTTATTAAAAAATGAAATAAAAAAACTGTTGATACTGGTCAATACTTTCAACATTTTGCTCTGTAATGTTTGATAAAGTAAGTAGGGAGAACAGACTTGGGGACATCATGACGAGCACATGAAACGGATACGTTGCTTTGCTTTGTAGTTTTAAAGAAATGTGCACAAAAAAAAAACAAAAAAATCAGAACAAAAAAACACTTTTTTATTTAAATGAGTGCAGCACGCTTCCATACCAGCTGGACATGCAAGAAACACAATAATTGAGCAGAAACTTTTAGCTGTAACTGAGTCTTTCTGAATCACTGCCATCTTTAGACTGTCAGAGCTCTCGGTCAGACACCGGCTTCACCTCAAGCCCAGGTCCTTGGCATGCTCCGTTACTCTCGGTGGCCATATAACCTGCTGCACACTAACCTCAGTGCACAGGCAAAGGAGAAACCACCGTTCAGCGCGCACACACCCCCCTCTGAAACTCTTCCAAGTCAGTGGAGCTCACAGATTACAGGAATACGAGGCTTGTTCTTTCTTTGTGCATTTTGCAGTGTTCATCCTACCTGACCGGGAAACAGAGAGTACTCTTTAAGCTCGGAGAGGTCCACGGAAACCTGCTGGCCACCGTGCTCCGGTCCCGCCTCCAACAGAACAGACTGAGCGTTCAGTTTGCCGTTACTGTCACAGCAAATTTGGCCCGACACTGTGATGCTGTCCTGGAGGTGGAGAGCAGAGCGGCAGAAATGAATGAGTTGACTTCAGAGTGGTAAAGATAGAACGTTTGATTTTAATTTAAGGATCTGACATCAAATCTATGAAGACATAACTTTTATTAAAAGGAATTCAGTAAGAAAAAAAGTGTTTTTCTTGAAACGGTTCCAATGTAAGGCGGATAGAAACTCAAGATTCTTAGAATTTTTAAAGGTCAGAGATTAAAGAGGATGTCATGACTCAATAAAATCCAAACTGAAAACCAACTATGGGTTTGTTGCAGAAAAAAAAAAACACAATTTCACAAAGAAAATGGTTCATGAGAAGGAAAATGGAAAACGTTGCTAGAAATGATGGATCCAAGTGGAATAACATTAAGCAATGTGCCTTTGTGGAACATTTTGGTTTTTGGATTCTGGATCCAGAAAACCATCATCTCTTTCCCTGTGGCTGCGTGGCTTCTACTCTCACAGCAAAGATGGTTGTGTACCTGTGCAGGCAGAGACACACTGGAAAACTCCTCAATGTGGAAGTGAGTCCTGACGCTTTCCCCCAGATCCTCAATCTTCTCTGCCAACACTGGAAACATGAGGGACATGCATAAGGAAACAAAAAGCACCTCGACTGTTTTTAGGTTGATGACTGGGAAGCAAACGAGGTGTGCACACCATTTCTAACATCTCGTAACCTCTGGAACATGAATTTGTAGCTGCCGCAAAGGGACTCTTCGGGTCCCTCTACAAGGTCAACGTGGAGGCCGGCAGCCGGGATCTTCCTTCCCGCCCAACGGGTTCCTTGCGTGGCTCCAAATGTGACCACCACCTCCCCTTTGGCTCCACGCTGATTGTACTTCTGTGAGGTTGTTGCACTTCGAAGGAGACACATCAAGTCAAATCAAAGTCTCGTACTTCCTCTGACTTTAATCCAACAATTCTGACTTTATTCCTTTGACATTATTCCTTAAAATTCTGACTTTAATCTCAGAATTCTGTCTCCACATTCAGGCTGATGGCTCAGCTAAAAGACGTCCCGTAAACGGTGCGTGATGTTTCGTACTTGGGAGAGAAGCTGGCAGGAGACAGCAGCAGGCCGGGGCTGGCCAGCAGAGCAGTACTCCTCTTGGACTGCGGGTGTTCTGGAGTGGTTAAGGGGCGTTTCTGAGAACCCTGTAACTCGGTAAAAAGCAGGAGTCATGACACAGAGGTTCAACAAAACTCCATAAACTATGCAGAACTGAAAGTGTTAGAAGAAAGACAAAATCTAAAGCTGACCTTTGCTGGAGTAGAGTAAGAGTCGAGGAGATTCTCCTCTTCCTCCTCAGCTTTTATTCTGTTAGAACTGTTAAGGCTTGCAGTGACACAAACGCCAGACAAATAAATAAAATACTACTGAATATATGATTTTGTTTTAAAGTAAAGGATACAAATCCTGCAATGTGTTTATGTCCATGGTTCTGTTATAAGATTCTTCTTTTTTCCGGCTTGATTTGAACTTGTTCTTCTTGTTTAAAACCTGTCAAGAAACAAAAAGTCCAAATGTGAAAAAAGTGTGGAAAAGCTGAAGTTCATAAAGTAAAAAAGTGAAATAAGTGCAGCAGTCATGACAAACCCATCTGTGCCCTGCTTTTACCTCGTGTTCAAACTGCTCCAGCGTGTTCATGGTGAGGGGTTTGGGGTTTCTGCTGCAGTAGGACATCCACTCACACACCATGTCATCCTCCGGAATCCTGTGACAAATACACTGCTCAACCACTGAGCAACAAACACAGGTTAAAACATGTGCATCACAATAAAGCTTTTGAATAAAACAGCAAATATCAAAACGCTGAAAAATCCAATGGAGAATGTATGAAAGGACTAAAGACAGAAACAGTTCATACAGATCTGAAAACATCAGATCCACATGAGGATTAGATTCTACAGCTGCTGCAAAGCTTTGAAAAATTCAGAAAAATTGAATAGACTAAAATATTTTCAAACAAAAATAAATTACAAATAGAAAAGATACATAAAAACAAAGCTATTGTATGGACAGTAGTAATCCTACAATCAATGCGTCTGACGTGTGATTTATTGCACAAAAGCTTGATAGACAAGCTACAGTAACATCACTGGCATCGTTGCTGCAGTCTTAGTATTTCAGGTCACGTGATCCACAGGTTCCACTGCTATTCTTTAGCTAACACTACAGCACTTGAAAAGTGAATCTTTAAATGTCAAATACTCACTCCTCTCTAGGACCGCGTCATCCTTGCAGGGTATGCAGAAGACGTCCAGTTGAGATTTTAAACTTTTTGCGGTTGCGAGCGCCATTGTTGTCGACTGTAGGACTCTGTACTTGCCAGTCGGGTTAAGTTGGTTGTTTGGTCTCGGCGTCAAATTGGTGATGCTAACGCTAGCTTTGCGTTAGCTTGAGGAAACACCGACAATCTGGTTAAGTTGACTGCTCGATGTTAAATCTTTCAATGCTTTGCCAAATACATAAAAACTTAACGGAATAAATCCCAGCAATGGTTATTTCATTTTACCGCGAAAAAGGGCTGTAGCTATTGGCGGCCGGAAATAACGTTAGGCAGGAAACTGTGTTCTTCAAGGTCCCCGTCAAAATAAAAGCTCTGGCATAAATCGCCTTAAGGGGCTGATGTTTGATGTTGAAATTAGTGCACTTTGTGTCCCACAAGTTTATCTATAGTATTTTCATATAAAAATACATCACAAGATATTTAAAATTAGCTGAGGAAAGAACATTGTATCTCTGCATTCTTGTTTACAAACACATTTGAAAATTATATATAGTGACATTTTATGCTGAGTTGTAGAGATCATGCAAATAATAAAAAACAGTTATAGCCAGTACTGCAAGTTTCTTTTTGCTACTGTAATGATTAGTCCTTCTACATTCACTTAAATAAAAGCAATATGAAAAGAAATTGTGAATTATTTAAAAAAAGGCAATATTTTATCATGTCCCTCAGTTTAGTTAAACTCTGTGACACTTCATCAATCCTCCCCTTTTTATTAATAATGGTTTAGTCCAACCAAGGATCTCACAGCTTAAAAAAAAAATCACACCACTTTGTCTTTTCAATGTAAATTATACATAACAATTTAGATAAAAATAAATTACAGGTCATTTTGGACATTGACTTCATAACACGTTCACATTTTTCCCCAAATCACACAAATAGTGAACAAACTATTGGATTAGCGATGCACGTAAATGTAAATGAGTAGCTTTCCCAGTATAAACATGACACTTGAAGTTCATAAAAAAAACCTCTGTCTGACCTACACACACAAAAAAGGACATCCTCAGATTTCCGACATTGTAGACTCATTACTTTCCTCCATCTGCAAAAGCAATCATTTTGGTCAACATTACTGTTAAAAGCCCAGATGGATGCCAAGCGGTTGTGGAAACACACGCCTCACTAACCTGAGTGGAATAACATCTGCCCACTTGGAGGAATCTCCATGACATCACCCCCTGGAGTGACTCACTGAGTTGGGATGACAACGCATGAGTGTCGGTTACCTGAAAATCACATCGCATGACACACAAAAAGGGCTTTTTGTCATTTTGGGAATTAAGATTTTGGACAAATACTGAGCAGTAATTGTTTTTTAAGATCAGATTGTATGTGTCTTAAGCTTTTACTTTAATACCTTCATGAGGTTAAAGCAGGCATTTCTGAAATGCATGTTGCTGCTGCAGCTCACAATACTCATGGTGGAACCCAGAATTACCTCAGCAGCTGAATTCAGTTTCTCTTGTTGCTTTCATCAGGACAGAAAACAAAGATAAAAAAAATCATTTTAAATGAACTGTTGCGGCTTTAGGCAATGTATGCTCAGTCAAACTACTGCAGCAGCTGCCACATATTTTCCGACAGTCAAAAAGATAGGTATGTTTTTCCTCCTTGCCTTTTTCCTGCGATTTTGAGCTTTCATGGCGTTCCCGATTTCCGTCCGTATGGCTGCCGTGACGGCTGGCTTGTTGTTGTTCAGAATCTCCTCCAGGTGGTGCTCTATCAGCATGTCTGCCACTGTGAAGAGAGCCGTCTTGAAGCTGATTCACAGCAACTTTCCTGGGTAAAACCCAGGACAGCCCAAACTGTTTCTCACCCATAAAATCAGAGAGGTGGGAGCAGAAGGGGTCTCTGTGCTGTAAGAAGAGGAAGAGTAGGAGATTCTGCTGAACTGGCAGGTGATTGGGTTCTTGCACTTCATCATCGCATTTCTTTCCTTTTTCCCGTTGCTCAGTGGTGTACACAGCACCAATTCTGTGCTCTGGATCTGCAGAGAATTTGAAAAAAATGAGGACATTTTCAGCTGCTGGGTTAAAAACTGGCCTGGATGACCCTGACACTAAACTTCTGTTATCCAACTTTAGGCTGAGTTACTTGTTTAGTTCAGCTTTTCACTTTGTAATCTAGGTTTCCTATGAATGTTGAAGTGTTTGCTGCAGTTTCTAACTTTTTCCTCTCTTTGTCTTTGTGTTATTTCTGCCTGGTCCCTTTCATGTCCTCTCTGATCTTCACTGATCAAGGAAGGAAGTCGCTTGTTCAACATGGGAGATTACATCAAAAAATCTACAGTGGAGTCAGTTTGTTGCTTACATATCTCATTTAAACTTTAATGACTATTATTTCAGTAGAATGGGACCAAAATCACCAGTTATTTGGTCTGGTTTTGGTTTCTTGGTTATGAGTTTGTGTTTTATAAAGGCAACAAACCCAAACTAAAGTTGGATTACACTTGATGGAAGGCACACCCTTTGGGTGTTGGTTCAAAAATCAGGCAACGATGACCCCACCTCTAGGGTTGGACAAAAAAAAACCTGTCAACATTTTGGTTTGTTGTCAGACTCAAACTTGCTGCTTATGAGATACTCTAAATAGTACTTTAAATACACAGTTATGAGAAAGGAAATATTAAGATTAGTCAAACTTTACTGTCATTTTGTCTCAAACTTTTATAATCCCCTAAAAAAACGAGATTGTGCCCTCCAAATGCAAAAAACTATACAGTTGTACATTTCTTTTGAACTGATGACACTATAATGCCTCAAATAAAACAAACTCTTACAGCACAAAGATGAGTCTGACTTTAACTTTAGATTTCTGACTTTACTTCATAGAATTCAGTCTTTAATTATTAACGTTGTGATTTTAATCTCAAAATTTTTACTTTTACCATAGAAGTGAGATTTCTCAGCAGAATTCTGACCTAATTTTTTTTTAGTTCTGAACTTAATCTTAAAATTCAGGATTTAATCTTAGAATTCTGATAGGAAGTCTTTAAAGTCAGAATTCAGTACACACTTTCTTACAGATAAACGTGAGGCTGAATTGATTTCTCATCAGATGGAAGTAAAGCTCTGTATAAATTTTTTACAGAGTATTTCCAAAGCTTGCTTAAAGGTCTCGGGTGTCAGGTCAATAAAAAGAAAAAAAAAACTAAATTCCACATATTTATTGGAAAACTAGCACCTCCAGCTACAGACCTACAGATTCTTAGCTGTGAGTACACGCAGTTCTGAGCAGCGGTTGCTGTTTACCTTTGTGGGCGGGACTCTGCAGTTCACGCAGACCCAGGTGCTGACAGTTCAGGGAGGAAGGGAGAGTTTGGAAGAAGCCAGAAGGGCCTGACAGAGGAATATTACAGGGGCTGTATACCAACACTTAGACACATGTCATGTAAAGGAGGAATATTTGACTTCTGATCATCGAGTTGACTCAAGTCAACAACAAAAATCAATAAACTGATTAACGTTTACAGAGTTAGGGTGATTTTTACACAGATTTTTTTTATTAAAAGTTCATTTTCAACCTTTTGGACCTTTTTTTTTTTTAGATGGAGTTTTGTGAACTACTATAAAATGTCTGGGTAGTGTGGATGGTTGTTTTTAGAAACCAGAGAGTGCAACAGTAACCCTGACATTTTCCCACAAGTCAGTGCACAAAAAAATCAGTGTTTAAATAGCAGTTTTCAAAGGCAGAAGCAAAACCTCTCTGGGACAAAAGGATATTTGGATGCTTTGTAACTCTGTGGGCAGGTTGGGGTATTGCAGCACGCACGGATGCAGGAGCGTCACAAGACGAACACACAGATCCCCCAACAGCCCTCCATCCATGGCCTGGGGTGGGATACTGAGTGGCAACCTGCCCCCATCCACAGGATGACCTCCATGACACCAGCTCGCTTTCTTCACACATCCTTGAGGTTTTAGGAGGAGCCATCGCTTTCTGTAACGCACACAGAACTCGCTTATTCAAGACAATCCCGATCCAAACTATTTACTGGATGGTATTTAAGACTAAAGACTACTGACTGTGTAGGACAAGAAACGTCTAAAAGGAGAGATGGCTGGCCCACACCTGATACTTTAGCCTTTATCTTTGCTCTGTGGGAGAATATATATAAAAAAAAAAAGCTTAATTAAAAGCAATGGCTGCTTGTTCATATTTGAGGTTAAGCAAAAACAACTCTTGCAGGTGGAGCTCAGCCAACCCTGAATCCGTTTGTGTTGTTTTTACTTTGAAAGCAAAAATCTTGAGAGTCACCATGAGACTCAAGGAAGATGTGAATAAGTCACTCATTGACATTAATTTTTGACTTTCGCTTAGGTGGCTTTACAAAATCTAAGGAAGTTAAACTATGTTATTGCAGGCGACAGGGGAAAACACAAAACCTGCTCATCTCTGAGACTGTCTAAGAAAAAAAAAAAGGCTCTGAACGCCAAACTGAAGTTCTTACCTGATGTCATGCTCAGACGTCTGCTGAGCACATTTCAACTTAAGGTGGATTATTATCTGTGCAAAGCAAACAAAAAGACTTAAACATCCACCTTTTCAGTTTTGAGGTGAATAAATCTGTTAATACCCCAGCATTTGCCAAACTGAATGCCTGAAGAACCGCCTCAACATCAGACCAAACTGAAGGTCTTACATCTTTCATCTGAAAGAGATAAAAAGCAAGGCACAGGCTGGAGTTATGATGCTAGAGTCAGAACATGAATTTCCTAACATTTGAGCAATTTTGGTTCAAGTCTGGACCAGACCGAAGTGATTTTGACATCCTGCGGTATTAAATTCAGAGCTAAAATTAAGGATGACCTGAAAAGACAGCAGTAATCGGAGCGAACCAAACAGATCTGTGAAGGAAATCAGATCTTCAGGGTCAGGCTCCAGACTTGGAGACACACCGGGGAACATGCAGTCCTTCAAATCTGTGGGGAAAATGCAACAGAAATAAGAAAAAGACACAGAAAGCCAGCAACTACAGATGAAACTATAGCTAACAGCCAGAATCTAGCAAAATTACATTTGATTAGTGTTCATCAATATGCAATGCCCCTTTCTTAATAAATAAATGTTCAGATACATGAACATGCGCATACATACCAAGCTGAAGAGCTTTCATTTCAATGCCTGAATACCAGGACCCAGCTGCTGCAACTGCAACAAACCATTGAATTATAACACGCTTTTAGATTTTACTTTTGGAGTGCACATACAGGTGTAATTATCACATAATTATGTTAAACAAATAATAATAAAGTCCTAAGCTGTGTTGTTACCATGTTTGACACCACAAAAATGAGGAAAAACGGGCTTAATTGGGTTAGTTTGTGTCTTTTTCTTTAGTTTAGTTTCTGAAGTTTGAGCTCACCGGTGCAGTTTAACCTTTGAGCTCCTGCTTCATCCCAGACCAGGATGAGGAGGCCTCCGGTACTCGTTGAAACGTGCCTTTGTCCCTGCTTGCTCATTAACATGACGAGCCGCAGCACCTGGACAGGTGTTCGACAAACACAACTCCAGCTTAGCAAGCTAGCGCTACACGCTAACCCAAACCCTCTAAGCACAGCTTTAACCGGCAATATTTTCGGTAAAAATCGAGCGTTGGGATTTTTAATAAACTCAAAAGTGTGTTATTTGTGTGGAAAATGGCACTAAAGACTCTTACCTGCCGGATTTCTTGCAGCATTTCTCTTTGAAATGATTTAGCTAAAGACGCTAATGAGCTACACACTTGTTCAAAGGAGAGTCATTCAGCAATCACCTTTAAAAGAGGGAAGCTTTTCCACCTTTGCCGCTGTAAATTAGGTGTTTAGTTTTGTCATGCAAGATGTGAATTTAAAAAAATATCCTTCGTTTTAGTCATCAACTACATTAAGAAAAGACCCTTTTCTAGTGTAAAAATGTTTTTACACTAATATTTTGGTCTTCTTCTAGTCAATTATTATTATTATTAATTTTTAACATTAACTTATTATAGTTTGAACTTAAAAAACTTTAATTACTACAACCAGTTGTTTACTTCATTGTTCTGATGATGGACATACATAAAGACATTTTCTGAGTATTTCTTTATTCAGTGTGTTGTGAATCAGGAGCACACAAAAAAAGCTGTTTGAAATAGAGCTTAGGCTATTTGTGACGTAGAAAACACACTGGGCGGAGCCACAAGCTCCCTTCTCCGTTCCATTTTGATGCATCACTTGCAGACAAATAATTTTCCTTGTCTGAGCTGATATCTGGCTCAAAACCGTTCGGCTGGATAGCTCCAGTATTGCTTGCCATTTTTGTTGCGCTGGTAATGTAAGGTTGATGGTGTGGGCTTAGAGCTGGCAGGACAGAGTGAACATATGGATGATGGGAAGTGGGGGTGGACTTACTTTGAGTCAACTGTTCCGTCCACAACACAGAGGCGAATTTCTAATCAACTACTGCCACTCCACAGAAACTGCACTATAAAAATAATCAAGTCTTGTTTATTGTGCCTAAAAAAATGGCATAATCATAATTAAAAGATCACTGGGAACAGTTTCAAAATATCGAAAGATGATCAGAGTGGGATTTTTAAGTCCATCTAGCAGCTGAACATGATGTGGGAATCTTTGAAATTACACTTTGTTGGTTTCTAAATGTCTCCCTTTACACTGAAAGCAGCAAAATAACTATAGATAAACTATTGGAACTGGTACTGAATATTAATACTGTAGGCTATAATTCGCCGATTATGCCTAAGTGCGTGTTCAAAAATCGAGGTCTGGAACGATTTTGAGGTTTTCCACCAAAAGATTTATTCCTGACACCAAAATATCTAATACATGAATTCAGGGTCTCCAGCTCTCCCTAGGAACGCATCTAGTGGATGCTCTTCTCCGTGCACGAAGAATAGAGACACCCTATTTCCCTTTGACCCAGAGTTTTATGCACAATATGCAAAAAGAAGGTTGGATCAAAATAAGAGGTTGGATTTTCTCCCTGGAGATGCATTTTCCCACCGTCTGCCTTTTCCCATTCTTTCGCAGGTGCCTCTGCTCCTCGTTAACTCCTTATCAGCTCTCCGTTCACTCCCGCCTGCAGACATTTGTTTCAAAGCAGCATACTCCCTATATGAACTAACCTTGTATGCTGTGAGAAACTATCCTATCATTCATTCACACAATCATAAAAATGTCTGCAAAGTTTAAACCATGAAAAACCCTTTTGTTTAAGTATTCAATGTCTACCAAGTTTATCACTTTTAACACTAAACTTTCATACTGGTTAATACTGAATTATTATGACACACACATAAGTATTTGTTTATTTAGACTTCATTTCTTTAATACATAAACACACATTACAATATACCTCAATTTGTGAACATTTCTTTTTGAACATTTTTATTTCTACACATCTATGCAACATATTGACTGAAATGATTGCAAAGAGATTTTAAAGTAAGACCTTTTATTTCAATTTCTTGATACAAGCAAAATAACATGATTTACTGTTGAAAACTCAATAAAAGGAGCAGAGTCCATGCCTGTCTTGATTGTAAAATGTGAGTAAATATAATTCACTTTAGATGGTCTTTATAAAACAAAAAAAAAAAATAAAAAAAAAATCACTTTTTTTGTTTTCTGGACCACTCCGCATAGCCACCAGCATAATTTTGAGCCCTACAACAACAAAGAAAAAGGGACAAAATGCCATTAATACAGGAGAAGTAAGCACATTTAAACATATTTCATTTAAGCCCTCAAAATAAAAACAAAGGGTCTGCAAGTATTTGTAGTAATTTGGAACCAACACTACATTATGTAGGTTTAACACCAATTTAAATAGTAACAATAATTTATTTACTTGGAGTATCCGAGCTGACGGGCCTTGTTTGCTGCCATTGCGCCTCTCCTGCCCATCTGGCAGTGAAACACCAGATCCTCTGAATCCTGTTCTGGCTTTGTTTTTCCGTATTTTTCTTTAAATTCTTCCGGCGACAATTTTAAAGCACTCTCCACATGCTCAACTAAAGAGATTAAAATATATATATATACAGTTGATCAGTGTATCACAGTGTGTGGTGACCAAAAAAGATGGAATCTTAGGTAAAGCATTCAGAACAGGAAAAACCAGATTAGTGATCTTGTCTGCTCATCTACAAAAAGAACATTCGTTACCCACAGCAGCATGCGATGATGACACTGGTTTGACAACATATACTTACCTCTTTTTATGTACAACAAAAGAGAAAGTATAAAGTAGAAAAAAAAGACTTACGTGGAATATGTACGGATCCTAAAATATGGCCCTTATCCACTTCTTCCTTTGAGCGAACATCGACTAGAACAAAGTGCGGCATCTCTTGCAGACGAGCCAGGACGACTTCATAGGGGATTTCCATAACTGATGATGAGAGTGGAAACACGTCAAAACTACTTTTTGGAAAACCTTTATAAATCTCAAGTAACTTTTGATTGCACCGATTTAGAGGATTTAGGTGGTGCATCGGAAACGCAAAGGAAGTTCTGAGATAGGAACATGACACCTGTGCTTATGTAAATAGATGCAGGTGGAAGCTGCCTGATGCTTACATGAGAGCAAGACAATTCAGGCATGCAGAGTCAGATCTGGGCTGACACTTCCTATGATACACTCAATGCTACAAACCAATTTTCCTCATCGAGTATCCAAATTCTCTGCAGTGTGGGACTCTGGTGGCCGAGATTTTAAAGGCTATTCGGATACAATGCTCTCTACTTTCTTTTTTTTTTTTAACAAATGCCAAATAGAATCCACTGTGTTCTGGTGTTGAAAAATGTGATGGAATATATATACAAAATGCATTCAAATATACACACATGTATTTATCAAAATGTAAAATTGATCAAACGCAATGCATTGTGGTCCATTTTCGCCAATTTCGTGACAACTAGTTTTTCGCAGAGGCTTCTGGGAAACTTGGATAAAGGAACCCAAACAGGAAAAGAGTTGTTTCCGTTGCCCTAAACCGGCCAGCAGACTGCCTGGACTGAAAGTGGACCTTTGTGATTTATCATGGCCAAAATTAGCTTGAAATGATCGGTATGCCCTTTGGTCGAGGGGAAAAACTGTTTGTGTGGATTCAAGCAATTTAAAGGTGCGGACGGGTGTGTTTACAGGTTCAGGTGCGATCATTAACCAGCAGGGCAAGAAAACCGCAGCGGGTCGCTGTTAGGCGAGTGCATTCCCAGCGGAGACAACTTACTTTAGCTTTGAAGCTGTGAAAACAGCGGAGTCACTTTTAGTTATAAAGCGTAAAATACATAAAGAATCATGAGGATTTTCAAGATTAATAATAAGAGGAGTGGAGCTCTTTGCAAACATGTTAGATAGACTTCACTTTTTACTTTATGTGGCTCAGAACGCGGTTGTTAAATGAGAAATTAAAAATAATTATGAATGAAAACGGCAAAGTTTTGAGTTGGCAATGTCATGCATTACATATCATATTTCAGTTCTTGTAATATGATCATTACTAAGGTGAGAAGCAGCTGCTACTTAGGAGGAAAAACACTCACCTGCGTTCGCCGTCTCGGTGAGTTATGAAGGTAGATATCTGAGTCATGCTAGTATTGTACGGCATCTTCCTCATCGTGTAGTGACATTTCATTGGCTTACACTAGGAGTGGGCGGGGCATGGCAAACCACATTGGGTTGATTAGCCAATCACATCAACTTCAAGTAATAGTTTTTTTTTTTAGACTTTCAAAATAAGAAATGCACTCATGAATGAAATATTTGTGAAAATAATTAATATATTTTCAATTTAAAAAAGGAAACAGAACTATTTATAACTGCTTTATGCAGAGAAATATAATAACATTCAGACTAACGAAAGTACACCCACCTTTAATTGAATATTTTTACAGAAAAAGTTCCTGTTATGGCTGTAAAGTAAAGCAATCAGACAACTGTACAGTCAGTTGTTTTACTATTTCAAAATAAAAAAGAGCATTAAAAAGAACAACAAATACTCTTTCACCGTTAACCTGTAGTTCTGTATTTTTTTTTAAGTCATTGCTTTTTTTATGTAATCAACTCAGTATTCACTTACTGATCTTCTTTTTCAACGCCTAACCAAGTCTATTCAAAACACGGTCACTATCAGGCATCTGCAAAGCCCCATGAAGATCAGAATCAGCTCTTCGGAAAACTGATAGCCTGTGAAATGTGCAGGGAAGCTTAAGGATACTATAATGTACAAACTCCTTACAATGTTCTGTTTTACTAAAAACACAACAATGATTAACAGAAAATGTATTTGTGGCCAGATTGTCTCACAGATATCTTCAGAGCTTCACATGAATAAAAACATTCAAATACATCCTAAAATGTAGCATCTCTATCCGACAAAATGTAGCATAAGCTATTTAGCACACTAAACATAGCACAGGATTTTATGTCGAAAGTTAAAACATTTGTAAGAACATCCTCTTTCAGGTACACATGTGATGGGCTGACACATTGAGTTTTACCTATGCTTTTGTTAAACAAACAGATGCACATCAAGCGTTTGTGAAAAAAAAAAAACCTGAGGTAGGATGACAAAGCATAAGCATCATAAGCCTAACAAATACATGCAATATGTATAGACGTTACCCAACACCTGAGTTTTCTCTAGTGAATGCTCCAAATTTACTGAGTCATGCTGAGTTCTCATTTAGACACTCTCCTACTTAGAGCCCCTCATAGTCTAAAATTATAAGTAATACTGGAATTACATCACAAAAACAGAATCTTAAGAAAGTAAAAAGACCCTTGTGTCAAGAAAAAAGTTTATATTTTCTGTCTTGTAAAAAAAAAGATCTTATTTGGAAAGTTTCAAAATAATCAGATTTTAAGAAAACATGTCTTCCTGACAAGAGTTTTTCTCTTAAAACAAGAAAGCTCGTTTAAAAAACTTTTTCTAACATAATTTTTCGTCTGCTTCTGATTCACAATGATTTAAATATCGAAAAAAATCAGAAACGAGTTTTAATGAGTATTAATCTTAGTTTTCTTCACATATGTCCTCTATCATCAGAAAACTGGTACAAGAGTATGTTAAAAACACAGTTTTCATCAGTGGGAGTCATTTAAATCAACACATTTAAAAATCAACGAAACATCATAGATATTTTACAAATTCACCATCAGACATTTAAGCAGGACAAAATACGTTTTTGTTGTCAAAGGGAAACAGAAACTCTACAAGGAAGAGAAAAGTTACAATAAGCTTCCATCGGGAATTTTTCACATGTTGAATTTCCATTATGGCAGCATTCAATTTTCTTAAAGGGGGTTTTGGTGCTTGTATTTACATATTTCGGCTCAACTCTTTCATTTTCTTCCGCCTGATGGTGACGAGTATCCTCTCTGTCCCTTTTGGGGCTGTTTTCCCAAATTCCCTTGAGTGTTATAGCGGAAAATGGCCTCAATGTGGTGCTCTAACAAGGTACTTGGAGTTGTAAAAAGAAGACATCCCGTTAATCTTTGTTTTGAAGCTGTTTCTTATGATTTTATTAGCTTTGGACAGAACAATTAAAATACAAAACTGTCTTCCAACCCTCTGCTTGTGTTTCCACATACTTTCAATCTTTTTCAAGCATTAAATCACTGAGTTGAGGAGGTCCCCAAAATAAGAGAGGACGCTGCTGCATGGATTTGTAGTTTGTTTTTGTTCTTGCTTCTGTGCAGAAGCAGTCACACAAATGCAAAACTTTTTTACTGCAAAAATAAAAGATGCACCTTTAGGATGAAAAAGATAAAATCAAATAAACAAGAATACTGTAATTGGGGTACAGGCCTTGTGTGCAGGCAAATATCCAAACATTTGCTTTGAACGTTGTGGTTTTGCAGGTTCATTCAAACCACAAGCCACTCAGTTCCTTATCTTTTCAGATCAAATTTTAAGCTACTAATGCAGAAGTGTTGGAAAATTTTCCCTAAAGCATGAACAGACATGAGCTTAAATTCTGTGTCATAAAAACAGACATTGTGAGAGGGGAATTCTTATGCTCAAACAAGCCTTTTTTCTGCTTATGATACAGCAGCTACACAAACACACCCTGCATTTATGAAGCCGTAATAAGTAAGTTAATAAATTAGTCAATTCATCTTGCACGTTAATCTACACTTTTAACCATTTAAGGTTGCAAGGAATAAAACAAAACACTGTCTTCCTCCTTTGCATTTCAATGAACACAACTTTAACAGGGAATTTTGACGCCCCGTCATTGTGTAGGGAACCACTGACAATCTCACCACTTTATTTAAAGATTGCGTGTCATGTTTTGTTGGTCTCTTTACACTGGTTTACCCCACTTGTCTTGTTTTTGTGCTGTTTCTGTTTGATGAAGGCATGATGTGTAAAATCAGCCTTACTGAGTTGCACAAAGTCAAGGGAAGGGGAAGACGCTTTTAGCACAGAACAGAAACAGTTTCATTTATTCAATTTATCTAAATATAATGGAGGGAAGGTTGTTTTTGTAGTTTCTTTTGTACCATGGACAAAAGTTAGCTTAGCTGAGATTGTGAATATTTTGTTAAGTTGCCCCCTCATTTTGAGGAATGGTTTAGCCCAATGCTTTATTACCAAACTGAACATAATTGGAGAGTCTTTTCTTCTTGGTTTTTGGTTTCTTTAATAAAAACACAGATAAGAGCTCTCAAGTAACATAATAATATAAATCATATGATAATGTGAGCCTCATTTCCTGTGGTTTGTGCACTCATTGTTGCCATACTGAGTTAAACAAGAATTGTTCCCCCAGTTTTAACCAAACAAACACATTTTTGGACACTTTAACAAAAGGTATTATTTAGCATACTTTGAAGCCAAGATAGGCTTAAAAAATAATGTTTACTTCAGTATTTTGTCATAAATTCATCAGCTAATGTGAAATTGATGACAGAGTGTTAGGGTCACTGTAAAAAAAAAAATAAACACATGTATCAGAGTAAAGTCATAAAATTGTGAGAATAAAATTCAAAATTTTATGAGACTGAAGTTGTAAAATCATTATGACTTTGTTCTGTTAAGTTTTATTATATTATTGCTTTTGTTTTTTTTTATTGCTTTTATGGATTTATTGTAATTTTTCCTTTCATTGTGTTTTATTGCTTAGTGATTTTATTTATATTTGACGTCATGTTTAGCACTTTGGTTTCTCCTGCTTTTATAAACTTTATAAAAATAAGAAATTTGAATGATTTAAATCTAGGAAAAATGTTTTTTCTTGAATGAAGTCGTGAAATTATAAGAAAAAAAGATTAAAGTCATAAAAGTATAAGAGGAAAGTCAAAATTTCAAGAGGAAAAAGTTGTAAATTTCATATTCAAAATGTGGCAATTTTAATGGTGAAAAAATTATGTATTTTTGAAAATAAAACGTTGTATTTTGTTTTCAAAATGTCTTTCATTACCAGTTTATATCATGTTGCAGTCGGAGAAATCAACTGGACATCACAACGCTCAATAATCTCCTTGAATATGCTTTATATTTTTTGTTCATGCACAACAGTATTTTCAAAATATAATGACTTTTTCCTTTTCAAAATTACATTTTTAAGTCATAAATTTACAATTTTATTCTTATGAAATGTGTACTTTTTTCCAATCTTAGAACAAATTTCGTCTAATAATATTTTTTGCATATTTCTCATAATTCTATATCTTTTTTCTGGTAATTGTATTATGTTTCTCTCATAATTCTGCAACTTTTTTGTTATTTATTTGTTGTGTGTGGGGGCCCTATTACTTTGTTGTAAAAACATAAAGGGGATTTTACATATATTTGAAATATTTGAAATATTTTTCTTTCCATTCACCTAAATTGTTATTATGTTTTTATTTCGTAAAGTTAGCTAGTTTTTAGCTTTAAAACCATACAAACATGCAACCATCTGTCCAGATTCTTTTTGTAAGGAAAACACAAAAAGGAAAACTTTGGATATTTTTGTTTACTTTCTTCTTTTGTAGCTTGGGGCTTCATTCCTCTGCTTTTAATTAAAAGTGTTTTTCCACGTTTTTCTAAAGCTTCAAGCCGAACCTTTTTGCTCATTCAGCTTGTAAAAATAAACATGTTTGGATTCCATTCACAGCAGGAAACCCATCTGCGTTTTAATTGGTTCAGTGAAAAGAATTTACAAGACATGATTAAATGTTCGGAATGTCAGGTCTACATCAGCCCAAGTTTCCGCCAGCAGAGCTGCGGCCTGTCCTGGTGGTTCTTCGCAGTAGCTGCTGTTTATCTTCATGTAAAGCATCAAGTCAATACAGACATTCTTACAGATAGTTTAAAAAGGTCTTAATGGTCCTAAAAATGCTAGATAGATCTCACATGGGTATGCGTACAGTGCTGTTAACCAACATATGACCTAAGGAAGCACTGAATGCATTCATATCTCCACATCTGCTCAATCACCAAAGAGAAGCAGCAGCTCCAAGCTCTCTGGATGTGCAAACTTTGCCTCTTTATGTTAGTGTGTATTTAGACTGGAAAAGTCTGACGGTCTGGACCAAGTCCACTTAATTTGGTCCAGATGGAGCCTTAAACCTTGCATTTGGTCTATATTCGGACTTGTGTCTACTGGACATTTCGGTTTCGATCTTTAGCCATGTGGCTAAAGATCTCCTCAGTCATTGGCCAGGAATCATGAGGGCAGGGCAAAGCAACGAGAGGGAGAAATTATAAAGCCCTGCTAGAATTCCCCAGGAAGAAATCATAGAAGTCCTTGCCTGCATTCACCCGACCACATTCCTTTGAGTTGCTGGGTCTTGTCATTGCTCCGCTGTGTTTACTTCCCATAATACCTGGCTACAATGGCCGTTTTAGTTTAGTTCTTTCTCTCCAAGCACAGAGCCTTTTCAGACTGAATATCAGAGGGAACCAAAGTTCAGTCAGATTGGAAACAAAGTGAGACCACCTCGACAAATGGGTGTGAGAGCGTTTACTGGTCCTGGACTAGAGGCCGTTTGGGTGCATTTAGACAGAAAAATTGTTCCGAATTATCAGGGGAGACAAGCTTTGGTTTCTTTAAGCAAATGTGTCCAGTCTGATTATACTCTTATATTTTCTCATTTTGATGCCAAAGGAAGAAAAAAATCAACATAGAGATGTTCTGAATGTCAACACAGTCAGGATTCTCTATCTTTTTTAAACTGGCGGGTTTGTGACACCCTCATCTCCAGCTGCTGTTGGAAAACGGTTTCCAGCAGTGAGTGTACAGCTGTGTGGCCCAACAAGCATGCAAAGTTCAAACTCCCACTCTTTGCTCAAACGGAAATGCGCACATTTTTCTTACGTTTTCATTTCAAATGAGGATTTCCTAAAGACTTTTTTTTTTTACATTTTCTGTGACAACCTGCCGCTCATCCCGCCTTTCAGTGGCACATTTAAGATCTTTTGTTAAAAACCTTCAACTGCTATGGATGTCGGATGTCTGAAGAAAACCTCTTCTTCTCCCACAGGATTGATCCAAAACTAGCACCAGTTTCTGGCAGACATCATCAGACATAACAACATGCGTCTTTGGTTCTCCACTTTAGGATGAAGTCTGCATAGAAGCAGGTTTATTTCATTCTTTCTTCTTCATTTTTTCCTGTTCACTTACACACTTAGTAGTGATGTTTGTTTAGTTGAGAAAATAAGGACGTAGGAACGTCTAAACCGGAAGTAGTTGTAGTATTGGGATTGAAAAACTATGACATTTTTGTGCTCACTACAATAAATACCTGAAAAATGATAAAACTTTTTCTTAGCAGTTTTTAATATGTAAGAGATTTTGTGGCTTCAGAAGGTACAATTGAAAGTTAAAAACTGAGTGGAACCTTGAGCTTCAAAATGGATCTGTATAAATCTGCATAGAAATAATTACTGTGACTAAAAACAGCAACTACCTACAAACTTTAAAGTCATAAATGATGAGAACAGTACAGCACAAATACGATTATATCAGAACCAGCAATGAGAACTGCATGAAGGCGTTGTGGTTCAAAATCTCTAAATAATGCGAAACTCTTGTGCTTGGATGAAATCTGTCAGTTGATCTTGATAATTCAGGAATGTAAAGATAAGTATTCAGCTTTATTAAAGCAAGGGAGGATGTTTGTGTCTGACCTGCTCTGTTAATTCTCATTTTGTCCAACTCTTTGCCACTTAATTAAAGTCAGCCTTTGTCTCCAAGTATAATGATTAAACTATGTTAGGCTGTAAATTTACCTTTGCAACTTAAGTAGATTTATAAAACAGTGAGGAAAAAGGGGAAGTTTACGATTTGAACTCTGTTATTACAGAGAGGGAATGTACTTTAAAAAACGCAGTAATCTGAATGAACCAGAAACCATGTCTGTGCAAGAACTCGGCTCCTCAGGGACAGACTCAGGCTCAAGACCTGAAAACATGCTTTTCCTTAAATCTGTGAGAACTGAGGCCGAAAAACAAGCAAAAGCGTGGAGGCAGCGTGCTCAAATGTGAGGTACAGCTTTCCAACCACCCATAATTTTGCAAGGAAGAAATCAAGAAACCAAATTAAACTTTAAAACCGTTTGTCTTAAATTATTCACTTGTTATTTTTCGATGAGGCTCATCATTGAGACAAAATATGGCTGCTAGTAAATGCAAAATACTTTTATTTGAAAGCGATCAGATGATCTTAGAAAAAGTCCGATATGGCATGATATGATATTTCAAACTGTAATAACACTAACTGAAGTCACTGTTGATACTGAATGAACACAAGGAATGAATCCTCCAGAGATTGGAGTAAAGTGCTGTGTCACCAGTGAACTTTAACCTTTGAGCTATTCATTTCTCCTAGTATTTCAAAGAGGCCCACAGATTAATAATAGCGCATTGTTACGATGACTCATCATAATAATGATGGCAAGTAATTTGAGTAAATATGAGTATTAATATTGACAAAGATTAAGAAATCACCAATTCAAACTCCTTTAAGCATAGCAAAATTAACAGAAGTAATAGTTTTAAATAGCACTTATTGAAGGATTTTATTTTCCTAAAAGCTTTTCATATAAATGCTATTATGTTCATACAGCTTGATACAGTGGTTAATTTTAAATCACTTTTTGCTTTTTAATTACTTTATTTTATCACTAAAAGTAGGGATGTCCCGAATCGTCCACGTATTTTCAGATATGATCGGAATCGGAAGTTGTCTCCCGATCAGTGATATTATTTTGATCAGTGCTATGCAATGTCAAATAATAAACAAAGGTAAATTAAACAAAACTAGACCAACCTGGATCACTTTAAAGCATTTAAAAAAATGTTTTACAAAAGTATCGGATCGGGACTCTGCATCGGTATAAAAATCAAATGACTTGGAATTGTGTCGGGGCCCAAAATCGGAACATCCCTAAATAAAAGTGTGTGTTACGTGGCTTTTTTTTAACTTACAAGTGTGTTGTTGGAGGACTGAAGTGTGCAGGAGACAGGAGTGCAGCTGGGAAGGGGCATGGTATCAAATGGACTGGGTAGGAGTTGGCTTCTGGTGTCATGTCACCCCAAGGACTCGTAAGTGTGAGCATCCAGGAAACGCCCCTGCATGCATGTAAATGCAGGGTGTATGTGAGTGTCTGACCATTTTAGGAGGAATGCAGAGAAATGGTCTTTTCTATTTGCTGCCACTGAGAATGCTTCTCTGAAAACATAAGATGAATTTTCATCTATATCCTGACGACTTGTCAAATTTATGTCCCTAAAGACTCTGACCAAACAAGTAAAGCAATAATTGACTGCCTTGCTGACATTAGACTATGGTTGTCTGCTAACTTTCTTGGTTTTAATGAAAACAAGGCTGAGGTCATTGTGTTTTCCCTGATGGTCAAAAGGATTTTGACCTCCTCTCTCTTTCCCTTTTGAACAGTCAATAGTCACAAGTCTCAGAGTGAGACTTGATTCTGCCTTAAACTGGACATCCAAATACATAACTAGATCCTGCTTTTTTTCATCTTCGACGTTTGGCTGGAATCAAGTCTTTTCCAAACCTTGAAATTGCTTCACATGCTTTAGTGTTGCCAGGCTTAATTATTTCAGCTCCTTATATGCTGGGTTGCCTGACTGCAGCTGGTTTAAAATGTTCATTCAAATTCTTGTTCATACCTTTAAATCACCTGAAGGTACTGAACCCTCTTTTCTTGCTTGTTTGCTTTTAAACTAGCAAGCTCGCTCTTTGTACTGGTTCCGAGAACCAAATGCAACCAAGACTGCATGTTTGGTGTGTTGGCTCCTGAACTCCACTCAAGCTACTAAAGCTACTCTTTTGGAGAGTCTTGAAGCCAAACTGTTCCTCCACCACAGTGTCTTAGTATCTGCCTAGCTAACCTTTTATTATGTAATTCCTGTTTAATTGCTTAATTGGTTAATCTTTTTTATGTTTATTAATGTACTGATTATTGATTTGACAGTCTGTACAACATTTTGAGCCTCCTTGGTTGGTGGTGGAAGGTAAATAAAATGAATTCTGAAATCTGTTGGTCTCTTTTCTCATGTGAATCCAATTAGAGCTGCAAACCACTTCAGAAAAAGCTTTAATGTTGCTCTGCATGCTGTAAATTTTCCAGGCAACAGCAGATGAAGTCAATTAAACTGCAGCTTCAGATGTATGTCACCAAACTGAACTGCTATTAAGACTTTTTTTTCCCTCTTCTTTTTAATATTCATATAAAAGTAACAAAACAAGCCCGATAAGCAAAACATTTTATTTGATAGTACATCTTAGAAGTGACATTTCATGTCTTCGACCAATAATGGGAACAAGTACATTTGCGTCATCAGCCCCTGTATTATTCCTTCAAATCAATTCAAACTTTATTTGTATAGCCCTTTACCAATTTTACAACCCTTTACAATTTTAAAAACCAAAAGCAAGACAAAAGACCAAGACTTGTGTGCGTTTTATGATGAGCCTCTTCCTTCTCTCGCAGACCACTCAGTGTAACTGCCAGTGTAATTGCGAACACTAAATAAAACATGACAAAAGCACAGGTTTGTGATTATTACATATGAAAGATTACTCATTTGCTGTTTCTCAAATTAACGGTGGATGTGTGTTAAATTCAAATGTTTAAAAAGAAAAGAAGCACATAATTACTTCACATATCCCAGGTGTTTAACCTTGCACAAACCCTGTGCGGATCTTTTTCCTGTCCGGCAGTAAAACACCATGTTTGGTGAATCCAGCGGTGGTTTCTCCACTCCATACTTGGCTCTGAAGGCTTGTGGGTTCATCGAAAAAGCAGCCTCTACTGTGTCCACTTGCAGAAATGAACAACAGAACAAAATAAAAATGGAAAACTCACTTGACACAGGTGGTTGCCACAAAAAATATGATGAACATCCTAAAACAGAAAATGCACAGAACCGGAAAAACCAGATTTGTGCATCCATGTTCTTTCAGCACATTCAGTACAGACAGCAGCACAACCATCCTTTGACTGTAGGTAAATATGTTGTCTTATGGTGTTTTGGAAACAGAATACATGAAAAAAACTCACGTTGAATGTGAATGGCTCTTGGAATATGTCCATTATCCCACTCGTCTTGGTTGCGTACATCGACCAGAAATAGATTTGGATTGTTTGCCAATAACTGCTTCAATTCCTCGTAGGTGACCGTACCGGAGTCTGGCAATAAAAAGGCATTTGCCAAGCTTCAGCAAATACTTCTGTATCAATCAGTTTTTAAAAGCAAGAAAATCAATAAACCAAGCTGACGCAAGCTGTTGTCAATCGTTTTTGTTTAAAAAGATAAGCAGAACCGTTTGTGTGATGGGCTCTCTGTAATGTGATATCAGTTTTAACATGAAGCCTGATAAAACAGCCTGATTATCACAAATGCATCTAACAGTTGAGTTCTCCATTGACCCTCCTTACAGAATCCATTTATTACTTTTATCACTGGATGTTTAATCATCAACAGCGCCATTTAACGTAGTTTCTCAACAGAGTGCGTTTAAATAGAAAAGATGTGGTCTGGTGAGTAGAACTGACATTTAAGAGAAAAGTAATTCTGGCCCTTTTTTGGGTTTCAATCAAACCGGCTGGATTGAGATCCTCGTGTCAGGAATTATGTCTCCAACAACATTCCACAAGGAGACAACTGAACCTTCAGGTTTGACACTTTCTGGATAGCTGAGTCACTGTTCATGAAAAAAATGCACCTAATAATATTAAAAGTTTTTGTGCACAATCTTCAAAATGGTGAAAAAAAAATGACAGAAGAGTAAACACTGCCAAAAAACTCAACAAACAACACAAGAAACAACAGTACATCAACACAGAAAAAAGAAATTCACATTTTGAGTTTATACTGATGGCTAAATGTCTCACAATTGTATTTATTTTTTAGTTTGGATTGTTTTTGGTTAAATTATAATATGAATAACAAGTGAAAAAGACTTACCTGCACCTGCCATCTTCAATCCTTAGTGAAGGTAAAAAATTGAAAATCTTATCATTTATTGATAACCTGGTCCTTCTTCATATTTTTGTGACAACTTATTGGTCGAGAGAGTGACAGTGGGAGGGACTCCCTCATGATAATTTATGGCGACTAGCCAGTAACATCAGTTTCTTAGAGGACTGGTTGGTGGAGACTTTCAAAATAAAAGAGGATCAGGATGAATGTTTGACGTGAGGACAAACTGTGATCACATATGACCACGGTTACATAAAAAACTAGTATGTTTGGAAAGAAACATGTTTTTCGGGTTTATCTGAATATAATATTAAGCGTAGACCTTCCCAAAAATAATATGGAAGAAAGTTGAGTCAAAGCAAATGCCTGAAAACTTTTATAATAAAAACTGCATTAATGAATAACTTTAGCTGGTCAAAGTGAAGCGAAATCAGCAGCAAACCCGTTCAAATATAAGGTAATAAAACAATAGCAAAGATCATCTAAAAGCAATTTATCAGTGAAACATTATTAAAGTAAATAAATCCATCCACTAAATTTCTTTATAATTAATAAAAATAAAACAAAACTGATTTAAGATAGTGATAAATGAAATGAACATACATCCTCAGCCAGTGTAGGAACGGAAGTTCCAGTGTGGATGATACACCTTTACTCTTGTTTTATGTCACCAGACTAGCAGGAACATTGTGCACCACCTGCAGAAGGTGTAGTAACCAGTTGCCAAGGTCAACATCGAAGGAGTGACAATAATCTAATCTAACCCAAGGTTGTAAAATAACATGAATGACCACACCAAGATTCTTTCAAGCTGGGGTACAATACAACTCTAAAATAATGAGTTCACTGTTTAGGATTCTACAAGACAATGTCAACTTTGACCTCAAATGTATTTAATAAATAACCCAAAAAACCTCACTCAGGCTGAAAGTGGAGCCTCCACTTTCTATTGTGGACGTAGCACAGAAATCCTCACCCATCTGGACAGAAAAGCTCCTGCCTGACAAATGAGACCTTTAGAGAGTTTTTCCCCACAGTGCCCAGATATGGGTACGTTCTGCACTGTGATCTCAATGAAGACCAGGTTGGAATTTTATCAGAAATGCAATTTAGTTTAGGACATGCTGGTACTGCTAACAAACTAACATGTCTGAGATGTTAGATAACATTTAAGGGAGAGTCTGAACTCAGACACATAATTTTATATATCTGTAGAATTAAAAAAAATTCACTCTGTCATAAATCACAGAGGGGAAGAAAGTACATTTAAAGTAGATAACAGACACAACTAGACAAACACTCACAAAGGGCTGGGTGATGAAGATTTGTTTTTGAGAAAATCATTATTTTTTTTCCCCAGAACCCTGCTCTTGTTGGCTTTAATTGTACCCAAAAACAGGAAAGGTTTCTTCAGTTGACCGTTTAGCGACTTCATACTTGGGGCAGCACATGTTGCAAAATCTCTTAGAACTTGAAAAAAAACCTCCAAAAACTGTACTGGTTGACTTTACAGTAAACTTGTATGTGAAATTATGTTCTTCCTGTACCTGCAAACATTTTGTGTTTTAAATCTATTGTTTGCTGGCACTGCAAACAGAGTCTGAACCCTATATAACCATTCGTATCATTCTTGCCTTTTATGAGACCTGTGTCTCATTAGTATAATCTAAACTTTCTTTAAAAACCCATTGTATAGAACTTGGTCCATGTGTTTTGCCCTGCAGTACATCATCCTTCCACTAGGGGCAGTAGAAGGGCATTTCCTGTTCATTTCAAAATGGCTGCTTCTATCAAATCTAAAAACACAATTTTGGTGGGGAAAAGTGTAGCTATTTTTCAAAACTTTGTGCTGAGAATAACTCTCCTATTAATTATCATTTTAAATGTCTACGTTCTGTGTTAAAAGACTTGTTAAAAATGTGGGCATTCAATTTAAGTCAGTGGGCAAATAAGGTGCTTTTTTCCCCCTGAAAATGTATGTAAATATTTATTGTGTCTTAAACTAACATTGCCATAAGCTAAAACTAACCTAATCAGCTTTGCAGTGAACACCAGCAAATTTACAGATGTTTATTCATGTGTTTGTTCAAATAAATGTTAAATTCACAAAAAATCGCCCAACATATCATCAATCATATTATCTACATCTAGTAATATGTTTTAAAAAGATTTTATAAAGGGGTTTAAAAAACATCTGAAATAAGAATAAAATAATTTTCTGTCGATCCTTTGACGTAGTGGACTTTACAGGGTAAGAAAGTAAAAATACCTTTGTTTCAAGAAAAATGTCTTAATTCTCTTTCTTGCAGGAATCATAATTTTATCAAAACATTTTTTCAATTTTCAATCTTAGCTTAAGAAAATCAAGACTAGAATTTTAATTCTTTTTGGCTTATTATTTTAAGTTTTTTTTTTTTTTTTACAGTTTTTTTTACTTTTTTACAGTGTGACACATTGTTCTACAAGTATTTTTAACAGCTTGTACTTATTGAACTTTGAATTAAGAAAAACTCCCAAAAATAAGCTAATAAAATAAATGGATTTTAGAAATATATTTTGTTGTTTGTAATTCTCATGTAAGAAAGTACAGGGAGGAAGGAAAAAAAATGATTTAAATGGAAAATTGAATTTGTTGTGGAAAAAAGTGGAGATTATTCTTTTAGGCCATATCACCCATCTCTAACTCACACACACAATGAAGGGATAAAATCGCATTAGTTTACCAAGGACTTTTTTAATATAAAAGTTTAATTCATTGCCTTTCGATATCACCTACAGTTTATGAGTATTTACAATATAAATTATGAGAAGGCATAAGACCACAAACTACACAAAGGTTAATCTGCCAGCAAACAAACCTGTAGTTCTAACCCCTAAACAAAAACACGTCTTGTTAGCATAGAGTCACTATGTGTCATACAATCACGTATGGTCTCCTTAAAACAGGAGTCTAAACAACTCAATATATTCTATAAGTAGTGAAACACTGAATTACTGATGATCAAGTTGTTTTGCCAAATGAGTCTCGGGTTGTTTCACACGGTTGGATAAATTGCTCCGATTGTCTCATTGATGTCCTCCAGCGTTGTCTAATGGGTTCCCCAGCCCATTAGAAGAATGTCTCTTTGCCTTTCGACACAGCTGAAGTTTCCAGCAAATCACGGACATGACAACAAGAAGCAGGAGGACACCAAACCCTCCACCTATGACCAAGGCGAGCAGTTCATGCCCGGAAGATCCAGAGTGGTCGTATCTCTTGCAGGAGAACTGTGAGGGGTGGCTGTGTCCGGCACTGTTCACTGCTTCCACGCACACTTTAGTGCCCACCTCCAGAGAGTCCATCAAACCTTTTCGCGAAGCTTTCCCAACTTCCAGAGCAGGAATGTCTGTCCCCTCAACCACAACTCTGTAAGAAGTCACCTCAGAGGACGGTGCACACCACTGAACCTCGATCTTTCCTCTGTAATCTCCATCAGTGACAGGAAGCAGGTTTTTAATGACCGGTGGAAAAGGCGGTACGTCAGATCCACTCATCCCAGGACAAAGGCACCCCAATTTCCTCCTAAGTTGATCACAGGGTTCCTGATCCTCCGAGCAAGGGTCATACTTGCAGTGTTGAGACTTCTCAGCGAAGATGGGAGTCCTCACAGAGGACTTCACCACCAGGTCAGGGCTGTGATTTTCATCAGAATGATCCTCAAAGTCATAGTCAAGGTCCAGGTCAGTCATGAATATGATCTGATGTTTAGTGGTGGGCGGGAAAGTGGACGCAGCAGAACTGAAAAAGCTGTCATGAATCACAGGCGGGACAAGAACGAGAAGTGCCGTCAGGATCCTTTGCAGTGACGCCATTTCTGTGGGCAGACAATGACAGTGACGTTAATGACTTCTAAAATCCTGATCACAACACAAAAAAACCCCCATCATATTATCCACACCCTTTTTTTAAACTCAATTTAGTGTGAGTCACTGCAAACAGTTTTACAAACTGGCAGAAATGTAAACTTTAGTCGAGGGTATATTTTCCCATAAAAGCAACAAAAATATTCAAAACCCAAACTATTAAAAGACCACACGGTTTTCTCGCAGCAAGAAATGTCTACGAAAACAATGTCAAAGGCAGATGTTTACAAAGGGTATTGTGGAAAAGTCCCACTCTGATCATTGATCTATTTTAAAAGTGTTTCCAGTGGTCTTTTATTTATGATTAAGCTGCTTTTAGGCAAAAATTCAACAACCTGTGTCCATTTCTAGGACATACTGTAAGTAGTTCCTGTAGAGTGCCAGGAGTTCATCAGAAATTCACCTCTTAGTTGGTCCGGAGTAAGCCCGCCCCCACTTACCATCACCCAGTAGTATGCATGAGAATGGAGCATATGCCCAGCATATTTCTATGTCACAAATGCAATCTTTTTCCTACTGCATTTTTTTGTTTGCTCCTGATTGACTGGGATTTGATTGAAGAAGTACTCAGAAATTCAAATTTAATGTTAATTTCTTTATAAATGTCTTCCATTATCAGAAAAATGCCACAAGAACACGTAAAAAAAAACCCCGAAAACATGACTGTCATTGAAGCAGGTCTGTAAAATAAAAGATTAAAGGACAAAAACTTTTAGGAAAAGCCTCAGGGAAAAAAAAAACTAAATCTGACAACTTTAAATTGGTTCTTATAAATCCTAAAAAAAAGAAGAAAATGATAAATGTATCTGTGTTTTTGCCTCCTTCTGATGTTATTTTGGTCACATTCACACCACATCTTGTAGCAGTTGACTGCTGAGTTCACAGAAATGTTTACGCTCAAGCATTTTTGCAATGTTCTTGCTTCAAATCCATAAACACTGTGAAATAAATAAGTTGTTTTTTGGGGGGGTGACCTCCGTCACTTCTTCCATTCGAGGGGCACCCAAAACTGAAAGTGGTAGTAAGACATGAGCTTTCATTGATGGGGGAAATATTTCCCTGTGTCCTCAAGTGCACTGAATCCTCTTCATATTAGATCTTACTAAAATAAAAAAGTAAAAATGATGATATTTGTTACCTTCTCTGTGCCGGTGGGTTGAATTCTCCTCGTCCTTTGTTCACACTCTGGCTGCCTTCACTCTTTGCTCCCAACAGCCTGACGTTCTCACAGTTTTAAGCAGGTTCTCAGACTCTCCTCCTCCTGAACACCCCCTCACGCTCTCCCCTCAGAGCCTCTCCCTCTTCTTTCCCTCTCTCATGCTCTGCGTTTTTTCTCTTACTACTCTGACGGGCCCCACTCTCTCTTTATGTTTGGAGAATGTGTTAGAGAAAGGGGGTGGCTGCTGGGCCTGTTAATTTTCGGAGCAGCAGCAGCAGCAGCAGGAGGCAGGTTCGTGCTTGTCGTGGGGTTTCTGTACCCTGAAGATGCCGTTTTCTCTGTCTGGTTGTTCAGTTCAAAGCTGAAACTTGCTGCATGCTCCGCAGGTGCTCTTGCAGAAAAGAACAGAACACATAAGGTCACTTGAGTGTGTTTATGTGAACCCGTCAGGCTGGGGGGTGAGGAATGTGTGTATATTTCACAGAACCCCCCCTTCACCTCTCGTTTGTCCCCTCTGCCACAGAGAAATTGAGCCACAGACATTTTCCCTTTTTTCTCCTTTTATGGGGTAAAACTGGCTATGATTGTGAGCTTTTATTTTGCTTCTATTTTTCTTTTTTCAAGTGGCACCATGGCACGGAGGGTAGGAAAAGCCCCAGGGAAGATGTTTGCCCTGGACTTCAAAGAAGTTACCCAATAGCTTTTATAAAAAATCTTAGATGAGTTCTCTGACGCCTCCGTTTAGTCTGTTGACTGATGGATGACATTAGCAGATTTTTTTTAACCCTTGAAAGAATATTTTAGGAAGAGGTTGATCTATTTTACTTTTTTTTTTATTTGAACGTCTTTTAGCTGGATTGATCGAAAAGAAATATGAGTCTAAAGAAAGAGAAGTTAAATAGAACTTGTTTATACATGTTTTTAAACCTTTTTTCTGTGGAAAAAAAACACATTTTTTTTCTTTTTGTGGTTTTTAGAAAAATGCACAAGATCAGAGGACTATTGGATTTTTTTGTGTAGAGGATGGTTTATTTAAAAAAAATGCTGCACTCAAACATGTGGATAAAGCAGGAAAAGTCAAATGATGCCCCTATTCAGCAAACCACTGTTAAATATACGAGTGTTGGAATTGAAACTTCTGTCTTTCCTGAGAGGGTTGTAGAACTGAAACCAAACGGCAAAAGCTTTGATTGGTTACCTGAACTGAAACAATACAGGACAAAATATGAATAATCAGGTACAGCTTTTTATTGATTTTTACTATTTATAAGTAACTAAATTGTATTATAAAACACTTGTCCCAAATTTAACTGTTAACCCCATAACTATTCGTATAATATTTGACACGAGCCTTTCTAAGACCCCTATCACATTAGCATGATCAAAAAGTTCTCTAAAAACCCATTGCGTATAATTTGGGCCATGTTTTCTGCCCTGTTGTGCATCATCATGAATCCCTGGATTTTTCTTTTTCAACATGTTTAAATCCTAACTTCTTCAATACAGATAAGTTTCATAAACCTGAAAATTAAAAACGACACCATCAGAGATTGGATTTCTGTATTACTGTGAACTCAAACAGTAATGGGAGAAGGAATTTTGACCTAAACTTGAGTTGCACTGCCGGATCACATGCAGTAATCTCAGGACTGTCTATAGAGACTTTTCTGAACCACAACCTCCGCTTACATTTGAATTGAACATTTTTAAAGTCAAACAAATGACTGCTTGCCATTATTATTTTTAAATTTCCATAGGCTAAATTTGAAGTTTTGTCTCTGCCTTATTGTGTATCTAAACTACTGAAACACTGGAGACGATCTTCTCTGGCTAGTATAACTCAGCAGCTCGTCGCTGTTATTGCAAACTGGCCATCCTTATATGAACTAGACCGAATGACGGTACGACTGATGTGATCGCTAGTATAAACTGGGCATCAGAAGCTTAAGCGCCTGTCTGCAGATAGTATCCCAGAACACTGCTTACACTACTACAATGACCTTGTTCACACAATGCACTTAAGGAACATGCAACAGTCCCAAAGGAGCCGAAACTACACTTTGCTTAGATAGCAAAAGTACATGCCAAAGCATTGTCAGTTTGTTTGTCATAACTAAAATAATAGCAAGCCAGAGCACCACTTACTGTAAACAGTTAAGATGCTACACGGGCTTCAAACAGAGGAATTCTGTTTTGAGCTTTGAGCTTCTGTAAGTTTTGACTAAGGGAGACAGTCATCTCCTCTGTATCCCCCCGCTCTCCTTACTGCCGATAAGTCAGTTCATAACATGCTGGTATTGGTTGCTGTAATACATCACATGCTTTAGTGATTCATGTGAGGAGGTATTTTTGATAGATGCATTTTGTTTCCCAGAATCCGTTTTTTTTTTATTGCAAAAAAAAAAAAAGGTTGTTTTTGTTGTGTTACTTTATTCCTTTTTCTCTTCTGGTAGCCATGGGGTGCAGTAGAGTTAAAGAGAACATCTCTTTTTGATAAGAAAAAAATATAGAAAGGATCTGGAAATATATTACACTGTAAGCTGTCATTAATGATGATGCATCAAGACAGTAAATCATCACGCATAGACATTTGAAAATATGACACATTTTTGTGACACCAGACTCCAAAAATACTCATTTTTTGGTTCAAAAGAGGAAAGGAAATGGCGAATGTCTAAATGAGTAGGAGAAGGAAGAGTGTGGAAATCGACTTTACTATTTTTAGTTGTTAATTTTGACTAGAATCAACTTGACGCTGAGGATTTTGAAGCACAAGATTTAATACAAAAGTAATGTATGCGTTTGATAATGTAACACTCAGGAAACACTGGAGGCGGTTTATTCCCAGAGAAATGCATGAACTCACCTTTCAGGTGAAATCAAGCGTACACAGGACACAGATACTCATCAGAACACAGACTGGGTATCTGTCTGCTGTTATGTCTTCACCGGTTGCCCAATACTTCCATCCTGTAAAGGTGACTCATGCAGCTTTGTTGACTTGAAGTGGCAAAATTTAACACGAAAGGTCTTGAAGTTTTTTTTCTTTTTTTTTACAATATTCTTCCAAATTCCTCTGGGAAATAAAAGGAGCTTGAGTCATGCTTCTCAAGATAATGAGCTGCTTTCCACTGCAGATTCCTCTCCCCCCAACATCTCAGTCTGTTAGATAATTTAAGTCTGTTAAGAAACCATTTGCAAAGTAGGACACGCTACTTCCTTCGAACTTGTGTGAAGGACGAGAGCTGAATGACTTTGCTTTGCTGTGTTTGTAGTCTCAGCAGAACTTTGTAGCTAACAGTGAAAAAAGATAGAATTCAAAGTTAGTATTCTCTTTTCTTACTGCGCCGTGGAGCGAAAATGTTGCCCCCAGCAAATACTTGAAAACTCACTGTATTTTGTATGCCCCGAGTAGAAAAAGAATATTTGACATTATGAACGACCCCTCCAAAAATTATCACATCACAGCTGGCGAAACCATCAAAAATAAATATATAAATCCACAAATGAAATGAAAACACACGGGGATATCCAAAAGAGGTTTGGAAATCATTATGGGATGGCCTACGGCTTGGCGGCCATTTTGTGGGACACTTTGAAAGCTGGTGATTTTCACAAGTTCCCAGAAAATGGAAAAGAAAATCTTTCGTTCAAGTGATCTTCATGAAAGTTTACACGCTTAAGTCTACAGCCATCACTGAAGTTTCATTTTCCTTTGACCTCGAAATAAGGCTGCCATCTTGAGTTTTCAAAAACTCCTTTAAATCCATCCATCCATCTTCTAAGCCCATCTTTTATTCCTTACCGAGCCTAACGCGGCTACTGTTAGGCGAAGGCAGGGCACACCCTTCCCATGACATCGCCAGTCTGTCGCAGGGCCATAATTGCAGACCCACACACACTCACATTCACACATAGGGACAAATTAGAGTCAGTAATTCAGCTATTAAGCAAATATTTGGACTGTGGGAGGATGCCGAATTTGCATACAACATAAACATATTGGGAATGTGGTCGTGGTTAACAAAAAATCTCAGTTGCCAAGGAAACCCAAAAATCTACTTTTGTCGAGTTTTCTAAAAGCCCGTTTCCTATGCTCCAGCTCCATGGGATCTGTGAGGGGTTGGTGATGTGTCCAGGATGTATCCCACCTTTGCCCAACAGCAAACAGTCTCTGGCAACCCCGCGGTTCCAGCAGGTTAAGAAAATGTATGGAAGTTCAGGACGAAGATCCTTGCATCGCACGGCCATATTGAATATGTTTTTGCCCTTTGATCTAGTCACTGAAAACGTCACGTAGCCAAAGCTGAGTCTCTGATTTCCGCGTCAAGCCCGACACCAAAATCGCGCAGGCCGCTTCCAGTGTGAATGCATCATTAAACTCGTGTACCTGTTGATCAGCCAGTACAGGCAGGTCAGAGAGAGGCGGCGGGTGGGGTAGTCCCGTACGACCATGCATACATATAGTAAATTCAGCTTTAATACAGAGCTCAACAGTCAAAAATACAAAAGTATGTTGAGTGAGGATAATCCTAACATCTTGTTTTCATGGAGTGATAAATATAAAACTTATCTTTTGATCTTAAAGCCATTTTCATAGCAACAGAATAGCCTTTTTTTCCCTCAAAACTTTTTTAATTCAGAAGCTTTTCTTAAGACTGGGAAGAACAAAATACTTGTTTGTATTTACAGTACAGGCCATTCATACTACATCAATGCCTTTGCACCTTCATGCTCTTTGACTTAGAGCTCGTTTTTTTTTTTTTTTTTTTGCAGCTCTGCTTTGCTTTGCTCCAGTAGTTATAGTAACGGTAGCTACCCAGCAGGGAACGTAGAATTATCTCCAAATGAGCTGTCAGTGCTTGAGAACAATTTCTCTGACCTACATACTACAATTACACTGTGGTTTTACCAAATGCTTTAGTAGTAAAAACAAGAAAGGTCATGTTTTACATACATATACGTATATAAATTTCAAGTGTAAAGGTTATAAGAAAACTAGTAAAATACATTTAAAAGAATTCTTTAAGTCAAATGAGTTAAGAAACATAGACATGTGATAACAGTTTGGGAGGTCTGATTTTACTGTGAATCTGAGATCATATTAATACTTGTCTCCAAACGTTACAAAAACTAAGAAGATCTTGAATTTAAAGCCAATAAAATTGTGATTTCTATTGTATTCATCACTTTATGCATTAAAACTGGAGAGCCAGGAGAAGAGCCTGTTAAAGCAGGAAGTCCGCCTGCCTAAAGAGCTGAAACAGAATCCCTTCAGTTTCACGTTTTAGCTGACAGAATGAATCCCAGACGTGTGGGCTCATTCCGCGCCTGCCCACACCTCTCTGAGGGTTTCAACTATTTCACTTCAGACAGGAAGCACTAATGAAGCCCAGATAGCTATCACCTTTGACCTCTAATTCATTCAAAAGGAATCATTCATTGACTCAGCGAGGCTGACATCACTTCTACATTTAGGGGTTTGAGCAGCTTCCAAAACAGTCCAAGTGAAAACAGATACAGTGATGCAGAAACATATTGTGACTGACATCCTCACATTACTGTCAAGGCTACATTCATGTATTCATTATTATATTTTTTTCTTTACTTAAGGCATTCCCTGGAAACTTTGACTGCCCATGAGCATGTGGTCACAATCCAATCTTGTTTTTTTTTTATTTAGATTTTAATAGTGAAAATGTCCATTGTTTTTATTTGATTTTTGTACTTGTTTGTGCTGTGGTATCTTCCAGTTCACCTGATTAACACTATTAAACACTGTCAAATATTTGTTCTTATTCCTAAGCAATTTCTCTGTTTACTGTCACATTTTGTTTTCCTGAAATTCAATTGTGTTCTTTGTTATTAAAAAGTCACTTTTTGATAATTTTTTTATTACATAAAAACTATAAACAATATGAAATAATTCTAAACTTGCATTAAGTAGAAGATTAGATTAGATTTAGACCTTCCTAAAACTGCTAACCTATATATCTTTATTTGATTTTTAAAATTTATTCATCAAAGCAGTCGTTCGTGTTACTTCTATGCTACAATTAATTGAAGCTAAAAGTGAAAATATAACCCTTTTAAAAAGATTTTTTTAGTAAACCCTAGTTGTTGCTTCATTTTCCTTCAATAATTTTCATTTCATGGCCTGTTTACTTCATTCTTCATCAGAGCTTATTAAGCTTTTTAAGAATGATTACAGCGCCCCTTAGCGGTTAATGATTGCCATTGCGACTTCCAAAATCCAACCCACCTTTTCCTTATTTCTATTTCTACCTGGCTCCATCATCTCTAAGCTATAATTAATCAGAAAATACTTCTATTTTTTATAATACTCGAAACAGATTCAATAGACGGTCATATTTTACAGGGAAATCCTATTGTTGTGCTATTTATTTCAATGTTTTACATTTTTAAATGCCTTTACATTTAAGTTATAAGTTTTTTTTTAAAATAAATATTAATTCATTTCGTTTTAATATATACTATTAGGCAAAAAAAATGGCTAGTATGATGTAAACAGATGTTTGCCAGAGGAAGTTGTTGCATGTCGGTCGCCATCATTCGGGTTTTTCCGTAAAAGAACACGAAGTGCGACCTCCTCCACGACTGTACCGTAACTGTACTGGCGCTTCGCCATTGGTCCCAGCCTTCCATCCGCCGGGAAAAGGAGGCGGGGCGAGCGCCTCAATGACTGTCGAGGCTGTGTTGACAGTTCAGAGGCAGCACAGCGGCGGGATTTGCGCGGGCCTACCGGACTGCAACCCCGCATGAAGCCGCTCGAGGACACAGACGAAGCTCCGCATCTCCGAGCTTGACGCCCACCCCGGAGATGGTCGGGCTGCGACACAGCACGAAGCGGCATCGAGGCGGGTCGGACGAACCGAACTGGCTGCCAGAGCAAGTGGATACATGCGCGGCGGAGTGAGCTTGTTTTTGACACCTGAAATTTGAAAAAAAAAATAGATTCGCGAAAGTCCCGAGCTCGGTCCAGAATGGCGCGTGAGACACCCGCAGGTTGAGGTGAAATTCGCCGAAGTTCCCCGTCAGACTTGTGCTGCGAGGCTCGAGCGCCTAAGAAAAACCGTCCGTCCTGCACGTTTGACAGATAGCCAATCAAATCTGTTATTCAAATCGCTGCTCTTGTTTCACTGACCTGGCCTATAACCCATGCATGTGCTCCAAAACTCCAGAGTTCTCTATGCTGCAGACCAAACAGTATGGGAACCAACGGGTTAGACAGCCAAGAGCAGGAGTCAAAGGAAGAGTTCCGGACGGAGCGGCCGGACCCCCAGATGGGACTGAGAGATGCTGCTCCAGAGCCGGACAGCAGCCGGGACGCTCCGCCGGCGGGCGGCGACTGTAACCCTCCGGAGGACTGCAAGCCGCCCGCCTGCCCGGCTCCCGAAGCCGGGGCGCACGGCCACGGAGCCGGCTTCGTCCCTCCGGAAGGAGGCTGGGGCTGGCTCGTGGTGTTCGCCGCGACCTGGTGCAACGGCTCGATCTTCGGGATCCAGAACTCCTTCGGCATCCTCCACACCATGCTGGTGAAGGAGCACACGGACCCCGACGACCCCACGTCTCAGTTCAAAGTGGGTGAGTGACTCCCAACAGGTGGGGGGTAGGAGATGTGGGGGTTCCAAGCTGGACATCAGCATCAAACGTGACCCCCTCATTACCATTACTGATCCCGACTTTTAAAAACTTTATTAAACATAAACACATTTACAAACCAGTCCAGACTTTTTCTTAAACTTTATTGAAAAAAAGAAAAACACATTTACAGAAGTCCAGACTTTTCTCCCGAACTTTATTGAATATAAAACATTTACAAAACAAATATACATGTCTGAATCAAAAAAAAAAACTTTATTGAGCATAAACACGTACACAACAAATAGACAAATCCGGATTTTTTTTAAAGCTGTAGTTACCATGAACATATTTTCTGAAAATATAGTGCATAAAGTGCGTCCAAACCAAAGCAATGACTGTAAAATTTTACAGAAAGTAGTTAAAGCATGGGAACAAGACATCATAAGTGAACAAATGGGAAACAAAGGATAAGAAGAAGAAATAACTCATCAAATCACTAGTGCACATAAAAAAAAATCCTCTCTATGGTATGCCTGAATGTTTTTAGAGCATTATAAAATTGATCAAATTCAGTAATAAATAAATAAAAAAATAGGAGAAATCTTGCTTTCTTTTTTTCTTTCTTTTTGTATATACTATTTGGTTTAAAGAAGTAATCAATTAACAGCATTTTCTATATTTTTATGTTGGAATTTAAAAGTACGTTCTATTACGCTGTAATTTATTGTTTATGTTATAAATCGTTCCAGCTGGTTCCAAAGCTCAAAAGACAATCCACAGTTAAAGAAAAGGTAAAATACAGATTTATTGTAAAAGCTACAGGTATTATCAATAATTGAAATTTGTCCATGCACATATTTGTTGGATAAATATTATGTACACATTTCTTTATGCATTTCTTTGAACTTTTTGTTAATGCATCATTTGTCACGTTTCTTATTAATTCATATTAATTAAGAAAATTACCCCTCAAGGTATAATAAGATAAAACTGATACAAACTTTTGATCATTAACATCCAAGGACTGGGCTACAGGTGAAAGGGTGTGTGTGTGTGTGTGTGTGTGTCCTAATATATCCAACCCCCACCCCCACTAGACTCCCAATTTTCGACTCAATATTAATGTAATTATTGACAAAGATTAAGAAGCCATCAGTACAAGATTCTTAAATCAATGCAAAAATAAAGCAGCATTTTTTTTTTATTAAATCTTGGGACCCTCAAATTATTTACCACGCCCCTGTCTGTTTATGTCCAACTGGGTCGTCAGCACCCTGACCGTAGCCAAAATCTGAGCTGAGGTCCATACTATGCCAAGAGTAAATTCTTATTTTAGGAAAATTAAAAAATAATACATAAGTATCAACAAAAAGAGTTTGAAATATGTATCTTTGATCATTTGTAATGGCATTCCAATCTGCTGTTCTCATTTACCACCCTTCCAAAGTTTTCTGCCCCCATCCCAATATATAATGTTCTAGCTCCACCACTGTTAACACCTTAGCTTTGACGTCATTCCATGTGGAGGGAAATACTTATTGATTTGATCAACTTTCATGGACAACACTATATTAACCTGATCATTAACACCACTGTTTCAGTATACCTTTACCTGCTGAAGTGGTCATTTTCTCACGGAATCACTTTTGATAAAGTTTTTAGTTTGAAACAAACAGGATAAAGACAGAAAATATTTTATAGATAATATTCTGGTGCATCTTATTCAGCTGCATGTGAGCTCAGGAATTAAAATGTCAAAGACTTTAGATGTTTAGCATCTTCTCCCAACAACAACCTTTAGACACCAACTATTTGCAAACTGAAGAAGAAGGCCAGTACAGAAAAAAATAAATAAAAAGCAAAAGTATAAACATTATTTGCCAGTTTTAAATGTAAAGCTATGTATACATCGGATATTTGAAGTGCGTTCAAGAATTCTCCACATGTGCGTTCTTTTTCTACTGTTTTCTAGTACACACTACTGTTGGTAAAAGCTTGGTGCCAAATGTCAAAGCGGTGCAAATGTCTTGATTTGGGTGTGCAGTGGTAACGGTTTGGTTCATTGCTAGCGTCCTTGCAATAGGGGTTATGCATTTCCATCGTGTCACGAGATTGGTCTTGGTTTATTTTTATTTCAAAAACTAATCAAATGTTGACTCGACACCGTGTCTGGGTTTACCTGATTTACCAAATCCATTCGTCGCTACTAAATCTGAGTCTCTGATTGGTCAAAGTCCGACCTGGTTTAGAAGGCAATGCGTGGTCAGTGGCAACGTGTTTTACACAGGGTCCAAAAACAGTCGTGAAAACTTGAGTAGCTATGTGTGAAAACAACAGTTTTGAACGCAGAAGCCACCAAATGCACATTTACGTCGTCTTTTCATTGGAGGTGGTCTCTTGAACGCTCGCTGCCAATGGTGGTGTGAATTAGCTTTAGTCATCAATTCACAGTTTAGCTATGACATTTAAATTTAACCTGGCTGTATAAAAACAATATTTCAGGATATTTTTGTGTGGAACTTGTTTAGACTTTCAAAAGTAGAAACTTTTAACCTTTTTCTTTCTGGAGAATTTTTGATTAATTTTTTGAAACCAGAAGAACTGAGATTGTACGTACAACAACAGATGCCCCGAAACAAATGAATTTCCTGGACCAATCATCAGCAAGTGGGACCAGAGGTTTTGACACTTTTCCTGTCTGGATTATAGGTATACTGTAAATGTTAACACAATAGGAGGAAGGACATCAGAAGTGATTGCTTGGCCAATCTGATTATAGATATAAATTCATTTCCAAGTAGTTTATGGGTCATTGTTCTTAAAAAAAACATACAAGTTTATAATGATGGAAAGTTGTCAAAACAATATCTAGGATAACATAGAATAAGAGAAAATCCTTTTTTATAGATTCACGTAAGACATGGACGATCACAACAATTACAAAGAAAAAATGGGTACAGAGGTTATGCCATTGGTCTGGCAGCAAAACTGTTGCATCATGCAGCAGTACAGTGATCCCTAACCTGGCAGCAGAGCTGCAGCGCTCTGGGTTAAAGAAAAACGAATCAGTGTTGCAATAAGCTTAAAGTCCAAATCCTAACCCAGACAAAACTCAAGTAAACGAGTTTTGTTTAAATGGAAACCTGGATGTGGACAGAAGAGCAGGGCATGGTGGACATGTGTACAGGCCTGATTCTAAATGGAAAACAATGTGGTCAGCTTCTGCTTCGGAGGAAATAAAGGCTAAAGAAAGGCCAGACGTAAATTAAAAAAATAATCCTGTACATTGTTTATTAAGTAAATTTCACCACCAGTGATAGAGCCTTACAAAGACTTCATGATCGACTTACTACATGTACGACAATGGTACGTTCCATTTTCAGAGACGTCCCTTGAGGTGTATGACCCTCAAGGGAACTGCAAGACACACCTACTTTCCCTTTAAGATGAGCGGCTCTTCTCTACGACGCTCTATGGACTCACACAACCCAAAAACCTGCAGCATCTGTACTGGTTGAGAGTTGTGTTACCAAATTTGGGAAAAACACCAGTGCAGATGCCATCCAGACACAACCTTCCTGCTGATATTTAGCTCAATTAATTGAACATTTTTATTAAAAGACAGTACTGCCCTCAGAATGAACTCCTATAAATACCTATTAGATATGTGTAGTTTTTCAAATAAAAAAAAGTCTTGAGATTATTTTACTCCAAATCAAATGTGCGGATCAGTGAAAGCTAATTCGCTGTGGCGACCCCTGACGAGACATGCCAAAAAGGTGAACAACAACATCTCAGCAGATTTTGTGAAGCAGGTCTGGAATTTGGGTTGTTAGGAGCTTACGTATATCCAGCCCTCAAAACTGAATCTGCACAGCTACTGGCTGGACAGGTTTATTGGAGTTCCTCTGTAATATTTCCGATTTGTATGGCGCTAACTTGATTGTCTTTTTGTTCTTTCCCTTTTTTTGGTTTTTTTGGTCTCTGTTCTCTTTCTTTTCATTACTGATGTGAAGAAGTCCTGCGGGTGCAGCGCTTGAGTGAATCATGCTGAAACTCGGGTGGTTGTTTTTCTTTAACTGTTGCAGAGCTCCACATTCATTATAAAAAAAAGAAGAAAAAAAAACAAGGCCAACATGAAAGAGGAGAATTGAACGCTCCGTGGAACAGCTTTCATTCTAGGGCTACAAACAGTCACCAAAGAGAAAAAATATAAACCAGTTTCTCTTTTACATGCTTTGCTTTGTATCTTTACTTTATTCAGTAAATTCAGTGTCAAAGTCACTTTACTTTCAGGCTTCATTCAGTCAAAAGCCTGAAAATGATCATTTTTTTATTTGTGAAAATAAAATGTCTTTGTTCTTCTATTCCCTTTCCCCCCTTTTTTTTCTCGACTTTGATCTAATCTGAGCTCATGCTCTCTGTTGTACTCACAAATGAGAGGATTAAGTTAATAGGCTGATGCCTGACCTTTTCCCCTCAAGATTAAGAGGAGAACATTTGTAAAATAGCAAGTAGTCATCGTTTTGAATTCAGTTCATAGGTTGGGAAATAATCCATGCAGAGCACCAACATGGGTGAACTTCAGTGCTAGACACCAATGTGACTGGTGTGGAAATCCAGGGAGAGAAAAACCAAACTGTTAAAGACAATGAAGTCCTTTTTAGAGGTGATATTAAGTTTTGAGTAGCTGACAGTTTTTGATCACACCTTTTTTTGCAATTACAGGGTGGGATCAGTTCCTTTTTGTTGAGATCACACAAAAAAGCAATGCGTTAATGTGCAGAGGTAAAGAAACTAACAATTGAACGATTAGTGGAGAAATGGGCTTTCCAGGGAGAAATGGTGAAAATGCAGCTGAGTGTGATGACTGAAATGTGTGAAAGGAGCAGAACAAAGGGGGAGAACTTATGTTTTATTGATTCATGATGCAGAAACCAAAAACAGAGAGGCTCCAAAGCGCATCATGTTCTTTTTATATCTATGTTTAAAATTGGTTCAAATGAGAAATTCTTTTTTGATATTCTTAAGGTTTCTGCACAAATAATTTCAATTTGTAGAACATTTTGGCCGTATGAGATCTCGAATAAATAAAATCAGCAATCAGAATCATTAAACCGGTCTGCGGCCTGTAAAAGGAGACCACCTGTTAATAAAAAGGACACTCCTACATCAAATGGAATACCATTCTTATAACAAGCAGCAAAAAATAATACTCACGTAATCACATGCAACTGCTGCACTATTTGACAGTGTTTTAAACATTATTTTGGATTTTTCTTCTTCGATTGCATTCAGTGTGTTTCAAATAAAAACTAAGACATGGGATCTGCTGTAATAAAAACCCATATTTCTCAACTTTGTGTTCCAAATATCACAACCGTCTGTGGCCTTGCTCTGTTTTTGTTTAACTTGGCTGCTGTCAGCAGGAAGGCAGAAAGTGACCTCACTAGTCCCTGAGAAAAGATTCAACATGTTTTGTAAGGAGCTTGTACTTTTTGCCCATTGAGCCATCAACACTGTATTTATTGATAAAGCCGACTCATCAACCTCATACTGGGACACAGCAGCAGGAAGACATAGATTTCCGTTCAGCCACGACCCACTAACACACACATCCATCAGAACTTTGCATTTGCCGTGTGACAATCACATTCGTAAGGAGGGCTCGCTTTAATTACAGGATGTTTAGGCCACACACTTAGATAATTGGAATATTGTTGTGCTGGCCTAGATTCCTCCAGCATCACCAGGGCAGCTGGAAGTCTGAAGTTGGCAGGTTAGGGAGCACACTGGCATTTTGGCCGATAACAAAGGCAGAGAAACGAGATCAGTTAAGAGTCTTAGGAGGCTTTGAATTCTAAAACAGTCAAGGCAAGTTAAGTTGAGAGATTTATTCACAAAAATTGAGTTTCTTTTCACTTACTTTTTTTTTTGGAAGGAGGTTACACTATCATGCACAGTAGTTTGATACAGCCAATGGAATGTGGTCAAGAGAGAAAGGGAGGTAAAACAATCATCAATAAATCATATTTTTTATCATTCTGAACTAGAATCGCACAATAAATAAAAAAGCATCGCAATGTCAGTTTGTGCATTACACATCTAGCAAAAAATAGCATAAACTGCAATAAATGGTTACCTTAAATGTTTACAAACATGCATAGACAGAGAAACTACTATGTTTTTAAAAAAAAAAAAAAGTCCAAATGCACACCATTGAGATTGTTCTCAAATGTTGTCCATATTCGTTTTGGTCACCTCTACCACAACGGTATAGATAATTGTTCTTGCAGAATAATTAATGTTGACTTTCATTAAAAAAAAAAATCAAAGTGAAATCAAAATGATGTATTAGTTGATCTTTGTTTTGCTATTTGTTCTTGCATTGCAAGTCATATTGTCATCGCAATATTGATCACTAAGTTTTCCTCAGATTGTACAACCGTAGTCAACTAAGATGCTCATTTCCTCCACAATCTTAGTTTTAAATGAAAAACAGTCTTGTTGAGGAAAACTGTAACAGGGACAGTCGGTGCATCTCAGGCTGTAGAAGTCTTGGTTAACATGCTGAATGCTGAGCAGCTCGAAGAAAGGCAGAAGGCAAAACGTTCCTATTTTAAAGATGTGGAAAAAAACGGAATAACATTGGTGTGAAGAGTTGCATTTACACCAAACTCAAGACTTCTAGAACAATGTTCTAGTTTAAGTTTGTTTTGCTATTATATAATGCATCAGGATAAGTGCCTAATAATAAGTGATGGTGTGATAATTTGGTTCTGTTTTGCAGCCTAAAGACCACAATTTCCAGCACTTTATCAAAATAGACAGCAAAACTATAATCTATTAAACACAAACTCAAGACATAGTGCACTTATTTAAATAAACACATGAAGATATACATGTGACACACCTGGTAAACATGTAAACTGTGCCACCAGATGGAAAATAGCAACATGTCTCACCTGGCTTAAACACTGGAAAAAAAAAAATGAAACCGTCATACTCATTTGCATGTATCGGTCATGTCCAATCTGACAAGATGCTAAACCAGCATCATGACTATTGGTTTGACTTCCACTGTTACTACTCCAGAGAAACAAGTGTTTCATCAAATAAACATACAAATCCTTGCCTTAGAATGAAACACAAAACTGAGGAAACTAAAGAAATTATTTAACACTGTGGACCACCACGCTCATTTTGCCAAATTAACTCAATTTAGTGTGCAGGGATTAGTCTGGCTTCAATTCTGCCAGTCTGACCAGAGAAAGTGTTTGCTTGTCGGTGCCGTCACATCATCCTCATTAGATCACTCCACAGGTGTCCCACTAGGTGCTATTCTTAGCCCACTACAATTTTCTTTATACATAAATGATTTCATAAATTTTCATCCATGTTGTCTTATTTAAATGTGTGCTAACAATTGTGTTATTATACATCTGATAACAACCTAAAAGTATAAAACTGGATTTACTCAAAGTTCTCTCTTTAACTTTGTGGATTCATTGAAGTATCTTGAGGTTACACTTGACCCTATTCTTCCATTTACAAAACACAGCAGATACGGAACCAACAGATTAATCAACGTGATTTAGATCTTTAAACAAACGTATCTTTTACGACATCGCCTTTGTACGTCCATCAGTGCACTATTCTAGAAAAGGACAAAATACTCCAAACTTAAAATGAATAAATTTCTCATTTCTAACAGTCAGGCTGAGTGCAAATAGCGCACACTTATCACATAAACAGGATTGACAGGCCCCTCCTGCAGTGCACAGGATTTGGTGTGGGTTAAAACATTGAATAATCTGTATGACACGCCGGTGTCATTTACTTCAACATTACACACATTATAAGGATTTGTTTTGGATGTGTTTTAACACATGAAGTAAAAATAACAAGCTGGTAATGTGCATTATTTATAATGATCTGCAGAATTATTGCAATTCTTGTAGATTCTATGCTAGTAGGAAAGCCATAGTTCAATATCAAATCTACCACTTGTTATGGTTGTAGGTTTATTAATAAAGACAAAATTAGCTATTTTAGTGAGCTTTTCAATGTCTGCACCTAAGAATTTGTTTGTGGCAACAACTTTTTGACAAAAATAGCTTTTGCGTCAGCAGTGTATCTTCCTGCTAATCACCTGCAAAAGGGTATTTCATTTTATTGGTCTTAAAGGGAAAGACTTCCATATAAAAACCCCATACTCCTCTGCCTCCTGGCTTCCGTAAACAGTGCAAAAAAATGTATGGCTATTGTTTTATTTGCAGTGAGAACGCCATGCGGTGCCAAACACACTCCTGTGCATTGTTTAGTTCGAGGAAAACTTCAGCAGCTATGCGTCAGCCGCAAACAAGGTCCTGCTTTTTGGTTTCTGTGCTGCTCGGAGTTTAAACTAAAACAATAACTATTGGGGTTTTTAGCGGCTGGTTTTGTTCTGTACACTTTGCAGTGTCAGCTGAGTAAATGTCTTTTGTCACAACTCAAAGAAAGGAAAACAAAGTCAACATATCTGTACAAGAACAAAGTCTTTTTAGTATTGATAGAGGCTTTGTTAGAAGACAAAGTATATTGTAGATCATTTTCTTTAAAGTGAGATGCACTTTACGGACAAAAGACAGAGTGGAATAAACCTGCTTGCATCGTTTCAAACTTGAAATTGCGCAATGAGTTGCTTTGCATTCTCTGGATTGGTGGCATGATTTCCTTCATACTCTAGTAGGCTAATATTAGGAAAACATTTACGATTCTCTATCATTTTTGGCGTAATAAAGGGCCAATCACGCATAATATCTGACATAATATTTTCCTGTCTTTCAGTGTCTACAAAAATGGTAAATTTTGTGACTTTTTTGTCGCTCTTCTTATGTGATTTGTCACAAATTTTCATAAAATGTATGAATTTTACTTGGGAGGAGCCTTAACTGTTCCACAAGGACAAGAAGTGGTTAAACAAAGGGATAGTTCCTTTCGTGAAATCATTTTAAACCAAAAATTGTTCAGGACTGGACTCAAAAATCTGAGGTGTAACAAGAAAAAAATCAGCTGTAACACCAGCCAACACCATTTTTTTATGAGAGAGCAATACCTAATGTTTTTTTGGTTTGTTTCCTGTGCTTACTGACTGTTTTTAAAGATGCAGGCATTCACAAATGTTAAATATGCTCAAGGGAATGCTTGAGAGGTTGGGGAATCTGCATACCTTTGTGTTTAATGGCTCAGCTTGTTGTCAGTGAATCTCTACACCCATTTTCTTTTTCAAATTCTAACTACACTGTGAGTTGTTTATTTATTGCTGCCTGCAGTGAAATGTCTTTGCCTACTTATGCAGGGATTTCAATAAAGCAGGGATCTAAAATCTAAAGCTCCAGGGAAAAATATGTGAAGGAATAGAGCGAAGAATTCCAGCAAAAGCCTGTCAACTTCCAAAAAACATGGGAAGAATTTGAAAACAGATGGCCAGACCTTTAAAACATATATTTGAACATTTTAATTAGTAAACACACATCAGTACAAAAAAAAAAAAAAAAAAAAGCTCCTGTGCAGAGCAGCACAGCTCATGTTTCAAGCAGCTACAGGAGTCCTGGTACCTGTCTCTGGAGTCTCATTTCCAAACCCTGTGACCCATTTCACAAATCTCATACTTGATATTGGATTTAAATAGTGTCCCATGTGGAGGATTTGAGCGTTTTTATGTAATAAAAGCTGGTAAAGCTGAACCACAGGCTATAAATGCAATTAATTTCACTTTTTTATCCTTCCAATCTCAGATGTATACATATGACCTTAACTAAGATGTACACAGTTCTTATGTAGACACTGTTAGTGAATAAAAATCATGTTGTTAACGCCTATCAGTACATGGTGAAGCATCCCCATGCAAATTAGTGTGGTTCATGCCATGAATTGATTTTTTCAACAACTGGAAATGCAAAACTTGTATGACATGATACTATGTATGCAGCCCGAGTAAAGAAATACCTGGGAGGCAGTTTAAGGACAAGATGGGGCATGTTTTTCCCCATTGATACTTTAGCTGAGATAACAGATGCAAATATACAGACATCTAGCAAGCCAAAGAACAAGATAGAATGTAGTTAACGTCCATTGCTGCTCCTAATGTTTTATACACTATACTATACCTGCTTGAATGAGGTATTTTCCACTGACTTTTTTCTGTGCATGTCAGTTAGAGTGACATGGTGCATTTGACCTTCCAAGGACTGTAATCTTTGCTCTGTCCACAAACAACACCTTGTTTGCTTTACATGATTTCAACAGCTCATGCCATGAGTTATGACTGACCTCTCTTTTCTGCTCCCTCTGCAGCCTGGGTTGGGGCCTTGGCCATGGGCATGATCTTCTTCTGCTCCCCTGTGGTCAGCATGTTTACTGACCATTTTGGCTGCAGGAAGACAGCTGTCAGTGGGGCCGCGCTCGCTTTTATAGGGCTTCTCAGCACATCATTCGCAAAGTAAGAACCATCCTGCAGAAGAACCAAAGTGGATTAAATGGAAATACAGGATTATTACCCTCAACAGTTGGCATTGGTTTTTACATTAGACTTAAAGAGTAATTTGACCCCAACTTTCAGCAATCCTACCCTTTCCTCAAAAGCTGATTAAGTATGCTAATTTATGTATCTGTTTTTTGTTTGATTAATAATTGTATATGTATGTCCACACTTCAGCCCTAAGGCCTGAGTTCCATTAAACGTGTTTTGACTTTATTGGCATTCTAATGAGTGTACGTGAAAGTGAGGTAGATCCTCCTCATTGAAACTGTGCCAAAGCTTCAAGAGTAATCTTCCCCTTGGTAATAAAGTTGCGCTGCTTTTTTGATGACACCCAGCTGTACAATATTGTCATTTTTTTCTACTGGTAAAGCATCCGTAAAAGTTAGTCGTTGTTGAGGAATCATGATTATGAATTCTACATTTTTCTTTTTCTTGTTTTCTTAAATAAGTTTTATCTCTTCTCTGCAGTTCTTTGATTCTTCGCTACTTCACGTATGGCATATTGTTTGGATGTGGCTCCTCATTCGCCTTTCAGCCCTCGTTGGTGATCCTTGGCCACTACTTCCGTCAGCGTCTGGGCTTAGCCAACGGTGTGGTCACTGCCGGAGCCAGCCTCTTCTCCATGGGCCTGCCCGTTTTACTTGATAAAGTGGTTGAGCCTCTGGGCCTTAGCAGAACTTTCCAGATCCTCAGCCTTTTCATGCTGGTCCAGGCCCTTCTAGCATTAACGTTTAAACCTTTGCTCCCCTCTGGGGGTGCCATGGGCCCACCAGCCATTGGGCCTGGCCATGCTGAGTCCCAGACTCAAGCTGCTGCCCAAGCTGGGAGCAAGTGGAGCAAAGCAATCGCTAGAATCAGAAAGTACTTCAACCTGCGTGTCTTTCACATTGTGACGTACCGGGTGTGGGCGTTTGGAGTGGCCACAGCTGTCTTGGGATACTTTGTGCCATATGTCCATCTGGTAAGACATCTTTGTTTTTTAGCTAAAATCTTTGCACACTAAATAGAGATCAACCAGACAAATATATATATTTTTAAAAGTTGCTTAATCAACTGTGGTTTATACCTCTCAAATCTAGCAGCTTTAGGGTTAGTCATCTTCAAAAAGATAAAGGGTCATCTTTATTTCAGTAAGGAGAGAAATTAGGATTTATTTGTAAGACAGTAGAGTATACATGAATTAAGTCTTTGGCGGTTGGATTCTGACCTGATGACGTCTTGCATGCTTGGGATGAACTCAGACCATAGATGAATAAACCCCAGAGCCTAGATGGTGATGGTGGTTTCAGGCCAGACCATGCTAAAGCATCGCTCCAGGTGGAAAACAGATTAGAGGAGTGTTGCTGAAATGGTCTAGAATACAGGGAAACAAACATGCACTAATTTAAAGGTGAAAGGCTATTTACGTAGCTGTTGGTTCAAAGGAACAACCTACCATATTTTCCGCACTGCAAGGCGCATTTAAAAGCCTTTTTTTTAAATGACATTGTGTCTGGTAATTCAGAGAGCTTTAAATATGAATTGATTCTGATCGTGCTTACTGATGTCAAAGCAGTTTTAAGATGTACACTTCGCTCTGCCAAAATGTTTTGTTGGGTCTTATTGTAAATATGCTTACAAGCTAATGTGTAGCCGTGTTTTTTTTATGTGCTTTACATACGTTTTTTATGGATTAGAAGTTAGTATAGTCACAGTAATGTTTGTTATGGCGGAATCAGGCTGTTTTTTGAATGTTGCAAACAAGGTTGGAACTTGGGAGGTACTGTTAAAACGCTTCGTGGCTCACGTGTAGCGTGCTGAAGACAAGTTTTAGAGTTATTGTGAATGCACTTAAAAAAGTCTGACTGACTTATTGATGACTTGTATTTCTTAATGTGCTTCATAGTTTGATGAGCCTTATATATGGCACAAATTTGAATATAGACCATTTATTGATGGTGGGCCTTATAGTCAAGTGTGCTCTATAGTGTGGAAACTAGAGTAATTGATAATAGCGTATAGAGAGATGTAACAATCCAGGGTACCTGTAAGTGAGATTGATAATCCTTGAAATTACGCCAAAATTTCACTAGTAATCTTCTTCCCCTTGGTTTATTTAACATATGCATGTGCTTCTTTGCTGATGACACCCAGCTTTATTTTTCAACCAAATCAAACTTTTCACTCCCCCACCAGCTTTCTTTCAGAAGTTTGATCCAGGTTGTGTTCTAACTTTCTTCATCTTAACAGGATAAAACCAGAACTTCTTGTTGGTACTGTCACAAATCTGTCCCCTGTCTCCCCCTCTGGCCATCAGTGGGATCTATCACCTGAGTGTTAACACTTCCTGGACCTCCACACTACACTTCCCATCAGCTACTGCTGTTACTTCCAGAAGCTCCACAGCCGTTGTCCATCTACAATCACTCCCAACAGTATATGGTCAGCTCTGCTCAGTGCAAAGTCTGACACTGTTTGTGTCACTCTGCCTGGATCAAAGAGGGTTCTTATCCTGATCTGATCTTCTGTTCACCTGACCCTGCTTTGTCTTCAACTCTGATTGTTTGCACCCGGCCCAACCCTCGCCTGTACTCTGACCACTCTTTTTATTCTCTGATGTCCTCGTGACCGTGTTTGACCTCTGCCTGCTTGACCCTGATTTAGCTTCATGGACTTTTAGCTATGCATCAATCCTGTTCTGTCTGTGCCAATAAAACCTGCTGCATTTGGATTCAACTGTCTGCCCATTTATGACAGAAGACTTCAACAAACATGGATCTAGTAGCAAGCGTACCCAGTCCGTCAAACCTGACTGGGTATGCCGGCATGTTACGGGAGCAGAGTCGCCAACTCCAGCTACTGACTGCCACAACTGAAGCGTGTCACAATGAGAGCTTGACTGTGAACCAGTTCATTGCCCTCACCTTTAAACTCAACAACTTGCTGAGGACCCGCCAGCCACAGAATCCTGTCAAAGTTATCGCCACGCCCGTCTTGTCTCTTTTCTTGGGGACCTCTGGTTCCGACCACAAGCCCATGTAACTCGGCTCCACCCAACTCTCTCCAGGACATCAAGTGAGACGGATTCGAGAGAATCTCTGCCTCTACTGCGGTCAGCCAGGCCATGTCCACAACCATTGTCCCAATCGCCACCCATGGCCACCCAAAACCGGTGAGTGACTCCATACTCACCTTCACATTCACTTGCCAGTGACTCTGCGCTTTGACAATGCTTTGCAGGGGAAATGTGATCGACTCTGGGGCAGCAGGGAACTTCATTGATTTTGCTTTTGCCCGCACTCACAATGTTCCTTTTCTTGCCTGCAAAGCACGAGTGGCAGTCACCACCCTTGTCGGAAGGCCCCTGGGCCCAGGCTAGACTCCTGACATCTTGATCACCTCACTGGACATTCACCTTGAAGGTCTCCGTCACTTTTCTATTGAGTCCCCCTCGCTGTTCTTTCATCCTAGGTCTACCTTGGCTGGGGAGGCACTACCCCACCATCATTTGGTCACAGCGCAAGATGAAGTTCTCATCCAGATTGCAGCCACCACCATCACTGAGACCAGCGAGACAGGGAGGTAAAAGGGTTGCCAATTCAATATGAGGACCTGAGGGAGGCCTTCAATAAGCAGCGTGCCACACAGCTCCCTCCACACTGGTCCTGCGACTGCACCATCAACCTCCTGTATAAAGCCATGCCACCAGAAGACGGATGTTCCCGTTTTCCCATCCTGAGTCAGACGCCATGCAGGTATAGATCCAGGAGGAGTTGGCTAAAGACTTCATCCGACCGTCCATGTCTCCCGCTTCAGCAGGTTTCTTCTTCTCAAGAAGAAAGAGACCATGTCTGATACCATGCATTGACTCCCGCAACCTGAACAACGTGACAATAAAGTACCTTTACCTCATGCAGCCCTGGAGCAACTACGCACTGCTCACTTTTTCACAAAGCTGGACCAGTGCTTACCTGTGGTCAGGCCCTTCGGCCTCTGTAACACACTCTGTCTTCCAGGACTTTGTCAATGACGTCTCTTGGGACTTGCTCAATTAGTTTGTCTGTGTACAGTATATATAGACGACATCCTGGTCAAGAGACATGGGAGGAGTCCCATGTTCAGCCATCAGGCACACCTGACAACAGACCAGCAATATATGCCCCTCCGTCTGTTCTGCAAAAAGCTGAGTCCGAGATACGTTAGGCCAGTCCGGATCATCAAGCATGTGAACCCTATGTTGTTCCGCCTTCTGTTGCTCCCATAGTACCGTATTCCCCCTACTTTCCATGTCTCTCTGTTAAAACCTGCTAGTTGTCTGGACGTCAAGGAGCCCCAGGCAGGGTGTTCGGATGGTACTGTTTCCCCCTCGATGATGGATGGTGAGGAAGCATACTGGGTCAGAGAGGTACTGGAGTCCTGACACCGAGGTGGGCACTTGCAGTACCTCCTGGACTGGGAGGGGTATGGTCCTGAGGAGCAGTCTTGGGTGGACTAGGACAACATCCTCGATCCCACCCTCGTTGCTGATTTTCACTAGCACCATCACTCGGCACTGGTACCGCGGCCCCATGACTGTCCCCAGTGGCGGTTCCAAAAGTCAGAGGTCCCTTGCTTTCTGTGCTGCTCGTCGGTGGGGAGCTCTGTCATGAATCGGTTCCCTGTCTCCCCCTCTGGCCATCAGCGGGATCCATCACCTGAATACTTCCTGGGTCTCCACACTACACTTTCCATCAGCCCCTGCTGTTACTCCCAGCCGTTGTGCATCTACAATCACTCCCACCAGTATATAGTCAGAGCACTGAGCTCTGTTCGAAGTCTTGTTTGTGCCACTGTGCCTGCAACACTGAACGTTCTTATCTTGATTTGATCTTTTGTTCACCTGAACCTGCTTCGTCTTTGACTCCAATTGTTTTGCCGCCTGCCCTGGACCCTGACCACTCTTATTGTTCTGTTTTCCTCGTGATCGAGTTTGACCTCTGCCTGACCCTGATTTAGCTTCATGGACTTTTAGCTGGTCTTCATTCCTGTTGTCCAGTCTGTGCCAATAAAACTTTCTGTACTTGGATTCGACCGTCTGCCCGTTTATGACAGGTACCAAGTCCACCCTTTCCAAACTTAAAAGCTTTTCTCGCTGTATCAATAACTCCATAGTTATGCAAATGAAGTTTAAAAGTTTGAATTTCATTCTTGACAAAACGTTATCTTTTTACAATCGCCCCAGTCATTTCCTCAGCCCCCCATGACACATCCAACCATCTGTCCTGGCCCATAGCCTCATCACGAATGATCTCCTCTTCAACCTTCCCCACAAATCCCTGAAGAAAGTTTGTGCTGGTCCAAAACTCAGTTGCTTGTATAACCACTCTGTTTGTATTTGTCGTTGTTTTAGCATGTAAAAACCTTTGGCCACGCTTCAGCAAATCAATGCACTGCACTATGAGAACATTGACAACCACAAAGTCTCTTTAATGAGGTCAGGCCTTTCCAAAACCTTAATTTATTTTGTTATGCCATTCTGATGTAGACTTCCTGCTGTGATTCAGATCACTGCTTATTTGCTTGACCCACTTTTAGTCAAGCTGGCTGGATTCAATCTAAAAAAAATTCTTGATAGACTCCATGACTGAGCTCATTCCTGCAAAGTGTCTGGCCTCTGTAGCTTTGCAACAACCTTAAATCCTCACACATCCAGCCTGTAGGTTTGAAAATCGTTTCTATCTGTTTCTGTGCTGTTGTCCATCAGGGGTTTTATTTGCCCTTTGGTAGTTTGTGGACTTCATATTTGCAACCTCCTGGGCCTCAGCGATTCATATGCTGCCAAACCCTGACTTGTCCACTGAGAGGGTGAGATGAAAACTGGTATTTCTCAATATGTTTCATTCTTTGGACAACATTGGTTATATTACTCTTAAAACATAATTTATTGCAGATTTTACGTTATTAGGCTTTTAAAAAGTCAGCTTTGAGATAGTGTGACAGAGGAAGATGAGCATGAAGCTGCAGCAGGGAGCTGTGAAGCTGATCTCCCTCCATCCAGATGTCGGATGTTCCAGCTCCGGCCTCCCTCTGTCTGTACTGTTGTTTCAGGCCAAAGCCCAGATGTAAACACAGCCCCGGTCTTTGTATTGGCTTGACCGCTTCAGGAAGCCTCTCCTGTATGGCCTCTCTGTATCCCTAAACACGCTTATCCTATGGCCACCGATGAATGTAGAGCTCTTCAAAGCAGATCAGATATTTTACAGGGACCAAGCGTCCTTGCAGGAAACATTTCAGACGGGCAGTTTCATGTTTTTTATCTGAATCAGGAGAGACTGACCTATATGTGTTGGCTCTTCCTGTCCTGCTGTTACAAAGTTTTGTGCATGAAAACATGCGAGACCTTGATTTTTTTGGTCACAAAATTTAACATTTCCTTGATTCCAGATCAACTTCTTACATCCAAAACTGAGCTGATCTCTTAACCATGTTTAGTGAAAGTTCACCGTGTAATCGCTCTGTTTGTGTGCATTTCAGATCAACTTCGCAAAAGAGCAGTTCAAGGAGAATGAAAAGGAATGGGTGTTGCTTGTTTGCATTGGAGCTTCATCCGGGGTGGGACGTCTTGCTTTCGGCAAGATTGGTGACCTAATTCCAGGTCTGAAGAAGATCTATATGCAGGTCAGAGGCGGACAGCACACAAAGAAATCCTACTAGTCTGCTTTTCTTTTCGCTCTATTCATGTACTGTCTGTGGAAAACAGTGATGCACAATCAGAAGTAGATCTTTAGAAGCAAAATATCTGTTATTTTTCATTTTTTATGGGAATTTTGACCCACATTTGAAGAGATTCTTAAATAATTCAACCCCTTATATTTTAATTTGTCAATGAAAGTTTTTTATTTTATTGCAGTTAAATGTATTTCTTTAGAAATGTTATGAAGATGCACTGTTTCAGGAAGAAAATCAGCTTTGCTTTTGCCAAAGAAAAAGAAAAGAAAAATTTGGCTTAAAAACTAAAGCAATGGCTCTGTTCTAAGAAAAGAGGCGGGGGTAAGACCCAGCACATGATGCGCAGTAATGGTTGGTTATTTTTCTCTTGTGTTTGGCTATTACTGGGCATAATTTGTTCCCTGTTTTAAAGCTGCCTCACGGTTAAGTACAGTGTGACCCTGCCAATGGGAAAAATGATTTCCTGATTAAAGTTTGAGTATAGTTTTGAACTAAAGTAGATCATTGAAGAAAAAAACATACTTTCGAGCACTTTATTCCAACTTTCCTTCAGTCCTTGTACATGTTAAGATGAATTGCCTGCTATGTGTTATTTTCCTGATCTTCATTACAGTTTAACTTCAGAATACTAACCCTTAGTGGTCCAGGGCCTTGTTGATATTTTTTTTACTTTACAGCTTGCTCTAATAATATTTTCTTTTTCTTTTTTCTAAATTTCTTAAATCTTTTTTTTTTTACAGATATGTTCTTGATAATATTACTCAATAATTCCATGTTGAACCAGTCAAAAAAACTTAATTCTGTGGTAAATGTTGTCATTGTTGCTGCAAAATTCCCAAAAGTTGAGATCAAACTGTTTTTTTTTATGTTTTATCAGAAAAGATCAAACATGTGGAGACTTTAAAATTAGACCATATGTGTTGTTTTATTCTTATCCCTTATAGCACTTTATAACTTCTGTCTGAGAAAGGTGCTATGTAAATACATGTTACTTACTTACTTAAAAAATGTAAAATTTTACAAAGAAAGCAAAGACGAGGTCAAAACTATGTGAAAAATGTCTAACAAAACAGGTGAAGCTCCACTGAACTAGAAAAAGTTCAAAGGTTTTATTCCAAGGGGTGTCACATTCATGTCTTATATTTGTTTTAAACTAAAAAGCTTAAAGCTTTTTGAAAGCTTTATGTTACATTTTGAAAGAAAAATATGGTAATGGGGGGTTGGTGTCATTGAAAAAACTGTTGATGTGATCGGCAAACTTGCCAGTGAGTTCAGGGACCACTGAGGGTTAAACTATTGGGTATTTTACCGGACTTCTAAATCTCAGCTTTTGTTTTTCATTTGTCGTCCTCTGGTCTAATATGTCTTCTTTGATCTCACTGGTTGGGAAGAAACTGGGAAGAATTCCGCTTTGCAGACCAAAGCTCTGCTGTTGTGTGTTTTTTCTAAACTCCTCTGAAGTGTGTTGAATTCTGTTTGTAATCTGGCTCGAGTTTTAACCGATAGCATGCAAAGTTAGACCGCGGGAGCCTGAATGTTTGTCTTGAATTTTTTCCACTGGAAATAATCTTTCTCCTTGTGAAGTGATAGACACCAGATTGTTGCAGAGCTGCTTTATAAATCTTCTGAGTCTGAAATGCAACAGCCGATGCTTCAATAAGGTCATTGCTGATGATTTTTAGCCACAACGTTGAGTTTACACCGTTATCTTATGTGCACTGGACTCTCTTTAAGGTTCCCCTTTGGGTTCTTATTATATAAATCCTGGAAGTAGGAGGGACATTTTGGTTGGAGTTTACTCCACCCAACTCTACACCGTCCAAAATGCAAAGTGGGTCAGGGTTAAGCAAAGTGAGAGTTTGTTTGAGTTTCAAAATAAATCTACCTGCCCGCCAGTCAAAGTAACAGAAAATGACGTACGAATTTAAGCTAAAATAAACAGAAAAAAGCTGATTTAAACCCAGTGGTCTTGGTGTGGACTTTTTAACAAGGGATTCAATGGAATGTTCATCCCTTTTGAAACCAGCCTCTTGTGGTGGTTTGAGGAATTGCAACATTAGGGAGATTCGGTTTACTTCAAATTCAAGAATAGAAAAAAGAGCTTTGTCTTAAATGGAAGTGAATAAAGAAAAATCATAACCTTAGCAGTTTTGTTGATATGAATAGCAGCTTTTCCCATCTCTTATTTTGTGATAAAAGTGAATTAACTCTCACTTAATGCAAAAAATAAGTCCAGAACTCTTTTGATGTTTTGCTTCAGGTGGTGTCCTTCATGGCTCTGGGCCTCATGTCCATGATGATTCCTCAGTGCGCAGTGTTTGAGGGGCTGGTGGTGGTGTGCGCCTTCCTGGGACTTTGCGACGGTTGCTTCCTCACCATGATGGCCCCCATAGCTTTCGAGTTGGTCGGGCCCATGCAGGCCTCGCAGGCCATCGGTTACCTACTTGGCCTTATGTCTCTGCCGATGACGGCAGGTCCACCCATCGCAGGTCAGAACCTCAGTGTTTTTTTCTAATTCTCTTCCTGGCATTTTCCTGCTCTGTGGTATTTAATCCAGATTGACCTCACTGTAACAGGGCTCCCTTTACTAAAATGTTAGCTGACGTCAACAGCATGCAAACAGTGTTGTCTCCAAAAAATAACAGGTAAAAAATATGCACGCAGATAAATGCACAGGAGGCTTAGTTTTACAGTTACCCAAATACTCAGGGGTAGCTGAGATCTTGCCCAAAATAAGGATTTGAGTTTAGGAAAAACAAGCATTAAACATCACAAAAAACTCCCCTTAGGTCAATTATGCATTTTGGCCATAAACTGGAGGGTTTTGAGCAGTCGTGCAAAGATAGTGTGAATTTTTTTAGACATTCCGACATCAGAATATTTTATACTTGATCATTTGTTTTCTTATATAAAATTGTATTTTTTGTAGCTTTTTTTCGCCAGTCTGCCGACTCTGTCATGTCCAGCAAAAGATACCTCAAATGAAGATTTTCAGGATTTTTGATGTACTTTTTTCTTTTTCACAGGAAGACATCTCAGCTTTTTTCCAGACTCAGACTTGCATTTCTGTATGCAGAGATGCTTAACGTGATTTCAGAAATGTTTTCCTTCTAATAAATATTATAAATATGAATCTTCTCCTTGGTAAATTCTATTAGCACAGGAAATCAATGTATATCTTCTTGGAAGAATCTCCTAAAAACAAGAGTCTGAATGTTAGTCTGATGTTGCTCCTGTCTTTACGGTTTGATGCAATTCATTTGAGCACATTTTCAGTTTCAATAAAAATGTAGGTGAAAGCAGTCAGATTTTTATTTGTCAAAGCAATCACATTGCGTAGAAAAATATCTTTTGGCGCAAAGAAAGATTTGGAATTGTTAAGTGTACTCTACAAAAAGAATTTTTTTTTTGTTTTGACTTAAAAATGTATGCATTTTTTGTAGATTTGGTGAACTGTTAGTTAACTTCACTTTATCAATAACCGTTTGTGAAAGAAACACCAAAAGTAGTCAGTTTTTTTAAAAAATCTGGGATGTCTCAGAGTTTTTTCCTGTATATCTGGAAGCCAAAAGTTTAGATTTGTTAATTTCACAGAAAAAGCAGGAGGGGGCGGGGCTTAGACAGACGAGCTCTGATCCGTTCTCCAGTGAGTCAGAGAGCACGCTTACACACTTTTTGAGCTTCACAGAGAATAATTTTGTACCATCTGTTAAGATTACATTTGTAAACAGGACATAAATGTGATGGTTAGTTTTGAATGTTAAAAAAAGAATGAGATATTTTTGAACATGCAAAATGACCTTTTTTCTTCCTGTGATCTTGTATGGTACTTATAAGGTATGGACACCTTTGCAGTTTTCCTTTCCTGTTGTTTCAGCTGCTTTCAGCAGCTTTAGCTCTGCATATCTATAGCTGAAGTCTTACTTTTGCTGCCTATTATAAGGCTTTTCATGTGTTTTCCGTTGTGTATCCAAAATGACTTGCAGCCTTTGATTGACACTTGTATATATAAAAAAAGCTAAACTAATTGTAAACCATGATGTAAAGACTGTCTTAGAATGACTCAAAACAAGGTTTCTTTGATTCCTCTTCACAGGTCTTCTGCATGATTATTTCGGCAACTATACAGTGGCGTTCTCCCTGGCTGGGGTGCCTCCTATGGTGGGGGGCGTAGTTCTGTTCTTTGTGCCGCTGATTCACCGCAGGCTTCAGCGAAACCAGGTTCCACCAGAGGACACCACTGCCCACATGCTTCCACCGGGAGAAGCCAAGAGCTGCTCCAACGGAGACATCCTGCCAGGCTACACCGATGTGGAGACACACATCTGAGTCACGACCTACAAAGGTTACACACACGAGGCGTCTCAAAGTTAGCATCCAGCAATCACTTCATTTTAAAAAAAAAAGTTTTTTATTTGCTTGTTTTGCAGGGATTCAGCCCACCAGCACTTTTCTTACCCTTCCTACGCCTACGGACTTCCTGTTCCTGTCGGCTGATCTCGTCTCCTCCCTCCTGAGATTCCATTAGCTGTTTGCTGTTTTTATGCAAAGAGAAGGTCAGCGGTGAATGAGTGCGCAGGACGAACAGAACAATTGCAATTACTTTAACAGTAGCAAACCATTAGAATGTTAGAAATAAGGAAAAAAAAATAAGTCCAACTCTGTTTTAAAGCATTTACTTCTGCTTTCAAGCTGCAAAACGTCTAGTTTTATTTTCTTAATGAATCTATAAATAACAAGAAAAGGCATAGACAGTGACATGTAGTGAAGGGAAAATTTCAAGGGTCATTTAGCAGTACCTCATTTTTCTACATTTGGTATCTCAGTGCATTTTACTGACATACAGTTGTTCCACTGAAATAGTCTTTTTTTTTTTTTTTTTTTTTGTTTTCTTTTATTTTTGCTAATATGTTACACTTTCATTTGATGCAGTACTTTGTGAGATAACTTTTGAGAAAAGTCACAAAAGAGAAAGGATATTTCTGATAGACACAGCCGCCTCAACTCTTCTGACCTCAAGGTTTTCGATTGTTGCGCTCAATTTCCAACTGGATCCAAAACACAAAGCTGAAGGACCTTAATCTCTGCCACTCTGCCTATGTGGGATACTGATGCGTCACTGGAGTAGCTGCTAATTCCAACGATATGCAATGAACCCTTCACTTCAGTTGAGGTCAATGAGCTATTTTATGTGGGAGCAGGTTGCACAAACTTAAAAAAAAAAGGTGAACCTCTGCTTCCTGCTATAATTAGTCAGTCTAAAAAAAACCCAACAGTCTTTGTAGGTCTTTTTTGAAAAACTTTGCAGGTGCTTTACAAATCCACAGAATCTATGCAGAAGCGTTTATGCAGATGTTACAGGAACCTGAGGATTGTCTTTACTTCATGTTGAAAAGGAATTTTAATGATATCAGTGCAGTTTCTGCTTTTGAATATGTGAGTATTTCACATTTTCAAGTGGGTACTGATGCATTTTAGTGCTTTTTTTTTTAATGCCGATGTATTGATAGCTTTCAGACCGTAGCTGGACGGAGGGAAAGTTCTGATGAACTCACCACGGACTGACATTTATGCTCCAAATGCCCCTTAGATCGGTGTTGTTTAACATTTCGGCCCTAAAAAAACAAAACAAGAACAATCTTCTTAAACCACTAGGAGCTTTTATTGTAAACCCAGGGCTATCTATGTGTTTTTTTTAGTTTCTAAACATGCTGGAATTTAAAAAAAAGCTTAACTTGCTGCTCCCAGTTCAATCCAGCAGAGGAGGGTGCAGTCATTTGTTTTTAGACCATACACGTCACAGTTTCAACATCTTAAATTCTAACATTTTTTTAAAAACTGTACTGACCTTGAGTATGCGTAGGACTGTATATGTATCTTCATGTCAAAAGGTCATGGGGGAAAAGGAAAAGGGAACACTCTGATGTTGGTCTGGCATTTCTTTCCATTATCCTTTGCCTTCATTGAGGACTTCCTGCTCAGTATAAATTTTCGAGGCATTGAGAGGGAACGGGCAGTTAGGGTTAGAACACATACCTGCAGTGGAGGAAATACATATTAGATCCCTTGATTTCTTTTTCAAAAGACTGTCTGTTGTCCTAATGGTTCATTTAAGCAGAAGCAAAAATCACAAATGTATTTGCATTTCATTGAGGGAAATACGTATTTGAACCCTCACAGCAAGAACAGAGGTCAGAGGTTTCTTGTAGTTGATGAGCAGGTTTTTTGCAAAATCAGGAAGATTTTTAGTCCACTCTTCTTTGGCAGTGACTTTTGAATCATTCAGATTAGGTGGCTGTTGCTTGGCATCTCTGTGTCTCTCCATTGGTTTCCTATAGGATTGAGGTCCAGCGACTGGCTGGGCCACTCCATGACTTTGACTTGCTTCTTCTTCAGCCATTCCTTGGTTGTCTTGGCTGTCTGTCCATGACCCATTTTAGGACTTCTGGTGGAGGGAAGAAGTTCGACACAGTGAAGTAGCCCTGTGCAGAAAAGCACCCCCAAAGCAGAATGTTTCCACCTTCATGCTTGACAGTGGGGATGGTATTCTTGGGGGTCATAGGCAGCATTCTCTTCTTTCAAACATGACGGGTTGAGTTGATGTCAAAGAGCGAAATTTTGGTCTCACCTAACCACAGCACCTTCTCCAAATTGCTCTCTAAATCATGAAGGTGTTCACTGACAAACCTTAGGTGGGCCTGCACATTGCCCTTATTAATCAGGGCTGCTTTGCTATCACTTCAAGATGTTAAGGTTTCCTTGGTGACTGTGGTTCCAGTGGCTTTGAGATCATCAACTAACTCCGACTGTGGTGTTTTAGGCTGATTTCTCACTTGTCTCTGATCATGAGATCTTGTCTGGAGCCCCAGACCTGTAAGTGGATCGTTGGTCATGTTGTAATTCTTGTATTTTGACACAGTTGCATCAAGAGTTTTTACCTTAACCTCCACCTTCTTGCTGATAGTTTTATAATCCATTCAAGTCTTGTGCAGGTTTGCCATCTTCTCTTATAAATCTGTTCTGTGAGAACCCCAACTCTTAATGGCTTCTAGAGGATCAAATACTTTTTTCCCTCAAGGAAATGCTATTTATTTTTTAATAAAATCTTTAAAGCTGATTTCTTGATTTTCTTTATGATTTTTTATCTCTCACCTTTCAAATGGATCTGCCACTAGGAGGACAGACAGTTAATGTCTTTCTAAGTGGGCAGACCTACAAAATCAACAAATATTTATTTTTTCCACTGTAAAAAAATTGTAAAAACTGACTAGTTCATCTCAACCCTGTTAGTCTATTGTTCATGCAAACACACACAAGCTGCAGCTTTTCCTTGGAATGGTATTCTGTGTCTGATTTCATGATTTAATCCAGAAGTCAGAAATACTTTACCTTCCATCGACTGCAACAAGAATTCATGTTATTTTTTTTTGTTTTTGTTTTGACAATTAAATGTCGCCAAAAAGATTAGCAAAGTGTTCTGCCGTGGGTAAGTTACAATTGATGTTTCAAAAATACAATAATGCTAAAACATTTAAGAAACCGGTTTGACTCAAGTATTTCTGCATATTTAAGGCCTTTGTTGCAGAAATATTGACTTACTTAAAGACAATGAGATCATCTGGACATATAATCTATGCATAAGTGATGCCAAGCATTTCTTTCACCATCACAATCACCACATTGTTCAATGGCCCCGTCGTTGCTGACTGGAGACATTTTTCTGCTTCACAACTCATGTGTAGAAAGTACTCTGCACAGACAAAAGCATTCTTGATACCCAAATCTTTTTTCTTTTTATTGATCCATGCACTGAAAAAGCCTGAGTCAGCCTCTGATCCGTTCAGTAGTGAAGTTGTTCTGTCGGGGTTCTGGTCTGGGTTTTCGTGTAGGTCTTTATGGGTCGGGTGTTGGTGCACCGTCTCTTTGCCTTAGCAGCCACAGACCCTCTTTGTGACTCCATCCAGTCTTCCGTTTTGTGGCAGAGGTGTTACTCTCCACCAAGAGAAAAGGTTTATATGTAGTATTCCACAACAGCCTCAATCAGGAACCTTTGGGGATGGCTCCAGTGTTTAAACTTGGATTTTGGGTCTGCAGTTTCAAAGGAGAAATCCACAGAGATAAATTGACTCATTTTACTATTGATATTTGGAATGTTTTAAAGGTTTTTTTTTCTTTGCTGGGGGGGTTGTAGAGAGATTTTATGTGACTGTTGAACACCCAAAGATAAAAGACTTTAATTTAGTCTTCGGGGCTATGGAAACTATAGACCTGTGTAACTGTGTGCAGAGTTTCCTGCTGATGTTGGAAGACTCAAACTGGTTTTCTGGTACCAGAAGTTGATTCTTGCGCCCCTTTAGGTGTCAGTCATCCATCAGTTTGTTAGTGTATTTCCTCCTCCCTCCATTCTGGATCTCTGGATAAAGAGGCTGTTTGTTCTTCCAGAGTCGCTTAAAATAAAAGTTGATTCTTTGTGGTGCTTCTTTTCATTCATTAGTGTATGCATTAGTACCACACAAAGAGCATTGTACAGTCTTGTTTGCTATCAGAAATCGGCACATAGCTGTCCTCAAAACGAGATTTATTCCTGAAATGTAGTGACTTTCTTCATATCAGAAAGGTTCCTAGTTCCTGGTGTCTTTTTTTCTCTACTCAGAAACAGTTGGGTGCTCCTGTATTTTTTAATCTACTGTGTTCAAACTGAGAAGATTGACATGTTTGTGAGAGATTTGAAAAAAGTTTGGAATGAATGTGAAGCAGTTTGGGGTCTTATTGTTTAATTTGTTTAATTTGGCTTTTGCTGAGAATGGTTTAGTGTGCTCAGATGCTTTCCACACTGTAGGCCCCCGACATTAAATAAATGGTCTATTTTTGGACTTGTGTCATAGATTAGGCGCACTATGCTATGAAGCTACATTCACACCGTCCCTTGCAACAAGCCTTCAAGCGGTCACTTTTAATGACAAGTATATGTAAACCTGTGTAAAGTTGTGTTTCAGGCTTCTGTATTCAAAACTCTTGTGTTCACGCGTAGCTACTCAAGTTTCGATTGCTTTTGGACTCTATTTACAAAATGCGCAGTCATTGAATTCGTTTCCAGTTAAATAAGGTCAAACTTTGGCCAATCAGGGACTCCGATTTGGTAGTGATGTATGGATGCTGTCCCTTTTAAGTCACGGTCGTGCCGGCTGTTTAAAATTTGAGAAATGGATAATTGCAGTTTGTGCCCGGCCAGAATTATATGACACCAAACACTAGAGTAAAATTCATGAGCTTTACACCTCTTCAACATTTTGCACCAAACCTTTTCCATCTGTATGTAGTGGACAAGAGCTAGTGAACAGTAGAAACAAAAGAATAAGCTCCCTGCTTGCCCGGTGTGAACACCACTGGCTAAATGCACGTTCAAGAACCTGGATTTAGCGTGTTCTTTAACATGTGTCAAACGGCCAGTTTGTACACAGCTTAAGGTGCATTAAGTGAGACAGAAGTTAGTTCCATCAGTAAAACTTTACTGTATTCACAGTAACTCTAGAAGTGGTTTGTAATACATCAGCTATATTTTCAGCGTTAGCCGCATTAGCGTATGCACAATATCAGTTAATCCCAACCTTGTTTGCAACACTTATAAAAACAGACTGATAGCACTGAAACATATGTTACAGAGACTACGCTAACTCCCAACCTAATTAATAACACATTAAAAAAATCCCAGTTTGTGACACCGACACTGCTACATGTTAGCCTCATTAGCATATTGACATTAGCACCCTGGGAAACATTTTGACAGAGCTCTGTGTTCTTCTCAGAATCACATTGACATCTTAAATCACAACCAGAATCAATCAATTCCTCAAAGGTTCTCTTGATTATAAGGTACACTGTGTTTTTTAAAACAAATGAAGGCTTTCAAGTGCGCCTTATAATGTGGAAAATAAGGTGTACATCAATATAAAGATGAAGGAGCTCAACAATGTAGAGTGTGAAGATAGTTCCTTTTCTGCAGCCTCACTGGTCCTCCTGTGACCCCTTTCCTCTTTCAACTCTGAACAGAACACTTGATAAATATTTACCTGGTTTACTAGCTTAAATTTGTCACTCCCTGCACACAAAGCTGTCGCCTATGCACCTTGTAATTTACCTAAAGATGCTGCAGGTTTTAACACTAATGGCTTTTACTTAGCATCTTAGATTTATTCCTAAAAAAAAGTGTTTTTTAAAAATTCTGTGTTGTGTTTCGTAAACTATTTCCCCTTGTTTAAGTTTTGTAAATAAATCTTTGCAGGTCATGGTCTCAGAGATGCGCAGTGGTAGGTTATGACAAAAACACAAAAGGGGCACAGCTCTCTGTTGTCATCATACTTCAGAAATTGTTGTTCTTATCTAATCAGCCAGAAGACGTTGCTCGGCCTCTGTGCTTCATCTTATTAGTGTCTCTCATGGCAAATTGTTTGCCAGGCTCGAAATCCTTCCAGTGTTGCTCTGCCGTGCAGTGTGCCATTCCTGTGCTCCTCCGACCTCAGTGCGTAATGTCTCACTGCTGCGCTTTGTCTAAGTCAAACGCATGAAAAAACTAAGACCCGATTGTTACAGCTGAGCCATGATTTACAAGTTTGAACCTCGTGGGCTGCCAGACTCTGAGAGAACATGCACCACAAAGCTGTGTCCAGAGAACATTTGTCCTTTTTTTTCACCTCATATGAAACTGTGCTTGTCCCACATGCCCATTTTACTGCTATATGCGTGTTTATATTGACCTTTTCCTGCTCCCAGCTGTCTTGGTGATCATAAACCCTCATCCGTATCCCGGCACTAACTTTCAGCCTTACACAGTGAATTATGTTGAATATTTTAGTGCAGAACTGCTGAGCGTTCCTCTATATATCCTGTTTGTTACTGCAGTTCAACCTCCTTTACAAGCTTCTGTTTCATCACAAGCTCCACCTTTTTAACAAGCATGCATTATTTAGTTTCACTTAAAAGTACAAAATAATTCATAAGATCTGAGATTAAGTTTTGCTGCTAGAAAAAAAACCTAATTTTCTGGTCGTGTTGTATTTCTAAATCTCTGTGTCACATTTTTTCTATGAAACCAACAATAAAGATATAAAATGACAACTCATGCCATCGTTTTCAGTCATTTCCTAATTTTCTCTTTGGTTTTAAACCTGTTTTTATTTATTAACTTTAAACTTTTCTATAAGCTTCTGAAGATCCACAGAAAAATGTCTTGCTCAGAGATGTACCGAGGTTGCCTCAGATGTGCAACGTGCCCATTATCACCCCGGCAACGTGGCTCAGTTCAATCAGGCATTAAGTCCTCCCTTCAGTCACCCAGCCACCGAAACGTGCTGAGTGGTAAAGACCACGCTTCACTGGATGGGCTCTTTATGTTCACACAGGCAACTATTGTCCACAAACTCAGAAGTGGAGAATAAAACGGTTGGGTGGCTTCAGTAAAAGAAGCTCATTGACACTTTGTTTTAAACAAATAAAGAAAGCAAAGACGTTTTTTCTATAATTTTACAGTTTTTTATTCAGAAAAGAAAAAAACTTCATTTTTTTCTAAAAGTCAACAAACCCCCAAATGTCATTTTGCTGTAACATTTACTGAATAAAATTTAACACAAAAATTGACAGATAAAGTGTCATATACGTTAATGTGGACACATTTCTCAGGAGGAAAAGACAATCGACTTGTTTCTAAGTATTTTTTAAGTATTAATTTAAATCTTTATTAGCAATAAATTATAGAGAAATCAACAAAGGATTTGCATTCTTTCAATACAAGTAGTTAATTTTTTTAATGAGTTTTCTCTAAAGTTTTAGAAATCATCGTCACTGTTATATTTAGTTATTTTAATATTCTTTAGAGTTTGGATGTTAGGAACTGGTGGTGAAGAACCCAATATGCAGAAGACCTGCCTTGTGGCAGAAACTCAAAGGTTTACTAAACAAACTTAAACAACAAAAAGGGTGACAAAGCAGATGAGCTGACACTAAAGAACCGAAAACCAGATGTTTATGCTGCATTTTTGAGCTGAGGCACTACACTATTACGAAGAATCCAAACTAGAGTGTTCCATTCTCACAGTGAAAGTTGCTTCCTGTGGAGTTTGATGTCATTTTTCTAATGTAACTTCTCTACTTTCACGAGTTCTTCAGTGTAAATGAATCTCATCAGACTGAAACTTTGGTTGTGTAAGCAGACATTAACAAACACCGGGTTTTAGTTTATAATTTGACTGGAAATACTGCAGAAATAGACCACCTTCCAAAAAAAAAAAAAGAACTAAACAAAAGACTTTGTTTTTTGAAAGAGGAACCAAACACTTCTACTTACTTGTCTACTACTACTGTCAAAACCTAGTTACTCATCGTAGAATGATACAATTATGGTAATTTTTTGGTTTGTTTTTTCTTCACCAGTCTGTTTTTTGAAAGAAGCAAATTACATTAAACTTTCTGGGAAAGTATAATCTGAGGAAATCTGTGTGGAGGAAATTACTAAACACAGATTAATCACATCATAAACTGAACATTACTCAAATTCTTCCAGGTTAACTGTCCAAGCATTTTTATCTAAACTCCTGTCTATTTAATGAACAAAACATTTTTTTATAAATTATTCTCTGGTAGTAAACCATAACAAGAAGTTATGTCAGGGCTTGGACTTCCAGCTCCACCTCCAACCACCAGAGGGAGCCCTCGGCTGAGTTATGATCTGCTCGGCTCCCTTCTTCACTCCATCTCCCAGCAGTCACTGCTCCCTCACTCATGTCCTACCACCTTACACTTCATCAGTGTCACCATAAATATTCCCTCTCTGGACTTTGCTTGATGCAAAGTATTGTTTTGCCTGGCTGACAATTCCAAGCAGTCTCCTTGTATTTGTTCTCTTCATGGATTGACCTTTGCCTGTCTCCTCGACTCCTGTCTTGTTTTTGCCCTTGCCTGTGTTGGCCTTCATCAAACCCACCTGCCTGCACATGGATCCGCATCTTTGTTACGATGTGTTGTGAAACCAGATGGTTGCAACTTCATTTGTCAATTTTTGTGAATTATTGAGCTAGTGTCTGTGTCATAAGTGCCGGCATGTTAGGAAAGCAACTTCCTTTTTTTTCCACAGGAGATTTTGTACAGAAACTTTTCTGAGTTTCCTCAGACTCAAAAACTTCAAAACAAACCAAATGTGAAAAAAAAGACAAATAAAACAACTACATTGCAGAGTTACGTTAACAGGCAAGATGCAGCTCTGCAAAGAGATCCAGGCTCATGAAACACAAGTATACACTCACCGGCCACTTTATTAGGTACACCTTACTAGTATTGGGTTAGACCCCTTTTTGCCTTCAGAACTGCCTGAATCATACTGGAAGGTACTGGAAACATTTCTCAGAGAGTTTGGTCCAGATTGACATGATAGCATCACAGAGTTGCTGCAGATTTCTCGGCTGCACATCCGTGATGAGATGATCCCGTTCTCCCAAAGGTGTTCTATTGGATTGAGATCTGGTGACTGTGGAGGGCATTTGAGTCCAGTGAAGAAACCAGTTCAAGAAGCCAGTCTGAGATGACTTCAGCTTTATGACATAATGCCTTATCCTGCTGGAAGTAGCATCAGAAGATGGTACACTGTGGTCATTGAAGGATGGACATGGTCAGCAACAATACTCTGGTAAGCTGTGGCGTTGTGACAATGCTCAGTTGCTACTAAGAGACCCAAAATGTGCCAAGAAAAGACATACCACACCATTACCACCAGCAGCCTAACCTGTTAAGTCAAGGCAGGATGGATAAATGCTTTCATGTTGTTGATGTCAAATTCTGATCCTCCCATCCAAATGGTGCTGCAGAAATATAGACTCATCAGGCCAGGCAACATTTTTCCAATCTTCTATTGTCCAGTTTTAATGAGTCTGTGGGAATTGTAGCCTCAGTTTTCTGTTCTAAGCTGACAGGAGTGACACCCGGTGTGTTTTTCTGCTTCTGTCCATTTGTCTCAATGTTGGACGTGTTATGCGTTTAGAGATGTTCTTCTGCAGACCTTGGTTGTAACCAGTGGTTATTTGAGTTATTGGTGCCTTTCTATCAGCTGGAACCAGTCTGACCATTCTCCTCTGACCTCTGGCCTCAACAAGGCATTTCTGCCCACAGAACTGATGCGGCTCACTGGATATTTTCTTTTTGTTTTTGGACCAATCTCTGTAAACCCTAGAGATGGTTGTGGGGGAAGTTGGTCAGGTGTTCATAGTAAAGTGGTCAGTGAGTGTAGCTCCTTCAGTACACACCATCATTGCATTTCATGTCAGCTGTTGAAACCCTTGCAGTTCCACCATATCTTACTAGACTGAAACAGTTAAGAAGCTGGAGACTCGGTGAAAGGCTGACAGTCTCTCTGTGAATCTTAGGAGAAAAAACATGAGCGCCTCCCCTCCAACCACAGATTTGTGGTGGAGCCTCCACCAAACCTCGCTATGTTTTGGGACAACCGGCCCTGCCGTTTAGTTACGTCCACCCCAAAGATTACTGACAGCAGATAGAGAAAAGGAGCTGCCAGGATCACAAAACTGTTTCCCACACAACTCATGGACCAGTGGCCCTCCACCCCTTTGAAAAACATCTGTGATGCATCAGACTCAGTACTGTAGCACATTAATATATTTTGATGCCAGCTTTATTAACCTGTTCATATTATTCAACAAATATGTTTTTCCCGATGTACTTATGTATGAATGTTGTTAATGGTAAAGTAATGGAGATGGTGGTGATGGGTTCTATGATGTCTCTGAGGTAAGAACGTGCAGCGACCGGGCTGTCTACAATAACAACATTGGTTTCGTGCTGACCAAGAGAAGCCTGGGGTCCACATTAGCATTATCATATCACTCACCTTGATGTCTCCAGCTATACTGACCGTCATTTCTGTACAAGGTGACCCGACAGTTGACCACTGCTTTATTGTCCAGGTCACATGGTCACTGCAAACGTTCACTGCAGTGTCTGGGATTCAAGTCAAAGCAGTGAAGTTGGTTGTGAATGGTTTGTCTGGACACCCTCGTCTGAGTGCAGAGGTCCTTAGTTACTGGTATTTGTTGCAGTCTGTGTTGTTTGATATTTAAAGAATTGTATTGGAAAAGCTGGTGAAATATTTCTTGCTTTTACCCCAGCAACCACAAATCATCATTGCAGTGACCCAATACTTTTAAATGTTTTCATTCTAATTTAAGAATTGAAATCTTTTCAAACTAAAAGCAGTCTTTTGGTCTCAGGATTCTTGGAAAATACGTGAGCTGATTGTTAATACAATTATCTTTAAAATTAAAAATATATTTTCTCTACAATGACCAGCTTCCTTCTTAGATGCCTAATATGGACTTTAGCATTTCTCGTGTTCACTTTGACTTGCGGCTCTTGCAGGTATTTTGCATTCAAATGCAGACATGAAGTCTTTCCTAAGCTTGTTTTTTGTTGATCCTGCTGGTTTCACAGGTTACAGAGTTACAGCCACACCAGCAGCTGAGAGCTGATTGCATTCTGTGTCTTTCAGCTGCAGATAAGTGCAGGTTCTCTGCATGTTGTCAAGATTGCAGACTGTCTGTCGTTGTTTTTAGGGAGCTTAACTGTGCCAAGCACAATGGTAAACCCCCATCTCACTGCTAACACATGTCCTGACCAGCATCCCTCTGCCCTCCAAATAAAACAGGACTTCGGCTCTCTCTCAGCCCGGCTTCCTGCCTGATAACTAGATGATGAAAGTTTTTGAGGAAACTCCAAACCAAAACATAAAACTTTGAAGAAGGCAAGTTTAAACCTCATGGATTACGTTGCCCGTCTGTTGGCGCGTTCCTCCGCTGTTTGTCCTGGCTTTCACAGAACAATGCTGACACTAAGCGGGTTATTGTTTCTGTCGGGAGGTGGAGGAGGAAAAGCCAAATCAGCAGTTCAGGAACGTACTGACCTGAAGGCGCGGGGAATGGAACACAGCAGGGACAAAAGCTCAGGAATGAGGGAGGGAAGGAGAGTGCTTGGAAATAGTTTTTATAAAACGACAAAAACCAAAAACTTCATCCAGTGATAACCCAACTTCACATTTGAGTCTAGAATATGTACACGCTTGATTTGATAAGTTTAAATACTTTTCTTTGACAAAAATCTGTTCACCACATTAAAATTCTCTTGAAAAGCTCAACACAAATATAGATGGCAGAAAACCTGGAAATGTAAACACAATTCTGGCTAAAATAGCTTTAGTTTTTCAATTAAATTAAGTGCTCTATAGAACAATGTTGTTTCTCTGAACTCCACACAAGCACAAGATCCTGCTCCGAACATCTGCTATCAGATTCCCGGTTGTGTGCCACATCCCAGCAGCTCCAGACGGAGGGCGATGTCGTTGAACCAGCCCCGTGGGTGGATCCGAATATAGCGGCCGAACAGAGGGGGGTCAAAGAAGTTAAGCGCTTCCTCGTCTACGTTGCTGTTTCCTGTGAATATCTGGGAATTAGTTGGAAAAAACAATTTAGGATTAGATCATCTAAAGCAGGACTGGTTATAGATGTGTGTAATTCATTAAATGTCTTCAAATTAATTGGAAAAAGTCAATGAAATGACTTCAACAGGTTGCCTCGTTCCCTTTGTCTTCATGCTTTCCTCTGTACCTTCTCTCTTTGAGAGTTGTTTTCTAACACACTGCTCCACGTGTGTTCATCCTGACTGTAGGTGACCGAGAACTCCGTCACCATCATTTCCGTCAGCACGGAGCGCGCTCCTTGGGTGATGACTCCTGTGACGCGTTTCACCGAGCCTAAGTCCACCTGCAACCATTCATGGGGGTTGTTGTTCTGCAAATCCAAGGACACAGGGAAGCTTTTAGTTATCAGAGATAAATTACTAGAATAATTAAGTTTTGCTTTTCATAGTGAGCTGTGGACAAATTACTCCTTAGTCCATGTTGGACTGATTTAAGTTTTTAGCTCTGTTATTATTGCCATGTTTTGCTTTTCCAAAGATTGCAGTAGGCAAGACCACCAAGCCTGACAGTTGCTATATATTGATGGTATACGTGTTGTCCCTAAGTTGTTGCTGTACGACTTCCAAAAGAAGGACCAGTGTGCGCACTAGATAGAGAAGTAAAAAGCAGGTGTGCAGCTGAACTTGAACTCCTGTTCTTTAATTGTTGTAGAGTTGGGGTTCACCTGTCAATCAAAGAGTTATACTTCTGCTAATGTCTATTGTTGATGTTTTTATCTTATATTTTAATATATAAAAAAGTTAGTGTATTTATTGTAAAGTTGAACTGATCTATATTAAAGTTAAAGGGATCTGACTGGGTTGGCTAATGTTTCTTTAGTGGTTATTTGGTGACCTTGTTTAACTTTTGTTTTTCATCATATTTCAATCTGGAAGACTCCTTTTGAAGACCCACTCCAAAGAAAATTGAGTTGTTCAGAATTTTAACATGTTCTGGTAGCATTTTTTCTAATGATGGAGGACATATATATAAAGAAAATAAAGCTTAAAATGAATTTTCTGATTATTTCTCTTTTCAAACAGTTATGAATCAAGACCAGACGAAAAAAAAAGCAGTTGGAAAAAGAGATTATTTGTAGAAAATACGCTGGATGGGCTATAAGTTCCCTGCTCCGTTCCATTCCGATGTATGCACACCTTTGGCCTCCAGGCATTGGCACCGCCAGTCTGGTGTAAACGGGCCAGGCTGGGGCTCCAGGTCCGCACCAGAGATGAGTAAAACGAAGAGGCATTAAAATTGTTGTCAGGAATCCTGTTCTTTAGTCCCAGAGGTAAGGAGCAGCCTGGTCAGAAGGGTAAAGACAAAAAGAGCCGCATTAACCCAATCTATGTGTATGGAATGGGTTTTTAAATGTATGAAGAACTCACTGTTGATATCACATCCCAGCAGTTCAAGGCGCAGGGCGGGCTTCAGCTTAAAGCGGAAGGGCTGAATCCTGATGTAGCGAGCCACAAAAGGTGGAGAAAAGCTGTTTCGCCTCACCGTGGAGCTGTCCATGTTACCAGGGATGAACTAAAGCAGAGAAACACATGTGACACAGCAAAGACTCAATTTAGTCAAATGAAGCACATCAGGTTGAAGGAGGAGCAGCTCTGCTTGCTGGAAACAACGCACCATCCCCAACTTGGAGTTGTATTGTCTGTAGGCTTGCCATGTCTCCTGGTCCAGGCTGTAGGAGACGTTGAATAATGTAATATAGTGGTCCCTCAGTCTTGATCTCACTCCCTGGGTCTCAATGCCATGCAGCAGAGTTGGCTTCTGAAGGTCGATCTGAACACAAGGGATGCATGTGTGACACGCTCCAAGTGGTCAATGTTTACCGTGCAGCTCTCAACGCTCTCATTTTAGATGTTAGGGAAGAAAGTATGACCTCCAAAGATGTCAAACAACATGGAGCAGCCACTGTTTTTGTCAATACATCTCACCCCAACTTGTCACACATAAACGTATGGTAAGGACCCCCCCCTCCACATCATATAAACTTTGGGTCCTGCTCTGATTAAATGACTTCGGTAAAGTTTCACAAATTCTGACTTCCGCATTTATAACAACAACAACAACAACAACAACAATAACAACAACAACAATAATAATAATAATAATAATAATAGTAGTAGTAGTAATAATAATAATGATATAAAGTAATAATTAAAGTCATGAACACCGTTGTATGGTCCGCAGGCGCTACCTGCCCTCGTCGCCCACTTGTACGTGCCCTAGCCATCCACGCCGTCCTCATTGTCCTCGCTGCAGACCTTTGACCCAAACTCACTAGATAAGCAGGACCTAAACACCCTTGACCCCCCCCTCCATGTTCCCCTGTCAGGCTAGTCTGAGCTGCATGTGAAAAATTGATGTAAAAACCTCTAAAAATTGTGGTTTTATCTCCAAAGCAACTATTTTATGGTTGCCTGGGGATACCGAACAGCTCGACGTGAGTTTTTGAAGAATTGGCCAAGTAAACTTTGAAATTTCTTTAGCAAAAGAAGTGATTTGCTAACCATGCTCACATTCCTAATACAGTATGTTCATTAACAAGTTATTTTGTTCAGCTTGAGGCAGACATCAATGCATTCATTTTGTCATACTTTTACAATCAAAAATATCCCAAAAAAGCAAGCTCGCCATGCGCACACCAACTTAAAATCAAGAAATTGTAATTGCAACATTTTTTGCACACTAGCTTCCCAATGATGCTCGAGAAATTAGAAGACGATCAATGAAAAAACATAGGACGGGTTTTAACTTGTCGCTGGTATACTTAAGGTGTTTTTTTTTTTTGTTTTAATTCAAGATGGCAGACTCTTCCCAAGGTCAAAGGTCAATGAAACTTTAGTGGTGGTTGTAGAGTCAAGCTGGCGACTTAGGTGTCCAATTTTATGAAGATCACTTGAAGAAAAGTTTCAGTTTTTCCATGTTGTGGGAAAACGTGAAAATCACCAAATCTCATATTTATCCCCCAAAATGCTGCAGAGCATTGGTTTATTTCTTTTTGGCTCCACAAGCAATTTTCAACCCATTTATTTGTTTTTTAACGATTTTGTTCACCATGATGACATCATCAGCGGGTCAAATTTTCACTCAAAGTGCCAGAAAGGAAGAAGAACGAGAATAAACTTTACGATTACAACATAGAAGTTGTTGCGGCCAGGTTGAGTGTGTGTCTGTGTGTATTTTTGTAGGTATATAAAACAGAAACTGAAGTAAAATAACTTTTATAGTTTAAACTCATAAATGCACATCTACATAGACTTTTCATTGGAGGTAACTTTAGAATGTAACTTTAGACCTTAGTGGCCTTTTGCATCACACCTGTTAGCACATTTTTCTCACCACAGAGTTCATGTTGAAACGTTGCTTGTGTTACAGCACAGAAGCAGAAGAATCTTTGGGCATTACAATCCAAATGAGAGATGAAAGAAAAGAAAACTCAGAAAGATGGAAGTCTAACCTGTAACCATGACAAGCTGTTTTGGCCCATCCAGGCATTGATGTAACCAGACTTGCCAAGCCTCGCCAGCCTCGGCTCCCAGTTTCCTGCACATAAACACAAACCTGCTTACAATCCGCCTTATTGCAGGTAGCTTACTGGCTTTCAGGTTTTATTAGTGTGAGTCATTCTCTTTCTGAGTGTTTGCAGTAAATTGTTAATCTCCTCTAATACTGGCTGGTGTTGAAAATCCTCTTGTTGTGTCTGCTGTCTTTGTTGCAAATTCAACCCTGAATCCGGTCTTACCTGTGTGATCCGATGCTGTGATTTGGGAATCTTTAATCCATCCCGATTTCATTCCCAGAGGTATCGAACAATCTGCATGTTGATACAGTTTTAAAATGTCAAATCACTGAAATTAGCTCGTCATATTTTCACACAAGATTTACTTAATGCAAATCCCTCCATCCGTCCACCTCCACAGCCAACGCAGCTACTGTTGGGCGAAGGTGGCGTACACCCTGGACATGTTGCCAGTAGCAAGGTCACACAATCACACACTCATACACACTCACATTTACAATAGGGACAATCAAGAGACACAAATGAACCTATGAAGCATGTTTGTAGTTACTGGTTGCATTTTATAACCCTCACCACCACCTGCAAAAAAAAAAAGCTAAAAATATATAAAAACTGATCAATTTTGCTTGTTTTACTAAAGATAAATACACAGGAAAAAAGCACTTACAGGGGTCATAAATCAACAATTTTGCTCTCATGCCAGCCAGCTGGTAGTCTCCTATGTTGCACTCCACCAGCCACGTCCCTACTGTGGAGGGGGTCATCTCTACAGTCCCAAAAACACCTGGACGGTCAAAGAAAATACAGCAAGTGAAAGATGAATATTTATACAGGCTTTTTTTGGAAATAGGGAGTGCTGTGAAACAGACAGGTACGTCTGTGAGAGCGTGCGGCTCTACCTGGAAAAAGGTTGAACACCCCCATCCGGTGCTCCACCTTGGTGTGAACGGTGAAGGGCAGACCGTGGAAGTGCACGGCGTGGAATTCTTTGTCCCCTCCTACATTCAGCAGATGCCACCTCACTTGCTGATGCTGGGCGACTATCAAACCAGGTAGAGTTTCAGCCACGTAGCCATTGATTGCTGAGGGGAAATGCTCAAGTTATATACATGTGCAAGAAAAACGAGCATGAAAACAGTAAGAAAAACTCGGCTACCTGCAAACTTGTTGCTTGTGTGATACCACGGATCGTCTGTGTTGGCGTGACAAGGCGGCGTGCAGTACTTCTGCAGGTTCTCCTCCAGGTACCAGCTTTTGGTTTCGTCAAAGGTGTGGAAAAGCAGGGAGAAGTCCTGGACTGTCGGTTTTGTGCTAAGATGAATCTCCAGGGTCCCAACCTTACAGATCACTAATGGGCCGATCAGACCAGAATGGAGGTCCTTCTCCTACAAAAATAAAAGAAGACTTTTTTTTGTACCAACAGAAAACTTTCTTCTCTGATTTATTTATTTTTTAAAAGGCAAGTGGGGTTGCTGCAGACCTTGTCCACAGTGGAGTAGTAAGCTCCTGTCTTGCAGTTGAACTCAGAGTCAGTGGGTCCTTGTTTTTTGCTGATTTTCCAGTTGTACGTCCGGGCTTCTCCTGGAGGAACCGGCTCTCCGGGAATGCCGGCTGGAGCAAACTCAGAGGCAGTTTTTCCCATTCCAGCGCCCTGGTGACCGTCATAGACTCCATGAAGGTGAAAGGAGTACGGTCTACTTGCTTTGTTCTTAAAAGTCACCTGGGTTACAAAAAAGAGCAAATAAAAGTTGTTATCAATAAAAAACACTCAATCAGAATCACACTTTTTTTCTTCCTACACTTTCATGAAGCCAGAATGTCATCAAAGAGTTTTGTTTGACTTTCTGGCACAGAAACACTCACTGTGAGGAGTTCATTTATTTCTGCTCCAATAAAAGGCCCCATTATTCCCAAGTGTTCCTGAAGCTCTCCTCTGCCGATTGGGTTCTTGAAGTCTTCATCCATGTACGCTCGGAACACCACCTTCTTGTACTCGGGCAAGAACTTCCTCATCCCTCGACGCATTTCTCTGTTATGCAGGGAAGAGAAAAAAAACACAGAACGCACCGATAAGATTCCTTTGTCTAATGCACATTCAGTCAAATTATCTTTAGGTAAACATGGAAATGACACTATTACATAGTGATACAAAAGTACAAAAAGAAATAAAGTGACTAACCGGGAGGGTCTCAGCAACAGAAAAAGATGACGAGGGCCATCTTTCGGTGACTTGCACACTGTGCAGGGTTCAGGAAGGATCCGTATGACGTACCTGTGTCTCACTAACTTCCCTCTTACTTCCCCTTACATGTTGCTTAAGTAATCGCTATCATCTGACGCCCACAGCATGAGCTTAGAAAAAAACGTATGTCAACACTTCCGTCTTAATAAGTTCACTAGATGGGCTACTATTGCATTTATGTGGGTCATAATTCTACATGAGCGTGTATCAAACTCTACACACGTATCAAACGTTCGTACTCGGGATGTTGGAATTGTCGGATACACCCTTGTTTGACACATTCTTAAAGAGATTTGTGACCCAAATTAAGCGCCACAGTCTACTATCTTTCTATCTGTGCCCCACACAGATTATCCCATTTTTCTCCTGCAGACTGCCCGTTGTCATCCGTAAGGGCAGTTGTGACCAGGACATTACTCTGTGATCATTGGCTTGTTTTCCTTGCAAATAGAAAATGAACAAATTCCCCAAATCCTTTAGGAAATTTGAAAACATTGCACTTCTACCTGCGTTTGATGAACTGGTGTGGTGTTTTGATGCCATAGTCCCAGGTGATCTCTTCTGCAGCGATGTAGTAGAGCCGAGGGCGTTTTTCTCCAGAGCGGGGGTCCACTCCTCCAAACGCATTTGGCGTGTTGTGTTCCTGCAGAGACAGTTCGGCGTGATGTAGGTGGACTTAGAGGAAAAGTGGGAATTCGAATGTATCAACCCTACTATACCCCATCGATGTAGTCGTCGTACTCCAAGGATAAGCCCAGCTCTGTGGTGTTGGCATCAACGATGCTGTTGTCCAGTTCCAGCATATCGTCCGTAAGCCAACCAGACTCGCCAGATATTTGGCTCAGCCATTCCCAGTTCTGGTTTATGCTTTCAGCCAAAACTTCGCTGCTCTTCTGTACTTCTGGGCTCAGTATGAAGTTGTTGTCCTCTTCCAGCTCTACCATTGTGTTCTTTTCATTCAGCGACACATTAAGTTTGGTTTTTACTTCTGGGTTGATGTCAGTCAGATTTTCTGCACCTTCTCCAACAATCTCTTTGGGAGTCTCCCCATGATCTGCAGTAGCAGTAGTCATGCTGTTTATATTTCTTTCAACAACTTCTAATGTTGTTCCTTTATTGCCTAGCACTTCAAAACTTGTCTCGCTTTCAGTCCAGTTCCCATCTGCCTCTCTCCTCCACCTGTTGACACCACTTTCACTTTGATTCTGATGAGCTTTCCGGACCCCTTCCCTGTCTAATTTGGCAAGAATATCCTCTGGAATAGCTTCCTCTTCACGAGATTTGACCTTTTCCAGTAATGCCACTGGGACTCTCCTCAGCTCACAATGTTTACTAGTGTCCTTAGTTTGGTTCATGTTCAAAGGATTACTATGATTGTTAGCAAGGGGCCTCTTGCAGACTCTTATCAAGGCCGTACCGTTTTGACGTCTCACCCCTCTTGGCTGGGGAAGGATTTCATCCAAGTAGTCTGAAATATCTTCATCTATGTTGTAATCAAACAGTGAGACGTCCCTGTTGTTGCAGGGAAGAACAGTGTAACGGATGCTCATCCCCTTGTTCCTGAGGCTGCTATCAAAGGCACTGATCTCCCATTCACCTACAAGAAGAGGCATTTGATACAGACATTTCGATAGACATTTTGCAGCACAAAGAAAATTGCCTCGGTGCTTATTTTTTATAACGTTTAACAACCAACACCAATTTAAGGAAGTGATGGCTCACCTATGAGCTCGGTCTCCATGGGAATAGTTTCGGCAGTCATGGGAAAGAGAGTGAGCACTGATTGGTACAGCCGTTGGCGCTGGAAGAGGTTTCCCGTGAAATACACAGAGAGAAAGTCACTCTGGGTTCCCACGTTGGCCACATGCCAGAAGGTGACATCAGTCTGACACATGACAAACTGGCGTCCGCTGAACATGATGCCGTTTATGCCTGCAAAAAAAGGGAGGCAGCTTGCTGTTTAAAAGCGATCATCAACTTTTTAGACATGATAATGTGCTGTGTCGGGGTGAACTGACTGTAAATGACGTTGGACTCATAGAATCCCGGTTCTGTTGCATTGTATGAACTTTGACTGGATCGCATCATGTTTTCCTTAAAGTACCAACTTTTGTTCTCATCAAACACAGCAAAAATCAAGTTTTGCTTCTCATCTGGCCCCAGCTGTGTGGATCGAAAGGTCAATGAGAAGAAGAGAAGAACATCTGAAGCTTATGCAGAGCAGGTCATCTCACCAGCCGTCCTCGAGTATCAATGGCGTCGTACTTGCAGATAAGCAGGGTGCCCACCAACCCGGAGGCCAAGTCGCTCTCTGGTGAAAAGGTGCTCTGATACAGCTGTGTCAAACATTGAGGGTCGCCCTTCAAGGGTCCATCGTCTGCTGTTAGCCTCCAAATGTAGCCAAATGTTTCATTGGGGAGGACTCCCATTGAGCGCAAGTTGCTCTCTGCAGCTGTTTGAGTACATTTAGTTTAGATGTTAGGTTTTGGGGAAGTTCGTTAAAAATGACTCGTTTATGACCACTAGCTAAGGAGGAAAGACGAAGAACAATTTTAGCTTTTAGGTAGGAGTTCATTATCCTAATATGTCCATGCCATATGTCATATCGTTTTAGTCAGCTTGAGCCAAGGAGTCATGCATTTAATTTTCACAATTTTCTAATAAAAGCAGTGTGAGTAACAGAGGAACGTCATCTTTGTGAGTTTGCCACACAAATGCTGTTTAAAATCTTTATTTCCAACATTTTTTCTCAAGTCGCTTTACAATGGTACTTAAGGAGTTAGGAGGTGATAATTTAAAATTCAGGAATTTAAATTTTATTTAAAATTGGGAATTTTAAATAAAACGGAACAAAAAAACAGTTTAACACAATCACTACACTGCTTGACGAAACCTTTCGTGCATCTTGTTTAGAGTCATTTTGACAGAAAGAATTTTTATTTCTAATTTTGGTTTCTTTCCAGAGTTCATTGGAACAAAAACCACAACCTGCAGACGCTGTGTTAGCTCCTCAACAGAGAATTGTTTACTTACCATTTGAAGAACGTAGAAGAGGAACTATCTTAGTGAGGCCGTTGGGATAGATATTAAAGGGACGACTGGCCATGTTTTTGAAGATGATCTGGTAGAAATACAAAGCAAAAGCTTAACATGTTTGCTGTTTGTCTTTGCTGTATCTCCTACAGCTCCGTCTGAATCACTCACATGGATCTCATCATTGACCTTTCCTTTCAGTAAAGGACCCAGCAGTGCTGGCTGCAGGTTCTTCCTCCGGGTAAAGGACGCGTCAGTGTATTCCACAAATGCAACTTTCTTGTATTTGTAACGCAGGTGATGGGGAGGTGCAGGTAAATATCGCGACTGCAACATGCTGATGCAAACCGTAAAAGAGAGAGTTAGCTTAGTGCAAAAGGTCCTTTTCCTTCATCCCTTTCATCTTTATTGCTACCTGTCTGTAGGTTTGAGATGAGGAGTGTAGTCCCACAGGATCTCCTCAGCAGCAATAAAATGCTTCCACGTTTTGGATTGTTCTCGGCTGGATCTCACTTGAACCGGAGGCTTCATGGGCTGAAGGTTGACGGTGTTGAACAGGGAAGCGTAGTCCTCGTCAGTCATCTCCTCGCTGTCCAGTTTGACATTGCGCACATCAGGCTCAGGGCATTTCTCCACATTGAACTCTGCATTCATGCCATCTGTGGGGAGAGGGCAGTTGACATTCAAAGTTGCCCACGGGTGCACATATATTAGAAACAGGATGTGGCTGCATGAAGAGGCTGGAGGGTTACCATAGCGATGAGAATGTAACTGGCAACTGATGAGGAAGCGACCTGGAGAGGTGGGTCTCATTTCTGCAGTGATGAATGACATGGAGGTTACCTCCAAGTTGACTTTACGATGTGCCATCACCTGAAAAACAAGAATCAAATTGTTGTGCGGTTTATTAAACATTTATTTATAAATAGTTTGGAAAATCAAAATGTTGTACTTTGCTTCATAAATCTAAAGTGTCACTGCTTTTTATTATTGTAGAAGCTATAAGACATCGTAATGATTGTCTGCCGATCTGACAGTGTTGCTCTCAAATCCTTTTTTTGTGGTTCAGGTTAAGATGCTAGTCCCTTTGTGACAAGGTCCATCCATCCATCCATCCATCCATCCATCCATCCATCCATCCATTGATCTGGGACCAGGTTGCTCTGGCAGCCTGGGAACCCAGTTTTCTGGGTCTTCCCTAGGGCCTCCGTCCAGTAGTACATCCCTGGAACACCTCCCCAGGGAGGTATCGAGGAGGCATCCGAACCAGATGCTTGAGCCACCTCAACTGACTCCTCTCGATGTGGATGAGCAGCAGCTCTACTCCGAGCTCTTTCCAGTTGACCAAGCTTCTTACCCTATCTCTAAGGTAGCGCCCAGCCACCCTCCAGTGGAAGCTCATTTCAGTCACTTATATTCAGGACCTTTGATCATGACCCAGAGGTCATGACCTTAGGTGAGCACTGATCCATCATCTGGTAAAATCAATTTTGTATCAAAATGAGCTTTGTTCACAAATCTTAACTGTTACGTTTTTCCGTTCTGGGAATGCCCAGGAACCTTTTCGGTGTTCAAAGTGAAAACATTATTCCCATCAGTCACCTGCAGAGAGTGATCCTGGAAGTGGATGGAGTGGATTTCTGGAGCAGAGCCCATCCCAATCAGATGCCAGAACACAAGTTGATGGTTGTGACACATTGCCAAACCTACAAACATAGAAGTAAAAAATAGGCAATTTTAACATTAATCCACGGATCCATCTGGCATTACATGAGCCGAAGTGGAAGTTCACCAGGTAAAGTAGAGTTGACATATCCGTTGATGGTGTGGTAGACCTTCCTGCCTTTGCTCATCTTGAACATCTCTCTGCTCATCTTCTCTCCATACCAGCTTTGAGTCTCGTCAAAGACTGCAAGCAGCAGGACAAAGGCGGGGTATCTCCTACGACCGTCCTCAGTGAAAGCACCTTAAGGAGGGACACAGGAACAGTTCAAAAGGCTTGAGGGGATCAACTTCATGCGTAATAGGATTTTTAAGGGGCAAAAGACCATTGACTGTTTAAGAGAACTGGACAGAGTGAGTATGACATCACTCACAAAAAGCGTCTTACTTCTGGTTCAAATGAAATGAAATCAATTCAGTCGGCATATTTTGCGATACAGATATTGGAGACAGATGACATCCGTAAGCAGTGACCAATTGGAATCAGACTGATCCAACATTTCTATGGCAACCACTATCACCAATCAGGAGTGAGCCTGTTGAAAGGCCACACCCCCACTACTTGAAAGTGGGTTGAGGAGAATCCGTCAAATGTTTCAGACGTACGACTCAAGATCAGATACTTTTTTTGAGGCATCTAATTGGCCAGTTTATAACCTAAATAACACACACTGCAAAAAAATATAGTAAAAATAAAGTTAGGATTAGCGAAAACATGCTACAAACATGAAGAAGAATGAACAATGAACAAGAATGGTTATTCTGACAAATGTAATGACCGAGTAATTTCTATTTATTTTTCAATTGAAGTCTTTGGGATTTTGGCTTCCTGGAGCCACCAAGTACTTTCTATTTGGAGTGTGAAGGGGGAGGGGGTCACTTGGTCCAGTTCTCTATATACAGTCAGTGTTAAAGACATTTATTCCCTCTGCTTTCTCCTTGAGTTACTGTTCATCTGTTGCCTGTCTGCCTTTATATCTGCGTCTGAAGACATTTTTCTTGGAGGGAGTTGACCTGACTACGCCTTGGCCTTTCACTCGTTTATATTTGTGGCGTCATCGATCAAATTAAGCAAAAAAGAGGTTGAACATCTTGCTTATTGTTCACATTCTGTTTAAATATCTTATCAGAAAGAATTTCTGTGAATTCAGTAACTGATGATATCAACATTGCATACTTGATTTACAGATGAGCAGGGCGCCCATGAGGCCGGAGTTCATGTCTCTGACTGGATCCACCTGGGATGAGTACGAATAGGTGAGGCACTCAGGGTCACTGAGGGTGGGGCCATCCTTTGGGTTGATGTCCCACACATACTCGTACTGTCCTCCGGGGGAGATGGCATCGTCCTCCTTCTCCTGGCCTGCAGTGGAGTCGTCATAACCGGCTCCTGGAAAAACCGACTCAGTTGTTCGGTACTTTTGCATGATGCAAAGTGAAATTACAACAGAAACATCTGCCTTTAGATTCTCCATGTCACTACACGGCACATAGTTGTTTCTTGACTTTGAACAGACATGTTCAGATCTTCTCATAAAAGCTCTTTCCTGGACGTGACAAGAGTAGCTTTTCGGATTATGATAAGCTCATTGTTGGGAATCTGCCCAACAGTAAGGAGACGGCTTCCAGCAAGTGTCTGCTTGAGATCTATATTAAAATTAAATTCTAATCTATCTTTGGAGCTATTTGTCAAAAGTTTTCCCATTTGAGGAATGCATTTACAGCTACAACAACTGCAGCTGCAGGAACCAACAAAAATCTGCAAGCTTAAGATAATGATAACGGTTGAACTGTCTAATTTCTGAAGAATAAGGAGGCTGGTTTGGACTTTGTCCCATATGTCGACATTATGCTGCTGTGTTTCATCAGTAGTTCCTTAGAAGCATGCACAGTACCTGTTACATAAGTCTTAAACAAAACCATATGCTTTAAGTCACAGCACAGAGCTTCTGCCTTTTTTTTTTCCACCATTGCTGCATATGCTGTGCAGAAATCCAAAAACTGACCATGACTCAACAACCTGAGTCAGGTTCTTGATCATTTATGACTGTGAAGTTAGGAATGTTTCTGACTCACACACTAAAAGAAATAAAGAAAAAGGATCCATGGAAGCTTTGTGCAGGCATTTCACCCACCTTCCGACTGTTTCCAGTACGTGATCCCCACAGGGCTGATGCTGTACGGCTGGGACGCAAGGTTTTTGAAGTGCACCACCACTCTATGGCCAGCCTGAGTGACGATGGTCGGACCCTGAATACCTGCAGGAACATACCATTGTAGGGGTGTAAAGATTCGTCGACTTACGAACCGATTTATACTGCTGCGATCCAACCAGATAGATCTGTCTATTTGTTAATCAAATCGACCTACACCATTATAAGATTATTTAAAAATCTTGCAAAATACCATTTGCATTGAGATATGGTAGGTTTATTTTACTATAACGTAACTATAATAATATCACAGCAAACAAGACACATGTGATGGCAGCAAAAAATAATCAACGTGTGGAAACACTGAATTTTACAAAGACGTGATGGTACTGTGTGGTAGAATGTTCTAAAAATGTTTGTACGGTAGGTTGAACTTCATCAAACCACAAATTATTATATAAATCGAATTGTTGTTAAGATGCCCTTAAGATACCCCTTTAACATTATGTTTACAGAGAAACTTAACACTTGAAAACATTCACATTTACTTTCCAATTAATTGGTTCTATTGAAAAATCAGCTGACGCGCAAAGAAGCAATAAAAAAAAAATCCCCAAAAGTACTGAAGATTTTCTATTAATTGAGTCTCAAAGTAGTAAAAATGGATTTTAAAAATGATCAACACTAGTTTCAAAACATGTACAGAGGATACCAACCTGCCCAGGCTGGTCTTGCTTCAGGGGTGGTGTATGTAGAGTCTGTGTACTCTCTGTAAACTGCCTTAATGTATTTTTGAGGAACGGCTTTGGCCCTGAAGGTGAAACAGATCAGTCATTGTAGCAATAATAAATGAGAAACCGCATGGACGAACCTTGTCTGCTGATTGGATGTTGTGGAGGGGCTCACCTTTGCTCAGACGCATCATCCAGGTGGATGTAGTCCCAGCCGATCTCCACGGCCGCTATGTAATACTCTCTGACCACAACTGGAGTGTGCGGTTCTCCTGCGTGACTGCCGCAACGCAGCAGCAGCAGCAGCATCAGCGGGAAAAGGAGCGTCATTCTCATCGCGGCTGCGCGCGCACCTGTGCGCTCTGCTCTGCGCACTGACGGATTGTGGCGCTTCTCCTGCGGGCCGAAACTTTTAAAGGGGAGAGGCAGACAGGCCGAGAGCACGTTGACGTGCGTAGGAGCGAATGACATCAGAGAAATTGGACTGTGAGAGAAAATCATGGACTATTAAAGCATGACAGTCCTGGAAACTTCTCGAATATTTAGAAGAACAGCGTCTTTAGGGATAGATTTCAATCTGTCTGACCTGAAACTTTAAGTCAACTTAAGGTATGTAATAAATGATTAAAAAGTCCAGTTGCTTTATCTATTTTTTTTTTTGCCAGACAGCAGCAGGAAGGAAAAACCTGCAACAGGTGGCGCTGTACAGAATGACTGAAGCCACAGTGGAGTCATAGAAGGTCCATAGAAGTGAACCCTTAACTCCAAAGGACAGCAGTCTCCATGCTATCTGCTCTACAGTCTGTACAGCACATCAGAGTAGATCAGGCATGTCCAAAGTCTGGCCCAAATATGGCCTGTGCTAACATTTCCACCAACTTGCAGGCTACTGGAAAAAAAAAACTCAATAACATGAAGTTCCTCTAGAAACAATGCGTGTGGTTTCTTGATTGTGGTTAACTAAATTACGTTATAAGTTGTTGTAAACTTGTAGCAACACTGTCGTGTAACCCTTCTGTGACACTTTTTAAACTCTTCACAAAAAGTTTGGACACCCCTGCTGTAGATGGTCCAGTCCAGTTACTTGTGAAAGATGCCCGCTTTCCTGGATGTTAATCCGCAGACTGATGTCTGCAAAAGTCCACCCCCATCTGTTTCGTTTTCCTGACATTGAATATGAAGTAGTTTTGTTCACAGCAGTCCTGGGTCAGTGTTCTGTACTCGGCATCATCATCAGAAATGAACCATTACTGAGTGATCAGAAAAATTCTGCAAAACACAACCCTCATGTTGTATCTGGATTCTGAATTGTAGAGGCTAAAATGAAAGATGGTGCAAAACTCAAAGAACCTGCACAGGTTCCCTATATGTTTTTCAATTGGCTTAAGTCAGTTAAATATTAGGAAAACTTGAGATTTGATAACTAAGACCATCCATACTCTGGATGAGCCACACAAGTTCATGACAAACGTGTCTGGCTATGCACAGGGCGAATGTGCAAGCAAATCAATGGAAAGTCCAATGGAAGGGCAAAATGTGGCAGGAAATGATATACAAAAGGTTCAAGGTCTTGTTTTCTGATGAAAATAAAGTGAGCCTTTCATTTGGGAAAGTTTTTAACTGACACTAAAACCTAAATTAGACAAAACAGTTCTATAGTCAGACAAGTAGAGACCAAAGTAAGATTGTCTTTAAAAAAAGAAAAAGAACAAAATAATCTTATATTGCTCCTTATTGTCTAACCACCATCTCCAGGATGTCCCATTTTTCAGTATAAGGCCAATTTTGCTTTGTTTTTTCCCAACCTCTTATGACTAACATCCCCTCCACAAGGGTTTGAAACATGCATTACAAATTATTCAATAAAAACCTACTACGCCTACATTTATTTTTCTGTTGCCATAGGAACAGGAAACCATGTGAATGATGAAGACTGGCTTTCCAAATCTCAAGCTGTCATTATTGGGTTTTATTGCCACCCAGTGGTCCACACAGTGTACTGCAGACTTCAGAAAGAAATATTTATTTCAAACTGCACAGCAAAAACGTATAAAAGTTTTCATCACTCATCAAAACAATACATTAAACAGTGGAATAGAAACTTAGAGTAAACAGAAACATGAAACACACAAGCAATATTTCACATGTCTGAGGAATTAGGGCATATTTTTTAGGTAAAAGGATAATGTGCACAAGAAAGGCTTCAAACAAAGCTTGTATTAACATCACAAGAACTGAAACTATACATTTTGTTTTAAATGTAAATTTAAAAAAGTACATCCAATAAAACAGCAATACATTATCTATACAAAGGAATTTATCCTTAAAAGAAACAGATTTTGGGTTCCAATCCTTGATTGACAACACATATAACAATTTGTCTTTCAGTTTTGCACAGTAGAGATCCCCCTTTTTAATGCCTCTCTTTCAGTTTTTGTGTAGCAAAAGTCTTTCTTATTATACTAGAGATTTTAAGGGCCCCTCCTAATCCAGGGGACTTCAACCTCAAATGCTAAGAGCAATTTAGGTCAGTTTTTACAGAACAAAAACCAACGAAAGCTGCTAAAGTACTTTATGTTTCTGTGGCCATTAAGCTTTTTATTTACAAAGTAGGGCTTTTAATTGTTTACAATAATTGACTTTAAAAAAGTGGCATATTTTCCTATGTAGAACAATTGAAATTATTATACTTTTGACAGAGAGTTCCTTTCAAAATAAAATACACCCATTGTCAAATATGATCCTCCTGCTGCAGCAGATTTACATGTCATCCTTTTTCTCCTTTCACACATAACATTGGCATCCAATTTTGCTTTCAAATCACAATAGAAATTTCCCTCTGAACAGAACCTGTTCCTGCAGCAGAAGATGAGAATATGTCCTTTAATTGTATTTTAATCATTTTTTCTGCAATGGAGGGATAAAAATACCACATGTGGTTTTGGAGCCTCGTGTGGTTTGATGTAATGCTTTCAAACCACATGTATAAAAGATGAAAAAACCTAAAGTTTCAATTTAAAATGGAAAAAGGGAATCCAGAAGAACAGTTTTGAGCTCATAGGCTACTGTACACTTAGTTCCTTTAGCTTATACGTTGCACGTGAACAAGACAAACACAGGAGGGGATTCATACAGATCATAGTTTGAGCGAGTTGACCTCGATGATCTGCTGAAGGATGTTGTCCACGTCAGTTGTCTCCAGGCTGATTCCGTTCAGGTCCAGCTGGGGCAGGAGAGCCGTGAGGAGCACCACCACGTTGTTGCGGATGTCGTGCAGATTCTGCTGCGCCAATCTGAGCATGAGATCATTAAAAAAGAAAAAAGAAAAGGAGTGAGTCTAGATACACTCTTTACAAGATGTAAAATCTTTTCAAAATAAAAGTAAAGCAGAAACTGGTTTGCTGGACTGAGGGGGGCACAGAGATAATATTGAGTGACAGAAGGAATAGAGCAATTATTTGTAGTTTCTAAACACGTTTGATTTATTAATATTTTAAAAATGAGATAGATGACATGATGAGATGATAATCGGTCAGAGATGCTTCAGATGGAGGAAGAGAAAGAGGCGCCGCATTTGAGGAATTCGACTGCAAACAGGAAGGCTAACTTGTAATTTTTTAGGGAAGCAGAGGGAGAGAAAGAGGGGGAGACTTTTTCTCTTTCATAAGTTTTGAGGCGCGAAGCAAAACCCAGTATAACTGCTGGCGTGGGGGGTGTAGTTATCTGTCAGGATTCTGAATGAATGAAGAAGCTGATCCTCCTTTTTTGGGATGGGGAGTGACAAGATCGAGCTCAGCTATTAGCAGGGTTGTCTAAAATTGCTAAAACTCTGAATTGCACACACCTCCACCTTTGAGCAAACACCTGGAGTTCAGATGGACCAACTCCAAAACTATACTCCAAAAGACCCTCTTTCTTTTATTCTTTGCCACTGTCACAATAAGAAACATTTGTGGAAAAAAATAATAAAAAAGCTGCAAAAAAGCTAAAATTCAAATTGAAACTACAGAATAAATTCAAAAGTAAATTCAAAATTCTGGTAAATTCAAAAGTGGACAAAAACAGAGATTTAGGCCTTAGGTTCCAAAGGGTTAAATAGACATATGTATATAAAAAAAAGCATGATTCAAAAAAGGGATTTAAGGTGTTCAACTGAGCTTTTAGACCAAAAAACTCTTTCATTGTATTTAAAGATGTGTTGAAAGACTGCAAACGGATAAAAAGGATGAATAAAATCTCTTACTTTCAAAATAAAAGTGATACATTTATTCATAACTGTTGCTGTCATCAGCTTTTACCTGACACACAGTTTTTTCTTTGTGTCCAAATATCTCTAAAAGTAGCCATGTTTACCTGCTGTCCTCACAGGACTCGGCGTCGCTCCCTCTCATCCTGCTCTGACCCTCAGCCCGCTCCTGCTTGTCTTTGTTCTGCTCCAGATGATCTCTGGACTCTTTCTGTCCCAGGACCATCAGACCCTGAGGCACAGCAGCCAGATTTGGATCAGCAACTGAAGGACACTGATGGACACAAAATGATTGTTTTATACATGACAACATTTTTTTATACTTCAATTTGTCTCTAAATGAAGGAGAATACATTTATTTAAGCTATTAACCCAAGATTTGCAATGTGTGTTATGGAGATCAACTTTAAATCATGTTTTAAATATGCACAAAAAAAAAAAACAAACAAAAAAACAATAGCAAATAAAACTTTTCTCTTCCCAAAAGCAAAATTTTCTGTTTTGGGAAAGTACTTCTCCACCTCTCAACAACATACTATATCTCCTCAGTATGCAAACTACGGTGGCCTTGAAGTGCAAATCACAACAACATATAATGTAATATCACATATCATGTAAACATAAATAAAGATCACAACGACAATTTAAAAAGCAAAACAAAATAATTAAAAATAAAATTCCAGGACTCAAAACACAATTCCAAAAAAGTGAAACACAAATAGAAATGACTTGTTTTGAAAAACAAAAGTAATTTTCAGAAGTCGAAATGAAAAGTTAAATAACAAAACAATGTGAAACTGGAAAAGGTTGGTACTATGGGACATCACTGATTTGATGATGATGTTTGAGTTTTATTTCAAATGCGTCTTCAATGTCTGCATACTTATAAAAGTTTTATGATTATGGACTACATCCAGTATTGCTTTATGCCAAATAACTTTTGGTTGAATTGATGGATAAACATCATCATCCAACCACCGATGTTCATCCAACCTTTTCCAGATGCTTTTTATTATTATTTAGCTTTTCTAATTGTCTCTGTGCACTTTCAGCACTGAGTTTTTACTCTAAAAAACTAGTTCCTCATATTTTTTTTAACTTCTGATGAACAACACTGACCTCAGGTGGATGGGTCTGACAGCCGACCTCCCTGATTGCCGTTTGTGCTTTCTCAGCCCATTCATCGTCCGCCGTCATCGTGCCTTGAGTTGTCCTTCCCACCTCCATTCCCAAAACGCCGCGTAGCCTTAGGACCTCTTTCTCCATTGAAGCTAACCTCTGCAGTTTAGCTTCACGGTCGCCTCCTTCTGGAGGCTGATGGGGATGACCTCCTCTGCTCAGCGGGGGGACGATTACCGTCTGTGTGGTCTGGAGGGAATGGGTCCAGGTGTGACTGGTGCTGGTGGGGTTTAGCTGCAGTACGCCTGAGTTCTCTGATTGGCTGCCGTCCCTTTTGATTTGGGAACTTGGTTGCTTCCCGGGAAGCAAATCCTCATCGACATTTCTGGGGCTGAACATATTTTCCCCAAAAAGGTACTGCTTCTTTTTCCCATGATAGGATCTCAGTTCAGGCTTCCTTTTGCGGCTGCAGAAAACAAAGCCAAGCTGGTTAACTGTGTTCCACATCAATAAAGCTCTTTTTGCAGGTTTAAAAAAACAAATACTGTACTTTCCGCACTTTAGGTTGCACTGAACTATAAGGTTTACCATCAAATAAATGTTTTTTTTTCAAACTTATGATGTGTATAATGTGCACCGAACTATAAGGCAAAAGGGTCAGAGATATGTCTGTCATTCGGTCAGACTTGATTAACTGCGTTCACAGCAACTCTAGAACCTGTTTGTAACGTGCTGCACGTTTGCCAGATGAGAAGCATTAGCCATGTTAGTGAATTCCTAAGACCTGTGACTCCAAACCTTGTTTGCAATAAGTAAAAAAACTGACTGATACCAAGGTCGAAAACAAGGTTGAATCCGAATTCTTCCCCTACCCCTATGGCTTCTCCCTAGCCCTCCAATTGTAGGGCTGTAGTCTGTGTATCTCTCTGCTGGGAGGGTGATCCGCTTTGCCACAGAAGAAACTCTTCTTCACATGGGTGTGCTCTGATGCAGAGAAGCTTACATTTAAATGTAAGTAATGACTTTTTGAAGTCATAAAACCAATGTTTTAATGTATTTTCCAAGCACTGTCAGCTACAAAAACGTAGATGACCAGCAACTATTGATGACATCATTGAAGGTTAGTAACGTCAGAATTTGAAGACACTATTTTTCCCTAATCTTTGCTTAGAGAAAATGTAAAAAAAAAAAAAAAAAAAAAGAAACACTCATGCTACATGCTAGCTGCGTTAGCATATGCATAATATCCAAAACACCTAACCTTATTTTGCAACACCAACAAAACCAGACTAGTACTGCTAACACAGACGTTACTGTATAGCTAAACTAACTACCGAGGTCATTAGAAACACGTAGAAAAAAAGCATTGCGACACCGCTACACGTTAGCTGTGTTGGAAGCATTAGCTGCATTAGGATACTAACGCTACCTGTACCTTGTTTGCAACTCATGAAAAAAAGACTGATACTACTAAAACAAATACTACTGTGACTACGCTAACTTTCAAAGTTGTTAGTAACATGTAAAACACAGTTCCAACACTGTTACACGCTAGCCAAGTTAGTGTATTTCAAATAACACCCAATCAAACAATTTGACAGAGCGCCATCCTCTCAAAATCACTTCAACATCAGTAAACACAACCAGATTTAATCCATGCATAAAGAGCTCCGGATTATAGAACGCCCTGTCAATTAACAAAAAAAAAAAAAAACATAATTAATGCTTTAAAGAGCGCTTTATAGTGCAAAAAATATGTAGCATTCCCTACATTTTCCAGCCCTTTGTTTGAAAATTAGCTTATTTACAAAACCATTTGAACATAATCCTGCTTCTGCCGTACAGACAGAACACGAATATGTCTTTAACTAGAATTCTTGCAGTCATGCAGCACACAACATGCCCCACCTAAAAATGCCTTTGTTCTCCTCGCTTATATCTATGTGTCTGTCTCCTTTTGTGTCATTTTCTTTGTCCTCAGGCTGATCATCTTCAGTCGTCTGTGCTAGTATGGCTTCATTCTTGAATCTAATTCCTGCGTGTGTTTGAGCAGACTTGTCCTGGAGGTCCGTATCAGTCTGAGTCACTGCATTGTCATTGGTGTTTTGATCCAATAGGTCTTGAGTGTCTGTTTCAGGGCATTCAGACGTATTCTCCTCAGGATGGTTCTCAAGTCTTGATGCCGTTTCATCCGACGTTTCAGACAACGGAGAGGAGGGCCACTCGGGAGCAGATGCAGAGCGTGACAATATGAGCTGCTTCGGCTTGTTTTCCTGAGACTGACAAACCTGAAACACAACATAAACAAAACTGTTAATATATCTTAGTTAAACTGTAAATGACAGAAAATCTTGACTTGAAAACTATTAAAAAAAACTTGGAAAAAAGAGACAAACCATAAATGACCTTTGGCGTTTTCTGTTCTCTCTGCAAAATAAAAAGATAATAAAGGTCGATGAAAGTTATGTAGTGTGCGTTCATATAAAATAATTGAAAAGATAAACGACTCAAATATACAGACAAAAAACTAGGTTTGTCCAGCATCAGCTTTTGTGGCTTTTATTTTTACTTCAAAGCTTTTTCAAAGACTTGAGTGTTTCAAAAAGATTATTTGGCTTTTTGTGACTAGTTTGAAACCAAAAACTGTGAGAAAATACAAGAACAAATACGTTTTCCCGATGAATTGCACTAAATTGGAATTGGATAAAAGCTTCATGTAATCCAGCAAAATTATCTGGGCAAAAATTCCTTTGATGTATTTATGAGCCACAATATTTCATTCCCTATTTTAAATCCCAGGTAAAAGGGCAAAAAAACCAACACACACTCCAAACAAAAGTTGGGTCTCAGGAGGATAAAGTTTGATGCAGAACTGTGTTTTTATAGGTTTTCCACTAAATGTTGACAATCCAGCAGGGATAGAGATTAACCTCAGTGATAAGAGGCAAAAAGTTTTATTTTTATATACTATCTATAGCCTATAATGTAAACTTAAAAAGTTAGTCTAAAATATGCTCAAATACGTATTCTTCCAACAGTACACTATAGCAATGTTAATCTAGTGTATTATTAAGACAAAAAAGTGATAAATGTGTTAAATAGTTTTACATTATCTTGGAGAAAAATATGTAACGAAATATTGGTGCGAGCAAAATGCTAGTCTTGACAAAAGTTGAGTGGAAGTTAGTCTGATTTATTTTCTAACAGTCTACATGCTTTGAAAATTCAGAAGCGAGTTAAATAGGCTAATGATTCAGACTAGATAGTCTCATCAAGGTCTGTGTACTGTTCCATTTTTGCGTTAAAGGGACACACCGCGCTTCAAGCTCTCTCTGTCCCAATACCCCCATTTTTCAGTTCAGTTTCAGTTCATTTTTCCCAGTTTTTCCAAAACTGCAAAATCTGCACAATTCCTTCACCTCAGGACACTACTATCAGCTCCACTTTCACTTGTGCAACATTTTTAGCTAAAGCAAAACCAAACACAACAATGTGGTTAAATCAACATCATAATTAATGTTTTAATTTCAAAAATCAATTATCGTATTTTTTAAAACTTTATATTTTGTATAACTCACATTTTTTGAATAGTTTACTCAGTATCAACTTTTGTGCAATTTAAAAAAATAGATATTGGCTCATAAATTTGTTATTTTCTGACTAACATCTGGTTGCCCTTCAGCAAATGTTTCTCACTAACTACTGCTAGATTGCAATTAACAGCAACTCAGAAGAAGCGCCGTCCAAAACATGGAGGAGAATCTGATCGTTCTCCTCCTGAACTTAATGATTTTCTTGTTTGCATTGATATTATTATTATTATTATTATTTTTGCTTTTATTTTCGTCCTCCTTTGGACTTTTGTGGGACAGATAGTCATCAAACTGGGTTACAGAGAGAAAAAGGGCAGCTCAGCTCCCGTCATTCAGATGCAGCTCCTGCAGTAGAAGGTATGGATTACCTTAAAAAAAACAAGACTCTACATGTAACTGATCTATGAACCCAGACATGGAGACATGTCTGGGCCAAGAATTTCATAGAGCTTTTCAAAATATATAAACTTGATTTCTCAATGTCATCTGTGTCCTCCAAGTATTGACTGTATTTCCAGTCAATGAGGCTAAAAACTTGAGGAACACTTCTCCCACACGTGACAGTCTAGTTTATGAACATATTCTTGGACAAGTATTGAGTATTGAATTTGAAGCAAAACAAGGCAGTAGATGTGAGTTTGATGCGTGACTTTGGTTATTTCAGGCAAAGTCAACTTATTAAGAACTGTACTAAGATTGTCATAAAAGTAATCAAACAACCGAATGAATCCCCAGCAAACCCATCATGTGTGGAGGAACTAACTTAAATACTTGGGTGAAAGCTGCAATACGTTTTTTAAACGCTTTCACAGGAACACAGGCACCAAAACGGAAATGAGAGCATAAAACCAACAGCGGGGAAACCACCATGACACTTGAACCCACACGCACACAGGAAGAAAACGTTCCTGCATGCACTGGCTCTCCTTAATGCAAAGGGTGATGTGTCAAAAGAAAGGCAAACTTACAGTTTCTTGTGGTTTTTCTGGTAGCTGGGGGTTAACTGCTCTCCACTCTCCTCTCCTTCCTCTGGTGATGAACAGCTTCTGCAAAGGAAGAGAGGCTTGACTTAGCAAGTAAACAACTGCTTCCACTTCAACCATTATACAGCCCCAAACACTGCAGACCAGTTAACAGTAAAACCTTTCACCAATGTCAGACATTTTTCGTTATTTTTCTTCAGTGCTGCTGTATAAAGAGCATCCAGAACCTTAACTGTCAATCTACACATTCAACATTTTGCCCATTTCTATTATCAGCGCTTGAACAGTTTCTTTGCATGATTGGGCTGCTGGTGAAAATTCCCTTCTAACATTGATGGTTTCTTCTGTTTACTGACAGGCTGTGTCTGGTAAAAGACCATGAAATGAAACAGGGGTTCTCACCAAACAAAAGTAGTCAAAACCCAGTGGGGTAGAAGATGCGACACTCTGGATGTTAACCTGTCCACTTTAGAACCTTTTTTTCAATAAGTCCTTGTCTAGAAATGGTTTCAGGAAAGCCTGTTTTTTTAAACTATAAATAATGACAAGTGTACACCTTTTGTTTTAATAACCTCCCAGCTTCAATCTTTTTAGTGGTAGTGGAAATGAAACTGGGTTTTGACAGATACTATGGACATGCTTTTGAGTCAATTCAAAGTAATATGCGATTCTCAATTGACAATTCAAATGGCGATTTGAAAATACATTTTTCAAATTGACAATTCCATAAGAAGTTCAGGCTTTTAATATAATTAATTTTTCTATTCATTTATTTTCTAAACCCGTTTTGTCCCTTTCAGGGTCATGGGGCTGCTGGAGCCTAACCCAGCCATTCGTGGGAAAAGGCAGGGGTCGCCAGTCTGTCGCAGGGTCACAATCACACACCCATGCGCATTCGCACAATCAATTGTATTTTAAATTGTCATGGGTTGTTGATGTCATAATTCAAATGTATATGCATTTTTTCAATTTACAATTCAATATGCAATTTGGCCTTTTATTTTGAAAATGCATTTTGCAATTTGGGTACAATTAATAGTTGAATCTACTGTTCAGACTGTTTATGATAAGAATACATTTAAAGAATATTTTCTTTTCTTATGGGAAAGTGTTATTTTTGTAAATGGTGAGGTGGGGTTTTTTTTTGCTTTTTGGTCAATAAGAAACAGCCCCTAAAGGGTTTTTTTTAGTTTAAGGATGCAGGCCCATGGCTTTTTTGTAAGACAACAGCACAAAATCAATTTAGCTTGACTCATGTTTCTGTAGGACACAAAGAAGATTATTTTGTTTGCACTTTGATGGACATACAGAAAAATTCTTTGCAATCACAGCGTCTGGAAAAGCTCAACAATTTCATCAGTATATAGCATCAGAGAATAGAAATTCCACATTTTTTTGTAAAAGAAAAGTTCAGGTTGTTGGTTTGATTTCTAATAAATTATGGCCACTTTATTTTGTGGTGACCAATCAGCAAGTGTTCTGTAAAACCGACACAAAAAGTTGGTCAGAATTATCTAAGGTGTTTTTTGGTAAAGATAGAATTGTCACCAAAGAAAAAGCACATGGAAGAAATGGATTTTAGGAATTACAGCAGGAATTATTATGTTTTACATCAAAAGCAAGTCTGCAATGGGCCAACCATCAGACTGTGACACCATCACAGCAGAACTGGGGGAAACATGCACCTGTAGCGTGGATTTGGGTTTTCACTGCAGTTCCAGCTTTCAGGAGTGACCTCGTAATAGTTTACTGGGATGCTTCTCCACTTCAGACAATCTTCACACTGTAACCACATGGGACCCCTATAAATTTAACCAAGAGAGTGATCAGTAAGCAGCAGAGCAACGGCAGATGTTTATCAGATCATTCACTTATGGTTTTTGATGTTTCCTGTCCCATTGTCTTTACCACAGATGATGCTTCTCAACTCTGGTTTAAACTTCAAATAAATGTGTTCACTTTTTTGTATAACTAACAAAGTCCCACATCAAAAAGTCATGGCGAATTGCTTTGAATAATCTTTTCCTTTCACTGTACAAAGAAATATTCAGACACGTATCTCTTAAATTTACTGTCATTTCTGAGGATTAAGGCGCCATTTAGTTCCACGTGGACTATATACGCATCAGTCTTTCTGATACAAAAGACTTTAAATGTTCACACAAATTATGGATGTTATGACATTAAAAAATATATAAAATGAGGAGAAGATAAAAAAAAATGCAATGCTCACACTGGGCGTGTAACAAGCACGTTCAAAGACACGTTTCGCTTATGATGTTCACACTGTAGCAGCAGGGAGAGACTTCTTCTTGTTCTTTTCTAGTTTACTAGCAAATGTTTGCCACTTGCAGTTGAAAGAGGTTTGTTGTGAAATATCAAAGCTGTACAAATCTCATGAATTTTGCTCCAGGCTTTTTTTTTCTTCCCACAGCTCTAGTTCGATATATGAAAGACTCTGTGTCATAGAATTCCATCTGGGCACAAACCGCAGTTATTGTCAAATGGTCAGTACTTCCTTGAATTAAAAAGGGACGCCATCCATTTGTCACTAACAAATCTGAGTTCCCGATTGGCCAAAGTTCAACCTGGTTTAACTTTCGACGCATGTTTAATGGCTGTACGTTTTGTACGTACAGCCAAAAATGGTTGGAGAAACTTGCGTAGTTATGCAAAACTTTTGAACAGGGAAGCCCGAAACGCATTTACGCACGTTTACATAGACTTTCCATTGGAAGTGGTCGCTTGAACACATGTTGCCGGGTAGCTTTAGATCAAAGAAAAGCATACACTTAGAAGAGAGGAATGAAACGTCGGTGACATGTTTCATCGTTTGAGAACACTCACTCGTCTTCACTTTGCTGGTTTTCATTGTCGTCCCTCTGTGCAGTCTTGAACTCTCGCTCTCTAGCCTTCTTGTCTGTCACCTCCTTCCAGTAGTCGTTCAGTTTTAGCCCCAACGCTCCAAGAGTAAGTCTAAGATAAAGATACATTCCTCTTTAGAGATTTGGTTTGATCTAATGTATAAGGTATGTATAAGAAATAGAAAAAGAAGAACGCGTTCCGCCACTCCATACCTGTATTCTTTGGTGTATTCAAAGTCTTGCTTGTTATGAGCAGGTTTGAGAAAGTTGCACTCAATGACACCAATCACCCCAATCCCGGCTCTTTGCCCTGAGACCTGGATGAGATTAGGCATAAGCCGTGATGCACTAGTCAGAGTATTTTTTATATTTATGAATAGGAGAATTTAAATGAAAATCTGTTTTTTTACCTTAAGCTGGTACCCCACTTTCTCGTACGCCTTAATGAGTCGATTCTTGTGGTACATCATGATGCCATAATGGTCCTTGTTTTTACTGTTCAATCCAAAAGTCACCTTCACCTTCTCTTTCTGGTGGACACCAGTTAATGAAAAGTACAACTCTTGCAAAAACAACACTGTGAATTATTAAATGATTGTGTTCTGTCACACGTTTGGCAGGGGAGACTAGAAAAAGGGTAAAAGAAAAAGTATCAAACTTAAATAAAATGTAGATTAGATGAAATAAATAGGACAACTGTATGAACTGAATATGGAATACAGTGTTCGCCTTTTGCGGTCTCAACTGTTTTTGATTTTTTTTAAGAGCAATTCTGTATTTTTTTTTCTTTCTTTTCTATTTTTTACAATTCTTTGTTTTCTGCATCCGGATTGGCTGTAGGTTGTGTCAATCAACCTCCTCTACGCCGTGTTTCCTGTACAGAATACATCCGGCTTGCAAAATTAACATAATCACCAGCAGGCCTTTGTTTCCATTTTTTATAGTTTAAGAAAGAAAAGTGTGAAAATGTTCATGTCTGTCTGAGAAAAGTGTCTAAAAACATATAATTCTACTTAGTAGATTCAAACTTATTTTCAGAGCGTAATCCCTGTAAAAACGGGGAACACTACTTTTTTTTTTCTAACATTGTCTGAATAAGTTCATAGTAAAAACATGATTGATTAATTCACCAAAGCCGAAACATCACACCCCCTGCTTGTAGTTAAAAAAAGAGGTTGAGTAGCAATAGGATACACTAAACTGGGGTTTGTACACATCATGCTCGATGTAGCTCAGCTTCTTTGACACCAGCTTTCCCTGGATTTTCTTGCCCCTCAGTATCACCTGTGTTCTCGGCTTTAGATAGAGAATACTGAGGTAGGCCTGAGAAGAAAAGATACACAAACATGGGAGGAAAACACATTTTAATCAATGTGAGGTCCTTAACTAGGGCTTTATAGTGCAACTACTTTGGTCACACAAATCCACCGGTGCACCCAGTCTTTCTGTGAAAACAAAAGGAAAAGACTGCACAAAAGACTCAGTTAATTACGTCATTAATAAAATTCCTTTGAGTTTATGTTTTGATTATGAGACGGCGTGCTTGTTGAGAGAGTGATGATCATTTTCTACTTCACAGCAGAAACCTGTCTGGCTGCCCTGCTTAATGCGTGTCTGTGTCATTGCGCCAGTTGGTAGGAGAAAGTTTTTTCTTTGATGCTTTGGGTCTTTGATGATTTAAGTGAGTTTATGTCAATGCATGTTTTTCTTTGGGCTGTTTGTTCGGTTATTTACTTGCTGTTAAGTTTGTAATGTGCCGCTAGATGAGCGCCAATTCAGCCATAAGCAGCATGGAGCACACGTGCGCACGGACTAGTCCGCATCTGTTTAATGACGGGGGCTCGTAATTATTTCTGCATACATAAGGATATCTACGTTCAAACCAAACCCTCTGCCTCTGTCCTTCATCATCATCCTTTCACACACCAATAGATTGACAACTACAGCATCTTCATCCAGACGTTGAAGTGGTGCTCTGGCTAACAGCGTGTAATGACAAAAAGAAAACGGGATACCACCTGATATCTCACGTGCAAACATGTCAACACAACTCCAAAAATCTCCCTGTTGTTCAACTGCAACCTGTTGTCGTGGTTTAAGCTAATCAGAGGAAGTGATGGACGTGACTCCTCGCTCTGATTGGCCCCGGTCCAGTCATTCCTGTATGTGTGCGTGCTGGTGTAACACTCGCTCAAATTAGATTGTTTTGAGTTGAGTTTGAGGTCATTACGACAAAAGAAAACATAAAGAAAAAGGCTGTATCCCTCTTCTCCATCTGAAATCTTCTCTCAAACAACGTGAAATGTTTTGTATATATGAAGTACCAACTTTGATTCTTCAGGAATTGCCCTTTGTGACCCAACCCTTTTCGTTTATGAGAACTTAGGAGAGGCTCAAGAAAACGCTAGAAAATGCCCCCATGTGGCTGCAGTAACTCACAGCACTTGGAGTGCTTGCAGTTGGAGGCAGACTGCCATCCACGGACTAACCTGGAACCGATAGCTTCTGAGATCAGACGGGAATGGGCAAGCAGTTTATACCTTCATGTGAAGGTGGAGGTTTTCACCAACACTGCAGTAAAGACAAACTGATGTCTACAAGTCACTCAGGCTGTCTCTTGCCTTAGGTCTGAAGGTGGAAGTGAAATGCTCCCCACACCCATCGACAACAGGCTCTAACATGGAAATAAACCTCAACCACTGCATCTGTTACCTTATTTCATGATCTAAATTTAAAGAAGCCACATGCAGAATTTGTTGAACCACAAAAACATCATGTTGAGAAGCTTTTTTGTAGCACATAAACTCGACCGCTCAGACCTTTCTTGTTCCTCTAGAATAATTTCAAGTACTGGATTAGAGGTGGTAAAGGCATACTTGCCCTAATTATTTATTTTTTTTTATTTAAAACAGGTTACTTTTTTTTATTTGTGTGCCATGTTTCCAGCAGAAATTAAGAGAATGTTGTAGCACAACCGAGCACCTCTGAGCAGCATCCAACTGTAGATTCTGTGAAAAAAACTGATAGAGCTTCTACTTTAAAATTAGATTTAAAATGTAAACAATTTAAAATAAGAAAGGAAGTCACTGACTAATATTTGATCCTTTGTCAAAGTCTAAATTTTGAAAGTACCGTATTTCCCGCACTTTAAAGTCTTAGTTAAAAGTTGCATTTTAAGAGATACGCAACAATCTCTCAAAATATTAGTTTCTTTTTCTGAGTTGCAAATAAGGTTGAGTATTATTGTAAATATTGCGTGTAGCGGTGTTAGGCTACTTTTTTTATGTGTACTGTTACGTTAACAAGCAGTACACTGCAACGTGCATTCAAGAGGCCATTTCAAAGAAACGCCTAAATAAACAAGTGTATATGCAAGTTTCAGGCTTCCACCTTCCAAACTCTCTCAATCATCTGTAGCAACGCAAGTTTTTATGACCATATTTGCTCATACAAAAGTGCGTCTATTAATTGTACATTGAAAGTTGAAACCAGTTGAACTTTGACCAATCGTGGACTCATATTTGGTAGAGATGTTTGGATGGCGAACTTTTTAATTCATGTTAGTGCCAACAGTTTGAAAATTGATCACGGATAGCGTAGTCACAGTAGCAACTGTAGCATTTTAGCGATATCAGTCTGTTCTTTTACGTGTTGCAAGCAAGGTTGGGAGTTACACGTATTGTGAAAACCCTAATGTGACTAACTCATATCCTTAATGCATCTTAATGCGCCTTTAATGTGACATAAGTTCAAAAATAGACCATTCTTTGACAGTGGACCTCATAATCTGGTCTTATCTATAGTTGAAAATACAGTATACGGAGTGCCAGCAGGGGATGCTGGGACAAATATATTGAGAAGCAAAGCCAAGGCAGGTTCTTTGAGATGGCATCTGTTCTATTGACTCACCCGCAGGCTGTAATACATGTCTGGTGTGTTCTGGTCATGTCTCAAAGACCCGCTGTTTCTCAGTCCCTTCTTGATCTCTTCAGTCTGAATCTCAGGCAAGCGAAAGTCAGTCGGGTCCGTCTCAAAATCGATTTCTGTTTTGCCATCTTTAGCCCTAAATGAAGGAAACAGCAGTTAGTAGAGGAGATGGAGATCTTACACTGAATTCAAACCACATCAAATATTATTTACAGTATAATTCTATTGATATCTACAGTATAATTTCAGTGAAAAATAATATTTGAACCAAGAACAAAAAAAAGCTAATTCTGGTCTTTTAATGTGTTCCTTCCTTACATAAACAAAACAAAACAAAGCTCAGACATTTTTGACATCATTTCACATTCTCGAGCTCCTCTGCAAAAAGACAAGTTAATGCTCGCTTTTTTCTGGTCACATTTAGAAGTTATTAAAAAAATGATGATAATAATGTGTGAGCAAATGACCTGCGAATATTCCAGATTAAGATCTTGGTGCCTTTTTTGGAGCGAATAGAGTCAAAGTGAGCGTGTATCTGCTCCTCTGAGCTGATGATGGAGTGTTCCAGAATGGCTGCCAGGCTGGCCGTTGAGTCTTCGGTCACAACCAGCAACTGTGAGGATGATTTAAGGCAATAACATAATGAAGAACACAAACACGTTGTCTCTTCTTAGTACAAACCTTTCGTGCAAGCTTTCTGTCATAGAGTTCAACCTGATCTGTGTATTTGCATTAAAAGCGAGTCACAACGTGACATTCAAATGCTCTGCTTAGTAGTCTACAGTAGGGATTGCTATGACAACATACAGCGCTCGGAAGCAAATGCACACACAGTATGTGGGTTGTGGTCTAAATATTCGAAAATCTAGTTCCCGTCTCATACTTGCAAGGATATTTGTTTGTTGGTTAAAGGGAACAATGGGAACAATGACAGCCTGAGCTTTGATGTTGTGCAGGTAGGTTTGAGACAGCATTCCCACAGACTGACAGCCGCCATTCTTGGTGAAGATAAGCGCATCACGGCCCAGACGCATGGAGCCCGACTTGAAGCCATTCCCATAAACACCGATGGCCTGCTGGCTGCTTTTACCAGAACCCTTTTCTGTAAAACCAAAACTGGAAAAAAACACAAGTACAAATGAACTTTTGATGGGGGCAAAACGCAATAAAACATTTTGAGCAACAGTGGAAACCAAATTGTTGATTTGACCTGTTTTCTAATATCCCTGTGCATATACACATCCTGTTTGTGAGATCCTGACTTTACCTGAGCATCTTATGCAGTTTGTTTGGGGTCATGCCGCTGCCATTATCGGTGAACGTCAAGCAGCGCTGATCGCCTTCATCAACAACATCTATCCATATCTGTTTAGCAGACACACCAGGGTCTGAGGCATTGTCTACAACACAGAAAAAGGACATTTATGGGCTAGAACAGACAGATAAAGGTTTCTTTTTAGCTTTTCTCTCATAATATTGGTATAAAATGTAGTAAATGTTGTTGTATGGTTACAGTGTCCGCAGTGTTAAAAAAAAACTCAGCCAATAGTTATAAATAAAAGTAATAAGTAAGCAGGTAATAAGTGTAAGAGGGACCACATCACCCCCATCCCGGCTACCTTTCACTGTTTTTAAAATAATTGTGCACCGCCACACCTCTCTGAGCCTCTCTCTCCCTACATCCCAGTGACACTTATTTATCAGTTTTACCTTTGACTGTTTTGACCTCTTAGGTGTTGTTTTGAATGTTTTTGAGATATTAATGTACCTCGCCTTGTTTGACTGTGGTCATTTTAAAGCGCCAAATAAATAAATAAACTTGATCTTGAAAGCTGAACTGTTTGATTGCTGGTGCATTATGGGTATGGTTGTCAGGAGCCTCGTGGAGTGATATGTAGTGTTCTTCAACTGTTTGTGAATGGACTGAATAAAATTAGATTTATTTTGCTTTTCTTTTTTACTTTACTACTAACTTGTCTTTTCCTTTAAAGTTACTTTTCAAAATTAAAAACTTTATTTTTCTTTAAACAGAGAACCACAATGGAGGTTACGGTCCACATGTGGCCCCAGAGCCATAAATAGACCCTGGCTTAAAGTCCCACTCCAATCATCTTTTGATCTATTTTCTAAGCGTTCCCAGTGGTCTTTTAAGTATAATTATGCTGTTTTTTAGCAATTATTAGGAAATAATTTCTTTTAGGAAATCGTTTCTGCATGGTCATCAGAAATTCGCCTCTGGAGTAAGCCTCCACTCATTTCCCAGTATCCCTTCGTTAACACTCCGTCCTGCTACCTTACGGCTCCTCACAGCCTCAACCTAACATTACAGGTGCAACAAAAAATTGCAATATTGGAGCTGTCTAGCCGTACAGTTGTGAGCCATATGCCAGCTCGGACGAGAAAAACAAAGAAAAACATGGATCGTTTTGTCTGCAAGAACAGTAGATGCAGGGAGCGTGTGGCCTGCCAATTTGTTGGCTTATAGCCTATAGCTTTTTCCAACTGCTTTTTCGTCTGCTCCTGATTCACAATGATTTGAATAAAGAAGTACTCAAAAACGCAATTTTAGCCTTCATTTTCTTTATAGTCTCTGTGTCCGCCATCATAAGGATAATGCCACAAGAACATGTTAAAAAAGCCAATCTTCCCTGGAGTGGTTCTTTAATACGAGACAAAACACATACCCTAAATAAAATGTGCACTGACGCCGTGTTGTGTGTGCTGATTAGTCTGGCTAAATGCATTGTGTGAGAAAGATGTTAAAAGATATTATTACATTTTGTAACTCATCAATATGACTTTTGTATTTAAAATGGAAATGAAGAGAAATGTAATCTGAGACTATACTGCAAAGTTATTACAGTCATTGGTCTAGTTTACACCTCTGAAAAACGGATCAGTTTACAAATGAGACACCCTTTAGAAAAACTGAGACCTGACAGTATCATGGGTTGTTCACAATCATCATTTGCAAAGACCAGGTGATTTCAATCTCAAAGATTTAAAATAATCTGAGACATGTGACCTTGCCCCAACAATCAGCATCATGGGTTCTTCCAAGCAGTTCTCCAGAACAATGAAACTGACAAGTTGATGCTCACAAAGCAGGAGAAGGCTAGAAGAAGATAGCAAAGTGTCATTAAGAAATGGTGGTCGTTAAAGCAAGATCTGGAAGACCAAAAAAATCTCAGATAGAGCAGCTCGCAGGATTGTGAGAAAAGCAAGTCAAACCCACTTTTGACTGCAGGATCCCTCCAGAAAGACCTGCAGACTCTGGAGTTGTGGCTCACTGTTCTACTGTCAAGAAAAACTCGAACAAATATGGTTTTCATGGAAGAGTCATCAGAAGAAAACCTTTCCTCTTTTGTCCTCACCACAAAATTCAACGTTTAAAGTTTGGCGTTGTTTTTGGCCGCAATGAGCAAAGGTACGTTTGGAGAAGAAAGGGTTTCATGAAAAGAACCTCTGTCCAACTGTTAAGCATGGGGGTGGATCAATCATGCTTTGGGCTTGTATTGCAGCCAGTGTCACATGAAACATTTCACGAGTAGAAGGAAGAATGGATTCCACAAAATGTCTGCATATTTTGGACACTAACTCGATGCCATCTGTGAAAAAAGTTGAAGTTTAAGTGAGGATGGCTTTTCCAAATGGATAACGATCCTAAACGCACCTCCAAATCCACACTGTCTTACATTAAGAAGCAGAAACTGAAGGTTTTGCAGTGGCCTTCCCAATCACCGGACCTCAACATCATTGAAAATCTATGACCTGAAAAGAGCAGTGAGGAACAGACATCCCAGAAATCTCAAAGAACTGGAAGACTTTTGCAAAGAACGGATGAAGATACATCGAACAAGAATTAAGAGACTCTTGGATCGATACAAAAAGTGTTTACAAGCTGTGATACTTGCCCAGGGGGTAGTACAAGGTACTCACTCTGCAGGGTGACTTTTGCACACACCATTATTTTGTTTTCTGTTATTTTGAAAGGGTTAATGGTGGAAATGAAGTCTATTTTTTCATAGGATTTTAAGAGAATGTCTCATCTGTAAACTGATGCCTTTAGAATATATTGCAATCTTTTTTTGGGTTCTTTAAGCACAATAATATAACATTTGACCTGGGGTGCCCAAACTTTCAAGTATGTAAATGTTTTTTGGGCATGTTTCCCTCTGCCTTGCTTTCGTTTTTAGTTGTTTGATTTCCTCCCAAAAAATGGGGATATGGGATTGCATTGTGCAGCATGACTGTGTGTAACATGCAGTCATGTCTCTGTGCTTATTTTTGCACACCCCAAACCAGTTCCTGCTTTCAACCAGCAGCCAACAAGCAGTTGTCACGTTTCAGCCAAAAGCGGTGGAGCAGAGATGCGTCTGAGCTGTCAACACACTGTCGCTTGAAAGCGCAATTCATGCGTTCGCGCACGCGCAGATGCAACGACTTTACACCAAACACAGGGTTTCGAACTGCTCCGAAAGGCTATCTTTACCACTTTATAATGCCACGCGCGCGCAAACAACTTGGATGCACTTGATCTACGCAGAAAATCCGAATGAGGAAGTCCGTCGATCCCCTCAGACACCGTCACCAAATCTCTAACATGCTGCGCGCTGCGCGCCACAGCGGAAGAGCGCACCAGAACAAACCGCAGAAAAGCTGCACCAGATGCACAGAATACTGCATGTGCACGGAACCAAGCAGAGTTCACAAGTTTCACCTACCTATCAGTTCTGCCACCGCGCTGAACGGCCAGGTGTGACTTGTGGAGTTGCTGTTCAGGAAGGAGGGACTCATCTGGACAAATCGGAACAAGTAAGCAGTAATCGAGTAATTATAATAATACTTTTATTATTATTAGATTTTAATAGTTTGATGTAAACAACACCTAATTCTCAAAGACTTACCGAACTCAGACGAATCCCATGCTCGCTCAGTCTCGCCATTTTCGCCTTGTGCGTGCGCTCGCAGTGCGTCGTCACAGAGGAGGGTGCGTCCTGAGCCTTGACAGACCGAGGAAGTCCCAAAAACAAACCGATGCTCCTCTGAAGCTCTGAAGAGTTCCCACGACCTAAACTACTTTAAACACCTACTCCAATGAGAATTATGCTTTTTACGTGTAATTGTAGCGTTTTGCTAATGATGTAAAATTAAGATTAAAATTGCATTTGTGAGTCTTTCTTTATTTCAAATCGTTGGAGCAAATCAGGAGCAAACGAAAAAAGGCACTTTGAAAAAGTTAGTGTTTGTTAGTAGAAAATAAGCTGGGTATATTCTACTGAACGCAGTCTCCATGCTCGAAGGGTTGACGGGAATTTAGGGAAGGCTCACTGCGCACCAACAGTCCTGAACACAACTCAGAGACAAATTTCTAATGAACTACTGCTGCTCCACATAAACCATGTCCTTTCCCCCGCTTTTTTCCTGCTAAAAAAGCATATTCAATATTAAAATATTACTGGGTACACTTTTAAAATAGATCAAAAGATGATCCACTTTAACGTGGACACTTATGATAAATAAAATAGATACTTCTTGTTGGTTTAGTTAAAGTAAAACATTCAAAACTTTAAAGTAGAATGCAAAAAACGGGGAATATAAAAATATATTAGATGCGTTTTTATTGTTAACTTCTTGGTTCTTTTTTCTTTTTAATCAGACACGTGATATATTTAAACCAACATAACATGTTTTGATGGAAACGCTCCATCTTCATCAGAGTTGGTTGTTGTAACTAAGATGGGATTTTTTATTTTAAAAGCAGTGTTGAATTAGTTTGAGTAAACTCAAAGTGAAACTGGGTCAAGTTGATGCAACTTAAGATGCAAGTTTTCCTGATTAAACAAAGAATGGTTACTGGGTTATTTTAAAACAAGATAAAAGATATTAAAGACAGCCAAAAGGTCAGTATGAGTTCATTTTCTCCATTCAACAGACACTGACTTGAGACTTAAACTTTAGGACATGTTAATAAGAAAAAAAAAACAGTAATGTAACAGTTACATTGTCAGTGTTGTGGGTTTGCATTGGAAAAGGCAAAGTAAACAGGTAATGTGACCCCTTAGTTGCTTCAAAGCATCATATTTTGTGACGACAGGATGTTTACTAAAATTACAAGGAACTTGTTTAACATGTCTTCTGAAAAAAAGGAACTGTGTGATTCAAAGAACTTGATGCAAAAAAACGTAGTAAAGAGGAGCTCAACAAACCCATAAAATGTTAAAGACTTGCTAACAAAACGTTGGTTATTGTTACACTAATGATGCATGTTCAAAATGCTGAACTAACAATGAGTTAGTTAGTAAAAAAAAAGCGTTAAAATAATACAGATATAGAGAAAAATAAGAAAATGCTAAATAAAAGGGTTTCTTATTGTGCTTCATTTTTTTCATATTTTATTTTGATTTCTGGAAATTACTTTTGTTTTCCGATACATTTCATTTTTATTTTGTTTTTCGGAAATTATGTTTTGATTTCTAAAATACAATTTTTAATAAAATTATTTGTTTTGTTTTTCTAATTGTCGATCTTTAATATGTGTTCAGCAATTTGTTGTTTTGATTTGTCCTTCAGGGCCACCATAGAAACCGGTCTGGATAAACATGCTGAATCATGTCTCAATCCCTTGTTTCTCAGTCTTGACGTGTGCCATGCTCTACTACACTTCATTTTTTTGACCTGTTTACCTGCTTACAGCTCATCCAAGGCATGGTGGTAAGTCACAGCAATGACATGATGAACAGACATCTTCTATTGCAGGTAAATATTCTACAACGTACTTCTAATGCAACAGAGTAGATTGGAATATCCCGCTTTAAAACCTTGAAAACCATCTGGCGAAACCTTGCTTTTACCAGAGGAAAGCTGGGCTCTCCATCTTTTTGAGACGACGGTCAATGAAGTTGTAATTGAACTTCTCATATTTAAATACACAAGTAATTTGTATTTTTAACATTTAACATTTTAACATAACCTAACTAATGTAGTGGTGGTGTGGGGTAAATTCATATTTATTCATTCATTTATTCATTTTCTTCCACCCTTCTAAAACTGCGTTGCAGGAACAGCACTCCACCCTTCCAGAAAGGGAAAACTACCTTTCTCCAAGAACCATGGCCTCAGACTTATCTGTGCTGACCCTCATCCCAGCTGCTTAGCAGTCAGCTGCAAACCGCTCCACTGCATGCTAAAGGTCCTGGCTGGGTGAAGCCAACAGGACAACATCATCTGCAAAGAGCAGAGAGGAAATCCTGTGGTTCCCAAACCATACCACCTCCAACTCCTGGCTGCGCCTATACTCTGTTCATAGAGATTATGAGCAAAACTGGGAATAAAGGGCAGCCCTGTCGGAGTCCAACATGCACTGGGAACAGGTCCGACTTACTGCTGGTTATACAAACCATACAGAGAGCCCTCAGTAAGGCTCCCCGCACCACATTTTCCCAGAGCATCCTTCACAGGACACCACGGGGGACACGGTCGAACACCTTCTCCAAATCCACAAGACATTTGAACAGGTTGAGCGAACTCCCACAAACCCCAAAGAGGCTGTAGAGCCGGTCCACAGTTCCTATTTTTTAGATAATTTTAAGACAATAATATTTTAAAAAACTCTCCTAAGATCTCGCCTCTGGCTAGTCTTGTACCCCCAGCTGTCCCCCCAGTTTCATCTGGATGAAGCTACACTATTCATACATGTAGTTACAACCAGCTATGGCTCATATTTTCTGACTGTATGTTCTTTGCATAAATACCTGTGTGAAGCCCATTGAGACGGTTCTGGTTCTGATACTGGGTTATATAAATCAAATTGAATTGAATCTCTCAAGGCAATCCAGACTGAATCTTCGGCTCTTGATTTTTTTTGCCACGTTGGTTGCGGAATCTGTAAGTAGCCCATGTGGTCTTTGTTGTGTTAATTTAATCAAAATCTCCTTTTTTTTACTTTTATTTTATTGTTTATTTGAGAAAGTTCTGGGTGAAAACTTTTATTTTGGTGGTTGTGCTGCTTCCTGTTTGTTCGCTGAATTCCCTTCAGTCTCTGTGGGAATTTTGCACATTTGTCCACTTTTTTTATTCACATGTCAGGAATACTATAAGGATGGTCGTGTTTTTTTAAATAAACTTTTATTTTGGTCTAATATTTGTTATATTCAGAAAAACATCTTTAAAGTGTGAGAGGCCAGGATATTTTAAAGTGAATAAACTTGTCATCAGTAAAAGTAGTTGTAAAACAAAACAAAAAGCACAAAAAGAACTATCAACACTCATTTTTTTGTAGCATGAAAAAGTCCCCATCGCTGGTCTCCGGTGTTGGACCGTTCCAATTTCTCTTTCCATCCATTTACAACTGCAAAATAGTCCTCCTCCGAGAATTCCTGCAATAATCAAAGACAATAAGCTGACAAGCCCTTCTTCAGTTGTAGACAGGAATTCCCTTTTTTCAAATAATGGTATAGACCCCTTGCAGAAACGATAAGCGTTGTTCGCCTTTTTGGGAGCACACATTGTCTTTATGTGCTCGATTGATGACCTTGGTGTAGAGAAATAGCCGCATGTATTGAAATTGATTTCACAACAGAAAAACTCAAAGTTCAAGCATCTCATTTTACCGATTTCTGCAAGATGAAGACAAAAAATGATGGATCCCTGCAGTCAAAGCACGATAGAATGCAGATGCCAACAGACCCCGCAGTGAAACTTGTGTGTCAGGTTGACCAATGGTTACACATTTTTTTTGTCTTAAAAGTGATACATATTTAGGGATGGGTGCCGTTTCTGTCAGACGAGACACCAGACGCCGATTCTGATCTGTAGCAGACCTTGGAGCCCTTTTATTTTCTTGCCAACAACACAGAGGGAACTGATCAAAAGCAGACAGTTGAGTCTGTTTGACTCCTAAAATGGCGGTGAGGGTGTCCACGCAGGTGCTGTAATGTCACATGCAAGGGGTCTATACTTACTAGTGTACATCGCAAGTAATCAAGCTGATGCTCACCTGTATAAATTCTTCTTTTATGGCCTCTGCTCTCTTCAGCTCGTCTTTAATCACCTGTATGAACTGAGCTGTCCGGTCTTCTGCTCGGACCTTGCAGAAACCTGCCTCCTGGATGAACTGCAGCGACAGATAGAGGGATGAAACACGGAAATACAAAGCCAATACGTTTGGTCTACTAGACCTTTCAAAGTTTATTGATCGTGTTTATCAATGATATATAAAGGCTCTTTGTCATTCAGGATGGGTAAAGGTCTTGCACCGGTTTAAAAGATGCCACTTCAAATGGAGCATCGGTGATTTTAGTCACAGATTTTCAGAAAGCAACAGCAGACATTATTTTAAAGATTATCACAATACAGATAAAGGATAACACACGTGTAACACGGGAAAAGCCGTAGCGGTATGGGGACGAACTCAGATTCAGCCAAAGATCAGGCTAAGTCAACCCTAAGCTTTTGATATCTCTTAATCCATTGAATTCTTCATCATCTGTGTTGCTTTGGAACAATTTCGCCAAGCCTGGTGATAAGCTACGTTCACACAGATGTAGTTTCAATTAGCCACTTCTAACAAAAAGTCTATGTAAACGTGTATAAATGTTTTTTAACTTTTAGCGTTTGTTTAAGGCTCTTCAATGCATTGAAATTCAAACCAGGTCGAACTTTGACCACTCAGGGACTCGGATTAGGTAGTGACGTATGGATGGTGTCCCTTTTAATTCACAAAAGTGCCAACTGTTAGAAAAACGATCATAAAAGAGGGATTAATAAAATATTATATGACACCTAGTCATTCTTATATCGGAATAGAGCTGATAAAAGAAAAGATTTGCGAGATTTGCACTTCTTTGACATTTTTCTCCAAGCCTGTTCCATCTTTAGGTGGAGAACATTCACTAGTAAACCATAGAAAAAGAAGGCAAAGCCCCTCCCTACTTGTCCAGTGTGAACTCTGTTGGCTAATTATGCATTTAAGAATGTCCAAATAGCCCGACCTTCAATGCCGGGTGTGAACATAGCTTCAGTCTGAGTGGCGCTTCTTCTTCTGCCATGGTGTCAGTGGCACATAGTGATACACACCTAGATTGCCCTCTAGTGGTTGTTGCAAAGTCTCCCTGAACCACAAGTTGCAACCCAGCCAAACTATGCATAAAATCGTGACCTTCTCCCAAAAAATATGGTAAGTCCTGGATTTTTCTGCAGAGCGCTGAATTACCTTGCCATACTGTTCTGGTGTGTAAAGGATGTAGCCTCTCTGTTTGACATATGACTCAAAAGCCGGACTCCAGGGTTTCTCCCCACAACAGTAGTCACTGATGAGCAGCTGGCCGCCTGGTTTTAGCCACGACTGGAAGCCAAAAAATGGAGGAGTGACTCTTTACAGAAACAGATCCTGAAATTGGTGCTTACATTTATTTGTGATATGTCATTCTGTCACTAAAATATGTAGTGGTCTGGAAAAAATGTCCATGGACTGATTGAAAGGAGATGTGACTCACATGAAAACGTCTAAAGAGGGCCACTTTGTCATCAATGTGCAGGATTGTGTCCCGGCTGTAGACTACATCAAATGAACCTTCAGGAAACGTCCTCTTGGTGGCATCAGCCACCTCAAACTGCACCTGAAGTACAGCAGATAGTACAGATTTACTTTACAAACTACTATCAAAATAAAAGCATCTGATTTTAAGCATTGCTAGTACGCCACATACTTTTGGCAGTTTCTCAGATAGTGCTCTCTCTGCGGCAATTTCCACCATATTGTCAGACAGATCCAGGCCAAGCACGTCCACCCCAAAAGTCTGAGAAGTAACAAGTTACTTGTCATTGTTCACGTTGCAGTTTTATCATCATTAACCTGTTAAATTGTCGGGGATGCCTCACCTTTGCCATGTAGAAGTCTCCTCCACCAATGCCACAGCCAACATCCAGAACCTTCTGTCCAGGCTTTAGGTTCAGAAAGTCCACAAACTCCTGTTTGCAAAATACAAATCTTTTAGTTCCTAAAAATGTCAACACAGTCTAATGTGGTGGCTGTGGCGCAGAGGTTGATCAGAAGATTGCAGGTTTGATTTCTGCTTTGCCCACACATGTGTTAAAGTGTCCTTGGCATCAAAGGTAATATATATATATATATATATATATGGACATAATTTCCTCTGAAATACTTAAGAATAGCATGATATAGGCCCTTTTGACATTTTGCTAATGTTTGTTTCAGAACAAGAAAAAGATGGGAAACTACAAAAACTTTTCAATTAAAAGAATATATTTTCCTCATGTATTTCCCACCTTGGTGGTGCTGGGGCCGCCTGTGCTAACGTAACCAGCCCCGAACATTTTCTCGTAGCGGAGGATGCCGCGTCTGGTATACTGCTGGTTGTCCAGAAATTGCTGGAATGTGTTGAATCCTTTCTGGCCATCGGAGGACCGCTGAACTTTCTGAAGCAACCAGCAGATCTGATTTGGATTGTTCTTCATCTAAAACAGGAAGATAAAGAGGGGAGAGGAGCTCTTACTAGCACTTTTTTGGATCATGCTGAATTTTACTTTTAAAATAATCTGCAGTACCTCAACATATGTCTGGACTTTCTTTTTCAGCACAATGTCAAAACCAAACTTTTGCCCTCCCTGTGGGGCCTCCACCTCCAGTGAAGAAACCAGGTGGGTGTACTGAGCCTCGCTACGGTACAGGGTGGGGTTAAAATCTCTCTTGCTGTCACCTTTAAAGAAAGTGGAAATGAGTTGGATTTAATGAAGATAATTACTAAACAAAGATAATAAAAAATATAAACTGTAAACAGTCACAAATACACTGCCATCGCGCGATGAAGAGGCATCAGCCAGAATCTTCAAGATTTCATGCTGCCGCCAAATTTTTTTAAATAATTGTTGGTATGGTCTTGAATGTAGACGGCGCCCATCAGGCGTCAGTTGGCCACAGGGCGGTGGCAGCCGGATTGCTAGCTGATGCCTGTGCCTGTGCCTGTGCGTGGCAGTGGGACGGCAGTACAGAGGCAGGGGGGTGGCTGGAGGGTGGCAGTCTGAAATTGTCAGGTCATCAGAGGATTTTGGGGACCTTGCCACTGTGCAACCTCCAAATGTGCCCCTGTGGCAACTGAACGATTTCAACTTTTAGAGAAAAATCGTACGTTCGCCGTAAAACTTTTTCTTAAAACTTCCCCGGCCACCGCATGGTGTGTTAAAATGTGACTGCTGCCTTCCAATAAAAAGTACTGTTGCGCTGCCACCTGCTGGACAACCTAAAACCTTGCATTTAGATTGCCGCGTTGTGGCATTTTGGGATATGTGACTGTAGCATGACACAGTTCTTCTGAAATGCAGGCGGAGTACCTGATCGATGGTTGCAGGACTCTCTGAAAAACAAGAAGCCACCAGGCTGCAGCCAGTGAAGCATTTTCTCCATAAAAACTTTCAGCTCTTCGTCACTCAGGTACATCAGCAGCCAGTTGGAGAAGATGAAGTTGACACTGGAGAGCCAACAGATGCAGCACTTTTCAGAAGAGCTCATGTCTAACCATAAGTTAAACATAAGGAGGTAGTGTGATGGTACGGGCAGTCAGGCTGGGGTTTTAATTAGTCTGCCCATAAGAAGTATTTCTTGTCATCAAATAATAATTTTGAATATGACATCCTCTTTATTTCAGATTCTTTGCATTCCAAATCATTCGAGTGAAAAGCTGTGATTCTATTGTTTTCACACCAGGCATGTGACACACATGCACCCCGCTACCTACAGTTGGAGGATGCTTGGTGCAAAACATTGAAGTTCTTTTTCTTTCACAGCTCTATTTCAATATATGAAAGACTTAGTGTTGTATAATTCTGGTGGGGAAATACCCCCAATTATTGATTTCTTCTCTGTTACCAACTGACAAACAATTAGCACATCCTTGAATTAAAAGGGACGGCATCCATATGCCGCTACCAAATCCAGGTCCCTGATTGGTCAAAGTTCAACTGGTTTAACTTTCAATGTGTGTTCAATAGCCGCAGGTTTTGTATGTGGAGCCCAAAAGCGGTCATAAAACGTGCGTGGCTATGAGTGAACAAATGTGTTTACATTGACTTTTCATTGGAAGTGACCGCTTGAACTCACGGTGCTGAGGGTGGTGTGAACGTAGCATGAGAGAATTTTAATTAACATTTATTAATCATTAACATTTATTGAGAACATGTAAAAAACCGAAGGCCAATTCCTGCCATTTTGGATCTTACTTAAGCGTGAGCGGCATGTGATCATACATTTTAACTGTATATTGTAAAAAACTAGTTTCTTAAAACAATTCCCAAAAACATAGAAAATCAAAGCTATGAGCTGACAAAATGCAATGAAACATTAAAAACATTGACATAAAAAGAAAATTGCATGATGTGTTTTTAAAAAATACGCACCTGTGCTGAGGGATGTCTAATTTCGTGACATCAGCTTGTATGATAGTCACGTTGCTATGGTGTCCATTGTTCTCCCTGTTCTTCTGCACAAAGCTCTCCATGAAGTCCACAGCGGTCACATGAGCAGCTTTGGTCAGCAGGTGGCTGGTGTAACGACTGCAGACACACATCAGTGGATGATGATGATGATGATATTTTTTTCAGGCATTAAAAGGAAAGATTGGACAAGAAAGAGAGTGAGAGGAAGTAGTGGCCTTATAAATTCTTGTCCTGATGCCCTAGCCCAAACTTATTAGCACACCCAGTGTACCCACCATCAATTCTAGTCCTGCTCCCAGGCTAATAACTACACATTCAGTTTCACATTTACATAAACAAACATTTAACTACACATAGATAAATACACAAACACACACACGGAAACATCCGACTCATATTTGAATACACGCTTATTAGATTCCATTTAAATCGTATTCACACATTTATACACACCAAAGTGCACCCACACACAATTGTAATTTATATTCGTAAACATTTAGAGATATATCACTGTTGATTCATGTTCTTAATCTGTACATATATCTCGATAATTATATTTTTCTTAAACTGATTGTGTTTTACATATGAACAGACAAAACTGTTGTTTGTTTGTGCATGCCTTATGTTTATTAAATGTACTGAAAGGTTATTTTTCCTCTTTGTTGATGAATTCTTTGGTAATAAATTGTTTACTGCTTTAAATATTATTTGAGCTGCACAGTCTTCCACCAAATCACACAGTTAGAGATCTTTTGACTCTGTAAATAGTTTGTCTGTGTGATCATAGTAACTCATTTTGTGAATAATTCACATTGCTCTTTGATTGAAAGTGTATATAAGGTTGATTTATTATTATTCCTCCAAACTTCTATGCGCCTTGTATGCCAGCAGACTGCAACCTGAGGCACATCTGGCTCTCTCATCCTTCCATTATGGCTCTTTGGCTTTAAAGACAAATGAGACCATCTGAATAAATAATACGTTAAGTATTCATTTTCAGATTTTTTTAACTTTTTAAACTGGGGTGATCTCACAATAATTAAATTTAACTGTCTTTTTACATTTTATTTTCTATTTTTTGCTATGTTTTTGTTTTTACCCCTGCTAAGGTTACTCTGAATGAAGAGGGATTGGGAACTTTATCTTTCCTCCAAAATGCACTCTTGTCAGATAACTCAACAAACTGATGGTAAAAGGTTTGATCTATTGTCAGAGTGGTTTATTCTTCTTCTTCTCATTATTATTAGAATAAGTTTAAAGCTCATTTTCTTATTTTATGCTTAATTGCTTATTAAAGTTCCTTAAGTAAAATTGCAAGTTAATCTGCTGCAGCAGGAGGATCTTCTTTGAAACAGGAAGTACTTTGTTTTGAAAGGAACTTGTATGTGCTGCTGTTAAAAGTGATGTAATGAAAATATAACATTGTTTTAATTCTTTTTATAATTTTTAAAAGCTACATTTGATAAATGAGTGGCTTCATGGCCACAAAAACATGACTGAAGTGCATTTTCTAAACACCTTTCTAAACGTTGTGGCTCTTGTTTGTTTTGATCTGTAAGAAACTTGACCAAATGACTCTTTTGGCGTTAAAGGTCGCAGGTTCTATACAATAAGAATAATATGGTAAAATCAATGCACGATATGGAGAGATTTGTAATCCAGAACCACTTTAGAATTGTTTAAAACTGAGTTGCTTCTGTACAATTTAGGTTGCAGATATTTAACATGTGCATTCCAGCTTAGTTTGTCATCAATAATAATCCCCAAAAATCTATTTTTATGATTTATTTCAAGTTTTACCCCCTTTATATGCATTTTAACATTTACATTTTTCCCCTTTTCTTTACTGAACATTTTTGTCCATTCTCTTTCTGATGGTTTCTATACAGGATCTTTAAACAAAAGGTTTTTTCGGGTCAAATATTGCTTCTAAAGTTGTCAAAATTCTAATCATGTTTCCATTCGAATGTGAAAGTAAACATCATAGATGCTCTGAAGAGGCAGCTGTTTGCTCACCCAATCCCGGCTCCCAGCTCCAGCACGCGGTAGCCAGCCAGAGGCGGCATCATGGAGAGGATCTCTGGCAGCTCGTACTCAGTCAGCTCCTTGGCACGAGAATCCAGCATCATCTCCTCCACTGTGGCATCCTTGGAGTGCTCCTTCCAAAACTCTGTCATGTTGCAGCGAACTGTTGAGCGCAGATACAGCTGGTTAAAATAACGACTTCATCCTGGCGTTAAGCAGGAAGTGCTGCTCAGCAGAAATATAAATAAAACACACCAACAAAATAAAAGTCTTTTAGAGGATCAATGTTTGACAGCAGCACAAGTATAAATGTTACTCAACTGTACCCAGCTGTAATAAGAAGAAATAAAAACATCTTCTAAAATAAGTTTGAAAAAAAGCAATAGAACCTGTGCTCTACTTTCAAATTTTAATGATACAAGTGAGCGTGGTTGTTACAACACTTGCAATCTGCACGCTGGATTAACCATTAATCAAACCTGATTAAGAAACCTCACAGACATACGGTGATGTGGCGCACCAGGACTGGCCCACATTCAAAGTTTACATTTCCCGTCAAAAAGCCTAATAATGCCTTTATAATCTCAGATGTTCATATTTCACAAACAATTCTTTCAAACTCTTTCTCTCTTTCACGTAACTAGGATGTGCAAATACATCATTTATTTAACTGACTTGAATCGATTAAAAACAAGCTAACTTTACAAGAATAGCTTATTGCCCAATAATAAAAAACAAACAAAAAACAAAATAAATTCATATAAGTTAATTATATTATTTTAATCATAAAAAACTTGTCACAAATTAGTCAAACACAAGAAAAATATGTAAAATTTGGCCTTGTTTTAGATGAAATTGCACATTTTTAGAGCCTATTGATTCTGTTTGATCATCTGTTGAGAGATTTCCATGGAATTAACAAACCAAACAAAGCAAATGAACATAAGCTCGTAATAAAATAAAATAAATGGACAGTAATATAAAATAGGAGGAATATTTTCAGTATTCTGTGAAAAAAGTTTGACATTTGATCCGTTTTTTTTCACAGATATTTTTGTTTCTGACGTGTTAACCATCCAAGCAACATGAGATGTAATGTCTGTATTAAAAAAAAAGTAGTTGGTGAGGATGATAGATCTGCAGGGATCTGACAGCTTCAGTCACATCCCTGACACATTCCTGGATTACTTAGACCAGCTGAGTGGACAGTTAGAACAAAAACAGCATGTGGCAGCTCCAACAAAAACCTGACTTTGGTGTCATCATGTCATCAAATCCCCCCCCATATTTATTTATTACCTTTTTCCATGGTTATCTTTGAGTGATTTCTGAATCTTCACAGAGATGCCCATTCACCTTTAAAAGCTGTGGGTGGTTTTGAATCCCTTTCACTTTAGTCCAGGCTGCTCCATGTCAGAGCGCACTTTAAATAGGAGGGCCGGTGGCGCGTGGAGGAGGTGGTCGCCAGGTGGAGAACTGGCCATTAGGACGCATCCAATACGAGGACAGGGAGGGGAGCCGCGTGAATAATCAATCAAACAGGGACAAGGGTCTGCGGACCATCGGAACCCCCTCCCACACTATACAAAAGACCCAAACCAGCTGTGAGCCACATGTTCAGCCCTACATGTACTTACATGCTTTTGTGCAATGATCTGCGGGGATTCCTGCGGTAATCCAGCTCACTGCTTCGGGTCCGTCTGGTCACGGTCGCGCTGACACGTTGGAGACTTTTCGCGGCGATTACGCAATATTGCCTCATGCGCCATGCGCAGGACAGAGGGATGATGGAAACCTACAGGAGCTTGGTGGACTACCGTAAATCATTAGCCTGTTTTATCTTTTTTATTGGCTGAAATATAAATCATAATTTAAAAAAACGATTTATAGTGGGCATTGAAAGTGGGCAGTCGTTTCAAACTGTCATAAATGTATGCACTTTTGTCAGTTTATTATTATTTGGACAGGGGCGGAACAGGGGGGGGGGCTCCACTTGAGCCATTTTGACTCAATATCAGTGTAATAGTTTACAAAGATTAAGATATTACCAATAACCTTCTTTAAGTGGGGGTGGGGGGTGGGTGGGGTGTTAAAATAATAATTTTAAATTAACATTAAAAATAACATTTGCCACCCTTCCAAAGTGTAGTCTTAAGAAGTACAGGATGCATGTGCCGACCTTCATGCTGCTCTGACTGTGCAGAACCAATGAGCTGTCACAACTATGTGTTAACTTTACTTTCAAAGTTTTTATCTTTCTCTTCTCTAAACCCTGACCTGGTGATGTAAAGTAATTTTTCTTTCTCTTTTTGCCAAGTTTGTATTGGTCCTCTTGCAATTGTTTTTAAAGTTCATTCATAGACCTTCATACACCAAGAGGCTTTCATTTTCAGCATTTGGACTGATAAATCAAATGAATATGAAATGAAAATGACAGTGGTGGTTTTTGATTTGGGCAACATGGGCGGTGGCCAAGGCTGGCATTTTCCAAGGGGGCCGCACGGACATGGGAAAAAAAAAATCCAGTATTTTGGTTCTTTAATATGAATAACAGAGTATGTCTGTTCTAGTTATCTAAAGGTGTTAATTTAAATCTCAAAAGGTGATCTCTACTGCACGACACTCAAACTGGCGCCGTCACCTCATTGCGTTACACAATGGAATATAACAAGTCAAGAAATGCGAGAGGGGGAAAGAGTTTACCTGTGGTTAGGTGAATCACACACATGTAATTGGGAGTATTTTTCAGTGTAACACTCATCTCAAATTCAAGCTACTTTCAAATAAAGCACTTTAATTCATCTCACCAAATTACAGATTGCATTCACCGTGAATGTAAATTTTAAACTCAATAGCAATCTCTCAAAGATACTGTAACAAGCATTGGTTTAGTCCGAGTTGATGCGATGCAAATTGTAGTTGGTGTCAGAGGATGCTAACTTGTTTATCTTTCTGAGCACAATAAAACGAAAAGGACAAAACTCTCCAGCGTCCAGTATAGAAAAAAGAGAAAAGCAAACCAAGAACAGCGTGAAAAACGTGAACATTGGTAATGTCATTATTTAAAGCTTAAGACAACTTTATTAAACATGCACAATAATATTTGTAGAGTTATGCTAAGGCTATGGTTAGCTTGAACTTGTAGCAAAGTAAGATACTTGTAATAAATGCAACAAATTAACTACAATATTATATTTGCTCATATCCAACCAATTTTAATTAATTCCTTCACTCAAGCTTTCATTAAAATAGCACAACATGATGACCTGCTGTTCAGATATTTGTAATTACATATATCCAGTAATTTGTCTCATTTTTTCAGTGTTACTAGAAGTACTTTGTTGTGGTTTCTCAGCTTGTTGTCAGAAATTGCATTAAAAATATTCAGCTTCAATCCCCTCTACTTTGGTCTCAATATTTTGTAAGAATGTTTCATTTTTCTATTCATATTAGATGTCCTTCTGAAAAAAATCATGGCACATTTTTAGTTTCTACTAAGAGAAACAAACCAAGTTTAAAGTGTATTGTTTTAGGTTGATTTGTGATATTTGTATTTTTAAACCTCAATTAAACATACGTGTCCTTATAAGAATTACTTTTACTTTTAGCAATTTTTCTACTACTATAAGCTGTAAAAATTTACAAGCTTTTTGTTGTACTTTTTACAGTCGGTATTTGTTAAATATTTGAATTGTACATTTGCGGGTCGTAATGGGGGTGGTTTCTACCAGAACCCAGAACCGCCACTGATCAAAAGTAAGAATGAATACATCAAAGAAAGGAGGTCGTCACTAAACTGGTTTGATTTTATTTTAGTTTCATGTTTAACCATAGCAAATATGCTTGTTTCTTAAATTTTTGTATGTCTTATAGTTTACAGAAATTAGTGCATAAATTTATTCCCTTTTTGACTTTTGAATTTAGATAAAAAAAATAGTAAAACACCCCACCATTTTTCATGCCTGTTATACTGATGCTTATAGTTTCCCCATTTTCATTTCAGGGTGGTGGCAGCATCATAATTTGCAGTTTCCATATTTCAATTAAAACCTTTCATAATGGTAATTAGTTTGAAAAATGTCTGTTTTTTCATTAGTATTTTTCTTACATATCGAGTAGATTAAAAAATTTTTTGACTCCTTATAAACTTGTTGTCCTTTAAAATAAGCAAGAACAATTTAATTGCAGTTTTTGCATGAATCAAGAGCAGCCATGCAAGTTTACATGATGCATCTGCTTCCAAAGGTCCAGAGTTTTTCTTTTGCCACCTTTTCTGTAAGTAACTGTAAGTAAAATACTGATTCTGGGGAGGAAACTGCAGCAGAAGTGTATGCTTTGATCATGAGAAACAGGAGAACCTAGAAGAATTCCTGGTCTTTATCTGGGAGTGGAGCATTCCCAATTTATTTGGTTTTCATCCTCTGCAATTTCTGACACAAATCACAAGCGGTTAATTTAACTTCTTGGCTACCTGAGAGAAAACTTGTCAAGATTAGTTTTAATTCTTTTAAAACCACAATTCCCAGAACCCCATCCTTGCACATGTGGCATCCCTGAAAAACCCCTGAAAAGCCTCCGTAGAAAGCAAAAGGATTTAATTCAGTAGCATGCAACGGTTGAGAGATATTAAAGTTTAGAGAAGTCCAGTACAGAAGGTAGATTTGCATTGCTGGTAGTCAGAATTAAACAAAAATGCAAACTTTTGATCCAGGTATTGTATGAGCTGCATAAACTAATACATGCATTAGGTAAACATTAACATTTTTATCACAAGTGTCACATCACATTTCGAAGACATAAAAAAAACACTCTTTCCCATGTTCACTTTTAAACTTGTATTTTGTGCATTTTTTGGACAGATATAATAGACTTTATTTACAAATTCAGTCAGAGTCAAGAGACCAGAAAGAAATTCTACATGATGCTGTGTAACTGTGAGTAAAAACGCTTTGCTATAGTTTAACTGGGAAAAACATATTTGTATCAAACAAAAGTCAGTCTATATATTTGCAAGTGCATTAGGAAAATAAGAGGTAATTCAGGAGAGAACTAATAAAAAATCCAAAAGAAATATTTAGAGGCAAAAGTAATTAGTTGCAGTCTCGTCTTATATGATGACATAATCTGTTTTCCTGAACTAAACGTAAAACTGTAAACACATTCACTGAAACATTTTTGAGCTTTTATTATGAAGTTCTAGCACTTCCTGTGTGGACCCCGCTGTGAGATGTGGGTCTACACGGTATGTGCACCGGAGGTTAGCGTGAGAAAAAAAGTAAAAATTATAAAATGGAAGTAAGAAAACACGTAGAATGAGGACTCAGTTTTTAATTAAAGACATTCATAATTGTGTATGTGTAGCTTTTTCATTTTTCTATACATACGAGTTAAAGATGTATGATTTATGGTTTATTTGTGACATAAAAAAAGCACAAAGTAAATTTTATAAATTAGTTTTACACATGAAAAATGTCTCAACAGTGCAGAAACTGACAGAGAAGTTGCTGAAACAGTGGTGTGCAGTTTTGAGTGTGTGATCTGAGTTTGACCTTTCACACAGTTCCACACAAAATCACCACAAAGGTCATGTAGACCAGAATAAGCCGGATAAACCCACCGCAGCAGCATTTTACTGCAGTTAGGCTATGAAAGACTTTGAACTTCACCAGCATGATCTCATTTCATGTCACTGGAGCATGTTAATGTAGCCCTTGGATGTGTGACTCATTAAAAACAGAGATTATGACAGATTATGACTAATCTGTAGTCATGAATGTGTGTGTGTGAAGGGGGGGGGGGGTATTTTTTCTTGTAGAAGATAATCAAGTGACTAAATTCAGCTTCAGTCTTTTTTGAGCAAAAAATTGACAAACTAACAATTTAAAAGAAACATTAAAAAAAATATAAAATTAAAGTCAAAAAAAAAAAAAACAATTGAATGAAACAGCTTTTTTTTTGTAAAACTCTAAGGTATACTGTAAAGAAAACAGGGGCTTTGAAAAAACTTGAATATAATGACAGCAAAATAGTTCAAAATTTCAACTAGGAAAAAAGAATCTCGTGAATGCTCTTTTTTCTTTTTTCAATCCTTTTGTTTTACTATGAATTAGATAATATACTTTTGTGTAAATTAAGTTTGTTTTCATCAAGTAAAAAGAAAAGAAACCTTAACAGTTAATTTTTTATGAAACACTGAAATGTTTGTGTACCTGTGATAAGAAGTCTGAGTTTTTGTTTCAGAAAGTTCTATTTATTGATCCTAAAATGTCGAGCTTCTTCTCTTGACATGAAAATCAATCAATCAATCAATCAATCAATCAATCAATCAATCAATCAATCAATCAATCAATCAATCAATCAATCAATCAATCAATCTTTATTGATATAGCACTTGTCATATAAAACATAACACAAAGTGCTAATAACATGATCATTTTGCTGCAAAATGCAACACATTTTGTATTTCAAATGAGATAACTAGAAATGGCAAAATGTCAATACTTCTTTAAAAAGCAAGCAAAATTTTTAAGGATTGATGTTGTAAAAACTACTCAAAATTTAATATTCTATAAAAACTCTGTTTCGCTATTCAGTAACAACTACAAATCCCAACCAGAGGAATTCTGCTGGTGCACATACATGCACATACATGGTGTCTGCTTTGACTTGTATCTTTTTATTATCTATCTATTTATTAGCTTTTCTACATATCTTTACAAAACCAACAGTGCCCTATAACAATGTGTTTTATTTTTGTCAGAATCAAAGTTGTAAGACAGGGATCTGCAACCTTTAAGGCTAAGGGAGCCATTTGGGTCAGTTTCGAACTGACCAAAACAAACTGACCATCAAAATATCATTTCAGTTCACTTTTCTAAGCCAAGAAGAATTGATTAAGCATTTGTCCACTAGGTGTCACTACATACACAAAAAAGCTAAGTAACTTTGTCAACAGAGGTTGCTGCAGGTAAGTTCAGGCACATGTATTCTCTATTCTCTGCAGAGCGAAACCAGACCTGAAATCCCATGTATGTTTTGAACATTAGAATTAAGCTGAAAAACAGCATTTTTACTAAATCCTTACACTCACATTTATAAGCTTATTATTATGAGTCATTGTAGATGAGATTGATAAACTGAATGTAAATACATGCTGTAATGATAAGTGCATATTTTTATTTGTACATAATGATATAAAATATAAATGTAAGTATGTTCGTGTACAAGTGTAAGTATACATTTCCTTTATGATTATTAGGAACTAAGTCAACTCAAGTAGATGTTTACCAATAGTGTTGTGCATATAGAGGCCTCCTTCACATCTACCTGTAGACATCTAATTTTTTGATACTTTTAGATGTCTATTACTGCAGGCTACTTTAGGCTAGAGTAGGCTATTTTACCACATATAAAATAGAAATGCCAAGCATGTTTCTAGTGTTGTGATTTTGGTTTGTCGTCATCCTTTTTCTTCAAATGTAAACATGATGATACTGAGATAGTCCACTTTTTTCCCCAATATATTCATGGAAACGTGAGTCTATACTTGTAGAACTTTGCCTCTGAACAGCAACTAGACACTGTTGTGTAACAGAAGAGGAGAAAATGAACTTTAACCTCATTCTAATAATAATCCACTCTGACCAGAAAATCAAGCGTTTTATCATCATTTTGTATGCGTCATATGTTTTCTTTTGTTTGTTTTAAACCATAAAAACTTTTTGAAACTTTTACAGTAACATTTGAATAAATACTATGCTAATGGGGGGAATCAGTGTCATTCATTGTAAATAGCCAATGTGATTGGAAAACTCATCTCTCTGTCAGGGTTGGCGTGTGGACACAAACGCAGACGGCAATCAAAAATGAATAGTTATTCATTTAATTTCTCGAACGAACAGGAACATATCCTAGAAGAAAACAGAACCACCCGACAACCCGTGCAAGGGAGACGAGGGCTTATAACAGGGAGAGAGGATGAGGTAACAACACACAGGTGTGCCAGGAGGGAGGGACCACACAAGGAGGGAAGTGTCAAATGACCTGAGAAGCAATGGTGTGCACAGGAAATACAACAAAATAAAACAGGAAGTGATGACAAACGAACAACAACGAATCGACCTGGTTCCAAAACCCCACAATCTCTGTGTTCAGGACTACTGAAGGTTAAAATAAAGTTCAAATCTGTGTGTCACACACATTTGTCCAATTTGTGTTTAGGCCTTCTTATTCACAAAAAATTTGAAGATCATCTGCATATTTCAAAATGTTTTAAATCTGCAGAACCATTTGTGTTTGATAGAGGCCTTTCTGATTTTCATTGGTATGATCTAAACTTTCCTTGAGAATCCACAATTGACTGATAATTAATTCTTTACAACACAGTTGCATCATATTTAGACGTGTGGATCAAATTTGAGAAAGTGGGTAAATAAGGTGCTTTTTCCCCTGAACACTTGTGAATATTTTTGTATCTTAAACTAAGATTGTTGTGAGTAAAAATTTAAAAAATCACCCAAACGTATTTGAAGTGATACTATCTACATCTAAAAAAAAATACTATTGCAAAATTGTTTTTGTGGATTTTATTAGGGGATTTAGAAAACATCTTATTTCCCCCACATTGTTCTGTTAATTCTTTGATGTAGTGGCATTTACAGGGTTAATAACAAAAACAAAATGGCTATGAAAATCAGACTCCAATGTTAGCTTTTGTTTCAACCAAGAATCAACTATAAAATGACAATTAAATACCTACTGATGTTTATGGTAATTCTATATCATCTCTATATAGTATCTTCCCTTATAAATGTTTCCAAACCAAGCAAACAAAATGAACCAACAGCATCACAATTTTCCACTTTAATAAAGAAAATAAAGACTTTCAGGCCTTATCAAAAACGCGAACACAAAATTGAGACGTCAAAGATGGAACTTCAGACGTCTCCGACTCTGAACATGTGAGCAGTCTTTGCAGTTTGCCTCTGATATGAGGTGTAATGATAATAACTTTCCACTGTTATCACCAATAAATATTCATGAAGCCTCTCATGTGGAGACCATTTGTTTTGAAATGTGCGCGCCGCTCTAAAATAAGCAACATCTCCAGAGACTGAAGAGCATCTTGGTCCATTTTTGAAAAAGCTTTGCTAACAGCTGCAGACAGGTGCTGCTGCTGTTGTACAGAAGGTGCTGAATGAAGGAAACATTTGCACTTCTTGGGTTTGATTTGGGAAATTACCAGAGACATGCTGGATGTGCTTCCGCTCCCCAAGAGGGGGCAAAGTAATTGCTCTTTACTTAAACTGAGTGCAGATGAGTCCTTGCTGGAGAGAGCAAGAGTCTTTGCACATGAAAGATTAATTTCAAATCTCACAGACCACATCAAGTTGTTCCAGTGCTAAGCATTCCCATGGGAAAAGATGGAGGATCATCTATAAAGTAGCGGAAAGTCTACATCTTTATCCATGCAGGCATCCACACTCCCTCATAGAACTGCGCTGATGTTAAATGATCTCTGTTTGAACGCTCTGTTCTAGTTTTTTAAGCCCAGATCTGCTTCAGCTGTCAAGGCTGAGATAACGCTCAGAACATCCTCAGTAGTGAATCAAAAAATAACTTTTTTTCCTTTTTCAAGGAGGAAGAAGACAATTTATTCATCCTTTCTGTTTTCTAAACCCGCTGAATTCCTTTCTGGGGTCATGGTGTTGCTGGAGCCTATCCCAGCTACTGTTGGGCAACAGCCCAGCTACCCTGGGCAGTTCGCCTCTCTGTCCTAGGGCCAGGTCTTATTTTTAACACTTTCCTGGCATTTTGTCATGATGGAAGACATATGTAAAGAAAATCAAGAGCATCATTGTATTTCACAGTTTTTCTTTATTCAAATCGTTTTGTATCAGGAGCAGACAAAAAAAAACAAAGTTGGAAAAAGCTTGTAAGTGTGATGTAGATGCCACAATTTAGATGCATTAATGCCACCCGCTGTCCTGGAGTGTGAGATAGAGTTCACAATCATAACAAATCATAGCTGCATGTGGCAAATTCCTGAAAAACACTTTTTTCAAAATGGCGTCTTTTCTGTTGGTTTAATCTCCATAGCAACCACTAAATGTTTTGGTCTCCTGGGGGTGATGATTAGGTCTATGTAGTTTTTCGAAGAATCTGCAAAAATATATTTTTTTATTTCTTTGGCAACAGATGTCTTTGTTAACCACACCCACATTCCTAATATGGTCATAACATTTGTCGTATTGTTTCATTCACCTTGAGCCGGCAATTCACGCATTCAAGTTTCACAATGTTCCAATAAAAACTGAGCTAAACTTTATGTCCAACATCTTTTTCTCAAGTATCTTCCAAATGATGCTTGAGGAGTGAAGAGGCGACAAATGAAAATCCCGAGGAGAAATTTGTAAAAGGTACTAAAGGTGATTTTCTTGGAAAACTCAAGATGGCAGCTTCTGCCGGAGGTCAAAGGTCAATGACACTCTGGTTGTGGCTGTAGACTTTACCTGGTGGGATATCCGTGAAATTTTGTGAAGATCGCTCGAACAAAAGTTTTCATTTCCCATATTGTGCGAACATGGTCTAATCTCCCACTTTACCTCAACATGGTTACCATACTGAAGGTCCCGGTGGACATCCCATAATCATTTTAAAACCTCCTTTGGACATCCCCGACATGTGTCTTAGTTTGGATTTTGAAATATATCTTTTGAGCCCCAGAAGTGATTTGGGTACCATTCATGTTTATGCCTGCTGTGATGTCATCATTTTTTGAGGAGGTCTTTCACTGTGTCCAAAATTCCCCCTTGCTGGGTACTAGCTGCGTGCAAATCCACACACGGGGTAGATGTGGCCACTGTTTTGCTCGTTGACGTCACACTGGTCACAAGACTCTCCTGGGTTTTGTAATCCATTTCTATCAAACTTCAAAAATACACAATCTATGACAAAATAGTGTACTGTACAACAAGAGTCAATGGAGTGTTGCTTGTTAAAAGCCAGCAGCGCGCTCACGCTGTTTAAATGTTCTGCACCCTGGAAGAAAAGGATGAAATACACATGGCAAACACCTCGCACTGATGGCAAAACAGGCCTTCTGGGTCCACTATGACAGCACAGCTGAATGCTTTTCTAATAGCTGTTAATGCACACAAATGACCCCGAGAGCAACACCAAGTCACAGTAAATCCTGCACGTGCTCTTTCTGAACCCGGCATCTGGTTTTTAAATTGGTAATGGCCGACTTTATGAGTTACACATGCCTGTCAAGGACCTGAAGCACTGAGGTGAAATATAGTCTCAGGTCTGCTTGTCAGAGCATCAATTCTGAGTTCAACCAAACATGAAGGAGACCTTGACAAAGGACCAGCATGCACGTGTTTGTATTCCTCATCTGGCTTATCAAGCTGCCATCTGTCCAAACGTTTGAATATGGATTATGTAATAAGGGTTTCGCTAATGTCAGACCAAGCAGTGACAGCTGATAGCAATCTGATATACGTCCCTAAAACCAGAAAGATTTCTTATTTTTTAGAATTTATCAGCAACTTAGGAAACCAGAGCTTTAAATTAATTAATTTTAGAAGTATTGAAACACAGGAAATGAAGGATAAAAAAACACAAAGCCATCTTTAATCTATACTAAGAAAATGTTTCAAAATAAAACAGTGAGTCATCATTTTTAAAAGAACCTATGCAATAACGCAGACATTTCTCCAACACAAACATGGAATTTGGATTACCGCACTCATTTTAATAGTTGATTTTGCAGGATGCCAAAAACAAACATTTTTCTTTTTTGAGTTGTTATTCAATTCTGTAAACGAAAACCCAGACTCTCCTGTGCTTGGAAATTAGGAATAACCTTTGTTAGTTTGTTTTTGGCACCACACTGAAGCAAGACAAAGATTCAAAGAAATCCTGCTGTGTCATGCATGGAAACGTTCCTGGTTGCAGTGGCAGAATGCCTGGGTAATGACTTCATCAGTTGCTTAGAGTGTAATAATCAGAGATGTGCTCACAAACATGCACGTGTTCATTCTTAAAATCTCATTTTACGTTTGTGTTTTGTCTCCAAAACAACATGTAAACACGGTCAATGTTTTATTGCTGCTAAAGGGGTCAAAGCACATGCTATCCAAAGTAGAACAGAATAAAATCCAAAATAAATGAAAGCAAGATCTTATCTTAAAGTGAACCTTCAGCTTTGTTGTATTGATTTCTTTTTGCAGCCCCGTTTCTGTACTTGAGCCATTTAACTGAAGACTTTAACGGTCTTGTGTCTGGCCCCTGCTGTGTTAGATTCATTCTGTGTCCACCTCTGGTTGCTAATTCTCTCAGATGAATCCTCTTTTTGTTTCTCTCTGTACATTTAGCTGCTTGGTTTTAGTTAGTCCCAGTGGGATCATAGTCACGTTGTTTTTCTTTCACGTTTCCAGTCTTAGGTTATTTTTTCATTTATTTATTTGAAGCTTTATGTCTGGTACAGTTTCAAAGGATTTATTCTGCATGTGCAGAGCAGTCTTTGCTATATAGTTCTATAATGTGTTTTCCTCCTACAAATACATTTTATAACTGCAGCTTACATTTAAAAGAATGATTTAAGAGAGAATGCAGAAAAACTCCCAGATATTAAGGAATGCTCTGGGGTTTAATCCATCTATCATCAGTTTTCTTGTTGTTTGGTCAAATGCTTCTATCTTTTGGGGTCAAGTTTCACATCTTTCTTGGCTAAAAAAGTGGAATTTCTGTGTATTTGTGTCCGATTTAGCAGCCCTGGTGTCTTGTTTGAATAGTATTTTGTGAAGGTTGCAGTGACTCCACCCCTTCACCTGGGGATCCTGTTGAGCTGTCAAAGCTGCCTGCACTTTAGTGATTAGCCACACAGTATTTAAGGAGCTCTTTGTCTTGTGTGATATCTTGTCCTTGAATCTTTGCTACAGCTTTTCTTGTGATTTCTCCTGTGTCTGGGTTCCAGCTACTTTGCCTGGCTGAGGCCAAACTTCCCACAAAAGTTTATTTTGGTATTCAATTTTCCAGGCTTAAAGGCTGCAATAAAAGTCAGGGTCACACAATCCCAGCTCACTGCCACCTATTTTTCCCATTTGTAATGTCTGTTCTTCTTTTTCTGTGGAGACTCTCATTCATCTAGGATGGTTCTGTAACAGAAGAAAAGTTTTAAATAAGTTAATCTAGACTTAATTTATTAAATCTTCAAATACAAAAGAGGATATGAGGTAAAACGTCTTCAGCTAAGTGCAGATAAGGATTTTGAAACTTTGTTGCTGTTTTTATACATCTATTATTGATGGTTCTCAGGAAAATAAGTCCTTTTGAATACGTTTGCTTCAAGCGGAGACCAAGTATATTTGTTGCTGGCAAACAACAGTTTTGGGATTTCAAGAAGTTGTGCAGAAAAAACTTTATCGATTTCTTGCCTCTGGACTGTCAGTGCTCCAGGAGCAATTTCACTTTTTTTGCAAAAACCAATTCTCAGAGTCAGAGCCTGAAATATATTTTATTAAAAAGTGTTTTCAATCACATTTACTCCCAGCAGTCCTTTGATTTACATGGACGTGTGATGATAAATGTGCCTTCTGCTATTAAACCTTCATAATTGTCAGTAAGTGATGGAGAACACTGCTGTAATGACGAATTAGAAGTTTACATTAAACAAGAACTGTGGTCAATGCAAACTGCTGCTCTCTGAATGAACGGACAATTAAAAGTTTCATTAAGGGGGTCAGTGAAGCAAATAGCAATTTGGGATAAAGAATGAACAAACAGGGCAAATATAAAATAAAATTATAAGGTTAAAAATGGCTTTTACACTACTGTTTAGCACATTTATTCTTTTATATCAAAATCCTACTTTTTGTCTTTTTAAAAAGTAGGAAAAAACATTCAAGAAATGTTGCAGGTTTTTGGGCCAATGAAGAAAGCTGCTTTTCCCTCTTTAAAACGTCGGCTGGAGACTGATGATGAAGTGAAGAACATACTGTGAAAGTCCAAATCTATGACAGTGAATGAGAAACCATAGAGAATTATTTTTGTTCCAATACCACCGTATGGATCACTATTCACTGAGTGTTTCCAGTTACTGTTAATACTTCATCAAGTCCTGTAAAAAAATAGAGACTTTTCATAACTGTTAGAAAGAATTCTATTTAAGGTTAGTCAAAACATATGAAGTGCAGTTTGCTTTAAACGTTTGAAGCCAGTAGTTGACATTTTTAGAGGCAAATATTTGCACAGGTCACTCCTTCACACCTGACTTTGTTTCAGTAACGAGAAATCTTAGGAATGCAGATAAGGAAAGATTTATTCAGGATTCAAATAATGTGCTCGAGGTAAGTCTATAGTCTCTGGCGGTTACCAGGAACGGAGGTACATTTTTCTTATTGACATTTGCTAAAGCTTGACTTCCAATTATATTAATAAACATTCTTTTCCAGTGTTTTTTCCATTCAAGGTAATGCTAAATTACTGTAATTGCTATAATGCACACTTAAAAGCCTGAATTTTTGCAAAAAAAATGTCTGCACCTTCTTTTTGGAGTGTTTCTGGTTGTGTTTACTGACGTCAAAGCCATTTTAAGAGGTACAAGGCGCTCTGTCAAAATGTCAGCCTGTTTTTTTTTTGAGTTCCTAAGAATTTTGGTGGTTATTGTAACGTGTAGCGTTGTTGGACTGTGGTTTTTTTTGCGTGCTGCAAACAAGGCTGGGAGTTAGATGCATTGTGAATATGCTAGTGTTTCTGCCGTGGCCAACATGTTATAAATAAGTTGCTAACTTTACCAAAGTGTTTTTGCGCGCCTCCTGCTCAAACTATTGCCGTTTTCTGCTGCGCTTTACGGCACTATGCAGACTTCTAGTAGATTATTTTCTTTACTAATAATCTTGAAATATTTAGCGCTGATCATAATAAGAATAAAACAAATATCCCTTCCCCAGCATCAGATTTGGATCTAGTCTGAAACATCGGGCTTGATTTCCGATCAGATCAGGACATCTCTAACTACTGATTTTTCTGCCTCAGCATTACTTATTTTTAGTCATCATAAACATTTGCTCTGTTTTTTTCTCTCCTTAAACATTGTATTGTGTTGGAATTGGCCGATCCGTAAAGAAGAAACAAACAAAATGTCATTTTATTTGTGTTATTTGTTGGAAACCTACATCTTAAGTCGGTAAAAGTGTCAGAAAGTCAGAAGGGTTGTAGAAATCTGCTCCTACATCACCGTTGCTTTTTCCTTTAAGGCGTACGTGGAAGTGGCACGAAGCGTTTTATTCATGCACATATGAACTCAGGAAAGGGCATTAACATGAGCACATAGAGGCATTCTGACTCACAGTCAGTACACAGGAGCGTACTGTTAGTATTGAGGCTATTTGATACTCTTGCTCTGATGTTCTTGCTGTTTATATAAGAAATGTATTTTGGAAAAGACAAAAAAAGATCAAACTGCTTTTACTTTAGGAACAATAAAACAAACAAAAAACCTGTTATGCCTTTCCATCTTTTTACAGCAAGACTTTATAAAACAGTGATGCGTTAGAAGCTATGGCAAAAATGTCCATTTTTAAAAATTGTTTTGAGTTTTAGTCATGCTCAGCATGAAGTAAATAATTTTTGAAGGAGAGACGGTAATGCCAGGTTTTAGTTAGCAATCACTACAGCAGCAGCAGTTCTGTTGGCGCCTTCAGTGAAAATAATATATAATTGTACGGTCAGGAAATTTCGCTCTTAAAACATCACTTTACTTTTTTTTTTGGACGATCCAAACACATAAAAAAAAAAATAACTGAGCTGCATTACATAGTGAGCCGTTTTGAACATTTTCAATATTTTCTCTGACTGAGAGACACCCGGGAGATTTTTCCTCCAGCCTGAAGCCGCTGTCAGTCTCAGTGTTGAACTCAGCCTGTTTTCTTTAGGAGGTAAAACGTTTGCTTGCAGTCTGCACGGTGCATTCAATGTCATGCATGCATGTTGTTTTCACCGTCAGCTGTCTGTGCCTGAACTGTGAGCTATGTTTTTCTTTATCTTCACACCAGCTTCTGTCATTTTCTCACCTCTCACTACCAGCTTACAACCCAGCGTCTACGAGAGATAAAAAAGCTTGAATGATTTAGTGATGAAAAATTGCTCTGGAAAATCACAAAGTCATTTATTAAAAAAAAGCAAGAAAGAATTGATCAGCCAGTTCAGCAGAAAAACTTCAGTTGTAAATCAGAAGTTTAAAGGTTGGAAAGATTTTTGGTTCCGAAAGAAAGTGACAAAAAAAACCTTCAAGACAAGTTTTTCATGGTTTTAATGACATTTAGTTCATAACAAATCAATCAGCCCCATTATCTGTTTTTTAAAGTCAATATTAATTTAAATTGTGATAATCTAAAGACCGACTCTGATGAAAATTGTGTTTTTAACATGTTCTGGTCTAATTTTTCTGATGATGGAGGACATATATAAATAAAATGAAGATAATTTAATTCCTACGTATTTCGTTATTCAAGTTATTTGGATTTGAATCAAATGAAAACAGTTCTGTTTGGAAAAGTTTGAATCTGTCACGTAAAAGCTGCAATCGGCGGGTCACTGATGCATTCTCTTGTAGATGCACAGCTTCATTTTCCCTCGTCTGAGCTGGCATCTGGCTTTAAACTGGACATCTGTAGCTATAAACTGCTCTGCATTTCTGCTGTACCAGTAATGTTAAGTTGGGGTTGTAAGGCGCTGTAAGATAGCGGGAGAGAGTGTAAACAAAGGCATGATGGGAAATGGGGATAGGCTTTCTCTGCGCCAACTGAGCCACTGCAGCTCTGTGGAAACTATGTCTTAGAAAATGACTGTTTTTTTTTTTTTTTTTTTTTTTTTTTTTTTTTGGCAAAAAAACTGTAAAATCATAACTAAAAGACCACAATCTTTTAGAATAGATCAAAAGATCAATTCATTCAAAAATGCTTTGGGTAAACTTCAATTTTGCTATTTTTTAAAAGAAGAGACAGAGGCTCTAAAAGAGTAGGAGCCCTGCATAGTTTGCCACAAACTCATTCAAATTTCCAAGTAAATCAAAAGCTTAAAGCTGTTTACGGCTGTTCCCCAATGTTCCTGTAATTTGCTGCATCAAGACAAAACCCTGTCTGCGTGACCTTTTAATAACAGGGACTTCAACAGGCAAAAACAATCCAAGTCCAACGTGACGCGCTGAAAAAGGTTACACGACAAAAACATTTGCATAATGCTCGCATGATACATGGGACATGGTTTAACCTTCTAACTTGTGACTTTTCAGGCATTATTCATCTTCCACATAGTCGTGCTTAAAATGAATGCTGGTGGGACCCAGTTTGAAAGAAAATGGTTGTTTACAGTGATTGTGCACCAAACCCTTTTACTGATGTTATAAGAAAAGGACAATGTTGAGCAAGACTCATGAGGTCTGACTGACTGAGAGAGCTGTTAGACACGAAGGATGGAAGGCTAGTTCAATACATCAGGCTCGTGGTTTCAGCAACTATACCTGTTGATTGTTTTTAAATAACTGGAATCCCTCAACCAATAAGATACGGTGGAACAACTAGGTATTTGAGCTTGGTGATTTAGTAGGTTTACTCAAAAAGAATTGACAGTTTGTCAAGAAATCAGCCTTAAAGAATGTCTTTAAATCTATGTGGACTTCAATGAGGGGAAAAAAAGTATTTGATCCCCTTGTAGCCATAAACACTTCTGGTTCACACAAACTACTGTTGGTGCAATTGAGCCAAAATACAAGAACATGTCCATCTATCCATCTGTAGGTCTGGGGCTCCAGACACGATCTCACCTTAAGGGGGTTCACGTGACGACAAGAACAGCCAGAAATCTGCCTAAAACAACAATTATTTTGAGTACAAACTTTCAGGAAAAGGTGCTTTTATATATGATGTTCAAGCTAAATACAAAAACAGGCGGGTAGACTTTCCAAAAATTGTACTACATAAAATAATAGCATTCAGTCTGACCAGCCTGTCATGCTTTTTTGGTTAATCCTCCATCTTTATTCTTTAGAATAAACCACTGATAACAATAAATAATCAGTTATTTCTGATTTAGTTTGGCGCTTTTTGCACTGTAAGTTTAAAAAAAGGGTCACATCAATAATCTAATAAAGTGCAAATTCGTTTGCAACATTTCACTTTAGGAATCTGGGCCCATGTGTCTGCTTTCTGGAAGACATGTATTTACTAAAAACCAGACACGCTTTGGAGTTTGGCTGCTCAGACTTCTCTGTTTTCTTACGGTAAAACAAACCGAACAGACCATGAGCTATATTTGATGCGTGACACACTTGCTCGACAAACATGATGACATTTAAATCTTAGCTGTCTTGAAATGTGAGAAAACACGACAGTGTTGCAGCAAATGTGGTTTATGGCGAGAAGTCCAGCAGATTTAGAGCTGGTTTGAATGTGATTGTGCCTCACCTGTTTCAATGTGTACTGGATGGTGATTTGTGAGGATCCATAGGCTACTAAAGTGCAACTCACTCATGAACACCGTCAGAGTGAAAAGGTTTGGCTATTTATGGATCATCAGAGGTGGATGGAAAATATTGATGTGTGCTGAATGCTGCAGGCTGAGGATAACAATATCATCTCCTCTCTGAGGGATCCACCTTCAAGAAAAAAACTACATAAAGACCTAAACTGATGTAGGATGAGAATTGTATTAAAGAAAAAGAAGCAATAGTGGTGTCTCCATGATATAAACCTCAGACCAATGAGATCAGTTTTGTCGGACTGGATCACTATGAAGGAGACAGATAGTCAAATATTTCTGATGGATGCAGAAGGAGATCAGTAAATATTTAATTTCTGTCTGTAAAATCCTGTCAAAGAAAGCAAAAGTCACATGACTTTCAACCATAATCGCACTGCCAGTGAGCCCTGGTATTAAAGTGCAATGCCTTTCACAATAAAAGCACTTTTCTCACAACCTTTCCAAGGAACATTTTTTACAATTATTTTTTTTTTAACAATTTTTTTAATAGCTCAGTAATTTTTACTAAAATTGTATAAAATGAAATTCATACAAAAATGTTTTACTTTGTTGCCACAAATGCAGTATCGTTAGCAAGCTTTTAAAAATAGATGGTAGATGGCACATGAAACATTTTAAATGTTAATTAAAGATGCTAACTTTTGCAGGAACATACAGAAGGTGCTAACTGGGTTTAGAGTAGAGGATGCAGAATACAGGGTCAGATGGAGGAAGCTGATTCACTGTGGCGACCCACAAAGGAAAAAACAAAATTAAAAGAAGAAGGGCGCTAAATAAAAGTGTTGTATTTTCCGGTCTAAAAGTCGCACCAAATATAACCCGCACATCAATGAATCATCTATTTATGTCGAACTTATGTCATAGGGCGCCGTGAAAATAAGACGCATTAAGCAAGACTAAACAGTCAGATGTAAGTCCATCTCCGTCAAACTTTCTTAACTGCGTTCACAGTAACTCTAAAACTTGTTTGACACGCAAGTCACATCAGAAGCGTTAGTGTAATCATAATACTTCTAACTCCAAACCTTGTGTGCAACACAAAAAACCAGACTGACAGGCAACACTGCACTGTAACACCCAGGCCCGGCCCTGGGCTGCATAGCGCCCTAGGTTTTTTTTTGCCCAACAGCTGTGTCCAACAGCTATAAACTTGTAAAAAATATCACAAATATATATAAATATATATAAAAAACAAAAAACCAACTCTTAGCCTAATCCTTGTCATTTGGCACCCCCGCCAGCAGGTGGCGCCCTAGGCAGCCAACTCCAGACACCAAAAAATCGCTTCGACATCAGTAGACGCAACCAGAGTTCATCCATAAAGAAGGCCCTCTGCATTATTTGTGAAAAATGAAAGCTTTTAAGTGCATCCTATGATGCAGAAAATGAAAACTCATGTTTTTTTGGTTTTATTACAGTCAACTGAAAAACTGGCACACTAAGTCAGAAGTGATTATATGAAGCCAAAGCTTTTTATTGGTTTTTTATGGTGGTGTTCCCACACAGTTTCATGATACCTTCGCTCCCACGGCACAGGCCTGCTTGCTAACTCCTCAAATCCAGAATATGGATCCTGAAATGGGGCTTTATATCACAACCTGCATCCAATTTACCCAACATGACAAACTGAAAGCATTTGCAAGGGGCTTCCATCAGTATGAAATATGCCCTCATAAATATTAAAGATGAGGACAAAGAAAAATCAGTCTGTCGGATATTAATGTTAATCGAGCATTATTTAAATGATTTTTGCTTCCAGTTTCAGACGTGCATGGATCAAAGTGCCGTCATGCTTCATTGAATACATTTGTTGAGGTAAACATGACATTTCCTCTTCAGGTGGAAATTCTACAGGAGCCCTGGAAAGTCAGTTTGTGATTATTTTAAGTCCACAGACATACTGTAACTGTGCTGGAGATTATTCGCCAGCCAAGCTCACTTCTTATACTAAATCTCCTCTTAGGAGTCCAGATTTACAGTTTCTGCCACACAGACTCAGTGGAATTTAGTCAACAGAAAGACAGTCTTTGTTCCTGTTTCTTCTAAAGCTCCAAGAATTTCCATTGATGCTGTTATTGCCTGTTTGTATTCAACACTGACTTCATCTATATTTTGTCTGAAGTGATCAGATTTAAACTGTTCTCCAAACTGGAACCACTACAGCTTTTTCTACATTTATCAATTGGATGGAAAAAAAAATTGGAGGACCACATGCAGAGCTCTGGTTAGACCGAACTCCTCAAACACATCCTTCTGTTTTTAACCACACTGTACTTTCATCTTAAGCTCTGGTCAAAAATAGATGTTTTAGATCAGCGTTCTATTACCTTTTTTAGGTCACCGACTGGTTTAGAATATTCAAACACTGGTCTTTACGAAGCTGAAGTTGATATTTAAATTCTTTTGTGATTAAAGAAAATCAATAATATATTTAGTTGGAAAAGTAATATAACTTACAGTGTGTATTTTTTTTCTTTGTCGGCACCAAGTGACCCATGGACTGTGGCTCAGGGGTTGAAGATCCCTTTTTTAAAACAGATTTAACAGAATCATGTCAAATGTTTCAAGAAATCTGCGATCCTTTGTCCAAAGCCTCTTTTAAGCTACAATGCAGGGAAACAGCTATTAGGTGTTTGCGTCTCTATAGAAGCAGAAATTTGACATTCAGATAGAAATGCAGCCGAAAAAGTGGAAGAAATGGCTGCACAATTGACTGTTTGCTGAGCGCTCTCACTCACTCAGCATGCTATTCATACAGCCTTTGACATTTACATCCAAACCACTGCAGGATCTGCTGTCACAGTCACTTTACAACAAACTGTCTTAGAAAAAAGCTTTGCTGTCACGTCTTTCCTGATGCATTCGTTGCTTTAAACTGAGGTCAAGTTGTCTTTGGGAGTTGTTTATTTATTTATTTTTTTAATTATTAAAGAAAACAAATGAGGAAAAGAAAATCCCCAATGATTTATTAAACAATTTAAACAAACTGATGTTTATTGAAATGACCTAAAACATGAAAATATGAATTTCAATGTCATTTTTATGTCTTTTCTCTGTGCGGACCAGATTGTTCCCCCTTCGGCTTATCCCTTTGGGGTCACTTTCACTGATTCGCACAGGTGGTTTGGCAGAGATTTTCACGTCTGATACTCTTCCTGACACAATTTTATCCAAGCTAAGGACCAGCGCAAGGAGACCCAGACTTAGGTCCCCTTGTGGCTTCAAAGTAAAGCATTACTGCTTTGCCCAAGGACTCACACTGGATGAAGCTCATTGCACACACTGGGAATCAAACCCTCATTTGCAACGTGCCAGCCCTGCACTTAACCAACCCGTGAGTTCAAATCCAGGCCGAGTCATACCAAAGACTCTAAAAATGGGACCCAGCACCTCCCTGCTTGATCCTCAGCAGTGGATTGGGACATTATACCACCAAATGGTTCCTGAGCACGACTGTGTCTGCAGCTCACCATTGCCCCAGGAGGTTGGTCAAATGCGGAGAACAACTTTCATACACCTAGGTGTGTGACAGCTAATGGGACTTCAACTCTCACATTTCTCAGGGATCCTCCAGACTTTCCTAATTGATTTTAGATTTGGACTGAGTTTGGTGTGAACGTACTTGAGGATGACAGGACCTTGACGCCTACAGGCTTGACTTTTTATCTTTAAGGAGGCACAATTTATCTTCAAATATTAAATCTATAGAGATATATGTCTATATAGATGTATGCCTTTTGTTTCAGCAACAAGACCATCTTGTGTTTATCCCCAATTTTATTATTTTTTTCCAGCGTCCTATTATTTTCCTTCTTCCTACCTTTATATGCTATATATACTTCGCATTAAAGAACAAAAATAGTCTAATTCTCTGAAGAATGTTTCAAAACAAAGGTTAAGTACCTGGAAATTAAGCAGAGGAAGAAAAGAAAATAACCACAATATCATAAACTTCAAGCCACCCACATAGAAGCAGGTTGAACAGAACTGAAAACTCCCACTCAGTGTCAAACTCTCCCGTGTGAGAGCAGATTAGCCCTCTAAACCAGCCAGATTGAAATGAACTGGCTGCCTTTCTGCGAGGCAGATGGCAGTGAAATCATCACCCTGCATGAGTATCACTGCACACGGGGCAGGTGTGAGGGCTGCGGCGGGAGCGCTTGTGTGGCGGTGATACGGTGCCAGATTCTCAGCTCATTACATCCAGCTGTGTGAACCGGAGCCCCCCGACACATCTCTGACACACAGATGGAAGCTCACAATGGATGACAAATGTGTCAGGATTTTTTTTAAAAGGGATAGGATTAAGTGAATGCTAATCATGTCTTTCAGTCCTGTGGGAAAAGTGCTGCTTTTTTTTGCAAACATGGAAATTCAGATTTGCATTAACTCCACTTTGGTGTTGTGGTTTGAAAAAAAGGAAAAACCGAATCTGCTCATTTCTTTTAGTACTCAAAATTGCACTACCGAGTACTTCTTTATTTAAATGGTTGTAAATCAGGAACAGATGAAAAAATACAGTTGGATGAAGCCTGTAGCTCTCTGCTCCATGTAACAAGAAAAAAAAAGAAAAGTAAAACTAATCCTTAAAGAACAAAATATCAGTTGGTTAGAACTGAGGGTGATCAAAATAAAATTGGATTTCCCTTTTTTATTTTGAACATACTTTCCTTACAGTTTAAAATATTTCTTGTTTCAGTTGACCGTGAAAGCTTTTGTGGCAAGACACAGCAAATCATGTCATCCAGACTTTAATTTCTCCTAGATCACCCTTCCATGCTGGTTATTTTGAGACGTTTCTGCAAACGTGAGATCAAATCTGCCAAATCAACTCACAGATGATAAGATTTTTTATTATTTTAAAAAGATATGAGGCTGCAATGTTTCTTTTCTTTGTGTGTTTTTTGTCTGTGTGAACAAAGTTAGTAAAAAAAAAAACCTGCCATGTTGGGGTGACTTCCATCTGGCTTCAGCGCAGTGTACTGGGTCAGTTCACGACTTCAAGATTCCCTGAAGCTGCTCAGATTGACAGAAAGTTGATCACTGCTACAACTAATATTATGCTAAAAGTCAGAACAGTTTTCACTCCTCTAAACCCTTTCTGTCTTTGTAATTAGACACCGGTTTTAAGCCACATTAGCAGCTTTGGTGACAAATGGCTTAATGAGTTACATGGGGAGCTCTAATTTGACCACAATTAGAAAGGTAATTAGGGGTTGCTTCAGTAACTTGGATACTAGTTGGAGAAAAGCATCAAGAAGCAGATGGAGAGTATCTGCACTTACTCTTTTTTTTTAACTGCCTGGTAATTATTTGAACTTGTAATGATTACTTTTCAGCTTCAAACTTGTCTATTTACTGGGTATTTACCTGTCAATCATTTTGGCGTATTGGGCAGAAATCAAGCACATCTGTAGGGGTCATCTTTTGTGTAGAAACAACAAAAACCATGTTTTCATAATAGGCTGGAAGAGAGACCTGCACACCAAAGGGGCCACACTGATCAGAACCCAGAAGGAGCCGCAAAGTCTTATCTGTCCTCCTTTAAAAAAATCGTATATTCGTACTGTTGTTATTTAAAAAAATATACATAAATTGTCTTAAAGCTTTGTCTTTGTTTGAAATGAATAAAACAGAAATATACAGAGGAAAAGCTATTACTCTTATTTGTTTTATATTTTTGACTGAGGCTCATATAACTTCCTTTCAAAATAAAATAAATCCGGTGTCTTATAGGATAACAAAACTGAACAGCGATGACCGTAATGAAACGAGGCCTCAGTTTTGGTTCTCACCATAGAAACAAGTAGGAGTCCAGTGCCAGAGGACATCGGGATCTGTGATGGGTTGTATCTTAAAAGAAAGTCACCTAAATAAGAAGGCCATTAAAAAAAACATCTGTAAACCCATAAGAAAAGCGTGACCAAGAGTTGCACTCTGAACACACGATCATGATTTCTTTTTTCAAATCGGGGTTCAGTTTAACTGTTCCCTTGAGAATATTTTGAATCAATTTTTCTCTTCTACAACCTCTTAGTTTTTGTTCCAATTATTCCACAAAACATCAGACGCCACAAATTTCCGTAAAAGTAACCAAATGAAGACATTTTTTCCTGACACTTTTCTCTTATTCCTGAATCGTCTGGACCTGTATCGTGTGTGGAGTCCTGGTTGCATTGCAAAGAGAGACTCATTCTATGAACAACAGATGGAGCTAACTGTCATAGTACAGAAATGGACACACTGACTTTTAGGTGATCCTTATGAAAGGTTAAATGATTTATAAACACACCCAGAACACTTTGCAGTCAGATCTTTTATTGGACTTCACATAAATAACATTGGTTCATATATATTTTGTTTATTATACAACTTTATATAATATATATTTTCTCCCTATGATTTACATTCCTCTCCTGCTAAAAGTATTTGTTATATCTCTGGAAACAGAAAGCATTGCACAAAGACAAAACTGCTCTCTTTGCTCCGTTAATCAAGGTCCCAGTGCTGGAAAAGGAGAGGAAAACTTTTCTGTTCAGTTAAAAAAAGCAAAAACAAAATCTAAATCCCCCAAGTTAGACAAAAAAAAAAAAAAAAAAAAAAAAAAAAAAGCAGAAAGAAGAGGAATCTATTGCATTTTCTCTAGGATATCAACACTGCACTACAAGGAGTGGGGAGTTTTTGAAAATCTTTGAAAATCTCAAAAACAGGAGCACGGACATGCACGGAAATGACATTTTTCTGAGTTTCTGTCCTGTTTTTTTTCTTGTGAAAAAAAAATGAAGATAAATAAAAATGAGAGACAGATGATAGTCTTTGCCTTGATAAGACAGCTCATCTTGAAGATACGCAGAGAGTTATGAACCTGCAGCAAGGTCGCGTCATCATGCAGCAACCCAGCCAAGAACACGCACAGATGAGTCGAGTCTGTCGGTCCAGATCGCAAATCAACACGCAAGGTCTGTGACTGACATTACTCAACAAGATGATGAGACGTCCCCAAAGTCAGGTGACATGACTGTCCTCATGAGTGACCTTTGACCTGTTGATTACTGTAAAATGTCAGCACCTCAATCACGTTGAGGTCATGGATACAGTTGTTGAATGATGAAGCGAACAGATTTGTACATTGATAGATTTTGTACGATGCAGGAAAAAAAAAAGATAAATCCAACCTTGTGCTTTAATGAAAGTATATCTTATGTTTGATTTTTTTTAAGCCAATCCTATTACAACCTGCCAGAAAAATAAACATTTTTACAAGAGTCAGCATTGACTACATGCATGGTGATGAGACAGGATATGTTTCAGGTCAAATTCATTTTTTTCAAACCTTCATTATCATTCAACGTAAATATGTTTCCTGCAAAGCAATCTTTTAAGTCTGCATACACAGCAATGTATTACACAGTTGATTGTCTGAATCAGCGTTGCTACCTGAAGATCAGCCTTCCATCTGCACCAGGCTGGGAAATTCACACGTTAAGAAAATAAAAGCTCCAGCTTCAGCTGGAAACAAAAAAAAAAATAGGTCAGGCTGTTGTGAGCAAAATGTTCAGCCATACAAAGAAACATTTGACAGAGGAAGTTGAATTTCCCTGGGATCTCACAACGTGTCATGCATCGATCTCCACCTGAACAGAACGTGACAGATACGTGTGAGCAAAACAGTGGCGTTGACAGTGTGGAACACGGAAAATCAACTCAAAACTCTGCTCATCCCTGAAAGGTTAAACAGTTATCAGTTCTTATCAGAATAAAATGAAAAAAATCTCAAACTTTTTATCTTTTACAATTTAAGCTGCTGAAAAATGTGGTGGGGAGGGAAAGTCCGTGGCTGTCTTTATAAGAAAATAAAAGCCGACCTTTACACTTTACGTTTTTTTTTTAAATTCCAAAGTGCTTCTGAGTGATAACTTTCTTCACTATTGAAAACATTGGTCATTTTGGAATTTTCCCCAAAATAAGGATGAAAGCTAAGAAAGTGAACACGAACAGCAGTAGATTTGTCACTTGCCCTCCCCATCACAGCCCTGTCACTCAGTTTTATCTACTTCACCACACACTATGAGAAATAGTGCTAATTCAAAAGTGCATCATAAACATGGTGCCATCAATACCAAAAGTACGTCGTCTTTTCCGCCATAAATAACACATTTGTTCTAAATAAATTTGTTTATACACTCGGAGTAACCGCATGATTCAACCTTTCCCCGTGTGAACATCTTCTGAAGCAGCACTTCCTGGAAGCTGCAAATATGACCCAACAGTGTAGACTCGGTTGGGTCAAATCTTGGAAGAAGACCAAGGAGACTAAAGTCACAGATGGATACGGAAAGACACAACACATGCACAGCAACAACAGGATATTTATAAACCCACTTCCCAACCAGAGTCTGAGTCATCTGCAAGTTTAAATAATCGTGTGGGTTCGAACAGGAACTAGATTCCTAACACTCACAAATGAGAAAGCCATAGCACTAAATCCACCTCCATTTACCCTGTTAGACAGGATGCAAGAACTCTGATCATAGGAGACATCTGAAAGTCAGAGTTGTCTCTCTGCTTCACGTGATATAATCACTTTCAAATGGATGAATTAAAGCTGTAGACACTGGCTTCTTCAATTTTCACCTCAATCTTAGCTCTCTTCTTATTGCTATCGTAGAGGATGTGATGTCAGAAAAGTTGGTTTATTTGTGGGGTGAAACAGTGAGGCTGTTTTAGAGTTGTAGGTTTTATTTATCAATTAAAACATTATTTTTAACCTAAACATTAGTTTGTGGACAAAGGTTTTAAAAAATATTAGTAAATAAAGATGTACCACTGAGGTCAGAAAGACTTTCTGAATTAATATCGGGACCAACTTGATTTCTGTTGTAATTTTATATCAGTAATCCAGCATTTTCCAACTGTGCCTCCTAATTCAGAACATCTAGTATATGGATAAATTCTGGTTGTGCTTTCTGAAGTCAAAGTGATTTTGAGAGGTACTGCTCTCCGTCAAAATGTCAGTCTGTTTTTTTTTTTTTTTTTGCGAGCTGCAAACAAAAGTTGGATGTCATCGTAAACATGCTAGCATGTAGCAGTGTTTTTTTTTACATTTCACTAAAAAAGTTGGGCAGTCACAGTAACGTTTGTCTTAGCGGTATTAGTCTGCTTTTTAATGAGCTGCAAACAAAGTTGGTAGTTACATATGTCATGAATACGTTTATGTGGCCAAGTGTAGCTTGTCACAAACTAGTTTTAGAATTACATAAAGTCCGACAGACAGACAGACTTATCTCGGACTCTTTTGTCTCGCTTAATGCGCCTCATAGTTGCCATATAAGTTCAAAAATAAACCATTGATTGACGGTGCATCTTATAATCACCTCATAATCTGGGGTGTCTGATCTTTTGAAAAATATGGTAAATCAGGACTTATATGCTTGTGTATTCTCTCTAGTGGTTACTTTCTGAATTGCACTGTTTTTCAAATGGGCTTCACTCTGGAAGTCTGTTATTCCAGTTTTTGGGCCACCTGTGCAGTAAATATATCCTTATTTGTTTATACCAGGTTAGGAATCTTTTAGTATACATACACTAATTCAGCTTCCGGCTACAGCTGCAAAATTGCCGGTTCCAGCTGTGTTTAACGGCGTGTTTGGGCGCCATCTTGTCTGCAACCATGTCCCCCTCAATAAACCAGCTCAGAATAGAATTTATTTATTTATTTTTATTTTTTTATTATTATTTTCAGTTACGACTCTCCTGTAACTCAGGCTGACTTATTTTGATTGTGTTTGATTTATTCAACCACAATTTAAATTATAACTTGTTTTCTCAAACTTAAAAGACTACCAAGCAGCAAGATATGTGATTTATTGAGCTTTAATGGAGGTGAAAAAAAGAGATGTGAATTTAAAAACAGCTGATCTTTATGTTTTTTTTTAAATAATGAGTAAACAGATGATAAAGTGGCATACCTGTTTTCTGTTATTTCAAAAAAGCTTCATCCATTTGGAATTTTTGTTATGCTATTCAGGCCGATTTGGTTTTTGTTCAGACTTGCAGAAACTTGAGTGACAGAAATGCAACAATAAAAAAAAACTTTGTTAAAGCATCAGTAGTTAGTGAAGCAGAACATCCATCTGGATGTAGTTTCTGTAAAAAAGTGTAGTAGCCGATTGAAACTTTCGAACCATAAAACCATAAAATGGAAATGTTTAACATGAAGATTCTCACCTTTGGTTCTCACCTGTGGGTCAAATCAGCTGCAACGTAACTTAAAAAAGGAAGACCTGAAATGGTCCTGAAAGCAGGAGTCCGGCCCTTTCTACCCGGCGACAGTCGAAAGCTTTTTTCTCAGTGACTTTTGCCGCCTCAGGGGACTTTAACACACCGATGTTCTGAGGCAGAAAACTGTTTTCTGCCTCGTTAATGGATATGTGAAACGCAGAATGACTACAAAGAAAAGAGACTAACATTTTTCCAGACCGGTGTGCATATTTCCAACACTCTGTGCCACTGCAGCTTTTTCACTCATGAGGATCTGAGCTCTGTCACGCTGTCATCCTGCGACAGCTCAGCCTCTCAGTCACCGGGCCGGTCAGTGGCAGGTTTTCATCCCCGTCAAATACGGCGATTCTTGCCGGCAAAGGCCCATTTGCTGCTGTTGGTGCTCTTGAAGATCCGAGGCCACCCCGTCGACAAAATCTGGGACGGGGAGTCCTGAGAGGATCATGACCGATTTGTTCCAGATCATAAACGTGGGTACGACCGGCAAGAGGAAGGAGATTTCAAAGGTGTGGATGTGCTGGGAATTCATGGCGTCGTGAAAGGACAGGGAGTTGTTGTCGTAGTCCAGCAGGACGCCTAGCCGCCGCAGCTGCAGGCTGGCCTCCACCAGCATCTCCTTTCCATCGTGCCGAACCATAAAGTTGTTGTTGCAGCGGGAGAACACCCATGAAGACGAGTTCTTGCCGTTCCATTCATTTTTTGGTGCCGATTTGTAAGCCACGCCAATGGCATACCTGTGCCGAAGAAACATTTCAAAGTACGTGAGTGATCTGAAGGGCAGACAGGCTACCGAATGTACACACACAATATACACACTTGACATGCAACATCCATTTAGCAGTTCCCTGGAGTTTGCATGGCAGTAGTGATCTAAATCGCCCCCAAAAAGACATTTTATTTGACGAAGCCTGCGTGTAGATTACCACGTTGATGCTCCCAGCAGCACCTCCCAGTAGTGGCAACCGCTGTCAATAAAGACGTTTCCTGCAGCTCCATAGGAGCCGGTGCCGCCAAAGCGCTCCGGGGTGTGACTCTTCTTCAGCGAGCTCTCATCCTTCTCCATAGTCAGGCAGTCGTTGGACAGACGCAGCTTCTTGTGAGCTGTTTTTGGGTCCAACTTGAATGGCTGACCTGGACAGAAAAAAAAAAGCTGATTTGATCTGAAAAATTTGATTTAAATCCATAGCAACCATTTTCTGTTTTAGTCTCCTGAGGGTGACGAACAGGTCTATGTAATTTTTAGAGCAATCAGCAAAAGCAAACTTTTGGATTTCCTCTGCAACTGTGGTTTTTTGTTGATAACGCCCACATTCCTGATACACTCATTTTGTTTGTCAGTTCGTTTGGTTTCAGCTTGAGCCAACGATTCATGTATTACATTTTTCACAATATCCCAATAAATGACTACAGGCTGTATTTAAAAAAGCATAATTTGTTGATGTTTTTTAAATACAGTTCTACCATTTTTAAAATGTTTGAATCACACGTGAAACAGTGGGTAAATAAGGTGTTTTTTTTCCCCCTGAACACTCAAAATGTCAAAATGTTTGCACCTTAAACTAACATTGCTGTGAGCAAAAACTAACCAAATCACCAAACATGACATAATTGATACGATTTATGTCTCATAAAAAAAATATCAAAGAGTTTAAAAACCATCTGAATTACCCATTAAAAAAGGACAAATTGAATTAAAATGTCTGTCAGTTCCTTGATGTAAAGGGTTTTACAGGGTTAATCATTAAGAAAACGAAGGTGAATGAAAACCACAGATAAAAGAACATTTCAGCATAAAACTTTTCATTTTCTCTATAGACTGGATAAGATGGAACAAAATAAATCCTGATGTACATAAAAACCTTTACGAGACAGAACATACAATGATGATCTCACTGTATAGGGAGTTTTTGAGAAAATAAACAAGAAAAAAAAAAACCTTCTTTAGAAAATCTGTGAGGGAAAAAAAAAGTTGTGGTTTTGATAGACAAATACCACATTTTTCAGAGTATAGGTGCTGACGTTTTGTGTAGTTTGGCTGGTAGTTTGTGACTTATACTCGGGTGTGACTTGTTTGGGTTGCATAAAAAAATAAATGGAACAACCACTAAGGGGGCACCGTAGGTGTGTGTATCAGCAACGAAGAAAGAGAAGAAGTGCTCCTCAGTCTTTACGCCGGGCTTGATGGAATTGTTCCAAAGCGACACAATAACGATCAAAAATTTACTAATATATGATTTTTGTTCTTTATTGTGACATTTTTGGTTTCTATGACTCATATTCCAGAGCGACTTTTAGTCCGAAAAATATAAAGAGTTAAAACACAGCAATACTTAAGATCTCCTTTACACCTGATGGCCCACAGCTTGTCCAAACTCATATGATGGTGTAATGTAAGTTTTAAAAGGGTTTGCTCTCCAGAATCACAAGGAATATCCGTCTGGGCGTTACGACCTTTACTTGTGCGTTGTGAGTTTGACTTTTCACTTTGTATCACAGAGGAGATTCAAATGGAAAATGATAGCAGGTACCCTGAGATTATAGGAAAAAGGAGAAGAATAAGCATAAAAACCACAGAAAAACTGGCAGGCACAGACAGAAGAGGAAACTGCCTGGAATCCGGGCATGAGAGACTGCACTTCAAAGCTTCACACCACCTTTAGTGGAAACATTTCATCACAGCGGTGGAAGTCTGCCAGCGTTTTTTTCTCCCTCTTCCTCCAATGGGCAGACTTTGAAATTAGCTGATGGAAATAGCCATCGCCTACATCGCTGTAGTGGCTGGAGCTTTGCGATGGCAACAGCTCACTTTGCGACGACACTAAGGAGTTTTAGCATGATGAGCGGAAAATGGAGGCAGCAAAACTAGGTGAGTGGAAGAAAAGGGACTAAGGAGTAAAGAGGAGGATAGGAGTTGAGGGTTTATTCAGCAAGCAGCAGATCCCCTCTCTATATCTGAATGTGTGTGTGTGTGTGTGTGTGTGTGTGTAGGGCTTCTCAACAGTCAGCCACATCCCTCCCAGACCTGACATTTAACTCTGGCACCTCTCATCTCATCTCTCAGCCTCTCTGAGTCTCCCATGGCTTAATGAGGAACACAATGAGGACCCTGACTCCTCCCTCCTCCCATCTCCCCTTCCCTTCATCTCTCTTTCACTCTTACGCTCTTCCACCTCTCACGCAGCCCTCTCCAATAATATGCGCGGGTGAACGTGCGCTACGGCGGTGCCGATATGAGACGATGAGGCGAATGTGCTGCTGGCAGCCAATTACATTAATGCGCTCCCTTCTCTGAACTGCTTATCACTGCCAGCGCAGCCATTTCCAAACACTGGGGCTCTGTCATGCCTTTCCAGGGGATGACTCCTGAGAGGCCCCGGCCGGGCCGCGAAGTCTGAGGAGATGCACGTGACAGCAGAGGACGAGCAGAAACACTCACACAGCAACAACTGCAGCCAAACACAACAAATGGGCAAATGAAGATGTGCTTGGAAGCTGCGCCGGATTCTTGAGAATGGAGAAAGTCGAGCTTTAGCTGCAGATGAAACTGGCCAAATGGCACAAACTGGGGAAAATGGATTTGCATCTGGCAAGGTCAGAGCAATTTTATTATGGAGTCAAATCAGAATCCACACAAACTGGATCCTGGACTCTGTATCTGGTTGATTATCTCCATACTTACTGCAGCAAAATGAAAGTCCAGCTCCATGCTGGAGGATGACGGAGTCATAATTTACATTTTCTGACACTTCACAAAAAAAGAAGAAGCTGAAATCCACAGAAACACAACTCCAGTGCATGCGGATGAGTATTTTTGTTTTGATAAATAGCTTTATACATGATCTGATGATAATACGATTGATGGTCAGTTTGATCAAAAGATGTATTTTTAGTTTATTAAAAAAAAACAAGCAAAACTAAATGAGAGCTTCAGTTTGTATGCAGAACACAGAAATAATAAATGTAAAGACACTAAACAAAAAAAGAAGAAATTAAAGAAAAATATCACTGAAATCTACCTGCACTAAAACAGTCTTTCTTTTAAAAACTGTCCCTCCTGTAGGGTGAAAATCTCCAAACTTCCAGATTGAAGCATGTTTAAGAACCAAAGGAAAAGCCAGAACAGTTCAGGGGTTTATAACAAACAATCTAAATGTAAAACTATTTTTTTGCATGTATTTTATTAACAACGATGCTTGTTTATTCGGCCTGTTGGTACTTTCTCTGAAACCCTGGATTCAGAGTGACGTCATACCCTGCTAAGAAGACCAGATACTGACACAAAAACATCACTTTTCAAGGCTGTTCATGGATTTTTGAGTGGCTGTTTATTTCGCAGAGAACATAATGAGAAAAAATATTGATACTTGTGTAGATCAACTGAAGTTAAAAAGTGTGTAGGATCAAACAAGAGACTTAACAAGTCCTAACCATTTTTTTTGTCAAAAAAAGTTTATAACAAAAACCAAGATAAATGTAGGATAAAGATTTCCCAAATGTATAACACAGTTATTGTCAGAACAAATAATCTCATCAATATAGCTAGATTTATGCTTTTATTTACTTTTGTGATCTTGATTCATTACATTTATGTTAGTTTGTATCTGCTGATTGTTGTTTTCCTAATGCATTAAATGCATTAAATGCATTAAAGTTTACTTTTGGTTTGATACACCATAGGGCACACCATCAATGAATGGCCTCTTTTTTTTTGTCTTTTTTCATATATAATACACACTGAATTCATGGCGTATTGACTGAGAGTCACAGATAAATCAGTCAGACTTTATTAGCTGGGTTCACAGTAACTCTAGAACTTAGTTTGTAACACGCTACAGTAACAGTGTCTACAATACCTGTAACTCTTAACCTTTCTTGTATCATATTAAAAAAAACCAGACTGATACTGCCAAAAGAGACATTACTGTACCTGTGCTAACCCTGTTAGTAACACGGACGTTTGACACCACACTCCACGATTGCTGCATTAGCGTATTCACAATAACACCCAACCCTGTTTGCAACTCATGAAAAAGAAGTAAAAAACAGACTGAAATTCTGACAGAGTGCTGTGTAGCTCTCAAAATTGGTTCTACATCAGTAAGAATAAACAGAAATAATATTTAAAACACACTGTTTTTTGAGAAAAAGTAAGGCTCCTAAGTGCGCCTTATAGTGCAGAAAATAGAGTACTTAGACTTTCTTAATGGGATTTTTTCATAAATGAATATTTTCGGTGGAAATACAGTGGAACATTATCCCAGCTTCAAGACTAATTCATGGTTTCATCAACATTTACAGTATTTCTACCAATGCTTCATCGATCTCCAACGTCTTCTTTTATGAGGTTGTTGGGCTGCTCTTCTAGCTGTGGACAGATGGAAAGTTCCAGTGAAAGTGTGCTGAGTTCCTACTGCGGGATCCACATGGTTGTCTAATCTGTGACATCTGATATTTCCAAACTAAATTTTAAAACATATTTTCATTAATGGCGTCTGAAAAACACACATCTTCTTCTGCTGTCGCTATTGCTTTAAACTGCTTGAAAAAAATATTTTGGAATAAAACAAACAAACAAATACATGGTTGGATTTGGAATGTATGCTGACAGTATTTTTTTTAAACACAGTTTCTATGATTATCCCATCTCCACTGCAGTCATTCAGTGGTAATTAGAAGTATCTCTAACTGTCTGCAGAGATGATAACGGCTCCCCGCTAGACTGCCTCGGAGCCGTGCATTGTTACAGACTTGGAAGTCACAAATGGAACTTGTAAAACACATAAAAGAAACAGCAGCCAGGAAAGAAGAAAGAAAGATAAAAGACTTGATATGTAATTCCAACCCAGTTTCATCCTGTTGGGTCCCTGGTTAAAGTCTTGCAATGGGGCATCATGTGGGTAATTGCCTATATTTCTACTGTGTCAGTTTCTTGTCTTACTTTCTTTGCAAGAGGGGTAGATTAAGCTGCTCCTAACATGATCAAGATAGAAAAAGGAGCAATTTTCCTGAATAATTACTGCACCAGGACAGCAGCATTAAACCGGCTGTTTCCTATAGTCTAACACGACGTTGCACAGCCTTTCACACGTGTGCTGACCTCACAAATCCCTCCTCTGTGTTTGAATCTATGGCACTTAGATTGTGTGTGTCTGTTTCAGGCATAATGTAGCATGTAATGAAGCAGACTACCGCCTACTGGTTGATGTACAGGTCAACTTTAATGAAATTTAAAAAATACATGAATAATTTTGTGATTCATGAAGTGACAGATGGAGATTAAACAAACTTAGTATTAATGAACAAAGATCTCATTGTTTTTTGCAAACTGTTTACTGTGTGCTTAACAAAAAGACAGTGGTCCTGATTTTTCAGCTTTACTCAATGAAAACTTTCCATCCATCCATCCATCCATCCATCCATCCATCCATCCATCCATCCATCCATCCATCCAAAAGTGATACATTTTTTTTATTCATGTGAGGATTTTTGTTGCATGATGTAATTTTTAATTCTAATTTTATTTTACTTTCTCGTTTTGCTTTTTTTTGTACTACAAACATACTTGGTTGTCTCTAGGTCAAACATGGTCTCAGTTCTGTCCTTTTATTATAAACAACTTGAGCAGGTTAGTAAGGCAGCATCAGTTTTTGGGTGAGATAGATTGTGCTTAGATGGTAGTACCACAAACTTAAAAAGCCTTAATTTTTTCTAAAAACAGAGGGCCTTGTTATCCATCTGAATGGAATAATTCTGGTTGTGCTCACTGATGTTGAAGTGATTTTCAGAGGTGCACTGCGATCTATGAAAATGTCAGTCTTCTCCAAGTTGCAAACACGGCTGGGTTTTACTGTAAATATGCTAAAATGTAGCGGTGTCAAAATGTGTTTGATGTTGCGTGTTACTATCAAGGTTGTAGTTAGCATGGTCATAGTAACGTTTGTTTTAGTGGTATCAGTCTGGTTACAAAATATGATTTATGTATTTAATACATTTGTAAACAGATCATTTATTGACAATGTGCAGAAAATACGACCAAACAAAAACTTTAAACAGAAGCCTTAAGTTAATTAAAAGAATATACTGCGGTCTTAGAGGAAAGACACAACAAGCTTCAGACATTTGACTACTTCAATCTGAAAATGTAAATTTTGTAAAAATATTCAAACCACAAATTACTGCATCCTCATATTACCATACGTGAAAGCAGAGCTTCTTTGTTTCTCCTCCATGTTCATCCATTTTAGTTGTTTTTGTTAACTTGACAAGCGTCCCAGCTGGAATCAAACCTTTCAATCCTGCATCATTATTTACTTTTCCATCCTGAGCCTCACCTCCTCCTCAAATCCTCCTCCTCTTCCCTCATATCCTCTCCATCTCCAACTGTTTACTTGAGGGGCTGCATGGCAGCTTGAGGGCTGTCATCAGAGATGCATGCTGGGTAAATATTATTGTAAGTCCTTTAACAGAAAGAGCGTTGTGTACCCATTGGGCACTTTGACAGCAGATATTTTCAGCTTGGATTTTTGCTGCTTCTCTAACAGTGACTTGGAATTGACAGAATGCATGCTGTAAATGTACACACCGAGCCTTTGCAGGAGCTGTCTGCACATTCAGAAAGTCCACAACTCTTTACAGACAAAACACAAGTGAAAAAAAACAGTTTGTGTTGTTAGCTGCTTGGCTGCCTAAAGGAGGGCCGGCCTTCACGTTTATCTTCCACAGAAACAACATTTCTTTTTCCTGTTGCTTCTAAGGCTTTACATCAAAATAAAAAAAAAAAAACGGTGTAGAAAATTGTGAAATTTACAAAGAGGAACAGACTTTTGCAACATAAATGTCACCGTCAGTAGCCTAACAAATGAGCAAACAGAAGAGAGGAAATTATGGTAAATATTTCAGCTAACTAGCCGAAACTAGCTGCCAACTAGCAGTCAGAGGTTCAAGTGGAACACGAAAGTAAGATGCTGAATTAATGTACATGTTAGAACTTAAATCTAAATGAAATCAAATGTCACTTCTTGTTCTCATATTTTGTTAAAAATAATTTCTCCCAGAAAAAGCAACTGATTCTCCAGTTGGACTTATATATGATTTTTCCTTCTTTATAATACATGTTTTTGCTGCTGCAAATTATACTTTGGAGCAACTTATAGTCCAAAACATACGGTAAATATAAATAGTTTTGGCTACATTCAAAATTGATACAAGTATTGCTAAATTGAAAATCGTGATGTGTCACAGAATGGATTTTTTCCTGCACCCACTTCTTAGTGTGTGTGGAATTTGTAGTAGAGCCAACACTGCTCACATTACTACAACAACTACACATTATTACAACAGCTTCAAAGTATCAAGTATTCCAGATTAAAACTCATAAAGATGCGTAAAAGCTACTGCTTATAGTCAGAATTTGACCAAGCTGCTCTCTTGCCTTGATGACAACAGGTCATTCTTACACAATGAATGCCTCATTAGCATCTGAGACTGATACAGTCTGCATGTATGAATGTTCTTGCAAAGCCGGCTACATCTCTATTTTGTTTGGATCAAACTCGTTTGCAAGTTTAATATTTTTTTGCTAATAAATACCCAAAAAATTGAGCTTTAACACTAAGTGAGAGTTACAGGGAATCGTTTTTTAAACTCCGGAATATGCTTTTTCCCAATGCTATTAAATAAGGAAATAAATGGTACTTCAGCAAATATGTGAAAAAAGTCTTCTGAACAGGAAACTAATGTTTCTTTCACTTTAACAAATTCCTCGACAGTTTAAATGCCTAAAAAGCGTTGGGTTCCTGATCCCTGTGGGCTCTCCACACCTTGCAAAGAGCTATCCGGTGTCTTTTCATTCACACGACACGTTGGCTCCCACTCTCAGTTTGTCACTTTCCATCCACTCTTTTATTCCCTCCATCTTTCTTCTTGTAGCTTTCAGTCAAGCTTAAACCCGTGAATAGTTCACTCTGATTTGGAGCCAAAAAAGGTCACACACAAGCACACATGCATGGATCTGCACGCTCCCTTTTTATCATGCTTAATTCATATGTTTTTCAGAGAGTTGTGAGCTCCTTCACATGTTAGCTGAGAGCACGCCTTTGAAGCGAAGCATTAGAGTTTCTGTTCGCTTTTAGCAACACAGAGTTCAATGAGCAGTTGCCTTAAAGTGACCTAAAAAGCTCGGGAAAGCACCAAGGCATAGTTTTACACTGTTGTCCCAGCAGCTGAACTGCACATGATGGGATGTGGAGCTTTTACTGGATTTATCATTGTGTTCAAAAAAACTAAGAGAAGCACAACTTGTGTAGGAAAGCTACAATAATAATGCACTGTGATCTTTTAGAAATCTTTATTAAATATCAAACATTTAAACAGAAAAAAAAACTATCAGTCAAGCATTAGTAACTGTATTCATACAGTAGTAGCTTTAGGCACTGGGCTTTAACACGCTACATGTCAACCACATTAGAGGCGTTGGCCGCGTTAATGTATTTACAATACCTGTAAATACCAACCCTGAATGCAACACATTAAAAAAAAAAGGAAAAACAGGCCGATACCGCTAAAACATATTTTACTGTGGTACTTACTGTTAACTTCCAACCTTATCAATAACACATGAAAAAAAAAAACCACAGTTCAACACAACTTTTACTATTTCCATTTATTTTTCACAATAAAACACAACTTTGTAGCTCACAAAAAAAACAAAACAAAGGCTATCGTAAAAACAAACAATGATGTGACTACGCTAATTACCAGCCTAGTTAGTAATATGTAAAAAAAATCTGTCATCAGTCCGATGTTGGTACACGTTATGCTCATTAGCGTAATCTCAATAACCCCCAATCTTGATGCATATAGACGAATATGACTTCAACAAACTGATGTGTAGCATGAATACAGTTTTCCTTTGATGTTACAGGATCATGCTTTAACCTTGTATCTAAAAACCTTTTGGGTAAAGAGACCTGTTTTCAGAGAATCCCAAGTGTCTGATGGCACTAAGACTCTACATCTACCAATCAGCCTAAACTGACAGATGAAAAGGCACAAGATGGGGGCTGTCGTGTGCTATGGGGAGGATGTAGGAGGAAGCTGGTTACTAAACAGCCCAAAAGAAGAACATGGAGATGCAAAACATGAAGCAATACACCGACTTTTTCCCTGCGTTTTTAATTTTGCTCCTGTAACAAAGTTGCCATCAATATATATATATATATTTCTCTTCCTGCTTAAGCACCTCCTCTTCAGGTCATGATTGGACAAATGTTTGAGCTGCTTGGCAGCCATTTTGAATAACCAGCTGAAACCATTGTGGACTGAAAAAGGTGTTTTTCTTCTTTCTACTTTGATGCTAAAAACTCCCCGACATTCCCTTTGTGGTGGTTTAAACCAATTGAGGTGAAGCTATAAAAGGAGAGGTTCGTGTTCAGTGAAAGAGGTGTGTGTGTGGAAATAAAGTTCAATATTGGGAACAACTCAGGCTGGTCAAAATAAAACTCTTTTTACTCCAAAAATGTGAGCCATCACACTTTACTCATGTCTATATCCGGCCACTCACTTTGAACACTTTGAACCAGAAACAAAAAAATAACAAATACATAAAAAAACAATAAACAAATAAAACAAATAAAATATTAATTAATAAATAAATTTTTAAAAAATACACAAGGTGGCTATTTTGTTTTTTTATACACAGAAAACTAAATCCAAAATAAATGTTATAGATAATTGTGACTGACTTATGGCCACATAATATTATGAATCTCGCATATTTTACATTTTATTACTTGATCATATTGAACAATGCATTATCCAGTACTACAATTTATGGTGTTGCTCTATTGTGCAGTATTACAGTGTATACTTGGGAGTTATACTTTCAAAAAGACAGTTCTGCGATAATGCTTGGCTTTCCAGGATCTGTTGGTGCTTCATGTCACAAAATTCTTTGCTTTGCAAAGCTCTTCTTGAAAAATGATGAGCTTAGGCTAAAAGCTTCCTGGGCTGCTCATCCTGAACAAACGAGGCAGCTAATCCTTCCACTCTAGTAACAGATAGAAAGAGGAAAAAAAAAAAGAAAGTTGCAGCTCCAAAGCTTGCTATTACAAACCCCGCACTGCCGCACAGCACAGAGGAAAAAATAATGGGCTTCTCAAAGAAAGATATTTGTGATCAGTTTTTTTTTTCTTTGTGACCCATTTTAATCCAAACATGACTCGCATTCTCCAGGACGGATGAGCGAGGCTCTTTAATCTGAGAATCCATTCATCTGACAAAACAAAGGAGGCTGGGAGAGAAGAGAAGAGGCAAAGACATGTGGGAGATGGAAGGAAATAAATAAGAAAAACAGGAACCAAAAGAAAATAAAAAAAAATAATATGAATGAAATAAAGCAATCTCATAAGGAACAGAGATCCGTAACATTCACATGCACGCAATATTTCAGATAAGGAGCTTATTCCGGCTACTATTATTTTGGTTATTGTGTTTACATGTACAAAAGAAACAGGAACATGCCCATTTTATTATTTCTTAGAAAAATTCTTCTTAATCTAACATCAGTGTGATCCCACGCTTTGATTTACATCTTTCATCCCGACAAAAAAGCCCAGTTGCAGTCAGCTGTAGATTTTAAATTCGAATAAAGAGACTTAAGGAAAAATAAAGGTGTATTCAGACTGAACACATTTCGTTAAAGTGAACCAAGTGAAAGTGTTGTACCTGACGTTGATACACACATTCAAAATTGGTGAGTAAAACATAATGTTTGAATCAGTAAATTATTCCGACAAGGATTTACAAAGGCAGGACTTCCATTATTCTTTCTCTCTTTGCTTTGCCCCACCCACGTAATTCCTGGCCAATGACTGAAGAGATCTTTAATCACGTGGTTTTTTTTCTAATCAGCTTAGATTTGAAAAAAGGGAATTCCGCTTGACAGCAGTCTGAATACAGACCAAATGCAGGGCTCAGAACTCGACCTGGACCATATTAAGGGGACTCGGTCTTCCAGTCGGGATACAACCTCAGACTCGATCAAAATCACATGTTGTGTCCTGACTGGGGATAGGATACTTATTTTACTATTAATTGTGATCAGCACTTTATAATTGAAGCTTATTATTCCAGATAAATACTCTACTTGAAGTTTTTCATATCATGAACAGATTTAATTGCAGTTCCGCACAGCAGAATACGGCACTAGTTTAAGCAAGAAACGCACAAAAACAGTTTTGTGCAGTTTGTAAGATATTCACAGGTTTGCACTTCTGTTTTTTTATAAACTTCTTATACTTTTTCCACTTTTTGTAAACTTTTAAAACTGACCCCAAATGTCTCCATTGGTCTTCACAACGACATACATAGAAAAAATAAAAATATTGTGTTGTGTTTTTATTTAATGAGAATCACTGTATCTGTCCTGAGACCAGACGGCTGCAAAGGGACTGTCTACAAAATGCAAGCTTCAGGAAAATGAGATAAAAAAAACCCCAATACTTTCTCAGAGACGACTAGAATAAAAAAAAAAGTTACATTAATATGAGCTAGTCATGAATACTCATCATGTTAATGCTACAACAACGCTGAAAGTCATTTTTACTTTTAAGAAATGTTAATGGAAATATGAATCACATTTGATCAATGATGTTTAATAGCTCTAAATATAAAGTCACCAAACATTCTCACATAACTAATTACCACCTTAAATAAATAAAGGGGGAAACCTAGATGTGCTGATTTCGTATTTGTTATTTTTTATAAAAGCGCTTTAAAAAGGTATGCTGACTTGGTATCAGCAGATGCTAAAAATGAAATGACTCGGAATCCGGTAGGGGCCAAAAAAGCCTGATTGGAACATCCCTAGTTTGGATCTCTACTCATGTCCAAATAGAACAAGAGCATTTAAATAAAAGTTTACAGTTGAAAAACACACTGGAGGTACACTTTTAGTTTAACAAACAAACAAACGGGTCATAAAACAATCATAACTATAGTGAGAACTCTGGTAAGTCGTCTAATTTTCTTTGTCTTTCTTATGTTATCCTGAATGAAATTGGATTATTACAGCTATCTAATCCCCAGTGAGACTTTATCTGGATTATGACTGAGTAAATGTGTGTTAACATGACAGTGATTCAGGGTAAGATGTTGCAGGAAAACATAGGAACGCATGGTAGAGGTTGAGCAGCCTACTTTCATTTTTGTTGCACAATCTAAGGATCAGGCAAATCTGATCCATTTTTGCTCAAAAATAACACAACCGTTATAAAATCATGTTCACGTTTCTAGCTGAATTGCAGTTAAAACAATACATAAACCGAAACTATACCGAGACAGGTTTTGACTTTTCTTTTTAGCAACAAACATTAAAATGTTCAAAATACAGAGCAATCTTAGATCATGTTCACACTAGTTTGTTCACATTAACCAAGTATATATATGTTATAAGTTTAGGAGTTTTTTAAACTGTAAACTGAAAAATATACAAGGGATTTCCAAAGCTTCACTGCAAGAGTTTTTTCTCACACGGCTGCAGACTCATCCGTGTGGCTCTGCTGAAAACTTTTTCAAAGCGTTATCCTCATTCTGCTCTCATATCTTTGCAGACAGACCTTCAAAGTGCAAAGAAGGCGCACCAATCGTAACTTAACAGCCTTCGCAAAAGCAGCTTATGCCCCATGTGTCATTCCGACTTTGAGCGAGCTTTTTTTTTTTATAAGTTATTAAAGAAGACATGAATTTTACTGACAGAAAAAGTCATAAACTGTGAACTCAAGGAAGTCAAAAATATGAATAAAACTACACAACATAAATAAAGGAGGTCAGCAGAGTATCACAGCTGTCTTTGTTGCTATGGCCAAATCGTGTCAGATTATTATTATTCCTTTTGTTTCTGTATCTTCATAGTAGGGTTGAAACACAAATTCTAATCAGGATAGTAAAGTGCATCCATCCATTTTCCTAACCTGCTACATCCCTTTCAGGGTTCAGGGGTTTCTGGAGTCATTCCTGGCTATTGTTGTGCTACACCCTGGACAGGTCACCAGTCTGTTGCAGGACACACAATCCCTCCCTCACACTCATGGACACCTCAGAGTAACCATTTAACCTGTGAAGCCTGTTATTGGAGTGTGGGAGGAAACCAGAGAATCCGCAGAAACCCATGCAAGTACAGGGAGAACATACAAACTCAACACAGAAAGGTTCCTGTTGGGATTTGAACCAGGGCTTTCTCTCTGTGAGGCGACAGCATTCATCACTGCGCCAACCTGCACCCAGTAGAAACATTTTGTTATGATTGAAAGAAGTGTTTGATGTTATCATTATTATTTTTATATAAATTAAATGAAAATTACTTATTTTTTAACCCTTTAGCTTTTAACCCAGACCTGTCGGTGGTGACAGCAACACAGCATACGCTCTTGAACGTAACTCTTATCATAACTCTTTTACTATTGACACAATTAACGTAAATTCAATGAATTCTGATGCAGAGAAAAGGAGCCTTTTAAAGCTTGTTAGAAACAGCTGATTTATATGTATTGCCCAATTCATTACTGTGTTGCATATCAGTGCAAAGCTGCTTTTATTAGCTTCAGAATATATTGAAATCGAGGGGCGTAACGATTAGAATCGATTTCTGTTCCTACGGTCCAACCAGACTGATCTGCCTGAATCGACCAACACCAATAAAAAATCATTTCAAAATGAAATAAATCAATAAAGGATATTGGAAAATACCATTTGGATTGAGACATGTTTATTTTTTTAACTATAATGCAAAAACAACCAAGTGCATCACAGTGCACAACACCCATGTGATGCAGCAACAAACGATCAACCATCAAGTCCAATATCTGGAAACACTTCAAATTGTGCAAAGACACGTGACCATACAGTGTGATGTAATGTTCTGTTTGTATTATTGTGATGTGGAAAAACAACAGTGAGATGAACTTTATGAAACTAAAATGTGAATGGATTTGCCATTAATTCTTGTTTACTTATTTGTACACACTTACACTTGATTATCTTGCAATAAAAAATCTAAGGAATCTAGAAAATTTCACCTGCACTGTTCAGTTTCCAGGTATTTATCTCTGAGTTACACTAGTTGAAGTTTTGGCTAAAGTTGTCTGAGATCAATTTTTGGTCAGTGAATCGGATCATTCAAAATGAACCAATATCGACTCTGAATCGAATCAAAAATCATGTGAATTATGATATGAATTGAATCATTGTTAAAATGAATCGCTATACTCCTATTGGAATCCTATTAATTGCACTAATCTGCCCATCCAGAATCCGCAAAGCCCACTACATATGTTGTAGGCAAGCACAGACAAACAGTTGTGTTAGCCAATCATCATCCATTGTCTAAGCAGGGCGTCTACACATTCAGTGACTGGATAAGAACTCATAATAGAGTTTTACATTTTCTGCTGCTCTGTTTTGAGTGTTTGTCAAAATTTGCAACTTTGCAACTTTGACTGTACGTTTTGTAAACTTTTTTTTTTTTTTTTTGCTTTGTCAAAAGAAACCCTTGTCACACTTTAAATAAGCACCAATGATTCCAGTACAAAACTGGTCGCATATTTTCTGCACTTTAGATCGCACAGGATTATAAGGCACACCCTCAATGAATAATCTATTTTCGAAGTTATTTTATATTTAAGGCATGCCTATATAACCATACAGTGTTTTCAAAGAGACAAAAGACTCAGCAGTAAATCTGTCTGTCAGTCAGACTTTACTAACTGCGTTCACAGTAGCTCTAGAACTTGTTTGTGACACAGTACCCGTCAACCACATTCAAAGCATTCGGTACATTAGTGGATTAGTGTGTCGCATGCCCGGTGTGTCCGTAACTTAACAGTTTTTTTAAGGTTTAGCGGCCAGGTATGCATGATCTCAGACAAATATAAAGTACTGTTTAAAAATTTATGTGAAAAAGTCAGTACTGTCATTGTTATAAAAGCCACATATGCCAAGCTCAATAATTTATCATTTTATAGATACAAAAAAAAAATCCTCAGCCAAAGGAGTTTTATCTTTCATCTTGTTCCTGTTTTCAAAGGAAGCAGCTGTTTTTCTGTTTAAAAGTTGTTGGTTTTAGTTTGTCTTTTGGTCATCAGAGCACCGTGCAGACAAATCTCTGTATGTCAACTTTTGAGCTAAAACACGATCAAATTTAGTGTATTAATACCTTTTTTGGGCTAAAACATCTGTTTTACCAGCAGCACTTGCACTTTACTGTGATTTCTAATTATTTCTAATAAATTTATATTTATAATATATTTATAATTAATTTGTTTTGAAGATGAAACAACAATTGAAGCCAACTAAAATTACTTTACTTGATCATAATAAAGCTTTTTTCTCCTCTTCTTACTTAAACAGTAAAAGACTCTGGCTGCTTCTGATTCCAGTGGAAGCAGCTATTTTCCTTCACACTTTTTCAAATCAAAAAAGAAATCGTGCAGTGTACTGTACATGTTGTTCTACTTCCTTGTCGGATTTGCTTGAAAAGATTGCAAAATGTTTCGGAGAAGCTCTCTAGCATGCACATTTTTCCTCATGGCTTTGTTCATGTGCTTTAAGTAAAAGTTATGCGGTCAGTAAGGACAGAAAAATGAGATACAGATTTAAAGGGTAACTAAACAGTAAATCAACTGTTTTTGGCTGGTGACCTGTATAAATGGAGTTTTAAAAGTGCTGACTGTGGGTCCTTGCCAAACATTTGAACATTTAAAATAAGCTTGTTTAATTCCTGAAATTATACTCTAAAACGTTCTGTGTACTGCCCCCTAGAGGTTGAAATGAGAAAGTACAGTTGAATTTTGTGATTGGTCAACTGGTCTATGTCATTTCAGTCATCATGTTCTGCAGCGCCAGTATAAAATCCCCGCTCATCTTTGAATGCTCGTTATCGTGTTACCTCTAGCATGGCTCACAGATGTGTTGCCTTCGGTTGTCAAAAATCTACTGGCATGCACAACTTTCCAGTAGACTTTAGGCAACAGTGGTTGAGTGAAATTGGCATTGAATCCAGAGAACACAGCCCTGGTGATGGGATTTGCAATGACATTTCACTCTGGATTCTTTACTTAAAACATTAGCCTTCATTAGCTATGATGCTAGCACCGTTTTACCTCTTCACTTCTGCGAACCCTCAGCTGTGCCGGGTGCTGTGCCAAGATATGGGTCCCCTGCCAGACTTTGTATCTGGCATTGTTGATTTATTTGTGACACTGGTATTGCCGCCCCGCCGTCAGGCATTGCTGAGACAGCGTCTGGAGCCAGCAGCTCAAAACAATAAGGTTCTGGACCATGAGCGCCTGCCTCGGGAGAAGGTGGAGGAGAAAAATCCTCAACCTCCACAGAAAGTCCTGAGGTGAAACTGGCATCACTTTTACCCAACGTGCGTTACCTCAATCTAACCTCCCTGTCACCGTCAATCACAGATCAAGACCACACTTCCCCTGCTCAGCCCGCCTGCTCTGGTCGTGCCCCCTTTTTTCTTTTTTGCATTTTTCAAATCTGGGCTGAGAGTGGAGTCAGCCTCCAACTGTTCTGTTCAGTTACCCTTTAAAAGTGTAGCTTTTAAAGTACAAATGACACATCAGAGCAAATGCAAATGAAAAAAAACAGATGAAATATTTGTCAGAAGTAGATCTTCCCATGGCAGATCTGCACATGCATATTTTACCAAGCTTAAGGTAGTCAGTTACAGCTAATCTGAAATGCTAGAGTCAGACTCTTGAGCACAGCGAGGAGGAGTTTTCAAGTACTTCCCAGCTCCTCTGCATTATTTCTACAATTTAAAAGCAATTTAAAAATGTTAAGTCCCCCTATGACCCACACTAAATTATTTACATAAGTTGAAGTCTTAACCAGAGGACAAAGTCCATAAACAAATGTAAGGGTGAATGTTTCCTCCACTTTATTACCCATATGACCATTTAATACAGGCATTTCCGAGCCCCCTACCTCCTTCCCTTTCTTAAAAGCCCATTGTACATAACTTGGTTCATGTTTTCTACCCTGTAGTTCATATTCATTCCACTAGGGGCAGTAGTAGGCCTTTTCCTGCTCATTTCAAAATGGCGGCCTTCTTAAAATCTCAAAAACACTTTTGGCGGGAAATGTTTTTCTAATTTTCATGACTTTATGGTAAGAATAACTCATCTATTGATATATATTTTTAAATAACTACTTGCTGTATTAAAAAATGCCAATTTTGTTGATAATGAATGCTTTAATATACAGTTTCACCATGTTAAAAATGTTTGGATAAAATTAGAGTCAGTAGGTAATAAGGTGGTTTTTTTTCCCTAAACACTCATGTCAATGTTTTGGCATTTTAAACTTACATTGTTAGGAGCAAAGCCTTACCAAATCCCACCAGGTATCACAATCGGTCCTTTCTATATCTCATATAAAAATAATACGTAAATAAAAGTACGTATAGGGATTTTTTTTTTGGGGTATTTCATCAAATAGTTAGGAAAAAAAAACTAATATAACCAGAACATGTGATTTTGTTGGTCAATTTTTTGATGTAGTGGGCTTTACAGGGTTAAATATGGTCATTTTATTCAAACATCTATAATGCAGGTTGGAAATACGATTGATTCCAAAAGAAAAAAGGGAAAGATAAATTACACTTAAAAGGAGGAATACTTTTGTGTCAGTTTGTAACACTTTGAAAGAAGACTTTTCTAAACGTTTAATGTTTGGAATAAAAAAAGTTAGTAAGCTTTTTTATACAGTAATAATTATTTTGACTCGTGTGCTCCTTCACCTGGTGCTCCTGCATATCAGTGTTAATCTTCATGCTTAACAGCTCAGATGCTGGCGACCAATGAACCGTCCTGAGAATAGTTATGGTGGGGCCAGAAATGCTGCAGGTTGAATACTTGCAAGGTCTGCAGTAACGCCAGTAAAACCACTCACACATCTCCACTCACTGGAGGCTGACAGGTGAGTGGGAGTGGAAAATAAGACAAGCTCTCCCGTGGCCTGTTTGCTGGATCCTTACACAAGCTCTTTTCAAATGAACCGTGGAAACAGAAGCCCCAATGACCCGATGTATTTCCTGTAAGCTGCGGGCTTTCTCCCTCTTCAAAGAGCAGCTTTCTCGCTTTTGTAACATACCTGAAAATCCGGCTGCCAGCTGTTCATGGCTTATACATTAGGATTGGACTCATGGGAAGAAATCTATAAATATAATATAATTTTAATTGCATTGCTGCAACTAAAAAAAAAAGAAAAAAACAGCTATAACTAAGCAGTTCTAAATTAAATTCCCAGTCCACACTGACACTGGGTCTCAAAAAAGTTTGAATCGCTTACATTCCCCCAACATGATACTAGTGATGGAACAAAAATGCAATATTGGACCAATCCAGCCGTTCTGATTTAAACCAGCTTGAACGAGGAAAACGAAGACGCACATGGATCTAGTCGTCTTCAAGCGGATGCATCAGAATGGAGCGGATTAGGGAGCTTATGTAGCTTCTACATCACAGCTCCAAGCTTTTTTTAAACTGTATTTTTTATCTGCTCCCGATTCTCAACAATTTAAAAAAAGAATATCAAACATTTTGCTTGGAAAGCAATGTGAGTGTGTGACAAATGCTGTTTTGTGCATGTCTTTTAAAACTTTCACAAAGCATCGAAAATGCTGATCCAATGAAGCAACATGCACCATGCTGCTTTATGAAATACACGTCACATCAGTTGATTAGCAATATAAAGCCATTTGCTTTTTAATTTACTGTTGAAACTCTTGCAAACTTCTATGTGCACTACAAAAACGGAATCTTAAGAAGGCAAAAATACTTGTCATACCTTTTGTCTTACAAGAAAAACAATTTCATCAAGAAAGTTTTTCAATAGCAAAATCATTAAGTTTGAGAAAACATGTCTTACTGACTAAAACTTTTTTCTTGAAATAAAAATTCTTGGTAAGATTGGCAACGTTTTTTGCTTATTTAAAGGAAATCTTCCAATGGGTCGTGAATTTCTGACTCATTTCTAAGAGGCCTGTTTATGTTGTGTGTGTGTTTTTGACTTACTGTTGGTTTTGAGGCGGGCGGGCTCACTGTTGCGACTTCCTGCCTGGTTGATAGCCTTGACAAAAAAGATGTAGCGCGTGCCGCTCTGCAATCCGTGGACCGTGTAATGATTCTGCTTGATGTTTGGTACGATCATCCAGCTGTCTGCAGAATTGTACAAACCTGACAAGAACACACACACGCATGCACACAATTAATGACAACAATTTTTGGTGCTTTCAGCGAGTCCTGGTTAAGAAAAAAGAAATTCAGCTACAATTAATGGTGATGAAAAAAAAAATTCTCTCCAAAGTTAGAGCAGAGAAAATTGAGCAAAGAGAACCCCAAGCGAGCCATCTCGCCATGAGAGGTTTGGAGACCAGACGGCTCTGGATGTTATGCAACTTTTATGTCAGCCTGCAGATCCATTCCATTACTCCTCCGTCAGGCTTATCATGACGAGGGCCCTCAGGCGATGCAGTGTGTTCACTAAGCTGAAAGCATAAGCCAGGTGCTCACCATGTGACAACCACGGTTGATGATCGCCTGAAGGCAAAACGCTATGATAGCTTTTAGAATACCCGCAAAGGTGGAGAAAACATTCACATGTCCACAGATAGTGGAGCGGGGCTCTGATTTAAAGCCGCGGATGCTGGTTTGGCACCACAGTTGGTTGTTTCTAAGCTGACTGTGAGAGATGAATGGAAACATTCAGCTGCAGGTGGATCTTTAACAAAAAGGTGCTCATGGGGTCTCTCCTCATGCAAGGGATAATGGATTTAAGCATAATCATCCCTGCTATTTTCACATTACTTGACCCAGCACTCCATCAGCAGACACAGTCTGATGAAGTACCTTTCTTGGATCATAAAGCACCAGCTGAGTGCTGCATGCATTACAGATGGCGAACAGGGTTGTGGATGGTTCTGCCAAGGACTCCGATTAACCTGAAGTACTTGTTGTTACACTACTATGTTTAGCATAACTCTGTATTCTTGAAATAAAATCCAGGTGAAAGTTTTTTCTCATCTTCTGTAGACTATTTATATATTGATGTTGACTGAAAAACATGTTTCTACAGTTTGATTTACTTAACCTTTTTTTTTGTCTGGGCCTAGTTTTCTTTTTCTTAGATGCTCACTTTACCTGATGGCAAATGATAAGTCTAACCTGAAATGAGACAAGACACGAGTAAATGAGGGTCTTCAAAGTGCACCCTGGTGCAATTCACTTCAGTGTGAATGCACACACGGTTCAAAACATCAAGGACTGGAAATAAAACAACATGGGGTACCTGATCTGAACACTCTACATTTATTAAAGGGAATAAACCTAATAAAAATGAAGCATCAAGTGGCATCGTATGGCCAGCAGGTGCTACCCTCTCCCGCCCTCGCCCACTGCCCTCAATGGCTGAGCGGCTGCTTCACACCCCTCACACTCCCCCTCTTGCCCCGCCCCCCTGGCCAGAGCTGCATGTCAAATTCATTAAAAAAAACACCTTTTTCTCATTGGCAGCTTTTCTGTTGGTTTTATCTTCATTGCAACCATTTTTAAGAATTTTTAAGAAGAATTGGCAAAAATACATTTTTGGATTTCTTTGGCAACGGAGGATTTTTGGTAACCACGCCCACATATCTTATAGTTTCATGTGGTAAAACGTAAAATATGTACGTCTTGTTTTTTTTTTTTTTTTACCCACTGTCCCAAGAATCGGTACCGGTCCACGACCTGGGGGATCACTGCTCTAGAGGCAGCTCTCAGAAAGCACCAGCATCTTTTACCAAAGCAAACAACACATGTAGGAGCCGTTAACATTCAAAGAGTTTGAGTTCTAATCATTTCTGTCATTGTCACATGTTTTCATAGGCACGCATGATTACAGCTAAATAAAAGTCAGTGTGGAGTAAAGCTCTCAGGACCATGCTTTCCCTGTCCTTTTTGGTTAGGAAGCATTGTGAATTATTAAGTGAGATGGAAACAGCATGCATAAGTAATAGCGAGGAGTCTGCTTGTAAATATAAATACTTCAGATGGCGCAAATAAGGCTTTTAAAAGAGGGCAGGTTTAAGAATGAATGAAAGAGGGAGCTCTTAAAGCTGGTGTTGAAGCAAGTTTTCACCTGAGCTTTTCTCAGACAAGGATAGTCTTCCTTTGAAGTGAAAGAGGAGAAAACTATGGTAAAAAGAAAAACACTAATTGATAGTTTAATGCACGTCTCATAATTGAGTTGCTGTGAAAAGCAAAGTTCTCAGAGAAAACCCAAGACGGGTTCTGCTGTGACAGCTGAACTTTGTTGTTATTAAATCTGTGCCACCCACTTGTCAATTTATCAGTTTCTTGTAGAAATTAGAGAGGCAACAGTGTTTTGTGGGCTTTCAAGAGATCTAGGGGAAGATGAAGAGCTGGGATTCACGCTGCTTTCTGTTGTTAAAGCTTTTGATCTTGATAGCGCCGCTCCGTTTTTGCTAAATTAGGTCAGAACACAGCAAAAACACCATTTCAATTTTATGCGGCTGAAGAGGAGTTTTCTGACAAAAGCTGGTTGCTTCTCTGGAGAAAACTGTGACTTCAAAGTAATGTGGAGGAGCATGCGAGCTTGTCATTAAAGATAGAAAGAGAAAAGGGAAACGCAGAGAAAAAGAGACACTTGCATCTTTATATTTCTGCAAAGTGTCCTGAGAGTGGAAGTGGGTTTGTCTTTGGTGATGCAATGCCGCATTAACAGTAAGCATTTTTCTCAGCCTGTAAAATTGTCCAGAAGGGTCATTTCATTCATATTTCATAGAGAAAAACACTGGGCTTATGAGCGGGAGCACGCATCATTTGTTTAATCTAAAAGGCTGTGCAATTGGAATGAAAGAATTGTAAACTTCCACTTAAAGCATGAATCTGCTATAAAACTTAAAAAAAACCTTTTTGATGACATGCAGAAAAGAAATATCCTCTTTCTTGTAAGTTTCATAGATATGACTTGTAGAACATCAACATCTAAAGCAAGTTTAATTGGAAAGACGATTTCATTTATGTTTCTTTGTCTTTCCACTGTTTATTGTTTGTAATTTGTAAGACTATTGCTATCACCAAAAACACCACATTTAACCTAAACACTGCTATCACCACATTGTGGCATGGGGGTGTAAGTATTATTGTGTTAAGACTCACTATAGGTATTAATTCAGACCCAAACTATTAGCTAATCCAACTAGATCTATAACATTTTCCTGAAATAGTCAAATTCAGATTCACAATGTCATGATTCAATTCGATTTAAAATGTGATTTAATATTCTTTCTTTTGTTAATCTTTTAAAGTCAAACAAAACACTTATGAAGACTATTGGAATGCTTCACTTTTACAATATATAGTCAGAATATGAAAGTCAACTTTAAATTTACTCCCTTACATTTGGTATAGACTACCCCTTAATTTACACTGGTCCGTCTGCGGTCCGTCTGCGGTGGACCTGCGTTGCGCTGCGTGGCGAGTCCGTCTCATGTGTCATGTGAGCTAGGCGTGAAGTGGGACCTGGCTACCACAGAGCAGCTGTTGGATGCGGCTGCACATGAATGTGACCACAGAATGGCTTGATGTAGTAGAAATCGGGGAGTAAGAACGCACTAGAAAAGATTTCTTACATTTTAGCCCCAACAAGTAAACAGGAATAGTAAAGCGAGTGTGTGTGGGTAAAAGCGCTGCAAAAATGTCATTTCAAAGGTTTGGTCAAAGATCAGATTTGATTTTAATACAGTCTAGTTCTGATCCATGCAACCCAAATGAGACGGAGCAGTATTTCAAGAAAAGCAAAGGCTGGGGTACTTGCTGTGTTCCTTGTGGTTTCAAGCAGAATACTTAGATACACAGATTTAGTCTTATGTCTAGAGCAAACTGGCGGTCACTTCAACCACCTCTCTTGCTGCTCAGCAGTCTGCTTTGCCTTGTTTTAGCCTCCAGTGTTCAAAGAGAATACGCAGGATATATACAGTTTGACAAGGTTTCCTTCTTGCTGACTATTTTCCACTGCTACGCTCGGATGATCCGAGGAAGACATGACCTAATAACCCCACTTCTACTCCCCACCAGAGGGCCGAGCCTGAGAATGTGGCATGGGGAGGAAAAAACAAATATATATTTATATGGATACAGGAAAGCTGTCAACTGGGAGCGTTCAGATTTAGCCACTCGGAAAGTTGGAGAAAACTACCGCGGTAGGAAAAGTTGTAAAGTGGTACGGCATGCCAAATGGGATCCTCTCTTTCCCAGTTTCTCTTATGAATCTCTGAGGACTCTGTGGCGGCACACTGCTGCATATCTGAGCAGACCGACTGAAATGTATCCTCATGTTCCAAATAGCCGGAGCACTTGAGTTGAATGGCTAGACGGAGAAATGTCAGGCCCAAACAGAGGAGGAGATAATGACAGGACCAAAGCGAAAGGTGTGAGGAAGAGGTATGTGCGCTATTATCTGCATGAATCACATCCTCATCACATCTACAAGTGGTCATGTTGCCGTCCTTGTATACCCATAATCCATCTTGATCATAACCTGTGCAAATGCTGCACCAGCGGATCAGATGCAGTGCTGATTATCTAATGGATGAGGTTACTGTCTTGGGAACCCACATGATGAGATAAGATAAAAATAAAAATAAAAATATAATAATAAGATAAAAATAAAAATAAAATAATAACAAAAAAATACAATTACAATTACAACCACCCTTCCCTCCTCAGCTCCTCCCTCCATCCACCCAGCCCCACAATACATGACACCCCCCACAGGAAAACTGAACAAAGATTAAAAGATTAAAAACTGCAGCTCTTAGAAAAAGTCTGGCTCAGTGCTGCTGTGGAGAAACGATATTACGGGGATCCGTTTATTCCAAGGTCCAGCCCAACCACAGGGGACATCACCGAAGTGCCCACCCAACACAGGGCAGACCAGAGCCCCCTCAACATGGAGGTACCCCAGCTGCCCCAATGAGAATGAGCACCGCAGCACCAGCTCACCCATAGGCAGGAGGACCCCAGAACAGCAGATTCCCGTGAGGAATCTGCTGTTAACTAGCAAATATCTAACACCTGCAGTTGGAAGAGGCTGATTTGACGTGTTTTGGACTTAGTGCCCGAAAATGGTGCTAGAAATTTGCACAGCTAACCATGACTGCGAGACTTAGAAGCGCAGAACGCACATTTACACGTCTTTCCATAGACTTTTCATTGGAAGTGTCTGCTTGAAAGTGCGTTACTGAGGGTGGCATGAACGTAGCTTTAGCGCTGCTTTGAGAAAAACGTACGATGTTAGTGATCAATATTGCAATGACAGAATGACTTGTGATACACGAACAAAAAGCAAAACAAAAATCGACAAATACATTATTTCTATTTCACTACAACGGTTTTATTTAAATAAAAGTCAAAAAAACAAATTCAACTCCAATTGACTCACGTCTACAAAGGATCTAACATAAAACATCTGATGGGTCAAATGTATAAAGTGCTCCATTTAATTTGTTGAATACTTCAAGCTGCCACAATATGTTTGAACAAGTGTGTAAACATTTAAGGTAACCATTTGTTGCAATTAGCAGTCAGTGGCGGTTCTTGGTACGGCGGGATGGGCGGTCGCCTAGGGCTGCATTATCTGAGGGAAAAATATCTTTCATTATTTTGCTTCTTTATTATGAGTAGCGGAGCGTCCCTGTTCTTGTTATCTGAAAATGAATTTAAGTGTCAAACAGCGCCTTCTGAGGGGCGTTACCCTGGCTTGGCCAGGGCATCTTTTGTGCCAGAACCGCCTCTGTTTACGGTGCCTTTTACAGTTGCACAGGCTGATTTTTTTTTAAAAGTATCTCCAAAGTTTTAAAGAGGCAAAAAGATGTTTAAATGGAGCAGCTTTTGATCACAGAGGCAGGCTTAAGTCTAAACAAAGGACTCAGCCATGTTTTCTGGATGCCAGCACAGACAGCCGCATCAAAATTGGATTTGAGATGTGCTCTGAAGGCTGACCTATTTACTTCTAAAAACTGCAATATGGTTGTATCTATTTCATTGTGATTTCAATAGCCCAAATAAAAAGAAAAGCAGTGAATAAAACACTAAATCACTAAAACATTTAGCCGGATTATGTCTGGCACATTTTGACATACTCTGATTTGCTGGCAGGCAGGAAAAAGAGGCGGTTTCAAAACAGCAAAAAAAAACCCTCTAAAGCTATTGCTATTTCTTGCTCTTCTGAGTTTTGTATGACTTAATTAAAAACCACTGTTCATGTATAAAAAAATAACAAGATCCCTGTGTTATTACACTCATGCATACCTAAAATATGATAATATTTCCAATCCACTCTAAAACCATCAGTCTTGATAACTCAGCTCTATGCTTCTCTAGGTACAAAAACAAAGAAAAGAGCACAATTGCACAGGAAATCTGGGTTATGCAGCACTCTTCTTATGAAAAATTAAACATATGAAGAAAAGACAAGAATAATGGGGTAATAGTGCTACTTTCTGATTGTGTTCCTTCTCTGTTTGGGGCCTGAGAAACCATTGTAACAAGAGTCTTGACAATTTTGAAATAAAAAGCAGTGGTGAAGAGCAAAGAAGCATTTTAAATATAACAAGTAGCGCATATTTCTATCACCACCATAAACATTAGTTCTGTGTACTTTTTTTATTTGACTCAAAAAAGGTAAAAGCAAAAAAACCAGGAAGTCATATTATAAAGAGAAGCTCCGATGCTGTGGAAGCTTTGAGGATGCTACTGGAGAAATAAAGACAAGGTCAGAAGGAGCTCTATAGTGAAGTACGATGGATTTCAGAAAATGAATGAAAGCTGTGTGACAATGCTGAGATGTGATGTAAGTGTAACTGGAATGTTGGGTGGAGGAACGTCTACACCAAAGAGCCTTTGAGCTCCTTTTTGTTTTCTGTGGTGATGGACAAACAAAAGCTATATTCACACATTTGACAGGCGGTCAAGAATGCCCGTTCCTCTTCTTTTTCTTTTCCTACTGTTAACTTCTCCATGTCTGCCACCTACAGTTGAAACGGACTTCGGACGAAATGTCAACGTGGTGCAAATCTTGCAATTCTGGCACGAAATGGAAACGGTTCATTGCTAGCTCCCTTGCAATGGTGGACATGGATTACCATCATTTTAGGAGAGAGGCCTATTTGAAAATCAAGCGCAGACATCGTCAGCATCGTCACTGTCTGGGTTGACCAGATAAACCTGTTTCAACATCACAACCAAATTTGAGTCCCTAACTGGCCAAAGTTTGACCTGGTTTAACTGGTGATTTAGTGGCTGCTTGCTTTTGTACAAAGAACGTGAAAATGGTCGTAAAAACTTGTGTAGCTACGTTTGAAAGCTAACGTTTTTTTCGCAGAATCCCAAAACATGCATTTGTGGAAGTGGCTGCTTGTACGTGTGTTGCAGAGGGCGGCGTGAATGTAACTTGACAAATGATGTTATAGACAGAAATGTAGATTTTAGGTTTGACGTGTGACAAAAGAGTGTCATCAAAAATGAAAGGAGAGGCGTGAAAACCTTCTAACACTTTTGTGTGTGTTTGACTTACTGATGAAGTTAGTCTGTCCGGTGTATATTGTGTACTGCAGCTCATAGGAGGTTACGCTGAACTCATCCTCGGATGTCCAGTGAACGGTGATGGTGTCATGGGAGGCAGTACACAGCTCGTCTCTGATGGATGGCGGATTGGGAGCTACAGCACAAAAAAAAATCTCCAGATTATCAATGTGTTGCTGTTTGTCTATCTTTTAAAATAAAAATTGCTGGCCTGTATATACGGTCTTGCCAAAAGTTCATTTTCTACCAAAGAATCAAAACTTGCCAGAAAAAGAAAATCTTCCAGGTACCCATAGTAGATCAAAGCCACTGCAAGTGTTTGTGACTCACCTGTCAGGTAATCTAATCCCTCCAGAATTTTTTTCTCCCGAGAAAAGTCCAGGGCAAAATTGTCGAACGCCTCGTTCAAGTTGACATCAGGTATGAGCACCTGTGAGGACGCCGTTGCCATGGCGACCCTGCAATTGGGACACAGTCAGTATAAGATGTGAGGAGTAAACTCAAGGTCAAATGAAGTGATCCATGTAAGGAGATTTAAAGGGGATGAAGAGGAGGAAGGACAAAAACATTAAGAAGTACTGTACTTTACAGGAGTTACTTCACAGCACAGAAAACACATGAAGCCGTCACACAACAGGGTTCTGCTACAGGTGTCAAAAAGACAGCTCTGATTGTCCACAGAACTGTGTGCAATCGATCAAGCACGAGCAGTTAATGAACACAAGTCTTCTATTGAGAAGAGCTAATCAAAGATTTTTTTTTAAATGTAGTTTTTGTCTGCAAGTAAATTGCAGTGGATGATTTTCTGGCTTAAGGCAGGAAGAAGAATTGAGCGAAAGGAAAACTGCTTCAAATGATTTGATCCAGTGCTTGCCTATTGATCGCAAATCCAGCTCTGATTTTGGGAAAAACTTGAGGAGATGATTTACAATTACAGCCCATACAGCCAATTACAGCAAAGCCTCTGTAGATTTTTGGAAAATGCAAACTTTGTACATTTTTCAAAATCCTTACAGACCGGTGGGACAAGAAGAAAAGCCTGGGATGACCTGCTTAAAGATCGTTCATCAATGTAGTTCTAAGGTCAAAGAATTACTTTCTCTGATTAGCTTTAAAAAGACAAAAGTAGCACGTAAATAAAGAGAGGACAATATTACAAAGCAACATTTAAGTCTATTTAACCTAAAAATAAAGCTTTTTTTAAACAAAGCTGAAATCAACTCTGGTATTTGCTTTCATCATGTTCTGCGGCCTGATTGGTTGTAGACCATTATCTACGACTAATTGTCTCCTGTACAGAATCCGTTCACCTTGCTAAAGCTGATCAATATCAGATCTTTGTTTTATTGTAAAAATGTTCTTATATCATATTAGGTGTATCATATGTGTAGTTCAAAGTTTTACAGCCTTAAGACTTTATAATCCTACTTCAAGTATATCACAGATTCATGCAGTGTGTTGATATTTAACAATTTTCATGTCCATGCATCCCACCTTTCTGCCACATTCCTGGCAGACTGGAGGAAGCGGGCGTGGTCGTTCTCCTTCAGGCTCTGCTCCGCCTGCGTGATGAGGACGCTGGAGCGTTCCAGACACTGGCGACAGTTTGCAATCTGCTGAGCCAACTTGCGAAGTTTCATCACCTGAAACAAACAAAAACAAGCCGCATTTGGTCTTTTTTACACAAATTCCACTCCAATGATTCCCAAACATTCCCAGTGGTCTTTTAATTATGCGGTTTTTAGACCAAAATAATGAAAAAAAATACCCCTGATTGTTTACGAGGACATCGTTTCTGCAGCGTGGAAGTAGTTCATTGGAAATTCCCCAGAGTTATAGTTGCTGTTAGACTGTCGGCACGGAGTAAGCCCGCCCCCACTTCACATTATCCATCTGTTACACGCTCTCTGCTTGCTTGCAGCCCCTCACAACCCCAACATAACATTAACAGTGAAACAAAAATGGTGAGCAATGTTGGAGCTGTACAGATGTACAGTTTTGAGCCAGTCGACAGCTCAGACGAGGAAAACGAAGACGTGCATGGATCCATTTGTCTGAAAATTGATGTATCAGAATGGAGCAGATCATGGAGCTTGTGGCCCACCCAGTGTATTTCTACGTAACAAATACTATCTTTTTCAAACACATTTTTTTGTCTGCTCCTGATTTACAATGGCTTGTGTAAAAAATACTCAAAAAGGCCATTTTGAGCTTTGTTTTCTTTATATATGTCCTTCATCGTGAGAAAAATGCCAAAGGAACATGTTAAAAACACCAAAAAGCAGTTTTCATTGGAGTGGGTCTTTAACAAAGACAAATAAAAATGACATGTGTAGACTACAAAACTGTTTTTTAACTGACTCTAGCTCATCACATACAGTGGAAAGCTCTCATCCACAAGCTTTGATATATAGTTTAAAGAAAGAGTCAAGCTGAGTCAACACTTTTCTTGAGAAACAATGACACAGCATCACAGCTGGCAGCATTATGTCACAGAAACCCTGCTGCTTTCAGACAGACTCCTGCATCAGCTGAAACTCTCAGTCCTGCAGATAACAACTACCAATAAAAAAAACATTCAGAACCGCTTATTTCCTCACCAATGTAAAGGTGCCTTGTTTGCTTTGGAAGTTATATCAACAGAAATTTGAAAAATGAAAAAATGTTAATATTTTATCAATCAGTTCAAAAAGTTAAACGTGTAAATAATTTGTGGAGTCATTAATCATCAGCAAAAATATTTCCACACATTTTTTTTTGTTAGACCAGTCAAGAAAGGTTGCTCATTAGAAATGCCACTGGGGTGAGCCCACTCCACTTCCCGTTAACCAACTATTTACCCTCAGTTTTGAACCAAATACCGGCAGGGATCAGGAAAAAAAAGATGGATCTAATCGTTCACAAGTGGATGCATCAGAATGGAGGGCTTATTGTATGTAATTTCTTTAAATGTCTGTAGCTTGAACCCAAAAAGTATTAGGGAAAAAGGAAAAAATGTATATAAACATGCATTAAAATATGGGGTTATGTGTCTGTCAGGAGTCAGCGCTCTGTCTCCCCCTCTGGTCATCGGTGGGATCTGTCTGCAGAGTACTGACTGCAGTAAATCTCACACAGTGTCTGACTCTCATCTACTAATGAGCCACAGGACTCTTAAGCACCGCTCAGAGCCACGCTCAGTGCAAAGAATTGGTTGTGCCTTTCAGCCTACACAACAAGCCGCCTGCCCTGACCTTTGCCCGGACTCTGAGCCTGATTTAGCTTTGTGGAGTTTTTTTGGTCTGAGCTTTGGCTCGTGCCTGTGCCAGTAACCTGTTGCATTTGGAACCAGCCTTCAGCCCGTTTTGTGATGGTGTCCCAGTTTACAAGGACATGCACAGATGGGGGAAAAAAATGGAAACAGATCATCTGGTCCTGATGATTATCTTAAGTTTTTTTTTTTATGGACCCAGAGTCCCATGAAGCTTCAGACCCCTCTGGTTGTGTGCAGTAATTTCATTTCCATCGCCACACAGAAGGACCTTTGTGTGATTCCTAATCAAATTAGCCTGTTTATTTTCATTACAGTTCATATCCTGATTGTGGGTTTAAACTAGTCCAAAGTCCCTGCAGTAAATCACTGAAGCTTTACTGACCTCGGAGACTGTCAGTAAAGGTGAACTGGGGGAGGAAAGGACGCCATGAAAAAACCCTGGACGTGTAGAAACTGGCTGAGGCAGAGTTCACGCCGACTCGGTTCAGTGAGAAAAAGGCTTGTGAGCTTGGGAACCCTAATGGCCTGTTTGATCAGGGCCTCGGCCTCTCATCCACTAACTGCACCACAACCTGTTGTCATTATAAACAACACTTGAGATGGCTGTTGCCTGTAAACAGAAATAACACCTTTAATAGATGCTTTTTTTCGATGGCACATGCTGTAAACAATCATTTTAAACCTGATTACATCTCTGCAGCAGACTTAAAGGGTTGACTCTGTGCTCTCAGAACAGGGAGACCCAGACTTGAGTTTCCCTGTGGCTACGTCATTTGCAATAAAGAAAAATTAGGATTGTAACAGGCTATATATTGAACACGCGTCGAAAGTTAAACCAGGTCAAATTTGACCAATCAGGGACTGGGATTTGGTAGTAACGTATGGATGGCGTCTCCGAATTCACTGACCTATCAACCATTTGAAAATTGATCATGGCAGAGAAATGAATTATTGCAGGAATTCTATGACACCAAGTCTTTTATTTTTGGAATAGAGATGTGAAAGGAAAGTCTTGTGCAGGACTCACCAGATTTACACACTTTCAACATTTTGCACAAAGCCTCTCCCAACTGTCTGTGGCAGAAGCCCCTCCCTGCTTTAGCAGTCCAGCTGTCTTATACAGTCAGTGTTCTGAACCAATAGCTAAATCATCTGCCTTTCTAAACAGCCGATCAACGTCATAGTTTTGCCTTTAAATTCTTGGATGTTTATCTCTGCATTCTAGATGGTTTTGCTGGCGTTCCTTCACCTCGTTCTCCATCATGAATGTTGCTTGGTGTGGTGTAGCCTCAACCTCCATCAGGATCTGGACTCATCTATGGTTTATTCCAAGCATGTAAGAGATGCTTGGCCCAGAGCCTAACCACCAAAGATTTATGGACTTAATTGCCTCTAAATATCTTTCTGCATCACAATTAAATCATTACTCTTAAGATGTCTCCTTTTTGAGAATCTTGTAGAAATGTAGGTACAATCTCCACATGATGGAGCATTTTATTCGCCTACTGTGGTTCAGGGATATGAACTGTGAAGAAAAAGTCGACGCAACTAAACAAAGTAAACTCAAAGTCACCAAAAGTCTTTTTATAGTCCAGAAAGAAACGTTTGCCCCATATTCTGAGGTCTTGATTAGTCTGCGTACATAGCGTTCCTTGAGTTTGCATGAGTGGAACACTGAGAAACTGCCAGTTATTAAATGCATGGACTGTATTAACAAGACTATGAAAAATATTCATGAAAAAAAATTGCTGTTATAAAAAATGAAATGGATTTTGAGAATAGTGAGAAAGGAAGTAGATATCAAAGAAGCAAAGTGAGCAAACAAACATGAGATTTTGTGTGTGTCTGTGTGTGTGTGTGTGTGGAGGGGGGGTGGAAGCTGGGCTTTGACAAGCTGTTCTGAACTGTAAACAGAAGTTTGTTGCAGAGCATCCGATAAACTGCTCTTTCCAGACTGTAACAGAAGGGAAACGACCTTCCTGTTCATCCCTTTGAACGAATTCTGGTGACTGCTTGCTGCTTTGCATGTTTCTTTATGGATTTCCCTGCACTGTCCTCTGCATGACAGCCGCTTTTAGGCAGAGCCTCTTGGGAGACTGTGGCTTGTTCTTTGTCTGCAATCACCGAAGACACGCCGGCACATTTCCTCTTGAACACACACACACAAACCTAGTTCCTTCTCTCAGTTAAGCTCCCCTGCTGCCTGAAAGATCAACCACAAGCACCTTAAATATCACCTCTAGGAGAGCCTCTGTCTTAAACCAGTGGGAGCCCACACATCCACTCATTTCGATTCCAGGATTTACACTAACAGGGTTTTATAATTCCAACATGTTTGCCTCCAAGTTTTAAATCGGATTGTTTTTTTTCTTTTTTGGAGTTTGACGGTTTAATCCATTTACTATATTAGGAACTGGACTTCATGAGTGTGATGTCACCTATAGAAAATGCCTTACTTCTGGCTCCAACTAAATGAAGTCAATCCAGTCACAATTTTTTTCACTATACAGACGTCGCCATGTTGGAGCCAGTCTACATCAGTAAGCAGTGATTGGTCTGAGTCAATCTGAGTCGAAATAACAGGTTTTTCAATAGTATTGCAATAAAGAAAACAATCATGTAAAAAAATGGATTATCAAGAACATCTTTAACAACAGATAGTAATGCCAGAATGATTAATCTGGCAAATAGAACAACTCAGTAATAGCTGTTTATTTCTCAAAAGAAGTTTATGGGATTTTAGCTTCTCTGCATGGACGTCCTGTTTGGAACTCAGTCCAGTTCTTATACAGTCAATGGTTTAACCACAAATAGTGCTTCGTTACAAAACTGCACTGAAATGACTATTCATTATACAATCTGACAAACCTCCCACTGAAAATTACAGCAAACACTACATCACTGATCTAAGCCGCATTAAAACAAAAAAAATCCCTTCATCTAGATGCAATATTACAGGCACAAAAAAAGAAAAACTGCAGTAGAAGAAGCTGCAGCTTTCTTGGCTGCAAAGCACAGATTGTATATTGAATGATGGTGCTTTGCTGGAAGAAGTCAGTATGTTGCCTATTTTTCTCTAAAGAGCATTCGGAAGCCAAGCGGACGACGTAAGCTCAACTAATATTTTATGCAAGATTACCTACATGATTTGTATGCAATTACTCTGTTCTTAAAATTCCATGAGCAGAGACCTCTAACACTGCCTGGGCAGCCATGCAATGCCTCAAACTCACACAGTTATCTGCAGTCCTCGCAATTGGAAAAGAGTTTATCATAAAGGCTAATGAGATGAGGAAAGCCAACCATCTCTATCCCACATTTCTACACACATTTGGGTCAGCTGATCAAGCTTCCTAAAGGAGAATGTCTGGAATCTATTTGTAAATTACATAACAACGTTTTACAAACTCATCATCTCTTGTTGTTTAAAAAAAAGTGACAGTACTTTTCATTTTAAAATAGACAACAATATTAACCCTATATAATCATTTGTATCATGTTTGAAACACACAGACCCCTTTCTCATTAGCACAATACAAACTTTCTTCAAAAACCCATTTTAGATAACTTGCTCCATTTTTGTGGGTCTGTAGTTCATCATCATTCCACTAGGGGCAGTAAAAGGACTTTTCCTGCTCACTTTGAAATGTCTGCTTTCTTGAAATCTCACAAACACTTCTGGAGTGAAAGGTTTTGCTAATTTTATAAACTTTATTATGACTACAACTGATCTATTGCTATTCATTTTTTAAAATGATTACTTGGATTTAAAAAAAATTTGCTGATCATTAATTCTTTTTCTAACACAGCTACAACATGTTTCATCAAATTTGAGAACACTGATGTCAATATTTTTGTCAATAGATAACAACAGACACTATCAATGTCTCATGAAAAAATATTGTAATTTTTTGTAGATTTTATCAAAGCATTTAAAAAACATTTTATTTCCACCCAAAATAATTTTTCTGTCAATCATTTAATGTAATGTGCTTCACATGAGTAAATCAAACTGGTTTGTTGAAAAAAATCCATTTCTTATTTATTTGTACAGTATCAAACTTGGTTGTTTCTTGAAAGCCTGCGTTCAATAATAGAGGACATTATAAAATAGGTGCACAAAATCCTGCATGATACTCAAAAATCTATCAATGACCTTGCGTTTTTTTATGTTTTTACTTTATAAAAATTCTTACTTTAGACTCTTTGATCTTGACAGCGATGACCTGTTTCCTCTGGCGGATGATCTCCACCAGCTCATCGCACTCCTCCACCAACTTGGCTTCATGCATGGCTGTATTTACCTGCACAAAAACAGAAACAGACACATTCACAATTTCAGTAAAAAAGCAAGCAAAAAGAAGAAAATTTAGAGGACATTCTTCTTCATTTATATTGCTTTGTTTCATTGAAACAACACTGTACGTTTCCCCCTGAATAAGCTTTGTAAGATTTGCAAAGAGGATAATTCATACGGAGCATTTCAGACTTTTTTTCTTCCATTTTATTATGCGTGGCACACCCGGAAAATGTGCCTTCAGCAACTAGATGAAGACACTTTTAACACACGCAGCAAAAGGCAAGGATTTCTCATCTTTGCCTGTGTCTCTGAAAATGTTACAGCCAGAATTTGAACTCTCCAGTTGTTGTTCATGCAGGTCATACAACGTCAATACCAAAATCCATTAGACAAATGGGTGCATTTTGTTTTTACCTTTAAAGACATTTTAAGTTAAACTGACTGATCAAGGTTGTGTTACATTGTAAGTAATGAGGATGAACACAAGCTAAGTTTAAATAGAATGAATATCTGTCTGGTTCCTGCTTAAGTTCCATGCTGGGATTGTTCCAGTACAAGCAAAGAATGCCTTCAATGCTCGCTGATAAAAGTAAAAGAATCGTTTGTTGCTAGCTGTGTTGTTTGCCGTTTTTTTTAAACTGTTTTTGCTTGAAAGGTTTGAAAACCTCCCTAAATGTTAGGTTGCTATGCCAGCAGTACACTCAGACACAGCGCAGAAGTGTCAGTGGAAAGTTTCAAACTAATAAAGAGGGGAATTCTGCTTTAATGTCAGTACAGTTGTAAAAACAGGCCAGCGGTTTATTCTAGAAAGTTCATGAACATCAACTTATGATGATGCTTTATTTCATAGCCATTGAAATTACTGCCATGGGAACATATGGTTATGAGTGCTCTACATGTAAAAGCTATTTACAGTGCTTTCTTCTTGTTCTGTGATTGGTAAATTCTTTATTATTTATTATTATTATGTTACAACCTGCTGCAACTTTTTTCCAATTCCCTTTGGTTTGTCATTTTGTTTTAAACCAGCAAACTAATTATTTTCCCTTTTGTTTTGTCAGGACGCAGTTCATCTTTTTAATTTAATAAACTGTGTTCCTTTTAGTCCTGGTGTCCAATTTCTTTATGTTACAGTCTCCTTTGTGTCCAACCCTTAGACCTGAGCCTCTTTGTCATAATAGAGTCATAACAATTATTATGATTATATCTATAATTACCTTGTGCCGTAAAATCCCTATGTTAAGGTTGCTTCCGGTACCCGGTGAAAAACAATTTTGGGCTTAATGAATGACTCCCACGCTCCCCAAAGAAGATGACATCACAGTGGGTGAAACTTCACCATCAAACCATCAAAGATTTAGATTTTGAATAGTATAAGTGAGCTCACAAAAGTGGCCTTCCCCTTTTGCTCCACATTTTTTTACCAGAAACACTGTGAAAATTTAATACAGGAGTTTTTTTTTTTTTTGCTAAAGTGGAACAAAAAGGAATAACATATAATGTGAACATTTTAGGAATGTAGGTGAAGTTGACAAAAGCCCTCTGTTACCAAGGAAATCCAAAGGTTTGCTTTTGCTGATTCTTCTAAGAATTTCACCAACATGTTCGTCATCCCCACGGGAGCAAAAAAAAAAAAAAATGAAATGGTTGATAAAACTAACAGAAAAGCCACCATTTTGAAAAAAAAAAAAATTATTATTTATTTCCCATGAATTTGTAACATGCAGCTCTGACAGGGGTGGATTGGGAGCAGCGGGAGAATAAGGTGAGTATAGCAGCTGCGTGACCAGTGAGGCCACACAAAGCTGCTCAGAGCTTTACTTACAACGTAAGTTCTAGTTTCTTTATTAAATCTACTGGTTAATATGAGTTTACTTCCTGTCAATTATTTTGTTTGTCACTGTTTACTACATCATATATGTTTCTTAATTCCCTTTGCTTCTTTTGTTAAACTTTCGGTTTGCTTTTGTCTTTCACCACTTTTTTTGTTAGTTTAGTTTGCTGGTCTTGCTGGCATGCAGTGTTTTCCTTGTTTTCTTTTAATTCAAATACTTTTTAAAATTTTCCTTCTGACTGCCTCCTCCTCTGTTCAGCCGGCTCTTGGGTCCAACAGGCTTTCCAACAATGTTTTCTTACCCACTAATCCACAAAGGGAAAGTTTACTGACACACATTCTGCTGATTAAAAACAAAACACTTTCCAAAACGTTCCAAGAAAAATTAGCATCATTTCCGGCCAAACAAGTCAAACCGGCTTCCAATGTTGGTTTTATTAAAAGACCAAACATATCTGCTTACTTTCAAATCAAAAACGGCAACTTCAGCTGTGAGACAAGACAGAAAGGTGAACCCTGCAGGGAGTTTAAATGTTACAACTCTCTTTGTCCAGTTTGATTTTTAACATTTCAGATTCTGTTGGGAAATAGTTGGTGTCTCAGTCAGATGTGATTGTTGATCCCAAAAGAAATGCAGTGAAAAATGTTGGAATTTTATCCCAACAAACTGCCAGCTGCTCCACACTTTCCAACAAAGTTTTTCAAGATGAAAACATTCAAAAGAGCACGCTTGTGTTCAGTATGAATGTGAGGGTGTAAAAACTGGACTCCACTGAGATGTTCTGCAGCTCTTGCAATCTACACTGTGATGACAGGAGAGCTGGATTTTGATTGTCAGGCCAAAACTCCCTGAAAACAAACCAACTACAAATAAATGACAGTTACTCTACAACAGCGGGATGCAGAACAACATAGCACCCTGAGACTGGAAGACAGAAAACATCAGACCTGTCCAGAAAAGACTCCCATAAGGTGGGTGGGGCATATTCACTTCCCATTGAGTCCTGTTATGGAATGCATCCTTTAAGGCAAAGCAATTCCAAACCCTACTGTTGCTTTAACCGCTTCATTGGTTTCTGCAACAGTTTTTGTCACAATAAGCCATAGGAGGGACTGTTCTGCAGGGTTCCTACCGCAGTAAGAGTGTGTCTGTTCCGACAGGCCGCACATTACAACAGAGAATGCAAAGCTGTGTGACGAGCCGGGCTGTTGAAGAGGCTGAGAAGAACATGTTAGTTCTTTCAGAGTAAACAAAGCGCTCATGTTCTTTTCAGATTGAATCCTTTTTGGATGTCTCAGATTACAACTCAAGGCAGGCGGATAAGCACAACAAAAAATGCAAGCTTGACTTTAAGATGGTAAAAATCTAAAACAGTGATATATCTTATAGCTTCCCTCTTTGTTTTTTTGTGCCACAACAAGGTAGGTATTTGATTACAAGACAATATAACTCTTCTTTCTAACTGTTTTGGCTGAAAAGCTCTAACACTGCTTGCCATTTTGTTGCACTGGTAATGTTAGGTTGGGGGTATGAGGGGCTGTAATCTAGAGAGCTTGTTAACAGAAATCTTATTTATGGATGACAGGAAGTTGAGGTAGTGTTGCTCTGAGCATCCGCCCACAACTCAGAGGTGAATTTTTCATGAACTACAGCTTCTCTATAGAAATTATACGATAGGAAACAACTTCATTGCTGATCTTATCCATTCTTAACACTCTTAGAGTCCTTCAATGTCTTTTTCTGTCTTACAGCATACATGTCCTGCACAACTCCAATGCAATTCTTTTAGTTTTTCATTAAGTCTCTTTCCTGACACAACCCTCTCCTTTTACCCAGACCTATGACCAGCACACAAAACCACTCGTTTATACGCCCTTTTAGATGCATCATCAAATATGTAAATTCTTTTTGTATTGTTTTCAATCAGTATACATGTGTTGAAACCATTCAAGGTGTCTTGACATTTCCTCATAGAATTCAGCTACACTGAGAAGGAACCAAGACCTCTGACTGAAATACCCCGCAGAGAAGCTTTGAGTAACTGAACTAAATGTTGATATTTAATACCATTATGGGGCACATGAAGGTCATGTACTCTATCTAAAAACACAACAAATCAGGGTCTTTAAATAAATGGATCATAAAATCAAATTGCCAGAAATAATCTCTAAATGTAGTAACCGGGAATACTTTAACCTAAAAAGTTTTAGACGATAATATACAGTTCTAATCTCACATATTCCTTTTTTTAGGTCTGTTAAAGCTCACAAAATGACTTAATGTAAAAACTAAATTCACGTATTACTTCATAAATCATGTTACAACACAGCAATTCACTTAAACCTCATTTTTCACACCCACTTTCACATTCTGTGTCTCTGTGAGGGCTGTTTCTGAAACAATGCCGGCTGAAGACCCTTATCCTGAGCTTGACCCAAACCATGACACTTAGCTGCAAGAAAAAACCTTTCCTTAACGCTCTAGTCCTAAACCATCCATCCACCAAACAACCTAATTTGAAAAGAACAAAACCTCATTTAGTACTCTCAGTGATAGATGTGCGCATAAAAGCACTGAAACAACACAATTAATCCAACAAACAGATTATGACGGAATGTCAGTAATTAAGCAAGATAAATGCTGTCATCCAGGATCTGGGAATTACAACTGCTCTGCTTGGTAATTACAGAAACTGTCCTCTCCTCTGTCCTCATCTTTCACCACAATAGCAACCTCCCCCCGCTGCAGACGCTCTTCATCATCCCCTGTGATACCAGAACCCTTGAAAGCTCTTTTGCAGGTGTGCCGACTTCACAGCACCTGTGAGGAGTTATTGCAGACACATTTCTGCCTCTACTACAAAGGGAAGGAAATAATGCTCTAATGAAGCAAAGAGATCCATGTATAAAGAGACTAATCTGTTTCTGCCAAGCTATGGATTTATATTAAAGATCCACTCCGATGAAAATCGTGTTCTTGGTGTTTTTAACATGCTCCTGTGGCATTTCATTGATGATGGTAGACATATATTAAGAAAATGAAGCTTCAAATTGCATTCTTGAGTATTTCTCCAAAACGCCTGGCCATTGAACATGCATTGAACGTTTATGCAGTGGAATTTTGTCCAACCAGGAAATCGGAATTGGTGGTGACGTTTGGGTAGCTTTGTTTTGAATTCGCTGAGATGCCAACCGTTTGAAAAGGAATCATGAAGGCAAAATTCATAACTGCGCTCAATCAAAATTATACAACAATTATGTCATATATCAGAAAAGCAAGATTTAAACTGCTTCGACATTTCACACCAAACCTCTTCCAACTATGAGTACGAGTGCTAGAATGAGGCAGAGAGAATCCAGTGTAAACAGCATACGTTAAAGTGTGTTTAAGAACCCACGTTCTACACATGCCCGGTGTGTATGTAGCATAAGAGTCACTGTGTATTGATTGGGGGTTATTTTAGTTCGTTACTACTTTTGTCTGTCCAGTGATTAAAACCCTGGTTCTGGATTGTGTCTGTTAGACTGGAGTGGGAAACCTGTCAAAGGAGGAAAACTTGGAGCTTTGTGACTGGTTTTCAGAGTCAAGCCATCTGTCAGCCTCCCTTCACTGGACTCTGTGGAGACCCCCTGCTCATAGTGGAACTAACCATTCCTGAAAGTCTTTGCTTCAACAGCCAGTAGCCCAGCTGTGTTCCGTCCGTTCAGAGCCACAAAGAATCAGCTTGGTGCCGCCCCTCCGTGTGAAGGGCTTGGGTCATATTCCAACCAGCCAGCTTCTGCCTGTGTATCGTTTTGAAAACACCACATAAACCTTAGCTCTTGCCATCTGTAGTATTTTGCATTTTGGAATTCAGATTTTCTCAAACCTCTTACTTTGCACATCATCACGATCAACCAAATGTGGGTTTTTAATCTCCACACCTGTCCGATTACATCTATTCTTTTTCAGGTATTTAGCTGTTATTTACCAAATCCTTGTGTTATAACTTATCCTTCTTGTGATGTATTTTGCTTTTCTTGAGCTAATTTTTCTGCTTTATGGTCTGTGATTTGCTAACCCTGCCCTTAAACATAATCAGTTTTGACTTTAGTCTTACTTTGGGTCTGAGAAATAATTGTGTCTTTTATTTTAAATGTGCCCAGGCAATTATTATTTCCAAGAGTTCATTCTAACACATGAGAAAGCTTAACCTATGCTGTAAACAGGGTTACCAAGACGTTGTTTAAAGTTTTCGTGCTTTCGCCACATTGTGTTACAGATATTTTATCACTGCATGAGTCAAAAATACCTGCGGTAACTCAATAGCAAAAGTGAACTTTTGAAGTAATGAATCATGATACTGTATTAAGTACAGTTTTTTCCACACTACAGTGGATTGACTGAGACAATTATTCTGTTCAACTTTGTTAACCAAATGTCAGAATTGTGCATCTGGTTCTGTTGGTTTTTTTTTACAGTTAGTCTGTCCTGTTAATGTTGCTGCAAAATGAAGACAGCCTAAAAGAAAAGAACAATAAATATTTAGTCCCAAATGTTTTGGTTAGCATAAAGTTTCCAGTATTACCAATAAAAAAAAGTCCCAGGCCATTTACAAATTTAACACAGATTATTACTTCCAGTAAACTCTGAAGAGGCTTGGATTAATAGTGATTCATAAATAAACTGTATTATTATTAACACATATTTGAATGTAAAACTCTCAGTGATGCATTTTTCACTTTAGACAATGTTTTTTTCTATCTGTATTGTGTTAACCTAAAAGTTATCCAAGACAAATTAGTAATGTAGGGTAATAGATTACTTTGAAGTAATAATAATGTGCAGTATAATGCATTACAGCTTGAAAGTAATTTCCATAACACTGCACAGGAATTGTATTTTTCCAATCTTTATCTTTAGCTTCTTTAAGTATAAAGTGGCATTGATGAGTAAACCAACTGATTACTTCATTAATATTGTGATTGAAGATTTTATTGCTATTATGCTGTGTTTCAGAGAAAACGTATTCATTTCTGAAGACAGAGATGAGCTGCGTTTGTGAATTTTAAGAAGTTTCCAAGGTATTTTAGTGCTGCGTTTCCTCCAAAAAACAAACATTAAAACCCAGTATAATATTTTCACAGTAAGAAACTAAATATATTTGTTTCTGTGAACTTTTTTGACTTCTCAAGGTATTCCTCAAAAATACGGAGGAGTTAACCATAATAAGTACCAATAAAATTGAAATAAAAAAGAAACAAAGGAAAATTGCATTTGTACTTTATAGGACATAATATTTTTCAGTAAAACAGTTTCGTTAACATGAAGCCAAAAATAAAAAAACAGGATTCGTATTTTGAGGAAATAATAAAAAAAAGTACTTGAATGGAGATAAAGCAGGTCAATATTGATTTTGTCCTAGAAATCTTGCTGTTACTAATACGATTGAAAATGTGGACATTTGAGGCGGGAACAGCTGAGCAAACCCGGACAGCAGAGATCATTTTTTGAGCCTAACCTGTGCAAAATGGCTCCCAAACCAAAGTAAAAGCTGCTCCAGTTTCAGAACAACTGTTAACCTCCTGCTGACACCAGAACTTCCACATTTTAAATCAATTCTGCTGCCCATCAGACTCCCTCGGCTTTTATTTCTTATCTTTTTTTTTCTTTTTCCCGGTTTGACCCTGACTCTGTCTGCCTCTCCTTGGCTGCTCCAGTTTCTCCTCCAGCTCTGTTTGGATCTCACATAATGATGTCCTCAAACAGATGCGAGGATTGAGTTGTGCAGCTGGAGTTGTACAGATCCTGGAACACTTCCAGATGAGCTTTGATTCCCACGTGGCATTTGGGCTTGAAGCAGGAAACGACTGGATATTTGTAAGGGAGCTGAGGAAAATGCATCTGGTCAATACTAATCAGGAATTGGAGCTTTTTTGATATCAAACCTGAGGTGATCAATCTCACTTTTGTAAAAACATGACAGGATTGCTTCTGGAAGACGTAGTTTGGTGTGTGGGGGTCAATTTGGCAGAATAGCTAGAGCTTTTTGTCATGTTAGTGACATGTTTTTCCTGTACTTCCCCTTTATGTTCAAACCCAGAGACTGTAGGGATAAAACAGCAAAATTCAGTTTCAATATTCTATCAAAAGTGCTTACTTACTGATAACTCTACCTTCAAACCAAAAGATCAACTATGGTCGCAGTATTTAGAAAAAGTATTTGTCCCCTCAAAGTCCCACTTCGATCATCTTTTGATTCATTTTCAAAGCGTTCCCAGTGGTCTTTTACTTATAATTATGCCGTTTTTAGTCAAAATAAAAAAAAAAAAAACTGTACTCGAGGAAAGTTTCTGCAGAATGACAGTAGTTCATTAGAAATTTGCTTCTGAGTTGTGGCCGGGACTATTTGCACAGAGTAAGCCCACCCCCACTTCCTATCATCCATCTGTTTACGCGCTCCCCTCCTAGCTTGCAGCCACTCACACCCCAAACCTAACATGATCAGTGCGACAAAAATTGCAAGCAAAATTGGGGATGTCTCCTATCCAGCCGTACAGTTTTGAGCTTGTTTTTAAACGTTGTTTTTTTTCCTTCTGCTCCTGATTCACTACAATTTGAATACATAAACACTCAAAAATGCACCACAATTTTCATCTGAATGGGGCTTTAAGCTTAATTACAGATAATGATGAGTTTGGATGCAAGAACTGCTTTTAAATGGTTGCACTGATTGACACTTTTAAAATGTAATGAAATAATACTGTTGGTTTTGATTTGAGGGTTTTCCTCTTGACTGACCTGATTCATACCTTGCAACAGCATTTTACAACTACAGGAAGTCAAACATTTTGAAGAGACTACTGATTATAAAATTATACTATTTTAGTACTTAAAAAAATACAATGTTTGCTTGACAAACATATATATATACCATGATCACGAGGTGGTAAATGTTCTTCTATGACAGTGTTATTGATGCATTAGCTTAGCTAGCAAACACAGTGTTTGTCAGCCCAAGACATTATCATGAAATATTTTATTGATTAAGCGCTACATCTCATAAAAACCAGACCTTCTGCAAAAATTTGAAGACAATTTCTATGATAAGAGCATGAAAAAAAGGTGACTCTGCAGAAGCAAGCATTTCACAGGAAGCCATTAGAGCATTTAAGCAGCTGTGCCATTACTGGCTGTAGGTGGAACAGCAAATGACTCTAATTACCAGCAGACTGGATTTTCCTAACGCTAAAGTAATAAGGCAACAAGGCCAAACGAGAGAGACTTGATGCAGAACATTAAGCTGCACTGCATCCCCTCCACACACGGCTCACAGTCTGCATATAGTGGGATCAGTTTTACACACACAGAGGTCGTAATTTGTTCCAATATGGTTTATATATAGTGCATTTTTCCTTTTTTACTTGCCCCAGGTAGTCTCTACCATAATAACAGAGCTTAGAGACAAATATGTATGAAGACATTAGCATGACATATATACTGTATTTGTTAAAATCTCTGTAAACTGTTGTTGCTATCACCAAAACCACAGCACCTTTCACATCTCTCCTTTCATCTGTTTATCTGAGTTTAATTGTTGGAAGAGAAACAATTTTTCAAATGAATGCATTTAACCATCATGAGACCAAACACAATCCAGAATGAGTGGCAACGACATGTGCTATCAGTGTGTTCATTTGTGGAAAATACTAACAAGTTTTGTTCTGGTTTGACGTAGAGCATCAAAAATCTGAAAACATGTTTATTAGCTCAAGGCAGAAAAAAATCTTACAGTTGCTATGGACCTATTACCATGGAGGGCTTGTCAAACCAAAACGTGACTTTTCAGCTGTTTTAGATTTTCACCTCAGCAGGTACAGAGTGATGATCTGCAGAAGACATTTCACTGTAACACTTTTGTCTTCCTTTCATGACTATTAAGTGACACTTAAAAATTGATTTTGTTGAAGCAGCTTCATTGAAGGTCTCCACTATTACCTTAAAACACTCATAGATGGTTGTGAGCTTAATGAAAACACATTTAAATCCCCTTCATTATGAAGCACTCCAACCTGACAACATATTTTACAATTTAGAAACATCGTTTCTCGACAGAAGCAATCAACTCATCGTACAGTGAGTCTTTCCCAAACTGGATAAATAACTGGATAAATAAGGCATTCAAAGAGGTAAAAAAAATCCTGATGTTAAGGGCGTCAACACCAGACAAGATTCCCATTGCGTTTGATCATTGCTTTAGATCCAATGCAATTAGATCTAAGTGGTAAGGCGAATAATCCAGGTTAGGTCCAAAGAGTTAGTCTCACTTCACTCACACAACTCCCACTTCCTGGTTCCCTTTTTCCGTTATCTGACATTCTCATTTCGGAGTCTTTTTTGGACAAGATTAATAAATGAAATAGAATCACTTCAAGTCACGCGAACATTTAGAGTATGACCCTTTGAACCCTTCTTCCCACTCAACCTCTGCTTTTTTGTGTTTCTTTCATTATCCATATCTTCCTCTTTTGTCCACTCCTTCCACACTTCCTTCCCTCGTCCTTCTCGTTGCTTGTAAAAAGCTGCTGTGCATTCATGTGAGATCGTCCCCCAAAACACTCCAGTCTCTCATCCCCCACTGTAAATAATTCACACGTTGGCTTTTTGGACCACGAGGTCACATCAGACATTAGCTCTGAGAACAACCACGATGGGTGAAGAACTGAAACTCATTTTAATTATTTGCTGCAGTCTCAGTGGTATGGATCCTTGCCCCTGGTGTTGCTCCCCATGATCATTTTATCCAAAAATGATGCGGTCATGCTGTTTTTGGAGGCAACTGCGCTGCAAAGAAAAGACAAAAACCAAATCCCGATGATGAACAGTTTGTTTGGACTTAATGAATCATTTTGATAGGGTGTAAGGATGAGTAAGCTTCTGCTCACAGAACCTAGAGGGAAGAAAACCAGAGGCTGTTGATAAGAAATTCAGAAAGTTTGTAGCAAAAAAAAACCGTAGAAATATTTGTTCTCTTGTCTAATAATGTGCAATTTTTTTAAGTGATGACGACATTGAGTTAGAGGGACAGTATGTGAATGCGAATGCATAAGCAATGTTTCTTAAATATTATTCACAGAAACGGTCTCCAAATGGAATCAGATGGAAACAGCAGCTCAGGACAAAACAATTAAAACTCCGCCCTGAAACATGTATAAACCATGACATGACCTGTCTGTTTGACTGGTGATGATTCCCAGGCTGGCTAACCCAAAAAAGTAGTTTCCATTCGGCATCATTACTACTCTGGCTATAGAGGCTGAGTAGTAATTGATTGTCTAATTCTGACAGTCAGGATGCACAAAATGACCCCTCAAGGAGCTTACATTTATCACTTGAACAGCACTAATGGGCTTCTTGAGCAGCGTGCACAGTTTGAAGGTTGAAAAAATGACAAATTTGAATGACATGCCTGTGTCTAACCTACTTATTTACCTACATGGTGTGAAAGTGTTCGCTATGACCTATCGCCTGCAGCAGGGTTCACTGAGCGATCTACAACCTTGGTATTTCCAGCGGGTCACCTGCATGCCCCATACAGGTTTTCTAATTTTTTGCCCGCAGACAGCCGGTATCCACCCATAAGGATACTATGGGTTGGTAATAATAGTGACTTTTGTGCACTTTTGTGTAAAGTAGGAAGAAACAATGAGACCAATTTACAATTTTTTTTAATTTCAGAGCACAGTGAATCCCAATAAACACTAAAACAGTAGTTTCCTGACCCAGAAGGATTATGGGAATTGAAGTTCTTTTTTTCAATGCCTTTGTGGTTTTTTTTTTTTTGTGATCAGAAAAAACAAACTTGTATTGACTTCTATGGTTACATTAAATGTAGCTTTTACTATTTGGACCAAGTGTTGATTGCATCATGCAGCATCTCACAGTGAATCCTTTCATTGCCAAGGTTATAACCAGGTTTACTCAGGGCCTCAACTGGACGTTTGAGTCCAGAACTCAGGAACAACCAACTGGGCTTTTAAGGAAATCCTCAGTGGGTTTGATTGTGAGGTAAAAACTGTTGGAAAAACAATAAAATACCCAACGGTAGCTGGATAGGCTCCAGCAATCCCAAAAACATGAATTAATAAGCAAGTAATGGTAAAGATTCTGCATTGCCAGTAGTCGTAACAGATATTATGAAATATTCACATTTCTTATTTGACCCCCAGAACTGGAGGTCTTAGACCAGCAGTGACATGAAAAAGCCTTAAACACTGTCAGGCTAGAAGAAAAACATATTTCCATTAATGTAAAAAGTTGCTTACTTCAACCTGTTGGCAGATCTGAATGAGTTTGGCCATTTGGTTCTCCAGTTCGCTGTTCCTCTTCACCAGATTGGTCAGGTTGTTCTCCAGGGTTTGCTGTTTGACAGGAAAAGGAGAGAAATTAGCTTGAAACTGAACACTTTGTTTAAAAAGTTCAAGTTTAAAATCACATTTAGTCTTTTTAAATGACTCCTACTCAACATAAAATCAAATTCAAAAAGATTAAATGAAATATTTGAGTAAAAGAGATGTGTTGGAGGAATTATATTGTCAAAACACATTCATCATCTGCAGTTTAGACTTGCAGCATGCAGTTACAGCACTCATGCAGAACTGATTCATAAACAATGTTGAGCTTTAGAAAAACAAAAGCAATATTTACAGAAAGTGTTTAAAAAAATTGGATGTTTTTTTGTGGTACATACTCTGATGTCAGATGCAAAAATCTTCTCAAGAACCCAGATGTAAAAAAAGAATAAATATATATTTTTAAGCATTGCAAAAATAAGAAAAGCAATATTTTTAAAGGAAATGTTGAGCCCCTCAATTATTTGCTACACCCCTGCAAAGTGTATTCCGGCTGGTCAGCACCCTGACCTGAACCAAAATCCGTACTGTTTCCTGGCATTGGAATCTTAATTTTGAAAAACGAATGAATACCTCATCAATAATAAAACAGTTTGAAATATGTATTTTTAATGGCCATCCTCTCTGCTGTTCCCATTTGCCACCCTTCCAAAGGCTTCTGGCCCCCATATAAAATGTTCTAGCTCCACCTCTGTTTGAACTTTAGGTTTGCAGCAGCTGTTCACATTTAGGGCTAACCTTATACACAAAACTTAGAAACAAAGGAAAGGGGAAATTTTCTTTCAGGTTTTTTGTGATCTTGTATCTGAAAGTCACCTCAAAAGAAATACAGTCTGATGGAAAACTCTTTCCGCATTGGACTTCCGATAACAACATGACCGTAAAAATGTTCCAGTTTGATCAAAATGATCATGTCCAGTATAATAAAAAAACTGCTCGACCGCTCTGCAGCCTCCCGCTCCATTTCACCTGATGAATAATTTAAATACAGTACGAGGCTTTAAAAACACCTAAAAACAAATCCATTTACACATTCCCAAGCAGAGCTGGTCATTTCAACTGGTCAGCAAAGTGCAATGAAAAGGCAAAAAAAAATTCCACACGACAGCGATGGTTTATGGATGCAGAAGTGTGAACGCCATAATGAAAAGTACTAAAAGCTTCCTCTCTGCAGCTAAAACTACAAGTCCTTTGTAGCATGAATGAGTACAATTTGAATTAGGGAGTATTTTGTTCCGTTTTTTTTTCTTTTTGCTTTAAATCTCAACAATTCTTGCAAAAATCAACATTGTACTGTCTCAAAAGGAATTTTTAAATCAGCAGAAACAAAACACAACATTTCATTGTAATGTATTCATCAAACAGCTAAAATCCATTTGTTATTCAGCTCTATTCAATATTTTTACATTTTTTAACAGCTTCAAAGGGCTCAAAAGCTCCTCTGTGTGCTTCAACTATCTAACCTTTGATACCAGGCTAACACTGTGATCATTGTTTGAAGAAAAACAACTTCCTTTGCCAATTTTCATGAGCAAACACTCAATTACGGCCCCTTGACCATGACTATTTATCGGATGCAAAACAAAGGACAGGGGCGCACATGAATACATTTCCCTCAAAGCCGTACAATAAAGCACAAAGGATGAGCAATGAGAAGCTGGAGACGAGGCTGCCATTGTGCGGAGGCAAATCAAAAACAACATTTGCAGCTTCAGAGAGAAGATCAGAACAAAGCAGCGGAGGTTTGGAGTGTCCTTGCCTCATGCAAGTCAATGGCGAGTGGGCGGGACTAACACCTGGTTAGAAGGTAGGCTGAGTGACAGCATCCTCATCCATCAGCATCCTCTGCTGATTCCCTCTCTGCTGTCCGTTTGACTTTGCAACCACTTAATTACTCATCTGTCTGCTTATCTCTACCCCTGCAGCTCCTCCCTATTTGTCCGAGCGTGCACATGCCCCGCCAGTCTTCATCACGGCGGTGAGAAGAGGGGAGCGGAGAGGAGCACGGGGAAGGGAGGGGAGGGTGTTCAGGGGGTTGGGCAAAAGGCAGCCGGGGGAACTCACCGCAGCGCTTGTCTTTGAAGCCTCCATTACTGCATCTGACACTCTGCCCGGGCTCACCTGATAAGCCTACAACACACACATACACCTACGTAAGTGCTCACAGAAATACACACAGACAAGCCTGATCACACAACCGTCTGCTACCTTACTGCACAGCAACTACAAGAACAGAGGGGGGGAGTCCTCCATGACAAGTTCTTCGTCCCTGCTGGTGCGATGATTGTGTTTTTCTTACATAACCCTGAATGCAGATGAGACAGTTGAGCTCGGAGAATCTGTTGACGGTTGTTTACCGTAAACCAGAGGCTGGAAGCCGCCTCGTGGGACCGAGTCTAGCTGTTGTGTTTGCACTACTGTGTGCGTTTGAGTGAGTCGGAAGTGGAGAATCAGAGTGTGGGTGCAGATGGGTCATTAATTAGCAACCTGGAGACCAAAATGATTAATACATCAGAAAACAGCCCCCTCCCCACCACCACTCTGGAGACCATAGAGGATTAAGCTCTGTCCTTTGCGTCCATCCATACACTGTGTTCTATGCAGCGGTTTGTGAAGACTCGTGACAGAATCAGCCCCTTAACGTCGTTAGAGATGTTCAGACCATGTTAATTAATACACTGGGAGTGGAATAATGAAGCAAGCCCTCAGTGGGTTCAAGGACCCTGTATCATTTAAGTTGATACACTTACAGATTTTAGACAGGAACATATTTCAAGTTCTTTAATGTCAAAAAGAAAACGTCTATGGTACAAATTTTACGCAAAATAATGGTAAATATGAAGCACTTAGACATTTAGGCTCATAGAAAAAAACGTCCTAAATTAAGAATATCTAAGAATCAAAGTTTTTTCCCAAGATCTAACATCTAATAAAGAATTTAAATTTAAGAATCATGTGTCTTAATATTTTGACATACCCTCTTTTTTGGAGTACCGTATGAGTTTTGATTTATTTGCATAGTTTGGCAGGAGGTGCGACTTATTTGATTTGAAAAAAAAAGCAACAACCACCAGAGGGCACTGTAAGTGTGTATATCAGTGTTTGCTATTGATAGCATGTCTGCCATATCCAGTTGGTGTGAAATGTTAAAGCCGTGAAAATCTCGCAAATCTTTCTTTTTCTTTTACAGCTCTATTCTGAAATAATATGACGTGATGTCATAGAATTTCAGCTAATTTACTAATGTCTCCTCTATGATCAATTTTCTAAAAGATGGTACTTCCACGAATGGAAAAGGACGCCGTCCATAAGTCGCTACCAACCTTGTTTAACGTTCAACATGCATTCATTGGCTGTGCATTCTGCATACTGTGCAGTCTTAAAAATGTGTGTCACGACACGTCATCATGCGCAATTTGAAGCCCAAAGCATGCATTTATAAAGGCTTTTTTTTAAAAAGTGGTCGCTTGAACGCGCACTTCCAAGGTAAGTGGGAACGTAGCTTTACACTGGGCTGGGTGGAGTTGTTTCAAAATGGCACAAAAGAGGAAAAATTCAATGGATTTACTGATTTAAACTGAAATGTTTAGTTGCATCTATGATTCTCTTATTAATTATTTAAATGTTGTGCTAATATACTAGATTCCTCACAATATTTCATGAAGCTAAATATGCATCAATGTGCAACAGTAGTGAATAGATTCAGTCAACAATTGTTGTTTATTCTGATTTGCCTTTCAAGATTAAATGTTCGTTCTTGGTCTTTTATTTTGTTAAATAAATGTTTTCCAAAAGTGTGACTTGTAAACGATTTTTTTCTTCTTTCTCATGTATTTATTTTTTGCTGCTGCGACGTCTCCATCATGCCTGGTTTGCAAAATCTATAAACTAGTTGAGCCTGTTAAATTGATGTCCTTTGGTAACCAAACTGCAGAGTAAGAAAAAAAAAACGTTAAGGAAAACTTTCAAACTAAAAAATATAAGATATAAAAAGAGTTTTTATTGAATTCTTTAAATGGCTTTTACAGCCGCTGCAGATGGTCAAACCGCTGCTTCAAAGCTTTTATCTGTGATTAAAGAAAGGGCTCACAATACTCCTTTTCTGTCTCCTTTACAGTAACTTTCAGCCAAATTTCAGGGCAATTTCTTTTAAGCTTTCGTGTACATTTGAAGAGAACAACATGGAAAAAAAAACAAAACTTCACAGTAAATATGTCACCTCTGACCCCCACACTGCCTCACAGGCTGAGTAAAGAAAGAAGACACAGGCGTCAGAAGGAACACTGGGATTACTTTCCAAAACAACTCATTCAAACAAAACCCAGAAGTAGGACTTAATAACACAAGACCTTCACTGGTAAACAAACCAACAAAGAAAACACAAAAATCTAAGTCAAATACAGACAAAAACAAAGAAAAAGAAGAACAAAAACGAACAAAACCAAAACAGACCATGATACGTCAGCCTCAATGTTCTGTCTAAAACTTCTGTCTTTTGTTTGACTTCTCATTCCAGATCACTGCTCTGCATTTATGGATTGCATCCCCACTGTCTCTGAGCTGGTTTGAACTCTCTCAACTCTTTGGAAAATGAATTTCAAGAGCTTTTCTATTGGGACAAACTGTTTTAAATGCTGTTTTCCTGTTAGAGCATTTACTGACAGTCACTGTGCGACAAAGCATTAATAGCAAGAGAAAGTTGGGCAGCCGTGGGTTGCAAGAAAAGGTCAATAAGTATTGTGGTGCCATGAGAGCTTTGTGGTTGACCCGGCAGCATGTGCACTGCTGGTTTGAACCAAGCACTAAGTGGAAAATAAACAAACTTCTTTGTTTTTTTATTCAATTCAGTTGTAGCATTGTGGAGAGCAGAAGGTTTAACAGAGAATCATGAAAGTTGTAATCACACCATGAGCTCTTAAGGTGAAAGTTTTCTGTTCTTAGGTGTATTGAACTCAGATGGACATGAATACGATCTTCATTTATGTGTGCTGGGTTCCTCGTGCACCTACCAAAATGAGAGGGACCTGGCTACCTGACATCATCGGCCAGAAACAAAAATTGTGCGACTGACCCTGACGGTAACCCGTGCACTGACTCTGCCTCCTGATGGAGGTTAGGGTTTGAATGTTTTGTTTTTCTAACCCTTGTCCAAAAGAAATTCTGGAAAACATTAATCTAAGCTCAAAACGGGAGTCAACCAAACTATATTGCAGCCAGGTTTACTTGTTCAAATACATAATGGAAGTTTAAAGTAGGTACAGCATTTTCCACAAAGCATTTTAAAGCATAATAGAAGAAAGAGTGCGTTTTATAAATGGATTTATTCTTGTTGTGTTTTGTGATGTTTATGCAATTTTGAAGGTTCACAGTTCTGTCAAAACGTCTCTTTCTTTACGAGTTGCAAAACAAGGTTGGGTGTTATTTCACAATACGATAACATGGCTAACGTGTAGCGGTGTTGGACTGTGTTTTTTTTACGCATTACTAATAGGGCTGGGGGTTAGTGTCGGGCATCAGACTCGTCGTTCATGTCTGGGTTCACTAACTAAACCAGCTGAGCTTTGTCAGAGTCTCTGATTGGTCAAAATTTGACTCTGCAACGTGTATTCGATGGCTGTGCATTTTGCACATTTAGCCTGACAATGGTCAGAAAAACTTGTTTAACTAGGTGAGAACTAGAGAGTTTTGAATACAGAAGCCTGAAATGTGCATTTACACGCGTTATTTATGCGTTATTTATGAATTTTATTGGAAGTGGCTGCTTGAACGCGTGTTGCCAGGGCCAGAGTGAATGTCCTGTTAGAGCTGCCAGAGTGGAGACCTTAAATATACCAAAAACGAACAGCTCCTACTGAATTGTGCCAGCGCTAATGTGACCTCAGTCTAGTTTGAGAGACTAATGATGGGAGAGAATGCAGGAGAGAGTGGAAGAAAGCCTTCAGAGATATCCAACCCCACCTAGAGACTTTCAGAGAGAAACAAACAAAGAAATAAAGAATGCGGGAGGCTGCAGCCGCTTGTTGGATGTTTAGGGAAGGCATTGGGTGATATCACTCATTCACTGATTCAGCTGGAGACATACCATGTGGTGACACTGAATATAGACAGGGCTACAGAGACTGAGGGCTCTGATGAGATGGAAATAGGTCGGCGTCCCATGCTGAGATGAGGAGCATGTGAGAGTAGCGGCACACTGGCTGAACACAGTAACTTCGATTTCCTTCAGTCTCCCCTGCTTTTTTTTTTTCTCTTCTCCATAATGAGATATTTTTCAGTCACTTCCTGGCTTTCTCTCTCTTCATCTATTCCGTGCTTCAATGCCTCAGTCCCTATTCTGTCTGTTTGGTGCGTTCCAGCACAGATAGAACTGCAACTGCTGACAGCCCATCAACTCAAGTTAGATTACACCCCCTTAATGTGACATCATTATGTTCTTACGTCTCAGATCCCTCACAAATGATCCTTTAGTCTGACGGCAAATTCCCATTCTTACGTCACAGAAGGAAAGCAACCGACGCCTTTTCCACACCAGACCTGCAGCCGTGAAGGGCACATGTTTACCAAGCAAGGAAAAAAAGAAATTACAAAAACCGAGTAACAGAAATGAGTCGCCCCAGGGCAACGCATCCAATTTCAAAGCTTTTTCCTTCACCAAATTTCCTTTTGTCCCCCTATTAACAAGCGAAACAAAACACAAACTCAGACAAAAGTGCGAGAAAACGAGAGCGACTTCACTTAAGCCGGAGTTGGAGAAGGTCATTTTACAGCTGTGGTTACCAAGAAGCTTTGTGTGTCAGTAACTTCAGCCTTCTGGGAAAAACAAATATAACATAAAATTCCATAAGCCGATACTCCTCTCATGCTGCCACAATTAAGCATTTAAGAGATGGAACGTCAAGCTTGTTTTACAAAAGGAAGAAATGCTACTTAATACCACCACACTAAGGTTGGAAGTTAGCGAAATCATAGTAACATTTATTTTAGAGCTAACAGTCTGTTTTTAATATGTTGCAAAAAAAAAGTCAAATTATCACGTTAATCAAGATTAATCAAGTACAGAAAAATAACAGTTTTTTTTTCGTAATTGCTGAAATCTAATTCTATGTAACTATTATATATTATTACATTATATATTACTATTATTATGACTATTGTCTAAGGCCCAGCTTTTTATTTGCATGATTGTTATCTTTGAACTCAGCAGGAAACGCCGCTTACATTGCTCCCAGTGCAGGTCTTGGTGTCTGTGTACCGCTGAGTTTGCTGCTTTGACGTAATCAATTGCCCATATACGTGGCATGCGCAGCATAACTGCTGTGGCATTGTCAATGTGTGACTTTGCAGTTCTTAACAGAACCATTGCAAACAAGGCCACAACGCCACAGCTATTATCTATTATGTAAGAGATGTGCCAGTCCTACACACAGCCAGTAGATTGATGGTGCGCCTTATAATTCAGTGTGCTCAATCGTGCAGGAAATACAGTACTCTAAAGGGAACGGCAATGGCTTTTTACATGTTTATGTGTAGAGCTGCATGACATGCTTTAGGTTTTAAAAACGGAGACGTAAGACTTTTCAGTTACATGGGGTCGAGTTAGCACTGATGGCTCTAAAACGTCTGGAAAGTAGTGATAATCATGAGCCAGAAGACTGGCGCTTCCATTTTTATATACTTACAGGGGGACTTTTTAAAAAGGAGAAATCCAAACTTACAGACCACTGCTTTATAAATACCGTACGCTTTTTTTTCTCCTGTCAAAGCTTTTAAAGCTATCCTAAATGGACACAAATCCAATAATAATTCAAGGTTTTAGCTTTGCGTGAGGATTAACATCAAGAAGGATCTCTTTGGGTTTGAAAGGGAAAACTGAATTGTCGTGATTGCTGAGCAGGAGCGAGGAGCTCTGACACAAGCTGGCATTTGACATTGTTTAGGAGACTCTTTGATATGCATGGAACTGCGTATGCTTTTAGCATCAGAATGATTTGTTTGGGTCAGGAACATCACAAGACTTCCAAGAACTATTAGAATATGCAGAGAGAATAAATAGAAAAACAGAAAAATAAATGTTGGATCCATGTGGCCTTGAACCTTTTGTCTCTTTGTTGGACTATTTCCCAACAGATAAGCGATGGATGAATGGGCTCAAAAGATCCATGTTTCATCTGATTTGACTTGCTTTGATTCTCTCAGCTACTCAATTTCACGGATTAACACTGAGAGAGAAAAATAACAAAAGAGTAACGTGGCTGGACCTCTGAATGATCAATACTTTTGCTTCAAGTAAAGAAACATTTTTACAGATTGTTTCAAAAAGATTCACACTGACCTTAAAATACTTTCAGGAAACAAAAGACATCAAGAATGAAAATGGTATGAGGTGTGGCGTTAAAGTTCATGATGACACAATTTGTTCAATATTGGCATTTGATTGCATGTTTTTGTCCCTAAAACAAAGAGGAGTTGAGAAGCTTTCTCAGCACAAACAACCAGGGGGTTTATTATCCAAAAGAGAAAATGAAGGATTAGAAAAAGAAACAAGTCATGGTGAATCCATAACCGATTTTCATTTGATCCTTTAAGCATGAACGCAGAAGGAAAGGAATGCATATATACATACAATTAAAAATATATATTTTATATATCTACACCTGCTAGCACGTACACTGATGCTTTGTCTCTTTTTCGGCATGCAAAAAAATCTTAGGCTGACTATGTCAGGTTCTTTTGAGTTATGTTCACACCTCCTAAGGAAACGCACGGAAACGCAAAATGTGTGTCCTCTGAACGCAGGTTAAAAGTTAGACCAGATCAAACTTCGACCAGTCAGAGACTTGAATTTGGTAGTGGGTGCCGTCCCTTTATTTAATTCACTGAAGTATCAACCGTTTGAACATTGATCATGGAGGAGAAATTGATGATTGCGGTTACATGGTAGTAAGTCATTCATACATTGGAATAGAGCTGTGGAAAAAAAAAAACTGCCTGGAGCAAGCGTCTTTTTTAATTCTTCGTTGTTTTTAACGTGCGATGAATGCTTTGTGGGAACGTCATATCACACTATTACCTATAAAAAGTAATAAGAAAAATAATAAGAGTCAATAGGGTGATGAGTTTTTTATTGAAAGAGCCTTTGAAGATCATATAGTTTGGTATTATGTGTCAGCCATTAATATTCTTTGCCATTTTTTGCTTTATTTATTTTTTACCAGCAGACTCCATGTCTGCAGCAAAGCAGCTGCTGTGTCATCAGGGGGTAGTGGTGTCTCTTTGACCACGGCCAAAAGTGTGTTTAAGAAACTCAAAGTTGTCGTGCTGCTGAGTTCAAGTTTCCTTGAACTCCATGGAAAGAACAGCTGCTGAGGTTTGAGTGTCTCGGCTGAACTGAGAAGCCAGGTCTTTGAAGGAGGCAACCGTCTCCTTTATTCCTGATCTCTTCATGTCAGTGAGAGCACAAGCCCTACGTCAATTCCACAATAACCGTCTTTGAGACAAGGGAGACCAATGGTTGACCATTAATTACAATGTCACATTTGAGTCAAAAGCAATGACAGACTATTATTTTCATACACAAACAATTGACTAGACTGCAGATAATGACTGTCTCAAAGCATGCATAAAATCCTGTCTGCAGCTGGTTATTAATCCCCTTTTTTAGCACTTTTTTTCTTTGGTGCTGCAAAATAAAGGCACGGTGTAAACTGCGGCATTTATTAAAAACCCTATAAAAAAACAAAGTTGTTGGTTAGTGTGAATTTATGAACACTTAACACGGATTTGGACGACTAAAAGAAAAAAAAAACAAGTGTGCTGGACATATTAGTGCAAATATGACCTCTGCTTACATTAAGATATGGCCCCAACTCATTAGTTAGCTATTTGTTATGCAGTATTAAGCACAGAGCTGAGCCCGAATCCAGAGGGCTGCTGCTGCTCTTGTACTCTAGATGACATGCTGTGAGCGTTCGGCTGCTCTGTTGAAAAGTCCTAATTAAATGTCAATCTCCCAAAAGGAAACACATATACAGAATTTAGAAAAGGTAAGAAGAAAATATCAGTAAAAATGGACAAAAAGAAGTTAGACAAAAGTTATTTGGGAAGATTCTTTTGAGTCCACCTGAGCTGCTCTCATCTCTGTGTGATCTGGTGGATTGTTTATTGGTATTGATTGTTCCATTATATGCTAGCAAAACAACTGTAAAAACATGTATAGAAATCTGTCATTTTTAATTCAATCAAAAGTAGCATACCTTTTTTCCAGCACTATAATACGCTCATAAAAGACACGTAAACATGGCGCTTTGTCAAAGTGTTTATTCGGGTGTTATTGCGAATACGCTAACGCAGCTATAGCGGTGTCAGACTGTGTTAATTTGTACGCCTTACTGATAAGGTTGGGAGTTAGTAAATTAAAATTTGTTTTAATGGTAAAATCTGTTTTTTATGCATTGGAAACGAGGTTGGGAGTTACAGGTTTGGTAAACGGGCTAACACCATTAAAACTACAAAACGTAGCTAACGTGTAGCATGTTATAAACAAGTTTTACAATAACCGTTAACCCAGTTCAGAAAGTCTGACTGACTGATAGACTTACAGTATCTCTGGCTCCTTTGGTAACCCAATGGTCAGATACACCTTGAATATGACACAAGTTCAGCTTTATAGTACAAAAAAAATGGAACCTATACAGGAAGAAGAAAAGAATCCTTTTTCAGACTACAAGAGACAAATGTGATTACTGAATTAAGCGATGGGTTCTCGCTACTTTCCTCATAGGATTCTGTTATTTGTTTAGGCTTGTTTTTATAACTGTTATAACAGAGTGAAGTGTGTTGGGTTGGAATCATTCTGACTGTTGAGAATACTGAGACTGTTATAAGATTCTCTTTCTAACACTATCTGACACATTGCCACAAATACAAATATTTTCATTTCACTCAAGTATAAAGCTCAGACTTGCTTGCAAGTGCAAAGAAATAAAATTGCATTCTCATTTTTTTAAGTTTTATCAAGTTTTAAACTGTCTGTGTTTTGTGTTTATCCAAAGACAAGCCAAAAAAAAATTGAAAAAATGCAAATAATTCACAAAATTTAGGACAAGAAACACTTTGATAAAATTAAGGATAAAAGACAGCTGGTCTAAGAATGACATTCACTGTCCTTCATACTTACAAAATCATTTGTTCAACTGAAGCAAGAGAATAACTGACAACATCTCAGATAGGTAACATCTGTGTTTTATGAAGGTTTGGGCTGTCACCACATTAGAGCATCTTTCCTACAAGCTTCACGCAACACCACTTTAATGAACACATAATGATAAAAGTTTTTCCTTAATCCAAAACTAACATAGTCAATGTTGCAGCTTCATCAACAAGCATCGGAATTTAATTCTGCAACTGTTTTGATAAAAGGGTTCAGAATACAACACTGGAACTGCTTCCAGTTAGACTATTTGTATTTATGTCTTTAAGAGGAGTTGTTTGAATGTTTTTTTTAAATGATTATGTTTAAAAGTATAAAAGAAAAAAAAACCTCTTCAAATCTGTACCAGCAACATTGTTGTTGAGTGCTTCTCCCATAGCTCTTTTTGAGGTGAAAAATGTAAAATGTTTGGATCTCAATTCATTTCAGGGAAAATCAAAGGTATCAATAAGGTCAAATAACAGAGCAATGCAGGGGCTGAAGTGATGTGGACTCTGTACCTATCTGTTGCTTTGAGCGGATCACCAAGTCCAAATTGATCTATTGATTGATTGATTGATCTATGATCCAACCCTTACCTGCAGTCACAAGCTATGGGCTATGAGTGAGTAAAGAGAAAAGATCAAGAGCATCTGTGACAGCAAAGCAGGGGTCTCCCTTAGACACTGAATGACTGACCACATTCTCCAAGAGAGACTCTACCAAAAACAGACTTGAACAGAAAAGAAGCTACTGTATTTTCCACACTATGAGGGGAATTTAAACGCTTTATTCAAAAATGACTGTGCTTTATCATCCAGAGTGCCTTATTTATGCAGTAATTCTGGTGATGTTTACTAAAGTAATTTTGAGGGGTACAGGGAGCTCTGTTCTATGAATTGTTGGCAGGAATCAGGGCTAGTCGGCAGCAGAACCTGCTGCAGCTCAGCCAGAGGCAGCAGCCCAGGCTGCAACCCTGACAGTTTAAGTTACCTCTGTTGGAGTCAGATTTGTTTTCTGTGAGTCTGCTTTAGGGTCTGCTTTTCAGCAGATTTAATCCTGGTTTTTAAGTTTTCAGTTTGTGATTTCTTTTTGATACTTTGGGAACACTTATTTTTGTCACATTTAGTTTTATTGTTGTTAGACTGAATTTAAGTAAATTTTTGATTTTTTTTTAAGTAAATATTTAGCAACGTTTCCATGATGCTAAATCATCAAATGATCCAAATACACCAAATTCACTGTGGTCTCCATTTGGACAAATGTGTTCAAAACTTATCTGCAAGTTGCAGATAAGCTCGACTGCCATTTTGACAGTACCTCTCAAAATCACTAGGACATCAGAATTAGAAAGAATTCTTATTTAAGGTGCCCTGGATTCTAAGGTACACTGTTGTTTTTTGCGTAGCCTGGAACCACGTGTGGTTAAACATGCGTGTGCTGTGACGTTTATATCAGACGATGTCTGATTGGGAGTTCTGCCAGTCAATCAAGTGCAGTACTTCACGCCGAGGATGATTATTGGCTAACAACAATTTTAAAAATATTTATATCTTTTGTAATTATTTCATTTTGATGGCCCCCGATCTACCCACACTTTGGATATATTAGGCCCCCCTGCTGTAGATAAATCTCATGCTTTTTAAAGTCAAAATCCAACTGCACAATATCTGTAAATATGCATTTCCACATCTTTCGCATTTTGGACAGCTTTGACACATCAGAGACAGCTTGAATTCTTATCGAGCTTGGACCACTCCAGAGTGTCACCTCCACTTGTTGTCTTCTGCTCAAAGTGATCTCTCGGGGAAAGATGATTGGATTGATACGGAGCAACTGCATTTAATTCCCTGAAGAAACCCACGCTGACAGTTTTATACAGTTTGCCGGCGAGTAACTGACAACGTCGTAAAGTGGTTTTCATCACCGGCCTCCACTTTGTGAATCCTTGCCGTTGTGTGATAACATCGCTCAGGGCGAAGTAATGCACCAGACTTCACTTCTGACACAGGGGCCGGAGCACATTTGTGGGAAGTGAGCGAACGCTTTACAGACATGGACAGCAACAAACTCGTCCTCCTCTGAGGAAAAGCTGACTGGGAATGTCAACAAGCCAAGCTTAAGGTGGAACGATTCTTTAAGGATGTTTCATGGCTCACTGCCTTGTCCTTGTGGATAAAAAACAGCACAAGCTGACATCTCTGTTTTTTTTTTTGTTGTTTTTTGAATTGAGGAGAGAATCTTTTTTGTTTTTAGAGCTGTTACTTCATTACAGCTTAGATTGACCCCAAACTCTCATGCCGTTTTTATCAAGGAATGTCGACATATCGCGTTAATCATGATAAATTAATTACAGACAAATTAGTGTTTGCGTCATTTTTAAATTGCTTTTATCAAATTTTTGATATTGTCGTGTTCTCAGATATAAAACAAGGGTTCAACTGTTTGCTTGCATGAACGTTTTCTGTGAACTCATCTGAAAACATGTCTTTGATCACTCTCGGTGTCCCCATGCCTAGCACGCGCCTGTCGCTGCTGTGACATCATCAATGTGCGACTTTGTTGTTTTTTACATTATCCTGAAGCAATGTCATAACCCCACAAGTATTATCTATTATTTCTGGGTTAAAGCCCGACAAAGTGTTTATCATAAATTGGTGAGGTACTGTGCCGCAATGTCAAACACTTTCACACCAATATTAGGCTAGACTGAAAATGGATTAAATAATTACAGCCAGTGATTACTTAATCGCATGACAGCACTATTTTTATCATCTTCTTCTGTAAGAGCTTTGATGCATTTAGAGATGTCTCAATCATTCAGTTTATCATCCTCTCAGTGCCCTCAGGCCCTAAGGTGCTGGTGGTCCCCAAGGTCAGAAGAAAAACTCATGGCGAGGCCACAAATCAGCACTGTGGGCCTCACCTCTCAAACTGCACAGCTGAGGACACAAGGGCTTCATCCACTGTGGAGGTTTTTGAGAAAAAGTCAAAACTCATCTTTTTAGCAAAACCTTTAAGTTGTTTTTAACATTTCCTCATGTTTTAATTATGATTTATTGACTGTTGTTCCTTGTTTGTTTTTGTAGATTATGTACAGTTTAAAAACTGTTGTTTTTTCGTTTGCAAACTTTTTCTAAAGATGCTTTACATGCTTCCTTGCATCGGGACTGAGTCACAATGAAATCCTGTCTAACCACTCTTGTATTTCGAATGCAGACGTAGAAACAATAATTTTCTGGATCAAGCTGGCTCTGCCATCGTGTCTTCTGTTAGCTAGAAATAAGTTCATCAGCTTGTGTCACATCTTGCAGCAACTGGGACAATTCCTTTCCGATAGCTTTGCGACCAATGTGATCCGAGTGATTACAAATCTCTATGAAGTATGGACCTGACCTAAAACCTCACCTCAACTATTAAAATAATCGTTTGTGGCAGCTCTAGACAGCTGTGTAAAGACCCGGGACAGATGGGACGCAGCAGCTTCAGTTACAAAGTCCTGCGGTGGCCTGACTCAATGTGACACTTTTTCATCTGGAGGTTCATTATTAATGCTCTACATGTCAGTTTCTTCTCTCTTTGGATGATGCTCATCAGCTGAGAGCCAAATCCAGCCGCACGCGTCCTTCACTCGCAGAACAAGAGCAGGAATCTGAGCGGGTGATGCTGCGCGCCTTCATAGCCTTATATTTGTCACCCTTAGACAGACTAATCTGAGCTCATGGACTACAGACGGGGTTCTGTCAGAGTGTGATATGACAAACTTTGGTTGAGGGGAGGGGTTCACGTCTAATATTCTGCATGCAAACAAGGTTGGTTCTCTCAACAATTTTACAAGCAAGTCAAGTCATTGACATGGTTTCAGAGGATGAAAGCGCACACGAGGTGGACATTTTTCATTTTTAAAAAACGAAAAAAGCTTTGACAGGTTTAAAATCCAGTTTAAAAAAAGTTCTAGTTAGTTCTAACTGTGCAGAAATCTGAAATTCTACTCCACCAGCTACGGACATCAAGGAATAAATGTTAACTTAATGAGTAAGTGGTAAAAAACTGCAGGGGTTTTTCTATAAAAGGGCAGATTTATGCTGACTGCTGGTTCAGCCAGATTGAATGTGATGGTAGATAAAGTCAGCCTGCGACCAGTGCAGAGCACGCTGTGAGATTTGCACCTCCACTGTTTTTATCTCTGTCTCAGTTGTAGAATTTCTTTTTTTTTTTGGACCCTGCACGAACACAGAAAGAGAAAGAAGAGAACAAAAATGAATGATATGAAAACAAATCCATGAGTATCAAAAAAATTATAACTAGAGTGGACACTGTTTTCCTTTTGCCATCAGTCACCAGCAAGACTTCTGGATAAAAATGTATTTTTTTGTTCGAACTGATGGAAAAATGTGCTTTCTTTAGTGTGCATACTGTGTTCCGCATTATCAATTAATGTCTCTCAAGCAGGTCAGTAAACCGTGTCGTGTATTTATAGCTGAAGTCATGTTACGGCACCATCAGAACACTTCTTTATGAGACAAGTTAAGTTATATAAACACTCTGAGGAAGAAGAGGAGGATAAAAGACTACGCAAATCAAGAAGACGAATGACAGCAGGAGGAAACCGATCTGCACAAGCTTTTGAAGGCATCAAAAACTGCACACCCATAATCCTTTGTGATGACAGCCTCAAGTGCACACTTCAACTTTACAGCCTTGTGCTTGTCATTTACAGAGAGGAAAACCGCTCCATTAATCAGGTGTGTGCATACAATATGCTACGTTCACACCACACTCAGCAATGCCGTTCACACAGCTACTTCCAATTAAATTCAATGTAGAAGCACGTGAACATGTTTCCTCATGTGGCAGTTTCCCCACTTGTACTGTCCTCTGCACACATTTGGCTGGTTGTAGGTTTAAAATCAGCGTCTGATCTGGGTAGGAGTCATCTGAGCCACACTGTTTGGAGCTGGGCTCTTGGTGATCCAGGCTGGATCGCTAGATGTCACCAACTACTACGATTTTCACAGTCCTTGAACGCACCACTAGCAGCAAAATAGCTCAAAATCCTAAACAGGCACTTTGCTTGAGGTTGAAGTCTGATGTTTCGGGTTTGTAATCAGGGCAAAATATATAGAGAAAAATTACTTAGCTTAGTTTAGCTTAGCTATGCAAGATTTTACCACTATTGTCAGGCTCTACGTACAAAACACGTGGTCATTGATGGTTAAATAATAATAATAATAAATAATAATAAATAATTTAAAAAAAAAATTAAAAAAAACAAAAACATATTTGTTAGAGATGAACTAGAAAACAAAAGCATTGTCAAATACATTAAACTTTAGTTGCATATTAGAAAATATAGCTGTCATTATTAAAATAATAATAATAATAAATAAAACTAAAAAAAGCAAATAAGTTCTGTTATATAATTTTTCAACATTTTGTGCTGAATTCCCTACTTATGATTAGTTCATGAATGCAGCACATGAGTAACCAAAAGACTACCCCCAAAACAAGATAACAGCCCTGAAATGGGTCATTTAAACATTTATCAATTCATTAACACAGAAAAGAGGGAACATTTCACATTTTACTTGCAGAATAGCTGTCACCTTTACAGCACAGCATTTTGCTAAAACAAAAAAAATAATCATAAAAATAATCTTCTTCTAAACTTCTAGTTTAGAATATTACCAAAGATTAACATAAAATATTGATATGTAAATGCAGCTGATCTTGCTTGAAAAACAAATATTTATGTTATATCAAAATGCCAACATGTGTGATGACAGTGGATGCATAAGGGCTTTCTCTGCATATGATCTTATTACTGCATGCAAATCAGCCTCTGGTGATCAGTGACAAGATGTCATTCCCGGACAGTCTGCATACAGTGACGGGACTGAAAATGCTCCAAGAAACAGCTGCATTGTAAATAGCTGTCTAGTAGGAAATTACTATGCAAATGTGTTCAGTTCAGTGTTCTGTCTGACTGGGATAACAAGTTTAATTTTTTGACATGGTGACAACTTTGTTATTAAATGTTAAATGTCCGTCGAGAGCACCTGTTAAATTTGCTCTAATGGAACATTAAAGAGGCTTAACTTCTTTTTGTTTCATTATTAAAAGGCGCTTTGCAAACCACCATGCCATGCATCAAAACTGAAGATATTATTTCCATTTTTTTGTTAAGCTTCTGTAAAAAATGTTGCTTTCTTTTCATAGTTTTGAGCGAAAACTCTACAAACTTGGAAACTTGATCAAAAAACCCCAAATACTTATGTTTTAGATGTATTTTAACATGTTCCCAGTACTCTTAATTATATCATTATTATGTCGTTTTTTTATCAAAAAAAAAAACAAAAAACCTGTGTCATCTTTTTAGGACATAGTTTCTGCAGAGCGGCAGTAGTTCATCAGAAATTTGCCGCTGAGTTGTGGGCGGGACTGTGGATGCAGAGTAAACCCTTCCCCACTTCCCGTTATCCATTATTTGAAATAAAAAAAAAATACTAAAAAATGCAATTTAAGATGAATTGTCGTTAACTATGTCCTCCATTATCAGAAAAATGCCACAAGAACATATTAAAAAAACCCAAAACATGGTTTTCAATGAAGTGGGTCTTTAATGTGCATCCAGCACAAGAGCTAACCTGTGGGTGACTATGAAGACATTCTGAGGTGATGAAAGAACCACAGACCAACAATGTCCCTCTAGTCGTGTTCTGACTGCTTTTCCTCATTGTGCTGATGGAGATGAGGCAGGCGCTACCACTGCTGCGACACGGATGGTTATTAATTTGAGTCCGCTTTTCTTCTTTTGAATACATAACAAGTTTCTATTATTTGAGTTTTCTTTTCAGAAATCTTCAATACAAATGTTTTATAACATGCAGCTGCTTGACTGACAAGCACTATTAAAAGAATGCCTTTTTAATAGGATTATTTCTGCACATGTACTTTAATGCAAGTAAATCTTCTATTGGACAATTGCCTCTTTTTATTATTGTGACATTTGTTTTTCCTGTTTTATTGAAGCGATTTAAACATGCATGCTCACAAGGCCGGATATAGCCACGGGGGGGTCAAATGCCGTGGTAGCCCCCCCCTCCAAATGTGATGGCCCGCACAACGCCACAGTTAACGAAAGAAATGTAAATGACAAAAAGAAAGATGTAAGGATCCACAGACACACAGATGGACAAATGGACAGACATAAAAAAATGTTTGTGCCTCAACAGGGCACAAAGCAGCATCCTGCTTCCGCTTGTCCCAAGCCCGGCAAATGCAGTGGGTAGCGTCAGGAAGAGCATTCAACATCAGACACATCAAATAGATCTAAGGAGAACATAAATATATGGATACTTAAATGGTTTTCTAACCATTTTAGGAGCTTGGACGGATATGACACCCCAAACTCCCAGAACACCCCAGATATTCTACCTGCCCCATATTATGAATATTCTACCCCATAGTGGGGCTGACTAAATCCAGGCCTGCAGGCTCAAAAATTGTGGATAAAAAGGGACCTCCCCAATATCCTGTATCTTCTATGGTACAATGGCACCAGAGAAGTATAGAATATAGATCTAGAAATCACAGAAGAAGATTGATGGGTGGAGGATCGTGGGGAACGTGGTGCTAAATCCCTTCCAGACTTCTGGGTCAATGCTTCATGTGCAGCAGACCCGCCCCCGCTGTGCAACCTGCTAAATAGTTCTTCTCAGATCTCAGTTCACCCAGAGACAGGGATCTTGTGGGTCTGATTTCAAAGTCGGGTCACACCAAAGACTAAAAATGGGATGCAGTGCCCCCCTGTTTGGCACTCAGCATCAAAGGCTCAAATGTGGGGGTTAAATCACCAGACGGTGGAGCGCAGTCGGGACTGCTCGTGGTCTCTTGAAGCCTCAGGGGGCGAGTCATATGCAGGGAGCAGATTTTGCCCTCTAGGTGTGTGAAATTTCTGTCAACTTTACGGAACTGAAACTTGAAAACATGAGTCTTTAGAAAGGAGTTGGTGAGATTATAATCCTTCCATGAAACAATTAAATCCGCTTCTCTAATGCTACTTTCACACCGCTCTCTCAAACATGCGTTCGAGTGACCACTTCCAATGAAAAGTCTTTGTAGAAGCTTGTCTTGGGCTTCCATGTTCAAAACTCGCATTCACATGTCGCTACACAAGTTTCTACGGCCGTTTCCGGGCTCTACGTACAAAACGCGTGGCCACTGAAGGAAGTTAAACCAGGTTGAACTTTGACCAATCAGGAACCTGGATTTGGTAGTGACGTATGGATGCTGTTCCTTTTCATTCACGGAAGGGCACCGATTTGATATTTCAGACCGAGCCGCTTCCAGCTGTAAAAGTGGTGTACATGTGATAGTAAAGAGGTTCAAATAAAGAAGAAAAAGACGTGCCTCCCTATTTGTCCAGTGTAAACACCATGGGGTCAGCGCCATCAAGAATCAGAGTTTAGCGCGTCAAGAAATGCCCAGTGTGTCTGTAGCTCAACAGTTTGGTTCTGAACCAGCTGATCTCTGATGACCTGACCTTTCCATAAGGCTTGATTTTTCTTTTTGATTTGTCAGTCTCAAGCGATTGTTTTTGGTCAGCAGCATTACGACAAAATAGAATAGAAGAAACAAACATCTAAAGATGTTTGAGATCATGTAAGTGTGATTGCTAAACTGACATGCAAGGTTGCTTCTTCTCTAATCTGATGGCCTTCATCTTGTATTTCTGAGGGTTATTTGCTGCTCTGAAATGTCTGACTTACTTAAGTATTCAGCTCTTTGATCAAAGAAGAATTCAGAGTTTTACATGTAAAGCAGCTGAGGCAGTGAAACTGCTAAAAAAAAAGGGGGGGGGGCCTCAGCCTTGCAGCCAAAACTGGGATAAGCTCTGTCTTCTGAAATTGAAAAACATTACATGCAGCACCTGAAGCAACGTTTTATTTATGATTTAAGGAAGCTGTTACAAGCGCAGACAGAATATTCAGCAAAAATAGAGGCTCATTTTTGCATGTTATCAGATGCAGTCTGCGTTATTAAATTATATTAGAGCGCATAATATGAAAGGCCTATTTAACTTTTTATTATTATACTTCAGCCAAGTTGTAATTAATCAGCCAAGCTGCGTCTGGCAGTCATTTATGCATTTATTTATCTACTGAGTTCCAGTCTTGAGAAACATGTGCTTAAGTCCCACAAAAGTTGGACCTTTTATTCTGATAAATATAGTTCTAACGATTAAAATCATTATCAGAACTTCACAAAATATAAAACAAGTCCAACATGAATCGTATGGAAATTATTTCATTTAAGTGATAATGCAGAAATGTTATTGGTTTGGTGAGCCACTGAAAATGTTAATCACTTAACGATTTAAAGCATATTTCACCAGTTCAAGCTCTTCTTCTCACAGTTCAGTCTATAGTTCAAACTAGCATTCCCCTGCTGTTCCTGTGTGGTTGCCTCATAACAGCACACAATGGGAAGTCTGTGCTCATGGACACACACAAAAACAAATAAACAACGACTCCAGAATGCTTTCTGTTTATACATAAAGATACACAAGAATGATTCGTGTGTGTGTGCGTGTGTGTGTGTGTGTGTTGGGGAAATTCCAGGCCCTGACATTCCACATCCAGTTGAAATATTCCTGTCATGTTGTGCAGTTCTGCCCGTTGACTACTTGCCACAAAGCAAAGCTGCTGATGAGAGACGTCAAGAATAATGAGGAAAACACTCTGAATAACAAAGCTTCTGTGTGGATAAAAAATCATCTGCTGTATAAAATCAACTTAAGACACAATTTTTCCAATCAAGCTTCATTTTTCCATCTGCGCCATTGATTGTATTTGTGAACTAGACTGAGTGACCCCTCTTGCTCTTGTGTTGTGAAACAGGAAGTACTCGCTGGTTCCAAGAAGCCAAAATCCTATAGACTTCTTTTAAGAAATAAACAAATATTACTCAGTCATTATACTTATCAGAATAATCATTCTTTCTTTGCAAATTATTCAAGTTATAAACTGGCTAATCAGAACAGAACAGCATTAATAACAGTTTGTGGTTCCTGCTGACCTGCACCTCAAACATTTTAAATATCTGATTCTCTTCCAATAAGCTCATTCCTAATTGGTGAGAGTGGTCGCCATAAAAACGTTGACTCCGAATAATTCAGACCAACCACACACTGACAACGTCTGGCTCCAACATGACGGCACCCATTTCGAGAAAAAAATGACACTGAAAGTGTTTGGAATTCCATCAGAATTAACATTTGTCCATCTTGCTGAACTGTAATGTGGTTAAACAACGTTTGGGAGTGTGGCTGCCCCACTACCACATGTGAATTTTGATTTCTCTGTGGTTGGACATGGACTGCTTTGGAAAACATCTATTCAAATCCAGCCTCTGTGCAATTCTAAGGTCATTCACATTAAAAACGATTCTGTTTCTTCCCCCCATTAATTCCTTTCATGAATAACGCCGCCTTCAAAAGTCCCTGCTTGGAGGAAAAAGTCACAAAAATCCTCATAGTATTTCTAAACTGCTTCTTAAAAAATCATTTTCACTGAGTGTCAAAGTGTCAGAGACTCAGCTTTAAGCTTTACTATGCTGTCAGCTTCTTCCAGCTTTAACCTAAAATACACCAACACTTTGCACTGTACGGATCAAAGTTTTAAGACTTTTAAGAATTAAAAAAAAACACTGACACGTGCTATATGTAGTTTTTCTAACAATCCATACAATCAAAATTAGTTATAAGGCTAAAAATTACTTTTGGTTTGACCAAATTACAATAAAAGAACATAACTTAAAGTTATTTAAACAAGAACTTTCCAGAATGTGAAAACACTACTTGCTATGCAAAGTATATGTCTTTAAAGGTTTCTTAATTATTTCTTTGTTAATCCAAAGAAGACATATTTTCCAGCCAACTTTTAAAAACTGAAACATTTTATTAAGTCTCAACCAAAATGTCGGTGTAAGCCTTGATCACACTACAAATTCATGACTCCATTTTTAACCATGCCTGTTCATCACGAGGCTTTTTAGGAGGGAAGTGAAACACTTTTCCGAGCCTCATTTTCTATAGAGGCTGATCACCTGCAAAGAAGTTTGAACTCTGAGGAAAACTGAATGTCTCGTGATTTTAGATAAGTCGCTGCGGTTCACAGATGCTGAATATGGGGAGGATGTGTGACAAGACACTTCTTTAACTCATCAATCCTCTGAATAAGATCATTTTAGCTGGTAAAGGATCAAATGATCAAGCTCATATTCTTCAAAGCTTAGACCGTATTTCTCCGTTGCACAGCAAAACCGAAGGTGTGTGGGAATGATGTGTATGCAGCAGCAAGGATTGGAGCAACGAGCTGTTTTGTAGCTTAAGGTGAAATTATTCCCACTTTGTGGCCACTGTAAGCAAATTCAAATGAAAGAACAGTAAGCTAAAAAGTAGAATTAGAATAAAAAAAACTATTTTTGTGCTCTGCTTGGTTCAGTATTTATTCAAAGAAGTACAATAAATGTGAATTAACAAAAATAGAATAATACAAAATATCTGCGGACCCAGTTACATTTTATTTTGAAACCACTGGATTGTCTTTGGTCTTAAGAAATATACTAAAGTAGTTAAACACACACTAAACTAGGCTTACTTTGTGTGCTTCAAACATTTACCTGGATATCATGCAGATTCTTGATCTCTGATTTAAGAAACTGTTTTTTCTAGAATCGTACTCAGTTTGTTGCAGTTGTTTTCTTTTTAACAGCACAAATACACAAAACTTTATCTGCAATAAAAATAGACTGCATCCACTGCTGCCTGGATGGCAAAAGAAAACAGTACAGTAAAATGTATGTTGTATTTAGTACATGTTTTTGTATTTATGGTACTGTTCTAAAAAAGAATAGACATTGAAGCTACAGTGTCCTTCAAAAGAAATGTGTCTAATCAACACAAGGTCCTTTAGGGGAAAAGGTGAGGAGCAGCATTCTGCGGGTCCTATCCTAAACAGGACAAACTTAGACAACATATACTATAAAGTACTTTAGAGATAAATCACGGGACACAAAAAATCACAATAGATCTAATGATAACTCAATGAATGTCTGTTTGGTATCAGAGCAAAAATGATGGTTCTGACAAATATGACTGAATAAACATTGCTTATTTTTCAACAGAAGTCTATGGGATTTTGGCTTCTTGGAGCCAGGATGTACTTCCTGTTTGGTAAGCGAGGGGGGAGGGGTCAGACCAGTTTTTTTCCAGCCACGTTCACATACCTGTGGGCTTGCAGAGCCAAAAACCTGTGACCACTGCTAAGCAGGGCACGTTTCAAGGTAGCTGCCACACACCAACAAACTGCAGGCCTGTGAATCTCCCTTCCCGGTGAGGTTTTGCTGCAGCGTGAGGGTATCTGAGTGTAGTTTAAACATGACAGACTGGCTAGGAGCCAAATGAGAAGGAGGGAGAGGAAGGGGAGAGCAGACAAAAACAAATTGACAAAGAGCAGGTGGGAATTATGATGTCTGACTGCCTGCAAACCAGAGAAGTGGGAGGATTTGGTGGCAGTGATGGATGCAGCAGGAGTCTTTGCATGAAGGAAGAGTGTAAGGAAAATTCCCGATAAATTCTGAGGTGGGGGTGTTTATTTTTAATTTGAGTAGGCCCTTGACATGGCAGCTTTTTCATTTCCTTTATATCTATCTATAAATGATTGATTTACACTGAGATCAGGTGTGACCTACTTTAAAAATTTGTCGACAGAATTGAGTAGCATCTGCCTGTATGGATGTGATAGAAAGAACCAGAAGAGCGTGTTTGTGCTAATACAAACAACAGAAGCTCACTCCTGCAAAAAGCAAAGCCGATTGGGTTTTAAAAATGACGAGAGAGATCGAACATGACAGGCCCATTCAACTTGGAAAAGCTGAAAAGTGCCTGAAGGAGCTGAAGAGGATGAAGAACAAAATATATTAGAGGTGAGAAAGGGGGGAAGGAAGAAACGTTGTAAACAGAGAAAAAAAGCCAAAACGCTGGCAGAGATGGATAAAAAAAATAAGGAGCAGAAAGGTAAAGCTCAAGTACAGAAATGTGGTCTGATGTGGCTAAAAGCATCCTTCATAATACAAATTTGGAAATGCTTTGTATTTTGTTATCCATAATGTAAATTTATACAGCAAACATACAGATGAGATTGGAGAGCCTGGCATGCTATGCTGCACATAAAGACGGCTGCTGGAGACCAAATAATATTAGGATTATGTGAACGTTAGCTCTGCTTTAGGCATTTTTCATCAAAGGCAACTCATTAGCACTTTAAACTAAAGTACACACACCTACAACCCTCAGGATCCTCAAAGCCAATTTAGATAACTTACTTTATAAGTAAGAAAAGAACACAGTCCGAAAAAAGAAAAGGAGAGGACCATGTTAATGGAATTTTTCAATTATTATCGCACAATAATTATCCAAAAGTATCTGATTTTTTAAATAGATACATTGCATTTGATCTTATTTGTTTTTCCCACCTGGTTACAGTTCTCACAACAACATAGAAACTGATTCTTTGAAGTTTCGTTTTTAGTTTTTTTAAAAACTGAATATATTTTGGAATAAAATCAGGTGAGCAGAACTTCTGGTTGTTAATGATCCAATATGTACCCAACAGGAAGCAGTATAACCAACTGTTTACCATCATGCAGCAATGTGACTTTTGACTTCCGGAATGAAGCATGTTGGAAAACAAAAGCCAGGTCACTTCACTTTAATGAAAAGCTGACTAAATTTAAATCATAAATAAACATATGGACTAGTTCAAAAAGGTTTGTTTTTACAATGTTAGTCTTTTTTTCTTTTCTTGCTTTTGACAACTGTTATGAGTAACCTTAATGTTTAAAAAAAAATGAGCAAAAAGATGCTAAAAAAGTGCACATCTTTACAGTTGTTAGATCAGTGGTAAAACTTTGACAAATGTATATACTGAACTACACAGTGCTGTGGTGGAGGTGGTTGGAGGTAAAACAGTGAACAAGAGGGAGGCAGAGAGCAGTTGGCAGCAAGAATATTATAGGATAGCATATAAAAAAAAGAAAAAAAAAAAAGAGAGAAAGAAAAAAAAGAAAAGAAAAAAGAATAAAAAAAATAAAAAAAATAAAAGCTCTTGCAGAAGTGGCTGTTGACCGTTGCGGAAAAAAGACGTGTGAAAGCAAAGACCGCGCACACTCCATTCCACGCCCAGTGTGAACCAGGCATTAAGTGTTTTATAAGTGTTCGCTGAGACCTAATGCTCCAGCATGCCTGTGCACACCCTAAGACAGTGGGCCAAATGCAGCCCGCTTTGAAACTACACAATTAGCTTTTGACAACAACATGTGGTTCCTTGACCTTCTGAGCCAACTGAGAAGAATAGATTTGTTTCTGTGATCAGAACTACAGTGGTTTATACTTCTGAATAATATCACTATTTGTGGGGTTTTCCTGTTCACATAACTCAAATTTAGAAGTTTGACAAAAGCATTTGATTGTAAAAATATTCATTTCATATCGACCTAGGTTTAACGCTGATGTTTTGGATGTTTACATGTAATTCTTTATGTTTACTTTATAGATTTATTTCTGGTCTTCAAAATATGACATTTTCTGTAATTTTTGTAAAGATGTATTTACATGTAATTCTTTATGTTTTATGCATCGAAGTGGAAAGTATCCCTATGGAATTTCATGTCTTTCTTGAAATTGTTTATTTGCATTTAATCTTATTATATGGGTTCAAAGAATGCTGGCTGAATGGTTGGGCTTTACCAGATCTGGCCCTGTTTGCAAAAAGTTTGGATAGTTGGTGGTCTATGACTGTCCCCCGTACAGATTTGCACAAATTTTACCCGTCAACCGCTAGTGTCCACCCCTAAGGTTAGTTACAGCATAAGCAGTAGGTTGTTAGCCATTTTTATTCCATCAGCCTCTGTTACCCAAGGAAAGCCATACTCTCACCACTGGTGCACAACAGAGGGAATTAAGTGATGGGGGATCGAAAAAGAAGTCAAAGGTTAAATAGATTGACCTGAGGTCAAACAGGATGCTAAGTGAAATCATTTTCACCAATCAATGTTAGCTTGAAAAGCTGTCGGCAGACTTGAAAAAGACCAGCTAATAGTGAGATTTGTTTCATAAAACTAAAGCGTCAGTGTGTTGCTTTTCAGTCAAGACTGAACAATGACGAAATAGAGCAAACTTGAAAGAAAAACCATAAAGAACACCCAAAATTACCAGGCTAGGAGGCAAGCTACAAATTAACTTCAACTAGAGCTTGAAATGGGGTTACTCTCTGAGATTTGGGGCATGTTCAAAGTCCAGAAAGTTCAAATCCTTCACTGGGCAGTGCTGAAAAGAACCACAGGCAGCCATGGACAGTGTGTGTGTGGCAGACAGCTTACAGTAAACCCTCCTACAGGCTGGGGGGGAATAGGGTCGCTAACACTACTGAAAATAAACCCTCCTGTGATGTGAGTTCACTTAGTGAGAGGTGTTGAGCAGGAACATTTTCGCTGACACCGTGCTGCAAAACTGTGGGCGACAGCCACAGTTTTCATAACACAAATCATCAATAATACAGAATGTGGGAGTGCATTTACACCAAGATGAAAAGGATTTTCCTGAGTCGCTGAGAACATTACTGCTGTGTTTTACCTCCAAGACCTGATGAGATTGATTCCTTTTTGCTGCACAGGGACCACGAACAACGCAAAATTGACACGCTGCTAACGTACTCTCACACCTACACTCTTGCACTTTATGACTATTAAAACACATCTGTGCTATTAGTGAAGCGGGGAGAAAAAAAAAAGCATGTCTAAATTAAAGACTTAAACACCCTTTCTTAAAGAAAATTGTGCTTTTTGCTGTTTTTAACAAGTGCTGGTGGCATTTTTCTGATGATAGGGGACATATATGAAGAAAATTAAAATAAAAATCTAATTTCCAAGTATTTCTTTATTCAAATTATTATCAATCAAGAGAAGACGACAAAATTCCACTTGAAAAAGAGCGTATTTGTTATGTAGGGAATATATTGGGCAGGACACAGGCTCCCTGCTCCACCCCATTCTGATACGTCCACTGTAAGCTTGTAAACAGCATGTAAACAGAGAGCTCTCAGCAATGGGGAGAAGAATGAGAGGCAGAGTCTCTCCCAAACAACAGTCCCGCCCAGAATTGAAAAGTGAATTTCTAAAGTACTACGATTGCTCTACAGAAATTATGTCCTTGTCGTTGTCCTTGAAAACGACTCAGGTTATTTTATTTTATCTAAAAAACGACAACAACAACTGGGAATGCTCTAACAATAGATCAAAAGAAGATCAAAGTGAGTCTTTGATTTTTAATCACTTTAAAGGTACTTGTATGACAATTAAATAGTACCATTTAAAAAATGTTTCTCATCTTTTCACTTTTGGCTTTGTTTTGGCTCTTTTTGCAGAAGGATGTATCCAGTTTAGCACAGATCAAGATCAACTTGTCCTATCTTCTCATCAAGCCTTATCCTCCAGCACACATACTTTGGAAATCATTGCATGAGTTCTGATCCTCCAACTGGCAAGTCTCCACACATCTGAACAGCCCTCCAGCCGAGGAAGCACGCACTGCTACTCATTACAGCATATTAAATCGTGTTCGTCTTTCTTATCATTTGAAACCTAAACTCTGCATTACATATTTTGCTTCTCCTATCCCTTTTCTATCTAACTTTCCTGTAACTAAAACAGAGGCTATATAATAATCAAGTGATGCACATTCAGTACCGGAAACACACTCAAAGTTTTAAAGCCAGCCAACAGAACTGCTTTGAGCTATTTTTTTTTTTTTTTTTTGGTGGAGTTAGCACTGGCGGCGGCCTTCCTCTGTTGTTTTTAACCCTGATTCAGCAGTCCCTCTTTTCACGCCGAGCTTGTGAAAGCTCAGTGTCCACAGGGAATGCCAGCTCATCGACTAGTATAATGACGACCCTCCCTTCTGGCCTCCATCTCCCTTCGCTCTTTCTCACTGGTAAACCGCACTAATTGTCTCCTTTTTTTCCTGTGTAGTTGGGATCAGCCTTTCTGTGGTTCTCGGTTACTAAACAGAGCTGATGTGCATTACTCAACCTTTGAGGGTCTGAAATTTGAGAGTCACCAAGACATAGTCACAGGTATACAAATATTTAATGAAAAGAAGGAAATATAACACATTCCATTGTTTTTAAACCAAATTATCATCGTCCTTGTTTTTAATATCAGTTTTAAGACTTCAATCAAATGTACAACTATTTCATTATGTGTTGATTGGTAAAGTAAATCCAAGCACCAACCTTTAGCTTGTCAAAGCGGTCTGTGAGCGAGGACACCTGGTGCTCCCTGTGGCGCCCCACCAACTTGCAGAGGGAACATATGAGCTGGTCGTCCACCAAGCAGTACATGTTAACCTTCTCGTTCTCGTGCTCCAGGCAGGTCAGGCCGCGGAGGTGGGTGTCCGGCACTGGCTCCACCAGGCGGTGGCTGGTGAAGGGTTTCTTGTTAGGGTGTGTTGCGCGCAGGCATCGGTCGCAGTACGACACCTCACATGTAACGCACGTCTTGACCGCCTCACGTGGCGGATCCTGCTCGCAGAACTGGCAGCTGATCCGGGACTCCATCTTCACAACGATGGCCGGGCTGTGGTTTGCGTTGTTGTGGTTGATGTGATTGGTGTTGTTGGCGTGCGGGTGCGAGTGGCTGGAGGTGGCCGGGCTGCCGCGGGCACTTCCTCCGCCTGTGCCACCACCGCCGCCGATCGTCCCGGCTATTGTACCGCTAATGGTGGCGGTGTAGGGCCGCTGCGGCTGCAGGCGCCGGCTCTCTGTGGGGGAATTGGGTCCACTCAGGGAGGCCTTTTGGAAGCGGTCAATGATGTTCTGCAGCGTCACATTGCGCTTCAGGCCTTCTAAGCCACGGTGATTCAGCGTGATGACGTAGCGACAGGTGGGGCACTGAAAGGCTGAGATGGATTCCAGGGGCTTTGTGGTGGAGCAGTGAGACACCAGGATGCGGTGAGCGCAATTGAAGCACAGGCTGTGGGCACAAGGCAAGAGCAAAGGATCTTCAAATAACTCCAGGCAGATCGGGCAAGTCAGCTCAGACTCCAGTGTTTCCATCTTCAATGAAACCAATCTAAAGAAGACATCAAATCCCACGGAAGCTGGCCAAGTACCTAAGGAGAAACGAGAAAACAAAATAATTTTTGAGGCATTTAGTAATGAGGAAATGTCAAAGAAGTAGTTTTAAGTTATATTCTGGTTTCACATGAAGCACAAATGAAATCATTTTGTTGAAAACAAAGGAAAAATTTAAAGGCAGCATCTGTGGGGTTTTTAAATATTTTTTTTTTTGACAACAGTGTTGGTAAAACTTCCTGTGGAAGCAGAATGTGGGCAACAAGTATACACTGCTTTAAAACTCTTCTAAACGTATATTAAACTGAAGAAAAACACAACTAAATCCAATGGCTCGAAATGATGAGAATACTATAAATGCACCAAAACTGTACCATTCATAATTTAAAGTCTTTCCTGCCCTGCTGTGTTTCTCTACATGGAATACATTTTTATTCAGGAAACCCATTACAAAACAGTCGCTTTTAGTATATTTTGAGAAACTGATCTATCAGAAAAGCCTTTAGCAACTTAGTGGCCTAGTGGAGTAGTGTCCACAATGAGACTGCAGGGCTGTGGGTTGAAATCCACGGTTGAGTCATACCATAGACTAAAAATGGGACTCAATGCTTTCCTGCTTGACACTCAGCGTCAAAGGGGTTGAATTTGGGGGTAAATGACCAAATGGTTCCCAAGTGCAGCTGTGTCTGCAACTTACTGCTCCCTGAGGGGATGGGTCAAAGGTGCATAATACATTTCACACACCTAGGTGTGTGCTAACTAATGGAACTTTATGTCAGCTGGGATTTGGTTAGAACAGCTTGTGATGGGTGATTCCATATGAAGCTATATTTGTGCCACTATATTTAGAACAAAAGTCACAGTTTTCAAATCAAAAATTTCTAAACCGCAAACAAAATGCTCAGTTAAAAGAAAAAAAAAACGTTGTAACTTGCAAAATAAAACATTAAACGCTTTTTTTTTTGTTTTCAAAATACATTTCTGCAACACAACTGTTTTCAAATGTGTTTTCTTGAATCTAGCTTTCTCTCTATATTTGATTTTGCATTCTCAACTCGGAGCTTAGCGTGATATTTGTGCTACCTAACAGCCAATCAAATATCACTTCATAGTTTCAGACACGAGCGTTAAAGAACATCCTACAATGAATATAAACTTTCAAAGTTAAATGCTGATGAAATGTCTTATTTGATGAAGATATGTTACCTTTAAGCATTTACCAAGACGGGTCAGACCCCTTCTTCACATAAATTTGATTGTATAGTTTTATGAAAATAAAGTAAGTGCACCAACATGAGGGAAGGTTAGCAGAGAAAATAAAAAATAAATAATGATTTTTAAAAAGAAAACAAGGGGCACTTGTGATGTCTGTGTATTGGCATCCCTTAATTTGCAGCAGCACTTATTGAGCCATTATAACCCCTTAGTCGTATTTAATTTCGACCTTCGACGTGCGACATAACCTGAAATTACAAGTACAGCAACAAGACAACAAGGCTGCAGTTAAAGAGGAAAATTGATTTCAGGTCATCCCACTTTACTTTTCCTAGACTTCCATATCTTTGCACTTTGCTGCCAGCACATCAAGCTGTCTTTCTCCTCGGGGTGGCTTGGAAAATCACTGACATGTGAAATCCCTAATAAACATCACTTCCAGAGGTAATGGTGGTATTTTTCACACTACAAGATGCACTTAAAACCCTTTTTTTCCCCAAAAAACCAACAGTATGCCTTATAATCCAGAACACCTTATAAATTGATTCACTCTGGTAGTGCTTACTGATGTCAGAGCGATTTTGAAATGTACGCAGCATTTTGACAAAATGTCAATCTGTATTTTGTATGAGTTGCATACAAAGTTAAGTATTGTTGTGAATATGATTACACGGCTAATGTGTAGCGTTGTCGGACTGTTATTTCTTTACGTTACTAACAAGGTTCAGAATTAGCAAAGTCACTTTAAAGTTTGTTTTAGCTGTATTAGAATGTTTTTTTTATGTAATGCAAACTGGGTCTTATTGTGAACATGCTAACGTGTAGCTGTGTCGGACTGTTTTTTTCCTTTTCTTACGTCTTACTAAAATATGGTATTAAAAAGGAAATGAATTCTTGATTTCCTTAAATCTGATCATTTTCTATGTTTATTTGAAACAGTTACATAAATAGTTTTTATTTGCTTCTTATCAAATGTTTCATGTTGTTTGTGTTTTCTGTGAAAAAAATTCATGTTTCCGGGAAAATATTTAGCATTTTTTTTGTCAAACTAACACTTTTTAGAACCAAAACAAAAAAAAAATAAATTAACAAATATACCAGCAGGCAGATCCGGCAGATGTCTGCCTTCTCTTTGTCAAAAGCTTTGCTTCTAGTATAAGAAGGGGATGTGATTTTTACCGAACATACAGGTAGTTATAGAGTTCATCAATAATATCAATAAGCTGTAGAAAGCCCAGAGGAGCAGCTACAGAAAATAACAGACTCATTTGGGGTTTTTATGTGATGAATATATGTCAGGCTTCTACTGTGAACTCAGCTGTGAAGACACATCATAAAGCTTTGCTGTAAAATATACAGCTGAAAATAAATACCTGCTCTCAGTAAACCAGGCAGTTAAAGAGTAATGAGAAGTGTTTCTGTGTGTGTTTGAGGCACAAACTGTTTATTTTCGATAACAGCTTCTGCTGGGGGCTAAAGTTTCTCACAGCTGCATGTCGCATATAGTAGATCTTTAGCTATGAGTTAGTAATATGCACACGATGAATGCATATTAAATCATCTTAATTTTTAAATTGACATTGGCTGATATTTATCATACAGTGTTTGCCCTTAAGGAGCGTGAAAGTTCAGCGAGCTGCAACGGAGGGAGCCAGCGTCGGGTCCCGCTTCATCATGGTAACTAATTTATCTACATGGATCAGACAGCTGATGCCCCCAGGAAAACAAATGAAATAGATCAAAAATAGAGAGCAGGAGTCGAAGCAATGTGGGGAGGTATGGAAAGTCCTCTAACCATCATCTAGCTCCTTTTCGTCAGACTTTTTTAAATATAACAAACATAAAACTTGAATTCTTGTCGATAAAACTGATTCTTTCATGTATTTTAAGCAAACAAATATGTTCAATTCAACAATAGTTATTGTCAAATCTGACTTTCTTTATCCAAGACAAAGGAGCTAATCCTGATGTGTCTGTCTAATGGAGGCTGTTATAATTAACAGCGAGCTTTAACACGCCATCAGCAGCCTCATTAAGTTTCAGTTATGTCATTCTGGGGAAACAATATCAGTTATGATTGGAGGCACTTGGGTGCTTTGTGGCACAGGTGCTTGTTCAACTCACACACACATGCACACAATCTTAATTGCAAAGGCATGCACTCGAAACCAATGGTGAATATTTCTATTTGAAAAAATTCTATGTTCAGCTGGTACTCCTGTTAAGGTGAGAAGAGCAATCTGGAAGAGGAAGTGATGCAGTTGATGCCTGAAGATTACAGACTCAAATTTGCTGTATTTTTTGGAGCATACGTCGCATTTTTAGCATAGTTTGGCTGGGGGTGCGACCTTTGCTCAGGTGCGATTTTTAAAAAGAAGCTAGGAGAAGGTATCACTATTTGCTACTGACAGCAACGCAGAATCTCAGTCTTACTTACTTAGTTTAGCGGAATTGTTCAAAACCACATTGCTTCTGGGACTTATACTCAGAAGTGACTTCTACTGTGTAAAATACCGTATGCACACAAACTTTCCCACTCAAACCTAAAAGGACACTGTAATACACTTGCCCTGATTTAGTGCTAGCTGATTACCATAGTATGACTTTTTTTTTTGCTCACAGAGCTTAGAAGAGGCTTCCTTGAAGATTTATTGGTGTGTCTCAGGAGACTAATAGGGTCGTTTTTCTTCAGTTCAAACTTAGACATGCCCCAAGACTTAGCTTTTATCAGCCCCATGCTTGACACTGCAGTTGTGTCTGGCTGTATTTTTTATCTGTATTTTAAAGAATGTTCTGAAAACAAGTCTAGTCAATAAAGAGGGCAACAAATATGGCTTCAAGTTCTCGGTTCGAGATGTTTCACCTCGGGAAATTACCCAAAAAAATAGAAGAAACTCATGTCACGCTTTGGATCATTTGTTACATTCTTGACGAAACTGAAACAATAAGAGGTTGTCCTCTGGGCAAGTGAGGGGACAGAGCTGTAAAATGTGTGGAGCGAAAATAATTATCATTTTGTAAAACAATCTGCTGGAGAAAAAAAGAAAAAAACTAAGCTGCTCCCTACTGAAATGCAATCATGCAGCTGCAGAACCACCATGGGAACGTGAAGAAGATGCAAAATAGTCTAATCAATTGGTTTCTGCATGCAGTTCAAAGTTTTTTGGAAATACAAAGTTCCTATTACTAAATTCCACCATTTGTCCCACACCCATCCACTATCTACACCTACAAAATTCTAAGTAGGGAGTAGTAGGTAGTAGTAAGAGGGAGTACCAGTAAGTAGATACAAAGACAAACCAGCACATGTCCTATGACAATTCAGAGTTTCCATGTACCAATGAAATTGCCAACAAAACAACAGTTCTCAGCACCATGCTCCTGTGCAGTCCTCTAAAATAAAAAATAAAAAAATACAATTTACATATTGTAAATTTCAATTGTTTAATGATCAATTTAAAACTTAAAGAGCAACCACATTAATCCATCCATCATGTGTATTTACTTTGTCTTAGTTAAGGTCACAGGGATTGCAGCAGGGTACCCCCTAAAGCCTTAGTCACAACTGCCCTTATGGGTAGATACAGCAGGCTGTCTGTGAGCAAAAAAATGGGGTAAACCTGCCCAGGGCACCCAGGTGGCCGCATGAAATTTGAATAGAGTAAAACGGCTCGGTGAGTATGTAGGGCGAAAATGTTTGTGCATATTTTTTTCTACGGGGATGGTGCGGGTGAAAGGTCGTAGCAAACTTTCAACAACATGTGGCATGTTAGGGTGATGTGGGTCAGACGCAGGCACGCTTTACAGATTTTTTTTTTACCCCAGTCGCACCTGTCTATGACCCTCCATGGACCCAGACAACCCAAGCACCCACAGCATCTGTACGGTACAGGTTCATGTGACTAAGGTTTAAACCAGGTGTCAGTCTAACATAGCTTCACTTAGGCAGAACTACAATTACAAATCTCCGGTTAACCCTTTTGACCTGTTTCTGTTCTGTGGTATTTCTCTGGTAAACGTTACATTTCCAATAATTGTCTTATACATATTGTCAAATACGTACATGGATCTATTTCATCTGTAAGTGGAGCAGAGCAGGGAGCTTGTGGCTTGCCGTAGTAGCCTCTGCAACACACCTACAAGCTTTTTCCAACGGCATTTTTTCATCTGCTCCAGATTCACAGTGATTTGAAGAAAGAAATCTTCAGAACTGAATTTTTAAGCTCAAATTTCTTTATATATGTCCTCTATAAGTACATGTTAAAAACACCATATTCATTGGGGTGAAAGTGTAACAACTTTCATTTCATTTTTTTTGTTTTCTGCAAAATATGGTTAGAAAATTGATGTGTCATTCTTAAGTATACAATATTCAAGTCCAATTTGTTTGAAAGCATTTCTTTGAAATATAGAGACTCCCAGCCTGACGCTGATGTTAGACATCCATTAAACTAAGCTGCTTTTTCCCTGAGAGTTTTGCAGGACAAAAGATTACTTGCAAAAAAAGACTATAGATTTGTGAGCGTTGACACTGACTCGATAATGCATCCACATGCATTTCCCAACACGTAAACACAACAGTCATAAACAAATGCAAAGCCGTGACGCACTGTGAGTTCTTTGTCGTTACTTCAGCATCAGCTGCCTCTATCAGCTGATTCAGTCTCATGACTTTGACAACTTACAGCCAATAGTTACTTTTCACTGTTGCTTTGTGTGCTCATCAGCTCCTATCCAGCGGGGCCGTAAACACATCACTCCATCTGCTTACAGGCTAATCCCCATTGATGCAACTATCAATATGGTTTGGAGCTAGGGGCTGTCAATCACAGGATCGTCCCAGCAAAGAAAGGTGGGGAGATCACATGGTGGAGGGCTGAAGACGCTCTGGCTTTCCTCCAACAATTAAAGGAGGGAGCTGCCGTGAAATACATTTGGGGTTCAATTATCACAGTTTTGTTTATACATGGCAGAGAAGTTGATTGACGCCACCAAAGCAAATGATGTCAACAACAACTGTGACTCCATATACAAGATATTCATAATATTCTGGCATAAGGTTGTGTCTGAATAATAGATTTCTTGCGTGTTGCATCAGCCGGAGCATTCCTGTTTGTGTTTTATGATCTTCTGAATAATGCACTGTCAGTTTCTGATGAAATCACGACACACTTCTTTTTATTTTGTTTGTTTTTTCCTCTCTTGTCATCAGGGAAAATGACCACCCTCTGTAGTATGACATTACAAGTAGTTATCAAATAAATCAGGAAACATTTCTAAGTTATCCTGCTATTCAAGCCATAAATTCCACTGGACTGTCTGCAGTGTGTCTTCATTGTGTTGTGTCTCAGTTGCGTTGACACACAATAATATAACAATTCTTAATCAATCTGAATGTTTACATTGCCTCCATTATGTCAGAAATCTGTCCTCCGCAACGCATGCAATCTTCACGCAGGAGTTCTACTTCCATTCCATTGACGCATCAATTATAGGACAAAGAAGTCAGAGAACTGGAAACAGGTCTGGGTTTGTAAACTAAAAATGACCATCGTACTTTCAAAATAAAGCGTTATTTTATGTTTAAGATGCCAACGCAATGAATGCACATTAATGCTGCAGATACCGCAGGTGTCCATTTTTGCCATGGACGAAAAAAGTTCAATTTTGGAAGTACAGGTGTACTCAAGACCTCAGTGAGGGAAGAGAGGGCATTTGCAACTTAAATTTCAGATAAGCGAAGAGAGCAGCATGAACTACTTGACATTGGGATGGGCAGGACAAACCACTCCTCCGGGGTGGACCAGAGACGCAATGGAGAAAATGAAACAAACTGATGGCTGTGAGACGGACTATCTAAGCAACACAACAAAGATGCACCGCAGACAGACCAGTGTAAATTTGGGGTAAGGCTTCATGTCAAACTTCAGAGTTCACAAATGTTGACTACAGAGAAGTTCTGCACAAGTTTTGTTAAATAAACTCCATCAGCAAAAAAAAAAAACAAGTCATAAAAAGTGAAAACTTTAGCCAGTAATTATTTTTTTAAACTAGAAAGCAAATATCAGGAAATACTGTCTGCAATTTCAGCTGACTAGGCAATTTGAGAGAATATAATAGTAATTTTCTATTTACCCAGTTCTCTTCTCACTAAAATGAATTGTTAATTGATTTTCTTTTGGACCGTGTCCTCAATTTGCTGTAAAAAACATTGTAATACACAGGGTTGTAACCAAGTTCTAACCAAACAAAAAACAAGCAACAGGTTATAAATGTAACTAATTATAAACTCCCATGGCTTGCTTGTTCAAACCATTATTTATTAAAAAGCTTCTTGTTGGGAAGAAAATAAGGTCTAAAAGTTTGATGAAGACAAGAACTAAAAGGAGTGGCTCTCCCTTCATTTCTCAATGAGTTAGTTCAATCTGGCAGTTGGTTGGTTTCTACAGAAAGTGACCGTTATGTTGTTTAAATTACCTTCACACATTGGTGAGGTGGTGGCATTACCCCTAAAGCCATCTATAAATCCCTTCATCCAAAAAAAAGCAGTGTATGAAGGCCTTCGTTAGTGTTGGAGTAAACAGATATTACTCTAAAGTACTTCATTTGACATTTGACCCTGTTCCCTCAACTGAGTCATAAAATCTAAATGAAACAGGACATTGTTGGAATGGAACTACAGGAATTCCGATTGACTTGATTTTAGAGGCCAATTAAATTTAACAACTCTGCTTTAAAACATTGCTGTAGTTCACATCAGACGCAGGGTGCCGCAGACCACCGCGGCCGGCTCACAACGTGCAGCGGAACGTTTCGGCGTGTGGTCTATTTTTTGAGCTGCCAGAGATCAGCGTGAATACTGGCAGGAAGTTACCCCACAACACATAAGAAAATCCGGTCAATTGTCAGAATGCACCAAATTTTCACAAATGACAAATGCGATCACATTTTTGTATGTAACCACTCTGTAGAAATAAAAATAAACTGACAAACACAACACACGAAATACAAAGAGACGCACAGACAGACACACACACACAAAGGCGTCAACATAGGGGGCCAACTTTGTGAAGCTTTGTGCCTGCGATTGCACCAGCCAGCGACATCAGATCGAGTTCAGAGAGTTGAAGGTGAACATGCGGCCGTTGGTGCACCGATCTATACCACTTTTCATGGCTGTATTAGTTTCTAATAACCTTTAAGCCGCCTGTCAGTGTTGTGGATAAGCACTTTATTGTGTGAAGGACCTCTGCTGATGCATGACACTTAAAATAAAACCAACCATCAGCTCCTGTTAAGCCGGCCCCCATGCTGATTGTTTTTTTGTTTTTTTTTAACATGAACACATCAAAGCAGCCTAAATGAGATTTTCACAAGGTTGTGACAGTGAATAGAAAACACCTTCAACTTAATATTTTTGTCTGTTGGCAGCTTGGCAGTTTGTGGCAATGAAGTTAAGACTGTCACACGCTGTTTTGTCAACTCTCTGAGGCTCTTTTCTCGCGGTGAAGGACCTTATCAGGCCTCAACACAACGCCGTCGCAACTATGCAGCTGCCTCACTTCATGCTGCCTCCATTATTCATGTGCATTTGCCCAGGTGAGAACAAACCCCGGATCACAGCTTATTAGATATTTATACGCAGCTGTGCAAAGCTGGAAGGAGCAAAAGGATGAAGAGAGGGGAGAACAAAGGCAAAGGATGACAGTCAACAAAAGCAAACGTTTCAGTAGGCTTTGAAGATATTGAAGGAGGAAACCTAAACGTCTCATGCTTCAAACTCTGGTCAACATAGTGCATCACCAGTTTGCTGGACTTCTGTTCAGTTCAACATTCAACGACTACAACCTTTCAGAAACGAATATCAAACAAAAGCCAAAATTTTGTTGCATATTCTTCCAGCCCTTTTGCACGTGAGGACTACAACTTTCCGACAAGACAAAACAGCCTAACGCTGGTGCCAGCCTAAAACCACAAGGAGCAATGCAGGGTTTGACTGTATAAGAGAACTGGACTGAGTGACCTCTTCCCCCCTCGCATTCCAAAACAGGAAGTACTCGCTGGTACCAATAACTTCTACAGAGAAATAAACAGTAGTTGCTCAGTCATTATATTTGTCAGAATAACAATACTTGCTCTACTACCTTTTTCAACATGTTCTTGCGAATCCTAATTTTCTTCATGATATTTTTTCTTTATTGCAAGTTATTTAAGTTATAAACTGACCAATCACAAGCCTCAATAAAAGTATGTGGACTCACGTTGAATATTTCAGACGATTCCGACCAGTCATTGCTTATCATCTGGTTCCAACATGGTGACGACCGTTTGGCAAAAAAAAAAGGCAATTCAATTAACCTTATTTGGTTGGAGACAAAGGAAGTGCTTTTCTATGGGTAATGTCAAACTCACTCAGTCCAGTTCTCAAATACAGTCAACGGTCTTGCCCAAGAACATTTTGACACATAGGCAGGGAAGGCAGAATCAAACATGTGACCTATTAAACCTGCAAGTTCTACCTCATGGTCTCTCAATAAACTGGAAAGGTATTTTGCTTATATTAAGACATCCTTTTAAAAGCTTGCTTCGTCTGACATTTGACTTTATTTCAGTTCTAGATGCTTTGCTTTTATAAATATACACCAACACAGTGCCAACTTAATGCTCCATCTTCAAATGGATTTTTTTAAATAAATATGCAAATGTATCTGAGTTGAGTGAAAAAGCAATCTATGGCCGGATAAACACTTCCTCTGAAAAGAGGATCTTTTGTTAGATGGAAAGCACGTTTATGGCTCTGGTACAACATAATACATGTTTAAGAGCTTTTCAATACAAGCACTACAGTCCTGGAAAGGTTATCCAGAACAAAAACAGCAGCTTAAAAGTTTAAAGGCTTCACATTTGAGATGTGAATAACCCAAACCTGCAAGGTGCTGACTCCTTTACTTGTGGCCGCCTGAGCTTTGATAAACAATCACATTTTGGGTCGTTATTGATCCTGGAAAGGTCCGTCAAACCCTTCTATACAAATGAGCAATTGCATACTCAGTATGGGGGATAAATACATTAAAAGTGTTCTTTGGATATCCTTTGGGGGGGAAAAAACAAAGCAGGTTGGAACCTGGAAGGACACGAAGAAAACTCAAAAGGGATGGAAGTTGGGTGGCCACACACATATGAAGAAGCATTCTTCAATGTAATTTCTAGGTCACTTATGTAGGACATTTTTTTTATTAATACACAGTCAAAATATTTGGATATTCCATTCTGAGATTCTTTCAGATGATTTTATCTTGCTCTGACCTGATGACATTCTTTGTGAAGCATCTTCAAGTCCCTCTCCAATCATCTTTTGATCTATTTTCAAAGCGTTCCGAATGATCTTCTAACTATGACTATGCAAAAAAAAAAAAAAAAAAAAAAAAAGTAATTTTCAGGGACAGTTTCTGAAGAGTAACAGGTACGAAATTTACTTTTGAGTTTTGGGCAAGACTGTTGGTGCAGAGTAAGCCTCCCCACTTCCCATCATCCATCTGTTTACACTTTCTCCCATTAGCTTACATCCCCTCACAACCCCAACCTAACATTACTGGTTCAACAAGAATGGCGACCAATATTGGAGCTATCCAGCCGTACAGTTTTGAGTCAGATGGCAGCTTGGATGAAGAGAATTAAGACGTACATGGTTCTATTCGTCTAGTGGTTGCATCAGAATGGAGCAGGGCAGAGAGGTTGTGCTGTTAGAGCTTCTACATCACACCAACAAGCTTTTCCATCTGCATTTTATGCATCTACTGCTGATTGACAACGATTTAAATTAAATAAATACCTAGAAATGCAATTTTTAACTTCATTTCATCGTCTCCATCATCAGAAAAATCAAACTAGGGCATGTTTTAAACACAAAACACATGATTTTCATCAGACTGGGTCTGTAAGATAACCTCCTAAGATAACCGGATTGAATTCTGACATATTGAGAACTGATTTCAAATTGGGATTTTTTTAATCAGATTGACAACTTACAAATTAACCAATAATTAACCAGTTTGGCAAAATTACACACATTTTGAGTTCTTTAAAATGATTAAAAAGCCTTTTCAGGCCTACAATTCATTAGACACTGGTTTTCAGATTATATGTAACATTTTAATCATAAAACACTCTAGAAATGGGCTATGAACAAAAAAATCTAGATAATAGATAAGATGTGCTTGTGAAAACTGTATGTGCACGCATCAGAACATTGTGCAGCTCAACCTCAAAACTGCCTGCCAAATATTCCAGATAAATTGAGTCATATCTGCAGACTCTTCCCTAACTTCATCAGACAAAAACAGAGACACTAATCTGAATCTGGGAATGCCTCTGTCTTCTTTTCTCTTTCTATGAAGAACAGGGGGAAGAAAGAACAGTGGGAAATTAAATAAAAATCAATCTCTCATCTTACTTGAACTTATCTGTTCTTATGAAGGTTTAAGAGCATTAAAAGCTTTTAAATTAGCATAAAAATATGTTCTTCTTTAAGCTGTAAGATGTAATGTGATTTTCTCTGAATACCAACCCGAGCTGCACTGAACCGCCAGTAAAAAACTTCCCAACGCCCAACTCCCTTGATAAGACTACAGCTTTCAATCCAGGTCAAATCCAGAGGGGTTTTTTGTCATTTTGTAGTGGATGGTCAGGCTCATAAATCTGAAGGTGTTTTTGGAAGTGTGGCAAACCTGCTGAGTTATTGATGGTGACCAGAGACAGAGATAACAAAGGAAGGTGAAAAAAGCAAACAAAAAGAGACGGAAAAACACAGGAATGTCATAGAAGTCAACACAAGAATGGATTACGTCCTCAAAGACAAAAAAAGAGCAGTAGGGACCAAGGAGGGAGGCTGGAGTTGAGGGGGGAGACCTTGTCATTAGTATGACACCAGGGAGGGGGTTCCTGTCCTCTATCTGGCTTCACAAAGTCACAGCCTTCTATTTTTACACCCATGTAATGTTTGGCATTTCCTTCACGGAGGGAAGGGTTTTAACTATTGTTTTTCTTGGCTGTTCTTTGACGACTTTATCAAGTGCCAGCAGTTCGTGGCTCTACATATGTGATTAACTTTTAAAATGTTACCATAGTGTTCATATAGCTCCTTGCTACAAGTAAAAACCTCGTGTCATAGAATGGTTTGTCACACAATAGATCAACCAAGAAAACAAATAGAAGAGTCACATGTTTTTTTTTTTTTCTAATGCTGATGTGAATAGTGGTAGGTCATCACAGTACATGTGACAACACAACTGTCAAGTGGCAGATCTGAGCTGGAAGAATGCAGCTATGGCAACAAAGATGCTGCAATGCACTGCAACTGGAGCAGGAACACTTTAAAGTGACATAGCAGACCGCTCCACTTTGAAAGAAGAAGAAGAAAAAAATTAAAAGCTACAATTTATTAAAGACTATTTTAATAAAAAACTAAGTGTATTTACTTTCAAAAATGTACTTTTTAATCTGCGCAATCATCAGATCCTATTTGGCGCTCTTTCTTAAAAGCAGCATTTGAGCCATTCTACTAATTTAGTCAATGTTTATTAGTGCTGTCAATCGATTAAAAATTAAAATAATGAGATTAATCACACTTTTGGATTGTGATTAATCACGATTGATCACAGTGTTTTACTAGGTACATTTTATACAACAATATGCAGCTTTTGGAAAAAAAAATGCCAAAGAGAACATTTTTTTCTTCATTTTTACTGTCTGAAATGTTTTAACATGTAAAATGTTCACTCAGATATCACAGAAATGTAATTTGTATGCACAAAACACATCAACAGTAGGATAAGCAAAACAATAACGGCTTTTATGTCTGCAGTATTACTTCAAGAAAAAAAAACACAGCCTTAAGAAGTAAACATCGTGTTTCTGTGTTTTTAATACTCTATTCTGATTGGCTGCTGGGTTTACCAGAAGAAGTTCCGGTCACAATGTTAAAAAGATTAAAGTACTAAAAATCGATTGAATATTTATTTCATATGTAAGTGACCATGATAAAAGTTAGTGCCCGACGAAGTGTGTGTTTTCAGAAATGAACACACGCCGTGGAAGCCTGAACTGCCTGACACAAGTGGAGGGCGGTGACGTGTTATCAATTTGTGTTAATAAATACCGACACGTTAACTTTTGTTTTGTATTTTTTGTTTTTTTAACCGCGTTGACAGTCCTAATATTTGTTTGAATATATACTACATTTTATGCGTTAATAACAAGGTTGGGAGTTAGTGCAGTTACAGTTGTTTGTTTTTTTATGTGTTGCAAAAAAGGAGTCACAGGTATTGTAAATACGCTAATGCAGCTAACACTGCTAAGGCAGCTAAAGCTTTTTTCATGGTCAACGCGAAGTGTGTTATAAACAAGTTCTAGAGTTACTGTGGACGCAATTCTTAAAGGCTGACTTACTGACGGACTTATTTCTGACTCTTTTGTCTCAGTGCGCCTTATAGTTCGGTGTGCCTCATACAGTATATGAGTTCAAAAATAGACTATTCATTGACAGTGGGTTGTTTAGTCCGTTGTGCCCTAAAGTGCAATAAATACATTATTTCAACTACCTTATTAAAATTATATATATTTTCCAGCTTTTTTTTCTTTTAGTTAAGCTCCTTGTTTTTTTTCTGCTTTTTTCTTTACGACTAGTAAGCATTACATTTAAACTAAAATGCAAACTGGGGTTGCTAAACCCCAAGCACCCCCCCCCACACACACACACACACACACACAAAACATAACACAAACAATTCCAGCTGGGTATCAAACCAGATGTCATGAATTGGATGCTCATGTTCAGCCTTTTACTCTTCAATAAAATGATAATCAGGGCATGAATACTAATAATACAATAGAAATGGAACAAACTTGAAGACATCATCCTTGGCAGAGTTGTGAGTGGATCCTTGAATCAGTCAGGGATTTAGTGACTTTTCGATTTGCCTCTCTGATGTGTTTGCATTGGCCTTCAAACCTCCTCAGAATCTCACAAATATCCTTTTGGTTCAGAAATCTTTTTTTAAATACGTGCCGCCTATTTACACCTACCTGCTTGATCCGTCTCTTTGTAAAGAGATCGCTCTCTGAGCTCGCCTGTGCAATGTGGGGTCCCTCTATTTTTGTCAAAACTACCTCCTGCCTTTTGCTGATGAACAAGATGAGCTTTCTGAGCAGCCGGAACAAAAATTGACAAAAACAAAACGTGAGACTAGTCAGTTTTGTATTTTACTTAAAACCATAATGAAGGGCCACATTTTAAATATCCCATTAAAGCTTTTTTAGAGTTATTCCAACAGAACTGTTGCTTGTAAAGAAAAACTGTTCCGTGTAAAACACCAAGATAAACATGACTTTGGATACAATTTCAATCCAGTCAGCCATTTTCTTAACCTGCTGTATCCCTTTCGGGGTCACGGGGTTGCCATGGCCTGTCCCGGTTACTGTTGTTCAAAAAACGGGGTATATCCTGAACAGGTCGCCAGTCTGTCCCAGGCCAACATTCACATCTATAGACAATTTAGGGTAATCAGTCAACCTATGAAGCATATTTTTGGGCTGTGGGGGGAAGCCGGAGTTTATCCAGACTGTGCAGCCCTGTGTCACAATTTCCATGTTCTAAATTCAAACTTTCAGAGTCCTCTTGAGAAGATGGTGAGTTTGTTATTCTCAACCCAACAGAGGAGAATCATGGGATTGGAAGCATGATAAAATACGGAAAATCGTTGGTTCCTGGTGCTGGTAGGTGAGATCATGGGAAATGTGCATCTCTGCAGGAGTGTTGGCAAACAGCTGCTTGATGAGTGGCTTCCCAGAGCCTGCTGTTGGAATGAGCTGGAAACACACTTCCCTCACAACACCCTCACTTCCTGCTGTTTGGGCAGATAGCTGCAATCATGACTTAAGTTGAAAAGGACACTGTGAGGCCACCGTGTGCCTACAGCGCAACATCTGTCCACCTAAAACTACCAAACAAATTATTTATACAAACTTGGAGTTGGAGGCAAAGTTAAAATGGTTCCTCCTTCATCCCCCTTTCCAACATGGAAAGACGTCTGCGTTGCCACAACTAAAAACATCTTTTTTAACCTTCTTTCTTCAGTGTCCAGAGCAAATACCAGGATGAACTAGATCCGTCATTACTTAATGCAGAATGTACCCAATCTCTTGCCTTGACTGATTCTGAGACCATTTTTAAACATGCTCCAGAAAGCATCAGCATCTGAGGTTTTTTACCAATCCAAAAATTGATTTAGCTATGTTGTTACCCATTACATTTTACACAACACCTGCAGCTATACTAAAATACTTCATATTCCCTTGGGCCACATTCCAGTCATTTGTGAGGGGCATGTACTGGCTCCTTAATGACCGTGCGCAAATGCAACGCGTGGGGTGTGTAGAAATACAGAAATACCTGTAAGATGCTCACATGTACTACTCTCTCAAATTGTCTAATTTCTTAAATTCTCACGGCCAGGTTACGTGCAAGAAGTGCACAAGGAACGTGCGCCCTCACCTTTATTTGCTCTTTTGTTCTAAGCCTGCACTACAACAATATTTTCGCTCTAATGCCCTCTTTACGCTTCATAAAGGTTTTTAATTGCTCAGGTCGCATTGGTGACAAAGCAATCGAAAGGGAATCGCCCGAATTGCTGAGAAATGTGACACAGCTAATGACATCATTCACGATTGGAATTTTACACCCGTAATACAATCACAAACATATTGCGCCATTTAACCTATACTTATTTTAAGCAATTGGAATATGCAATGGTAGAGTGATCTCAATTCAGAAAAGTGCAATTTCCATGATTCAAGATTTTGAAGACAAGGCCACTATTACTTCATTCTAAATGCAATAGGGGTTAGACAATTCCCCCCAAAAAACCCAACAAACTGTCACTCCTGTACAGGTTGGTCCATTTTTTGCCCGCAGACAGACTGTATCCACTCATAAAGGCAGTTCTAACTAAGGCTTTAGATTTTGCTTCACCTTTGCTTTTTTATGGAAATTAGTGGCTATTGAATAGTAGCCAATGTCCATAGATCCTTGCTTTCCGTGCTACTTTCTAAACAGATGCAAAACCCATCCATCTCCTAACATTTTCAATGTCTACCCTGCAGAAAGCAACAAAAGCTTTGCATGCAAATTTTGTGTGACTATCCAATCAGAAATCTATGAGATAAACAGTTTAAAGCCTTATCAACACAAGCAACCCTATCGTTTAAACACTGATCAAGTTGAATGCCAACCATTTAAAGCTTCCAAGGCCACCAGCCAGAGCACGCCCATTGATCTTTGCCAGACCACAGAATGCAGAATGAAGAGGAGAAGAAAACACTTCACTTCAACACTCAAAGGCAGCACACAGATCAGAGCTCAGCTTAAAGACCTGTCAAAGGAAAACTACTGGAGGAAAAACTTTGGATTTTTAATGGGAATTAAATTTTCTATTGAATTACCAAGCTTACCTACACTTGCAAACTTTATACATATAACTATAACGTTAACTTATCCATCTTATCATCCAACTTATCCTGCAATATATTTATTTTTTCCGGCCCTTAAATGACAGAAAAAAAAACCTTCTGGTGAGGCCTACTCTAATCTAAACCATTACTTTTATGTTTTTGAACGCTTTAAGTGTCTTTCTAGATTCATGATGCTACAATCACACCGGTCAAAACACGTTCAATGAAAAATCAACATAGATGTGCATAAATGTGCATTTTAGGCTTCTGCGCTCCTGTTCCTACGATCTGTTTTTAAACTCTACATACAAACCCACAGACATTGAACACGCGTTGAAAGTTAATCCTGTGGAACTTTGTCCAGTGTTGTGTAGCATCAGTCCAGTGTGAACACCGTATGATAAAAGCACATTTAAGAACCCATGTTCAGCGCGTTCTTGAACACACATCACATGCTCGGTGTGTATGTAACATTGCAAGCAGTCGTCTACCATGCTTTAATCCTATTTTCAAAGAGCCCACCAATTTGTGCGCAGCAAGTCAAAGCAAATAGGCTAACAGCAGGTAAAGCCAACACAATTGTGAGGCTCACTTTGACGTGTCTCGGAGCTCATGGCAGGAAGCAGCAACCACTGCTCCACAGGGGCTGAACGATGGAAAAAAGAGAGAAAAATGGGAAGAGACAAATGGAAAGAAAGAGACCACAGGTAAGCAACTCCTAAGACAGAGAGATGGTCAATGAAGCGGATGTCTGGCTTCTGAAGGTTTAAGGAGCAGCCTGGAGCATTGACTGCTCCTGTCTCCTTGAGATGGATGCATTCATGAGTGTACTGATGTGTAATCAGCCTGATGAGCCATATTTGTGTAATGGTATGAAACGGCAAGCTCTGCCTGCCTGGACTCCTGCAGGACGTCTACAGGCTCCATCAGGTTTTTTTTTTTTTTTTTTTTTTGTATCTCAAACATCTGGAGCCGACCTGATTGGAGAAAGAGGCTGAACAGAGCAATCAGTTAAGATTCAGTACAGAGATACAGGTTTCTGTAAAAGAGTTACCCAATGAAAAGCAGGAAACCACACGCACTACCTGGCAGCTGATCATCCGATAACAACAGAGCTTATGTGAGCCGACGCAAAGGCATCCAAAGCAGCCCGACGACAAGCATGTTCCCTCACACTGCCGGCTGAGCTCAGCAGAATTATAAGAAGAGTTCCCCGGCCACTGGCATGCAGGCGACTGATGAATTATGTCTAACACTTCAACACCTCGCCGTTGGCTTTGTACACTTCATCCCACTTTTGACAGGGCATGGGTTCTGGGGTGGCAGCCAATTCCACAGCTGCCCAGAGGACACCTTTGACCTTGATCTCGAAAAGCATCCGCTGCTTCTCCACCAAAACAACGCTAGACAACTTCAACCGTTTGCTAAATCAGCTCAGTCAATCACGGCCCTTCAACCTCCTGCGTATTTGTGAGAGTAGGGGGTTGTTCTTTTAGCTTCTTTTGATATTTGAGTCTAACAAGGCAAAGTTAAAGCATTTTTTTCCATTGGTTAATATCCAAACATGATGAAGACATCGGTCAACTCGTTTTTACAAATAAATCCACAACCAAACTTTGTGGAATAATAGAAACTGCTTTTGTATACATAAAATGAATGGAGCAGAATAGTTAAAATAGTTACATAATTTAAACATATATATCACAATGCTTTTTTAAACATGAACCAAGACCATAAAGCACATTTTCATTTGTAAAAGGGCTGCACGATATGAGGAAAACTTGCGTTATTAGGGATCAATATTGTGATTATGATATTACTTATGATAGATGAATAGATAGCAAAACAAAAAAACAACTAATACATCATTTCCATTTTACTTCAACAGTTTTATTTAATTTAAAAGTCAACATAAATTATTCTGCAAGTTAGGAGACAGGTAAGAACAAAGACCAATTATCTACCTTTCTGGCCAAAACTAATATGAACAAGAAGTAAGAATAATGTTGGTAGTTTGCACTTGAACTTTTTACAAAAACGTAGTGGTTTCTTTACTTTCTTACTTTTGAATATTGCACAAGCTTATATCACAATGTCAATACATTTTTGATTTAAGCGAAATACATAAGAAATTACCATAAAAACTCCACATATCTATAAAAATAATTGTCTTGATTTGATCCTAAAAATGCAGAAGCCCGATTCTTTCCTGTGAGATTCAACCACTAAAGTTGGACACGTTTTTGTTCTCCAGCAGAGACCAGATCAACCCTGTTCTCTGTGGGAATATGAGGACACTGCGTGCATCTCCCAGTGGAACAATCTGGATTCTAACTCAAGGAGGACCAAACAGAGATCCATGTGCCGGTCCCCAGCCCGGTTTAAATTTAGGATTCCGTTTAGAAAGGCATAAAACTCTGCCAAACTACCTGCTGGGGCGACCTTTGACAGGATGTGCCAGAAGGTGAACAAAAACCAAAAAGACTAAGCAGAGACCCTGTAGACTCCAGTATGAGAGGTTTCTACTCCTCTACATCTACTGCAGTCAGATGAAAAGAGTTTTTTTTTTGACACCACATCAGAAAAAAGAAGAAAGAGAAAAGAAATGAAATAAAGAGAATCCATTACAGAGGACACGTGCCCAAGCACCCGAGTCCAAGTTTGAGCACGACCCGAGCAGCTTCCCGCAGACATGTTCATGCGCGCACGGTTCCCCAGCAAACCTTTAGGCACACGCGTCAAGAAAATCCCAACAGATGGTGGTGGAATCAAAAACAGAGGAACTCCCGTTCCTGTTGCCGTCATCTGCGAGCCCCGCTCTCCATCTACCCCGGACCCCTGCGCGCGCGGAGGAAAGGGCTTTGGAAAAACCTACCAGCTTTTCATGCCCACAGCTCTGTTCCTCTGACATCTTGGAAGTATCCCGAAAAGCAGCAACACGACAGACTTGAGAGGAGAAGGTCGAATCATGAAACAAGAGGAATCCCTAACGGATTAGGAGGTCTTTTCCCCTCTTTCCTCCTGCTCCGCGTTACGCAGCCTGCCTCCCCCCTCTGTGAAAAACAAGCCCGCGTCCCCGGCGCGTTCTGGTCTGGAGGCGCTGTGAGCTCCTCTGGCGACAGCTCCCAGGCAGACGGAAAATTCAACTTTGAAAAAAAAAAAAAAGAGAGAGCTGGGGGGGGCGGACAATCGCAGGAAAAACGAGCCCCTCCCACTCCAAGAGAGAGAGGGAGAGAGAGAAAAAGATAGGGGCTGATCTGCGCGGGTCTTGCGCGATGGAACTGACATCCAAACGCGCAAAAATACTTTAGTCTAAAAGTGCTTCAGCTGCAGCAGGCGGCGCGTCACAGCTCCACGCCAACGTCCCGCATGTGTTACCCCCACGTACCGTGTCACACCACCAACACAAAGGAGGTCACACAAGCTTAATGAACCTTTTTTTCACAGGGGCTGTTGCACATGGCTTGGGGACTGTATAAATGACCACATTCACTCCTCACGGCTGTGGAAAATGATGCAACCCTTGGCAATGAAAAAAAGGCCATTAAAGAGCCTGCACTCTTCATTATTATCAGTTAGTAAAACAGAAATAGGGAGCCATGGCAAATGCAAACAGGCCCGAAGGCAGCAATTACAATATTCACAGTTTAAAGACCCACTCTGACGAAAACTGTGTTTTGGGTGTTTAGAACTTACTGGTGGCATTTTTCTGATGACAAGTATGAAGAAAACAAAGCTCAAAATTGAATTTCTGAGTATTTCTTGGCCCTGTAACAGACGGGCGACCTGACCAGACCTGCCTTTGTCCCACAGGATTCAGGTTAGGCTCTGGCAGCCCTGTGACCACAAAACTGATACAGCAGGTTAAGAAACTTGATGGATGGAGTATTTCTTCATTCAAATTGTTGTGAATCAGGAGCAGCTGAAAAACAATGCAGTTTGTAAAAGCTTGTAGTTGTGATGCAGAAGTGACCGTGGTAAGTCTCAAGCTCCCTGCTCCGATGCTGGAATCTGACTCAAAACTGTACGGATGGATAGTTTAGAAAATTCTTTACAGATTTAGCTTTGACTTTGTTTCACTCAAGTGGGTGGGCTGCTCTGGAGAGCAGGTGTGCGTCTGTCGGGGTGTGTTTCCAGAGTTCAGGAGGAACAATGCAGAACCCTTTCCAGAACGGACTACTTTATCAGTAGGTCGTCCTTGATGTTTGCCATCTGTGAGCTGCACCTGTCTGACCCATCCCTGCTTTTCAGTCAGACCTCACATGGGCGGGTGCAGACCTGGAACCACAAAAGACCCAGAACAAAAAAAAAAAACCCATCAAAGTAATATTAAGGGAAAAACGCTGCCTCGCTTTACAGGTGAAAGGAGCTAAACTTAACCCTTTAAAGCCAGAACGTATCATATTTGATACATGAGTCTGTCAGCTCTCTGCAAGAGCAATGGAATGGAAATACACATTTCTTTTATGTTTTTTAGTATTTTAACATTTTTGTTAGCTCAGGAAAAAATATATTTTTGAGCTGTGTGACTTGATGTATCAGATATGATACAAAATTAAATGTATACAGTATGTAAAAAAAAAAAAAAAATATTTGCTTGTTTGTTCAGAGGGACCTGTAGAGGGTCCAAATCCAAAGAGTTTGAATTTTCTGTCAATGATTTAATGGTTCAGGCTGTACAGGGTTAAACCTCTGTCAGTGTTACATACTTTGCATTTAAAATTGTAATTTATTAGTATTCTAATATTTTAAAATAAACAATTTAACAGCAAATTGTAAAAACCCCTTGATCCATGTCATTATTTTGCCGTGCACCACAGACAGAATGAAGAAGCTAGAGGTCTTTTTGTTCAAAGATATTAAAAGTAAACAGGACTATTTGCTGAGATTATGAGTTAAGGAAGATATTTTTGTTTTTAAAGTTTCTACTTAAAAAAAACTGCTGAGGGTTAAGTTTGCCTCTTAAGGGCCAGATGGACTAGAAGGTGTGTTCTCTGAATGTCAATAAACACAAAGAATGCGAGGGCCTCTTGTTTCCACGATATAAATGATTTACTTTTCACAGGTCTGCTTTTTTGAAGTCTGTGAAAACACCGATGTCTGGCTGGTTTTAAGATCTTGCTAAATGGTTGTCTGCTTATTTCATCAAGTGCACTTCAAGTAGACTGTGTTTTAAATTGGTTTTCATGAAGGTACCAGATAGACTTGGTGACGCTGCAACAAAAAACAGGTCCAACTGGAATTTCGGTCTGATTACAGACAAGTAATGATTGCAAAGTGAAGAGGGTCACCAGGATCTCAAGAAAAAGTGGTGTGATTGATCTATTTTTATTATAAGCTTTGTAGTGTCAGTGTCTGTTCGGTAGAGGATTAGATCTGAGATCATGTTCTTATACAGTAGACCTAAACACACTGGACTAATCATTTCAGACATCAAATTTAAAGTTTGAGAAATGCGTCCTGAAGTGGGAGGGGCATGTTTTGACCTCCCAACGCAGAAACATGCCAAAAAAAACAAATTTCTACTCAATTTCTCTTCCTATCTTCACCATGATAGATCAACTTGAACCCTGCTCCTAAGTTTCCAGCCTTGCTATCTTTTCACCTGATTTCTTGGACACACAGTATGTCTACCTTCCTCCTCTGCATCATGTCAACTAACTCTCTACCTTTTCCTGTCATACTGTAGTTTCAAGATTCAAAGTCCCTAATCTCAGTCCAACACTAATGATTTTCCTCTTCTCTCTCCTCCCACAAACCCACCTTTCTTGTCTCCTTCTTCCAGCAAAAGTAATACATTGATGGCGTCGTTGTTAACCCTGGGCCTTGACTGATCCGGTTTGGATATTATAGGTCTGATTCACATATTTGATTTGGCAAAGATTTTACATCGGAATTAGAAATAGGATTTTTTTCTTTTCCTTATTAACTAGCAGATTTGTGAATCCACCAACACAGGGAATAGCTATTCCACACTAAAAAACTGATTATTTTTACACCACTTCTCTTTCTTAGAACTAAATATTGCCAAGAAAACAAAGGTGTCATTCTCCACTCTATATCATCCTTTTTTTTCTCTGCAAACTTTGCAAGGTAACATTTGACTTTATTAGAGTAGAAGTTCCTTCAGCGCATAGTTAGAACATGTTGCAGGTGGATATCACTGTAATTCCCTGTGGAGGTAATTTTGGACTTTAATGAGTCTTTTAACCTTTGAGCCTGACAGAATGGCTTGATGATTAAGTGTGCAGACTAAGCCTGGATTCAGCCCCAGGCTTTCACCAGTGCTGTCCTTACTATGTGGCTGCATGTACATCTGAATCTTCTGGCAGTGTCAGTCAGCTGCACTGCAGGGCAACTTCTAACACTCAACACAATAAATCATCTCAGCAGTTTGTAAGTTGACAAATACTAATTTATGTTTGCACGTTGTGTATTTCCAGTCCATCTAATATAGATTAGCTGAAAGACTTTTTTAGTTTTATCCTTCTTTTGAGCGAAGAGACACTTTGGTTGCATTTATCCCGTTAACATTATTGTATCTAACATATGTATGACAATTAAGTGAATGAATTTCAAGCTGTTCTATAAATTTGCTATGGATTTTGCCTAAATTTTACCTTTTAGTTTTAACATTTTTTCTCCATTGTAAGGCACACTCAAAAGCCTCAGTTTTTTTCAGAAATCTGGGGCCCCGTCAACATGGATTAATTTGGGGGCAGAGACGGTTGGGTCTTATTGTGAGTATGCTAACGTGACTAACATGTAGCAGTGTTGGGCTGTGTTTTTTTTACAGGGTACTAAAAAGATTGGGGGTTAGCGTGGTCACAGCAACTGTTTTCTTTAGTACTGTCAGTCTGTTTTCTGTTGTGGAACTCATGAGGTTGAGTAGTCATGGCAATGTTTGTATTAGCTGTATCAGTCTGTTTAGCGGTCATGGATATTATGAATTTGCTAATGCGGCTAATGCTTCTAATGTGGCTAACGTGTAGCTTGTTACAAACAAGTCCTAGAGTTACTGTGAACACAGTTAATCAAGTCAGATTGACAGACTTATTTCTGACTCTTTTGTATCACTTAATGTGCTTGACAGTTTGGTGCGTCTTATAAATGAAATAAGTTCAAAAATAGACCATGCAATGACGATCCGCCTTATAATTCATTGCGCCCGACTCTATAGTGTAGAAAATCTGCCACTAATTACTAATAGGCTTTCAAATGACCCAATTCCAAATCAGAATTCTTCATGAATGCAATCTTGAACTTCTGATGTTGATATCTAAAAATGTCGTCTAGTCATCCAAGTCCCAACCCCTGACTATTTGATTCTATTTATGTAAATTAAGGTGGTTCATCTGCTGCAGTCTGGCAGAATGGACTCCATCTTCAGCAGAGTGGCACGCCTCCCTTCCTCTGGCCTGCCTCACAAACGCCACACTGACTAGCACGTATGGATGCTGATGTCACACCCTACAGTCACACTTTTAACCAAGTTCTTAGAGAACAGGTAAAGTTGAATCACCACTTGTTTAACTTTAGCCATTTTTAAGTACTTTATCATTTAAATTGACTTGTGTTCATTATAACTACTATTTTGGGATAACGTTTTCATGTTTACATGCAGACAGTTCTTTTAGATGACACTAACATGAAGTGAAGAATGATGTATTCACACAAGAACAAAAGGCCCGGTGACAGAATGGGAACAGGTTGGAGGAGAAAAGCTGTGCTGGACAGTAAACACACTTCCCACTGGAGACCTGGCCTCGCTGTTGTGCTGCTGTGGCCCAGCCATGTGGCAAAGCACGTATCAAATTACCATCAGACTAACAATGCTTGTGAGTGTGTGTGTTTGCACCAGTGCGTACAAGTGTGTGTGCTTTTAGTCACAGATGCATGCTGGCATGACAAATGACCAGCACTGGTCAGACCGTGTGTGTCCAGCAGAAATGCATCAGCTCATCTCTACCTCTTTCCATTTCCATCTCCACACTTGTTAGGGTGTTCAGACCTGCTCTGGCTGTGTGCTGCTGATAGGATCTGGACCCCCCCCTCCTAACAAAATTCTTTTCAATTCTTTCAAAATTAGGGAACTTGGACCCAGTGTGAACATCTTAAACTCATGTTTTCCCTATTCTTTGCTTTAACTTTTGCTTTTGTTGTGGAACTCATCCATAGCTTCACCCATCCATCTATCTTCTATTCCTGCTTAGTTTTGTGCAGGGTCATGGGGGTCACTGCAGCCTATCCCTGCCATAGGGGGTTCAACCAGGAAAGTTGGCCAGTCTATCGCAGGGCCACACCCAGAAAGATACATTCACATTCACTCCTGAGAGACGGTTTTAGAGTCATTAATCAAATTATGATGCATGCATGGGTAGAAGATGCAAACTTAACTGGGATTTGAACCAGGGTTCTTGCTGTGAGTGATAACCACCACACATCACCGTGCAGCATGTGCAGACTGACCTTATTTTGTCATTACAGAGCATTTGTTAGTTTAAAACAGCTATGAAATAGTTTTTCTATTTCACGTGTAAGCAGAAAAGTACAAAATATGTTAATACCACACTGCAATGATAATTTAAAATTCATGCTAAAAGTGGTGTTATCTTGCTCACGCAAGCCAACATTAATACGTTTCTTCTTGTTTCATTGGACCATCAGATTTTCATTAGTCTCATAACCTTACAAAACCTGTTTCCCAGACAGCAAGGCTGAAAATATTTTGTTCTTCCTGCCAACAATGCAGGACAAACACAAGTGTGCAGCACAATAGGAATGCTGTTCTTTTGTTGTGGGCAAAAAAGGAGTAAATAACTGCAGTTATCCCGACCATACTTCTTCTGTCTATTTGGAATAGCTGTGTTCTGCCAGTCACAAGCAAGGAAATGCAGGGGCATTGGCAGCACTGCAGGAGTACTGACAGAAGTGCAGGAATATTTGGAAAAGAAATAGGACAAGACCCTTCAGGCAGGGCTGGGTTTTTTAAACCATTTTTGGAAAGGATACTTTAAAGTCCGATGATCTGTTGATCTAATTTAAAAGTGTTCCCAGTTCTTTTTTAATTATGATTACAACGTTTGTAGCCTGAATTAAAAAAAAAAAACAGTTGTTTTCTAGGACAAAGTATCTGGAGAGCTGCTGTTAGAAATTCACCTCTCGGTTATGGACCGGGACTGTTGGCGTTAAACATCATCATCCATCTGTTCTCGCTCTAGCTTATAGCCCCTCACGCCACAAACCTAACATTACTGGTGCAACAAAAATGGCGAGCAATACTGGAGCTATCCAGCTATACAGTATTGAGCCATATACCAGCTCAGACAAGGAAAACAAAGACATGCATGGATCTGTTTGTTTACAAGTAGATGCATCAGAATCTGATCGGAATGGGGCCGAACAGGAAGCTTGTGGCTGCCAATTGTAGCCCCAACGAGACAGCTACAAGCTTCTTTAACTGCATTGTGTTTGTCTTCTTTTGATTTATTAAGAAATATTTGCAATCCAATTATAATCCTAATTTTATTTTTATATGTCTATCATTTGAAAAATGCCACAAGAACATGTGAAAAACACTAAAAACCGGATTTTTATTCAAGTGGGTCTTTAAAAAGCAATTATCCATAGCTACTCACAACGTAGTCCAAAAAAGCAATTGAGTCAGAAACAGAACTTTTCTTAACTAAAAGTCACTAGTTTCTAGGAAAGGCAACTAGTTCGCTTTGGAACCAAAGTAAACAAGTAAAGATTAGAAAGTGTATTTAGCTCTACAAATAAATCAAACTTTAACAACCTGAGACAACTGGAAAAATTTGTTCACAATAAAAGTAAACATTTAAAGTACTTTTACCTCTGTAGTCCAAATTAAATGAACCAAACTGACAATCTCAGACAGAAAGTTTGATTAAGATATTCATCTTTATCAAAAGTAAAAAGCATGTGAAATGATCTTGCAGTACCTGTTCATGCTAATTAAATATATCACTACATAAGACAATAATGTTTAAGTGGTACTTGAATAACTAGAACTTGCTTTTTTTTTGGGAATGCTCTGGACTCACCAATTTGGCAGATTTTTCTACCAGTTTGTGTGGGAAAAAATAGCTTGAATTTAAACAGGACACTGCAATTGGCCATTCAGAATAGCTTATCCTGTTGTTCACCCATTCAGTTCCCCTTGCTGACGAAAAGATGATAGCACGCCACGTTTAAAGGGTAATGACAATGTAACAACAGTAATATTTAGTTAGATTACCTCATTGCTACGAAAGAAACAGCATTACCTTATGTAGTGTAAAAACTGTTGATAACTGTCTTTCAGTAGCAAAACCTGAATATTTTTGTCAGAGTTGATGTAAGCATTCTCCATTAAACACATTTTTTGTATTTGAACCTTAACGTCTTTTATATTCATCACATACAATCTCTTTAAACATGGAGCTGATACAAAAAAGAAGGAAGAAGGGGGTATCTGAAGGAATGCATTCTGGGTCAGTGTGGCAGAGCTCTGCGGTGGACAGCAGGATTGAGTCTGTTCAGTAAGATAACTATTAACTGTGACTGACTTTTAATGCATAAGAATTCTAGTCTTATAAGAATTGAGAACTGTGGGTATTGCAGATGTTTGTCTGTCTGGGCAGAAGAGAAACGCCCAAGAGTCAAGGAGAGAATAAAATGGCAGCAAGGTAGAGATGATTTTTTTCTGACAAAACCATCCCTTTGGTGAAAAAAAGGTATGTGTGCATTAATGGCCAACTAATGGGTATTTGTGCATCAGTGTGAAAGCCAAACAAAGAGTACCTTCATCGAGCTGAAAAAAGCAGTCGTGTACATCAAGATCAATGGACCTAAAAAGTGACCATAGAGGAAGGAAACAGCACCACAACAACAAACGAGTCTTTGATTTTGTAAAGAACTGAATGGAAAGCTGCCGCAGTCCAACACTTCTGACTTGATACTACTGCCAGATTAAAATGGATGAGATCAAAACAAGTACAAGACATTAGTGCACAATCATCAGCACAGAGATCCAGCTGAATGGAAAAAATCCCTAATGCGGCTGCCAAGGTGAAGTGTTCTGTTCACAGAGCTGAGTGGAGAGGAGACACACAAAAGAATAAACGGGAGGGAATCTTGTGTAATTGTCAACAGCAGCCGGTTTGTTGTCACAATTAGCATGAAGCCTTTTTTCCCGTCTACCATATCTTTGGAACTAGAAGTCGCTCTGGAGTATAAGTCACAGCAGCAAAACAAATAAGCATTACAAAGAGAAGATAAAAAAGATTAAAAAAATGTAAATAGGTTAATAATTTGCACTATCGCAAAAAATGTGGTAAATGGTGTAAACTTATAAAGCACTTTACTACATCCTTACCTTCTATAGAATGCCCAAGGTGGTTCACAGTCACAGTCCCATTCACACACTCACTCTGATGGTGGTGCCACTGCTGAACTTCCTCTTCTTGTTGTAAACACTGATACACACATCTACAGGGCCTTCCAACATTTGTAGCTATTTTCTTTTTTTTTTTAAATCAAATATAGGTTGCATCTCAGTAAAAGTCGCTCCTTATACTCAGAAAAATACTGTAATTAACTTTGTTTTTTAAATTATTTTTATGATGTCTCTTCAGGGAGCCGAACGAGCCTCAAGGGAATTTCAAGACACACCTGTGCTACCCTTAAGATACGGCCGCTCTTTTCCAGGACCCTCTACAGGCTCTGACAAACCTCAAACCTGTCAAATGTACACAAGTCAACCTCTTTGTGGGTGGATGTGACAAAGACTTAACACAGAACCAAATAAAAGTAGTCACACAAAAGGTCAATAACAGCTGAATAACAGTTAAATTGACATTAATCAGATCTTGCTTTTAAATGATGTTGTGTATTGACAGAAACCAAACAGCTGCTTCACAACTCCAGTGATCCATGGAAAATCATGTATTTGATATCTGCTGTGTATGTGTGTGCCTCTGTATGCTTTGAAGAGATACTGCCTCTGCCTTCTTATCACTGACACAATGTCTTTTTAGCCCTCTGGCTGCACACCAAGACAACCTGGAGCAGAGTACAGGCTACCCCTGGATAAATAACACCAACACGAAGAGTGAGGTCCGATCTATTTACTGTGACCAACAGAGAGAGATTAAAATACCAGGCTGTCTTTTTCTTTACAAGGTCATTGAATGCAGCAAGAAAGGAAAGTAAAAATATTTACAAAACAATTATCATAAAGATACGCATTAAAGGAAATAGATGTTCAGACAAATATATGACATCTGTTCCCTAGAATCTGAACCTACATCTACTGTTTCACAAGTTCTTTTACAGCCCTGTGGTCTATTTATGTCATCAGCCAAAATGACAATACGGAACATAATCAGACATTTGTCTCGATCCGTCTTCAAAATAGGCTGAATATTAGCAGAAGAGAGTGAAATCTGTGATGGACCAGTCAGTACATTTGTAGAGGAAGTGGTTACACACATTGCATTTTTTATGTACAGATTTTTAAATAGTTGAATTGCCAATGTGCTTGATGTACCCAACACACGCAACAGTAAAGTAATGTTTCATGGCAAACAAATGAATGCAAATGAATCTGACATGCATTCATATTAATATTGCTTTATGGGAGCTCCCAACATGCTAAAACAAGTAGAGAAACAGTCACGTTTTGTTCAAAGTGTAACTGTAAATTCATATTTTATCTCTACTCGAACAGCTACACACAAGGGAACACAAAGGACTCATTCAGGTGTCAGACGTCATTAGATACGCGGGGATGTAATCTGACTGTAGCATTAGGGACGCACAGGGATTTCCTCAAGATTCTCATTAGGATTTTGAGCAGACCTGTGTTGATGTTTTAAAAACCAGAACAGTAATCTCAGCAATCACCTGCCTGAATGAGAGATGGCTAAAACATCTGGTGATGTCACTCCTTGGTATGTATCTGACCATTTTAAAATCTTTTATTTCAAGTTCTTGGTTAGATTTGGCAATAATAAACTTCTGCATTTCCCAAAATGTGAAAATAGGACAAAAACCTTGCAAAGTCCACTACATCAAAGAATTGGCAGAAATTCCAATTTTTAGGAACAAAGATGTTTTTTGGACCCTTTGATAAAATCCATTTTTATTTTAATTTATTTTTGCAATAACATTTTTTATGTTAGTTTATGTCAAAAATATTGACATAAGTGTTAAAAAAAAGTGTTTACCCTATTAAATTTGATGATTTTTAACACGGTCCAACGGTAATATAAATAATTATCAACAAATGTTACATTCTTTCAACACAGCAAGTAACCATTTTAAAAATGAATAACGATTTGCTGAGTTATTTTCACCACAAAGTTTTAAAAATTAGCTAAACTTTTCCTGCCAAGTGTTTTTTGAGATTTAATGGAAGCAATCATTTGAAGTAGGAACAGACCTTCTACTGCCTCTAGTGGAATGATGGTGAACTACAGGGCCAGAACATTGGCCAAGTTCTATACCAGGGATGTTCAAATCTAGCCCTGGATTTGAACATCCCTGTTCTATACAATGAGTTTTGAGAAAAAAAATGGATCATTTTAATTAGATAGGTGTCTCAGAAATCGGTGCATTGAATGGTTATATTGGCTTAATGTTTGGTTCTTCTACCTGATGGTTATTTAGCAAACTGATCTGGATCCGATTCTTTTTGTTTTAAAAACTTGACACAGTTTAAAAGTCTTTAGGTTTTTACTTGGTCAGTCCTGACCTTAGGCCAATATCCTAGAAACCGAGTTCTTCAACATTGAAAACCAACCAAATTGTCCCTATTTTGCAATGCAATGTTTATTCTGTTTAAACATCTTTTTCACTTCGTTTCAAGTGTTTGATGTGCTAGATTATTTTAACTGCTAGCCGGGCTGCATTGTACTGACGGTACACCTCTGATAGCAGGGTTCTTAAAGGCATTCCACACAGTGTGAGTCAGGGTACTGCTTACAAGTCCACAGCAAACATTCTGTACTTTGTAATGCGGTATTTCATATATCTTTGCTAACACACATGTAATTTTGAAGTCTGCTCACTTTTCTCATCGCCCTCGCAATGGATCAACAAGACCCCACTGTTTAGAACATTTTCATTTGTACTATAGTAAAATCCTGTGTACCGCCTTGGTTAAATTACATTTTTTAATTATCAGATTGAAGTAGATAAAAAATAGTTTAATTTTTTGGTTCTCTGACTGGGAAGGAAACTTTGCATCACAGGTCACTGACATTATTATCTGTTTATGTTTATGGATATAATACTTCAGTGTGCCAGTTTATAGAGTATAATATCATTGATTAAAGTTTAATAAAGCATGTCTTTTCAGGAGCAACAGTACCCAGGCAGAAACGATAGAGAAACAGGGGTTATAAAAAGAAAAAACCGGCAGGAGGGGTATGCAGAAATATGGGTCAGACAGAGAAAGACAGCAGGATCTCGGTGTAAATTAGAATGTGTAAACATGTACAGCCCTAATCTCATTATTCTTTGTTCCTCCTGGGCTTGTTATCAGATGCCCGATTAAAGCAGGAGATGAAAGAGGAGAGAGGTAGAGGACAGGAATGGTGGTGGAGGCGGAGGCAAAAGGATAAATTCAATGCTCAAGGTAGACAGAACACTAAAATTTAAAGAAGCAAAAAAAAAGAAACAGAGAGATATGACTGAGTCATGTCACTCTTTATAAAAACAGTGTTTTGCTCTTCAGACTGCTTCCATCTACAACTCTAAATCAAAGACTTCAGCAACTCCCTCATCTGCAAATAGATCCATCACTTTAATCAAGAGGTTTTGGACTCCAACCAAAAAACATGGGCTTTTCTTCATCTTTAGCAGAGCAGGTCAAACTGTCAATTAACCCTTTAACACCAGAGTTTTCGCTCCATTTTTGACATTCTTTCCACTACTTTAACTCTTCAACCGTTCATGCACCTAATAGAATCATTTCATTGCCTAGACGTCCTTTAGGGTGGCTGCCCAAGCCACAAGAGGACTGCAAGATTTACCGGCGCTGCCTTTAAAATGCAGCCGCACACGTCTACAACCCTCTGCGGGACCGGATAACCCAAAAATCTGCAGTGACTAAAGCTTAATGTTACTCTGAACCATTGTACATTGTTCGACAAAAAAATGGCACACTAAATGTTGTTTTAACCTGAAATTACCTCCAGGGTTTGTTTCTGTAAAGAACAAGTCAGAAAACACATTTTGTCAGAGTGCACTCTACGGAGCTGTCAGCAGATGGTTTACAGACTGTAGGTCAGGCCAAGAGTGGTGAGGAGTTGTGAGAGTTGTATAGGTTTAGTTTAAATAAAATAAAAGGCTAGGTTTTGCTGTGTTTCCTAAAGCTGCCAATCATCTAAAATATCTCTGAGCTCTAACTGCTCTATGGGAATTTGGTTAGTTATGAGTGAAAAAAATATATTTGTATTTTTGTTACAAGTATTTTACAAGTGTGGTTGTTATAATAAACAGTCTGCATATATTGAGTCTTTCCTTGCTTTTTTCAGTTCCTTACAAACAACAATTTGATTCTCTTTCAGTATTATATTATTTTTCATCTTCATGTAAAGTGATTGCAGCATTGAATGAGTGCATAATTCTGCCACAAACGTGTAGTGGTGTTAGACTGTTCCTTTTTTTTACATTCCTAGTCATGATAATGCTTGTTTTGGGAGTTACTGTACAGGTATTGTGAATATGGTAACACGGATAATGCCTCTAATATGGCTAACATTTTTTAACATTTTGTGTGTTTAGAGCAAATTAGACATGCTGTGAACACAGTTAAAAAACTCTCGAACTCACTTAATGTGCATTCAGCTGGATTCACATCAAATGTGATTTGTGTTTCCTGGGCGTCCAGTTTTAATGTCAAGTTCATGTACAGGCATCAATAGAGGTCCTTGCTGGTGAAACCGATGAGTTGGGTGCAACGCAACGGTTTGGCAGCAGCACAATTTGGGCAGCGTGGGGCACTTTGGACATTACGGCACGTTAAGATGTTAAATATCTGACCTTTGGCGTTGTGTCAGCTAATCAGGACTCAGCTTTAGCTGAGGAGAATATGATAAAGTAAATGATAGTTTTCTTATTTGTATGGAAACAATGATAAAAAGATCCTCTCCTTTTTTTTCTTTTTCTTGCACTATTGTAGGTTTTCAAGTTGGCAAACTGGGCCACAGAGAGATGGAAGTAGCGCTGAAAGCAGCCGTCATTTAGACACAGCTCTTGCAACAATAGTATTAGAGATGTCTCTGAATGATCTCATGAACCCAGACGGAAACATGTTTACCAGTGCTTTTGTAGAGTAAATGAACCTGATCTCTAAACATCATCAGTGTCATTCATGCATTCTAAATGTGATATCGTCAATGCTTCTATGTAGCCATGAGGCTAGACAATAGCTCCTCCCACTAGCGTGAGGAGCGTGAAGTTTATGAACATATTTTTTGAAAAAGTGGTAGGCTAAGCAGAAAATCTGACAAACGTCGAAAGAGAAGTGTCTGACGCGAATTTGACACACGAATTCCAATCGGTGTGAACACAGCATTGAAGTTTGGTGCACCTAATGTGACAAACACAAAAATAGACCATTTATTTGGAGATATCCAGGTGTGTTGTAAAGTAGAAAATGGTGTTTTGGGTTAATTATAGTCGTCCTTCATTCGCAGACGTAGGTTGTAATAATAACTAAAAGGCTTCTGGCTTTTCACCTAAAGATTTTGAAGCAGAACAGACTTGATTTTTTTCTTTTTTTTTGGTTTTGTAAAAATAAATTTGACGAGAAAATAAATGCAAACGCTCCAAGTTACTAAGTCTGAACAAATAATGTGGTGGAAATTCATATATGAGATGCTTCCTCTTACTATCTGAGCAGAGACCATGAAATAGCCAATCAAGCTATTGTCAAAACAAATTATGAAACAATAAACTATGAAAACAGAAAGCTTGTTTTTCTAAAGGATTGGATTCCATGTTTTTTCCTTGTCTTCCCTTGCTGACATCTTTGTAGAACTCCTGCAGTATCTTATACTACGCTTACATCTGGTATGATCCCACTTTATGATGTTATTTTGACCTGATATCAGATTTTTCCAGTCTCTGCTGTTCCCCACTTCTTCCTCTTTTCTCACAGGAGCTTCAGAGCTCTTTATCAGGCAGATGTCAAGCATCTGTCAAAGTTCAGGCCGGTCTTGGCGTGATTGATTCCTGGCCCACCTGCGTCTTTTATAATGACCAACTGTCAGTTGTTTTACTGCCTCCACCGCCTCTCCTTACCATCATCTACTGGGGCAGCTTCCAGAGGCCAAATCACTCAGCTTAGACCTACAGTCCATTACCACGCCTGTCTTGGGATCAGATTTATGTAGGCATAACTTAAAGCACTCCATCTCTGCAGTAATCTTCTTAGAGACTACCTTCAGAGATGACTGTTCCAAAGGAATAACGCCAACACACATCTTCTGGGAATAGCTGTTCTTAATTTCAGTCTGAATGTGTGTCTGGTTGAGCATGAGGCGTTTTTTTAAAGCCAAAAGACATTTAAAACAAACATGAAGTAGAGGTCTCCCAATGAAAGGAACAGCGTAATATAATATTGGTGCACTTGCTTGAACCTTTGCCTTTGCTGTCAGGTTTAAGTATTTTTTATTCAATATTACAAAGAAGAAGCAAAAGCTGCTGAATGAGAATTACAACAAGATTTTTTTTAAACATCTAGCTTCCCTAAAGCTCATGGTTATTCCTTAAATATGTATGAAACCTTTTTTAATGATCCTGACAAGCAGCACAGCGTATGCCGTTATTTTGATTGTCAAAGATCGATGAAAGGAAGCCATGTTGCACTTGGCTCATGGGCCACACTTTGGACATGCCTGTTGTAAGGAAATGGTGATTGAGGTAAACAATTTTATTTACAGGCCATCGACTTGCAGTAGTTAAAACCATATCTTTTGTTGAAATCAAATGTAACATTGTAGTATGACAGTTAACCACAAAAAAAACAAAAGATTTTGATACATCTCCTTAAAAAAATGTTTTTTAAGCTAAGTATCAGGGCTCAAACTTCCATCTCCTCCTCCGACTACCAGAGAGAGCCATCTCCTGAGGGGTGACATTCCCCTGAGCCTCAGCTGAACTCCATTTACCCATAAGCCTCTGCCCTCTGTTCCCAGGTCTCACCAGCTGTTCCTCATCGTTAAATTACTACAAATAGTATTTGTTTAGACACCAGACTTCTGCCCGGTGCGAAGTTTTGCTATTGCATTCTTGCCTCTTTTGGTGCCTTCCCGCCTCTCTCTGTGTATGGTGACTCCTGCCTGGTTCTTGGACTTCGTCCTGCCTTGCCCCTGTCTGTGTGCTCTCGCCATTAAAACCAGCTGCACATGGATCCAACCGCTTCTGCCTCTTCGTCACATTGCTATAGTAATACACAAATCGGTAGCTATGAAGCCATGTTCGTGTAATGCGCGTTCAAGAACCCATATAGTTCACACCCGACGAGCAGGGAGGAGCTTCTTCTTTTTTTTATTTCTAATGTTAACTAGTGCATGTCTGCCAACTACAGTTGAAAGAAGTTTGGTGCGAAATGTTAAAGCGGTGCAAATCTATTTTTTTACAGCTCTATTCCAATTTATGAAAGACTTGGTGTCATAGTATTGCTGTCAGGCACAAACCTCAATAGTAATTTCTCCTCCAATATTGATTCAGAAATGATCAGCACTTCAGAGAAATAAAAGAACGGCATCCATACATCACTACTAAACGTGAGTCCCCGATTGGTCAAAGTTCAACCTGGTTTAAGTTTGAACGCACGTGCAATGACTGTGTGTTTTGTACCTATAGACCCTTGAGAGCTTGAAATGCGGAAGCCCTGAACGAAGCCCTTACACAGAGTTTTCATTGGAAGTGGTCACTTGAACGTGTGCTGCCAAGGGCGACGTGAACGTATATAACTGATGGTAATCTCTTTAAACGTGGCTAACATTTTTGGGGGCTTTTTTGTCTACAATGTCAGAAAATAAATGTCACAAAACCCAGACGATGGACCATTCTGGACAAATATACATATTAACCCTTAGTAGTCCGGGGCCTTTTTGAGCATATTTTTCTACTTTACAATTTGCTCTTTTAATTTTTGTGGGAATTCTTGATATCCATCTTGTTAGTACAACCACAGAGTCTTTTTCTGACATATATTTTCAAATATATTGCAATAATTTCACAGTAAAACAGAAACTGCCCAAAAAAACCTCAACTGCAAGTGGTAAATTTACTCACTTTTTACCACAAAAATTACAACAATTAAGCCAAGACAGTTTTTATGTTTTTATAGCAGTAGATCAAACATTTAGGGACAATATAAAAATGTATAAATCCACGTATAAAGGAAAGCCAAAGTCAAAACATTGTCTTAAAAAACAGGCGAAACTCCACTTGGATTTTCTCCAAGGAGTACCAAAATTATGTGTCATAACTCTTGTTTTGTTTTAAACTAAAAATTTCAAAACAATAAACTTTTTAAAAACTTCATTTTAAATTTTGAATGAAAACAAGTTTAACAAATGGTTGGTTTGCTGGGTAATAAGTAGTAACATTTCATCTGATTCATTTGATCAATGGTTTCCTTTTTTGAACAATGGAAATAATCTTTTTGAAATTCATTGTTAATCCTGGTTTGACTGAATATTTAAGTGTAGGATGACGTTTCGCTTTGACCGAGGTAAAAATCTAGTTTTTTGTTTGTTTTAGGTTATATTCTCCAGCTGAACTCCATCTTGCTGTAAAGTATCAGACAGCAAATACTTGCCGGAACACGTTCAAAACTCATTCAAGTCCCACAGGGACTCAAAGACTCAGTCAGAGGAGTTTTAAATTGGCTGACTATTTCCAAAAAAGGGGAAAACACGCCTCCCCTGGCTTACCTGGATAGAATGTCAAGCTTCTCTGGTGTTCGCTGTTCAGAAGAAAGAAATGGCTTCCATATCTGAACCAAGAGCAAGTCTGAAGACCTTTCTCTAACTTATCTTCACCTCTTTTCCTTCTCCCTCTTCTTACAGTGCCCTCTTTCTGTCTCTCTGCCTGGCAGGGACGACTGAGAGCCCATGGAGAGTACAGATGCAACGAAGAGTAGCTTTGAAAGAGTTCTGGCTCTGAACCTTTCATCTGTTTGGCCGGGGTAGTTCTGCAGAGTTCCAGGCCTGTGAGAAGGAACACACGGGCAGGGAAGAAATAGGAGAAACCAGCCAAACTTCAGGAACGAATTGGGGTTGAATAAGTCAGACATTAGAGGAATAAAAGATGAAAGGAGAAAGGATCTAAAGCTAAAGAGGAGCTGTGTATTGAGAGGAATTATATAGTCCAAAGAAGACAAACAAGGATTTTAAAATATTTCTCTGGTATAGAAGAAATCAAATTTTAAAAGAGATTGAATTGAGCAATTTCTACTTTGAATAATAGATTTGTCCCGTAGTGCACAGATTTGTCAGGAGTTCAGCCTGTATTATCTTTTTAAGGTATGCACTAAAATACCCTATGAGTAAATCTCTGCTGCAGAGTCAAAACAGTAAAATCTCACAGATGCCACCAATTTTAACAAGGGTGTTACGACCCCAACATGGCTCAGGTCTAGGGGTAGACAAGATGGGGTCGCAACATAAAGAAAATGCTTGGACACAGAATTAAAAAGAACACAGTTTATTAAATAAACAAAACTCTGTGTCCTGGAAACGAAAAAAAAAGCAAAATAATTCAAGTGCTGGTTTAAAACAAAATGACGAACCAAAGGGAACTGGAACCTTGGCCAAACATAACAAAAGGTCAGGGAGACAGCTGACCCAGCCATGCTGGCCGTCGGAGTCAGCAGCTCCCTGCTAAGGGCTGCCTAACCAAAACTACCTAAAACAAAAACAGAAACAAAGCCCGCAAACTAAGACTACCAAGGTCCCAAACCCAAATTAAAATAACAAAACCCAACAGTATAAGACTGCTGAGGAACCAAAAGAGCCACAAACCAGCATAACTCAAACCCACTGCTCTCAGCCTCCTGCTCTGCCTCTGCCTTCTGACCCCTTTTTGGTGTGGCCTTCTTGGTCTTAAATACCCGGCAGGTGCTGATTAGGATGATTGGCCTCACCTGCCGGGTGAGGCAGCATGACAGGATGTGGTGGCAGCAGCAGGGGGACGTAACAAAGGGTCACCACAGTAAACCGAACCACCGATTCTGCATTAAACTTTAAGACATTTGCCATTCCTGATTTGACTGAACTGTGAACATACGTAGCACTGAATCAGCCTAACCTGCTGGTTACACTCCCAGGAAGGTGTCTACTTCTGCTTCAATGAAAAAGAATGGTGCGAAGTAAGCCCGCCCCCACAGAAGTGAGAAATGTAGGACCTCTTGTTTTGAAGCTTTGATGCTTTTCTTCTGTGTACATGGCAATAAACAAGTAGAATCTTGACTCTCTGGCAGGGAGATAAACATTAAATGAATATCAAGAAGAAAGTAAATGTTAATTATTATGTCTAAACTAAGCCTTGAATTATGTCTACGTTCCAGTTTAAAAAGCATTGCCTTCTACTTTATCTCAAGCCGTCACTGCTGACCTTGTGCATCTGCTGCAGACAAGACCTACTAGATAAGAAAAAAGACTGATTTCTTACTGAGTTCACTGCCAAGGAAGTAAGCAAAAAAAAGAGTAAATTGAAACATGTTTGTGCTCGATAGTCGTTGTGTATAAAAAAAACAAACAAAAAAAAAACAACAGCATTATTTTGGTGCTAAGGGCCATAATAAGTCAAAATCCTCTCATTGACAGCTGTTGTCTACAACGGTGAAGGACGCCTCGGATGACAAATGGATTTTTCCACTTTGTTCTGCTTGGGAAAGTCAGGCAGGGATGCTGCAAGGCACATTTGTCCTTTGTATAAAATGTCTTGACAAAGAATGTATGAAATGATCTTAATGTAGTCATTGTGAAAATGTGTTATTTCTTCTATGAAAAGCTTTAAATTATTGCTTTTTATGCATTGTTTTCATGTCAGATTTAATTGATTTTGTATAAAGGTAAAAGGAATAATTAGGACAAACATTTTTTTTTTTTTTTTTTTGACAAAAATTCCATCATCATGATGTTTCACAGTATTTCAGTGCAGACCATGTTTGTCTTCTGGTGAAAGCAACGCCAAGGAAATCACCTGCCAGCAAATATGGTTCATTGAATTGTTGTGTGGTTTGTTGATAAATACAAGAAAATAGAAAAATACAAGTTGCTTTCATGCAAAAAAAATTACTTTTACATTTACATAACTATTCTAAAGCTGCTAAAGGAGGAAAATAGTTTCGATAACAGAGTTTGTCATCAGTCAAATTAAAATCAAGCTGGGCTTTTTAGTTTTCAAAAGAAAAACGGAAAGAGAAAAGTGTGCAAAGACATGAATAAATAAACTGATACTGGTCCATATTTTCCTGCAGCTTGGCAAGAAAGGGAAAAAGGTGCTGACAGGGACAAGTTTGACTCTGAGAGGGGGAATCTTGGAGAAAGATCTTGGTAAGTGAAGGTAAAAATAGAACATTAAGTGGAGTAGGGCTAGAAGAAGAAGGTTTGGATGCTACATCGACAGAAGTGAAGAGGACCACCATGGAAGTCAAAGGGCTGGAAGAGGAAGAGGCAGAATGCAAGAGACTTAGAGACCAAGAGAGGTCAATGGGGTAGAAGATGAACGGCTGGGAGAGGAAAGAATAAAACGAAGCAAATGTAAAATAAAAGACAAAGAGCGGGAAAGGTGGTGAGCCATTTCAGGAGGTAATGACAAGCATGAAACTCTACATCTGGGAAAGAGATGGAAAATAGGCTGTTCATATGTGATGCAAAAGTCTCACAAGAGAATTTGCATATAGAATAGAGAATATTTATATTTACAAGCATTTAGCAATAGTCGTTTCACTTGTATATTTAATCTTTTTTAATTTTAGTAGCATTGCAGGCCTCACAGAATACAGATGTCTAAACTTTCTTATTAGCTCAAATGCAGAAAGACCTACAGAGATAACTATAGAACATCATGCAACACTCAAAGAAAATATCAGGTCTGACAAAACATATTTTCTAATATAAATATTTATGTATGTGTTAAAACAAAACAAACAAAAAAAACCTGCCCTTCTAACCCTCCAATGGTGCTACATCACCCCTAGTTCTGGTCCTCTCCCAGAGGCCTGGGAGCTTGAGGGTCCTGCACAGTGTCTTACGTAGCTGTTCCTCGCATTGTGCTTTACTGGACTGAGATGTCTGAGGTCTTTCCAGGGATCTGCTGTAGCCACTTCTCCAGCTTGGGGGTTACAGCCTAGAGTGCTCCAATTACCACGATAGTGGCTTCCACGCTCACTAGTTCTCAGCCTCCTTCCTTGCGGCTAGCATACAGTCTTAGGTGCTGGATTTGCGATGGAACTATCCATGTTTGGAGAGAAACTTCTGTGTCTTAACATCCGTGGTCTGGATCTCTTCCATCTAATTATTCCTGGAGTGTATCTGATGACTGGCAGTGCGTAACTGTTTATTGCTCAAGTCTTGTTCTTGCCATTGTGCAGTGTTCTCAGGACTTGCCTTACTCATTGGCGTTATTTTTCGGCTTCGGCTTTCCTTGTTTCCTGCTTCAGGCTGCAACTTTCCCGTGAAAAATTCTCTTTCTCTTTGTAACCATCCAACTGCACTTCTCAAGCCCGAATGACATCCCGATGGCAGTACTGTAGATCCTGGTGGCGTGGATCAGGGAGTCAGTGTAGTCAGCATGTATTCACTTACTTCTCAAATAATTTGATTTGCTGCTGAGTGATTAATGAATTGTGGCTATAAAATCAGAACGTATTCATTCATTTCCAATACAGATCATTATTTAGCAGAACCAATTAAGAGGATGTGCACCAACAAAACCCTGATTAATTATTCACATTGTCACAAGCCCTGATGTTAGCCCTTTTTTACCCCTTTTCCTCCCTAAACAACTTTATCAAGACACAGATAACTTGGACGGCTTCAAAGAAGTAAAAGTTGCTTTAGGAATCTTTTAAAACACAAACAGTGGATCAAATTTGAGCTTTACAGTCACACTCTGTTGGAAATGCACATAAATACCAATAGCTGTGCACATCCATAAATAGCACCCAGCCTAAAACATGCTTAGAGATTGCTGAAGGCAGTCTACATTTATTACAAAACTATTCGGGCAGCATAGAAATGAGTTCTTCTTGGTGTTTTCCTAAATCTGTTTTTATTGTGCTTCACCACAAACAATTCTATCAAACTGTTTTAACTTTACAGCTGCGTCCCAAAAAACCCATCATGCTATATTTGCCAAATAAAATGCTAATCTTAAAGATCCTAATCCTCATCTTACATATCCACACTGCTGTTCATTGCTATTTGAGTTTAAAAGGTCAAATGCTTTGATTATACTTCTCTCAACAAAGCTGTTTTTTTCTCCTCACCTTTAGGTCCTAATTCTTTTCTAGTTGGTTAAATTTGTGGCAAAATTGCCAAAAATTTCATGTCATGTTGGGGTTAACAGAGATGGTTGTTCTAGAGGTTTGCATTAAACACATGAGCCCCTCTTCCATGACCTTCTACCACTGTGGCAGATTACATTTTTGACATTTATTCTACTTTGAATTACCTTAGAGAACTTTTTAGCAGTTATCTAACTTGCTAACAATAACTGCAAATGTGATAATAGAACACATACCCACTGGGGGAATGAGCTGCTATATCAATTGGGAGTTTTACACTAAAGTGTTCTGCAAATACTGTCTCACACAGAAGACCAGAATTAAAAGCATATATACATTTTTGCTTTACATGTCAGAGTTTAAAGCTAAAAAATGAAGTTTTTTAACTGCTTACAGAGTTTTTGCTTTAATATAGGTAGGTAGGGTAGGTAGTGAGGCTGGAGAAGACATTCTGCATTTTTAAGCTGCTACAGATAACAATATACATGCACATTTACAAATATGATAAATAAGTATACATCCATCCAGGGCTCTAAATTAACACCCGCCCACTTGGCATATATGGATAAAACTTCTTTTTGGCAGGTAGAACAAATATTTCACTTCACAACTTTGGCAGTGGAGACATTGTTGATCATCTCTGACATGGGGCTCAAACTCAAAACCATGACTTTTAGGTGTCTGCCTTCCCTCCCCTCTTGGCTTACCTCAAACATCCATTCTAGAGTTTGTTCAAACCTTTAATTCTGACTTTATGGCGCTGATTTAATTCTCACATTCGCAGCAGCAGGTGGTACGTTCAGGGACTGCATGGTATTTCCGCACTTAGGCTTGTGCACTTTCATTAGGGGCTCACTCTTGCTGCATTCAAGTCCGCTGGTAAATTTTAGCATTTGCTCACACTGATCTCAGCCAACACAAACACACAGTCACTTTTCGCTCCATGTCATTGTTACTTTTTGAAATGACTAAGATTCACAACTACAACACACTGGTCTGTAAGAACACACACAATAAGACAAAACATTGTGCATTTTTTAATATATAATAATGTTTTTCTGTGCATGACATTATTAAAAAACTGATTGATTAAATAGTTAGTTCATTGTTTATCACTAGTTTTAATCTTTATGGAAGCATATTGCATTTAATAAAAAAGAGGGTCTTCTTTTTTTAATTGAATGCAAAATGCTTCTATAAACACACTTTTTTCTCTTCTTCAAAGATTTTCAAAGTTCAAACCTTCATAGAAAAATAAGTCCATGCCACCAAGCATAGAATCTGAGGAAAATTCATCTGCGCCACAGGATGCAGCATAGCGGCCCAATCAGGATGCAGAATACAATCCACTGTAAAAAAAATGTAAAAAGCAGTGATAATTGTAAATAAGAATCTGCGTAATAGCAAGACTGTGGAAAATGAACACTATAAGGATTCAAATATGTCTAAAAAGGAGTATTTAAAATTACCTTAAGATGTTTATTAGGTTTTGGCAAAAAGCTAAATAATAAAGCATTATTTTAACCTTGTAAGGACCTACTGCCATCACGGCATTCATTAGATACCAGAGGCTCTTCCTGTGGAAGATTTTTTAGACATTCTCCAAAATCTGCAAAGTAATGAATTCCTTGTTTTTATAATTTTGCAGCCAAAAAATGTTAAAATAACCCTAGATATTTATGAAGAATGTAGCCAGGAATGGGGAGCCATCTAACTTCCGTGGCATGATAGGCCTCCACAGATGGGTTTCTGTAACTAGTTCCTTTGGACTTTCTAAATACAAACTGGATGCTTTTAACAGTGAGAAGCCAAAGGCACACCAACCTCTGTTCAGATGAATTTCATTAAATTGTTAAATGTATTGATTGCAACTGGGAGGTTTTTTTTTTAATCTAAAGGTAGGATTAAAAAAGGCAACAAAGGGCACTAATAACCCGTCTCTCTCAGTTCATGTTGTTTTCCTGAAAGCAGAATTTTCCATCAGCTTTTCTCCCTCCAAAGCTTTACCATTTTCCATTCTGTCCCGTTTTTTAATTAAATTCTCAAAAGCTGCGAACTAAAATAATTGTAACTGGCTTCCCCTTCTCTTCCTGTGGGAGTCAGACAGGAAGATGATCAGGAGGACACCCAGAGAACAAAAACCCAAAATAACTCAGGAATTTTCTGCTTTGAACTTCGACAATCTAAACGGGCATAAAGAGGAATTTTAATTTGTGTTGGTCGGGTTTCAGTGTTTACTAACCCACAAATGAGATGAAAATATGCGTTTATAAAGCATTTATTTGTCAAAAGATTTTAAGAGTGTTTTTTTGTTTTTTGTGACATTTTGTGACCAACCCTTGCAAGAAAACATGTTTGACTTTCCCTGAACTGCTCTATAAAACTTGAGCCCAATAGATCTTGGCACTTGGAATATGCCATCTTGGAATATGCCAGAGCAATTGGAGTAGAGGACGTCTAATTATGTGAGAAGCAGTTCACTCAGTTAATTCCGTTTGTCAGCTGACCAAACGTGTTGCCAGCAGATACATTTTAATAAAGGAAGTGTTGCGACAGCAGAAGGATTGTAATCTGCTCTGAAACAAGAACAGAATTTTCCTTTGTTAAAATTTGTATCCTTCTTTGTTACTATTTGATTGGGATGAATTTTTTAATAGATTACAAGGTTTTAAAAAAATAATCTTTTTGGGTTTAGAAAATCCAATTGAGTAGATTTTAATCTCCTTAAAAGGCTAATCTGATGGCAAGTTAATTTTCTTTCATTACTTTTTCCTTGTTGGGTCTGCCAAACATGAATAGTTTTCAGTCAAACTTGAAATCACTTTCAATGATTGAAAACTTGGATAATGGTATTGAAGCAAGTCAGGATGTTGTATTATCCAGGGAAAGCAATGCTAACACTTTTGGTTTTAGAACATTGTTATATTGACATAAAAAACCACAGCCTACTAAACCCTTCCCTCTTGTTTACACTAATATTAACTTAAAACCCTTCATTTTACTAAAACACCAATAGAGCGCATTACATATGGATTCATTCTGACTGCGCTTACTGATGACGTAGCAATTTTTGAAAGGCTCTTCTACAGATTGATCTACAGGTCTACAGATCTACAGATCTTCGGATTTGGTGTGAATTTAGCTTTATAATTACATGGACTGAGTGACCCGCTCCCTCTTCACATTTCAAACAGAAAGTACACTTTGGCCCCAAGAAGCCAAGAATCCATAGACTTCAATGGAGAAGTAAACAGTTATTACTCAATCATTCAATTTCTCAGAATTACCATTTAAAAATGATTGAATTTTTATGTTCCTAGAAAAAAATGATTTGAATAAACATAGCAACATACCTCTACAGCAACATCCTCCCTTTTCATTATACACTGCGTCTAAGGTAATACTTGGGTGATATCCTATCAGTATTGACCCAGTCCTCTGCAAACAGAACAATCAGGCCACACAAACAGTGCTCTGTGTTTACCTTGCTGCAGAAGGTGAATGCTTTCCTTAATAACTCATCCAACCTGACAGCAACAAGCAGCTGCTTCGTTCTCCAAGCTGCATCTCGCTGGGGCATCATTATAGTGGAGCACATTTCCATTTATCATCTCCTTATTGAGGCGCCACTTCACAGGAGAGCTCACCAAACGAGTCCTGCTTTAACCGTGGCGGTGCTTGATGGGAAAAAAAATCTTTCTATTTAATGTTAAAAATAACTGATGTATTTTCTTCTTTGCGTTTTGTGGACACAATTGTAGATCTATATCTTGTGCAGCTGCACAATCAGTAGAGACAGGATCTTTTACAGTCACTCTAGTTAAGTAATTTAGAGTGACAGCTTGTAGGTTTTATTTATTTATTTGTGGAGCCATATAGCTCTAATATTCTTCAAACATTTTTTTTTTCTTGCACAAATTTTTGTAGTCATTTAACTTTATATGGGTAAATTTGACCATGGATTGGTCAAAACCAATGTCCAAAGGCAGGTAGAGTTTCCCAAAATAGTACTCAAGAATTGGCAGCTTTATTTTGAAATGATGATTTTTCAAGTAGAAGGACAAAATGTGATTTAAAGATTTACTCAAGACAATCAATAAATGATTTTAAAAAAATCAACTCTACTGAAGGACTGAACAATTTGAATATACTAGATTGGCAACAAGCCTTTAAATGTCTACAATAAATTCCAGTCTTACAAGTTCATATTTTTGAGAGAAATAATATTCAACATTTAAGCTTTTGTTGTCCTTTGGTGCAATTATCCTCCATTTTTTGTTGCAAGTTTTGATAGAAGAAATGCTTTAACTCGGTCATGCAGAACTGCTTCTTTGTCTTTAATATAATTAGGTAAAGTAAAGAGTAAATGAATGCAAGGACTACAAGTATTTATAAAACATTACATTCAAGAGAAGTAAAAATGTAATAAATAAGAGCATTTTCTGAAGCGACTGTATTAATGGAATGTGTTCTGACGATCAAAACGTGGATGGTTCAAAATTAGAATAAATGTAATTCTTAGAAATTGTTCAAACACATTGCATTGGTCTATATTTACCAATCTAGTGAGTATTGACGCTCACTGGTTTTTAGCAGAGACTTCTGGGAAATTTTCAGAGCTTACAATTTTGGAATTGTAGATTCAAACAGTGAAACAAAATGGCAAACACAATAAATAGTGCACTATGCAGTGAGAAGTGATGGAATTCGGATGCAACCTCTGTATGCCTCTGTGGGTTAACATTAATTTCACCCAGTTTATTATTTTTCAGGGGTACAGTATATTATGTTTGAAATCCACTACCTCATTAGTCCTGGATTACCGCTATAGTTTCTATTCTTGTTTATTACCTCTTTGCTCATAATCATTCCAATTAAAACTGGATCAGAGGCATAAATCACTTCTCCACTTCATACTGAAATATGGAAGGGAAACGTTGAAGCTGTTCTGTTCTATATGATGTTGTTAACTCATTTTAAGAGCAATAAACTTTCAGAATGAAACTGTTTACGTTAAAAGTACCTTGGTGACTGTTTAAATCTCTCAGATGTGGTAATTTTCAACAAAATAATGGATGGACAGAATGAAGGAGTGCAGGAGGATGGAAGGATGATGAGAGCAAACAGGGAAAAGCAGACAGTAAAAAAAGCCTGTTTAAAACATTCACATAAAAATACATGGGGAGGGGGTCACTGAGTGGGAGTCTTGTTGTTCCTCTCCCTTTCTGATCTTCATGCAGCACTTCCTGTTGTTTATTTTGGTTCTGGTCTCATTCTACTGTTTTCTTCTGCACCAAATAAATATTTTAAATTTAGCCCGATGCTGTTTTTGGGCTTGAGACCCACTCTTTGATCCGAGATCACTGATTTTGTAATTGTAGCAGAGCAAGGCACTTTTTATTTAATGGCAAAAAGATATAATAGTTTTACAAATCAACTGAAGAAAGAAAAAAATGACATCATGATATTTCTAGCTTGTTATAATATCAGTAAAGTATAATATCATTAAAATGCTAGTGTGCTTTCTTTTATATATACTATTTATTTTGGTATACAGCACTTTGTGTTACCTTTTTTATGAAAAGTGCGATATAAATAAAGATCGGTTGTTTGATTGCTTGATTGATTAATTAAATGCCCCCTCCAAAAAATACTTTTACTTTTCATGACCTCATAGTAAGTTTTTCCAAACTGTAAGATCTTAAAAAGAGACTCCATGTGTCGAGGGCAAAGAGTTTAGAAAAAAATTACTCATTCACTGCTTTTAGGTTTTTGCATTTCACTTGGTGAATTACATTCACACATTTATTTTGCATGATATATAGAGATGACGTTTTTCGAGTTAAAAATCACTTGTGACTCAATTCAGTAGAAATTTGGCAAATGTGGGTTATGGTTGCAACGGAAAATCTGCAAAATTCCGTTTTACCTGACAACCTAACAGCTAAGTTACTAAGAAGCAGACTGGAGCTTGCACAAAGGACACTAAATTCACTTCATTATGCTGGTAGATTGTTGGTCCTTCACCATAGCCCCCATTCACACCGTTATAGCTGTTCCAGATTATCCAGGTTTAAGTTCAGATAGGCAGACACATTTAAGAAAAAAATATTTAGCCTAAAAGAAGTCACAGAAATTATTTTCCAACCAATCTCCATCAGGTAATAACTTACATGTGATTACTGAGCATAAATATGAATGTTGTTCTGTGTGTTCTTCTGAAAACTTCCACTTAACTGTCAGTTGAAGGGTACAGGGGTCAGGCTTGTTTCAGGCTGCTGACAAATAACTGAAGTGTAGCACAGAAGCAGTTGAATTCATAATAAAGTGTAAAGAGCGACATAACAGAGGAAATAAAGAGAGAGTTTTACATGAACACAGCAGTGTTAATGATTTCAGGGCAGAGTGCCTTAGTGGTGGACAGATAAGGAGTCCAGGAGTCTGGATGCAAAAACATCCAGCAGGACATGTGATGCATGTGGATAGATCATGAAACAAGTATCTGACTCATAAAGAGAGAAATCCTGTGTGGTGAAGTAGAGAAAATATAGCTGAAGTCCCACTCTTATCATATTTGATCAATTGCAAAAGCATTTCTAGTGGTATTTTAATTAGGATTTTGCTGTTTTTAGCCACAATAAAAAAGTGTCATTTTCTAGGACAAAGTTTCTACAAAGCAGCAAGACTTAATCAGAAATTTACCTCTGACTTATGTCAGAAACTGTATGCTCAGGGTATGCCCACCCCCATTTGCCATCATCTATATGTTTACACTCTCTCCTACTAGCTCACAGGCCTGTACAAACTCAACTTAACATTACCGGTGCAACAAAAATTACAATATTGGAGCTATTCAAGCGCACGGATCGGACACATGAATCTAGTTATCTACTAGTGGATGCAACGAAATGCAGCGGAGCGTGGAGCTTATGGACCGCCAAATGTAGCACCTATGTCACTGAAACAAGCTTTTTCTAACTGCATTGTTTTGTCTGATCCTGATTCACAACAACTTAAGAAAAAAAACATATGCCGAAATGCAATTTTAAGCTTAGTTTTTTTTATATATGTCCTTCATCATCAGAAAAATGCCACAAGAGCATGTTATAAACACTGAAAACACCATTTCCATTAAAGTAGGTCTTTAAATATTTCTATTTGTTTTACAATCTTTTGGATATACCGTCTGATGTCAGGATTGTCAAATAATTCAATAAAAGATCATTAAATCTCAAATGAAAGGGACATTCAAGGAGCTTCTTTGTCGAAATGTTAAATGTCACAGCTGCTGTTGAATAGTTTTGGGTAAAATAAAGATGTGAATTAATTTTAAAAAAGGCTTCAAGGCCCCAATTTAAATTTTACTTGTCTAAATGAGTTTAAAGCCCACATTAAAGCGGGCTTACAGAGAAAAAATGTATTAGCGAAGTTCACAAAAACAAAGAAAAATGAGATTGAATAGCACACTGGATGGTTCCTCATGCAGAAACAATTTTGCATATGGGCAGAATAATTCAAGCATATGGGGTTCACACAGATCTGTTCCTATCTGATGCTAGCACGCCTACTCACAGATGAAGGAGGCTGGGTGAGAAATGTCCAAGTGGCGCAAATCTCGTGAACGAAAGACTTAGTGTCATATGATTCCAGCTGGGCACAAATTGCAATTAATAATTTCTTCTCCATGATCGATTTTTAAACGACTGGGACTTCCATGTTTTGAAAAGGACACTAGTCATACATCACCTGCAAATCCGCAACCCTGTTTGGACAAACTGGTCACAACTTTTATCATTTAATGTTTTGCAGGTAGATCCCGGAAACCAACTCAAAAAAACTCAAAACTTGCATAGCAAGTGAGAGTTTTGAACACAGTAGCCCGAAATGCACATATGCCCGCTTTTACATAGGATTTTCATTGTAAGTGATCGCTCAAACGCGCATTCCCAAGCCCACTGTGAACGTAGCATGAAGTATTTCATCAACTATTTCAAACTTACTTTTTGAAAAATGACTCATAAGATTTGACATTTTATACACAGTAGCTTTTAGTTGATACTTTTGACCTAATGTCTCTTTTTTAGCTTATCCAATACACTAGGAAAATAACATTTTCTTCAAAGGAACTTAACCTCCGGGGACAAAACAGACACTGAAACAGCTGACTTTCCATTTTGTCTTGCCTTTTCAAAATGTGGGAATAAACGCTGGAATATGACTGGAAGCAGAAACACGAAACTCTCCGGTCACAGCAGTAACTGGTTCCCATGAGTCAAAGCAAGGACAAAAATCCCCAAGCGGATCAGTCACAATGCACGTCTCAATCCAGCCAGTCACATTTTTGATGTATAAGCTTCTAAAGAGTGGCGTGTGAAATGGGGCCTTTGTGTAGAACAAAGTTTTACAGAGAACTGTGTGGCAGAATATCCGGTGGGCGTTCCCCTGTGAGACGGGGACTGCCGTTTATGACAGACCTGGTCACGCGCGCTAGCCAGACGGCACACACGGACACAAGGCCCATTCACAGAGATGCGTCCGCAAAGATTCCCCACACTTTGAGTTAATGTATCCTCACTCAAATACGCCCTCAGCCCTCCAACACCAACCCCACTCTCGTGACTGAATATGGCCTTTGTTCCATGTTATTGAGAATTGGACTGCTTGAGCTCTGGGAAAGGACATGAATAAATGAAGTCCTTGATGGAGCAGCCCAACGTCACGAGTAAAGATTTTGTAACCATCATCAAAGGATCTTTTCAAGTCAATCGGTGTAGCGTGTTTGTAGTTCTACCGTCCACATGGTTCTGCATGAACATGGAAGAACTGGAGGAATATTTAAACATTTTTTTTCCCCCCAAAATACTCACTCATATAATAAATTCTAGGTTTTATACATTTTCCAATCCTAAATATACAAATCAAAGTTTATTCTGGATCAACAATAATTCTACTGTTTCATTCACACCGGACATTAGTTAAATGGACGCCTGTCTTTTGTTAAATTTTCCTCTGCCTCTTTTTTGGGATGAGTCCGATTTGTGTCCGTGGCCTCGCTTTCAGCTCATGCTAAATTCCCGACACTGCCTAAAAGTATCAAGACGCTCCAGACGCATGTGGGAGGAGCTATTGTCAAATTTTAAGTCTACATGGAAGCATTGACCGCACATCTCATTTTCAATGCATGGAAGACATGGATGATGTTGTGAGATCAGGTTTATCTATGTTGAAGAGTTTTACAAGATATTGGAAATCACGTCTCCATGTTTGGGTCAATGAGATCATTCAGAGATTCTCCCAGTACAGCGAGGTTCACGGCACCAATACATCAAATCTGAGTCTCTCGATGGTTGATGCGATGCGTCTTCTTCGCCAAAGTTCCGTTATTTGAACTCTTAATGCACCGTGGCGCCCAATCAGGCTGCAATGCCGGAAACACGCTGCTGCCAGACCCCTCCCCAACACTAAAATCGCAATAGAAGACCTCTGATCATGTCTGGTCATTGACTAAATATTGAAACCGGACGTCCCTGATGAGTGAATTTCCTTCGGTGCAAACACATCTTTAGTCCAAACCATGGTAGGATAAGTTCTAGTTCTGTTTATCTGATCCCAACTGATACTTTGGGAAATGGTTTAGTCCATTTTGAAGCAGCATTATCAATTCATATACATGTATAACTCTGTACTACAGATTTAAACATTTATCTTAGCTAAAATGTACTGAAATTATACACTTTTAGCTTTGGGTTTTAGAAAAATGTGACTAAATATTAAAAGTATTTTCTGAAATAAATCCTATAATTTATCTTTGTATTTTTTTTTAATTTGAGGGGGATCATTCTGTTCCATTGTTGTGTAAAATTGAGGAAAAAATTGTTAAAATCTACCTGCAAAAACCAGAAAATAAATCTCCTCCAAATTGGATCCCCATCCTTAAACAAATAACGTCATTCAGAGAGAATCTATGTCCTTCATATGTCATTCAGAGAGATCTAGGGGTTCTTTGCACAATGCGTAACAATAAATAGATGTTCTCACCATATTTCTTCCATCTTGGACACAAGCTGTGTCAAACCCCCCCCCCCCCCCCCCCCCCCCCCCCCCCCCCGTTTTTTCTTTTATTTCTAGAAATCAAATGTTATTATTTGGCAAACATTTCTGTTATCTGAGTATTGAGAAGAACTGCAGACCAAGGTTTTATAAGATGGACTTAATGTCAATAAAGCTTAAGATTAAAAAACCCTGCAGCTGATCCCCTGACTGAGCGTCTTTCCATCACATTCTCAGCAGCTCTCATGAAAGCGCAGGTTTAATTTTAGACCTAGAAAGGTTTCCTTATCCCCCAGTTCTAGTCATACTCGAGGGTGAAGCACACACAGCACGCCCAGAATCCACCTGCATGCATGATACTTTCACCCCTGGATGTTCTCCCACATCTTAGATATTAACACAACAGGACAAAAACTGCAGATTGCTGATATTTTATTTGTGTTTTTCTTCTTTTTTTGGAAACACATCTCCAAAATAATAAAAGATAAATATAGTATCATTATTTATTTTAATTCTAAGAGTAAAGTGTCTTTGTTTTGCTGCATAAGATGGAGCGAACTGGCTGAGAGCTCTCTGTGTACCATCACACATGCAGGGATACTGCCAGGCAGCTCTCTTGATAATGAAGTGCTCTACTTAGTATGAATAAACATTAGAGTTAAATAGTTTGAGGATGACGAAACCTCTTCTGTTGTATATTTGTGTCATAAATGAGATGATTTCCAGCAACTAGTAGCTGGTAACAGCACAAACTTTAGGAGAAATACCGTAAAGCAGGGGTCCCTAAACCCATTCTGTGGGTCAAGTGGTACTGGGAGGTACAGAAAGATCGCAGGATGTTTTATCTACAGTGCAATTTTGTTTTGGAACTGTGTTTTGTTTGAAAAACTTGTAGATTCTCTCCACAACATTTGTCTCTGACTCACTTAATCATTACACGCCTACTCTTGATGCATGTGACGACGTCGTGTTTCTTACCAACACCTGTTCCCTTCTTAAAGGGGCTTCAGCCAGGAACAGATTATTCAACACCGCTAATTTGAAACTTCTGAGCCAGAAATGTAGGAAATGAAAAAAAGAATGCTATTGAAAAGTTCCTTTGAGGAGAATAAAAGAGTCAGTCAGACAGCATCAAAGAATAAAATAGCTGCATATAACAGACAAAACCAAGACACTTTTTGGAAACATGGATTTATTGTGACAGGCCGTTGGAGAACATCCAAACTTCACAGAAAGGTCCCAGCTGGGATTTGAACCTGACTTCTTCTCTCAATGAAATTGTCACCGTGAACTTAGAAATCACAAAGTTTTACATTCCAACAAGTAACAAACAGTTCAACTGAAATGCCTGGGGTTAAAGGTCTCAGAAACTTGCATCAAACAGCAACAATCCAGCATATATATTTCTGTTTAGATATGAACTTGTCATGTAACTGAAAAAAATGATGGTAAATCTATTGTCAGAGTGGATTTTTATTAGATAATTCTCAGATTTTCTCCTCTTCTGCTGCACAACAGTGTCTAGTTGCTGTTCAGAGGCAAAGTTCTACCAGTATAGACTTGCACTGACATGAATAGATTAGTGAAAAAACTGGACTAGATCAGTGTTATCATGTTTATATTTGATAGTAAAAGGAGAAAATGGATGACGACAAACCAAAGTCCCAAAGATAGAAACATGCTTGGTATTTTTATTTTGTATGTAGTAAATGTTTGAAAAAACATTTTAATATACATCTAAAAATATCACAAGATTAGATGAACACTTTTGGTAAACATCTAATACAGTAATAAAAAGGAGTTTGAGATGTTTGTTATCTAATAAATATCGATTGTAGATGTCTCTTTGTGCTCAGTGCTAAAGACCTTTATGAACTGACGTCTAACTGACCTTAAGAACTACATTTACCAGCTAACTAGCATCCACATATGTGTAAACGAAGCAGGGCTGGCTAAATCACCACAAGAGGGCATAGCTGCAGGGAGAGCATAAGTTATTGCTCAGGCAGAGACGGTCCAAGACCCCACATGCTCCAGATAAAAAGGTCTGCCACCGCCTGGAAGTTCTGAATACCCCCCCCATGCCTCCAAAGACACCTCAGGCACTCCACCAGCTGGCCAATAGGAAGTCTGCCATTGGACGGAGGCGAAGGCTGACTTTCCCCCAAAAAAAGAGGCCACCGGCAGGCAGAAATGGTAAGCCAAGACTTGCTTTTCTTTTTTTTTTTTTTTTTTACCAACTGAAGCACTTTCCTTTCTCTTTTTTTTTTTTGCCAATTTGTATGTTTATCTTAATCCTTTCTTAATCTTAGTCTAAAATAACAAGTAGGCCTGTTATTTAACTGTCCAGTAACTGATTTTAAGAATTCCATTGTATTTTTTTTTCCTCAAAACACTCCAAGGGTTTATAAAACCAAAACCCTTTCACTTCAATACAAACTCACCCACACAGCTCCCCTAACATTATATTCATTGGAAATAGCAGCTTTCTTTGTATTCTATTTCTGTATTTCTGTCAACAGTAATGCCTTTGTGGATTTTTTTTTCTTAGATAATTATTTTTGGCTAATGTAAGCTAAGGCAGTTTTGCTTGTGCAGCACCTCGTGTACAAACAGGCTATTCAAAAGGTTTCAGAGAAAATAAATAAAAACAACAACAAAAACAGAGAAACAAATTAAAATATTGTTAAAAAAGTACATTAAGTTGGTATTTTTAATAAAGGTTTTCAACTTTGGACTTTAAATATAAATGCATTTGGAGAACAGTTGAGTTCATCAGGCAGCAGCTGAAACCAGCTTCTGTTCGTTTGGTTCTGACCCGTGTTCTCCCAGCTGATTGCTTCCTACAGATCTCAGAGCTCTGCACAGTTTATGAACTACCAAAACAAATTGACAAGCATTTGGGTCACACACCAGGAAGGGATTTACAAACTAGCTGCATTACTTTAAAATCAATGCTATATTTAACTAGAAGCTGCAGTGCACAGATCTAAAATCAGAAGTGATGTGGTCAGTCCTTGTGGTTCTGGTCAAAACTGTCAGAAGTGTTCTGGATGAGCTGCAGCTTCTCAGTCTTTTTGGTAGATCCCTGCAGCACTGCGCTGACGAAAGCATGACGCAGCTTCTGAGTCTCAGTGTTTGATTGAGATGGAGAACAGCTGACATAGATGTGGCATTAAAGTTCCACTCCGACCATCTTTAATCTATTGTAAAAGCATACCCAGAGGTCTTTTAATTAGGATTATGCGGTTTTTTGGCAAAATGAAAAAAAAACAAAAAAAAAACGGAGTCGTTTTTTAGGATAGTAGTAGTTTTTTGGTAGTTCATCAGAAATCCACCTCTGAGTTGTGGGCGGGACCATTAGTGCTGAGTCCCAGGGTCAACTTGGATGTATTCAGACGGAAAATCTGTACTGCATTATCAGGGAATGCAAACTGTGTTTCACTTTAAGCAAATGTATCCAGTCTGAATTTACCCTATGAACCCCAGTAATCTCATAAGACACATGCAATATGATCTTCAGACCTCTTGACATGAAATCTTGAATCAATCTGTCAGAAAAGAGTTTACATTAAACAACTGAAACAAGGAGTGAATCATTTGAAAAGATGCAAGTTTTCCAAACAAAGATAGCGGGCTTGTCAGTGTTAGATCTCTGAATCACAATCTATTCTCCTTTCAATTAACCCCTCAAGAGCCAGTGTTCACTGGACACCTTTTTTAATAGATCTGGACTTCAAGCATTTTCTGGGCTATTGATTGCTGTAGAAACTTACAGCTGCACCCAAGCAGGGCAGCCATTGATTATTACTGCAAGGACTCACATGGGACAAAGAAAACAGAGGGGGTGAAAACATTTAAAAAGGGTGAGGAAAAGAAAGCAGCATCAGAATGTGAGCTGGACTTTGTTTCTGAATCACAATAAAGGAAACCAGAAAAAGAAAGGAGTGGTTGCAGAGGAGAGATGATCTTCTATGCGGACGGGAAAGGCTAATCCTAAACATGGAGGAGATTAACTATGACACAGAATGCACATTTAGCAGGCATCAGCTGAGGAGCACTGCTCAAAAGACTGCGGGCACACAAACAAGCTCACTGATTAGTGTCCCTGCAATGAATATGCCGACCACTCGCACAATCCCAAAGTCCCTTTTTAATGCAATCGATGCCATTCCGGATGTTTCCTTATAACACTAATTAATAATTCAAGAATTCATTCGGACTTTCTTGCTCTAATTGATTCAAGTAAAAAGCCGAAACAGTGTTTTTATTTTGTGCCATTTATTGCTCAGTCAGAGATTAAAACACTAAAACACACACAATAAACAACCGAGTTTTTAAACTACACACCTACTTGGTTGAATAATTATGACACTCTTTGCTGAAAGATGTGAATTTGTTTTTTATCACCTAGAGTGCAAGGCTCCACAAAAATCTGTTTGCAAATATATATTTTCTGCATTTGAGCATAGAGCAGAGATAAGACTTGTGTCAGCCCGCATATCTGTAGTGCCATCTAGTGTTCTCTAGAATAACAAACACCAACCAGAGTCCTGCAGGGATTATGCAAATAAGTAAAATCCGTTTATACCTAGTTTTAATGTATATTCCAACAAAAATGTTTGTTATTCCTGCTCAGACCAATAGGATATTTGTTATTTCACTAAATTATGAATACTGACATGGAATTTATCACATAAAATACAGGAAAGAGCTGAAAGGAAAAGAAGAACTCCTCATTTTCTGTTTTTTAATGTCTTAAGATAAAAAATTTACACAATCAGGACCTATGAAGTCAGACAGTTTGAACCAGGATACATTTATTGAGTTGAAATCTGTTTTTCATTCTGGAATTTAAATGATAACCACAGTTGTTTTATTCCCATATAACATGAATCCTGTTAAAAGTACAGAAGCTGCTCTAATTCTTAATGGTTAATATTATTTAATACATGTAATGTAGTTTTATCCAGCTGCTCATATTCGAATAATCCAGAGGGAAAAGGAGACTAATTGTCATTTTAATTGTGTTTCATTTCAAAATAAAAGCCATCAGCATTACATAAAGCCTGCATTCCTGCCTGTTAACAGTATTGAATAAAAACACAACCCCAACCTTGAGCTGTAAATAGAAGACTTGATTTTTCTTTTCTTTTTTTGTTTGCCCTTAGTTGAAGATGAAAAAAAATCAAAAATGTGTTAAAATCCTTTTCTAATATTTCAAAGGAGACGCTCAATTTTTAAAAGAGAATCAAAGTTTCTTGTCTGCAGTACAGAGCCAAACAAAAGTACTTATTTTCTGTAAAGGAACATACAGAAAGCATGCAAGATAAAATCTAGACTGTGGTGTCTTTTACTGTAAATAATAAGAAATAAAACCAAAAAACTGATGTTTAGATCCTGGTCCATTTCTATTCTGCCAAAGGCAACCACCAACACAATGTATCAAGAATATTAGGATATTACAGCTTTTAATTTATTTAGTTTGACAAATGTTTGCTGACCTCTATGTCATTTTAGAGTTTGTCTTCAAAAAACATTGAAATGTTTGTATGAACTTCGAATTTTTTTTACTTTGCTTTTATATTTCATGTTTTTGCAGAGTGAACTGCAAGAGATATGTACAGTAAATATAAAGAAACAAAAATCAATTTTATTTTTTTTATTGTTTTGCTAATATAAGAGTTTTGGTCCTTATTTTTCCTCGGGTTAGACTGCAACATCTATCCTGCCAGTAGGGATGCCTTTCTTTTTGTTTTTCTCAGTACATTATACTTTTACTGGACAGTAGAAAAGTGGAACTCAACATCGCTGGATGAGGAATACAGTCTTTTAGGGTGAGACTTCTTTCTTCATCAGCATAGTTTTCCATGTTTTAGCTGTTTTGGATCAGCATCCTTGGCTAACTGCCACCACATTTCACTGGAGAGATGAACACTCAGCTTTTCAAGAATCCTAATCCATTTGTGGCACTTATTTCTTTACAATTTTACCCATCATTCATAGTGGTTGATTTAAAATGCTATAAAGAATTCTGTCTGGACAGGTAACTGTAGAAAAAACAAGAAACACCAGCAGAGATGTTCCAGTTCAGTCTATCCTCATGCAAAAATTCATCCAAATCTCAATAATCGACAGTCAATTTGAATACAATCTCATTTTTTGTCATGAATTGTTGCAATATTCTGCAGTATTAAGTATTGGAAAATCTTTGTACAATAGGGAGCAGCACGTTCTTTTTTTTATGAGCACTTTTGTCAGGATTGTTCTCATTTCATCCCATTTATTTCCCCTCTTCCCCCCCAGCTCTGTCACTCAGCTTTCACAAGCTCCTAAGATTGAAATGGGTTTTAAACCACACACAGTTCTCATAAACGTAATACTCCTGTAAACATTCGTTTTGTACTGGATACAAGTGTAGTATATGTTGTACTGTAATTTTCTCACAGTGTTCATTTAAAGTTGTAAGAACAATCTTTTTCTGAGCACTCACTGGAGGACGGAAACGTCATGAAACTTGGGATCCGGTGGCTGTGGTTTCCCTGCTCCAGGTGGGTAACGTTACCCAACGCGGAACGGTTAAAAACTACTTTGAGTTTTTGTTTGTCATTTGAAACTACTGGCTCATCCCATACATTATTTTCATGTTCTAACTTTATTTAGTATTGCACAACAGGACTCTAACTTCAATTCAGTTTTTGCTTTCTGCTGTCAACCTAGAGAACTACTTCTTGTTTTCCATTTTAGGCGTTTCTGAATAGTTTCATGAACAACAGTTACTAATCTGATTATTTGTTTCTCATTTGATTCAACAGCAGGATCATTTATTTAAAGCACAGAGTCTCAATGACTGTCGAAGACACAATCAGCAGTGTTGAAGCCGGTGTCACATTCAAATAGCAAAACCAAATATTTGTTTTTTCAAAGGATAGCCATGAAATGCACACCCACACCCACACACACGCACACACACGGGGTTATATCCCCATAAAACATACTTGGAACACCAATTTCTGAGTCCCCATTAGCAATTGGTGCATGTTCTTGCCCTGTAGTTCATCATCCTTCCACTAGAGGCAGTAAAAGGACTGTTCAAAAACACTTTTGCACCTCATCCACTGTTATTCATTTCTTAAAGGACTATGCTGTTTTAAATTACTGCATTTCTGTGAGAAATAATTCTTGAAATTAAAGTTTCACGTTATTAAAAATATCTGGACTAAATGTGAGACAGTGGCGAGATAAGGGAATGTTTTGCTACTATATTTCTAAAAAAATAATAATGTTTTGTGTGGATTTCATCAGGGTTTAATAAAACATGAATTTGCAAAAGTGACACTATTTTGTCAAGTCTTTAATGTTGTGGGATTTAGAAGGTTAAAAAAGAAACATGTTTTCATTTTCTACTCTGAAAAGAAGAGAAAAGCAAATAAACATCTAAAGAAAAGTGAATATATATATATAAAGTCTATTACCTCTCAAGAAGGAGCCAAACTGGGTCAAAGACATGCTCACAGAAAAAGTGTTAAAAAAACAGCAACGGTGAATTTACTTTGAGCAAAAACATTAAAATTGACTCCATCATTGCTTTTCCTTTTATTCCTCCCTCTGAAAGCTTCAAGGCATTTCCTGTGCTTCCTTTTTTCACTTGTGCAGATTCCTCGAGCATCTTGAAAGGGATTTTTCAAAATGTCATTAATTATTTGCACCTTAACTGTGAACCAACTTCAGAGAAGCAGGAATGTTCAGGCAGCAGGATGGAGAAATCAGCAAAAGGGGGACTTCTTCCGAGCGGAAGTGCAACTCGGAACACCAGCGGATAATTTGAGCTGTCACTGTTGCAGTCTGAGGCAAAAAAAAAAAAAGAATTGGGAAGACACTAATGAGAAAAATGCTAGAAATCATCACCTACATCTTGCATTGATAGTTTAGAGACTGAGAAAATCTCTGGGCTCCCCAAGCAGAGTGAAAAACAAAAACAATCAGCAGATAATCCAATGACCTTCATCACTTAGGACATTTCACTGAATGCAGTCATATATGGTCAAATTAACTTGCAAAATCTATTATTTGCTTCTAATTTTTATCTGAAACCTTGTTAAAGAAGCTTTTATGTCCAAAAGCTGTTTACAACCATGTCTACATAATCTTTGAATAAAGTGGTACAAGAAATGTATCAATATGATCAAAAACGTTCAAGAACCCGGACGGACAGAAGGTTTGGTTAAGAATATAACTAGATTTCATAACAAGCAACACAAATATTTTATCCAATGCATTTTAACAGCAAACCTGGCAGAAGTGTAATTCTGTAAAATGTGTCAAATGACTTAATTCTTAGCTTGGAAAAAGAACAGCAACTCCTGTTTGTTTTCATCTTCACTTTTGCTGCTCCTGGCTCCACTTCTACCTGTTTTCTTCACACTGTAACTGATTTGTTTACTCCAGCAGTTTAAACACAAGTGGAAAGCAGGATAACAAGCATGCGAGCAGAAGAGCCAGAATCCGAAAATGTTTGTTGAAGGCTTTGTTAATCAATTACGCCCAAAGCTAATCATCTCTATCAAGATGTTGTTTTGAGATCATTTATCAGCGTGCTCTAGTTTGGGAGATTTTCTTATCCGTAAAGAACAGCAAAGGATTGTGGAAAACAGGAGCGGGACCAGGGAATGTTAGGTAAGAGCCACAAAGTACAGTCCGTTGGAATTTAAACCTTAACAAACATCCTAAAACGGACCAATTTAGGCTGAATTATTGATGGTTTTAATCTTGTTTCCATAGAAAAAGAACAGATTTTACTGATTGCTGTTGCAGATTGGTCCAGTCAAGGTTAGAATACCCTGTGTTTTCCCACCATGCACTTTGAGGAGACCACTCGATATATGCCTATGTCATTGAAGTTATTCAGCTTTTAATGCCAAAGCTTCAGAAGCATTAAAATGATGAAGGAGCAGAGGATCAAACTGCTATTTTCATAGAAAACAGCAAAAACTGTGATCAGCAATGGAGAAGTGGTCCAGACCTCACGTTCACAACGGAACCTGTCAGCTCAGTTCTCTTTAAAGCGCTCATCAAAACTGATGGGTCGACACAAAATTAACAGGATCACTTTCAAACCTGCTGATGCTGCTGTGTGATTAAAAAAAATGATTATGGCATTTTAAACCAAAAAAAACCTGTGTAGCTTCTAGGACATAGTTTCCTGCAAAGTGGCAGGAGTTCATCATGAATTCACCTCTGTTGGCTCTGTTTTACACTGTCCCGCTAACTTACAGTCCCTCACACACCCAAACTAACATTACCAGTACAACAAAAATGGCGAGCAATAACAGAGCTATTAGCCATACAGTTTTGAGCCATATGCCATCTTAGACAAATAAAACAAAGACCCTACATGGTTCTATTTGTCTGCAAGTGGATGCATCAAAATGGAGCAGAGTACGGAGCTTGTAGCCGCTCAATTGTAGTCTCTACGTCACAACTAAATGTTTTTCCAACAGCATTTTGTCATCTGTTCTTGATTCACGATGATCTGAATAAAGAAATACTCCAAAATGCTTTGTTCTGGTTAATTTTCCTTATTTATGTCCTCCATCATCAGAAAAATGCCGCAGGAACATGTTAAAAACACCAAAGGAGAGGATCCCAATGTAAAGCGATGAGCAACGACAAATATAAAATGAAACAATGAATTTTTTTTTAAAAATCTTATACTAAAAGGCTTCTCACTTAAATTGAACAAGCGGATACTTATGTGTTGGTGAAATGCTGGAGGGAGTAGTGTGAATCTGGGTATAAATAATAGTTGGAGGATGTAAAAAAAAACAGAGAAAAGCCTTTCAAACACTCTTTTTTTCACTTGTTTTTTTATCTTGATCTATATATAAGAGAAATACCTGATTCTTTGTCGAATTAATATTTAAACCTGAGTGATTCCTAGAAACTGAAGGAAACTTCAGAGTTTAAGTGTAAAGGAGTGCAGGGAGCCATAGGGGAACGCTTACTCCCTTTACCTTGGTCAACATAACAATCCCATTCTTCTGCTTCAGTTCAGATGCCATTAAACAGACATGAGCAGCTGGAGCAGAGCCATAAGATGTTTCATTATTTTGCGATATTACTCTTTTTACACAAAAGCAATTTGCATTTTTATAAATGTTCACAGAATTCATGGATATCATAATAAAGGTACATCTTGTTGCATTAAAGCTGCTGTTGATTTAGATTTGTGAAGGATGATAGTAACAAATATTCTGGATTGTTTTAATATCGGTGTGCTGTTATAAACGGGTTTATAAATTTTGTTAGAACTAAGTTTTCTTTGCTAACTGGCATTGGTCTCTTTCCTGGTGTAAAAAAGTTTGACTTTAATGCATAAAAAAAGTCTTATGAAGCATTAGCAAGCTAAGCTGAATGTCACGTTAAAGTTAACGTCTTTTCTAGTTAAAACATTTTTTGGGATTACAAAAGCTGAAAGAAAAAAACATTTAAGCAGTCTTAAAAACAAGTTCCTCCAGAGTTCTCCCTTCTGGAAATGCTGCTTTGGGGAATTCCCTGCGGCTGTTTCACTCAACAGCGACAGATTGTGATGTTAGAAGGTTGAAGTCGAAAAGCATCACACAAATGTACAACATACTGAATTCTCAGTAACATCTGTTAAGGTGCAAAAATGTCAAAAAGAAGATTTGTTGTGCAAAAAGCAGCACAAGCTATCTTTTTTTTGTAGAGGAACACCAACAATGTATGATGTGTTTTTGCATAGCAACGAACGTCACAAAACAGAATTTGCTCATCTCTGTTAGAAAGTCTCTGACAGTCCAGCGGAAAAAAGAAAAAATGTGTTCCATTACTCATTTTGGATGTAAGCCCACCTAAAGAGAAATTGACACTCTGTCACCCTAATATTAGGTTCATTTGAACAGTGAGCGATGGAAAATCACAAAATTCAAGAGATTGACCTAAAGAATGTATATCAGTAACCATTAGGCGTTTCCATGATCACGAGATCAGTGAGAAATGGGCCTAAAACAATGTAGACGGAGTTGATCCCAAAGCAGCGAACCTCAGTCACCTGGAAAACCATTGGTAATAAAAAACACTGTAATGGTTCGACTTCTTGTGCAGTGCTCGCAAAGAACCCCAGCTTGGGAAGTTTGTTAATCAACACCTTCATGATTTAGAGAGTGATTGTTAGAAGGTGCTGTGGTCACATGACACCAAAACGTAGCTCTCTGGCTTCAACTCAACCTGTTATTAAAAATGTCTACCGTGTGCATTTTATTTAAAGTATTACATCATTAGCATATGCTGAGTATGCTAAAAGCATGCGTTCAACCCAGTTTTCATGGGATTGCGCAATCTGCAGTGAGGCAGATGGTACTGCCCATGCTGTAACTGAATTGGAAGTAAAAATCACCATTCAAATGATTAGAATTATTTATATTATGTATTTAAATGGGATGCATAGCACTGGTTCATGGACACGTATTTATTTTACTATTAGTATACATTCCATCATGATGGCAGGTGAGGATGAGGGCTGCAAGTCTCTTGATATTGCATGCTTAGGACACCAACAAGAACTTCTGAATCCATTGAATCTTATACTGGAGGGCTTCTTTTTCCATCAACTAGTACAAGTATTTTATATCTCAAAAAATATATATAGTTATAAACAATTCATTAATAAATCACACTACAGCAAAACATTTTACAGAGACAATGTTTATTGATTTCCTGCAGAAACCAAATACCCCAGCGGTTGTCTGTGCTTGGACCCGATAAGAAACATCTCACTGGTTTATGATGCAGATGACCCAATTACACATGCAGAGCATGATTATATCTCCAAACGAGCAGCCTAAATTACAAAGCAATGAACATGACTGTGAAATTGCAGTCCCTCTAAACATTTACTTAAATTTAATTACATGCTATCAAGCCGACAAAATAAACCTAGATAACAGAGCGATGTGGAGGATAGCTGTCAAATTTAAATGTTCCCGATGTACCCACATCGCTCAGTGTATTTAGGACAGGTCATATTGCAGAAATAAAGAAATGGTTCATTATAAAGTAGGCCAAAAAACCAGTGTAATAACCTGTGTTTGGTGAGAAAAAATCCTCCTGTTATAAACTTTCTTGGCAGTCTTGTTGGTGGACAAGGATCTGTGTGAATGTAGGAGTGAAAAGGAGCTTGTCAGGGAGCTGATTAGAAACTGTAAAGAGAAATATTTAGATCATGTTTGATTGAAGGATGTGTGCATGTGTATGTGTGTGTGTGTGTGTGTGTGTGTGTGTGTGTGTGTGTGAGAGCTTCCAATCAAAGTTAATGAGAGATCAGCATCTACTGGGAAAGGATTGAAAAACTAAAGAAGGCCAAAGGAGAAGTGAAGAAAAAAAACAACAGGATGGGGGCGAAATGGTCAGGCATGCTTTGAAAATGGAAATTTTTTCATTTATTTTTATTTTTTTTAGTACGAGAGTAGAGGTCACCAAGACAGGGGCTATGAATAAAGATAACTTATCACAGGGAATTACATTAGGATGCAGTCCCCCTACAACCCTTTCATGCCCGAAAGTGTTTTCAAGTAATAAGCTTTGACAGCCGGGGAAAGGCTGCTGTCTTTTTCCGTTTATTCCTCCTTCAAGCAACTGTGTTATCAACCCCCAGCTAGATAATAATATTATTAAACACAATATCTGCTGCTTCTGCTATACAGAACAGGACAAATCAGCAGCAAATCCTTATTCTCAAATGAGTAGCTGACAATTGAGTGGTATGAATTTTTTTTTTATCAAAATGCAAAAGAGCCACAAACCTTATACTTTAGGATTCAGTAGAAGTTGGCTTCATTAGAGAGTCAAAATTTACTGTATTTTCAACACTGTAGGGCACACCAGATCATGAGGCACACCGTCAATGAATGGTCTATTTTTGATATTTGTATTACACTATTCAAACATGTCGTTTATTTAAATATTTAGCAGTTATCTTAACCTGTAGCTGTTTATCTAGACATGTGTTTGTTTATTTGACATATACTTGTTATTCAACCATGTAGTTGTAGAATTAATTAAGCTCACTTTTCTTTAATAGTTCTAGAACATTACCTGGTTGAAGATCTCTCCTTCATGTGGGCAAACCTCAGGTTTCTTAGTTTTTTTCCCCCAAAAAGAGACGTTTTTTTATGAGTTTTTCCTCACCGAGAAGGAGGGTGTAAGGGCAGAGATGTTTGTTGAGCTTAGTCTGTTGAATCAAACTGAACCACAAATTTTCATAAAATTATGTTTAATATTTTAATATAAAGCAATTTTCTACAATAACAATGAAAAGTGTAGTGAAGCACTTGCAGAATGTATCATGTATCAGAAGGTGTTTGATTGGTCGTTCTGCATGTCAAGCGCAAGGAATTGTGGGATACTATTCCCTTTGCCTGTCTGCACACTTTGTCATGCACATTTTACTACAGTAACTTTTTTTAACTTCATGAAACATAGGAGAAATTAAATATGTTTCTAGTATATTAGTGTAACATGCAAACATTTATTCAGATCACATAAATAAGAACATAAATAACAGAAGAACATAAATAACATGCTAACAAGTCAACTAAACTCTCGATATCACTTTAAATCATTTTAAACACATTTAATTCTTCATCGTCTGTGCCCTTTGGAACAACTCAGCAGAGCCTGGTGTAAGACTTAGCAGCTATTCTTTCTTTGCATTGTGGTCAGTAGCAAATTCACCTATGATGCCCTCTAGTGGTTGTTAGTGGGAAAATAACAAACACATGAGCTTATTATTATTTTTTTTTTATTCCATATAAACTAAACCCCTGGGCAAACTATGTGACTATCAAAACATATGGTACATCAATTACCAAAAAATATACTAAAAGACCTGTTAAGGGATATCTAATTTCAATCACTCTCCTAAAATAATAGAACAGTCCCCAAAATGTTTATAAGAGGAAATTTGGAAAAAGCTGAACAGCACATCCTGACGCTTGAAGTTTAGAAAGGCAAAAGGGATCAGATTTTTAAAATCCAGATTGACGGAGAACCTCAAAAGATAAAAAGAAACAATCATGCAAAAAGAATGACACAATGCAAATTTTAATGGTGTCAGCCGTTTCAGTTTACAAATCATTAAGTTATCTGATTAAAAGCTACATCAACCATTGACTCTACATGAGAACTGGACTGAGTGACCCCTCCCTCCCTGCATTCTAAACATGAAGTACCCGCTGGCTCCAAGAAGCCAAAATCCCATTGACTACTTTTGAGAAATAAACAGCTACTGATCAGTCATTCTATTTGCTAAAATAACTTTTCTTGCTATGCTACCTTTTTTTTTAACATGTTCTTTGTAGTCCTATTTTTTTCATGATATTTTTTCTGAACCGCAAGCTATTCGAGTTATAAACTGGCCAATCAGATGCCTCAATAAAAGTAGGTGGTCTCTAGTTGAAGTCTGAACATTTGGTTGACAGATCCTGCTTTCAAGTGGTCAGGGTGTAATCTTCCAACAAGCTCACTCCTAATTGGTAAGAGTGGTTGCCATGGAAATGTTGATTCATATTGACTTGGACCAATCACCACTTACAATTTTTGACTTCAACATAACAATGTCCGTGTTATGAGAGAACGGCAACTGAATTGACTTCATTTGGTTGGAGCCGGAAGTAAGCCATTTCTATGAGTGACATCACACTAACTTGGTCTGATTGTCTTACAGTCTAAGTCATCAACTCAGATGGATTATTAAATAAAAACTCACCATGTGCTTTACATTCTTTCTAAATAATTAAAAAGGTTAGTTGCTGTTGCATTAAATGAACGTAACAATGATTTTTAGTGATTCTGGTTAGCCAACCGTGCGTGCATGCATGGGTGTTTTGAATTCTCGAATAAAGGCAGGTTGTGCTTGCATTTATGCTCGAGAGCAAATGTGCATAAAGGACGTGGAGGACACAGCAGTCTCCCTAAGGGGGGATTAATTTGAAAACCATCCCATGAGATAGCTTGATCTCGCTCCTTTGCTCTAGGGCTGATCGCTTTCATGCATCCTCAGAGTTCAGGCTTTAAAGATTTTCAAGCAGCTGCCTCCCGCAGTTCAAACTGCCCACATCAATGACTGCAGTAGCAAATAAACAGACTGGTTTGTCAAGCTTTCAGCCCAGAGCACAACCCAGCAGAGAAAGCTCCAGATATCGGGCCTGGTACAGCTCATCATCTCTTCTATTTTGATGGCATAATGTGGCAGGGGAGAGGCCGCCCCCTCACCTCTGCGGTCATCAAATGCTTAACTGTCTGTCACACGCTCCTGTCTGCATAGCAGTGGGAGATGCTTTGTGAAGACTCAGCTGAATGTGATAGTTGGAGACGTTGTCACAGCTATAACGCAAAGACAGAGGAATGACAATGTTGTGCACTTTTTCTTTCTGTCATTGTTTAAGGATTGCATCCTTATTTCCTCTGTCATATTCAAAGCATTTTAGTTTTGGAAAAACAAACAGGGTTTTTACTTTGTTTAAGCTCATTGTGATATTCCACTGACTTCTACACTGCAAAAACAGAATTGTGAGATATTAAAAAGAAAAAGTCTTATTTTTAGTCTTGCATGAAAAAATATACTTTTTTTGTTGCAAAATTATCTGCTGTATATTTTCCCTTCCATAGGCTGCATGGCCTGCCACACTGCCAATCTTTTGTATAAGAAAAGCAACACACACCCACACTCACACAGGGGTCCACAAAAGCAAGCAGGGTTCATGCGTGAGTATGGAAAAAAAAAGGCTGCACAGAAGGAGGAGATCCTGCTTCGTATTCACCCGAGTCAGAAATGAAATTGGCTTCGTTATCTTTTTGGTTTTGTGTCGAGAGAAGCATAAAACTGCCTTGCAGGAAATTTAACTGACATCCTTCTTTTTGAAAGAAAAGAAACGGCACAAAAGAGCAATTGTAAAGTTAACAGGATAATGTTTAATCTGGGTGATTTATTCTCTATGAGATGGATGTCGAGGAGCAATGTGATGAAAGAAGGTGCTCTTCAAACAGATCAAAAGCTCTCTGTTGCAGCTCACTGCTGCAAATCTTAAAAAGCTAAATCAATCTCAGCAAAAACAAACAAGATTCAGTGTGAAGATTTCACAGTTTCATTTAGGATCATAGGAGTATGAAAACTGAGATTAAAACCTTCGTCTTTCCAGGTCCTCCAACAATTAATCGTTGTGGCGTGTTTGACAGATTTAACGTATTAACAATATTCTGTTTTTTTTTTTCTTTGGTAAAATATATGCGTAATAGGTGGAAAAATTGATCAGAATTGTAAAAAAGTCAAGGAAGTATTTATTAAACATATATCAATATATACTTTTTTTTGCCCAGTCAGATCTGGAAACAGAGAATTGTTAATTAAGCTTTAATGACAAAACCATGGTAACTTTAAAAAAAAGAAAAAAGGGACTGAAAATGTGTTGAAAGGTTGTAGTTCATCTTTAAAAATGTACAAAGATTTTATTTGTATTTTGATAAATAAACTTTACATAACACACAATAAGGATGATATAGTGGTTCAAACCAGAACTACAGATTTTCGAAGACGTGGAAATTGCGTGGTTGAATCTACGGACAAGATAATGAAGAATGGTGAGAACCGCGCCAGGGCATGTAAAGTCAAGTACGTTTATACGTTCCTTTAAATTAGACTGTATGAATGTTAAATGCTTTTAGAATCAGAAAAGTCTCTTCAGCTCTCGATAAAAAACCTTCAAAATGTTAGACAAAAGAGAAAAAAATATAAAAGGAAAGTAACAATCCCACACTGATGGAACCACTAGTATGAATGGTAAAAGGAAGGAGATTTTGTGTCAACATGTCATGACTCAATTTCAATATGAACAGAAAAGTAGGAGCAAAAATAAGTAAAGCTAAAAAGCAGATTTATATTTAGTAAAGTGCTTTTAGTTTAAATTATTGTGTGTGGCGCTGGGAGGTATTGGGAGAGTGCAAACAAAGGGATGACGGGAAATTGAGGCAGGCTTACTCCATGCAAACAGTTCTCAGATGCGAATTTTTAAAGATCTCCTGCTGCTCCTCAGAAACTATGTCCTAGAAAACAACACAGATGTTTTAATTTTGGCCAAAAACAGCATAATCCTAATTAAAAGACCACCAGGAACGTTTTAGAAATATCTCAAAAATCATCGGAGTGGGACTTTAAGGCCATTTCTATCAACAAATCCTCCCATGGCCAATCAGAATACAAAAAAAAAGCTTTTCAATTTCAAAAATGCATCTTCTATCTAGTTTTCCAACACAGTTGTAGACAAATACTCCAAAGCAACCCAAAACCAGTGTAACACTTGATGCAGCAATCAAGGCACAAAAATGTCATAAAACTTTACGGAAAGCATTTAAAATGTCTCTGTAGCATATTTGCAACTTTTATTGATCAAGATTCTGATATGTGAGTTTTAAAAACACAAGTTCTATCCATCCATTTTCTTGACCTGCTGTATCCCTTCGGGGGTCACAGGGCTGCTGGACTCTGTCCTGGTTACTGTTGGGCAGGGGAGGGGTACACCCTGGACAGGTCTCTGGTATGACGCAAGGCACAAAATCTGTGACATACAACCTAAGGACACTTTAAAGTAACCAATTAACCTATGAGGCCTGTTTTTGGACAGTGGGGGAAAGCTGGAGTGCACAGAGAGGACCCAAGAATGTGCAGAGAGAACATGCAAATTCCTCAAAGAAAGATTCTATCTGGAATTTTAACCAGTGCTTTCTCACTGTTAGGTGAGAGCGCTAACCACCAACACCCCCAACACAAGTTCAAATGAAACTTTTTTTTTTTTTTTTATATCTAATAAAAAGCCAAATAAGACTTATATGCTGATGACACGCTTGTGTATCTACACCAGTGTTCTTCTTCAGCTAAGAACAACTTGTATTGCTGCCCAGTACATTTAACATTATTTAAAGCTTATAACATGAAAAGTAAAAGCCACTGAGGATCAAACTGAGCATTTAGACTGATAAGATTTGATACACAAGCATCTGTATAAGTACCACAAGCATCTGTACAAGTACCACAAGCATCTGTACAAGTACCACAAGCATCTGTACAAGTAGATCTTTCTCTTTTTTAAATATTTAAAAAGTAACAAAACATATACAGCATATTTCAGAGATTATGTTGTGTTTTTTCTGTATATTTTGTCTGCGGGTGCCACTTACACTCAAGTGCAACTTGTATATGTATAGCACCAGAGCTCCATGTGTCAGAAGAAGAAGCTTCCCTCAGTCTTCTGCTGGGCTTGGCAGAATTGTTTCAAAGTGACCTAGACCAGGTGTCTCCTACCCTGTTCCTCGAGGGCTACCGTCCTGCTTGTTTTGCAGCTAACTTTGCTTCAGTAGATGCTGATTAGCTGGATGGAATCAGCTCAGTTTCTGATTGACTGAACACAACAGATCAAAACAGTCGATTTTTATGGTTTGCCTTTTAAGATGAAATGTTTGTTCCTGGTCCTGTGGTCCAGTATGTAGTTAAAACAATTTGTCCCAAAAGTGCGAACTACTGTAAATGTATTTTTTACTTCTTATTAATGCTTTTTTTTGCCGATGTGATTTTTAGTTTAAAAAAATGCAGTATTTTTCAAGATTTTATTTCTTCAGAATAAAATAAAGTTGTTTTTTTGGTTCTATGTGAGGAATGGCAGCTATAGGACACACAGTCAAACAGGCATCTTTCAGTTCTATTCTTGGAATCCTCTGCAGCTGCAAAATTCTTGCAGCGTGTCAACCGACAGACGCCCCTATTCCCGTCACGAAAAAAGTGACTGTTGTTGTCATCATTAAAATATCATAATTCTTGCCATCTAATAGTGTACAGGAGGAGGAGAAAAGGCAGACATGGATAGATTGGGGAAAGCAAGCCTGAAGAGGCATGATGAATGAGGATGTCAGCTGTGTCTCATGACCAGCTCGGCTGCATCTGGGTGTCGAGCCCCGGTGCACTGAGACCCATCTCATTAACCACTTTGATCGGGCATTAACCACAGAGCAAGAAAAGAGTGCAGGGGACCATAAATCACTTTAAAAGACTGTGAAACACCACTTCATCAAATGTGGCGCTGGATTCCTCAGTAACAGACGCAGCACATGAGTTTTGTTGTGTCACAAATCTATTGGTTTCTATTGAATCAATGGTTACCCCCGTGAAACAAAGGACAAGAAGCAGTTCCTGATAGTTGACCTCTCTTTCCCTGCATTGTTTTGACTCATACAATATTGATCAGAGCTGCCCATTGACATTTTACACTCTGCCGCTGTGCCACTTTCTCCTTAATACCACTATGACACACTGAGAAAACAAAAACATGTATATGTAATGGGTTTCTAAAGTAACTACCATATTTTTTGGAGTATCAGTCACTCCTGAGTAAAATTTGCAGCAAAAAAAGCATAACAAATAAAACAAAAATAATAAATAAATCCCACTGGAATGTAGGTTGCACCCTCTGACAATCATGCAAAACAAATTTGACTTATTCTCCGAAAAACACAGTAATTTCTGTTATGACTGAGATGAGATGACTAATCTATTGTCCATGTCACACTCCAGGAGCTGTTCTTAGCTTTGTGAATGCTGAGTGTTCCTCAAACAAAGCGTCTCAACGTTGAAACTGACACCAGGTTCTTGGATCAGGTGTCAGTTATAGTGGTTGCCTTGGTTTCTGAAGTACTACACAATACCACAGAGGATGAGTTTGGTGTGCTTTCAATGTTGCAAGTAAGTCAATGAAGCAGACACAGCTTATGGCTCAAAAATGCTTCTGGTGTGAAAAGAGTTAGTTGAAAACAATCAGGTGGTCAGTCATGCTCTGCTTGTTTTTATTAAAGACACCTCCTCCCTCTCCATGGACGTGGGTCATTAGAACCAAATGCGCACTCCTCGCATGGACGGATGCTTCAGTCAGCGCGTATCCTCCTGAGCGCGTTGTTCTGAGGCAGCTCCACCGGAAACACACACAACAAAGACGCGCAGCTTACCTCCGCTCCCCGTGACAGCTCTGGAAGGACACTCGTTGATGATCAGCTGGAGAACATAGCAGATCCAGGACGGAAAGTTTGGACAAAGCTGCGTCTGATCATCAGAGTGGTTGAGACTCAGGAGTCAACGCCTCAAAACACATCTGGATGCCGAGCCGCCGGAGGAGCCAGAGCGCGTCTCCCTCTTCTGCGCTGCTTCCCAACTCAGTTGCGCGCAACGTTGCGCTCTCTCCTCCCCGCCTGACGTGGTCCCCAAATCAAACGCTCCCTAAGGAGTCACGTGGGCAACCCTCGGGGATCAGGGAATAGCTCTCGGTCCCTCACGGCTGCATCTGGGATCGGTTACTCCGATGCTCCACTGTGACGAACCCGAGCTTTGCGCGCAATGTCTCTCCAGCTCCACCCGCGCTCTCCTCCCGCGCAGCCTGACTGAGTCTCTGTCATGTTTTGTTTACCTTCGTAAAGGCAGTTTCCAGAGTGTCTTGAGTTTTTGTGGATTTCCAAGCAACTATAAAAAAAAACAAACAAACAAACATGTTCTTCCATTTTTATTTTATTTCACGTGTAGAAAAAAAAACACCAATAGTCTTTTTTTCTTAATAGGAATTACATTAAAGTCATTACGCAGACAATGACCACAGAAGATCAGTGCAGTGAAAATAACTCCCAAGAAACACAAACACACACATACTACAAGAGTGATTTTATGAAATAGTCAATTTTCCAATACTTTATAAAAAAGTTCAATTACTGCTTATGAAGTATTTTTTAAGAAAATGACATGTAATAGCCCCCCCCACCCCGATTTATCGTCCAAGACAGCTAAATGTTTGTAAGCAGAAATGTTGACCTACTGCTTGTATTTGGGACACACTATGTTTGAAAATGCTGGAGGCCACAGGATCAGCAGGGAAGACTTGCCAACCATGCAACTTTATCCTATTTATCCTTTATCCTTTATCCTATATCAAGCCAGAATAGTTTTTTTTTGTCTCGTGTGCTTATTCTGTAAAACAGCTACACTGCATTTCAAAACTGTAATTAGCCTGAAGGGCTACAAACAGAACAAGTCTGTATTGTTCATATATATTTTTTTTTCTGTGACCTGCAAACTTTTAATTAAAATGCATAAAACACACAGGACCGCGTTGTAAAATACTCCAGGGCAGTGTCTGGAGCCTGTCAGCAAAGCTTGTTCCAAATTGGGGGCTTAATAGTGATTTCTCACCTTTAGCAACACTCACAAAACATGCCTTATGTTTTTAACCCTTCCTTTAGGCTGAATAAAAGCGTGCAAATTGCACAAACATTTGTAGTACTGCATCTATGTGCAAAAGAGAGACAAAGATAAGATCTAAGAGTGCTTTTCTATAGTATGTAGGTCCAGAAGAGACTAAATTAAATGTGTATACATCTATCTATCTGATAGATAGATAGATAGATAGATAGATAGATAGATAGATAGATAGATAGATAGATAGATAGATAGATAGATAGATAGATAGATAGAATTTGCAATTAAAAATCACATTTAAACATGGCATTTTTATTTATTTCATGGCCAGTGTGGGATGGAACAGACACAATTAAATAAATCAATGTAATATGAAATATTTAAATAAAATTATTTTTATAAATAATGACACATTAAATGACACATTTAGTTAATTATTCAAAATTTCAATAATTAATGAAATTTTTATTTGAATATTTAACAGTACATATATTTATTTCAATTTCTCTTCCATCCCACACTAGGACATAATACATGTCATTCAATGTTTTTGTCAGCATCCAGTCGTCCGGTTCCCTCTCTGACCACCAGAGGGAGCCATCGCCAGAATGCTAACAGCCTCTGTTCTCTACACTCCAAACGCCCAGCATTCTCATTAGCTCATCACCACAACTGCATTTATGCCAGCTCACCTCTCTGTTCCATGCGTAGTCTTGCGCTTCCTAGTGAGTGTTCAGTTTAAGTGTTCCCTGTATCTGTCTGCCAGTGTTTTTCTGTACCTTTGCCTATTTCCTTCGTCTCCCACCTTGCTCCCTACTTTGACCCTGGCCTGTAATGACCACGCCTTGCCTTGTCCTCCTGTGTTTTTCATTAAACTCTGTTTGCATGTGGATTCCCACACCTCAGCCTTGCCCTTACAGTTTTAAAGTGATTTTTAATGGCAATTTTAATGTTTTATGGCTACATATATTTCAACATTAATTCGTTGATTTCCAATTTTATTTATTAAATGAAAATTTTAAATAATTAATTACAGTTGTATGTAACGATTTAATGATCACTGCTTGATCACGATTATGATCACATACCAATTTTCAAACGGTTGGAACGTCTGAATTAAAAGGAACACAATCCATTAGCCATCCCTACCTAATTTGGCGTCCTATGAAACATTACTGGTTGAGACACATTTAATCTTTGTAGGTTTTTGAAAATGCTTCTGTTGTGAAAATCGGACAAAGATGAGTGTTAAAAAAATATTTCTTAAATTACTTAAAGAAAAGCACTATGCATTAGCTTGGTTGAAAGCAATTTATAGATGAGATACAGTTCCAGGGCTTATCGTTCTGATCTAAAAAAAAAAAAAAAAAAGAGTACTTTACAATTTTATTTAGGTGAAAGGTGCATAAATATTCAAATCAAGTTTTTCATAAGTCAGAATAAAAAAAGTGAAATATTGTCTCTGTTACCGTATTGTGATAAGTTGTGATATGTATCGAATTGTCATATGTATATACGGATACATATTTTATCGCCAGATGCTTGCCAATACACATGCTCAATAGCTAATAAAGTTTTTATGATCCTTTTTGGGCTCTACGTACAAAAAGCTTCATCATTGAATGTGCATTGAAAGTTAAACCACGTAAAATTTCATCAATAAGCCACTCTGATTTGGTAGTGACGAAAGGATGGTACACATGTGGCCAAAATTGTTGGTACCCCTCAGTTAAAGAAGGAAAAACCCACAATTCTCACTAATTAATTGACATCACAGGTGTTACCAAACTCATAATCAGTCAGTCTGCCTATTTAAAGGGAGACAAGTATTCACTCTGCTGTTTGGTGAAAAGGTGTGTACCACACTGAACATGGACAACAGAAAGCGAAGGAGAGAATTGTCCCAGGACATCCGAAAAAAAATGATAGAGAAACATCTTAAAGGTAAAGGCTATAAGACCATCTCTAAACAGCTTGAACTTCCTGTGACAACAGTGGCTCATATTATTCAGAAGTTCAAGACCCACGGGACAGTAGCCAACCTCTCTGGACGTGGCCGCAAGAGGAAAATTGATGACAAATTGAAGAGACGGATCGTTGGAATTGTATCCAAAGAGCCCAGAACAACCTCCAAAGAAATTAAAGGTGAACTCCAAGGCCAAGGTACATCAGTGTCAGATCGCACCATTCGTCGTTGTTTGAGCCAAAGTGGACTTCATGGGAGACGACCAAGGAGGACACCACTGCTGAAAAAAAATCCTAAAAAAGCCAGACTGGAATTTGCAAAAATGCATGTTGACAAGCCCCAAAGCTTCTGGGAGAATGTCCTTTGGACAGATGAGACCAAACTGGAGCTTTTTGATAAGGCACATCAACTCTATGTTCATAGACTCAAAAACCAAGCATACGAAGAAAAGAACACTGTCCCTACGGTGAAACATGGAGGAGGCTCAGTCATGTTTTGGGGCTGCTTTGCTGCATCTGGCACAGGGTGTCTTGAATGTGTGCAAGGTACAATGAAATCTGTAGACTATCAAGGCATTCTGGAGAGAAATGTGCTGCCTTGTGTCAGAAAGCTTGGTCTCAGTCGCAGGTCATGGGTCTTCCAACAGGACAACCATCCAAAACACACAGCCAAAAACACCCAAGAATGGCTGAGAGAAAAGCGTTGGACTATTCTAAAGTGGCCTTCCATGAGCCCAGATCTGAATCCCATTGAACATCTGTGGAAGGAGCTGAAACATGCCATTTGGAGAAGACACCCATCAAACCTGAGACAAGTGGAGCAGTTTGCTCATGAGGAGTGGGCCAAAATACCTGTTGACAGCTGCAGAACGCTCATTGACAAATACAGAAATCGCTTCATTGCAGTGATTGCCTCAAAAGGTTGTGCAACAAAATATTAAGTTATGGGTACCATCATTTTTGTCCAGGCCTGTTTCATTAGTTTTTTTTAAATAATTATGTTAATCAGCAATTCAAAAGTGATGGCTGATTTTGATTATTTAATTTTCAATAAATTTTTATTTATTGTTACTTTTGTAAGTTTCAAGTGATTTCAGTGAGAATTGTGGGTTTTTCCTTCTTTAACTGAGGGGTACCAACAATTTTGTCCACGTGTGTATCCCTTTTAATTTATGGACGTACCAACCATTTGAAAATGAATTGTGGTAAATTTTCAATTATTAGTGCTCATTGATTCACTTTAATAAAAATAAAAAAAGCATACCAAGAATTTTTAAAATCTATGGCTAATATATGGAGAATTCATGCATTTCATTGGTTTTATTCAATTGTCTGTGCTATTTTAACCCAACTATCAACTGTGTAGCCAAGTTCACAAAACTGACCTATTGAATTGCAAACCAATCTTGAAAATAAAATATAATTCCTAATCCTTTTTTTATTTCCTACTTTGCTGCGCATTATGTCTATTTTTATTTTAAATTGACATTTCTCATTAATTCACGTTGATTGATAAAAAAGAGTTCTTGGTGTGATTATAAAGAAATTCTAGTTTGAAATGTCTAATTTATAATAATAACCCAAATACACACACGGTTGTTGCATTTAGTCAATTTAGAGAACAGAAAGTCACAGCTGTCTCTGTCCATCTGCAAAGTTGTCTTGAACCTCAACGAAAGTACACACGAAATGCACTGGACTACAAAACTATGTGTATGTATTCATAAAGAGCATTTTTATAAACAGCCTGATAAATTTAACCAAATAAACATTGTGGATGCACAATCACTGATTGTGTTGCCCATGCAGAGCCAGATAAGTCGACTACTTCTCAAACACAGATGAGGTCAGAGCTTGCCATAAAACTGTACATGATGTACAGTTGTGCCCCACTTACAATGCAGCCTTCTTTACTGTAAAATCTGTCCCATCTCTTCAAAAAGTTTAATTTTGGTGTCAACTAAAACAGATTGTTTATTATGTCAAGAATAAAAAGTATTTAATTTTCTAACACAAACCATTTTTCCAAAAATGGCCACTGATTGAAAAAGAACACAAGATCTGCTGTGTACAGTACTTTGCAAAACAAGCCATGTATTAACATTTTCTGTCACCTGCTTTAGTTCCTAATGGAAACAATCTACCTGGGAATTAAAAAAAAAAAGTTTTTATATGTTTTTAAATCAGTGGGTGAGCTGGCGTGGGTGTGATTGATGCGCAACAAACCAGGATAAAATTACAGCTTTTAAACCACCATACAAGTGCTGTTTGAAAGTGACAGAACTACATCCATTGTGCCTCCTGAGACCAGATGCCCACATTCCTAAGAAAAAGACAGCTTAATGTTAGGATGAGGAGGAGCATTTTAGCATTGTTTGCGCCTCTTAAACCCTACCTTCACACTGAATTCTGCATTATTTACCAAGGCATATTGTTCTTGACTGGATTTTGGGAGAGTAAATGTGCCTTCCTCACCATTTGACATGCATTAAAGGATCAATCTCCATTTGGTCAGTCAATGATTGTTCTTACATTACAAACAAGAATGATGGCTCTAAGTTATAAAAATCTAATCGGAAGCCTATCTTTCTTCCACTCAATATGTACAGATTACAAGAATATTTACCCTGAGGTTGCAAATTGTGGAGTTTTGAAGTGGTGCTGGTTAAAAGGCACCTACATGTTATTTCCTCCATATTTGAGTTTGTGTTTATATGCAACTCCAGTGGTCTTTGTGTCTATATGGGACTGAATACATAACATGGCAGGCGAGCCATATGCGGCTGTGAGAAGATTGTTAATGCTTTTGTCACATGGACCTGCAGGGGTTGAGCTGTGTGGGGGGTGCAGGTATGAGAGGATCCCTTGAGACTCATGCGGTCACCTTAAGGGACGTCATGATGCCTGTGTTAAGTGCATCGTGAAGTAATTGTGAGAATAATGGAAGCTATACTTGTAAACTTCCATATTCCTGGAATATGGAAGGAAACTTGGAAACTGAGGCCTTCCTTCCTGAGGACTGTTTTTCCAATCTCTTCTGCCTGGTCTTCTCTCCCTGTGGTCTATGGAATATCCGACGGTCCTGGATCTAACCCTCAGTTCCTGTGCCCATTGACGCAGGCCGCAGTCAGATGTTCCCAGCAGACCCCCACAGTGCGTTTGGGTCGGCCAAGTCATTCTGTCATGTTGGACTACGGCTGCCCTGCCGTAGTCCAACATGCACCGCGGACAGGGCTGACTTACTATCGACTATGCAAACCAAGCCCCTGGTCCAGTCATACAAAGACTGAACAGCCCTCAGTTAAGTTCCCTGGACCCCATACTCCCAGAGCATGGGCGGACAGGTGGATTGGTCTGTGTGCTGGTGCATTGTGGTGAAGAAATAGACGAACCAAAAGGCAAAACTCTCAATTTATTGGTCAATCTTCGTTCAACACTCACCAATGGTCAAGACCTTTGGGTCATGGCCGAAAGAACAATGTCCCGGATACAAGTGGCCAAGATGAGCTTCCTCCATAGAGTGGCTGGGCATTCCCTTAGAGATAGGGTGAAAAACTCAATCATATGGAAAGCAATTTGAGGAGGTTCGGGCATCTGGTCCAGATGCCTCCTGGATGCCTACCTGTGGAGGTGTTCAGGGCATGTCCCATTGGGTGGAGGCCCCTGGGAGGAATCACAACACACTGGGGAGGCTACATCTCTCACCTGGCCTGGGAAAGCCTTGAAGTCCACACAAAGGAGATGGACGAAGTGGCTGGGGATAAGGAAGTCTGGCCATCTTTGCTTAGACTGCTGCCCAGAGGACCCGGTCCTCAGTGAATGGAAGAAGATGGATGGATGGATTAATGGAAAGATGAATGGATAGATTAACAGCTGTTTATTTTTCAACTGAAGTCAATGTGATATTTTCCGAACACTCTGGTTCTGGTTCACGAGACAGTGAACGTGTCTTTTTCAACTCTCCTGATCCCCGACGTTTTTTGAGCGACTTTTAGGCTAAACAGCAGTGATCCCGCAATAGAGAGAGCTGAACATGGCACCGAAGACTGACCTGGCAGAACTTAGAGTTGCATTAGCCAAACTGAGCCTACTAATGGGATTGGAGGCTAAGCTAACTCTATATATTGATTTATTGTTTTTAGACTTAGTCACATTACTGATTATTTTGATGAAACTATTCTGCAAAACTTTGATCTCTATACTGACTTATTTTGGAGACTTATTCACATCACTCATTATTATTTATTTATTTATTTATTTTGCGTATGCTACAATCACGTTTAAAATAGTGTTGTACTTACGTACATAGCAGTAGGACTTATTTTTACTCAAGGATGTTTAATGACCTGAATTACTGTCAGTATGGTTTAAATATCAGATTGTTAGTTACGAACCGGTTGATATCTAATGTAAAGTAAATGGTTAGGTCGGGTCAGAGTGGGATTATGTAAATTTTCTTCCTCCCACTCCCTTTCAAGCAGTCTATCTTTTGATACCTAGTTATCCTAAGTTTGACATGTTTAAGGATGTAAATCTTTGTTGATTGATTGTGTTTCACGTGTTATTCTTGTCTGCTTGAAATAAACCATTTCCAAACCAAAACCAATCCAATCCAAACCAATATTAGCTTTTAAAAGTCAGCAGGAACTTCTTATTTACAACACTAGGTGGAGGCGGTCACCTCTTTCACACTAACACAGGTGTTGTCTACAAGAAAAGAATTAGCTTAGTTTGTTTTCAATCTGTGCTATAGCAGTATGGAAATGTCACGCTGTTACAACAGTCCACAGCAAAGTATTTTTGTTTGTAACTTTGACACATATTCACACAATCATTCTGTTTATTATTCACCTTTTTAACCTGCTGTTTCCCATTCGGGGTCATGGAGTTGCTGGAGTTTAACTTGGCTAATGTTGGGTGAAGGCAGGGTCAACTTGGTACAGGTCGCCAACCTGTTGCAGGGCCACACAATCAAATAGACACTCCCACTCATACCTAGGGACAATTTAAGGCAATCAATCAATGTATGAAGCATGTCTTTGGTCTGTGGGAGGAGAAAACCCACACATGCACAGGGAGAACCTCCAAACTCCACACAGAAAGATTCCAGCAGGGATTTGAACTGGAGTTTTCTCACAAAACCATTGATCACTGCACAGCTGACCTCTGCACCACCAAACAGCTCAGCTCATTAGGGACAACCTGTAGCCTCTTGAAGAACTGAAGATGCCCTGCATAATTGTGAATGAAAATGTGACCCTCACTCCGCAGTAGAAACGTCTGAAACGTTCCTCCACTTTGCCTGCTTCTTTTAAAGGAACGATCACATGTGGTTTTTAATTATCCATTTACCTGGCAAACACAGAGCTGGCAAAACAGAGCAGTGCTTAGATGGGACATACTGGATATCTTCCAATAATGGCCGGTCTCTAATAGACGCTGGTTTCTAATAAACGCCAGGTCGGTTTATTTTTTTCAAATAAACTCCCCGACTACTATTGGAAGATATACGGTAGCATAGAATACAAAAACATACCCTCCTCTTTTCTCCAGGCTTGGGACTGGCAAAGTGATCCAAAAGATACACTTTGGCAGAGTTATATGTTTTTTTTTTTTTTTTTTTTTTTTTTTTTTTTTTTTTTTTTTTTTTTTTTTTTTGTTTTTTTTTTTGTTTTTTTTTTTTTGAGTTTGTTTTTTCGTTTTTTTTGTTTGTTTTTTGTTTTCTTTTTGCATTTATTTCTTTGTTTGCTTTTGTTTTTTTTTTTTTTTTTTTTTTTTTTTTGTTTTTTTTTTCTTTGAGTTTGTTTTTTCGTTTTTTTTTTTTGTTTTTTTTTTTTTGTCTTCTTTTTGCATTTATTTCTTTGTTTGCTTTTTTTTTTTTTTTTTTTTTTTTTTTTTTTTCTTTTTTAACATTTTCTTTTTATTTTTTATGTTCCTACTTTTTTCTGTCTATCTACGTTAACATTAAAGAACATCATGGCTACAAAGAAACTAATTACATTATTGGTATTAAGACTTAAGATTCTATAAAATAAGATAATAAAACTAACAAATAAAAACAATGACATAGGGAACTAAGCAAAAAAAACCCTACAGCTAATCAGAAAATTACATAATAAATAGTGAAATAGACAAGGATAGTTATGATACAGAACAGTGCCACACAGAGGTAAACTGTATGGCAAGGGAGATTATTCTATTCTGCTGTGTTGGATAACTATCTCACACATAAATAAATTCAAACAATTCAACAAACAATTACAAAACAAAACTAATTAACATATTTCCTACAATAAACTAAAATGCCGGGCAGAGAGGTGGACTTGACAACGTCAGAATTGATTTTGACCATAAAAGTGATCTTTTTGAACCAGCCTAATTACCCTGTGTCCTCTTTAGTTCTCTTCGGTTTGGTGGAACTCAAAGGAGGAAGGTGTCTCGCTTGTGCCTGTTGTTGCATCAGTCTCGCTAACACGATTTTTAGTTCAGCAGCCATTTTTTCATTTATGTATTCAGGATGCGAAGCATCAGCCTTCTTTCTCCCATCTTCAGGTTTCAAATCTTGGCTGAAACAGTCTGGAGTCTTGCTTTCTGAAAAAGCTTCAGCTCTGCATTTATCGAGAGTATTTGGAAGATTTTTCTTCATCTTGGTAATACTGTCTTTCACCAACTTTTTCTCTGCCTTGAGATGATTCAGTTCTTTCTGTAAACCTTGTTTTTGCTGCACAGAATCTTGCTGCTTTTGGAGTTGGCACTTCAGAAAATCGGCTTCCTGTTTTAAATTTTCAATGACAATTTTTTTCTTTTCAACTTTAGCCAACAACTTGGGCATGTTGATACACTCAGCATTTTCTCTTTGGATCTCCTGTTTCATTTGCTCTATGTCCTCTTTGAGAGAAACGCTAACGTTCTTCAGAGAACACAGCTCAGCTTCTGCCTCCTCCTTCTTTTTCAAAACCCCCTGTTGGATTTTCTCTGATAGGGCCTGTTTTTCAGCAGCCAGTTCATTGTTGGTGCATAGAAGAGCCACAATATCATTGTTGATGCTCTGATATTTTGTGTCCAACCTTTTTTCTTCTGTGATTAAAGCATCAAGAGCATTGCTTTGTACCACAACTTCATCTTTTATTTTGGTGAACATTTCATGTTCCTTTTCAAGTTTTTGGATTTCCGTCTTCAGCCTGGAATTATTTTCTTCCACCAATTTTTTATGACCCAATATGCCGTTCAGTTCAATTGTTAAATTGCTTCGGCATTCAAAAGATTCTTCCAATTCATGCAGCTGATTTGTCAGCTCTGTGGCTTCCTGTTTTAAACGCTCAACAGCAATCCGTTCTTCTTTGACTGTCTTCGACAGAGTTTGTGGATCAAATGAGTTGGCTGTGGCTCCAAAAAACTTGCTGGTCACATCATCAAGTTGGTGTTCAAACTCGGCCTTTTTTATTTTAACCTCTTGCTTTAGTTTTTTTATGCTGTCTTTGAGAGATGAACTTTCTTTCCTCAAACCATCCAACTCTTCTTCTGCCTTGTCATTGTCCTTTATTCCCGTTTTTAAGGATTGGAGTTCTTCTAAGAGGGCCTGATTTTCACTCCCCAATAAACAAATGTCTAGTTTTGACATCTTAATATCTTCAATTAAAATTTCGTAACGGTTTTGCAAAGTTTTCAGTTTTTTGTTTTCACTTTCAAGACCCTTTTGTTCCACCACAACTTTATGCTTCATCTTGTTGCAAACATCACACATATATTGAAGCTCTTGTATTTTATTCTTCAGCTTGAAAGTAGAGTTCTGAGCAGTTTTCTTCTCAGCCTTTAGTTTAGACAGTTTGTCTTTCAGTTCTTCTTTGTGCTGAATAGCGTCATGCATTACTTGAAGCTGGTGTTCAAGAGCACAGACTTCCTGTCTTGTTTGCTGGACAGACTGTTCTTCTTCCTGGATTTTTAACTTCAAAGAATCTGTCTCAGCTTGCATGATGTCAAACTGGACAAGCTCCTTATTCTTAAGTCTTCGACTTTCTTGCTCAAGTCTGAGTGCGTTGTTCTCGAGAAGCCTTTTTTCTTCCTGTAAAGCCAACAATTCTGATTTAGCATTTTCATTGTTTTTAATAGCTGTTTGGAAATGTTGGATTTTCTCTGAAAGGGCCACATTTTTTTCTTCCTTTTGTCTAATCTCAAGCTTAAGAGCTTTTGCAGCTTCTTCCATCTTCTCATGTTCATCCTCCAACTCCTTCAATTGTCTGTTTTTCGTTTTGAGAGTCTTTTCTTTTGCCTCTTGTTCCTCTATTAGCAACTCACACTTTTTGTTTTCTTTCTGAAGCTTTTGAATATTAGATGTTAGCGTGACAATAGAATTTTGCAGGGAGAACTCTTTGTCCTGTAAGATTTGCAAAGTTTTGGTCATTTTTTTTCTGTCCTTGACAAAAACTTGCATTTCTTTGAGCTCATCTTCAAGAGCTTCTTTTTCCTGTTGTAACTGCTGGACAGCAGCTTCCTTTTCTTTGATCCTTTTCAAAGTATTACGCTGTGAGGGGCCAATATCGTTCAAGTTGTCCTCAATTTGGAATTTCTTTTGTCTTAAAAGTTCTTCCTTTTCTTTCAACAACTTCAGTCTTCTTTCCAGGGTTTTCTGATGAGACAGTTGTTCGACAACACGTGCCGTTTGCCTTTCATACATTTCATTTAAATGGTTGAGTTTGTCTACCTTGTCCTGGTAAATCTTGCATTCATTTTCCAAATTAATTTGATTTCGAACCTTTCTTGTTAGTTTTTCAAGTTCTTTTCTCAAACTTTTGTTCAATTTAGAGGCCGCTTTCTTCTTTTTGTAAACATCTTTGTGCATTTCCTGAATCATTTTGCTGTTACCCAAACTGTCACTAATGGAGTCTATGCTGTGATGTAAATGGGCATTTTCTTCTTCCAAAGAATCAAGTTGGGACTCCTGAAAAAAGTCCATGTTGCGAGATTTTCTTCTAAAAAGAAACATTTTTGGAATGTCTTAAAATGCTCTTAAGATAAAGTCTTCAGTCTTTGAAAGGGAGAGGTCTGTTGATTCCGATCTTGTTCTTGAACTGCAGTCAGGTAAATGAAAAGTTTAGATTCAGGGGTATTAAAGGAAAAATATCGAGTCACATGACAACTGGTTTATGATGTCAAATTGTGCAATAGGCTGTGGAATACAATTGGACTTATAGGCTGTGATGTCATAATGTGTCATTGGGTGTTATGACACAGTATGACATATGACATCATAATGTGTCATTGGGTGTTATGACACAGTATGACATATGACATCATAATGTGTCATTGGGTGTTATGACACAGTATGACATATGACATCATTTAATTTTTTTTTAGAATGGGATAAGTTATGATGTCATCCCTTTTGTGTGTTTGTTTGTTTGTTTGTTTTATTATTATTTTGTGCTACTAACAAGGTGTACCTAATAAAGTGGCCAGCAAGTCTGTTTTTCAAGGATTTTGCCTCCAAACAGCAACTACTGTTGTGCAGTAGCAGATAAGAAAATACACTTTGAATTTATTGAAACATTTCTCACATTATTTGATATGTACATTTTGGAGATCAACTCAGTTTAAAATATTACATAAACTACAAAATTAACCAAAATATACCAGCCTAAACCACATCAGTTGCATTTTTCCTCAAAGCCAAAGAGCTACTTTTGGAGGATAAAAGAGAAGTCTCATGTTGAAAACACCTGTATTTGGGCGGCTCTGGTGCGGCGAGGCGATCCACCTCTGATCGGAAGATTGCACACACGGTTCCTACTTTGCCCGCCCTTGTTTTGAAATCTCCTTGGTCAAGACACTGAACCCCACATGTTATCTATAGCTGATGGGAATAAATGCAGTTGTGGTTATAGCCATATCAGGTTTAAGTAGGACAACCTAAAAATATATAAACGAACAAAGTGTATATTTAAACTGACTAAATGTACCTTCAACTTTGCTTTTACCTTCAACCATAAACATTTGGGTTCTTCCATCAGCTTGCCAGAGCTGACCCCTATTTGTTTACAGAAACTGGAATAGACACGCAGCAAATGCATGTGCTGCCTCAGCCAATCAGAGTTAGTGAAGAATAAATGGCTGAGACACAAAGTTCAATTTTGTAAAGGTAAAATCAAATAGTTTTCTGAGCCCTTCACCACAAAGTGCATTTCAAATTAAATAAAAAGTACATGAGTATGCAAAGTTGAATAAAAAAATCAAATCCTGCACCACTTTTAGATTCCTATGACGTCTAATTACAATGTCAAATGTTCAGTGTTCAAATGTTGAACTGAAATTGATATTAAAGCAACGCAGACTTAGTTTGCAAGTTTGCAAAGGAAGAAAAATCTTGCAGACATGCATCAAATTTTTAATTTTTTTAATTTTTCTCTTATAGCTTCAGATCTGTTGCTTCCCCTGGTTATCTCTCCCTAAGGAGGAGCGATTTATCCAGTCCCTGACAGCTCATTTTTCTACACAAGGGAGACACTGTTTTTAATCTACACATGGAAAGCTGTACAATTTATTTTGTTTTGACCCTCTTGGCAGTTCAGCAGTTTGAAACCTTCTCACTTGAGCTAAATACATTTAAAAAGAAAATCAATTCTCGCTAAGATTTTCCCAAAAACTATTTATGAGAGGATGAACACACAATAGTTTGAACTATCGTGTTTTAGAAAAGTAACTGCAGTTTCTCATTTACATTCATCGGGCAGTTTATTTGACACACCCCATTGGGTTGAACCCCTTTTTGCCTTCAGAACTGCCCTAATCCTTGGTGGCATACTGTAGATTTAACAGGATACTGGACACATTCCTCAGAGTTTGATCCCTATTGATATGATCAAGTGATTGTGGAGGCCTTTTGAGTCCAGTGAACTCATTATCATGTTCAAGAAACCAGTCTGAGATCATTCCAGGTTTATGACATGGAAGTAGCCATCAGAGGATGGTACACTGTGATCATAAAGGGATGGACATGGTCAGTAACAATACTCAGGTAGGCTGTGGTGTTGTAACCATGCTCAACTTGTGCGAAGTGTGCCAAAAAAATACCCCCCCCATCATTACACCACCAGCATCCTGAACCATCGATACAAGGCAGGATGGATTCATGCTTTCATGTTCATCTAAATGTGGCGGTAGAAATGGAGACTCATCAGACCAGGCAATCTTCTGTTGTCCAGTTTTGGTGAGTCTGAATAAATTGTAGCATCGGTTTTCAGTTCTAAGCTGTCAGGAGGGGCACCCTGTGTGTTCTTCTGCTGCTGTAGTCCATCTGTCTCAACGTTGGACATGGTGTGCATTCAGAGATATTTTTCTGCAGACCCCGGTTGTAATCAGTGGTTATTAGAGTTACTGTTGCCTTTCTATCAGCTGACACCGTCTGGCCACTCTCCTCTGACCTCTGGCCTCAACAAAGCATTTCTGCCCACAGAACTGTCGCTAGCTGAATATTTTCCCTTTTTTAGACCATTCTCTGTAAACCCAAGAGATGGTTGTGGTGATATAGTGCAGTAGATCAGCAGTTTCTCAAATGCTCAGACCAGCGCTTCAGGCACTGACAACCATGCCAATTTAAAGTCACTTCAATCACCTTTCTTCTCCATTCTGATGTCAGTTTGAACTATAGCAGACATGTCTGTCTTGACCATGTCTACATGCCTAAATGTAATGAATGGCGGTCATCTGATTGGCTAGAACAGGTGTGCTCAATAAAGTGGCCAGCGAGTTTATTTTTTTTTTATATAGTTGTATCTGGAAAAGCCTTTGAACGTGGCAAAAAATACAAAACAAAAAAATCCTAAATGACCTTTGTCTTCTATTAATTAAATGTTGTAGATCTGACAGGTCATTAGTTAAGTACACCATTTGGACCACATCAGTAAACGATGGCTTCAGCCACATATTTCATGCACATAAGTACTTTTTAGGTCTCCTCAGAATCCTAAAAAATAAGGTAAAATGTCATGAAAATCCCTTTTTTTAAATCTTAAAGTGTGAATTTTTTGTGAATCTGGTGTCTAATTATTTATTTGGGTTTAAAAGAATTATTGATTTTAACTGTGCTGTTCCAAATACTGTAGATGTGTTCATTTCTGACTTATTCCTATGGAGGGATTCTTTGTCCATACTCACTTCTGTCCAATAGATGGCAGTCCTTGCCAAAAGTAGTACCAGCTCCTCATCCAACTAGTCTGCAGCAGCCTCGCTGCCAGAGGATATCATTACACACTCAATAAAGCAATAGTCAGTCATTTTCTCTGCTAAATTGATCCCTCTGCTGCTCCACAATAGATTCTGTGATGATTTCCACTGCGGCACGAACAGCAGCATGCCTTAGAGTACAACATTCTATTTATAATGAGCTTGTTTTGTTCCTGCGTGACACGCCATATGTTGGCAGCACGCACTGCATTTGTCGGTCTGCGACTGAGGTCAAGAGTTCCGTCCTGGCATCTGCCAAGACTTGTGAAATGCGTGTCTGGGGGAAATAGTTGCCCACTTCCCAAAGTGTTTGCCAGTAGACTAAAGTTATCACACGCAGTTCGGTCTGTTCAGACTAAACTCTAAGTTCTCAAATATGGTCATAATTGAACCTTTTAGAAAACATTTTCTTGTTCTTTAAATCTTTTCAGTTCTTCCTGTTGACACATTAAATGGATGTCATTTTAAAGCGTATAATTTTAGATTAAAAAACAGTGCAAGTAAGCCTGTAAAGCTCAATTGCAGCAACTTTGCACAGATTTTAGTGTGGTTTTTTTATGTCACAGCTTTGTGCGTGGTTGTGTTTTCTTGCAGCTTCCCCTTTCTGGGATGCTCGCTGGACTGTGAGTTCTGCAGGGTGGAGCTCACTGAGCCGCACATGTTTCAGGCATGCCTGAGAGCCTCGTTCCCCTCTCGGTGTCCCTTCCCTGCCCATAATACGTGCAAGAACAGAAGAGGAGGGTGCAAAGCTTGTACTCGGTGATGCTGTTTACCAATCACAAAAGTTTCCCCGCCCCTTGTGTCTCCCTCCCTTCCTTTTCCACTCCCTCTGTCTCTAGGCACGCCAACATAAGAAAAAAAAAGTACAGGGGAAAAAGTGATAAGCAGTAATCAGCTTCTGGGTTTTGCTTTCAAGCGGACTCCTGCTGAATCGGACCGAGGCAGTGTGTAGATGTGTGTGCTTGTGTAGCAACACAGCGTCAACTCTGAACAAAAAGGCTCAACACAGCTGAGCCACAGGAGGGGGAACTCAGGGATAGAAGCAGGCAGAGTGGCTCAGCGTGACTGCACTTCTCAAGGGAGGAACTCGACCTGACATTTAGCCCTCCTGGTGGAGACAGGGCAACACATTAGACTTGTCAGAGCAGAGAAACACACCCTTTTTTGTGTGTGTCTCGCATTTATCAGTCACTCACCTCAGCCTCTCTGTCATCCACGCCTGTAAGTCCTGCACCTGCTATTTGGCCTTCCAAGATGTCAGATGATGGCTGCCGTTCGCCCATCGGCTTGGACTGCTGCAGCTGCTGCCTGGACCTGGCAAACGGCTGCGATGACTCGCTGTCCAGCAGCCCATCTCAGGGCCTGGGTACCGCAGGCGGCGTGCCGGCCAGCCCGACCAGCCCCAGCGTGAGTCACTTTCGTCAGCTCCGCAACCAGCTGATGTACCAGAACCTGAACACAGACAAGCTGAACAACATCATGAGGCAGGACTCGCTGGACTCAGTAGTGAGAGACCCATGCTTTCTGCTCAATGAGGGGATCTGCAACAGCAACATTGACCAGACCATGCTGTCCATTCTGCTTTTCTTTCACAGGTATGTCTGTCACTGAAAACGCAACATCAAACTCTTAGCTTTTTGTCCAAACTGTGTCTTTAACCTGTTCACATTCAACAACATGACTGAAGGTAAGTCTGATGCTACGTTCAAACCTGGCATGAGATGCATGTTCAAGAACATGCTAAACGTTCTTTTTCATTTTTTACTGTTTTTTTTATTAGCTCATGCCCTCCACCTACAGTCGGAAAAGGTTTGATGCGAAACATCAAAGCGCTCCAAATCTAGCAAATTTTGTTTCAGGCTTTTTCTTTCACAGCTCTATTCCGATACATGACTGACTTGGTGTCATATAGTTCTGGCAGGGCACAAACGGCAATAATTAATTTTCCCTTCACAATCAATTTTCAGACGGTTGGTACTTCTGTGACTTACAAAGGACGCCATCCATTTGCCACTACCAAATCCAAGTACCCAAATTAGTCCAAGTCACTTGAACATGCATTGCTGAGGGCAGTGTGAACGCAGCTTTATGTAAGTCTTTAAAGTCCTGAGGGAAAAGGTAGAGAAGGACGTGTGTGTTCACTGATGGAATGAGAGAGGACTATGTGGTTAAAAACACCTCATGGGTTTCCTATTGAAACAGGCAAAATGTTTGGGTCATGTAGTTTGTTTTACTGTGTTTTTCACATCCAGAAAGGAACCAAAAGAAAGTTCCAAACCATAAAGAAATCTGACCGTCTCTGTACCCTCGAGTCAACACAACATTGATTTACATACATGATCTTACACAACGGATTCGAATGACTTCCTCTAACAGCGTCGTGTTATGATTCAAGAAAAATGATCTTTCATTATTTGGGGTCGGTGACTCCTTCCTGTCTCTCCCGAACAGCGTTTATGACGAGCATTTATGACAAGGTCGGTTCAGCTGCCATTGTTTGTCAGGACAGCGCTCTTGTCAGTCGGATGCTTGGCAGCCACTGTCAAATGACCTCAACCTCACATTTACTCTTTTCATGTCTTCAGCTCCTTTCAGACTTTCTGAAACGCTGAATGAGTCAGCCTTATGTAACTGTGCGCTTTATCTTGTTGTCAGGGCAAAACGGTGAGATCTGTGGAGATTTAGCAGCCCTGCTATTTATACAAAACAGTTGAAGTTCCTGTCATCTTGGTCAAAAAGGAGACATGATCTTATGAATCCTCAACCAATTATTGAATATAATCATTTGAAGTTATTTCTTCTTTCAAAAACTCAATTCTAAGAAACCACAACATCCTTTTATGTCTCAATGAAAGCCAATTACACAAGAAAGGAGCATTAAACTGAATCTTGCCAGTGTAAACAAGTGTAAAATATACCAAAAGCTTTAGCAAATATTTCAAATTAAACTTTATATCCTAAAAAAAGATTTTCACCACTTTTACAAAAACTCCATATTACAAAAACTCCTGTCTTTTCCCCCTGTTTGCTGAATATCACACGGCACCTTAACTGTCGTCCCGTATGTTTTTAAAGGTTTTATACCACCAATGTTCTGTCTTGGAGAGGCTCTATCAGTTCTTTATCAAACATCACAAGTGGTTGCCTTGGAATGTACACAGAAGTTAAACAATAACTTGTGTTTACTTGCCTATAAGTTATAACATTGCTCTTATCTTCCGATGGCAGATCCATATAGCATGCAGACAGAGAAAAAAAGCAGAAAGCCTGAACTCAGCTAAATTACAGATTAGGCTGATGACAGTCATCAGATTTGACATGATTCTGTCACTTTGTGCTCAATGTCAAAGTCTTTAGATGGACCTACGAACACTTTTACACAGAAATTATTATCTCAAGACCTTCCTTTAGAAAAAATGATTTGTAATTTACCACAGTTTTGTTATTTATAGCTGTCAAGGTGGTCAACTTAAGAGAAACTTGGGTTAAAATCAGACATTTTTGCTGTAAAGAAACTCATATTAATGCAAGTTATAGATTAGGATTTGCCTACCAGAAAAAAAATGCATAAAGTGGTTCCTCCCAGAAGGAGATAAAGACAGAAAGCCTGATATTTTTGTGACCACTGACCATGTAAGCATGCACACCAGCTCAGCTGTTTGTCTGACAAACAGTCTGCTAAGCAAGATCACTCTGTCCTTCGAATTCTCCCCTTAAGAGGCTTCAAAGTCATGGATCAAGTGGGCCTTAGTCAACAAACACACATTTTTGAGGGTTACCTTTTTTTTTTTTTAACTTTTCATGCAGAAGCACAAATGTACTCTTTCATTCACACGTATTAACAGGCTAATCCTGTCACGGGAAGCAGATATCCAGATCTGCATGGCTGACATTTGAATAGCGTCATGCCTTTTTTTTTTCTGGTTTCACTTTAAGATAGTTCTGAGATTTCTGTTGAGACCTCATCTTGGGTGGTCACTGTTCACAGCAGCTACTCTCCTCACTTGTTAAAAGGAAAATAAGCGTTCAGCAAAAGTTGAGGACATTTTTCTTACCGGCACGTGGCCGTGACAGCAGTTGGAAACGTGTGTACAAAAATGGGACAAAATGAGAATTTGAAAGCAGGATCTGAGATTTCAAACAGATAAAACCAGAAGAACTTTATTAAATTACTTTTTTTTTTCTCAAGCCACTAGTTAATGCAGCTGTGAAGGTACCATGCATACCACTACTGTCTTTTCCAAGCTCCCACTAACCACCACATGGACTCTGGTAAGGAGGATGAACTCCGTGCTCCAATGACACTCAAATTTATCACAAGGTTTAAGGTCTGTGAACTTTCAGTTTATTGCAACCCCACCAAAATTATTTTGAAAGAACTTTGAAATCCAAAAATCGAAAGTTTCAATGGAAATTTTCTCAGCAGATTTTACTGGAAAAGGATTCAGAACAATAGCGAGCTTATAGACCGGTTTAGACAAGAGGCTGCATGACTTGAGTAATAATAAAACATAACTTTAATCCCCTGGTTTGGGTTTGTTGACTGAAAAAAAAATGTTCCAGCTTGATTAGGAAAGACTGATAAATGAGTGTCAATGAGGACAAACTTGCAGTAATTTCATGCATGGCTGTCTGAACAAAAAAACCCAACAAACCTTTTCTCAGTTATGGACTCATCTTCTAAAGTAAATAAACCCATTCAGCATCATGACTGAAGACACCTTCAGTGGCTCACTTTTACTTTTAATGCAACTGGCTCCTGAACATAAACTGTCCCGCTTTTAGATAAGTAAGTAGGTGTAGTCTTAAAATATGAGAAATGTTTTGGGTTTTCAGTTTATTTTCTACTTCAGTAGGACATGAGGTACAGAGCTCCTCCAAAGGCCTGATAGACATTTAATGCTGAAGCAAAGTGTTGCATAAGAATGAGCTTTTTTTTAATGGCCCAGCAAAGATAAAAATTCAGTGACAAAGGCATTTTGGTAATCAGATCAACAACTGGAAACCCTCATGTGTGATAGAATTACTGTCACTGTATCTGACTACTTTAGAAGAGCAGTTACTTTGAGATACAATGAGAAGCATTTTCAGGGGGTCAGTCAGTTGTTTTGACTGTCATACTGATCCATTAGCATGTATCCATACATATTATGATGCTTTCCTACCACTTTGTACCCTTTTCAGGGGTTTTGTTGCCCATAAAACCAGCTCTGACCAAATGAAGTCAATTCAGTCGCTATGTTTTCCCAATATGGAAGCCGCTGTCTTCAATCCAGACAACGTCAGTAAGCAGTGATTGGTCCGAGTCGGTCTGAGTCAACCTTTTTATTGACAGTCAAGAGTGAGCTTGTTAGAAGGCCACACCCCTTTCCCTGAAAGCGAGCTTGGGGGAATCTGTCAATCAAATGCTTCAAAGGGTCAATGTGGGGGCCAGTGGGAACCACACGCTTTTGTTGGGGCGTCTGATTGGTCAGTTTATAACTTGTATAACTTCCAATAAAGAAAACAATATTGTGAAAAAAATAGGATATTCAATTACAGGTTGAAAACAGGTAGTAGAGCAAGAATGTTTGTTTTCTGACAAATAGAATAACTTAGTAATAGCTGTTTATTTCTCAATAGAAGTCTATGGGATTTTGGCTTCTTGGAATCAGCAAATATTCCTGTTTGGAATCCGAGGAGGGAGGGGTCACTCAGTCCAGTTCTCTTATACAGTCAGTGGTTATAGCAATAAAATAAACCTCAGGTTTACCCAGAGAGTGGCACACACAGCTGATTTCAATGCAGATCACTCTCAAAAACTGAACAAAGGACACACTTGCATGCTGCTTGTTTTATTTGCATGGAGAGCGTCATGCATTTTGGAGAATCATAGTGCATTCTTTTTCACCCTAATCTCCATGTGTTGATACTTCGAATGCTTTTTTAAACCCTCTTCTTGTGTTGCATGAAGTCACCAAACAGATGTAAGTCGTCTGTGCAGACCTACGATTGAACTAAAAAGAGACAAAGTCAAATAATGTAAATGCTATTCTGTTTTACACAAACATATAACACGTCACATGGTGATCATACAGTATATCATCCTTCTGTTTCTGCAGTGGCTTGCTATTCAGATAGCGTGAGAGCAAAGTAAGCAGTCAAGAAAGTATTTGTACGATCAATACTTTGGAAGAGAAAGGAATTTTCAGAGAAATCCCAAACAGCTCCATGTTATTATAAGCTGCAGGGTGGAGTCAAACTGCTGTGCCACCATAAAGTTTCAAGTTTTGAATCTTTTCCACGACTATGAGCAAACCCCGACATGAGAGCAACTGTTCCCAGAACTGTGCAACAATTCTAAACAGTCTTTATTATTTCTAAACATTCTACCATCAAGCTCACAAGATATATGTTCTAAAAGGCTTGAAGAAAACAAATCAAAACCGAATGTAGAAATTGGGGACTCAAACAACACAAAGCAATGAAAAAAAACAGGAGAATGGAGTAAGGAATCTTTCAAAAAGTGCACAACTTTGTCTTTATGATTATGTTTCTTTTTGAAAGGTTCCTTACCCCATACAAGAGGATTAAAAATGACGTGTAAAAGCTAAACTTTCAAGTCTGTCATCAAATCTGAAATCTCTAAAATTCTTCAAAACTGGCCTGAGAATCTAAGAACCTGATTGGTCCAGACAGAAACTGTGTCAAACAGGTCCTTTACATTTAGAACATCAACTGACTGACAGGCGCGTGGAGCAAATGAACTCTTAAAACCAACAAGGAAAAGTGGCAGGCAGGGCTGGTGCAGCAGTGTGAGACAATTCTGCTTCCTTTAGTTAACACCCAAGCACAATTTTTTGCTTTTGAACAGGAGGTCAGATTCTCTCCCTGTGTAATTTTGCCCTTGTTTATTGTGGGGCCAAATGAAATTCTGACCTTTTTAAAGCTTGTTTTTCCCCAATCAAAGCTGAAAACAAACAAATTCAGGGCCATGCAGTCCTTGGACACCAACACCCAACACGTGAAGAATCTGAGAGATAGCTGAAGACGGAGCCAGACTGGAGTCTGATGCTGAGACACAACACAGCCAAGACCTACTAAAAATAGGAGCTAAGATGTATGCAGACTGCTGATGTTTGTGACGAAACTCAAACAGTTTCCTACAGCTAAAGGAAGTGACACTTCCTTTCATGGGTTAAATATATTGTACTGTTGGTCCATGGATTTCCTTAAGAACAGGAATCTTGCTCTTCACTTTTGGAGTGAGGCACTCAAGGTCCAGGGCACTGACTCATCTGAAGCGGTGGAGGTTGATATGACGGCGACTATTTGTTGTGTTTGCACAACAAATTAAATTTGCTCTTCATTACAGAGCTTCCAAGTTAAAGAGAGATAAACAGTAATAGCCTTTTAATGAGCCTCTGGCTGTGCTGAGGCCGTGTGAATGTCCTTGGTGTGATGCCAAAAGATGCATGGAGCCACGCTCCGTTGGCTTGTGTGTCAGTGGAACACTATAGAGGAGTTTTCTGTCTGCAAGGGAACACATTTTTCAAGCATGTATACATTTACACCCTAAACACACACACACAAGGACAATAGATTTCTTTGTGGTGTACCTCACGGAAAGAGTTCAGTGCGTGACAACACTGAATTCTGAAACAAGCCTAACATACAAGTTTGTAACAGAAGAACTGAATGCTGTTGCTCCTATAGGAAAACCATACAGCAGGTTGTGCTTTTTGAGCAAACTATTTTTCTGCTTTTGGCTTTAATTGCTGTCAGTTTAGATACGGTTTTGCATTTTTTCAAAACAATAAGAGACAAAACTTTTTAATTACTAAAAAAATGGTCTTTTTACACATTGTAATCCATTTATATAAGGTTTTAGACATCATTGATTGGAGTTGACTCTTTTCAGTCAACTTGACATGGTATAGAAGCTTTAGCTTTAACGAGAGAGCTGACGGCATTGACGACATGCACAGTCACACAGAACAAACAGGTGACCCACAGCATTATGTTGTCACTGCCATATCAGACACCGAAATCCATCTAAGCCCCTTTGTCCTGACAGACTGAGCGGAGATACAGTATGTACCAGAGGTGGATTATAGCTCCATAAGAACCTTTTGCATCTGAGTCAAATCTTCAAGATCAGAATATGCAGAAACAAAAACAATAATAAAATATCTGGGAAGCTTTATTAGAAATCCTTCAGCCCTATATTTTGCAGAATATTCCATGAACAGAAATAAAGTAATTTATATACAAACTATCAAAAACTCTACTTAGTTGCCCAATTTAAAAATGATTGAAAATTATATTCAGTTAATATCCAATTTCAGAAAAAGCTTAAACAGATTATATTCTGCCAATGCTCTTCTTCTCACAAAAGAAAGCAAAGGTTTAACTATTCTGTAAAATATTAAGTCTAAATCCCTCTTAACTTAAGCTATCAAACACTTTAGGATTAACTGCTGTCTTTTTGCTCGGAGATCCAGTGTTCTCGCAGAAATGGTGCTGTAAAGCCGTGTTGTCCCTCTGTTTGCCCATCTCCTCAGCATGTTTTCTACCTCAAACTGCTCCAACTTTTTCTCCAAATGACTTTGCTGCTTTGAGCTCTTTCCACCTTTGATCATCCTAATTAGATCACACAACTTCACTTTGATTGAACATGTTTTAAATGTCTCACCATGATTATGGAGACTTGTTTCCTTTGAAGCGCATACTTGAAAACAACTGCTTGCTATTTTTAATGAACAAACTACCTGCAGTTTTCACAAAAAGGAACATTAAACATTAAAATTATAGTTCCAGACAATAAGATTTACCTTGTCTCACATATTTGATTTCTTTAAACCTCTTTTTTTCCCCATGTCTGGACTTCAATCTAAGCCCAGTTTTGCTGTTTTTGCAATAATGTTAGCATGCAGAATGGCCGGGGGGGGGTTAAGGACTGAGGCAACAATATCTTATCTTTGTGGATCACGGCTGTGGCTGCTAATTGACTTGCCTTGCGAATGAGCGCTCCTCCACACCCAGCACAGAACAGAGGTAATATAACAGCATCACAAAGAGCACACATCATCATTAGTTTATCTGGAAAGGGAAAATGTCAGCGCGCTATCTCCCCTATGTCCTCACAATGCAAAAACATCCTTTAACTTGTTTTGACTTAGACTGGAGTTCATTTTACTAACTTTAAACTGAAAATAGAAACAAATTGTCGTATTTTCCACACTTTAGTGTGCACCGTAAGTCAATGAATGGTTGGTTTATTTTTGAAATTATGTCATGTAGCGTACAACACGCACCGAACTATAAGGCGTATTAGGTGAGACAAAAGAAGTCAGAGATTATTCCCAACCCTAGGAACAGGTAAAAATAAACCCAGTCTGATGTTAGTCACATTACCTGTGTTAGTTTATTCACAATAATGCCCATACATTCTAAAAACTCGCAAAAAACAGACTGATATTTTAAACAATCGTTGTATATCTCTCAAAATCGCTTCAACATTAGTGAGCAGAGTCAGAATTAATTCATATATAAGGCATCCATGTTATAAGGCATACTGTTATTTATTTATCTTTATTAAGGCTTTTAAGTGCGGAAAATACGGAATGTCTTCCTGCTGACATGAGTCGAATTAAACTTTTGGAAAGGTGAGGAACACTTGATGAAGAGTGGAAATTAAAAACCATGTTTGCTCTCTGCTCAATTATACCAAACGAGTAACAACTAGTGGAAAAAGTATCCATAGGAGCAGTTCACGGAAAAATAATTGAAAGAATATTTCTGGAAATTGCAGTGCAGATGTTTGGAGATTAACTCTAACGCTTACTCTGCCTGCTCTCTTTGGAAATGTGTTTCATAATCTCTAAATGTTTTCATTCCCCAGAAGAGCAGCTTGTTTTTTCATAACCACAATAGTCATCCACACAATGAAGCCAGACGGTGCTATTGTGGAGCATGTCTCAGCTTATTCAACCAGGAACCTATTTACATGCAGGTTGGGTCTGTCGTGTACGCAATTATGTTTCAGGTTAAAAACAACAAGTTAAAATGAATTTAAAAAATCAATTAAGATGTGGGAAAACCCTCACACGAACAAATATTTCATCATTTGACTGGTATTATATAGCATTAAGTGATTTTGGGCTGTTCCTGAGAAGCGATCCTTGAGTTTCTGGTAAAATCCCTGAACCTTTTGAGCCCTCCAGGGCAGAAAATGACAACCGCCGTCATGTTTTTGACTCACGTCTGGTCTGCACTGCGGTAACAGGGTTGGCTTTTCCCGACTCTGCCCCTCTGTTAGTAAACACTTTTGTAGCTTGTGGGATGGAAGTGGAAGTTAATAGCCCCCCAGTTTCCCCAAACAAACCTGGCCTGTCATGCAATGGGCAAAATGAGTGAAGTTAAAAAGTCTAACATAATTCTGGGCGGTGAGCTGCTGTCAAATTGAGTTGTGCACCACTAAGGAAGCTTTACTGCTGTTCTGGTACATTAAAAAAATGGAAAATGTAAAGCAGGCATTTGTAGGTAAACTGTAGCTTTTTGAAATCTCACACATGTTCTTTACTTCTGTAATTTGAATGTTTGTGGAGAATTAAGAGAAAAGAAATGTTACACAATGTATGCCCATTTCCCACCTATGAAAGCAGTACTGATCAAGAAAAACATGCTCCTGAACCACCTCTGAGGGATAGCAACAGTCAAACTCAGACCTTTCATTTCCTTCATAACTGAAGAGAAGGTTTGTAGAAAAAAATAATAAAGTGGAAAATTTTGGTGGAAAGGAAAGGAATATGGATAAAATGAAACTGAAAAATGATGCCACAAAAGCCCGCGTGCCATTTTCTTTGTCTGAGATGACGCTGAGGTGAAAGCAAAGAGAAATGGACCAATTAATGGTAGCTTCTGCTCATTATAATAACCCCAGTTTTGTTTGATACAAAGGCCCTGCTAACAGAGGCCAGTGGTGAAATGAAAAGATGGACCTGTTCTGCCAGGCTGCTGTTTTTTCTTCCTGTCTCTAGATGCCTTTCTGGCAGACAAGACGCTTTGAGAGAGGAAAATGAAGATCCACGCCAAGTTTCAGTGAGTCTGTAATTGTTTCTGGCTGTTCTGCAGTGAAAGAAAGAGAGCAAGAGAGGGAAAGGCACCAAGAGGCAGCCAACTCGAATGAGCGAAAATAACAAGATGCATCCTGTCCAAGACCTCGCTTCTGTCTGTGTTTTTGTGTAGAAAAGAGGCAGGTCAGATCCCTCTGCCATCATCAGGGGCAATTAGCAGCAGCAACATCATTTATCTCCTTCTGAATTCTTTCCTCCGTGTCGTCATGGAGACAAGTCACTCATGTTTGCATGTGGTGTTCTTTACACAAGCCGATATAAAGTGACAGCCGTCCTCTGAAAGTATGTAGATTCACTCGGAGCGCTCAGATGCACGAGTCCCATGTGAAGATTCAGCGAGGGCGCCGATCAAAGATGAAACTTCTTTTTTTTTAAATCTTCTTTCTACTATAATTTCTCTCCTTCTAGTGGACCATATCCTCATGTGGACACATGTTTCAGTCACAACCCAGGCACCTTCAAACTTTAAGAAAAATGCCATTTATTGGCAGTCTGGATGGAAAATGTCGCATCAATTGAAGTAAAAGAAATGTTGGAAAGAGAAAGAAGTAGAAAGGAAATGTTTAGAATTTACCAATAGTTCAGGAAAAAACTGTTTTGAACAGAAGTTTTTGGGATGCCAGAACGAAAGTTATCCGTCTATCATTTGTACGTGGTACTCTATATCGCCACCAGTATCATATTTATACCCGCATTTCTAGGACTCTTATCTCATTAGCATGATCTGAACTTCTTTTTATACCCATTGTATATAACTTGATCCATGTTTTCTCCCCTGTAGTTCCTCATCATTCCTCTAGAGGCAGTAGAAAGGCTTTTTCTGCATATTTCAAAATGACTGCCTCCTTAATATCTCAAAAACACTTTTGGCGGGAAACGTTTAGCTAATTCTTAAAACCTTATGTTGGGAATATCTCATCTGTTGTTATACATTTTTTATGACCACTTGCTGTATTGAAAAAATGCAAAATTTGTTGCTTACTAAATGGTTATAAAACAGTTACACCATGTAAAAATGTGTAGAATAGATTTGAGACAGTGACTAAATAAGGAGCCTTTTCCTGAACATTCATTTAAATAATTGTGTTTCTTAAGTCAATGTTAGCAAAAATGTAACAAATCACCCAACGTTATCATAAGTGATACTGTCTATATCTATTTAAACATTTAAAACATGATATAACAAACCTTTCTGTGGATTTCATAAAAAAAAAATCTTAATATATTAATAAATATATTAATATTAATACACCATCTTAATATATTTTTAAAAATGAATTTTTGGTCAATTCTTTGAAGTAGTGGGCTTCACAGGGTTAAGTCACAGCTCAATAGGTTAAATGATTTCACCAATTCCGAGAATAAACAACAACTTTACAAAGAAATAGCGGCATTAGGATTCTGCCAAAAGGATAAAACATAAGGTCAATCCTCCTACTTAGCTTTTGAGTCAGTTTCACACACTTGCTTTGCCTTGATTTTTTTCATTGCAGGCCAATCTGTCATCCACAGGTTTTTTAGAGCTGTGCTCTTTTGCAAGCTGCTCTTACGTGCTTGTCCATGGTGTGAGAAGCCAAAGGAACACACTCAGAAGAGGCTGTTGCAAACTTTCTTCCTTTTCAAATGTTGACAGGATACCAGTTTTCCTGAGAACGCAGAGCTAAAATGACCTCTGCAGTCCATGTGGCCTTAGGCAACCTTAAGGTGGAAGGTGGGCACCCGAGATTACAAAAGCCCTCACAAAAAATGAGTTGTGTCAACTGAGAAAGAAATTGCAGCATTTTTTTTCAAATATTTTAGTATTAAATTGGGATGTTAGTAAATATGAAGTTATGAGTCCAATGACCGCAATGGCTGTGACCAGACCTGAGGGAACACAGCAAGGGCACTTTGACACAGGATGGACTTTGCTCGACTGAGCAGGGAATGCTGAATATTTTCATACTTTAACCTTCAAGTGAACATGGTTCCGTGTTTGCCTCTTTGGTCCACACCCGAGCTTGGATGAATGTTCAAACCAGCCCAAACATGCTCCATGCAAACACTCTCGCCTGGACCAACGTGTCCTGATGTGAATGCACCCTGAAATATCCCATTTTCAGATGATTGGAAGCAAAAAAAAGATGTTTGATCAGCAGTTTACTTCTGTTTTCATGCCATGGAGGTATAATTTAAGAGACTTGCTGACATTTTGGGACTGTTTGTGATAAGATGGACAGGGGGAGTATATGTAGGGAGGGTATGAAGAACATATAGATACTGACCATAAAAACTTGAAAAAAAAAGACAATACTCTTGAACTTCACGAGGTGTCATTAAAGATATAAAATGGGATTAATTCAGTAGTCAAGAACATGTACAGAATTTATTATTTTTCCACCGTGCATGATTTTGACCCTATAATCATTCGCATCATATTTTTTCAGGCATTACAGAGACCAATTTTGCATCTTAAACTAATATTATTGTGAGCAAAAACTTAACAAATCACAAAAGGGATCATATATATATATATATGTATATATATAAAATACTGTAGTTCTGTTCGTTTTGCTGCTGTTTCAGTTCCTAAAACAGGAAGTGTGAATTTAACTTTAAGGAATTAGGAAAACTCCTCTCTTTTTCTTGCATGAAACCTTCACTGTGTCACGCAGCTTTAGTTTAAGGTCTTGATAAATCCTGAACACACTAGAATTGAGTAAGGTTACATCACAATTCAGCACAACAAAGATCCAAGTCTTTTGTGTTTGTTTATTGTGGATTTTCAACACATTAAAGCTTAATTTATCTAAAAATGTAGTGACATTCCCTTTATAGACCTAAGCGTGGTGTAAATATCAAAGTCAATTGTCAAACCAGGAAGAGGCATATTTCCATTGAAAGTGATTCTTCTGGCAGCAGAGCCATAAAAGCCATAGGTGTGCTCTAATGGCCCATTGCTCTTTGTTCTCACCAGAGGTTACATAACAAACAGACAGACAACAGTGTGACAGTGTTGGCAAAACACACCCAATCCTTTCAGGCATTATCTAGGATCAGTGAGAGGAGACAGCAGCCTGACTAAAGGATCTCTGGTACACTTTTTAAACCTCTTTTTGAGTTGAACTTACATATATTTGTTTGTCCCATTTCCACTCTGTTCACAAGCCGGCTTTTTAGATCTGTGTGGTTCTTATCACAGGGGAAATTCAGAGAAATACCCCTGATAGAACAAAGCAAAACAAGTCTCACACTCCTTCTTTTTAGGACGACCGGCAGTGGACGGATATCTGTAAAAAGAAAAAAAAACTGAAAGGCAAGACAGATACTTCCTCCCATTCATATTCAAATTGAGTCTTTGAATGGAGTTATCAAATTCAGACAAAGCAGTACTTTGTTCTTACTTAGGGCCTTTTTTTTGCAATATTAAGCAGTGAAATTATCTAGGCCATCTTGCTGAAAAGAGCATCTTTAAGCACCTCTCCCGAGGCCTTTCATTTTCAGAACAGGCTGGCATCTCTGCTTGCATTAGCAGTTCACTGAAACATGTAAGGCCTCAGAGTGGATGACCAGTGGGGAGCAGAGGATTCCTATGATTGTCCCTTTGAGACCATTTAAAGTAATGCCACGTACACACTGGGCTTGTGATGCACATTTTTGAAGCATTCATATGCTTTTCACACTGTCGCTACCCAAAACTAGCACATGTACCTTTACAGTTGGAAGAGGCTTGGTGAGAAATGTCAAAGCGGTGCAAATCTTGTGAATCTTGCTCCAGGTTTATTCTTTCACAGCTTCATTCTGATATATCAAATAATTGCTTATCTGCCCCTACGGCTTCTCCATATCTCTACAATTGTCCCTCTGAGTGGAGAGGTACAGGAAAAATTGAGTCTACAAATTTGGACGTTACTACCGCTTGGTGATGTCATGAAAAGTTGTTGGTCATCTACGTTAGCACGTAGCTACCAGCGCTAGGAAAACACATAAAAACATCAGATTTATAATTTTAAAAAGTCAAGCCAAATCAAACAGGTCAATACTTATATTTTAATGTAAACGCCTGGGCTTAAGTGCACACTCAATTCAATTCAATTTTATTTCCCGTGAAGAAATGCATTTCTCCTCCATGCATAAACCGCAACATGGCTCTTCCTACCAGCGAAAGGGATGCAAGCTTGAAGTCCTTATACGGCTTCTCTTAAAAAAAATTCAGACATCACTACAGCTTCATATTACTGCTACAATTGGTAAAAGCGAGGAGCCAGAGCGGTAGAGCGATTCAGATTCAGCCATGGTGTCATTTAATTTTGGCTAGACACAAACCGCTTTTTTTTCTCCCTAATGATCACTTTTCTAATGTTGGTACTTCTGTGTTTTGAAAAGGATGCTACCTACATCTGACTATCAAATCTGAGTCCCTGATTGATCAAAGTTCAACTGGTTTAACGTTCAATGGCTGCACGTTTTGTAAGTACAGCCCAAAAACAGTCCCAAAAATGTGCGTAGCAACGTGTGACTGCGAGAGTTTTGAACACAGAGGCCTGAAACCCGCATTTACACGCATTACAAAGCCTTACATGCACCTGCAGAGTCTTCATCAGAAGTCCTGAGGGGAATAAATGCTGCTATTAATCTAATATTATTTTCACTGTTTTGAACACAAATTGCAACTTCATAATAGGTGATTACATAAAAAAAACTGCACAAAACAAGATTTGCCACAAACAGGAGTATCTGTTTTCAAAGTGGAGCAGGAGAACAGCTCCTTTTTCTATTTGCTCCCTGTGCCAACTTTGCATAAAAAGTATTTTTCTCTTCTCCGCATTTAGGTCTTATCTGACAGGCTCTTTTGTAAACACACCAGCTTGCCCCCCCCCCTGCTTCATTCCTCAAGGTAACCATGCTTTTTGATAGTTTACCTAAAGAACTGGGAGTACAGCCAAAACCTCTATCAGAGGAAACACTGCCTAACAGCAGCTGTGAAAAGCCTCTCCTCCCTCCCTCTTTCTTCTTTTCCTTCTCTCTTCCTCATTTTTGTATTTTCCTGTTTTGGTGTTTGCTTGTGCTTTGGCAAGACTGTCATACGACGCGCCCAGCTGTCTTAAAAAATGCTGCAATGCTCCCAAACACAAGCAAAACAGAACATTTTGGTTACTCGATCGTTGCTCCAGACAGAAATCGAAACTCGCGTTGGGAAAGTAACATTTAATAAAACATATGGCGACGTTGCAACACAGTGTTCTCATGAGAAAGTACAGGAAACATGGGTTCAAGAAGCGGTCGTCATGAGGAAATGTGCCCATCTTGCAGCATTTTCCTGCAATCCATGGGTGTGTTTGAAGAAAGCATATATGAAATATACTTATTCCCACACCCAAACCGTAAATGCAGAAGCATTTGTCAATATTGTTTTGTTATTCCTGCAAACTGCTTAAAAGCGAAGGAACTTGCATGTCAGGGCGTGCTTTTATTGATGAAATGATGTGCTTTCTAATTTGAAATCCTTTTTTTTATGTAGACAACAGCAGGATGTTAGGGCATGACCAGACAGCATTACCTTTATTTGGAAACAGACAGGGTACACTTGCAGAGCAAACACTTATATCTAAGGTCACTTTGCACAAGGCTGCTGTTGCTTCACCATAACCCCTGCCTCATGTGGGTTTTTTTATTTTTTTATTTTAAGAGTTGCATAAATACCCCTCTTTGTTGTCCTTCTCCTGCTTAACTAGCAATACCTGTGTCAAAAACAGGTGAATGTGTGCCAGACGGCTGGGATGAGACAGGTCAGAGACGAGATAATTACATGAAGGCAAGGTTAGGGTTGGGCCTTGTTGAAGCGTGCTAGTCAGAGGGAATGTGCTGCAGCGAGACAGTGCAGAAAGACAGGAATAATGATAGCTTTTCACGGAGGAGGGGAACGGAGCAGACAATAAGGAGGCGGACAGCAGAAAAAGCCTGCAGGACGAACAAGGTGCACAAGGTGGCAGACAATACCAAAGTTGTGCATCTCAGCCAGACAGCAGCAGTCCAGACAGATGCAGTTATATAACATTCTTATAGAACAAGTTCAAAGATGCTCTTTTTTAAAAACTGCTTTGAGGAAATATTTGCTTTGGGAGAACTAGAGAGTGTCCTGCAGGCATTGTTATCCTTCATTTGTGGTCAGACTGTACAGTAATTGCAGTTATTACTAAAAAAGCACACCTCAACTATTAACGGTGACACATGTTTGTGTGCATTTGTGTGTGTTGGTGCAAAGGCCAACGCTCTGTCGGAAAAGTCTGTGAAATTTGTGATTTTGTTTCATTTCCTCAAATCTTGACAAAGTTCTCCAAAGTATTTCACTTCGGCATTGTTTCACTTACAATACAGGACTGGAGTTACTGTAATGACAAAGCAAAACTAACAATCGAAAAATGTTTCAGCGAGTCACATGACATTTAGACGTTGTGTTTACTCTTTTTTTTTGTTGCACTTTGCATAGAAATGCTGACAAAAGGTTTGTTTGATTTTTTAAAGTAGGTGAATTGAGTTGTAGCTTCAGCTGTCTTGTATTCACATGCTGGTACATATCTGCCCAATTGTGAGCCATACGCCTGCAGCCACAAAACTTAAACTGGTGTGTTGATCCAGCCGCTGCGCTTGTGTCAATGCCAAATTTAAGTCAATAATATTCTTGTCAAAGAGTGCTGTGCATCAGCGTTTGACCTCATCGACCTTGTTCTGTATCATCTTGTCTTTTGCCACATTAAAGTACCCCACCACTTAAAAGTGTGCGAACACGAATTTCCCTCAGACTTTAAGGGGTTCCTCTTTGACTAAGCTTTGCCGTGTGGCCTGGAGGTGAACCCTAACCTTGCTGAGGGAATTCACGGACCATTCACTTGATCTGAGTTTGATTTTAGCATCAAGATGAAGCGGCAGATCACTGGCGTTCAACAGCTTCTCACAAGGGCAAATCTGCACATCTTCAAAACATAATAAAGGCTTCTTACGCACATTTTCTTCCTTTAAGGCCAAATCTGATAATGTTTTACGTCAGCTACAGCCATCTTTGCTATTGTTCTCATGCATGGATCTTTCATAACACTAGTGTTGTAGAATTCATTTTACAGATTTAATAAAGTCATGGAAAGGGATGTTCTCTTTCCTTGTATCGTCGTCTTATTCAGAATAAGAAGTTTTTTTTAAACGAAAGTATAAAAGGTAGAATTTGTTGAAGGTTTCCATGGTTAGACTGAGCGTAGATGATGGCTATTTGGTAACCGTGTATGAAAGTGACTGAGTGTAAACTTGTGCTGTAAAAGTTGTGTGAGTGCTTTGTCAGCAAAGACTAAACGCTCCACGTAACCCTATACGTTTCTCTTTGCGCAGCTTCGTATTTCACTTTGAGTCTTCCCTCATGCCCCGTCTTTGCATGCTGACAGTGGCACGAATCTCTGGCTTCTATGCCTAAATGCACACCTTCACTTGCACCGAAGCGTGAGCGTGCACTGTACCTGTACGAGGTGTGCGTGCAGAACAGATACTGGAGTGTTCCCTTGCTTTCACGAGTGAACTTTGTACTCTCGGTGTACACAGTGGAAGCAGTCCAATTTAGCCCGCATTGTTTACCTTAAGCTACAAAGACACTTGCGAGGACTGTATCTGTTCCGAGAAACTTCGGAACTTGTAAAATGATGTCTTGAAACAATTTGTTCTTTCACAATGATTGATTCCAAGTTTTGATTCGAGCTGGATTGCTTCCAGATTGATCCAATGAAAATTAAAAAATAAATAAATATTGGGTCAAATCATACATTTGAATCCATCTGGGGATAAATTAGAGTTCTGAGAAAAATGTGGTTACTCCCTTGATTAAATGGAAGACTGGAAGAAGAGATGGAAAATCTACTGTTGGTGTAAAAAAGTCATCAATAGGAGTTTTATGACTTGGTCACAAGATTAAATAGGCAGGGAATTCTGATAGTTGTCAAATGACCTTTTTATTACATTGTTGCACAGTAATAGACCCACATTCACAGTATATGTGTGATACTGTTTAATTTTTTTTATCAGGCCATAGAACCAGTTGTTTTGTTTGCAGTGTCTACAGCCACGTCTTTATTTAAACCTTTAGAAACTTTCGCTGAGCTTACTTAAGCTTCTCCACTCAAAAGAGGCATTAATGGTCACAACCTATTCACAAAGTGACAGGTATACTGATATTAATTCCTTTTTATGGTTGTCTTACAGCATGTTGCATAACTGATTCTTGGGAAACTACATTGCTTATCTTCTGCAGTGTTCCATTTTTTTTCAAGACTAACCTAAATTGATTTTAACATCCTCCTATTATTCGGAAGATTTTTGAAATTGAGATGCTTTTACTACTTTAGTATTAAAGATCCACTCTGATAAAATTGTGCTTTTTATTTTTTTTAACATGTTCTTGTGCAGAAACAATGATGATAAAAATGATAGTTATGTTTGTTTTATTAGATAAAAACAGCGTAATTATTAGTAAAATACCACTGGGAAGGCTTTGAAAAATAGATCAAGAGATGATCAGAGTGGGACTTTAATGTAAATTCTGTTCGTAGAAACAGAACATTTCTAAATGTGTCCCAGAGAAAAGAGCATGAGTCATGCAGAGTCCTTGTTACTGTGGGTGTTACGGTCAGCTGACTCCTCATTGGCTTGACTTTAAACAAGTTCTTGCTCTCTTGAGATTGTTTGACTGCATTTTGATGGTATTGATTGAGTGGAGTGGCTGGCAGATGCTTTCTTTCAAGGAGACTCCCATTTTTCTTACCACTGCATCCTTATTATTTGCTCTATTATTTTCATAAAATAGAGAAAGGTTTTTATGTTGCTGCACAATGAGGAACCAAGAGTTTTCCGAAGTAGAATGTTTTCCTTCTTTTTGCCTAAATGTGGAGTGTTTCTTTAAAGATGGGGCCTCCACATCTGTCCCTATCAGTGTGAGTCTGTCCTCTGCAGGGGTTTCTCACAATGGATGCAGGCTGAGGAAACATTGAGCACGCCACGTTCTCCCTGGGTGTTACCCTCTGTTCGCATGTTATCCCCACTGTACCTCGTGGGACCGCACAGACTCATCCCCCCTGCTGTTTAATATGCTCGGGAGTTGAATGCATTTATTTCTCACAGTCCTTTAAAAGAGAAAGTTATAAATTTGGGCCAGAATGAAGTCTATTTGTAATTTATATCCCTCTGAGAGAAAAAGTAGAAGCTGATTTTCTCGGTTACTGACTTTCAACGCGTCTAGCAACATTTATGGACAAATTTGCATGTGAACCACAAAGTTTAGAAGACATGCAAATGACATACAAGTTGTTTGACATGAAGTGATCCTGGGTACGCTCCGTGCTAATCATCAATGTTTTATTTACTGTGCAGACACTGAAGAAACATTTGAAAAAACGCAAACATTAAAAAATTAAATGACTTAATCCAATCAGTGATGTCCCATAAAAACCATGTTTTTCTGTGTCTTGTTGTGTGTTTTTTTAAAATTGTATTTTGATTTCTGTAAATTACTTTTGTTTCATTTTTTTTATTATATTTTGATTTCTAAAATGTAATGTTTTTTGTGATCATGTTTTTTCACATTGAGTGATGTGTTGCCAAGATTTGCACTTATGGGCCACCGTACTTTGTAAATTATGCATAAGATCTATGAGAGGAGAAAACATTGGAGCAAAAGTTAAAAATGTTGTTTGTGTTGAGTTTACTTGTGGTAAAAGCAAACATTTAATGCATGTTTAATTGATTGTGGAATTAAAATGACAAATTGCGTTACTAATATACTCCTCATTTGCATGACCTGCAGTGACTTATCTCACATTATCCTGGGAACTTAGTCAGAGCAACACCGTCTTGCAGGTGACAAAGGATTAGCGTTAATTCCCAGTGGAGGAGTCTGCTGGAGTCTGTGGGAACGACTTGGTGTTTGGATGACACTGACGGTGAGAGTCAGCAGGGTGCATGTCATCCAGCTAAATCCAGATTGTGCTGACAAAGCAAGGAGAGCACAGTCAGGTCGTGTGCGCATGCGAGCGTGTGCGGGGCTGCACGCTTTGGCGCACACACAGGCAAACAAGAACACAAGCGAGCGCACAAACACACGCTGCAGGAGGGGAGCGGCTCATCCAGGGCCCAGTTCCTCATCAGTGTTGTTCCAGTTGTTGGTGTTTGAGGTCACACAGCTGCGATCTTGGTTAGCAGATAAGTGTCCAGAGAAGGATGAAGACGTGGGAAGATAAAAAAGATGAAGAAATCACAGAAAAAAGGCCAAGCAGAGGGTGGGAGGTTGGAAGGAATAGACAGCTGACAAAAACAATCGCTCTGCTGTTCTGGGATAAATCATATGATTCATGTAGTATTTTAATATGCACTGTATATACTTTTTACCCTTAGATAAAGGACTTGTGGAAAGTATGGGCTGTTCTTTTTAAACCTGTGCTGCCTGCCATGTCTATCATACAAGCTCCTGCAGCTCCTACCAACCGTCCCATCCACTGGTGGACTTGGTCCAATCTCATGTTTATCAGGTGAAAGAATAAGCCAAGTTAAATAAAAAAAGAAGAAAAAACTCTTATTTGACATGTTTCCAAATCAAAAGTCATTGTACCTTACATTTGGTTCCAGCATTTCTCCCATTTGGGCTAAAATCCTTATCTAGAAAATATGAATTCCTTGATGGAAATGGATTTTTCTGTTAACTATCAAGCTTTATTCCCATTGCTCTTGGTAACGCGTGTTCAATCGGCTACTTTAGCTTCTGACTTTTTAAGTACTGTTTTTTTGGGATCCACGTACGAAACACGCATTGTAAGTCAAACTTTGACCAGTCAGGGACTCGGATCTGGTAGTGACGCATGAATAGCGTTCCCTTTAATTCACGGAAGTGCCAATGTTCAAAATTTGGTCATGGAGGAAAAAATTAATGACTGAGGTTTGTGCTCAGCTAGAATTTTATGACACCAAGTCTTTTATATTCTGTGAAAGAAAAAGCCTGGAGGAAGATTTGGGAGATTTGCAGCGAGTTGACATTTCGCACCAAACCTCTTCTAACTGTAGGTGGTGGAGATGCACTAGTGAACAGTGGAAAAAGACAAAGAAGAAGAAGTCCTTCACTGCTTCATGCTAAACATGCGTTCTAGAGGCCACGTCACATTCCAGGTGTGCCCACAGCTTCAAGCAAACCTAACAAAAGAAATAAATAAATGAGATATCCTTGTAGCTTTTTTAGTGAAAATCTAAGACTAATAGAAACAAGGTTCACAGCTAATTAACACACTGCAGCTAAATGAGCCATAGGTTTTGACATTTAGGAATCAGTCAACCAAAACTAAACTGTCTTAACTCCCAGAACGCCCAGACCGAGCCGTGAAATCGTTTGCCCTACAGCCCAAAGCATGTACTTGTTTTTTTTTTTTCCTGGGGGGGGACTGGATGTTATGGATGTTGCTTGACAAGACTTGGCTCCCTTAACACTTTCCTTTGGGTCTCAGCTCCACTTCCCTCTTTTCACAGTAAATTTAACTAGTGCAATCTGCTAGTTAGAGAGCAGGTAAATCTTTAGATCATGGCCTAAAGATGTCTGACTTCTGCTGTGCTGCAGCCCGGTGCCAGATGCTGTGAAGTCCCTGAGCTTGTTAACTGCAATCTACTGTGAATGGCAACCATTTGCCAAACTGCTGCTTGTTGTGCCTCCAGCTCCAATGAAAGTTAGCGTAATTGAGATATATGTCATTTTGTATTAACGATAGTGGTTTCTGCTAAGCAGGGCACTAAATCGGGCCCTCGTGCTTTTCTGGCAAGTCCAGTACGCGCATGGGCGCACTTCCAGGTTTGTCTTTTTAGTGGTAATAAAATAAAGTTAAGATGCTGTCCAAGCAGCTGTTCAGTGGCAAAAGAGATCTTCAGCTGTGCGATAGTGGCTTCTTACAAATGCCAAAACAAACACATAACCTTAGATGCATACACACACAAACACCTGCAGATTCTCTAATAGCTGCCTTGTGCAAAAACTACCCTGGATAACAAGATTTCATGTTTTTGCCATTGGAAACATAATGAAAATGTTCCTGTATTTAAGCCCATCCTGTTTAGAGTTGGCATTTTGTTGTCTAAAGCTGTTGCACAATAGATTATGTTCATTTTTATGTCTGTCTGACTTTGAATTAAGCTTAATTCAATCCAAATTCCTGCTCCTATGAGTAAAATCATTGGTTCACAACTACACATATAAAGTCAGTACAAAAGATTGATACAAAATGTATTTTTCATCTAGGTCTAAGATGATAAAGATAGCCAGATCTACAGCTCGACTGGACAAAAAATGTTACAAAGAAAAGCTGCACCCTTTATTTTGTCAGGTTTGCTTCCCAAACCGCACTGCCCAGGGCAAACCAGCGACTGAATCACATGAAAACATGCAGTTACAACAGGTGCCTCTAGGAGGCAGAACTGCCTGAAACATGCACAAATTGGGAAAGAAGAAGAAAAAAACCGCACAAAAAAGAAAATGAGTTTAGCTCTGGTCCAGTGTAACACTGAACCAACTTTCCAACTCCTGCTTCCAAATTTTGTCTCTTGAGTTAAAAAGTCATAATTTAAACCCAAAAGTAAATAATTTAGAACCTAATGTCAACTTTATTTGGTTTTGTATATATGATGCCAATTAGAGGACAAGTAGAGGTGAATTTTTGTTTTTTAGCTTTTTAAAATGTATCACAGATTAAATTTGGTACCAAATGCCACAGCGGTGCAATATCACAATTCTTGCTCCAGGCTTTTTCTTACACAGCTCTATTCCAATATATGAAAGACTTGGTTTTATGTCATTTTGTTCCGGCGCAAACCGCAATTATTAACTTCTCCTCCATGATCAATTTTCAAATAGTTGGCTCTTCCGTAGATAAAAAGGGACGCCATCCGTACGCCACTACCAAATCCAAGTCTCTGGCAAGTCCAAGTTTGAGGTGTAACTTTCTATGGGCATTAAATCGTTTTTTACATCGAGCCCAAAAACTGTCGTGGAAACTTGCGTAGTGACAAGTGAACTCGAGTGTTTTGAAGGCGGAAGCCCAAAACATGCATTTACACTCGTCGACTTTTTATCAGTAATGGTCGCTTAAAAGGCGTGTTGCCGAGGGCAGTGTGAACGCAGCTTTACGCAACCACCTCTCAGTGAGACAATTCATGGTTCAAACCCTCACCAGGAGTGTGTTGAGTTAAACCAGTGTGTTCCCTTTGAACGTGAACGTTTTTCTACTTTACTGATGTCAGATTAGCAGGTAATCTCCATCTGATAACAGAATACACTCCTGGCTCAATCAATCAAAAAAACAGACCAAAAAAAGTAAAGGCGGTTTTGTGTGACTGTTTTCAAATCCACATGTCTACACATTGCAATTTAGATGTCAAATGTCACACTGCTCGGCTCAAAACAGACAGGATTACAGAAAGATTGGACAGACTTTGACGTTGAACTGTCAGGCGAGACAGGAGTGTTTTTGAGTGCTATTAGACACTGAACAGCAGGTTTAGTTTGTCAAAGAATTAAATCCCTGATGACAAATGATCGTTGCTACAGTAATATCTGAATTAAGTTTTAAATGATATTGGAGCTTTTCAACATAAAAAGAAATGTTACATAAGGAGCAATAGCACTAAGACGTCTGCCTCAGCTTGTTTTGACACGCAGCCATGATCTTACAGCACTAGTGCATACAAATATGTAAACTAACTAACATCTCCAAAAAGGGACATTTAGATGCAATGGTTTGATACGTTTGTTATTCACGGAACAACCCTTGTGAACATATAAAAACATATAAATAATCATCTACTTCCATCCATTCTAATGTGTCCTTTCGCAAATTTTAGACTCCAAAAGCAACTGAAAGTTACAGATGATTCTCCTCATACTTTAAAACTTCTTCCTTGAAATAAGATTGATTTTGTTAAATTTAATCGGGTGAATTTCCTTTAAAGAAATGAAACTAAGAAAAGAAATCCTTGAGTAAATATAATTAAAAAATATGTTTAAATCTCTAGGGTTTAAGATTAATTTTGCGTTTCAAACAGATCTTTAGAAGTTTGAGGAAAACAACAACAAGGTTCTGTATCTGCTGTCACGTTCTGCTGAAGGGGTCACATCACTGGAGTGTCAGTCAGAGCATGGCACCCACTGCCATGGCTGCAGGCACAGATGCAGCTTGTGCTAAACTGTCTTTGTGCCCCGACCACACTGTTGCTGAGGACAAAGAAACAGCAGCACTGTTTGAGAGCGGGCAGTCTGAGGGGAGTTACTTCTTGGACGTTTTACTTGGATGCCAACATGGGACAGTCTCACAGGTGCCCTGCTGAACGTGCCCTTTCTGGGTTTCGGCCGCCCTCACCTATGATGGCGTGCACTCTTCGTCTGCCCGAACCGTCCCATAGATTCTGTTACCACCATCAGCACTTCAGCTTTCCTGAAAGAGCTATGAACTACTCACCCCCTTACTCACCGAGTCTCTTCAAGAGGCCGGATAGACGGTAAGTGGCACTGCAGGAGAGCATTTGTCTTGTGTGCGACGGGGTCTTTGGTGAGATGGGGACATGTGTCAGTGACAAATGTGTAACTCCGAGGATGGGGAAGACTGGCGCTGTGTGAGAGACCGAACACCCCAGCGTTGCCAAGTTAGACTGAGAGAAATGAAAGTTATACAGATGCAACTTTGCCACGTTCAATCTTTTTTCTCTTGTCTCATGTAGTTTAGGAGATAACTTGTGCCTTAAGCCTGATTGCCTATTTTCCTTGTTTCTAATAGCCAGGCTGCACGGAAAGGATGCCCAAGCAGAGTGCACCTTTCACTTGAACAGCACTAACAGGTTCCCCAGGTTCAGGGTGGTTGAAAAGATGAAACATTCTGAATGACATGCCTCCGTCTCTTTCACCCTTACATGTTAAGTGTTCCTCACAACCTGTCGCCTGCAGCATGCCCATAGAAAGTAAAAAAAAATCTGCATGAACATTTTCGTCGTGTGGGAAATATCAAATAAAACTTTGATGCTGAGCACCTGTGCGTACCGTGCAGAAGTGACACTCCGTATCCACCCATAAGGACAGTTGTGACTAAGGCATTCCCTTCTGTTCACACCTGAGAAAGTCATAGATTCAACTGACACTAAAGGATATATCTAGATTTTCCAATCTGCAGATTTTTAGAAAGCTTGAATGTCTGCTTTCAGAAATACGCTACATTTCCAGATGTTTCACTTGCCTTTGTATGGTTTGCAAGTTTGCTCCTTTGCACCCCTCAATGAAAAACCATATCCAACATGCAGAGTTGAATTCATTCAAATGTAACACTGCAATTCAAGATCTACTCGTACCATTTTGTTTGGGATGCAAGAACTAGTCTGATGATGACTGCCTCTGGTTGTCGTAACAAATTGAAGAAGAGCTGTGTTTGTTGCAGACAGTCTCAATGCCCACACAGAGCCTCAGGCTGCAAACAGACCAGTGGCAGGCCAGGTATCACATCAGCCTCGTTTGCGTGCCACACATTCCTAACTCAGATTACACAGAGAGAATCAGATTTCCACAACCCTGACAGTCTGCTGTCTGATTACTTGTGTGGTGTTTTATCTCCCGTTGGTTCAGGCAGCGGCTTAAGTTTTGCCCAAAACAACAGCTGGATAGTTTGCAGGACATTTGGGTCTCGTTCTTCCCCAGTCATTAGTGCTGATCAGCATCATTATATAATATGTTTGGCCCATTTCAGGGGATATCTGATAAGAAGTGTGGCCAAGCCAGTCAGTTTACTTTCTCAGAAGGTAGGAGGCGTCAGTATGAGTGGAACACAAACTGTTTGGACACAGCCTTGAAATTGAATGACGATGTTTTTCAACACGTTTGGATTTATCAGTGAGGATTTGCACAGAAGCAGCTTCAGAAACATGTTGTCAAGTTGGAAAAACAGAAATTTAAAGCTTGTTTTATAAACTTGAAATTTGTGTTTGTTTTTCCACTCTCCGAGCATGTGAATTGCACAGTTCCAGCATGACTGTGCAGACTTACAAGCTAGTAAAAAAGGTAAACTTTAAACTTGGAGGATGATTTGCTACTAAGAAAAATAGCAGCTGTCACTCAGCTGATTCTGTATTCTACAAGGGAGCAGAGATGATTTATTGAGTTTCTTCATCAATGATAAAGTACATCTGTTCATCACCATCTACTGCATATGTACGTTTTCCTAGAATTATTTCACAACACCCTCCACTTGAAAAGTTCTGTGCATTTACGCTTAGCAACAGGCTATTTGTGGTATTTGTCATTCAGAATGACAGTATCCCAGAGAGGTTGTTCACCTGCATCTTTCTGATAAAACATGACTCAACTACAAATTTGAAGGCATCCCTGGCAAAACCTGTGAGATGAAACCTGGTTCTTTATTGTCTTGCGTACTCTGATTGATTTCTTGTTCAAAAAGACAAACATTTAAAAACAAAAAGCAACTTTTTCACAGGTATATGTACATTAGGGACTCCTGGATCAAAAATAGTTTGTGTGCAAGTCAAAGTTTCAAACCAATATGGTTTTAAGAGAAGCAAAAACCAACCTGGCCTCTCTAAATGTAAAAAACAAAAGAAAGAAAAGAACATTTACATTAAAGGGTTCCCCAAATTGGTAGGGGTGTAACAACTGATTGATTTGTATTCCCACAATCAAAACAGATGCAAGAAATACAAGGAATCTGAAAAACTTCATCTCCACTGTTCAATACCAGGTATTTATCTCTGAGTCACACTGACTGAACTTTTGGTTAAAGATGTTCTGGATCAATTTTAATTCAGTGAATCGGTTAAAATCAGACCAAAATGAACAAATATCATCGATGAATTGAATCAGCAACCACAAATTATAATATGAAAAGTAGATATCATTTGCTACATCCCAACAAATTGGATTTGAGGTGATCTGGGAGACTGTCCAGCAACATTTTCTACTATTTAAAATGCTGTGAGAAACATGTTTTCTCAGCATCCACTTCTGTCCACAGACTGTTTATTGTAACACTCCTCAGTAGGATTCTGTACCGTTGTGTCAAATTTAGATCAAAATAATACATGGAATGCAAAAAGTCACAGGGGGGAGCAGGCTTTCTTTTTCGAGAGATGCAGGCTCATGAGTGGATACAGTTACTTTGAGTAAATATTAGGGTAAAGATTACACTACTCACACGTTGGAATGCATTGGCAGGATGCTGCAGTCTACTTTTTCACCACTAGAGGCCACTAGAGTTCAGTTACAAAATGAAAGGAAATATACCAGCAACTTATGGAAAAGTACCTCTATACATTGTGGACGTGCCCATGGGACGGATGGTGCATGGAATTTTTTATACCATAACAGATGAGGAAATAAACAATAACTTCAAGAAGTAACAAGGACACCGTGTTCTGTTGATTTGAGTGTAGTCCAAGTTCTCAAGGACTCTCGTCCGCTCTGCAAGCCAACATGATAAGATGTACACAAGCACGTGCTGCTTATTTAATTATTATATTCAATTATTGCTTCAAACAGAGTTCATGTTAAATTCGGGTTTGTCACAAACTCTCGTGATGTGCTGCGACGTTTTGCCTGATCGAGTCAGGGTTTGTTTACGACAAAGACGCCTTGTTTACGCACGCAAGTGCGGCTGGAAAAGTTCATCTTGTTATCTGCAGCTCGTTGCAACTATAACGGATTTCGGTCTGTGGGTTAAACGCATCAGAGACGGGCTGCAGAGGCCAGAGGTTCAGAAGCAGGGCACATGCGTCGCTGCGTTCAAATGCTCACTTTAAAATCGTTCTCCAGAGTGATTGTCAATTTGAACTTTCTGTTTGGGTTCCACTTAAATTTAACTAAAGACTGGACTTTAAAACTGAAGTCATCTACATTTTTAACCATTTTACATAATACGTTTCTATAGGCAAACGTGTCAAATTTATTTTTAAATAAAACAATTGTGTTTGAATTGCTACATTGCTATTTGACTTTTTTGATTCGAAAATGTAAATATCCTTTACGTTTACGTCTATTTTGACAGCTTTAACTTTATAATCCAGCTTGTGCAACTTTTGTCTTCATTGGAATATTGCAACCTAAGGCGTAAAATGTAGAGCAAAGTACAGTTAATGAGTCTATTATGTGATGAAATAACATAACGTCCCCTCTTGTTTACGTACACTGTGTACAAACCAAGATTGGGGGAGATGGGCATCGATTTGAATTCCACTGAATCATAAATAGGTTTTTTTTTCTTTCTTGGCCCGATAACACCCGAACGCACCACAAACTCTCCCTCCCAATGTTCTCCTCGTGCCCGCCCGATTTGAATAATTTATGCGCGTGTCAGATGACGTCATAGCCCCAGCCGTACAAATACAAGGCGCAGGCAGAAATAGCATCAGACAGTCGCTTGTAAAAATAGCGAAGCTGACAGACCAGACACAGCACTTGCTCCCATCCTCGAGCTAGTCGGTGCATCGACGCTTAGAGCGACTTAACAAACCCCGGATTTATTTTTTCGGTGACCGACCAATCGCAAACGTGGCGAGAAGTATCATCCAAACGAGTCTGGTACTCAACATGAGCACGGAGATGTTCGCGAAAACGCCAATGGAGGTAGCCGTCTACCAGCTACACAACTTCTCCATCTCCTTCTTCTCCTCCTTGCTCGGAGGAGACGTCGTATCGGTCAAACTTGACAACAGGTAATTTGGCGGTTTAGTTTGTATTTATGAATGTTTTAATTTCTGGTTGGTTTGACGCGCTGGTGCATTTAAACGGCGTTTGGCTAGCTCGGTCAAACGGCGGCTGGTTTTTACGTCATGTTTACTTGGACTCAAACGCCTCACGGTCGTACTTCGCCTCTTTGTTTTTGTCTGTGGTCTCAAATGAGTCTGTTGGCGGTCTGGTTGTTCTGGAGGCTCGGGAATCGTGTCATGTCAAACCTCCTTCAGCGTTGTTTCACTTTTAGTTGATACTCAGCTTAAAGAAAAGGGGGAAAAAAAAAGTTATGTCAATAAACGTTTCTCTCCTCTTCTTGCAGTGCCTCTGGTGCTAGCGTGGTGGCTATTGACAACAAGATTGAGCAGGCCATGGTAAGCACTGATAACTCACACTGAAGCTACACTTCACACCAACCATTATCTGTGATGTCCACGCTGCAGAATCACGTGACAGTGGAGGGTTTCAGCAGCTACACTGATTCTTGACCACTTCAGAAGTCTGTAGTGGATCAGTACTGGAGCAGGAACTACTACAATGAGAAATCGGGACATGCCACCGCATGTTTCCCCCACATTCCATCAACAATAGAACCAGTGCAGGGGATGTTGCCGATTGTAAATATCACATTGTAAAAGTGCACACAAAAGTTGCAATGTTTTGAATACACGTCCAAGAAAGTATGTTGTCATGTTAAGTTTCAAGCTAACCGTTATCTCTTCTTTTTTTGTTTTCCAGGATCTGGTCAAGAACCACCTGATGTATGCGGTTAGAGAGGAGGTGGAGATCCTCAAGGAGCAGATCAAGGAGTTGGCGGAGAAGAACAACCAACTCGAGAGGGAGAACTTCCTGCTCAAGAACTTGGCCAGCCCTGAGCAGCTGGAGAAGTTCCAGTCTCGCATCCCGTCAGATGTGCTCTCGCCCCTGGACAATCAGAGCGCGCAGGTGGCTCCGGAGCCCTGCAACCGCGGCGCCGGCTCTGCTGTGTAAGTGGCTCTGTCTTGGGGCGGGCAGAGCCACGCCAACTCTCTCTTCAGCAATGGACCTCCATTTGAACGTAACTGAAATCAACGCCGCAGAGAAGCTTTCGATTCGGAGCGAAGGTGGAGCACTGCGGCCACGCACGTGATCGTTGGGACTTAAACGAACTGTTGACGCTGAGCACAAACCAGAACTTGAGATGCTCTGACCGGTGCCATGTCAGGCCGATTCTCTGATATCGTCCAGCTCTTTGTCATAGTCTCTTTGTAGATGCAAGTGTTAAGAGTAGAGAGGGCTAGACGCAGATGAGCACCTGCTTTCAGATGATGGGTATGTGAGGGGTAAGACCCTTTTGTAGAAATACTCCTCACTCTATGGAGACAGGCTGCTGACCGGACTGGCCCTACAGGGGCCAACTCGGCAATTGTGGGGACTCTTTATTGCCCCTCTTTGTGACACGAGGAAGACCCACCTAAGAAGGTGCTCCAACTCTCATAGACCCCCCCCCAATCATGTGGACTTGTCCCATCTGAAAGTTTGAAGGACTTCCAGCTACACATTTCAGTCACCAAACAGGACTTTACCTGCATCTAAAGCATATTTCTACTATGTCTATGTGCATTAAACATAACCAAAATGAACAGGATAAGCTACAGTCAGAGGTGGAGGTTCATGTGACGTAGTATAGAGCCGTTAACCTGCTGCAGAACACTGCAGTGATTCACATGTAATCTGGTTTTGTTTCCAGTTGGGGCTTGCTGCTTTTGGGGGGAAATGAATATTGCAATGTCTTGTCTTCTTTTGTGTTTGATTCTGAACACAAGTCTGTCTTTATTCTAACAAGTTGGGCCAAGTTATTTGCCTGATGCGCAGGACAGTTGTAGTGTACATGCGTCTGAAATGTCCAGAGGTAAATGCAGCAAAGACGGTTTGCATGCACATGCACTCCTGATGCTTTTAGCAGTAACCTTTAGGTTTGGGATTTTCTTCCTTTTTGTTTTTGTTTTTGTTTGCCCAGATGCCAACTCAAACAACGGCATGACAACAGTGCCTGTAAGAAACACGTTTGGGCTTTTTTTTTTTTTTTTTTTTTTTTTTTGTCAAGCTACCAAAGACTTTGCTTTGCTTTTTTAAAAAAAAATTTTATACAGCCACAGAGGATAAACAAACCTGAACTGTGTTCTATAAAAAAGAGAAAAACAAACAAAGAAAAAAAGAAGAATCTCACAGGGAAGTCTTGCTTTGAGCTTGTGCTTCAGTGTCTGTTTTTGTAAAGGTAATGTTGCTTTTTTTTTTTTTTTTTTTTTTTTTTTTTTTTTAAAAGTATCCTGAAAACAGTTGTTCACTACTGTATAGTGTTTGGATACGACTGCACATTAGCAATAAACCTTATGTTTACATAATAAATGCTGGCTGTTGGTTATGTTTTTGCTCAAGCTGGTGTTATTTCAAACTTTGGAGACATTTGATAGATTTTTGCAGTTTTAAAAGGTGAATTTGTCTTTAAGAAATTGTAATTTTTATCTTTTTTAAGAGATTTTTTTTCAATTAGGCCTAAATCTCATATTTTTACGCATTTAACTGTAAGCTTGGATTCAATCGGAAAATCCAAGAATTTGTGACATTCAAATTTTGAGGAAAGGACATTTAGCAAAACGTGCTGCATATTCCTTCAACTCCAGTTTACTCTTCAGGCTAAAAGCAGAAAAATCCAGTTTGACTGATCAACTAAAGTAAAATGTTAACTCTTAGATATGCACTCTGAAGCTATGTTCACACCACTCAGCAATGAGCTTTCGAGTGGCCACTTTCAATGAAAAGTTAGCGAAAATGCGCGTTTAAAGGCATTTTATGCTGCACGCAAGTTTTTAAGGCCGAAAAGGTTGAAGTTTGACCAATCAGGCACTCTGATTTGACACTCCAGTTTGTGCTCGACATACACAACAACATACAATTATTATACAAGTCTTTTATATGTTGGAATAGAGATGTAAAGGAAAAACATTTGCACTGCTTCAACGTTTTCGCACCAAACCTCTTCCAGCTGCAGGTACATGCGCTAATAGCATTTCCATTCAGAATCATCACTACAGATCAAAGATTAAGAAGTTTTTTTTTTTTTTTTTTCCTTTTTGGCCAACATCAGCTATTCCAAAGATCTCTACTGAAAAAGAGATTTGGCTGAGGAGGAATCAATCTGCTACTGGCTGGTAGTCAGTTACTCTGCAGCTTAATCACTTTTAAGCAAACGGCTAACGCAGTGTCGAGCACAGAAGGAAAGGCGGGAGATCAAACAGCAGCCAAATTATGCAGAGGCCCACCAAAAAAAACCAGAGGATGCCAAAAGACTTGGGCTTCATTTACTGTTGCTCTGCTGATCTATTTGCAGACAGCTTTGGAAATGTCGCGTTCCAGGAGTGTCTTAAGGGCTTTCTATTTGAAGCGGAGGGATGACGAATTTTCCAGGACTGGCCCATAAGTGATACAATACAGACAAATACAAGTGAAAACAGATTTGTTTGTTCACACTTAAAAAAAATAGTTTTTTTAAACCCTCATGATCCCTATGTTAAGATGTTTTAAGAACATTTTAGCAAAGGCGGTCATTATGTGGATGACTTGGGTTTTCTTTAAATGATGGAAGGAAAATAAAAAATCACTTCAAACCCAACCAATTTTTTTATAGTTTTCACAAGTTAAAATCATACTTAGATCTTTTAATTATTAATGGTATAAAAAACACCCTTCATTTACTTTTATGTGTATTTTGAAAAGGAGCAGAGTCTGAGTCATTCTGATGTTCCTGTTTCCATCTAAAGAACAGTTAAAAATTAAAAGCTCATGAGTGGATTTGTGGTGAGAAATTAATATTTAGTCAGTCTGCAGGCAGCCAACAGAGGACTTCTAGATTGCAAGTGTTATGCAACAGACACACAAAAGAGAACATCTGTTTTAGATGGACATTTTGGGAAGTGTGCTGAGCCTGAGCGTGGTTAGGTTTGCATGCAGGGAAACAATTTAGGCAAACTGGTTTTCATGCAGACTTATGCAGCTTGCGTGACTTGTGAATGTCAGCATATTTAGCATGTCTGCAATCAGATACAAAGTGAAACAAATGCCAGATTATGTTACGGTGACGTCCGGTGATGAGGGCCAGCTTTGGAACAAGAGGAACAGAAACCAGTTGATTTTTCCCAGAAAAGAATGTAGAATGCAACTGGTTATGTAACATGTAGATATATATACATCTGTGTGGATAGATTAATATGAATATCTAAAGATGTGAATGAATAAAACCAATGCTAGATATATATGCTAGATAGATAGATAGATAGATAGATAGATAGATAGATAGATAGATAGATAGATAGATAGATAGATAGATAGATAGATAGATAGATAGATAGATAGATAGACAGCTTTCCCAGTGTTGCTTACACTGTTTTAACTAAAAACAGCATTTTTTAGGACATCATTTCTGCAGAGCAGCAGGAAATGCATCAGAAATGCACCTGAGTTGTGGACAGGACTGTTGGCAATGAGTAAGCCTGCCTCCCCTTCCCATCATCCATCTGTTTACACTCTCCCTTTAACAACCTCAACTTAGCATTACTGGTGCCTCAAAAATGGTAAGCATTAAGCCGGATGCCAGCTCTGACGAGGAAAACAAAGACGTACATTGATCTATTTGTTGTCAAGTGCAAGGGAATGGAGTGGAGCAGGGAGCTTGTGGCCTTGCCAATTGTCGGTTCTGCGTCACAAATGCATACTTTTTCCAACAGCATTTTTTGTCTGCGCCTGTTTCCCGATGATTTCAATAAGCAAATCTCAAGAAATGCAATTTTAGTATTTATTTTACTGATATATTTATATATATATATATATAAATATATATATATATATATATATATATATATATATATATATATATATCCTCCATCATAAAAAAAGACTATAATAGCATGTTGAAAACAGCAAAAACATGGTTTTCATTTAAGTAGGTCTTAAATGTGATGCACTTTAATAAAAATTAAGAAAAGGGAGCTTTATATACAGGATTTGGTCAAAGAAATAATGACTTGCTAATGTTTATTTGCAGTCCTGTAATGAGTGTGAGTTATGACTGTTTTGTTCCATATCTCTCCTGTCTTTAGCTACAACCTCTGTGCGTACAAAGGTCATTGAAAGGGATAAACAAGGTGTTTCACAACAGACAGGGAAGCAGACAGACAGTCAAACAGGGAATGCGGCTGTTGTGCTTTGAATCAGGTGTAGCCTAATGAACTTTAGACACAGGCTTGGTTCTTCATGTGAAACAGCTGTGGTTCTCCTCCGACACATCACGTTTGACTGACAGGTCGGAAATATTTCTAAGACATTCTTCTGCTTTGCTAAGAGTTTTTCATCATCCGAAAGGGAGTGTGTTAGTCAGGTGACTGGTGTTTGCGGTTTTTTTAGAAGCACACTTGATTTCCATTTCTGGAGGGGTCACAGTCTGATTGCTTAGCTCAAATGGTTTCACCTGAAAGAAGAATAAGGACTTAAAAATACAAATCAGATTGAGAAAAGAAACAACAGAGTAAAATACAATGAGGACAAAGGGTTGTGCAGGTCAATAGGACTTGTTTACGTCAACCTATGAGGTCAAACCAGACATAGAGTCTTTTGTTTTGTGAGGCGGCCCATTGAGTGCTGCTGCGCTAAAAAACACAATGAAAATTTTAAAGTAATACTACGAATGTTTTATCTAGAAATGCCCTTACAGTTAGATATGAGCTTCCTGGGGGTAAAAATGGGCAAATCCAAATCCAGGCTCCAAAGAAATACCAAAGTCATAGATCGCTCGGTGAACCCATAAAACATTTGTTCTTCAGGTGTTGCTAATAAAGTTTGAAGGGAATCTATTTTTTTGTGTTTTACTCTGACTGACTGCCAAAATGATGGATTTAATCTCATTTAATCTCAAAATGTTTCATTTAGATCATTTACATACATATAAACCAATGATCTAACCAGGCTTTACTAAAGGCTTGAATTTTGCTTCTGAAACATACCTGATAGAACTTCAACATGAAGGAAAACTCCATTGTTTGCATTCCTTAACCAAGTTAAGGAATTTTCTTACTGCAAATGACTAAAATTTTTTGTTTTGTACACCCCCTCAGGGGTCATAACAGCGAATCAGCTGCCACTGATCTGTACAATCGGTTTGGCAGAAAGTTTTACTCCAGATGCCCTTCCTGACACAACTCTTGTTTTTAGGTGGGCTGGAGGCCCAGATCAATGACCTTTTAGATCTCTAATTTAATCAAACATACATAGAGTCAGAGGGAGATATACATTGCTATATAAAAAGAATCATGAATAACAAAGTTACCAAATTAACAGCACAATAGATGATCAAGCACAAGTTTCAGCAAATCTCCATGGACGACAGTGGCTGTTCATATTCATGCATCTCTGTGCTCTTCTTTCTTTTTCCCTTCAGTCTGGGCTTGGTTGGCATTATCAAGGTTTGGCTTTTACTCTCTTTGTTAATCAGTGCCGTCACCATTTTCTTTTTTTGCTTGATTTCATCTGTGGTTTTTTTGTCCTTCAAGGCGTCACATGCTTTCAGTGCTCAATGATGAAAACCACATCCAGAACCAAAGCGTCTCAGTCATTTGGGCCAGTAACCAGGAGGCAAAGTTCACAAAAAAACATCGTCTAAAGTCTCATGTGGCAAATGGAGACTCCCAGTTGCAGGACTTGAGTAACACAAACGGACTGGGATGTACATTTACTAAGATACTTGTGCATTTATTTCTCTAGCAAGTTAACAGTTATGCAACATGCATGTGTCTCCTGCTATAAATAAAACAGACTAGGTTGTGTTTGATTCAGTTGTAACATCGATCCAATGTTCTGATAAAGAAGCACAGCGATTTATCCCTTTTTTGACCCTTAGGGTTACAGTCAACAATGAAGCTGAGACCTCAGTCTAGAGAGATGGCAACATAGTTTTCAATAGCTGAGATTATGGTAATTTCTGGTGGTTACATTTGGACAAAAATGCAAGTTTTGGCAACTGCCATGTGAGGCATTATGTAACTCAGTTACCCCCCCTTTGTACACTTACTGTATGTGAATCATTTTTCTATCTTTAAATGAAAGCATGGTGTACATCAGGTGTAAAGTTGTAAACATATTTATTTGTGTTTTAACAGCTAATTAATGTGTGAGAAAGTTTGCATTTTGGGGAGATGTGAAAGTTCTAAATGCAATTCAGTGTGAGCACATTTTAATGGAAACCATGCAGTATTAGGAGAAGATTTTAAAGACCAAATTCACTTCTGACACTCTTCTGAGACAGAAGCAACTCGTCAGCCTGCAAGAGGTTTTTGACATTTTCAACTTGTCAAAACAGGAAAACCAAGTATCAGACATGTGACGACTTTGACCCATTAAATAATGGGATCACTCAGATGCATTATGTGTTGCATAACTACTGTTAAGTTCTTAGGGAGGCTTAATATTACTGTTATACATTTCTGAAAGGGGAAGAAAAAAGGTGTGTTCATAGGGCGATAGAGGAGGAAGTGAACATCATTGCAAACCTTTAAGTAATAACTAGATTTCTGCAGCTTTCATTCTCTCAATAAGGTGGGGGTTGTAAAGAATTTACAGTTGCTGATAAGATGTTCATGAGATTCTGTGAGCGCGTGAGTTTAATGTCTGGAAAAGTATCACTGAGTTTTTCCAAGAAATGTCATAAGCTACGGTGCAACTTCAAAGATTCACCGTTGCAGAAAATAATTGTCATTAGCCTTTACCAAAGTCAGACTTTTTTTTTCATGGTTATTAAAGCGAGACCGTAGGAAATAGAATGAGCTGTCATGCAATCTGTATTGTTTTTGTTTTTTTTCTAACCTGAGGAATTACAGCCTCCAAGTGTCCTGTTATTTCCAGACTGGCTTCTTAGAAATTGTCCCAGGGGGGGAGAGAAAAAAGCTGATTCACTAGAATTCTGATTTGCTTAGATATGTCTCAAAACAAGTTGGCGCTACTGTGAAAATGTGTCAACTAACTGCTTGGGTACAATTGTGTAAGAAACTTGTAACTGGTCCAACCACCTGTAGACAGACAAGGACAATAAAAAAGAAGTTCACTTTTCACCTTTCAGTTTGTCCTTGATGACGTTAATGGACCAAATCTGAGCAAGAGGCAACTTGCCCAGTGAGGGCAAAAACCAGGAAAAAAAGCGGTGACGAATCACAACAGGACAGATGTGGCAAAACATAACTGATTTTCCTGTTATGACAGATTGGTTATGTTGTGTTTTTCTATTTTATCACATTTTTGAAATGATAAAAAGCATCAACAGAAGTAGTAATTCAAACAAGTTAAATTGCTTTTTAAAAGCATGTTATGTACGTTTTATCACTTTAAATAATACGTTTGCAATGAATCTTCCTTTTACAGAAGAAGACGTGTAATTAAATGTAACTGAACCTGCAATTATACAGCAAAACAGAACCAGTTGTACCGCAAACATCCTTGAAAATCCCACCTGACTTGATTCAGAGGCAGATTTTGTTGAGCACCTTTTCTTGATGGCAGAACAGCATGTTTTCTCATGGTTTACTGCCTTCCTGTGTTTTTGCTGGGGTTGTGAACTTTATGAGGATTGCTTTATAGCTGCTGAACCTGCTCCCAGCTGTGCCGAGCTTTAGCAGATCTGAGGGGATTGTTGATCAGCCAAATCTTTACGTTCCCATATTGGCAGCTGGGGAGGACGGCTATGTTTTTTTTTTCCCAACTGCGGAGAAGGCCACCCCTTAAGCTTCCATGCTTTACTCTGCAGCTGCAGTCCAACTGGTCTTCTAGAATACCAACAGTTCTATAGATCATTGGGATTTACATACAAAATAAATTAAAAACACAGATGAAAGATTTTAGGTTGTCTTTTTGACGAGGTTATTCAGGATGTTTCATACTTCTTTCCTCATGTCTGCTTGGAAGTATTCCTGTTTCCTCATGACGCTGAACTGGATTAAACTAGTATTAAAATTAGCTCATAATGCTTACATTTTCCTGTGTTCTGAATAGTACAAGCAGCACATCAGAGCTGTATCCTGTCTCTTTATTCCACCTTTAGTTAACTTAGAACATGCAGCGTACATGCAGTCACAGTTACTGGAAAGAGGAAGGAACATAAGTACACTGAACAAAAATACTAATGCAACAATTTTGTTTTTGCTCCCATTTGTTATGAGATGAACTCAAAGATCTGAAACATTTTCTACATACACAAAATAACAATTTCTCTCAAATATTGTTCACAAATCTGACTAAATCTGTAATAGTGAGAAATCAATGTGGGAATTAGACAGCATGGGTATCTCACATCTGTTCCTTCGACTGGCCATAATGGAAGGTCACTCTGAGATTTTGTTGTTTTGTTTTTGTTACCAATTTAACTCAAAAATATAGAATATACTGTATGAATAGAATATACTGGGAGACATTGAAACAGTAGATTTGTCATTATTTATGATTTTGCTGAACAAAAATCGACATTCTGTCATTTTATTTTTTAAGTATTACGTGGTTGATGTCTTTTTATTTGTGTAGTGTAACAGCACACTTCAAAGCACTCTACATTCAAAATCCTTTGACATAAATATATTATGTATAATGGACAAAATTAAAACAAGTGAAGAATTCCACAGCGTGTCCAGTCTGTACATACCGGTTTTCTGTCATACAGTAAAGTCGTAAAGCTTTGACAGTGGCAGTTTTAAGACAAGCCCCAATCACAGACACCCTACCCAGACACCTGGATTCAAATGACTGACACATTGAGAGGCAGGGAAGTGTGACTGACAAGAAACTGCTGGTTTGCAAAGCGCGTTTCGCCCAGGGAGGCCTGACAGCTTTCTTACCAGCTGATATAAATCATGTGCCTACAGCACATACTGTACCATACATTCCTGATATTAAAATCCATAGCTCTGTGCTGTAAAAGCTGTAACTCAGAAGTGTGTGCTTGAGGCTTAATAAGACAGGTGACTGAATGTGAAAACAGGTAGTTTCTTAAAGCCTTAGGCAAACGTCATGTGACATAGATGCTTGGGAATGTCAAAAACATCTTTTGAAAATGCTTTTAAATCTAAAACATGTTTATTGATTTAAATATGGTTAAACATGTTTTTTATTTTATTTTTTTGTAAAGCATGTACATAAACTCAATCAGACACATTAAAAAAATGTGAAAGTTGGCTTTGTTGCATCTAAGCTGATTGTGGTTTGTGGAATGTTGGCCCCCTCCTTTTTAATGGCTGCCGCTGGATATTGGCAGGAACTGGAACATGCTGTCGTTTATGCCGATCCAGAGGATCCCAAGCATGCTCAATCGGTGACATGTCCGGTAAGAATGCTGGCCTCGAGCTTTCTGTGTATCAAAACTGTATTGGAGATTTATTGGTTTGAAGAATCCAAATTTTGACATTTTCTTAATTAAGTATAATTACATTCTGTTTTCCCAAACATGATTGCAGCTGTGAAGTTGGTGGTAATTTCTCCAATTCACCTTCGTGTATTTGATTGAAGTCTGCATGTTAACCCTGTGAAACCCACTACATCAAAGAATTTACAGAAAATATACATTTTCTGGTACTATAGTGTTTTTAAACCCTTTGAAGAAATCCACCAAAAAATTGGAACATACTTTTTTTAATGATTGAAAATGATGAAACGATTGAAACTAGTGCTCGGGGAAAAAGCACTTTATTTCCCATTTGTCTTAGATATGATCAACACATTTTAACATGGTGTAACTGTATTATAAAGAATTCATTATCAATAAATTTTGCATTAAAATGAATAACAATAGATGAGTTAATGTCGTCAAAAAGTTTTTTTTTTAAATAGTAAACGAAACAACAGTTTTCCAGCCTAAAGTGTTTTGATGTTTCTTGGAGGCAGCCATTTTGAAATGAGCAGGAAAAGTTATTCTTTTGCCCCTAGTGGAATGATGACGAACTACAGGGCAGTGAGTTTTTTATGGAAAGTTTGGTCATGCTAATGAGATAAAGTTCTCAGAAATGCTTGCATCAAATATGATACAAACGTTTATAAAAGATACACATCCCTTATTTTGTCCCTGCCGCTATGACAAATGCAAACAATTGTTTGTACAATAATGACATTTTCTCCACTGGAATATTGTTGAACGCGGAAAAACATAAATTATGAAATCAATTAAAAAAAGATTGGCAGAAAATCATAAACATGAGTTAGATGTTAAGTTATTTTTACAGACCCGCCATCCATAGTTGTGCACAGGTGGAACTGGAACACGCTGGAATCATAGCTTCTATAGCAAGAACAGGAAATAGATCTGCTTTCTATGTTTCCAAGCATTAGTTTCAAGCTTCCAGAAATTAGGGAGAAGTTTACGACACCAAGAAAAGTTAAACCACGCTATAAGCAAATGCTGGAAATGTTTTATAGATGATTGAAGAAAATCTGATGCAGATAGGAAGCCTGCTGTTTACAACAAACACGTCTTGATCCTGTGACCTCATGAAAACCAGTTGAATCCAGATGACTCTGTCTGCCAAAGCAATCAGCCTGCATGTTTGCTGTTCTGCACAGTGGCCCTGTCTTTTAACCCAGAAGTCTTACTTAATCCTGTCAGGGCTGCGAAAATGCAACAACAGCATGTTCAGGAGATGAAGAGATTAAAGGTAATCATACAGTACTGTGAGCAAAAACAAAAAAACTCCTCCAAAAAAACAATGAAAACTAGAAGAAAGAATAGAAAATGAATTAGAGTGCATGGGTTTGGATCTTTTTTAAATGCACATTGTATTACTATTGCTCGAAAATGAGTAGAAGTGAGATAGATGGTGTAAAAACACCTGTTCTATGATAGAACACTCAAAGACAGAGTGATGCCAGCAGGGTCACGGCCTTCAGAGTTTATCGCGTACAAGTTTGTTTAAGTTGACTAAAATGCCCGGGTGACCGGTGCTGTGTTTGTGTAGAAACAATCAATTTGAGGGCACGGAAACAGGCAAAAAGACTTTAACAGGCTTCTGCTTTTGCTCAATGAGGAGAATCACCAAAAGATGTTAGAAAGAGAAACAATCTATAAAAAAATGCCGCTTTTGAGTAGTGGACATGTATTTCCACACTCAACAGTCTCATGTTGTTCCTAAACCTGCAGGCTGTGATTATTTTTCTTTAGTACATAAGCACTGGATTTGGCATTGTTGGTTCTTTATATGGCCCTAGCTGAGAAAGTTAACTAGCTGAGGATTATCTTTCTCATGCACCGCACCTCTCAGCAGATTTGTGTGGAGTAACTGGGCTTACATAAGAACATTTTCCCATTTTTAGTTTTTATTCCCCTTTGGGAAAGGTGGGGGGAACAGTTTTCCTTTAATTCATCTACTTTCCGCTCTCTCTGGTAAGTTGAGATATGCATTTGATTAAGACGTCTAACTGCTAAGCTCTGAAGCCAAATAAAGGGGGAAAAAAAACGAGATTTCGAATGATCCTATTTTAAACAGAATAAATAAAAGGGTTTTTACAAAAGTCCCTTCCCATTAGATGAGCTTCAAGGAGCTTTTTATGGTTTATTCAAATCTGTAAACCCCACAAAGCCAATCAAAAGTTACCATGTGGAGCAGTATCCCGCGTTGCATAACTCTGAGGCGGGGCTCAAAGGAGCCACTGTCTGGCTCTACAGACTCAACAATCTTCACACGCAACACTCCCCCATCAGAGGGGTGTATGCGTGTGATTAGGTTTTGCTTATTCAGAGTTTCTGACAAAAGAACATTACTGTTATGTTGCAGCAAATGTATATATCATATACATCATTGTGTTTTAGAAGAAAATGAATGAAAGAATGAATGAATGAATGTCTGACCTTTGAAAGATTTTTGGTGCTCTTTGTTATCTAATCAGATTGCTTTTAGAATTACAGTTGTACCTCAGGAAACAATGAGAACTTGGAAAAATATACAAAAACACATACACTGAACAATGACAATCCTGTATGATAATAGTGTGTAATATAATCAAAAATATAAATCTGTAAAAATAAAAGATGGATTTTAAGTGTTGTCACAAAAAACTGTAAACTAATTTTAGATAAATTTTTATAGCCGACTGTATAGTAGCAAAAAATGCTCAAAAAGACTATTAAAGTGACTAATTCCACACTGTACCCGAAACCCTACCCTGAGTGTTAAATTTGGTCTACTTTTTTGCTGCAAAAATCACAAAGTTTGAGATCAAATACATTTTTTTTGTTCTTTAAGAAAATATCCAACATGTAGAGACAAAATAAAATTTAAAGTTTTCTTTTTTTTCTTTTCTAAAACTGTAGAAAAAAATAATTATAAAGGATTTTTTTTTTTTTTTGTGGGAATAAACCAATGATATGCGAGGAACTATTACTGGGTAGGATTTTTTTTTACTTTCCAGAATGGACTGACTTCATTTTCTGGTGTGTGAAGGTGTTTCTCACAAAGGAGCCGGTATGGTCAAGTTTCAAAACACAGGAAGCGGTTTGCCCAGCAGCAAAAAAAACATATGGAAAGATACAATGGCAAATCCCAGCGGAACAAAGTTTATACAGCCAAGCCAAACAAGGCTGAAGACAAATCAAGGACCTCGCTTCTTTGTCTCAATGGCAAACGGTCTGAGTCATTTTTGAATTTGGAAAATAAACTATTGCTACTATAATAGACAGACGAAAGTGGAATATAAAAGGTTACTTAGAAATTATTTAAAGCAAATCTGATATATATTTATATATATATACATATATATATATATATATATATATATATATATATATATATATATATATATATATATATATATATATATATTACAATATTGCAGGGTGTCTTGACTGATCAGAATTCACTTGCTCCATATCTGTCATATCCTGTTCTCAGAGCTGCTGGTTGACAATAGTCTGGTCGGGTGCCGCAGAGAATCAAATAAACCGAGGAAAGACTTGAAATCCTTCTAGCTTTTCCTGCTGCTGCGTCAGCCACAAGGCACTATCCGTCCGACTGTGCGTTCAAGGAGTTTCCTGAAGCCAGATTTCATTCTGGCTCGCCAACAAGACAAACACGCTCCCTTTCTGTCCAGTGACCACAGAAGCGTGCAGTTCTGCAACTTGTACAGGAAAGACTGCCGGCCTACTTTACGACCACTTCCTTTGAGCTGTCAAGGTTTAACTGCTCCAATGAAGAGCGAGTTACCTCTTTATTAACGTTGATTACGCTTTTTGCTTGAAATTACTTTAGAAATGTCGCCTATTTTTTGCATCTTCTTTCTTTTCCAATGAAAAGATTATCAATGACACCATATCTGCTCCAAATTCCAACCCCATGTCTAAAGGTTAAAGAAAATAGGGCAGTGGAAAATGGAGGTCACTTTATCTATTATTGGAGCTATTAGGACAAACGCCTAATGAAAATGGTTAGACTTTCGAGGGAATTATTTGTTTCTTTTATTCTGAGAGCTGTATCATGAGATCGGGGGGTGGCTTCTCATTTGGCAGATCTTTAAAAAAAAAAAACAAAGCCTAAGAAGAAAATGCTTTTCAAGTCATGGGGTTTAACGCAGAATAAGGAGGCATTTGAAGAAAGAAAGAGATTTAGTGTGCCGCAGCTCAGTGAACTGAGCGCTCTTTGGAGCGTGAACTCTGAAAGCAAAGTCCCCAGCAAACTCAATGTGACTTCAGAAAGAAACGATTGATTGTTTAAGCAAGGTTTAGTCGTTTTGACGATTGAGTTGTAGGAATCAACAGTCATTCTGAGGCCTTTTTTGTGAAAACGGTGAAATTCTTGGACTGCTATTATCAGTGAGTGATTTTTCTCCTTGATTCCTTGTCCTTCAGTAGTGGATATATCTTGTTGTCCTGCAGTTGTCACGTGATCTTATAAGTCTTTGTGAGCGTGTGCTTGCATTGCTGCAAGCGTCTTCTTCATAGAACTTCCAATTTCAAGATGCATTTCAGTTTTTATCATCACAATCTGTGCCATTCACCTCAAGGCAAGTACAGATGCATGTTGAAAAATCCTAATTTACTGCTTGAATAGGGTATTTTTCTGGGTTTTACACGCCTTACATTGTCATATTAAAGACACACTAATAAAAAAAGTGTTTTTAAATCGTTCTTGTGGCATTTTTCTTATTATGAAGGACATATAGTATCAAGAACAATCTGATGTATCCACTTGTAGATGACTAGATCCTTGTATGTCTTCGTTTTTCTTGTCTGAACTGGTATCTGGCTCAAAATTGTACAGCCAGATAGCTCCAATATTGCTCCTTATTTTTTTTGCAATGGTAAAGTTAGCTTATTCCACGTCAGTGATCCCGGCTAAAAATGGCATCATCATATTTAAAAGACCACTGGGAAAGCTTTTTCTAATGCCTGTTAAATCAAAAGATAATCAGAGTTGGACTTTAAAGGGGGTTGAAAGACTTAACTGTGAAGTAGATATTTGTGTTTACTATCTCTGAATCATAAGTAAATGAAAAAAAAACAACAAATAAAAAAGGAAAACTATGACCAAAATGTCATCAGTTGTTCTGTTGGGTTCCTCATGCTTGAGTTAGCATCTAATTGATTTACTCTCTAAAACTTTATTATTCTCAAATTTAGAGTTAGCACTGCTTACCAACACACCAACTAACCCAGAAACAATAAAAAAACCTGTCCAAACCATATATATATATATATATATATATATATATATATATATATATATATATATTCTGATTACTTTCAATCACAACAGTTTATCTACAAATGGCAAAAATTAGCAAAGGATAAGTTATTAGAAAAATGTTTACCCCTTGATGCCTGAATTAATTTACCACTATGAAAAAAGATCACTTGTGTTTTTATTTTCAAGTGATCCTTAATGAAGATATTTTTTGAGCCAAAGTACTTTGATGCACATTTATATCAAAAAGCAAGAGTTGAGAAAGTCTAGCATTTGGTCCGCATTGCTCTTTGTGGTGAAATTAAAAGCAAGCTGCTAGCTTGCTAAAGCCTTAGTCACATGCACTTGTATGGGGGGTTAAAATAGAGATCTCTCAATTGAAAAGTTTACACAAATGTCTGTGAAAGTGAGAAATATTATAACTCATTTGAGTTATGAGAAGTTTAACAACACGTGCTGATTTGTGACACAGTGCCATTTGAATTTAATGTGTGCAGCTTTAGAGTTTTAAAACTTCACACTGACAGGCATCCTGTTTACACTCCTATAAAGCTAGTCAATGAAAACTGTGGAACCTGCAAAAAAAAAAGCTGTTTTACTGTGTCTTGAAAGTTTTGTAGGCGCGGTGGAGGGTTGGGATGGGTGCAGCATTACCACAGATGCACGTTTTATTCACTTTACAGCTGGTTTTTATGGTCCCCCTGTCTGCTAAATTAAGAGACATAATCAAATGCTCTGAGACATTTGCAGATAACAAGCCCACTTGCAAAAACACCAGCTTGGTTACTGCAAATTAAACCTTATGCCTATAAAACAAATATGTTCACAGTGTGAACACACAAAAGGCCGTCCTTGTTCAAAACTACATTTCACATTACTGGACTCTATGTTTCTCAGCTGTTACGGTAAAACAGTGGAGGCCATTGTTTCCTGTGGGATCATTGGAAGACTCTGATAATGTCTAATACAGGGCAAACCGGCCCACTGCACAAGCAGGGATGAGTCACTAGTGATCAGTGAGGGAAAACAAAGCACAAGAGAACAAACCGAACATGTACCGTCTTCTTCGCAACATAAGGTGCACTTAAAAGCCTTTTTTCCCTCTAAAATGGCAACTTGTCTTATAATCTAGAGCACCTTATGTTTGCATTAAATCTGGTTGTATTTACTGGTGTTGAAGCAATTTTCAGAGATCCACAGCGCTCTGTAACTCCCAACCTTGTTTGCAACACTTAAAAAAAACAGACATTTAATCAAGCATTACTGTGACTACTCTAACTCTCAACCATGTTAATAACATGTAATAAAACGCAGGCCAAGACTGCCACACGTTAGCCGCTCTCAAAATTGCTTTGACATCAGTAATCCACATATAAAGTACTCTGGATTATAAGGCACACTATCATAAAAAAAAAAGCTTTTAAGCGCGCTTTATAGTGCGAAAAAGCCGTAAGTAAATACAAACAAAAATGTAGGCAGCTTGCTATGATTTCTTCCTGCAGGGATCTGATTCGTAATACTTATGAACCATCGTTGTTCTCTGCAGAAATACCACAGTCTGTACTTCTCAAAATCCTCAGAGCTCAAACCTGTGTTTTTTTTTCTTCTTGTGTTGGTGGTCCAAACAAAAGTGATAGTTTGGTCTTCGAAAATTAAAGGTTTCAAAACACCCACATCATCTACTTTAAAAACCTTAAAGTGAAATGTATCGCTGCCTATTCATGTTAGGCAGGCTCCAAATCTTTAGCTGAAACACACTGATGAGGTAGCTCACAATCATCCCACTACTTCCACATACTGACTTTTTTTTGTTCTTTTATGTTTTTTTTTTTTTTTTTACTTTTTTAGTAGTTGTACATAAGCAGGATAAAAATGTAAAAGAACTTTTGGTAAAAGAAAAGCAAAAACAAACAATTGTCCAGAAAGTGTACTTTTAGAAACCTATGCAAGAAACAATGCATGAGATGACAGTGACGAGGAATGGTTTATCTCGAACATGAAGAAACCTCCAGCAGAATCAGTCAAAGATGGTTATTATATACAATATAAGTTGTCCTCCACTGTGTTGGTAAGTACTTAAACCTGTTTGAACATTTGAGCAACATTTTCAGATCCTAACCTAAAGGGAGTTAGATTCATCCGATAGACGGGTTTAATCTAATTAACTAGTGTTAAGGGGACAAGGTGTCCTGACAGGTGGTGTTGGTGATCACTTGGCTTTAGCTTGCATTGTACCCTAAAGGATTATGTCTTGTGATGTATTTCATGTTAATCCATCATAATAGCCAACAAACCATCTCTGGGGCAAGAGAGGGCCATTTTTCTCCCGGGAAGATGCAGGACACACTAGACAGACTGTGATTCCATACCTGAGAGGGTTTTGGGGTTCTCCTGGTAGAAAATGAGTCACTTTTGTTGAAAAAGAAATCTGTGAATTTCTGCTGAAGAATTTATAGGTACGTGTATGTATGGATGGATGGATTGGATGGAGAGGACTGTTTTTGTTTTTTAGCAAAAAAAAAAATCTAGTTGTTTTGTTGCAGTGCAAGGCTTATAAAACTACAGGCTTCACTGTATGTGAAGGGGAATGAAACTTACATGTGATTTATGATGAAATAGTAGCAACCGTGTGGATTAAACAAAAATACATTCACAGAAACTCATGATTTTGATTCATGTTTAGCTCGTCTTTAAGAGTGACACATGCAGACTACTTCAAGGCCTCAGTATTTGGACACACATCAGCCAGGTGTTAATCATACTGCAGGGTTATGTCCCATTAAATGTTGTCCTTGCAAGAGTTTTATATAAGAGGGGTATGACTATAAATACACCAGCTTTTATGCATCAAGGGGCTGTTAGAATTGAAATAAGAGGAATTTGTATTTCTGGCCACCAGTGCTGGTATTACAAACACACTTGGGACAATAGCCACCAGGCACCGCTTGTAGACCAACCAGCTTTGTCCAGCTTTGCTATTGAAAGAAGCCGTGTCAGGACTCCTGCTGACACACATCTGTGCTGAGTTAGATTTCTGCTGCTAACCCCCCCACCCCCCAACTAAAAGTTGATGTTGAAAGAATCTTGTCTAAATGTGAAAAACTCGCACTCCTCTTCCACCACTCTCTGGTCTACTATAAACAGAAGGCAATTCAAGCCCCAGGGCTCAAGAACATCTATTCTGGGAGGCTGTAGGTTTGCCTTCATGAGCAGCAGAAGAATGTCTTAGTCAGATTTTCTCCGTTGATTAGGGGTTTCCCTCTTCCACAGTTGCCATGGAGGAAAAAAGCAAGCACAGGCACAAACACTGTGTCCAATGGCAAGATGTGAGTAATAAAAGGAAACAGAAACTCATCCTTATTACAGCCTACAAACCAGAAATAGTCAGTCCCAGGAATGTTTTATTGTCGCACATTGAAACTGGGTGTGAACAAAATAAAAGACAAGGAGATACTTTATCCTTGGAAGTACTTTGGTTCTCTTGCTGTTTTCCCTTAAATTATTAAGAGATGCTTCAAATACCTTAAGTTGAAAATGACTAAGATTAAAGTTGAGCTATCACTTACCATCATCATACAAAAACAACGCAAAGAGAAAAAAAAATGTTTCACAAAAAGGCTCGAAAGTTATAAATGAAATTGTCTTCAAGGTAATGTACAGATTTTAGGATTTAAGAATATATTCAACCCTTTAAGAATAAAACATGATTAAATTCATTTAACCAGCAAACTATTCTTTAAATTCTGTTTTCTTCTGCCTTTTCGTTTGTATTTTAGAGCCTATTATGTCCTTTATGACAGTTTCTATGCATGATAGCACAAACTAGGTTACACAACATCCTTTTCTTCAATAGAAAACAAGCAAACAACAACATATTTGTTCGAGTTTCTTGCAAATATCATTAGTTGTGCAACACATATCTTTGTCAGTCATTGGCATTAGCAGGAATTTGTGTGGTGTATCTAACTGCAAACAGAATGGAATGTAAACACACTAGAGTGATGTCTAGCATTAAATACACAACAGGATAATTGACGGTGAGGAAATACATTCTCTTTTAAAGAAGTTGTTGTGTCAGGTCCTTTGGAAGGACAGCAAAAGGCGGGCTGTTTGGCGATGTCACTATGTTAGTCGAAGATACCCCAGCCTCCCAGTAGGGGTGTGACGACAAATCAACTTCATTGATGAATTGATTTACACTCCTACGATCCAACCAGATCATTCTGTCAGAGGTAAGTTGTTCAAATCAACGTGTCCCATTATGAAATCATTTTACACTGACTGAGTTTTTGGCTAAAATGTCCTAAATTCATTTTAGGTCAGTGAATCTCATCGTTCAAAATGAACTAATGTTGAATCCTTTAGGGAACCACAAATTATGATAAGAGTAAAATTGTTGGATTTACTTCCAAGGCAGAGAATCAAAAAATGTATCTTATCGCCACTAACACTGTGTTTTTTGGAGCAAGTACTAAGCAACAGCAGAAAGGAATGAAAAAAAAATGAGAACACTGGATTGAACCAGCATGCTGTGTGCAAACTAATGCTTAAAAAGTGACACCACATGACCTCCACCTCTACAGGAGCTTATAGTAAACACAGTCAGTGCAGAGTGGGCACATGCTGGCAGAGCCATGTAGCACGTCTGGAAAACTTTAGGAGCGTGTTTTAGCAGAAACATTCTGTTGCTGGTTGACCTCTACATCAAAGATTGTGTGTCCAGTCATCTGCTGTCTGTTCTCATTGGTGTCCATACTGGCTGTGACTTGTCAGCACCACGGAGCAATGTTTCCTCTGGTGCCTTACCTCCACTCTAGTACCTTCTGGTTTACATATATTGTTTCCATTGGGGATTCAAACCTCTTAATATTTACACTTTTTTTAGCACTTCAGTCAGTTGCATGCAATTTATGGCAACATTTCTGGATAAAGTGAGAAAGTGAGTCACTGGAAGGATGAAGTTAATCGAATCACAAAATCTATACATGGAACCAAACAATTATGAGTTTGCTAGTTTCTGGGTGACAGTTGTCACCGTAGATCCTGTGACAGAACCTGAAGGCTGATGTAATCGATGAAACATCAGGCCGGCCTTTCTACAACTAGGTTGAGTATTGTGGGTGGGGGAGGGACGAACAACTATCTATATGAGTCAGCATCTTGGTTGCCAGCAAAAACACCACCATCCCCATGGCAACGTAGTGGCATCACACTCATGGTATGCAACTTTTGTGTTGTCTTGAAAACCAAAAATAAATCGGTTTTCAGAATATTCTCCGCTGCACCCAGGAAAGAAATACTAAAGCCCAATGGACTTTTTCTTATCTTGCTATCTAAACTTCACCTCTTATGAACCCACTGTGTTCATGTTTTCCCCCCTTACCAGCTTTAGCTCTTGATGACACGTTTGTGTTCCTATTTAAAATGCTATTACATTATGAATCCAGGATAAGGTAAAGAACATGCACCTTCACTTACTAACATGTGAATATATTTTACTGCTTTGGGGACTAGGTCGTGTATTTTTGTCTCTCAGTAGGTCACATTCTGGCTAATGCCGGAAATACAGCTCTCCTCTTACAAGACAGGGGAATCTAATACCACACCAAATGGAGGTTACCTTCCTCAGCTGCTGGAACTGTTGCCATCATCACAGCGAGGACATCCTTTCGCACGTGACAAGGTCAACTCCACTCTGTGGCAATTTTGTTAATGAAAGAAGATCTCCTGTAAAATCTATTCTTCAAACAGCACGACGCAGCATTACCTCGAGGCCGCGGCTGAAAGATAATTAAAGGGAATCAAGGGATTTCCAGAGGACGTTCTTACACCTGCATATTCAGGATGTCAGTCAGCTGTTCATTACACAGGAGGCACGTGTTTGAGAGACAGGGTTTCACCAGAATAGTCCCTACAATGTCGAACCAAAGTGTTTTCATACATGATTTTGGTTTCACTTCGTGAGGTGCTTCCGCCAAGTCCACTCATTTCTGATAATGGACACCTCATAGGGCATTTTCCCTCTTACCATGGTCATTTACGAAATAAATACATATTAAATAACTTTAGCTTTGTTTTTTTTCTTCAAGTTTTAAATTGTTTTTCACAAAAAGTGGACTATTTGACATGTGATGCGGCATGTTGTCATGGTAAAGGCTACCAAGCCTACATCTACTTCTCTCTGCAGCAGCAGAGGAAAGTGATACATGCGCCAAATGTCACAAAAAGACAAACAAAGAATAATTTCAAAAGGATAGGTCACTTTCTAGTGCTTGTTTTTGTTCCAGATGATGTAGCTAAAGTTTGTTTTAAAGAAACAATGTCTAAATAGTTTCATTTTAAAAGTTCAGGTTTATTGTCAAAAAAAGGTAATGAAAAAACTACAAAATGAGGTTTGTCAGGTTAGATTAAAAACAGAATCATTAGATTAATCAATAACAGGTCACAATCAGTTAACAGCACTAGTTATAATCTTATTCTACTGCTCAGAAATGCACTCCTTAGCTGTTTTTTTGTTTTTTTTTTTTTGGCAGTGGAGCTGAGGAAGTTCCAAACTGAAGGCTCTTCTGTCCTCCTCATCTCTTTATTAAGTCTGAACGAATCAATCTAATGCTACCTCAATAGCAGAAAGCATCAAGAAAGGTCCTCTCCAAATGACCTCAGCTTCTTTCATCCATCTTGTCCCAACATGTCTTTTGCGTGACAACTGCAGTCATCTCTCCAGGGTAACACCTTTGTTTGTAGTCCTTGACCTCCTTCTGTCGTTATGTCTCATTCCTTACTCGTCCTAAACTCTATTGTTAATTCCAACAGCTTTTGGTGATCACTCCCACATTAAAGCCTATTAGTGACTTCCCACCTCTGAGATGACCACAACTACACAATATTTGTGTAAAAAAAACTGTGGAAATGCTGTGTGATCATAAAAAGCACAAATCCTGACTTCTGCTCATCAGGTGATGACTAAACCAAAAGGTTTTAGGTCATTTTTTTCTCAGAAAAACAGGCAACATCATTTCTAAATAAGGGAGGAACATGATTTTCATTCTGATGCCTGTAACTTGATGAGAGTAGACTCTTAAGCAGATAGATGATCTTCAACTTTTTAAAACTGAATTTACCAGAGATTTGTAATCCACAGCAGGTCTTTATTTTTCTGTGCTTTTGACGTGTCCTCTGGTGTCTTCCTCCATATCCCTATAAGCTGACGTCAAATGAGGAAAAGGAGGCCAGCTTGGGTGCAGTACAGAACCAGCTGAACTAGACAGTACCTGTTTCTTGTCTTTCAAATGTGCATTGCACAATTATGATTAAATGTGTCAAAATTTAACAGAAATGTTTTTAAGTTGAAGACATTTCACTTGTTATTTAAGTTATTTTCTCCATTCAGACATAGAAAACTAAGTCCAGATAACTCATCAAAAACCTTTTAACTCTTTAATGTCAGAATCTGTTTAAACAGTTACCCCCTAACTCTTTCTTACAATACTGTGTTTTTTGATACCACAAACATGTAAAATCAGGTGTTAGAGTGAGCCCATATTTCACTTTTTCCCCATCTATCCACCTGTTTTAGATTTATTTTTTAAGATGATCAAAGTTTTGTAGCGAAAACAAACTCGATTCGTTTTTAGTTGGTGGTGTTTTGATTAAATACATAAAGAAAAATAAAATAAAAAACAGTGTTTTCTTTTCCCCACATAGGTCAATAAATTAAAAAAAAATATATATTATTTTTTTACATGTACAAAATGTTAGTGCACATGCTAAATCTTATCCTCCTTGTGCAATGTTCACACCAAGCGTGATTTATGTCGCATATTTGCTGCTGAAGACTTATCCAAAAATGTGTAAAAAAAATCTGCAAATCGTGTTGACGTGACATGACTTCTTCAAAGTTCAGACATTGGAACTCCTTCAGAGTTTTTGGCTGTGCCGCCCAAAACGTGTTGCTGGCAGACCACTGCGGCGCACTGTGCCCGACACTCAGGTTGCACCGCAGGACCTCTGCATCTGTGCATTGCCTTAAATTAGGAACTGGACGCCCCTGCCGTATGAATCTCCTTGGGTGCGAACCATTGACTGTAAATGAGAAATGGACTGAGTGACCCATCTCCCCTAGCGTTCCAAAAAAGGAAGTATCTGCTGTTCTGAAGAAGCCAAAATCCCATAGACTTCTATTGAGAAATGAACAGCTATTAATCATTTTACTTGTCATAACAACAATTTTTGCTCTGATACCTTTTTTTTAAATATTTTCTTGCTAATTTATTCTTAATGATTTTTTTTGTAGTTGAATTTATCAATTAATAAACTGACCGATCAGGTGCCTCAATAAAAGTAGGTGGTCACTTGTGAAACATTTGATTGACAGATTCTCCTGAACCTTATTTTAGTGGAAGAAGGGGTGTGGATTTCTAACAAGTTCACTCCAGATTGGTGAGAGTGGTTGCCATGGAAACATTGATTCAGACCGACTCGGACCAATCACTGCCTTCTGAAATTTTCTGGTTCCAACATGGTGGCATCTGCATCCCGTAAAAATGGCGACTAAATTTACTTAATTTTGTTGGATCTGAAAATTAGCCATTTTCTTTGAGTGATATCACACTTTCTCTAATACAGTCAACGGTTTGAACATAGCATTATACATTTTCATCTGGAAAAGTGTTACTGGTGGCCCATGGGAAAATCAAGAGAGATGCCACAGACCACACATTCCAAAAACCGAATAAAAAGCAGCAATAAACTAAAGAAAGCAGCTAATACAATATAATTAAAGTAATTCTTTTTGCATTATATCTTTCTCACTCACAGGTAATTCAAAGTTCTTTACAGAGATATTTACAACTATTTTGGTGTAGGTGCTAAAATGGATAAACAAGGCCTCTGTGTCTTTAAATCACATTTTTTACAAGTCTTTTCCTCCATACTTTCCCCCGCTTTGAAAAGATGTGGAAAACAGATGCACCCATGGAGCCCAACATCTTTTCACATCCTGTTTACTTTCCTCTGTGCCGGCATCCATCAGTTGGAGCCGTGGAAAACACCTTTTGCTTATCTGCCCCAAGAGCAGAGCAATTGTCACAGCAGTCCTTACAGGCCTTATAAGGACAGAAAAGTGTTGGTTCCAACCTGCAAAGGGAGGGATCATACAGCTATAGTGAAAGAAGGGGGCAGAGAATTATGAAAGCACAGAATGGACAGAAAACGCTGACCATTATGGATTAGGAAAAAAAAGAAAGAATGAACACAACATGCTGGACTGAGGAAATCCCCATCTGCCCCAAACGGAATGACTCACCATCAGGAAGGAGGCCAGACTCAGACAGCCTTTCCAGCAAAAACCGTCTTCCCCCCCTTCCCATCACTCTTTACATCTGTGACGGTGGTCTGGCCTCTTACATAAAAAAAGACTGAAAACTGACTCGAGGATAAGAAGAATATTCTGAGTTCAAACTAAAAACTTTTTCTTGTGTGACCAGTCATGCACAAACTGGATTTTTTTCCCCCTTTTTGATGCTTTTGTTATCTGCAAACTTTTCTTCTTGGCGTCAGTGTTGCCTGGTTGCGATGGTGACTGTCATCAACAAGGTAGAAAAGAGGAAATGGGGTGAAACTGCAACCGCAAAATAGAAACTGCAAACAACCCACATGTAGATAGCCAAAAAAAATGATCATTCCTTACATGAAAACAACACTCCATAAATGTAAAAACTTTTTTTGTATTTCACAGAAAATGACTCCCTAAGATTTAAGACAAAGTCTTTATATTAAGCCTCCGATCTTTCTGGAACTGCTGATCTCTCTTTAGCCAAATTTGGAAAAAAAGGAATTAAAAAAAACAAACAAGCTGAACATGGTGCAACATGATTTGCTGTTGCAGATGTCATGCCACACTTTCGTCACAGCGGTTAGGCTCTGCCCTTTCCTAAAGTTGGCGTATTATGTCATGCGCGCCGCCGTCTATTTTTGATCCTAAAATCAACACTTCTGGTTGTCAGGGAGACTGCAGATGCGGGGGGAGGGGAGGGGGGGTGCTTACAAGCCCTTCATTCATTTACTTGCACTCCTTCTCCACCCGCTACACCCAAAATTACTCATTCAGTATCACCTGAGGTTAACGGGTACAGTTCGCTAACCCAACATGCGGAGTTTGAGTTTAAGTTTTGCAGCTCAGAGTGACAAACATGAAATGTACTCTTCCCACTCAACCGAAATTGTTTCATGTTTTTGTTAAAAGGCCTGTTGGTGTTTTCTTTTCAAAGTCACTTTTTAACATTTTAAGTTTTAAAAAAGCATTTAAAGTAAAGTACAGAGACATGTATTATTTTCACTGCATGTGACCCACAACTTCTGGATGTTTTCCTTCTAGGGCGGGGTTAAAAGAACCCACTGTTGGCCTTCCAAAGTGAGTAGGGGCCCCATAATTTCTTTTTTCCAGTAATGACTTCATCTCAACAGTACAGCTATTTTTGGGCCTCAGTGTTACTATATCTGACTCTGTTTTGGATTTTTCTTCTTTTGGTGACTGTTTTAAAGATCAAACCCACTTTCTTGCCATTTAATACGTTTTTTTTTTGTTTTTTTTTATTTGGTGCCCTAATTTCACAAAAGCACCGTTGCCTGAAAGAATCCTGCTGCTGGGGTGATGGATTTAACACCGCCGAGATGTTATAAGTTAGCAGTTTGGACTCGGGCTGCAGGGACACTGTTTAGGAGAACAGCCAAGATCCCAAATGAAGGTCAAGCGCAGCACCTCGTAAAAGGCATGAAAGAGTTTCTCAAAGCTACTGGGAACGTGTAGAATTTAAACACAGGAACAGCATAGACATGTGTGACCATGAACTAATGCGATCATCATCTTTTGATCTGTTTTCAAAGCGTTTCCGGTGGTCTTTTATTTATGATTATGTAATTATTAACTAAAATACAAAAAGTGTTGTTTCTGCAGAGCGGCAGGAGTTCATTAGAAATGTGCGTTGTGGGTGGGACTGTTGGTATGGAGCAACCCCGACCCCCCTTCCCCTCCCTGTTACTAAGAAATTGAAGCAGGGAGGTTGTGGCCCACCCTGCCTATTTTCCACGTAACAGATATAATCTTTTTCAAGTGGAACTTTATTACCTGTTCCTGATACACAACAGTCTGAACAAAGAAATGCTCAGAAATGCAATTTTAAGATTAATGTTCTTTAAAATTGTCCTCCATCATTAAAAAAATGACACAAGAACATTTTAAAAACACCACTGTCATTGTAGTGGGTCTCTAAAATAACCTTTTTTTTTAACTCTGAAAACAACTTTAACAAGAGGTGTTCCTAATTTAAATAACTTAATATGAAGCAATATCATTAATTATTATGACGTCACAGCGCCTGCACTAACGCCCTCTGCATCATTTTAGGAGTCACATTGGGGGAATGAAACAGAGAGCATCGCTGCGCACTTTGGATCTTGTGTCGATTTTTTGTCATGTCCACTCGACTGTCTGCCTTTGAGCAGCTCCGTCTGTGTTGTAAAAGGGTCAGAACTGACGTCTGGTGCCTCTTCTTACAGAGCCATTCATGTTACAACACTGCAATGAACAACAATAACATTATTTGCTGCAATTATAATTTAACATTCTCACGGTGCAGGTAAGGATAATGGAGGCTGACAGAGAAACAAACACATTCAGGCTCTGCAGGATGATGAGGTGATGCTGCTTCCTCACATTTGCATCTTTTTCGGGAAAAGTTTGCATATTTTTCATTGTTATTATTGTTATTGTAAAATGTGTAATCATAGGTCTACATGAAGCAAAAAGTTTACTAAAGTCAGCTGGGATCTGCTGTCATCCCCCTGGTTTGACTGCGGCGATGCATTTTTTTCTGTCTTCATCCTGCAGAAAACAGCAAAATTAATTTAGAGTTTTTCTGTTGTAACACCAAAAGCCACACGTGTACCACTATGACATTTGGTGGCTGTTTCTCTACACTCTACTGTTTCTCGTCGGATGAATCAAAACAAAGTGTATTTGACTCTTAAAATGACGAACAGCATGATGTCACTGCGAGGGATCTAAAGAGATGGAAAGGGAAGGAAAAGAAAAGGAAAAATATGTTAAAAATTCATGTTTACAACGGTGAAAACAGCTTTTTCTCTTGCGAACTTTCCACATCTTTTAAATGCATGGCTTGGCATCCCCTCTTTGCCCAGTGTCTGTGCTGAAAACACTTCAGGGTGCAACAGTCTTGTTTTGACACGGCAGTCTGGCAGGTAAAGTGTGTGGCCACTGACAGATGGTTGGTGGCAGCCAAAACAAGAGGCGGAACAGTTCCAGGGTTAAAAGCAGAACCACTAATGAATGCTTTAAAATAGCGCTGATTTTTTCCATCACAGATGGGGATGTTCCACAACACGTGCAAACACAGTTTACCCAAAATCCCACCGGGACAGACCAACGTGCAGAAAAGTATTGGAGTTAACATAAAATAAAGAGCACATGTTATGGACTTTATGGTGTTATCAAAAAGTAAACACGTTTATGACAAAAGGGTTTTGAGCTACTCGGACTCTCAGCTGCAAGCTTGTAACGTCTAAAATTGGCAGTCGCGAGTTAAACATACACAGAGAAACGGCAGTTGTCTTGCAACAGGAATCCCTCCATCAGTCTGACTCAGCAAGACCTGAAGCACAAAACAAGCTGAAAGCAGTCTGGGTGTGGGAAAAGAGGAAATCTGTTTTCCATTAGAGACCACGCAATTGAGGACAAGAGACAGAGGCTATTATTAGAACAAAATGACAGATTAGGCAACTGCATGTTTGAAAAACAACTAAACAGAAATAAACATGACGTAAGAGGCCCTAAAAGGACATAAAAACACGACCCCCTCCATTGTTAGGACCTTTATTGCCACTACCTGTTATCTTAGGGGTCAGAAGATGAGAAGAGACTCACAAATGAAAGAACAAGTTGGGATCAACAGATGAGAGCCATCAGTGGAAAAGAAAATCACTCTGGAAACGTGCAGAAAAGCACTCCAAATAGTTTTAGAGCACAGCAGCAAGTATTACTGTCTACAATGTCATCTTTTTGGGGATTTTCAAAGTTCCCAGAGGTCTTTTAATTGTGATTATGCTGTTTTTGCCAAAAAAACCCCAAACAAAATAAACCTGTGATATAATAAATAAAATCTTTTAGGACGTAGTTTCTGCAGAGCAGCTGTAGATCATTAGAAATTTACCTCTGAGTTGTGGGCGGGACTGTTGGCAGAGAGTCATTCATCTGTTCATACTCTTGCGCACTAGCTTACAGCCCCTCACACTCCAACCTAAATGTACTGGTGCAATAAATATGGTGAGCATTATTACAGATGAGGAAAACAAAGACATACATGAATCTATTTGTCTACAAGTGGATCCATCAGAATAGAGTGGAGCAGGGAGCCTCTACATCACACCTATAAATGTTTTCCAGCTGCATCTTTTCATCTGCTCCTGATTCAAAACAACCTGAAACATTTAGAAATTCAATTTAGCAATTTTGAGCTTAATTTTCCATAACTGCAACAAAAATATGTTAAAAACACAATTTCCATCAGATTGAGTCTTTAAAGTGACATGGAAAGATAATGAAAGGACTGCACAGTTGGGGGGGGGGGGGGGTGCAGATGGGGGAGGGACTAATGAAAACAAACTGAGAGAAAAAGAGACAGAAAAAGGCTGGCCCGTCTTTCTCTATACCAGCAAGTCATCTATCTTTGGCTGTACTCTCGCCCCAGCTGCTGCAGGTTCAAAGTACGGTCACTGGCGGGGAACCAGTCGAAATGCAGCGAAAAACACTCACACAGCCACTTCACATGCAAGGGGAAGCAGAAAAGAAACAGAATGTCTTTGGAACAGACCAACGTCCCACACTCCAGCCCGGCATCATGTACTGTGGATGTCAGAACTAACGGTTCATCTAGTTCACATTAAACTTGGAAACTACTGAATGGGTGACTGAGTTAATGTTTATGCAGCCTGTTGGATAGAACACTTGTAAAACTTTAAATGATTGTGACTAGACGTGAAAAAAAAATTGTTTTGTTGAGTGTCTCAGGAGCTGCAGCAGTGTGTTCTTTTTCTCGCTGGAACATTTAAGTGGCACGAGAAGTTTAATGTGTTTATCCGCACAGATGTAGGCTCACATTTCACAGTTGGAAGCAATGAAAGATGCAGGCGTCAGCAGACACGATTAAGCAAATGTACTCATCTGCTGCGGTAAATTCAGTTAAACGAGGATGAGCTGCAGCACGAAGTTTCAGGGCACGTTTTTCCAAAAACAACACTGCAACTTTGCAAAACAAATTAACAGAAGAACCTTTTTTTTTGTTGCTCAACTGTTCGTCAACCTCTAAACTATGTAATGGGTAATGATAATTATAAGTGAGATATACTTTGATTTTTACATTGGATCTTTTAGCTTTGGGCTGTCTAAGCCAGGGGTCTGCAACCTGAGGCTCCGGCGACACATACAGCTCTTTTATCCCCTTTATTGTGGTTGTTTGACTTTGAAGAAAAATACTATGCCTTTGAATAAATGATAGATTAGTGCAGATTTGTCCGTTTTGTTTGATCTTAGAGCATGTATTCTGATTTTCTGCTGCACAACAGTGTCTCGAGGCAAAAGTGTAGAATTGCAATTACATGCAAAGATTTTTTTTTAAATAATTAGATTGTACACCAGTGTTTTCATGTTTATGTTTGACAGTAAACAGAGAAAAAGTCACAGTGTTGCATGCTTAAATTGGCTGTCTTGCCTTTTTACTACAACAGAAGGAGCTTATTTGACACAGGGCATTGCTTTATTTTGAAAGGAACTTGAATCTGTTGCTGCCAAAAGTAAAAGCAGTTAGAATTGCTGTAGAAAAATACAACACAAGTATTTACAAGCTATTTCTATATATAAAAGTTTAAAGGCCACATAAACATATACATTGTGCATTTTTCTAAACAATTAAGTGAGACTTTAAAGCTTTTGCTTTTCCTTTTGTAGGAAACTGGACATATTGGCTCTTTTAGCTTTGAAGGTTGAAAACTCCTGATCTAATCCATGAGGAGCAGACTCTGCATTTGTGCCTTATGTTCCTGCATGCACGTGTCCAGGCCCAGGAACTGCAGGTGTGCAGTTACGTTTAAACCCCCTAGAAAACCCTGATGGTTGCACATAAGACTTGCAACCTCAACAATAGATGCACTCACATCCAAGTCTAGTGATTTCCTTGTAAGGAGCGTCTCGGACTGGGAAACGTGCCTGTGATAGTGTTGTTGCAGCGATTGTTTGACAAGTTTCAAACACAACTGACACACTGCTCCGCTTTGTTTCCTTTGGTGATAAAGTAGCCGAAAGAGAGACGTGCAGAGAGGGCTAATGCGTCAAGGGAGTGGCAATCAGTTGATCAGGTGAATCAAGAGAAAATAACAATGCTCAGCCATGAGGGGCGAAACCCTCTTCCTGCAGCAACCATTTTTGCTTTGATTAACAGCTTTGCTTCCTTGCAAGCAAATATGCTGCACCTGTAAATTAAGTCCAATGAAAACAGTGTCATGGATAAGGTGCTCTGTTTTCTGTTGTGTAATACCTCAGGAAGAGGGAATACTTTGTGCAGTAAACTCACATGCACTCACTAACCTTTTAAAGAATGTATGCGTTGTCGATTCTCAACCTGTTTTGAGAATACCTTCTGATCTCTGATCTCCATTCCTAATCCAAAGAAAGATTGATTGAAGCTCCCAATAAAAACTCATCACCCCAGTTATGAATGCTTTACATTTATTATGCAATCTGATGTGAAATGATCTTAATTATTGCTGTCATTGAGAGTATTTCCGCATGATTTCCTTCCTGACAACAGCTCGTTCTGCAGGCAACAGCACCATCTGATAATGTCCTATTTTTGAATGTACTGTGAAATCCTGGTTTTTGCTGATTTGGGATTTTAACACCTGGGTTTTCCTCTTGTGCTCCTCTTAAACGAAAACAAAATCTCAAAGAAAAAAAAAAAAAGCCTTACACAAAAACACAGAAACCTAGCACAAAAACTATGGGAATTGCAAAAAAGTCGCCCGGCATTTGAAGTCTCTTATGGAATCGTGTTCATGTTTTGCATTCATGGAAACCATCATGCATGCTCAAATTGTGGTTATTTACGATAAGAAACAATTAATACCAGGCTGGATGAAAATGGACAGAAAATGAGGCCCATCTGACCCAATTTGATCTAAAGATTGTTAGTTTCTTTTTTGTTTACTGTTGCAACTGTTGTGTAGGAGCAAGAAATGAAGGGCTGTAGTTTGAGGTTAGAATTTCAAGAGTAATTGTTGATTAAAAAAACAATAGAACAGGGTAAAGTTTTACCCAAATGCAATGTTTTTCTGCTTTACTGTGACATTTGAGTTCTGGACATTTGTGCATGTCACAATAAGTGTGCAAGAGACATTTCCTTAACAAAAGTAGGTTGGTGAATGAATAACAATAACTTGAGAGAAAAAGCAGATTATAACAGGATTACAAACTGTAAACACAAGAATGCTTTGGTTAATTCCTCACTTATGATGATTTAATCATCAGTTCAGGTGACATATTGAGCTAATGATCTGTATCTCGCTGCTTGAAGCGTAATCTATCATCCATTCAGGAAGGTCATTTCAGTCATGCGAATAAATAGAAACATGCAAAACAAATCATTATTTGAGACAGAACTAGAAGTTTCTATGATTAATTAGAAAATTGATACAAATTAAATGGTTAATAGAACAGATGTCATGGTGAAATAAAGAAGCTAACATATTTTTGGCTCTGTAGAGCGCAGAGATTACAAGGGCATCATCAGTGAATGGTTTATTTACAAATAAATGTAATATCTAAGGTGCACCAAACTATAAGGTGCATTTAGCAAGATTATTAAGAGTCAGATAAACCCATCACTCAGACTTCATTATCTGCTTTCACAGTTAAAGTGTTTGTAAAATGCTATGTGTAAGCCACATTAGAATCATGAGCACATTAACAATACCTGTAAATCCCAACCTAAAAAAACAGACATACAGCTAAAACGAATGTCTCTGTGACTAACTCCAAAACTTAATAGACACACAAAAAACACAGTTTGACTCTGCTACATGTTAGCCGCGTTAGGGTATTTACATTAACATCCAAAGCTCAGTAAACACACTCAGAATTAATCCATACATAAGGCGCTCTGGATTATAAAACACACTGTTGTTTTGTAGTGTGTGTCTTGTAAAGCAAAATTTTTAATAATCACTAATTAGATCCAGGAGAAAATCCTTGTTGTAGAATCTACATGAATATTTTGTCTGGTTCTTTGAATAATAAGACGTCAAATATTAACCACAAAAGTTGATGTATAATTTTCTGAGATATTCATGTCGTGAATTTGTTAATCTTTGTATCCTGCATGTCCAGTTGGCTTCAAATGTCATGGCTGTCCTTTGATCAAAAAGTCGTAAGAGCAAATTACATTACAAATACATAAATAGTGCATTCATAAAATCATAATTATGAAACTAACCAGAAACGTTTGTAGTGTAGTCATAGAGGTGCTGTATGCTGATGAAAGACACTGACGTGAAATAAAGAGAGGGCTGTAACTGAAAGGAAGTAGAAAGTGAACCCAACCCTTTCACTTCCGACTCCACCAGGCCTTTTTATAACTGTATGGATATTCAATTATTGATGCCTCAAATCATAAAAAATAATGGCATTTGAAAAAAAAAACCAATATAAAAAAAAGATAAGACCAAAAAAGAAGCAATCTGTCCCAAACAATTTTGCTGTAAAAAGGGATTTGAAACAGCAGTAAATTCACAGATTATCTTTTGCAATGCCTTTCCCAAAAAAAAAAAAAAAACAGTTGACGGACTGATGAAACAGAAATAGCTGTCGTGGGAGGAAAATATGCTCCTGACTGTGTCTGATGCACTGTGCAGTCCGGTAAGACCGTGGGGAGCTGAGCAGGTACTGTGAGCCATATTTCTGCTCTTCAGATTAGCGGCACCACGCTGCTTTATGTGTGTCGGTGAGGGTTAGTAGTTATTAGCATGCTGTTGCCAGTTAGATTGCGTGAGCGCGTGCAGTTCTGCACACAGTGTTCAGGAAGGAGATGTTTCCAGTGCCATGCCCAGGTCTTTTCCTGCAGACGCTGGCACATTGGCAGGGATGGCTTTTTAGTTTCCTGTCCTGACTGTAAACGGCCTCAGACAGCTGCAAGATTACAAGGGCCGCAGGTTTACTGGCAGCTCCGTAAGGGAAGTAAATAAAAAAAAATAAAAAAAAATGGAAATACCCACCCATTCCTTCACATCTTTATGTAAGATGACCACTGCGCACAAATGAAATGCAATAATTTATTGTCAAAAGCCTAATAGGAAAACTTAATAATGAGACACATGTGAAAAGGAAGTAAGGAAATATTTGTATGAATGTCTTTCTAAACTATAGAGCGTACGGGATCATATAGCACACCATCAAGGAATATTTAAATTTATGACACATAGAAAGCACAGGGAACAATAAGGTGCATTAAGCGAGTCAAAGTCTGAAGTCCATCGGTCAGTCAAACTTTGTTAATTGCGTTTACAAGAAGTCCAGAACTTGTTTGTTACATGTTAGCCACATTTTAAGTGCATTACCCGCATTAGAAGCATTAGCCATGTATTCCCAACCATTGACTGTATAAGAGAAATGCACTGAGCAACACCTCCTCCCTCACACTGCAAACAGGAAGTACCCGCTGGCTCCAAGAAACCAAAATCCCACAGACTTCTATTGAGGAATAAACAGTTGTTACTCAGCCATTATATTTGTCAGAATACTCATTTTTGCTCTGATACCCTTTTAACATTTTCTCACTAATCCTTTTCTTTCCTATTTTTTCTTGCAAGTTATTCACGTTATAAACCAATCAGATCAATCAGATGCCTGAGAAAGAGCCCCCAACCTGGAACGTTTGACTGACAGATCATCTTTAGCCAGCTTTCAATGGAAGGGCTGTGGACTTTGAACAAGCTTACTCCTGATTGGCGACAGTTGTTGTCAAACAATCATTGACTCAGACCGGCTCGGACTAATCACTGTCAACTGGATTCCAACATGGCGAGATCCATATCGTGGAAAAAAATGACAATTGGATTGGTTTAATTTCGCTGGAGCCGGCAGTGAGGCATTTCCTGTGGGTGTTGTCACGTTACTGACCTTACGTTACTGATAATGCGCAAACTCCCAACCTTGTTGGTAACACGGAAAAAAAAATATCTGTTAGGCTAGCTGTAGTTGTGTTTTTTAAATGAAGCTTTTTGAGTGCATCTTACAGTGCGGAAAATACGGTAATCAAAAAATAAAAAAGGGAGAACTTCTTTCAGAAACTAATTGTCTAATCAGACTTAAAAGAACACAAGAATATGTGGGTTTTGCTTAAAGGTGATTAATCATGTATTTAATGGCTCAATTTCTTTTTTTTTCATTAACAATGTGTTTTAAAGGAGAAAGAAAACACAGTATTAAATGCTCAAAAAACGTTTAACAGATTTAATGCCATGTTGTCTTATATTACAGAAACTTTTGCAACTTATGTAAAAATAATGTTTCATTATCAAACAAGTTTTACTTTAGATCAGAATTTACAATACAGAAATTAGGACAAACCTACATGTACAAACAAAGTAAAGATATAGAAATTATAGATGTAAAAAAACAAAGTTTAAATTACCAGCTTGTTATACTTGATTTCAGACTGCTTCTCATGTTTTGTGTTACGTTTGCACTTCTTTTGAACTGACCTGTAAGTAAGAAACATAAATGGTTTTTGAGTTTACTGACAGGCAATAGTTAATATTATAGTAGAAAAGCATTCTCGATTTCTTTTAGGCAATAACTATTTAGAAAGATAAAAAAGGAATAAAAATGTATCATACCAATGCGTAACACATAAACAAAAGATGGTGTTTTGTTCCCTATTAATGAAGATAACTGTTCTGTGCAAAAGAAGAAAAGTGCAAATCAGGCACGTCCAAACTCCAGGCCGTGGGCCAAAGCTCAAATTTCTAATTTCTACCAGCCCACAGGCTGCTGTCATAAAATCTGTTATGCGGCTTCTAGCACTTTCTAAGAAAGATACATGTTTATTATTATGTTTTATTATGTTTCTTTCAGCCGATCCCAATCCAGAAATCGTGCACACAGACGATTTCTTGATTGGGATCAGCTAAATTGTGTTATGAGCCGTTGTAAACCTGTAGTTTCTTGACCTCCAGAACCTTAAGGGACACATTAGAATAACAGATTAATTTGTTTGTGTGATCAAAACTACAATGGTGTGTAGTTCTGAACAATATTACAATTTGTTTTAATTTCTTGTTCATGTGATTTAAATTTAGAAGTCTAAAGTGAGAATTTATTTGTGATTTATAAGCAACGTTTCATATTAACCCAGATTTAAATGAAATCTCATTGCAACAAAAATGGCAAAATAAAAAGTTATTTTGCATTTAATGTTATTATACAGTTTTAAAGAGTGCAGGACACTCACACATTCTCACCTAACCAAATCTGGCCCTGTTTGCATAAAGGTTGGTCACTGGTAAAAATGGTGGGAACCAAATCTAAACTCTGCAACTTTTGGTATGTTCATTTTCAAAGACCTGAGATTCTACATGTTGTCTACATTGCAAAGGCACTACTGCAGACTTGTGTGCAGGACATAGACGTATCCGCACACCTACGGCTGCAGCGAGACATTCTTCAATGATACATCATTCTGACAAGAACATATTAACTCAGCCTCCGCAGACAATCTTCATCCTCTAAACCCTTATTAACTCCTACCAGCCCGTGGATTAGGTCTTTGGATCCAGACAGCTAACAGTCCTGTACGTGTCTGGTAAAAGCTGCTCACCCGTTCACAATGCCTCATGACTGGCTGCTGCCCCCAGGCTTCCTTGCAACCTCCTGTGGGGGGACATTTACAAAACAACTGCTTAGCTGAGGGGACAGAAGCAGACAGGGAGATGAAAACTCGGGGGTGGATTTCAGGGGTTAGAGCAGGACTGGTAAGGAGCAGCAGGGTGGCAAGGCTGTTGAGGCACATGCTGCATCTGTATTCAAGGAAACTTAGATAACAGACACGTGGCACAATGAAACAGCCGACAGAACAATGAGCAATTTGACAAGGACATTTAAAGACAAGAGAATTTGCAGCAATTTGTTGAGAATCGCACGTGAACTTGAAGCATGGTAAACCCACCCACTCCAGCCTCACAGTTAAAGGCTGACCTATAGGCCTGTACAAGGATGACCAAAACACTCCTGAGAAGTGTGGAATGCAGTTTAAATGATAGTTAATGCTTGCAAATGTATTTTATGACATCACAGACTTAATAAAAAACAACTGCTGTCTTTACTTGAAACCACAAATCAGAGGTTTATTGGTATGTCTTTGAAAGGCATGGGAAAATATGATGTAAAGAGATTTGCTAATAATATTTTGCAACATGTTTCAAGGAGTGGGAAACTACAAAAATCGTCTTGCATAAGTAGGAGAGTCCAAGCAGCAATTACAAAATGAAAATGTGTCAAGTCTTGCTGCTGCTGCTCTAGGCTAAAGAAAATGCACGGGTTTCTAGGAAGTGGCTCAGTCCCCACCTTAAATTCCATCCCACAACCTGACGGGATCTGCAGAAGTGATGTCATCAAGAGTAGGAAACACGAAGAGCGTTGGCCCATGGAGTCACAATAAATTCACACTTTCTACACGGCAAGAGGTTGAAACTTTGATTTGCAGCAAGCAAACCATAAAAATGTCAAGAAATGCTGACTGGTCTTTTGCTTGTAATGAGGGAAGTGGCTCCAAACCAACATAAATGAGGTTATTCACCTTTTCACCACATTTGAAAACTGATGTAATGCAACCTCAGGTAATGCTAACATGCAAAAATTAGCAAAACTTTTTTTATTTATTAAAAAAGCCAGTTTGTGCAGTCCTAAATGTAAGAACTATTAAAAAAATGTCTCTCTGATGAGCTATAAACAGGGAAATCATTTCATAAGCACAGCCGGTAGATTAGAGGCAAATGTTTGCCCTCCTGTGTCGAATTATGTGACCTTCCTGCCAGTTTGACGAGGTTGCATAATGTCACCAGACAGGTAAGAAAACAAATGACTAATTACTGGCCTCCCTTGAGAATGACAACATGGTTGGAGCCAAAGCCGGGGCAGCTGCAGCAGAGAACATGGCTTTGTTTGTGTACCGAGTCTGCAGTGAGAAGTCTGCTGACAGTGGTGTGGGCTCCGGCCCACCTGTGGATGAATGTGTTTGCACATAACTTGGTGTTTAGATAGTGGACATTCTAGATATAGGCATAAATATGTTATTAAACAGTACATTAGAAATATTTGATCAGAATAAACTGATAAAAACAAACATTCTTCTTAGTACACTGAACAAAAATATTAATGCAAAACTTCTGCTTTTGCTCCCATCTTTTATGAGATGAACTCAAAGATCTGAAACATTTTCTACAAGCACAAACTAACAATTTCCTTAAACATCAATCACAAATCTGTCTAAATGTGTGATATTGAGCACTTCTCCTTTGCTAAAATAATCCATCCCACCTCACAGGTGTGCAATATCAAGACACCAATTAGCCAGCATGCTTGTTGCAAAGGTGTGCATTATACTGGCCACGCTAAAAGGCCTTTCTGAAATGTGGCATTTTGTTTTATTGTGAGGGTAGGGGTAAGGCCCTCTGGGGACTCAGAAAAGCAGTCAATTTCTGGAGTGACCACCATTTGCCTCGTGCTTTGCAACTCATATCCATATCAGAGTGGGCTAAGGCACACCTGTGCAATGATCCTGCTTTTTAATCAGCATCTTGAAATGGCACATCTGGGAGGTGGGATGGATTGTCTCAGCAAAGCAAAAGTTTTCAAAATCTCAGATTAGGCAGATTTGTTCATTCATTCAACCGTTATTTTATCAATTTACCAAAAATTGTTAAAACATTTTGAGAGAAAATCATACCTTGTGTATGTAGAAAATTTTGAAGGTCTTCGAGTTTATGTAATGACAAATTGGGGCAAAAATATTTTTTAAAAAGTTTCCGTTTATGTTTTTGTTCAGTGTGGAAACAGTCTCGTTGACAGCTAGTTCTTGGACAGCTTGGACAGTCAGGAACTGGAGTTGTAGGACCCAATGCTCGCACTATGTTCGCACATGTTTGTGCATTTTTTGTGCAGCAATTCTCCCCTCCCATGCTTACTGAGATCGCAGCAGGCTGATGGGCCAACACCCAGCTCAGCCAAGCAGAGGTAATCCTCAGGTGATGACAGGTCAGTCTGAGCACACCAAAGCAGAACAATGCGTTGACATGAGCTGTTTTACAATAACACAGAAGCATGCAAATAGGCTGCCTGTTTACTTGTCTGCACGAGAAAAAGAACGATTGGCACAGCTGCATTGTTTGCACGCGTGTGCTCTGACAGTCAATAATAAGGTCTTATTTTTTTTCTGGTCCCAATCAAGCAGTTCCAGCTGTCACATTAACAAGACTGACTTGTCAGCCTCATTCAGTTTTTTTTTTCTCTTTGTTGTTAAAGAAAAATCTCAGACATGCATGGTTTTAAAATTTGACAATTTCTGTGTTCTCTTCTGAGGGACTGAACTTTAATCAGCAGCTCTTTGCAATGTTGGATTTATATTTGTTTTTTTTGTTTTTTTTGTTTTGCAGATTTTCTGCAGATTAGCTGTCCTCTCGCTGTATCTAGTACACTGATCCAGCTGCTGATAAGATCAAAACAACAGCTTGCTAATAATATAAAATAGTATATATATATATATATATATATATATATAATAAAAAAGCCTTTTAACGTAAAGTTCTTTGATGTTAGGTCTTGTGCTGTTTTTTGAGTCAGAGCATTAAACTGCGTGTTTCTCCCTGCCTGGCAAATTACAGCTTTCTGCCTCTTCAATGGCTGTTCTGGAACAAATGCAGTCGTAAAACAGCGTTATGAAAAAAATAAAACAACCAACAATTGCTGTTTCTTTTAGCAGGAGTCTAAATTGGGATCTGGGGTGCAGATCTCAAAAATCTAACTCAGAAGGTTTTTACTGGGGGTTGTCTTAGGTCAGCGAGTTTGTAGATGTTTTTTAGGCTTTATGGAGCTGTTATCTCTGAGTGGGTATGAAAACACTTTATTTTAAACATGCAGTCTGTTAATTGTATACGTGCGAAGACACGTGTAAACACGTTTGCATAATTACTAGTGCTAAAGTACATGTTACCACCAACACCAGTGGCGGAGCTATAGTGTGGCAAGAGGGGGCAGCTCCCCCCTGAAAAAAGCTTTGCCCCACCTCTTGCCACCCCAATTTCTTGTCAATATTCGAACAATTATTGACAAGATAAAAAAAAAAATAAATCCATCAATACGCGATTCTGTAAGCATTAGTAATAGCACCTCAGCTACAATTGCTGCTGTTTTAATATTATTAATACAACTTTTTGAAATACAGTTGTTTTGATCATTTAATTTGTATTAGCCTTCCACTCTGCTGTTCTCATTTACCACCCTTCCAAAGGCTTCTGCTCTCCCACTTAGCCCTCTTATAAAATGTTCTAGCTCCACCCCTGGCCAACACTTGCCGCCTGCCAGTAATCACGTATCTCTCATTGAGTACTAAAAGTCAATGTAAAACTGGCAGAATATGGCTCAACCTTAGAACTCTTTAGCATTATGGTCAAAATAAAATGCAAACATGTTTAATTAACTTAGAGATGCAGTTTTGACTTTTGACCCAGTCTTCATTTATACATTTCTGTTAAAATAATGACACCTTTGTTTTTTTGTTTTTAACAATGCAGACTTTGTTACACTCACACCCTGCCTGTCTGTCACAGTTCAGGCGAGCTCTGTGCACAAGAATAACTCAGCTGGGTTTTATACCTCCTCAGAAAAGCAGAAGTTCTCCCACGTGACATGAGGTGACATCTTAACATTTTTTCCCATCCCGCCCTGCAGATGTGATGTACAGGGTTTAGGCAACGGGCTGACCGCAAACTTCCCCTATCTGTCAGAAAGCTAGCATGAGAAAGCCCCCCTCTCCATCACCACCAAGGGTTGGGTGTCCTTAGGCTGGCTCTCCTTCATGTGTCAGAAGCATCTCTGTGGCATCTTCTTTAGCCAACAGGTAAAATACTAAAATTTGATTGATCAGATTAAAAAAAAAAAAAAACAAAGCTGCAACACAATTAGGTTGAAAAAATGGCTGAAAAGTTTCTGTAAGACGATTTGAGCGAATAACTGAACATATTCCTTTCATTTAAAAACAGATACAACATATTCCAGTTTTTTTTTTTTTTTTTTTTTTTTACGTCTTATAATGGAGAAAGCCTGCCCCACTCCCCATTGTCCATCTTTTTACACTGGCCTGTTGCTTGCAGGTTCTACATAATATCTACAAGCTTTTGCCGACGGCATTTTATCATCTGCTCCTGATTCACAACCATCTGAATAAGAAAAAATACTCCGAAAAACTTTATTTTCTAAATTTATGTCCTCTATGTGGTTGCTTAACTACTTCTAATCCCATAAAGTCCTAGAAGAACATCCATTTACTGTAAGCAGAACTGATAACAATGCTTCCCAGCATGATCCTAATCACGAGATCCAAAGCAAACTGCTAAAGTGAAACTGAATCTGTTGGGTTTTCCAGAAAACTCCCGCTGCACACTGCTGAGGTCTAAATGCAAGTCAGGGAACAGGTTTAGCTTCCTAATTCCCCTTTCAGCCCCAACAAAAGCTGTTTGGGACCATTAAAAGTCAAAGCATGAGCTTCTTTGTCTGCCAGAAAGAGGAGCTTCGGATGTGAAGACAAAAAGCTAGACAAATTAGAAGAGAGTGAAAGATGAGCATCCCTGCCTTTAATGAGCAGATTTTACATGAAAGCTATAAAATCTTACCATGTCAGTTTGTATGCAAGCAGCACCCTGCTGAACTGCAGTCCTACTGACAGTGTGAAAAAATGACCAGCCCACACACAGAAACCGACTAAATCCCCACTATCCACACTCGCCTGGAGCCCCACACTGCTGGTGAAACATAGGAGACTGACCTGCAAACACTTAATAGTCAGCTTGACCCTTTCGTGCTTTCCAAGACATAAAGCAGATGTGAAAAACTTGGCTGGCACTGCAGTCGTCAGGATATGAAAGGGATGCAGTAACTGCCGGTGGCACAAGTTGGCTGGCTTCCCCACCAAAAGTTGCTTAAATGTCACCACATCAACAGTCCCACAGCTGTTTTCCCAACCTTTGCAGTCAAATTATTATATTTAAAACGTATCCCGATGCCAGCGACACTCCATTTCCTTTGCAGCTTCCTTGCCCAGTGACCATTTTTATTTTATTTTCTTGTTGCTTTGATGGAGAAAAACATAAAACACCCTTTTTAGTTCCTCCAAGAAAACAAAACACCTGCAAGCACACATAATCAGGGAAAATATGTCAGCGGTAAGCAAAACCAACACCCTGCATCAGCCAGGAATGAGAAGTAGACTCAGATACAGGTGATATTAGTGGGCCCTCTAGAGGCCAAGCCCTCAGATGGCCACCAAGGAGCTGCTGCTCCATACCTTTTCAGTTTCATCTCAAAAACCCAATTCTGCTGTCTTTTATGGGCAGCTGACCACTTTTATAAAATAATCCAACAAGGAATATTTCTTTCTTTCTTTCAAATTAAAGCATAGCAGATATTAATGCTTTAATCTGAGAATTATCATTTAAATTCATAATAGGCACTGACACTAATTTATTTACCACTGTGCCCTCCATTTATTTTTGTTTCCTGTGAAATAATCACTACAATGCTTTCATTTTTCATTTGAATTAAACTAGCAAAAGCTGGTACTGCTGTCATAGTGAGCCTCCTAGAGGCAGATATTTTAACTATAATCTGGCTCACAGCCACAGGTTGTACCTGCTGCTGCTGCAAAAAATGCCTGAGCTCTGAAAAGTGACGCATGCTGCTGCACTCCAGACATATTAAACACATACCTTTGACAAAAGTACATACATGTAGATGTGTGTCAGATCTAAATGCAAATATTAGCTAATTATGTTTTGAAATGTAGCAGCGCCTCTTTTTAAAGTTTGTATTTTGCATGACAAGTTTAGTATTTTTTTTGTCTTCAAAACAAGGCGCAGCAGCAAGGGCATTGCAGACAAGCTTTCTAAGCAAACATGCATGGATATATTCACCTTTCTTAAAAAAAATGTTTGCAGAAAAAAAAAATCCATGCATCCTTTACAGTCTTCTGAATGGGTCACTTATAGTGAAGCACTGTGAGGTTAAAGAGGCTGTTTGCCTTTGCCCAGGCTTTGTGTCAAGAAACCATTGCTTTTCTCTTTTGGATGAGATGCCTGTTTTTTTTTTTTTGTTGTTGGTTTTTTTTTCCAAAATGTATGCCGTCAAAAACCTGCTGAGTAGGGAAGCAGTCTGACCCCGCCTGTCCTCGGCACACATCTCTGCAGCTTGGCACGGTGCCTAGACGACTGCTGCTTGCGTGCCACCACTGTTTGTATAGATTTGCTTCTGGGCTCGAGAGGCTGAGAGAATAATTTACTGTCATTGTCTGCCTGTGTGTGTGTGTGTGTGTGTGTGTGTCCTCTCAGTGACGTCTTTTTTTTCTCACTTCTCAGTGGAATGGATTCTGCTGCTTCAAGGACCAACAAGTGTTAAAATAGTGGAGAATGATGACGGTATTTACCTTTTTATAAAAACTGAAGGACCAAAAAGAGAAGAATAAAATAGAAGCACAAAAAGAATAAAAGCTTCATTACAGAAAAAAAACTGTTTTTAATCAAAAATTTTGTCAAAACCTTTTATTTTTTTTTTTTGGAGGAATATAGTTTTTAGTAAAAAGAATTTTAGAGCTAGTTAGACCTCTTTTCTGTTTTTCCCCCTCACACCATAAATATGTGCTTATCTGGAGATATTTGTGAAAACTATTTGGAAAGTTGACATATTGACGTTACGTATTAACTTGTACATGTTTCTCTTTGTCTGTGACTTTGCTCTTTTTAGGTCAAGGGAAGGATTATCAGGGGTTTATGACTAAGCTGAGTTACACCAGTTACTATTGATGGCTAAAATGCCATTGAATTTTCTAAGTTGTTTAAACACAAGTTTCAGTTTTTAGAGTCTGAATGAAAATTAAAGTATAGCTGAAATTGAATGATCGCAATGACATTTTGATTTTAGTTTCCCCATAAATGTGATTTCTCATGCTTTCTGGGCCAACTCTCTTTATACAATGTTATATGTTTGACAATAAATGGCTGTAGGGCAAAGGTAGAGTGGTCAACCTCTGATCAGAAGGTCACAGGTTAGGCTCCCTCGTAGCCTGGCCATGTGTTAGTTCAGATAGTTCTCGGTTGGCTCCTGAGTATGCAAACTGCCCTTGGCAACACGCATTTGAGCAAGCACTTTCAATGAAAGGTGTATGTAAATGTGAGTATATGCATGTTTTGGGCTTCTGCTTTAAAAGTTTTAAAGACAGTTTTCAGACAGTATGTACAGAATGCGCAGTTGATCTTTAGAAGTTAATGCACACGTTTAAGGTCATTCCAGAGGATGTTCAAGAACACGCTGCTAGCATGTTCACATAGTCACATGCCGCGGTGTGAACGTAGCATTAGGCAGCAGAGCCTGGTGACTATGAAGGCAAAGCATTTTAGATCTAAATAAATGTAGAAAAGTTACCATGATCTAAAGGTAAAAAAAAAAAAAAAGAAAATCTGCACATTTAGTTTAGCAGAGTTTAACACCAGATTCATTTCTTCCTGATACAACCCTGTGTTTTATATGAGCTGGGGACTGGCACAGAGATCCCCAGACCGGGGTCCTCTTGTCCCACACTGGATTCAGCTCATTGCGCCCCCTGGAAACAAACCCTAGTTTCCCATGAGCCAGTGCTGCACGCAGCCAACTGAGTAGTCCAGCCACTTTGACTGTAGAAGGACAGCAGCGTTGCCTAATGCCTCCAAGGAATAGCAGCAGTGGGTGCAGTTTATTGTCTTAGACAAAAATAGAGAAATAACAGTTTTGATTTGCTGCTTCATGGAAAACATCTTTGTAAACAAAAATTGATAAATGGCTGTAAGACATCAGAAAGTGTCTTGTTTCATCATTTGTCTTAAAAAATATTCAAACTACAGATATATGTCATTATTGATGCATTGTTGATTAGTATTATAACATTTCAATCTCTTTACTAATCAAAAACTAGCTTTTTGTTGCATGACTTTCTTAACTTTAACTGAAAGGTATGTTTTACATCTTATTTTCAGAGAAAGTTGAGACTGTTTTCTTTTCAGTGTCTAAACTGCAGGTCTTTTATGAAGCTCAGAAAATGCGTGACATTTTGCCATGAAAATCTTTTCTGCGTAGTTTCCTTTGTTGGCAACACGCAGACAACATCCTATTATAGATGATGTCTCTCTGTACATGAAAGCTGCCGTGTGTTTTAGTGCGTGTATGTGTGTGTGTAGGTGGTTTTCAACCACTTCCTTTTATAAAAAGAAAACCAATCAAGGACAGCATGTTCTGAGCAGGACTGCTTTCGCTTTACAAAGCTGGGTGACGAATGCAACAGCGTCGTGCTGCCTGCACAAGGCAGACCTTTAACAATGAGCCTCACAGCAACACAAGACAACTGCAGGGCAAAAATAAGCACATATATTTTCTGTACTTGTTTTGTTGTGAAATTTCTACCACAAACATGCATTTAAATGAGGTAGAACTACTGGGAAGCACACAGACTTTCCTGTCTAGGTTTGTCAGCTTCTTTGTTAGCAAAGACTAGTTAATTTCAGAAAATTTCATCGCACCTCTCATTTTCCCCAGGATGGTCCTAATCTGCATTGTCATGACGAGGATGTAAAGCGGCTTCATGCTGGTGGTTTGTGGAAGACTGAGAATGAACAAAGGCAGCTGTTTCGGCTGACTGGTGAGGCCTTTTCATGGGTTTAGCGGCGACTGCTCCCTGTATTTTGTGCCGCGATGGAACACCTCTGTTGACAGCTCCGGCGGCCTTGTTGCTGCAAAGTCTCAGAGCACAAACAGGCTGTCTGAGGTCTTAAAGTTACAGGATCATCCCCAGAGAGCAATTCAGCTCAACATCCACTGAAAGCTTTGTCTTCATGAGCAGTTATTGTTGTGGAGCATGAAGCTCCAATTCAAGTCAGGGAACAAGTATCTTTCTTTGAAGACATCCTTTTTTTTCTGTTTCTTCAGGTAAACAATTGTGTTTAAATAGTTTTCTGGAACATGTGTACTGAAATAATCACAGAACGCCACAAAGACTATGAATAAAGGCTTCAAGTGACAATGTTTTGTTGTTTTCAAACGAGACACAGACATTAAATGACCAAAATAAACAGCGGTGAACATCGTGTTCCATCTAAGGCTACATACTAACTGAGCGTTCAAGAACGACACTAAATACTGGTTCTTGAATGCGTGTTTATCCAATAATGGTCCAAATGAACTGCCAGGGAGGGGCTTCATTTTCTTTTACTACTGTTTACTATTGTCCGCCACCTACATTAGGAAGACGCTTGATGTGAAATGTCAAAGTGTCATAAATCGTACAAATCTTACTCCAGGTTTTTTCTTTCACAGCTCTATTCCGAAATATGAAAGACTTGGTGACATAGAATTCTAGCACAAACCCCAATTATTCATTTCTCCTCCATGATGCATTTTCAAACGGTTGGCACTTCCATCGACCTGGTTTAACTTTCAATGCCCGGTTTAATGGCTGTGTGTTGTAAACGTAGAGCCTGAAAATGGTCATAGAAACTTGCTTAGCCACGCATGAATGTGAGAGTTTTGAACACAAAAGCCCAAAACACACGTTTACATAGACTTTTCTCTGGAAGTGGCCACTTGAACGTGTGTTGCTGAGCGTGGTGTGAATGGAGCTTAACACTTCACTGCTTGCACAGCCCGACTGCATCTGGGACAGAGGGAAGGTTCGAAGGAAACATCACGTCGACTCTTCTCTTTGACAATACGCCCACATTGTCCAAACTCCAAACGTTTTCGCTGCATGATGAGTATTACAGATAAAGATTTCTATAAAAACTCAAGAAGAGCTTTTCCCGTTTTTCATGAATTTTCTTTCCCGTTGCACGATGAACCTTTGTGCTCCAGCAGAATGGAGGTTTTGTGTGGAAAAGTGTCCACAGCTGTGCTTTCTGTTTTGTCGTGCTCTATGTTTAACTTAATGTCTCACACACAGTAGATGTGGATTTAGCTTTTTTTTTTAATTACTTGCATGAGACACTTAAAAAATGTACTTTACATGCATTAAAAGTAAAAACATATCGCTCATCTTGCATCATCACATTTGTAGCAGCAATTGATGGTAGAAAAAACAGCTTTATTCAGTGGTTGAACATTAAATAAATTGAAAAGTTTAAAACAAACCTGTTTCATTTGTCTGTTTCATGTAAAACAACACTGTAATTAATGTCTTGCAACTGCGAAAACATCAAAAAAACATGTTTAAGGCTGCCCAGCTTACTTAAAAAAGTTCTTGTTTACTCTATAAAAGCACGTTCAAGCTTCGCACAGGAATGTGAAATCTATCTCTTTTTTTTTTTTTTGCAACAGTCGCCTGAGCAGCTTGCCTTTCAACTACTTAAAAGTGTTGACCTCATGTGAGAAAATAAGGAACAATGCACCAGGACAAAATGTTCTACACACTCAGGGTTGAAACAAGGTCAGGACGTTTTGAGTCAAGGCATGTGCTTCCTCCTACTGGTGACAAAGTGTAATATGCACAAACACAAGAAATGGGCTTTATTTCATGTGGAAAAAATAAGATAATGAACCCTGGAGAACGTATGGGGGCGAAGTGGGCTGCAGTTTTAGTTTTTAATATTAAAAAACATTATTATTATTATTATTATTATTATTATTATTATTATTACATTTTTCTGCTTTTTGATACCCAAAATAACTGAAATATATAAATACATAAACGAAGGCTGGGGACACCCCCAGACTGGTTGCACACACCCATGCACCCTCACATCAACACCTAGGGACAATTTAGAGTAGATAAATAAATATATTAAATTAATTTTTAAAGCCTCAAGGAAAATTGTTCAGTTTTTTAGGGTTTAGACAACAAGAAGCCATTTTCTTCTGTGAGCTTGACACTTAAAAGCAATTTCTTTTTATTGTGCTTCATTTAAATAGAAAAAGAAATGTATTATTAAAATATTAAAATAAATGTTAACTTATTATTTCTGAATATCATCTAAGTTTGTGAAAAGTCTTTTTGTAATATTGATGTATTTAAAGTAACTTAACAAATGAACATTACAAACATTTAAAGTCATTTAAATGTCAAAATCTACTGCAACAGCATTCAAGAAACTGATTGTAGTTTGCAAGGGATTTACAAACACTTCATATTTTAAATGTGGATTTAAAGTGTGTTCCAAGAATAAGTTGTAGATTTTAAGAGGGTTTATTCTGATTGTCCAACGTGTTCAAATTTTGTATACTTCTTTTATTCTAAAAACAATAATTACTAATAATAACTAGTTTTACTGTCATGTAATCAAAATAAGCTTCAACTAAGTACATGGAAGCTAAAGACTACAAACAATTTGCTTAGTAAAAAATACCCGATTGTAACATTCAATTTAAAGTGATTCTAACAGCAAGCTTTTTTAGCTTATGTTTCCCTTTGAATGACTGTATACATCTCCTAGTTTCTAAATTTGATATCTTTTTTGAATTTTTTTGTTTAGTAAAAATGACTTCCTGCATGGCAAAAGGGAGACAAATGCCTTGCTTAAAGGCTCCCCAGTGATGTCATGAGGAAGAGCATATCTGTTCCGCCCAGGCTTGATCCAGTTGATAGGAGGACTTTTTGTTGCACTTTGTCATACAACAATGAAGGCTTTTATTCACATGTTGTCTTTCTAGTGTATCTATTATTTAGTGACATGTGGGTTCGGCTTTACTGTCCAAATTTGGTATGCACTGGCAATTCCTAACATGAAGGAGGAATCAGTTTTTTTTCATTTTAATCCCAACAACAAAAATCAAACAGTTCCAGCACTAAATACTGTTTGGTTTTATTTTGTAGATCTGATTTCCAGGAAGTTTTCCATTTAAAAAAGAAATGCTTAGCATTTAAATTGAACTTCAATTTTTCCAGTTTTGGCCACTCTATCAGCCATGAAGGTTTTCTTAATAATAAGTTAGCTTCTACCTTCACAAGAACGAGTGGACATTATGTGCAAAAAAGAAAAGAGGAAAGCCGCTTCGGTGGTAAAGAGAATCGTGACTGGCCAAGATTTATTAGCATCTGCAGACATAATACTGGAAAAAATCTTGAAAAAGGCTCATCTGTGGTTTTTTTCCCCTTTTTATGAGGAAAATCATAATCCAGGAGGGAAGGAAATAGCCATTGTCAAGGGCATTAATTCAATCAATTTAGCAATTTTAACTGGTTGAACCCCTTGATGCCTATTGATCCACCAAACCTTCATCCATCTCCATGAATGCAAAAAAAAAGAAAAAAAATTACTTTATAGCTTTATAATAAATTCAAGCATCAAAGTGTTAAGAGTATTTGAATTCAATTTGAAATAATCAAATAAAAGTGGAAAAACTGCTTCCAGTTTGGAATTGTGGCATTTCTTTCTGTCAAAAACTTTAAAGATATTTACAAAATTCAAAGAATCATAAAAAAGAATGATTTAGGTGTTGCCTCCAGGATTTAAGAGGCACACATTAATGTAATGAAATGCACACACCGCACTTAATGACATTAAGATGAATAACTGGCTAACATGAGCGACTATGTTTTAAATGAGATGTTTTTTAACAGCACTTTGAACGAAGCCCAGAACTTTCCTTTAGCAGTTCTCAGTGTTTCTGCACTGTGAGACTCTTTTGCTACATCTACTAATTGGACATGAAATTATTACTTAAGCAAAAGCGGTTATGAAAGGAAAAATAGTCAAAAAAGACCAAAAAATGAGCTTTGATTCAACTTTTGTTGTTTATTTTCATACTTTTGTGAGATTAAACAAAACTATTTTTAGTTTGCTTGTGATGAAAGTTACATTCACTGGGCTCTGTTTCCTACACGCACACACACACACATATATTAATGGATTTATTATATATATATCTATATCTATATATATATAGATATAGATATATAGATATAGATATAGATATATAAATCCACGAGTCCAGGAGTGTTTTACAACTGCAATTTAACTTTTTCTTTTTTCCAGAGCAATTTCACAAATTAATTAATTAACAGCGTAATGTTATAAAAAAAAGTAAACTCTGCAAAAACTACTTTTTTTATTCTTGTGTCAGGCCCAAATTATCCAGCCCCAATGGGGCCCAGGTAGAATATCAAGGGATGTGCTAAGAGTTTGGGGTGTCATAACTCTCCAAGTCCCTGAAATGCATAGAAAACCATGCTATCATCATATTCAGTTCATTTATCAATAAATCTGTCTTCTCCTTTGATCTGTCTCTTAAGTGTCATGTTGAAGGCTCTTCCTCCCACTGCATCATTACCGGGCTTGGGACAGGCATAAGCAGGATACTGGCCTGTGTCCTGTCAAGGCTGCATTTATCTGTATTTTTCCATGTATGTCTATCTGTCCGTCCTTTGATCATTACATTTTTTTGTCTATATTTAATTATTTTTTTATTTATTTATTTTTCATTGTTTTGTTGGGATTTTTTTACTGTGATGTTTTCTTTTTTTTTTTTTTTTATGATTTGAATTTCTTTTGTCCGTCCTTGTCTTGGGTTCTTTTTTGATTTGTAATAACATGTCTTCTGCTGTTTCATGTCTTCAGCTGAAGCCCCAGTGAAACAACAACAAAAAGGAAAAAAAAAAAAAAAAACACTTTCACTTTGGTGGGAAGTTAAAAGAAATACTTGGAGAGTCTCTTGGCTTCAGTCTCAGCAGTCAGCCTCCCTCCATGTGGACATCGACGTTTACTCCATCAGATATCAGGACTCCGGCTGTGCTACACTGCTGTTTTCGACTGTTCACGCCTGCCTTGGACAAGCTCTTTGCTTACCCACACATCTCTGTTGTTTCATTTTCTAGATACATCTTTATTTTATGTGGCCATTGAAAGGGGATGTTTTCACCTCTTGATGAAAAGCATTATTTCTACCCATTTTTCAAGCCAGGGCACCGCACAACTCTGGTGGTAACTGCAGGTTAAATAAGAGCGTATCACACATTTTGATTGGCATCAAGAATACAGGAAAAAAATCATGTATAGTGTAAATATTTTGGCTGTCAAGCTTTAAGACACAAAATTAATTTTAAAAAATTAATGCGTTATTATTTATTAACGCAGATTAATAACACATCAGAAGCAACCGTCTTCTGCTTTGTGTCAGATGCTTCCATGATGTGGGTTAACAACTATTGTGCTGCATGGTCACTTACATAAGACATAAATATTCAATCGATTTCTAGTACTTTATCTTGATATTTTTTTTTCAAGTTCATTATTCAAACAGACATTATCACACAACGTCGCTTAACGAACATCACCACATGATCATAACTGCGCCTTCAGGTTGGTAGTAGACAGTCAGATGTTGCAGGTGACTTGATATGTCTCTGCAAGTGACAGACAACGATTATCATTACCTAAAGGCCGTGTCACCTTCTGCGATGTACTGACTTACCAATTTGCACATTGTCCATATAGTCCATTGTAAATTCAGTCTTTCATGACAAATGCGTGATCTACGTAATTTATAAGTGTTTCTTGCGTTCATCATTCGTCGATGTGCGCAGATGTCCACTGAGGGTCTTGTTTGATGACTCTTTACACGAGTTTCATTTTGAGCTGTTAAAACTTTCAGTTGGTTGAGAATTACACACCTTATGCACATCTTACGTAGTTTGTTTGCAATTTTTATGTAACTCTTACACCATTGTGTGGGATTTTTGCGAGATACATATGAAAATTTGTGGCTTCCATGACCATCCCATGTCTATCGAACGGACTTTTCAAGCATGTACCAACAATGTATCACTTTTGTATTAAGCGTACTTTTATATTGAGCGCACACAAATGTTAAAATTACGTAGTTGACACATGATTTACTAATGAATTGCATATAAACAGCGCAATAATCACGCAGAGTTCATGCACGACTCACAGATTGTGTGATGGGTAGGCCTGTGTAAATTTGCTGATCTTTCACCTCTCCAGCAGTCTGTATCGAGTGGGGGTCTCCTGCTTCCCCTGTCGGACACCGCCGCCGTGCAGAAGGCGGGTCGGGGGAAAAGGAAAAGGTGAGATAGAGCAGGCGAAGATGTCCCTTTGGACACGCGAGGGACCCTTTTTATGCATCTTCCCTGCTGTGGCTCCTGCTGGGGGTCCCCAAGCTCTGTGAGATCACCAGTTAATGCAAGTGTTGAGACAGACGTGCAAAGAACCGCTTGAGTTTCTGGCTGTATGCTGCATCAGTACAGCGTTGTTTTTTTACTCCAAAGACAGAAACTGGATTGCAAGCTGAACAAAACTACATAGGTTACATCTACTACATCATGATGCAACTGTTGGCACAGAATGGAGTGGATGCTGATTACATTATTCATCAAAGAGAAGCTGCACACGGTTGCTGAGTCATCCCATTGATGCAAGAGCTTGACTATTTTAATTCCTGAGAAAAAGGACTTGAGAGCTCTGACATCAAATTGCAAATGGCAAACAAAGAGTCTTTCAAAAAATGTGCCGCTTTACATGACAGATTGTAAAGTGAGAGTAATTGTCGGAGTCGCAGAAAAACTGACACTAAAAATGCCCTGTTTGCCAGAGTATTTGAAAGCCTAAAACCCCTTTAGTGGTGCAGTGATAGTGACAACTGCAATTCAAACACCATGTTGTCTTTTCCCTCTGATCCTATCTGCTAAAATAAGAGGCTTGGAGGGCTTCTGGAGGAAGCGATGACTGACAGTGGAAAGAATCTGTTCCAGAGGCAGAGATCTGCAGGAAAGCGGGATTAAGACGCTGCTGCCCGTCACCCAGATGCTCAGCAGAGCTGCTCGGCGCTAACATTCACACAGAGGTTAACAAGGGAAGTAATTAACGTATAAAAGCTATCTGGAAGCACTTTCCTTCTGTCTCTTTTCACCTGACTTTATTTTCCTGCACGGCCCCGTGGCTCCTCCTGTGCTGGTTGTACTTCCTTTTTTCCAAAGGCTATTATTGGCTAATCTTTTTTTAATGTTTCAATACAAACATGAAATGACAATACAACAATTTAAAAAAAACGCAACGTGCAGCTTTTTGCTCGGAATACAGAGTTTTCGGTTTGACCACGAAACATGGTGATGCATTCGGGTATGGTCAGGAAAAGTCGTTTTTTTTTATTTTAATTTTCTCCACCCCCCCACTCCGATCACTCCTGAGGAAAAGAAAAAGTACTGTGTCAGCAGGTCCATACCCTGACATGCAGAAAGACAAGTAAACAACTGAAAGGGTGAACAACATTCAGTGCAACCACACAGCAGTGTGCTGTAATTGCACAATGTGGCAGAGCAATTTAAGCATAAAAAAGGTTTGTGCAAGGATTTTCTATGTGAACACACACACAAACACACACACACGCGCACACACAAAGCAGTCTAAACAGGGAAAGAAGCCACAGATATCCGTCTAGCTCCCAAATGAAGCCTAAATGATTATATACTGCTTTACACTTTTCTATTATAACATAGTTGTAGCCATAAATCATCTTTTTATTGATTTGTAATAAAACATCTAGAGAAATGAAAATTACCCCCCCAAGAAAATTCAAACCGCACATTATAAAAATCACAACAAAACAATGAGTTGTAGGTGGGACTGTCGGTATGGAGTAAGCCTGCCTCCATCTCCCATCATCCATTATCCTTACAACCCTCACACCCCCTAACCTAACATTACCGATTCAACAAAAAAGGGCGAGCAATATCGGAGCAATGCAGCCGTACAGTTTTCAAACAATTTTATGTCTTCTCCTGATTCAAAACAATATGAATAGAGGCTTTTTTCTGCTTAATTTTCTTTATGTATATACTCATCACAGATAAAATGTGACAAAAACATGTTAAAGACACCAAAACGAAATTTTTCTATCAGAGTGGCTCTTAAACATCAATGTTAAATTCAAATGTTTATTATAAAAGCACCACATTTAGGATGGTGGTAAATGCTGAGTTCTAGAAATTGACATGTGAAGTCTGTAGAGGAAAACTGATTGTGGAAACCTATGTTGCATACATTTGAACGTGAAGCTTATCTTTTACTACACAATTCCATGTATTGTCATTTGGGGGTTGCTGTTCCACACTGTGCCACAGGGTGACACTAGAGAACAGTGCTTCTGCTTCTGATTGGACTCTCATTTACCACAGCTTGGAAACCATAGCAGCTCATGTGAGGAGGCTGCTTTTATAGAGTGTGAATAAGCAATAATTAAACCCAGTTACTCGGTTTTATTTACAAAGGAGCTGATCCTAAAATAGAAACACCTTTTGTCTCTCTCATAAGAAATTGGAAGAAATGGCCGTTTGTGCAATTTATTTAAATTTCTGATCAACAGGCTTGAGATTGGGAAACAAAAGCTGCCAACAAGTAACACAGAGGTTAAATGTAGACGTGGCCCTGATGGTGTTGCGTGAGGCCGCCTGTGCCGCGCTGGAACACAACAGCGGTACTAAATGTTCTGCCGTGTTGTTGTTGAGGTTGCTCATTATCTTGCCACTAATGGCAAACACTCATGGAGGAGATGAGCGTGGGAGGATATTGTGTCACAGTCTCATAAGAAGCAGTCCACTGCTTACAAGGAATTTAATTAACCAAATGCCCCATTAATAGCATGTTGTTGCTCCTGGTGTGACCTGAATTAAAATGTGCACGGCCGTCCTCACCAAAGGGTCTTAGGAAAAAATAAAAATACGAAAGTGCTTTCTTTTAACAATCAAATATCTGTTTGGGATGAGAGACTTTTTCATTCCAGCACACTCAGGAGTTTCATCCCTTGGCACTCGCTGTCTGCAAGCTCGACATAAGGCAGCAATCAATTGCTAATTCACACACAAGTGGACAGGAGTCTTCAGTCAGGGCAGCAACTCAAAAGCACTAATTCAACAAGCGGTCAGCCTGTTTGTATCCCAAGCGGCTGTTTGTAAAGATCCTCTGTGACCACACAAATACTGAGCGCGGTGATTAATGTCCCTCCCACACAGGCTGGAGTTGTGGATAAAGAGACGGGGGATCGATGGCAACTTTATTGATAGGGCCAGGCGAATAAAGATGACATTTGCTCTCTTCAGGAGATCTTTTAATTTGTCAAGGTAAGTAAAAACGTATTTCACTCCCAGCAGCAGGACACCTCTGAAAGGTCGTGCAGAGGGGTGGAGAAGAGGGAAAAGTACGGATGTGAACAGGGGGGTGGGGTTAGGAAAAAAATAGAGAAATAGGCAGGGCTGGATATAGGCATGGGTGAGGGAGGGCACGGGGCAGGCAAAAGACTCCACAACAAACTAAAACAAACAATAAAAAAAAATATATATATATAAAATACAAAAATATGTTAAAAACAGATCTGTGCCTGTCCCTAGCCCAGTTAAAGCTATTATAATGTCAGGGACAACATAAAACTTATCAGACAAATAGAGAAGACAGATATAATGATAGATGAACTGTTATGTTTTCTATGCGTTTTAGGAGCTTGGCGGGATATGACAGCCCAAACTCTCAGCACACCCCCCTGATATTCAATCTGAGCCCCCATAGTGGCGCAGACTAAATCTGGGTAACTGGGTAAAAAGAAAATGAAACGTTTCATGAAGTTGTTGCTCTGCACACAGCACAAGCTGAGACCACACGCCGGTTCACCTCTCTCCTGCACTCTCAGAGACAAACAGTCCAATTCCCGTCCTCTGTTGTGTATTTACAGGAAAAGCCTCTGTGTTTGAACAGCTTTGGTATCAAGTTTGAGCTAAATAAAAGCGCAGACCTCCCTTTGTGGCAGCACATGCCATACATGGAGCATTGAGCCATCAAGCCAGGCGGCCAGAGGCATTGTGGAGAAAACCACACATGGGGAGGGGGGGGATTGTGATTTGGCCTTGGTTTAACAAGAGAGAAGAAGGGAAGGGGAGGGTGTGATGGAGCATTCAAGCTTTCAAAGGACATTCAAAGTACACAAGAATAAATAGGAAAGAAATATGAAGGATTTGCACGTCAGGAGGAAGGTTTTCATTTGTACTTTATACAGGAGATAATGCCAACTTTCCTCTCTGTCATCCCGTCCCGTTTTATCCTTTTCCTCCCTGGCATCCAGTAAACCTCTCTGTGAGCCCTTTCACCCCCCCCCGTCATCAAATGCTCTGTGATCTGGGCTCGATGTGGGAGCCTCCCCACAGCAGCATGCTGTGATTTGAACAGCTTGCTGCTGAGGACGTGCTTGTCGGCGGCCGGATCAATAGGCAAGGATTCCGCACACAAAGCTGAGGTGACAGGCAGAGACTGTGAGAAAGGGGAGCGTGACCTTTAGAGAATACAATTTAAAAAAAAAAAAAAAAAAAAAAAAAAGGAAAAAAATCTTTCTGACATCGCCTAAGTTAACTCTGGCACCACGCTGTGCCTGCACTTGCAGATCGTTTATTTTCCTGAACAGTACCAATTGAGAGAGTGCAGACGAGGAAGGGCTGGGATTGGGATGGAGGTGAGAAAAAAAGCAATGAGGTGGGGAGAAGGTGGGAGGGGGGATGTGAAGAAGAAGAACATCAATTTCAGCAAGTTGTGCTAGCAAATGTTCTTGTTTTTGCTTCTCTTTACTTTCCAGCTCTGCCTCCTGCTTGCGCTCTTACCTCGTCTTTTTTCATCAGCCATCCTGAAAAGGTTGTTTAAGGAGGCAGACTGAGCGTGCTCAAACGTGGTTTGCACTTCCTTAATGCTCGTTTACATCCTGTACACCACCGACATGATCCTGTCGTACACATTTTGCAGAGAAGTTCTAACATGAAGAATCTATTTTTACACGACTTAATGATTCAGTTGCTACCCAGTTTTTTTTTTTTTTTTTGGTTCATTCTTGACTTTTCTGTGACATTCCACAGCTTTTCTTCAGTCTCTGTGGTGAAGATCACAGATTCCCAAATTTGAACTGCATGTTAACAAAAAAAAAATGTCTGAATAGAAAATGTCTGACAATAAATATACATGTATTGTAGCTTCCTTGCTCGAAAAACACCCTTTGGTTTAAAATGTTTAAGTTTGCATGAGGCGAGAATGACTCACAGCTTTAATGTTTTCAGTTTCTCCTGATTGAAGAAACTGCCCTTCCTGGATCTGAACAGCAGGGGGCAGTGGTAAATGAGGTTTCTCCCTCAGTGATGACTTTTTGTCCTCAGACTGATGAGAGTGCTGCAGTCTTGTCTAGAAGAGGATGGGGGGGGGGGGGGGGGGGGGGGGGGGGGGGGGGGGGGGGGGGGGACTGCATTGCACAACATAATCATGTATTAAGAGAAAGGACTGAGGGGGAAACTGCTGGATTTACTTTTGTTGCCTGCTCTCCTTATTTTTGATGTTTGGACACACCATACCCCCCACCCCTCCGCCTGCATGTCACAACTGGCCTGTAATACTTCATCCAGATCTGAGTTCAAACCAGTCTGGTGTGACCAGTGTGCTTTGTATCATCAAGGCAGACATTAACGGCTAGAACCAGTGAAATTTGTGCACGGATGATTAACTTTTTTTTGTCCTTTGAACTTAATCTAGTAATGCCTTTCAAGGACAAAAGCGGATTTACATGCAGGTCTCTAATTTCTTTCTTGTAAAATTGACAAGTAGTGGGCGTATCATTACATTTGTGAATCATTCTGTGGGATTTGTCATCTACATTTCCTGGTGCCAGCCATTTAGATTGAAAATAACACCCTATCATTGTAATCACAAATCATTTGATCTCCCTTTTAGCTGGGACAAAAGAGTGTGGGGGGGACGATAACAGCCATATTTCTCCAAGAGAATTTTTTTTTTTTCTTATAGCAAACCATTTGTGGCAAAGATTGCATCTTCTTGGAAAATTAGCATTCGCTGCCACGTCGTCGACGATTAAATCAATTTCTCTGCTTCCGTCACATCCCGTTATCAGCCTCGCGATGGTAAACACACAGTAAGTGCCATCTTCCTCGTGGTCCAGAGGCTCTCGAACACACGTCGTAATTGGCACAGTCTGCTTCTAAATGTTTACAGCAGAGATGCATCAATATTCACATGGCCTGGATTTGCCCAGCAATCGGCATTGCTTCATTTAGCCAGGAGTCATGAGAATTAGGGGGCGACAATTTGTCTTGTAATTATTTTTCATCACACACTAAAAAAAACATCAGAGAATGATTTATTTGGGATTTTGCTCCACTCTCTCCAGCTGTATTTTATCCATGTTTTCCAAAAAGAGACAAGAAGTCACTTTTTTGAGCAGTTTAGTTTATGAACATATAGAAAGCAACTATTTTTCCCCAAAGAGAATAAAGATCAATTACTATCCTCGCTCCATCTTTTGGCTGCCAGTTTATTGCTTCAAAAGCCCACAACATGATGACAAAACTACATGTCTTTAGAGGTCCTACATTATCCTCCTCTGTACGGTGGCCCTGAAGTACAAATTACACCTACAAATCACTCAATGAAAAACATAGTAAAGATCACAACAATTCAAAAATCAAAACAAATGATAAAAAACAAAATTACATTTCAGAAATCAAATACAAATTCTTGCAATCAAAACCCAATTCCAGAAAAATTTAACAAAATAAAAAAAACACAAACGGTAGGTTCCATGTTTACTAATAAAAAAGTCATGATTGGTACAGAGCAGATCACTTTGGGCAGAATAACTTTTAGTTGAAAAAGTATAAACTTATAAAGCATTTTTCCACCTTCTTGAAAGGCCCAAAGCCCTTTACAGTCATCGTTCCGTTCACACATTCAAACACTGATGGCGGCTTCACCGGAGCCAACCTATTACTACCAGTAACAAGGTAGGATTCAATGTTTCATGCCAAAAGTGATTTGACATGAAGTGATACTGAATATGCTCTGTACTAATCATACAACTTTTATTGATGTGCAGACATTTAAGGTGCATTTGGAAAACATTTAGACATCAAATAGCACTCATCATCATTGAAACAGCACTGTCCCATAATACCTACCATTTTTGGTTACTTATTGTGGTTCATCTTTTTACATTTTATTTTGATTTCTGGAAATTCTTTTGTTTTCTAAAATATTTTATTTGAGTTTTTTTTTATGTTTTTTATTTCCAAAATGTAATGTTGCTTTTAATTATTTGTTTAATAATCTTTTTTTGCATTGATTGATTTGTTTAGTGTGATTTGCACTCCAGGGCCACCGTACTTCCCCCCTATATCAGTCCTTTATTTTGGCCCTGGCCATAAAAACCATCTTAATATTTGATGCACCACAGAAAAAGCAATTAGCCGGTCACATTTCCGCATGTAAATGAAATGACTTTGTTTCTATGGAACCTGCAGGACCTCAAAGGCATCAACCCACGGCTGGCACATGCGACGCCAGATCCTCCAGCATTAACATTTGATAAGAAGGGTCGTTTAAAACTCCCAGCTGCTTGCCGGCACCAGACAGTGACCTTTCGAACAACAGTAAATTTTACAGACCTTTAAAAAAAAAAAAAAAGAAAAGAAAAGCGCGCCCTTCTGCGCCCACGCTTTGTCTCATCATCTCTAATGATTTCCTCATTTTGACCGTGGCACGTGTTAGTTCTCTCTTTAAATAGCATGCTGGAAATAAAGAAATAAACATAGTCCTCCAGCTTGGAGATTCAATTCAAACTCCCACCGGTCTTGTGTATTACTCACGAGGTACCTATTTGTTTCTTTATTTATTTGTTTTCTTTTCTTTTCCAGGCATTCTTCATGTCAGGCCCTGTTAGTGTGGTAAGGTTTTTTTTCTTGCTGCCTTTCAGCTTTTTACCCAAACAGGCTGCCTGTTAGCCCTCAAGGCGCTTAAAGCACAGCCTCCTGCAAACCCAAGACAGGCGTTTGGGCAGCAACTCCATTCCTATCAATAGTCACTTGTGTATTATTCCCACTAAGATTGTCTTATAGTGATGCAGCAAAGAAGTTGGCGGTAAACTCGATAGAGGACAAAAGCTGCATCAACCTTGGCGGGAGAGCAGAACCAGTTCTGCATTAAAAGTAGAAACTCATTAATGCGTTAACATTACACACCTGCAGAACAGTTAAAATAAATAAAGCAGCAGCACAAGTGATCCAACCTTGAGAAACTGGAGCCATCAATGGAGACTGACAATATTCATCTATGTGGGCTAAAAAAGCAGGATCCTTTGTACACTGCAGATCAGTCTGTTATCCTGTTTGCTCACCATGGCAACAAGATGTTCAATAGCTTCAACAGTTTGTTGAAATCCTTCAATCTGCTAGTTTGTTTGAACTCCGTTGACAATCACTGAAAAGTTTCAAGCGTCTTTGTATTAGTGCCATAAAAAAAGTCACTCATAAATCTGTCTGCTGCTGCTATCACATAATGACAATGATGATGTACTGCAACTCCAGCCCTGTGACAGGACGTAAACAGTCTGATCTCACACACTGTCCAGCACTGTTGTATTTCAACACCTGACTCCCATAAATCTAATAAATTGGAATACATTTTTTTAAACATTTTGAGAGAAATAAGTTTTCTAAAATAAAAAAAAAAGCTGGAATGTTTTTTTTTTATTTCTATCAAGCACAAAACCTACATTGTGAGCAAAAACTGGAATACTTTCTACATTACTTCAAGCATCACTACAGAAATACAGTTCTGCAAAATGTGGACAGCTGAAGTATTGTGGTCCCAAAGAATGTTAACAGGCCTAACTGAATACAACTTTTTTTATCAGATGACCAAAATAAATCCAGATTGTTGAAAGCTATTTGCAGAGACATTTTACCAATTTATACAAAAGAAAGGAAACCCCTGTTCACGCTGGAGAAGCAGGGAGGGGCTACTTCTTTTTACATTTTTTTGGCTACTATTTACAAGCGCATTTCTGCAGCAGTTGGTTTGGTGCAAAATGTCAAAGCGGTAAAAAATTAGAAAATCTTCTTCAGGCTTTTTCTTTCATTCGTTTGCATTGAGGGCACAAACCGCAATCCTACATTTCTCCTTTATGATCAATTTTCAAACATTTGGCACCTCTGTGAATTAAAAAGTGACGCCATCCATACGTCACTACCAAATTCAAGTCACTGATTGAACAGCATTCCACTTGGTTTAACATTTAATGTTCAACATGTTCAACGGATGCCCATTTTGTACGTAGAGTTAAAAAACAATCAAAGAAACTTGCCTAGCTATTCTTGAACGTAAGAGTTTTGAACGTAAAAGACCAAAACAGGTGAACTCAGACAAATGTTCTACTTGGCCAGTTGGCCAGTGTTTATTCACAGAGGTGCCAACTGTTTGAAAATTGATCATGAAAAAGAAGACAATAAACGTGACTTGTGCCCAATTGGTAACATGTGACTCCAAGTGTTACATATCTTGGAATAGAGCTGTGAAAGCAAAAGCCTGGAGCAAGATTTGGGAGATTTGCACCACTTTGACATTTTGCTCTTCCAACTGTAGATAATGCACTTTTGCTAGTACCATGAAAACGACAGTCTGTGAACACCAGGGCATAAATGTCACATTTTAGGGGTGTATGTAGCTTCAGAGTAGATGGGTTAGCTCCAGCAACCCTGTGACCCCTGTGTGGGATGGAGCAGGTTCTGACAATGGATGGCTTGTTTTGGGCAATACTAGTCCCACACACAGCTGTTGTCTATGATTTGTCTAAATTTGCTTTAGTCTGTTTTTTTTCCTACATGTGATATTATTTTGTGTAAAAAAGCTGAAACCCTTATTTTCTGTCCGATCAAATTCATTATCATTTAGCATCACAACTTTAAATGATTGTGTATTTAAGGTTGATTTCTAGATCAAATGCTGTTTATGTGAGATGGAAACATTTGAATTATTGAGAGCAGAGAGCGAGGCCAACCCTAAAAGTATTTAAAGAAAAGCAAAACAGGGTTCTTTGGTTTTAAGCTTACAATTAAGAATAAAAAAACAGGAAAAAAACAGTCCCACAGATTCCGTGTTCGGCTTAAAATTCTTCCATTTGAATTCATTATGTTGGTCATTAATTCTGCATATTATAATGACCAACATGGTGTGGGTTTATGAGTCACCTGGACCAAGCACCCTTGGCCTGACTGAAGAGCCCTGAAGACAAAAACCATGCTACAGGCTGTGCCTCAGGCTCTTCACTGTGTGTAGCTGTGTTTACCAATATGTGTGTGATTCACTGTTTAACAAGTGTTGGATGAAAAATTTTACAAGGAAGAGGATATACTGCTGTCCTGTAGGTCCAACTGCCTGGTAAATTTCAAGTTGAACTACTTGATAATACTTTCTTTGTCCCACAGAAAAGGTTCCGACTGTGTGGACGACCACTCATGATTGTTTTTTCTCCAAATCCTCCTGAGATTTCAGTTGGGCACACAGACTCTGTCAGACTTGACTACGTAATCTCTGAAAATATTGTGGAATAAGTTGCACCTCCAGGAGACACCGTGATACATTGTATCCCTGTGATAAGACCAATGAGAGTTAGTGTAGCGCACTGCACACGGCTTGATAAGTGTGATGTAGAGGGATTTGAAAGGGATTTGGATAGATGTGAGGACTGTATGTAATCTTTCTCACCCTCCTTCAAATGAATCCTTTATTCCTCTAAGCCTCATCTGATGGGACCTCAGCAGACACTCAATCAAAACCTTTCATTTCCACTCTGCCTGCATATAAAAATTTGCTAAAACCCCCTTTTTAATAATAAATTTAGTAAAAAAAGAAAATGCTACATGGACTTAGTGCAAGTTTTTTTTTGTACTCACAACACAGCCCCATAGATCAGACTGCAGTGTCATCACTTCTGGTTCGACCACTGTAGCAAATACAGATGATCCCACCTTCTCTATCCCTCCAACACTGCAGCTTTTCTCTTTCCCTGACTGATAAAAACAGAAACAAACAAACAAAAAAAAACTCAGAAAAAGTGCATGAACTTTGTGAACCCTGATGCTAGTTTCACACTGGGTATGTCACAAGTGTTCAAGAATATACTAAAAGTGCCACATTTTGACTGTCGCTACTATACCAGAGAATGTCCGCCATATACAGCTGGAAGAGGCTTGGTGCAAAATGTCGAAGCAGAGCAAATCTTGCACTAGGCTTTGCCTTTCATAGCTCTATTCCGATATATGAAGCTCACACTTGGAGTCAGATAATTCCTACAGGACACTAATTGCAATCATTACTGGTATTTTCTCTTACATGAATGTTAGTTGTTCTGTTAATTGAAAGGGACAGCATCCATATGTCACTACCAAGGCTGAGTTCCCTCTCAATGGCTGCGAGTTATGTGTGTAGAGCCCAAAAACGGTCATAGAAACCTGTGTAGCAGTCTGGGAAAGCGAGACTTTTGAACGTGGAAGGTTGAAAGGTAAAGAAGTTGAACTTTGATCGCAGGATCAAAGGTTTCATTCTTACCTTTCCCACCCATGTATCGAAGTGTATTTGGGCAAGATACTGAACCCCACATTGTTCCTAGTGGTTATAGGTTGGCGTCAGTGTTCAAAAGCAGAACTGCCATTAGTGTGTGAATGTGTGTGTGCATGGGACTGTGACTTTGAAGCCCTTTGGTCTTCTAAGAAGGTAGTAATCCGCCATATAAGTATACACCATTTACCATATGCGCACATTTACATAGATTTTTCATTGAAAGTGGTTGCTTGAACATGTATTTCTGAGAACTGTGTAAATGTAGCTTAATAACCAGTTTTCAGTTTAGATTTATGCAATTGAATGGTTCACTCTCATGTAGAAATAGTTGAACATTTTCATCTGTTTTGTAGGTACCATGGACTGTTTTGTTGCTTAATGTGAAGCACAAAGTGGTGCCTGTCTTTCTATATATTAAAAAAAAAATTCATGCTGCATTCATTCTTAGTATTATCTGCCGAGTGCACGTCTTCAGTGTCTGTGTGTGTCTGAGAGGTGTCACACTTTATTAGCTTGGACAATGAAAAACCTGTCAGGACTTTATACATTTTGTCAAACTCTTCCCATATGCAACCACAAAGCATTCTAGCAATTAGACACATTGTTTTTGCACTCAGGAGGTTTTCTGCCTGTCGTGTTTTGAATTATCGAACCCCATTTCAGGGTTAATGATGCACTTAGAGATGCTTTTGTTGAGAAAATGTAGTGAACATTCATTGCAAAACTCCAACAGAAGACAGTTTTATTTCAATTTTCAGGTCTGGGGAGATCACTCCAGGCATTCTTTTTGCAAGTTCTTGACAACCTTCTAATTTTATACAATCAACTATAAAAAATGGTGGTAGAATATCTGTAATTTGCAGCATAAGAAATCTTTTTAGAACTTTTAAAAATGTAGTGCCTGACCCAATGCTTGGTTCAATGCTGTTGAGGCACTTAATCAGAAAAAACTCAGAATGTGATAAACAACAGAGAGAAGATAAAAAAAACAAAATGGTTATTCTTTTATGATTCTTAAAGACAAAATAGAAAGGAGAAAAGCAGCTCTAACTGAGTAGCTAAAATGTGAATGAGCTGGTACGCCTTGCAAAATTTTAATGAGTTTTGCTTTAAAGAATTAATGCCATCCATCTTCTTCCGCTCATTCCGAGGCCTAATCATGGGGGCAGCAGTCTAAGCAAAGATTCCCTGGACTGGGGGTATTCCAAGGCCGGCCAAGAGATGTGGTCCAGTGTGTTCGGGGTCTTTGTTCGGGGCCTCCGCTCAGCATCGAACCGATCACCGATTGTGCAGGAGTTATCAAGACCAGATGTCCATGCCGCCTCAACCGGCTCCTCTGGATGTGGAGGAGCAGTGGCTCTACCTCAAGCTCTCCACTGGTGTCCGAGCTTCTCACCCGATCTTTCAAGGAGCGCCCAGCAGAGGAAGCTCATTTCAGTCGCTTGTATCCAGGACCTCGTTCTTTTAGTCATGACCCAGAGCTCATGAACATAAGTGAATATTGGAATGAAGATTCAACGGTAAATTGAGAGCTTTGCTTTCTCGCTCAGCTCTCTCTTTACCACGATGGTACAGTGACCACATAACGGCAGACACTGCTCGAATCTCATGCTCATATCTTCCCTCACTCGTAAACAAGACCTCACGATGCAGGGCTTGGACAAAATAATTGGAACACTACACTTTTTAATGCTACGATCCACACTGCCCATATCGATAAAATTGGTATGACGAGCATGAAACTGAGCTGGAACACATGGAATGGCCCCAGCTGCTCCTCCACATTGAGAGGAGCCACTGGGCGGAGACCCCGGGGAAGATCTTTGCTTAGACTGCTGCCCCTGCGACCGGTTCCGGATAAGCAGAAGAAAATGGATGAATGAATGAAGGAATGGGCTGAAAGTCTTTGTTTTTGATAAGAACTATCAAGACTCAGTGTTTTCTTTCTTTTTTAAATTACATGTATTTCTGTGTTATATTGACAGAAAAACATGTCCTGAGATTCCAATTGCCCAGAATGAGACAACTTCTGTCTTTGTTTGACATTTTTTTTTCGATAAAATTATAAACCTCTGACATCTGCTGCACTAAGATTCCCACCAGGTAAAAAATTGGGAAGATCTTTACCTTCAGGAGATGAAATAAATGTCTCTGTTGTGTTGTTTAGAAAAGTAACGCTACAACTTCTTAGGTTTAAAACAATACTCTAAATGTGTCTATTTGGCTCTATCGAAATAGCAATGATTTCCTACTTCTAAAATTGTTTCTTCAGCAGCAGTGGATGCAATTTGTTTTTACCTTTCAAAAACACACATGTGAAGGTTTTATTTCACTTATAAATTTATAAATATTTTACTTTAGATGTTATACAGGACGCAGCTACACAAACAAACCTTTTTAATAAAATTGGATTGACCATAAAGTTGCTTAGGAGTTTACTAATTTGTTAGGATTTTAAGATAGACTAACCGCAGGATAAAGTTTAACAGAGTTTATTGAGATAAACAATGATGCTGAAACTTTGTCTTGCTGGGGGCTTGGGCTTCACTCTTGGCTCAGGGTGCTTGGGTGTAGGTGGGCTGGGGCTCGGCTTAGGCTCCTGGGGTGCAGCTGGGTCTGGCCTTGGTTTAGGATTCTAGGATGTAGCAACATCAGAGACAAGTAGAAAACTAGCTAAAAGCTAAAGCATGTTGACAACTACAACAAACAGGCATGGAATCAGAGTAAAAGTGAGACTAAAACGCAGTTCAGTCCAGGTGAAGATGATAAAGCTGATAGGGACCTGGCCACACCAGGAAACCATGAGGTTCTGAGGATTTACAGTTTACTTTTCCTGTATGTTCCTATTGGTTAACATTTAGGTTCTGATCCCATTTCCCATTGTCATTAATGCATCTGACTTTGGTTTGTAGACTTTAGATTTTCTCCATTTGTTGTTTTTAATCTTAATCTTTTAGGTCCACGCTTTCAGTTAATTTGTCTGTCTGTTTCTCTCTTATTTAACATTTTCATTTTTTTTTTAAATTTGGCCACATATACATTTTGTTTTCCATTTTCTGAGGTCATTTTTTTTTCTTTCTTTGTCATTAATGAACCCTGTTTAGTCTGCTGGATTCAGGTTGCCATAAATTTCATTATATGACAGTGATAAATCAAAGTGTGCCACGTTTATAACCTTTGAAGTGAGTAACAACTCTGATCTCCGGGTGTCAGACAGCATGTTTTTCAATGTGGCAATGAGTCAATACCTCTTCCAAGGAGGTCTCTAATGGAATTTGTCTTTTTTACGTTTGTGTGGTTCAAAGCTCATGAGACTGTACATTTACATGCATAGTTAGGCCATATTTTCTAAAGCAGACATTTGAGTCACCGACAGTAAGAACGCTCTAAAAGAAATGCACAAAAGCCTAAAAATGATCAGAAAGTAATTCTCAAACCCAATTATTTGTAGCATTCAGCTGTCAATAATAATAATTATTATTATAATGAGTTTAAGCTGGAAAGCTTTAAAAACTGGAAAACGGATTTTAAAACACCACCTTATTTCTTTGGGACAAAATAAACTAAAAAAAAAAAAAACTAGCAAAAAAAGACTTTTTTTTTTTTTTTATAATAAAACATAACCAATACATATTTACTCCACCTGTTAGAAGCAGATCTAGTCTGTCCAGTGTAAATAAAACAAGTTTAGATCATAGTTGCAGTGAAAGGATTTTTAAGGAAACGTTCAAATATGGCTTGTTTTTTGTTTCTGAAAAATACACATACATGCAGTTTGCTGGGCTCTGCGCTGGAAGAATTATGGTTTCCTGTCTGTTTGCGGAAGGATCTGATGTTTATCTGACTTCAAGCCTGAAAACACAGAAATCCAAGACAGTCTCTGGAACTATTGAAACAAACAAATAGGATTTTGGTTTTGGCAGAGCTCAGAATAATGATGTAACCTGGTAAAAGAAGGTTGAGGAGTTAAAAAAATAAATAAATAAATAATGCCCAAAATACTCGGTTTGTGTGATGTTTTGGTGTGGACAAAAAAAAGATCTAAATGTTTGTTACAATCTGTCAAAAGACGTAACATGTACGATTTGCACCTTTGGGCTTGCTTGTCTGCTTTGAGTGTGTTTTGCACTTGTGTCTGCCTGTCTGTGTTTAGTCCATCTAGGTGTGTGTGTTTGTGTGTATGTGAAATATCTTGCAGCTGCAGAGCAGTTCCATGACTACTGCTCCAAGGATAACAGGGGTGCCGGTAAGGCAGATACCGACACCTGCCCCCTCTGACACAGACACGCATGCATACATGTACTAACTTTGTGAGCTGGAGACTTTCACTGCATCTCTGTTTTTCTATTTCTTTTTTTACACTTTCTTTCTCTCAGTCTTTCTCTCACATGTCTCCTCTCCAAGTTACCCTCAACAACAGCCAGGCCAATTAAGAAATGGCTCTTGAAAGGGTAGCAATTATTCCTTTGCAAGACATACACTGCTTTTGCTTGCCTCCACACATTATTATCTTTCTGGTATCCTACAGTGAGGTGCCCGGCCAACCATTCACTGAAACGCCTTAAACTTCTGCCAGCCTCACTGCTGCTTCTTCTTCTTCTTCTCTCTATCTGGCTGTCTGCACTGATGATGGCAAGATTGCAAAGGACCACAGTTTGAGGCCCGATAGTGAGCAGAGAAACAGAAGATAATGGTTGGATTATTAAACGAAGCCCTGTTGAGAAAAAAATGATTTTTTTTTTCAGACTTTTGCCACTGCCCACACAACCTACTTTTACATTTTTTTAACTTTAGCTTTTTTTCCCCATCTATTTCCACTTTTTCTTACATTTCATGCTTTTTTTTTTTGCCCTGATAATCACCCCTGCCTGTGACATGCAAATGGGAGACAACAGTGTGGGTTTAATGCTAATAAATACTGTGCAAACATTCATTTGGGGAAGCGACTGCTGAGCAAAAAAGAAGGACCGAAACTACTTGAGATGCATGCTGCTCTGTGTTTTTGTTCAGAGCATCACTGTCCAAACGCATATGCAGACTTATTGCACAACATGCACTTCTGAAATAATGCCTCAGCTCAGCTGGCAAGGAAATGGGAGATCTAACAACTAAGGGAGACTGAAATGTCAAAGGACCCAGGTGCTTTTAAATAACTATTCTACCTATATAAATAATAGAAACCTCTCTTGTTGTCATTATAAAAGGCTTTAGTGTGAAAATTGTGTATCGCTGTACCAAAGAAGGAGGTGCAAATGGAAAAAAAGGCAAAGGCTGTAGGTGTCACAGACGTGGGCTCAGTGATGACTCCATCATCCATAAAAGCACATAAGTAGACACCTAAAGGGCTGGATTAAGTGCCCCACTGTGAGAAGATCACCATGGGACATGTAAATCAGCCTGTTAATAACTTCAAACCCCGTGAGTCGCTCATTCTGAATTCCTGGCGAGGAGAATGATAACAGGATGTTAACTAAGGTTGATTAAATCTGAAGAAATGCGTGTTTTTCATTTGTTTTTGCAAATCACAAACCACAACAAGACGAAGTGAATCATTATATGACTTTTTTTTGACAACATTTATGATACCTAAACCAGGTTGTCTCAGAGCACATATTAAGTCTTTTTAGTTCAACACACTTATTTTAGATGTTAAATTAACCTAGTTTTTTCGTTATTATCGGCACAAAAATCTTACTTTAGTTCTTCAGTTTGCTGTGAAAGCAGTTTTCTCCAAGCCGTTTTGCATCATGGTGTTTTTCTTTCTGAGGACACAGCTCTTAAGAAGAAAGATTATGACTAAAAAGTTAAACATTTCCCAAAAACTTTGTGTCATGTCTGTGAGGATTGTGAACCCTGGTTTGGATTTTGTTGTGCTTTTTGATCATGTTCTGTTTTTTTAGTTGTCCTTCAGTCACCAGTTTCAGGTTCATGAACTACAGCTGTCATCATATCTGTTAATTACCCTCAGCCTTTTTAAGTGTCTGGTTTTCAGTTAATCCTTGTCAGGTCATCTGCTCTGCTTTGTCACCTTTTTTTTTTGTTTCTCCATGGTTTTTGTCAATTCAGTTTATTAAATGTTTTACTTTTCTGCCACCAAGCCTGGTCTTCTGCATTTTGGGTCCTCCACCACAACTCGTTTTTTTTTTTTGCCTGAAGTAAAATAACAGTTCAACGTTCGAGCATTTAACAAAGATCTCTCTTTTCATGTTTTATTTACTAAAATGACATCCAACATCAAAACACTTAAAGGGCTCTGCATGTGTAGTGATACATTCACACAGCCCTCAGCAACACACGTTACAGCAGCTTTTTTCAATGAAAACTCTAATTGTGCCATTTGGGCTTCCATGTTCAAAACTCGTGTTCATGCGTAGCTACACAAGGTTTTTAGGATTATTGTAAAAAACACACCATTGACTGGATGTTGCCTGCATGTTTTAAAAAATGTATTTAGCATTTTGTTTTTATAAAGAAGCCTCAATGAGCACATTTTTTATGTAATATGTGTGTTGGTGTTTTGACGTACATTATATATGTTTTATTAAGAACATATGTTGTAAAACAAATCTTTAATCTGGTTAGTTTTCCTTTTTTTTCCCCCCTTTTTACTGATCCGAAAAATGATCCGAACCGTGACTCTAAAACCTTTACACAATCTGAACCGTGAGTTTTGTGATCTGCTACACCCCTAATGTTGGTTATTTGGAGACACTTTGATTTCAGGACAGGCAACATTCTCCAAACACAGGTACAATGCAAAAGATAAAACTGTCACAGCAAAATGCAAATGCATTAGTATTTTTGTTTTGCTATTTGTCCATTTATCGCAAGTCATACCATCATCGCAGATTGTTCTCAAATCGGTCTACTCTGTACTGTCAATCGCATTTTCTTGGAACTGAAGTGACTTTGTCTCTGCAGCCCCACCAGGTGCACGGTTGTTGAGAGAGAAAGCGGTAGAGGGACCTGTGTGGGTTTAGAGGTTATCCGGAGATCTCTTTTAACTTCACACAGCATTACATGCTTTGCACCTGGAAGGATCTCTGCTGCTTGATTGAGGTGAGCAACAACAACCTTGGATTTCCTGGAAGTAACCTTTTCCTCTAAGAATGAACTCTTCATCCCTTCTGTTCTTTCACTAACAGACATGATTTCTTGGGTAAACAAAGCCTTTTACCATCGTTGAGGTGGAGATCACTGTGTGCAACATAGGTCAACTATATTCAAGCCGATAAGTTTATTACAATCAATTAAGAGGTTGTAGTACAATTACATGGCATCTATTCATCGCGTAGCATTTGTGGCTGTTGATGAAAACCTCCTGAGCATGTTTTTCTAGCAACGCTGTAAGAGGGTTGTAGATCACAGAGTTTGGATGAGAAACAGCACAGAGGAAGCTTTCTGCTCTGACAAAGTGTTGTTTGGCCGCATCGCAGCCCCCTCGGGAGATTTCATCCAATTGCTCGTCCACAGTGGATGCCCACACACCTGCACAGATGCAGGCCTGTCTCTCTTCTTAACTTGTCTACGGCTGTCTCTTGTTAAAACTCCTCAGATTTACCTCATGAATTAAAGCTGAACACTTTTGGAATAGTATATAGAAACACCACAAAGTTTGAAGGGATTTCATGAGCAGTATACTTTAAGGTGTTTTTTTTTTTTAAAAATATATATAAAAGTGCGTTTTAAGGACCATTCTGCTTGTGTTTACTGATGCAGAAGCAAATTTGAAAGATACACGATGATCTGTCAAAATGTCAGTCTGTTTATATTGCAACTTGCAAACAAGATTTGGTGTTATCACTCTTGGGATTGATTACTTTCTTTAATTACTGGATCAAACGTTTAATACAATTACTTTACTCATTACCTATTTAAAAAAGTAATTCACTACTCCTAACTTTATTTTTTTTTCGCTCATATACAAAATCTCAGGGGGAAAACAGCTTCGCACAAACAAGAACCTCTTTTCTTTCATTTAAAGGGGGGATTTGAAAAAGAGATTCATAATCTCGGCATGACTTATCTGGTTAAATAAAGGTAAATAAATAAAATTAAGTAAAATATATTTTGTAAGCAATGACCTTGTGCAAGGTACATGGTTCAGACATAACCTGGCTACATAAGAATTCCGATAACAGTTTAAAATAGGACACAAAAATAAGTTACAACACATGTGGTCTAAGCCACTGCTCAAAACCAGATGTGAAAAAATATTGTTACATCTATATTCATGTCTATCAATTCTGAATCTAAGACAGTCTTTTGAAAAAAAAACAAAAAACTATTAAATGCCTCCATGTTCATTTTGACTGAATTTATGTATTCCATTACAATGAGTTGCACCAGTCTATCTCTTTCTCTACGTCTGCCTTTGGTGCACAGTTCTACACTGCTGTGAGTCTACAGAACTATGCACCCCTGCACGCCAGCAGAGCGCATTGTGCGCAAACTCATATTCAAGACTAGTCGTGTGCAGCTTAGAGAGAAAATAAACTAAAACAGGGTGAATTAATATAGAAAAAAACGACTCCCGGGAAAGAGCCGGCTCTTGTCTTGTACACCAAAGAGCCGCTGTAGAGTCGTTTCATTCATTATGACACATCAAAACACGGGGCGGGTCTCTGCTCTGCTAATCGAGTGCTGTCTGTGGAAATGACAGGAATCCTTGGAGCGTCTCTTTTTGTCTCACCTTTGAGCCAGTTTGGAAAGCACTGTAACTGCATTAAAGAGGGCATGTCTGCACTTTGACCAATCCCCAACTCTGGACGCACATTTTTGTGCATATACGCCAGTTACTCAGCTTTAAAAAAAAAAAAAAAAACAACAACTCTGTTTTGTTTAATTTAACCGAGAGAAACTGTATTAGCCTACAAAACCAAAGTAACGAAGTAACAAGGGTTTCTATAGTCCAGTGATTGTAATAAATTGATGAAATTTGAACTGTAATTCGTTACGTTACTCAGTTACCAACAAAAGTAATCAAATTACAGTAATTTGTTACTTTGTAATCCGTTACACCCAACACTGGGGGTTCTTGTAAATCCACTAACAAAGCTAATGTGTAGAATTGTTAAACTGTGTGTGTGTTTTTTTCAAGTGTTATTCATAGGGTTGGTAGTTAGCATAGCATCAATTTTTCTTTTTTTTTTTTTTTTTTAGTAAATCAGTCTGTTTTCTGTGTGGGTTGCAAACAAGGTTGGGCGTTACAGGTAATGTTAATACACCAATGCAGCTACACTTATGTGTAGCTGTGTCAGTCTGTAGTTGTGCCCGAATTCCTGCACTCTTCACTATATACTGCACTGTTACCACGTTCATCATTTTATAGTGCTGTCTGAATCTACAATTTCAAAATCGAGAGCCTCACAAATTTCCCAGAAGTCTCAGCGAAAAACAGGTGTCCATCAATGCTCACTAGATTGGCAAATATACCCACAATACATTGCATTTGAACAATTTCAGTGAAAAAAAAGTTTTTTACTGTAATTATTTTTTCTTTTCTTTATAAACCATTCATGTTTTCATCATTAGAACAGGGCTGCACAGTGGCACAGAGTTTAGCAACTCTTGCCTCACAGCAAGAAGCTTCCCGGTTCAAGTCCTGGCTGGGGGACTTGAAACAGTGTCACCAATGGGGGACCTTTCTATGTGGAGTTTGCATGTTGTCCCCGTGCATGCATGGGTTATTTTCAAGGTACTCCAGCTTCCTTCCACCATCCAAAAACATGTGTCATAGGTTAATTGGTTACTCTAAAACTTGTCCTTAGGTGTGGACAGGAGTGTGCATGGGTGTGTGATTGTGGCCCCTGCAACAGACTGGCAACCAGGTAGAAACAGGGGTGTCCCCTGCCTTCGCCCATGAGTAGCCAGGTTAGGCTCTGGAAACTCTGTGATCCCAAAGGGATAAAGCAATTTGGAAAATGAATGAATTATTAGAACACAGTTTTTTCATAGTCTTAGTAAAATGCTCGTATTTAACATTTTTTTTTTACATTTATTGAAATTGAAATTGAAAAGAAAAGTAGTGAGCACAGTGTCCGAATTGCTTTTAAAATTTAGGGCACTAGATAATCCTGCACTATAGAGTTTTTTAGTAGTTAGGGAGTAGGGAGGGAATTTAGTCATGTGTTACGTGTGACTAACAATGTTGGGTGTTAGCATAGCCACAGTAATGCTTTTTTAAAAGCAGTATCAGTCTGTTTTTGCAAACAAGGTTGGGAGTAACAGGTGTTGTAAATATGTTTGTGTGGCTAATGTGTAGTGTTGTCAGATTGTGTGTTTTGTTTTTGTTTTCTTTTCTTTTTTAAGCGTTACTAAGAAGGTTGCTTTTTTTTTTAGTGGTGTCAGTGTTTTGAAAAAAGGTTGAGAGTTACAGGTATGGGGAATAGCGGCTAACGTGTAGCGTGTTACCCACAAGTTTAAGAGTTATAGTGGACTAATAATGTCTTACTGACTGAAAGACTTCCCTCTGAATCTTTGTCTGGTTTAATGCGCCTCTTGGTGAGTGCCTAACGATCTGATTTCAAAACGAGAACATTCAGGTGCATCTCTTGATCCAGCGCCCCCTATAGTGCAGAAAATACGTTAGGGTATTTGTTTTATACTACAGCAATCATGTCCTCCCTCCTCTTTGACTGTCCCTGAAATTCTCTTTTTTTTCACTTTTTTGCTGCTACTTTTGATTTCTCTATTGGAATAATCTTCCCAGATGAACGGGCTTTCCGAGGAAATTAGCCACAAATAATGAATCAATCACTCTTATCTGCGCCACCGACTTCTTTCCCCCCAAAGAAAAAACACTATTTCCACTAAAGTTTTAATCATATAATCATTCTACATGGAACAAGATTTAAGGGACTCATTAATTATCTTGCTGTCAGACAGCGAAGCCACTCTCCTCCAGAAGATGAAGATGCTAAAGTACATAAAAGCAGTATATAAATGTACAGAGAAGAGAGGTCGGGTCTAAATATGTTACGTAAAGATTTAAAGTCCTGCAGTCGCCAAGTGGAACAGAAATTTGGTGTCAGCATAGTATTTGCTGTCAGCCAGCAGTTTAAATAAATGGCCACTTCTTGCCCTGTCCAACGAGCCTGCTAATTGTATTTTCTCTTACTTGGTGGCCTTTTGTTGGGCTCCATCAGTCTTTTGTGGCATGTATGAAATGACAGTCCACCTAGTTGACATTGTGAATGGTAGTCAGGTCGAGCCCCTGCTCGCCGCTCAGGCCAAGAGGTTGGCTCAAACATTTCGCTTCGCCTCATTAATTCTCTCGAAAAAAGAGGTAGGCAAGACTTCCATTATTGTTTGCTGTGTGCCACTTCCTCTGCAAAATATAAGTGAGGACCAGGGAAATGTCTTTTCTGTTAATTTCGTGAGCAATGGCAGAGTTACCATCAACATCTTTTAGAGGTTTTTTTTTTTTGTAAGTCTTATTGAATGGAAGAGTGCCACAAAAAAGTGCCCAGAATATCAACTAAGCATCGTGTAACAACAGCATCCTTTGAGCAATTTACATTTTCGCTGCCCCACGCTGGGAAGCAGATTGCAAACATTTCCGAGTCAGACGCAGACTTTTCCTTTGACATTTGGAGCATAATGTCTCCATTTTACGGAAGCTGCTGCGACATTTTCCCCCCATTAGGATGTTAAAATACAATTTTTTATGAAAAGAAAACTCCAAAGCATTATATTTAGCATTTCTCTTTGATAATTCCCTAGAAAGGAACTTCAGGAAAACAGGCCTACAAAGACGTGGGGGAATTGTCAAGTTCACAAATGACACGTTATGGCCCAAATCAGACCAAACTCATTTCTTGTTTTCAAATGTCAGCGCAACACTGTGTGAATACAAACGTTTAACATTTAATGGCAAATAATAGAAGGTGGACAAGGCATTTGTAGTACTGACATTTTAGATCAGTGCTCATAATGTGTCCTGGGGAAGCTGTAAACCTGCTAATGTGTTAGTGGGTCTCAACGGCCCAGAATAAATTGGAGAGAAAAGCAGAAAGGGGAGTAAGGGAGCCGGAGAGCAGCTGAAGGGGGAGGAAAAAAAGAGGAAAGAGAAGGAGGAAGATGAAAAAGAAGAGAAAAGAAGCAATGAGTGTTTTGTTTAAGCTGTTTTTTTTTTTTTTTTCCAAAAGAAATTCTCAGCGAAGAGAGCTGCAGGAACAGAGAATTACAGGGGAAGAGAAATTGCTATTGTCCCAGGCAAAGACAGTGGTAAATGGCAAGTCATTTTGCAGTAATTTACAAATCGCGGAGTGGAAACAAAATTAGATTAAGAGGGTCTGTTGAAATGGACCTGATAAACATCACTATTAATTATGTTGCTGTCAAGAGAAAAGATTATTTCTTTTTGTGGGAGAGAGTGAAACCATGACACAGGTGATTGCTCCAGAATTTTAGGGGACTCATTTTTCCTGGGCACGTGCACATTTAAGCACAACAGCAGGGGAACTAGTCATTCAATCAAGCGTTGCTAATGTCTACATTATTATACAGGGCGATAAGGGCTTAACCTGACCTATGGGAAAGAACAATCACAGTTAATGTCACTGTGTTACGACTGACATTGATGGTGGAGGCATTGCTCGCCATGCTCTGATTAGCTGCAAAGTTGTTGACACTAAAGCTATAGGTGAGCACGCAAACAAATGCTTCCCTTAATAATCACTGGCACAACATTACTCAACAAACGTAGGCTTCCTTTATAAAAAAAGGAGGAACTTTTTGCCACATTGCTCACACATCCTTCATTCTGTTGTAACTCAAAGACAACAATGCAAGGCCAAACTGCAAATATATACAAAAGCAATTTCATAAAAAGAAAATTGAACTTATGCGAGCTCTAAGTTTGGAGATCAACACTATACCAGAGCACACAAATTCTACCCCCCCCTGCTGCAGGACCGTGGATCAGATATCAGAGAGCATACTCAGGTGAATCAATACTTCCAGATGAAGCAACCCGCCATGCCACTGTATAATCCCAGCTGGATGGGTCAGAATGACCAAGAACTATATCCAAGGTCCAGGTGAATACTCTATTCCGTGGGTGTCGATTAAAATGTGATAACGCACGCCTAAAAAGAAGTTCCAATCTCATAAGACGCACGTGCTACATTACTGGGCTGACCTAAATAGCAGTTATTAACTAGAACAACAAAACTTGAAACTTAGTAGACAGTAGACAAGACATGAGGGATTTTACAGTTTCCTTTAATCTGTTTGGTGAAATTGATCATTTTGACGATGGATTCAGCAGAAAAAAAAAAAAAAGAGATTATAGATACAAGGAGATGACACTGAGGAATTAAACTATTTAGACTTTGTTTCTTTAAAACAAACTTTTGCTTCATCTAGACAAAAACAAGCAATGAGAGGTGAACTTTTCCTACGAACTGATGCTTTGTTTAACTCATGACCTTCTAGAAATACAACACTTTCCTCTGCTGCTGCAGAGCGAGGTCAGTGCGAGCTCTGTAGCTGGTACAATGACAATACATCGCACCGTGTCCTAAATAGTCCTTTTTTGTGAAAAAAAAAAAACAAAAACTATTCAAAACTAAAAAGTATCAAGGTTAAAGTTCTAATAATTGTCTAATAAAAGTTTTTATGTCTTCTGTAATGGGATATGCGGGGTAATGCCCTTTGAGGTGTGCATTATCACAAGTCAGAAGCTGGTTGCTTCCACAAAGTCGGGCATTATACCTTACAATTATGACAACACCAAAAACACAATTTAAAAAAAAGCCAACTTTTTTTTCCTTTTTTAATAGACGTGTACATGCTCATATATAACCTTTTCCAACTTTTGTATGTTTTTAAGGTCTTTTGACAGCAGCTTTGAGTAGTCCTGGAACTGCAAGATATTTTATCACGAAAATGTGCAGTTTGAGAAAATTTGAAAAAAAGAAGAGAAAGATGCTGGCATGATGACTTGTTCTTTTTTTTATTTGTTATTTTTTTGAAGATGTGCAGTTTTAACATTTTGTTTAATATTCTTAGCTATTGATGTCTCCCACAATGAAAAAGTTATGGAAACAAATGTGCTTTCACTTTTTTTGTCAGGTATTCATTGCAAGAAGGTTTTCTGAATTTAAATAAAAGTCTATAATTCACCTAGTGGGCAATGGCTTTCCTGAAAGGTCAAGCAGTTAATCTTTCCTTCTATATAAGCCTGTTATGATAATCGTTTTAGCCTTTCAGCCAGTGTTGTCTCTTTAGTTTCACTTTGTTCTGTTAAGATATAAAAGACTGTTTTTCATTATGCAGAAAAGAAAAAAAAAAATGTTACAAAAAAAAAAGCTTAAAATGAAACAAATGAAACAAGACGAAAAAAAAAATGTGGACAATGAGCAAAGCAATTATGTTTTGGAAGCAATAGCCACTGTAGCTGGTATTTGCTCCAGTTAATATGTTCTATTCTGTAAGGAAAGATTGTTTCTGTCTTAAAGACCCACTGTTTCCAACAACGTTTTTTGCATCTGCTCCAAATTTTAATAACAACAATTTGAGTAAAGAAATACTCATAAATGCGATTTTAAGCCTAACTTTCCTCTTATAAATCCTCCTTTATCAGAAAAATGCCACAAAAACATGTTCAAATAACCAAAATACAGTTTAAATCGGATTGAGTCTTCAAGTATGCAGACAAAATCAATAAATTCTCCTTTTTTTCCTGCATGCATGTTGCAATGCACAGTGGTGTCTTGTAAGACAAGTTGGGGACAACACTTGGTTTACTTTGTGCCTGTCACTCGTCCACACATCACACACCCTGCTTGCTGACAGGAGGTGCTCGTGTTCCATCACTTTCCATCTACTTGGCAGGTTATCCCCAAGTCATTAAGCCAATGCACGAGCAATCAGGTGGGAAAGTAGGAGTCTGTGGGTGTAGAGTGGGAGGGGACGGGGCCGGCCCCAGTGCGCCATCCAGAGGACGACATCTGGCAAGGCAGCACACCCAGGTCAGGCTATCTGAGGAAAGAGCACTTCAGCGAGCACTTCATAGATAGCTCACTGTCTGTCCCTGGCAGCTTGTCATACATCATCACTGAGCAGTGATGTCAGGTGGGAACGTGATTCATTTTTCTTTACCATTCTGAGAAATAAGGCCTATAAATCATTCTAAGCTTTGTCTTGTGCACAGGTTCTCCTTTTCGACCAATGTGACAAATCTTATTTGGTCCCCCTGCCTGGCCTGGACCTTGTTTTGCACCTCGTGTGGCACAGAAAGAAGTCATGTGCCAAACAGGGAACTTAGCGAGTCTACCAGAAGACAGATGTTAGTCACTTGCACATGACTGTAAATACCTTTCTCAGAAAAATAGCAAAATGTGTCAAGACAGGGAAAAGCTGCGCACACATATTCAGAAACGATTAACACGTTGTTCATAACTCTAATTGTTACTATGGCCATCTGTCATTTTTTAAAGTGTGACAGGGAGAGAAAGATGCTCAGACAGGATCAAAGTGAACATGCTGATGGAGTGTCATCCGAGTCAGTGGATGTGAAGGATTCCAGTGCACTACCATACCCGTAGACTACATCCCATTTAATATGTCTGCAGTGATAAGGACACCGGTGATAGGAGGCAGACTGCAGAATGTCAGACAGGCGTCCGGTTATGAAAAGCTTTTCTGTTAATTTTGCAGACGCCGTGCTGTTTTTTGTGAGTAATTTGACTTATGTTTGACAAGACTTTCCACTTTCATTCTCCTTGCAAGAAAGCGAGATTAATGGAGGCTTTTACAAAAGTACAGCAAGAGAAGTACAGACTTTCATGTAAATAAAAACAAAAACACAAGACCTGATGTGTGTTATGAGGAGCCATGAAAATTGATGTAACTACAATTAAATGTAATGAAAATTTGAAATATTCACACCCTTTCAAAGGTACAAAAATATATATATTTTTCTTATTTAAAAGTATTAACTACAACCTTGATAACACAGCACATCAAACCTTTGTATTTAGACATTTCTGGGTTTTTAAGTATTCTTGTAGGAAAAGTAAAATGTCAGGTTATTTTTAACCTAAATCAAAAAACACCTAAAAAGATGTTAATTTTAGGCTCACTCCTATGTCAGTTGTGTTCTTGGTGTTTTACACATGTTCTTAGGGCATTTTTTCTGATGATGGAGGACATTAATTAGATATTATTTATATATATATATAAAGAAAATGAATCTTCATATTGCGTTTCATCTCCTATATCGCTTAGACCCTTTTGTGGTCACGGAGCTGCCGGAGCCTAACCCGGCCACTCATGGCTGAAGGCAGGGGACACCCCTGGACAGGTTGCCAGTTTGTCGCAGCGGCCACAATCACACACACTAACATTGGGACAATTTAGAGTGACCAATTGACCTACGCAACATGTTTTTGGGCAGTGGGAGCAAGCCAGCGTCCCTGTAGAAAACCCACGCATGCACAGGGAGAACATCCAAACTCCACATGGAAAGGTCCCCCATTGACGACACTGTTTCAAGTCCCCCAGCTGGGACTTGACCTGGTGACCTTCTTGTTGTGAGGCAAGAGTTGCTAACCACTGTCCCACCGTGCAGCCCTTTCTTAGTATTTCTTTAATCAAATTGTTGTGAACATTTTTGTTTTTTTTCAAATAGCATTTTCTCATCTGCTGCTTTTTCACAACGATTTGAATAAAGAAATACTAAGTAATTCCTTGAATCAAATTGTTGTGAATCAGGAGCAAATTAGAAAATGCTGTTGAAAAATTTTGTATTTGTGATTTAGAAAATACGCTGCGCGGCAGATTCCATGTCCTGCTCCATGTTCCATCCCAATGGTCCCACTCACACAATTCAAAGGTAGTTTTCAAAGGCAGCCACCATGCCGAAACTATGTCCTAGAAAACATCACAGTTTTGTTTTATTTTATTTTGGTTAAATGTGTCATAATTATATTTAAAATGCCACTGGGAACGCTTTTAAAATAGATTAAAATATGATCGGAGTGGGTCCTCAAGTAATGATGGATAATCTAGATATGATATATATATATATATATTTGCATATTTTTAGTTTAAAGGAACATCTTGAAATTTCAAAAACTCTATCGCTAGTCCAAAAAATATTGATTATGTCATCATATGCATGAAGATAATCAAGTCCTATCCGGAACTGAACTGTGAATTGAAATGATCCATAAAGAGATGTCTCTTTACTTGTTGAAAATGTAATTTAAACATAGGATACAGTTGCTCATTAGACCTAAAGATCTTTAGTAAGTTTTACTGAAAATGTACTGAGTTTGTTAACCTTTGATCTAAAAACAATTAACTTCATCTGCTCATCTGTCATGTGGGGCCAATGTTCTTCAGAGAGAGAGAGAGAGAGAGAGAGAGATCTGGGGAGGGAGCAGATTTGAAGGCAGACCAGGATCAGGGCCTCATTGTCACTACCCTGGTTTGTTTGTTCCTCTGTTTCTTCTTTTTGTCCTCCCCAGTCTTATACTGCTGGGTTTTGTTATTTTGGGGTTGGGCCTTGGTAGCCTTTACTTGCAGGCTTTGTTTCTTTTGAAAAGTTAGACTTTGTTAGGTATCCCTAATTTAGCTGCTGACTCGGATGGTCGGAGTGGCTGAGTCAGCTGTCTCGGAAATTTTTTTAATGTTTGGCCTGGGTTCCAATCCCTTTGTTATGCTTTTTTCTTTTTTTTTCTTTTGCTTTCTAATCATTTTTCTTTTGCTTTACAAGACACAGATTTTCTTCTGCTTTCCAACAAACTGTGTTCCCAATTTTCCTTGTGTCCATTTTCCATATGTTATGATCCCCTTGGTCATTTCTCCTGGACTGAGGCATTTTTCCCTGTCGGGGTCGTAACACCCTTTCACATCGGAGATGTCGCAGGGGAACTCTAAATAACACATGCAATGTCACCTACCGTAATCCCTCAACAGTTAACGGGATAAACGGGAATCAACTGATTTTGATGGAGAGAAAAAATGGCTTTTCATATTGGCTTTACATGGAGTGTGATGTGTGTGAGAAGTGTGATGGTGCCCATTTTTAAGAATAAGGGAGATGTGCAGAGTTGCAACTACAGAGGAATAAAACTGATGAGCCATACAATGAAGGTATGGGAAAGAGTAGTTGAAGTAGACAAAGAGCAGAAGTGAACATTTGTGAGCAGCAGTATGGTTTCATGCCAGAAAAGAGCTCTACAAATCCAATATGTGCTTCAGGGTGTTGAAAGAGAACTGCAGAGAAGGTCAGAGAGTTACGCTGCGTTTGTAGATCTGGAGAAAGCTTATGACAGACTGCCCAACTGTGGTATTGTATTAGGAAGTAGCAGTGCAGGACATGTATGAGGGCTGTAAGAGAGTGGTGAGGTGTGAGGAGTTCAAGACGGTATTACATCAGGGATCAGCTCTGAGCCTCTTCCTCTTTGCAATGCTGATGGACAGCCTGACGAATCGGTTAGACAGGAATCACCATGGAGTATGACATTTGCAGATGATATTGTGATTTGTTGCGAGAGCAGGAAACAGGCGGAGGAGAAGCTGGAGAGGTGGAGGTTTAACCTGGAAAGGAGAGCAATGAAGGTTAGCTGCAGCAAGACGGAGTACATGTGTGTGTGAATGAGAGCGACCCAAGTGGAAGACTGAGGTTACAGGGAGAAGATATAAAGAAGGTGGAGGATTTGAAGTATCTACAGTCAACAGTTCAGAGTAAAGGAGAGTGTGGAAAAGAAGTGAAGAAGTGAGGGCAGGCAGGTTGGAATGGATGGAATGGTGTGTCAGGTGTGATGTGTGAGAGTTTCAGCTCAAATGAACGGAAAGGTGAACAAACCTGTGGTGAGAGCAGCTGTGTTGTTCAGCCTAGAGACAGCGGCGCTAAGGAAAAGACTGGAATCAGAACTGGAGGAAGCAGAGATGAAGATGCTGAGGTTCTCTTTGGGAGTGACCATGATGGACAGGACCAGAAATGAGTACATCAGAGGGACAGCACATTTTAGAGGTTTTGGAGATAAAGTCATAGAGAGGCCAGACTGAGATGGTTCAGACATGTCCAGAGGAGAGACAATGAATATATTGGAAGAAGGATGCTGAGTCTAGAACTGCCAGGAAAGAAGTCTAGAGAAAGACCAAAGAGGAGGTTTATGGATGCAGAGAACAGATATGGTGTTAGAGTAGTGGATGCAAAAGACAGGGTTAGATGGAGGAAGGGGATTCCCTGTGGTGTCCCTGATGGGAAAAAACTGAAAGGAGATTTTTTTCAGCTTCAAAAAATATTCTTTTTTTTTTATCCAAAAAGTAAACATATATGTAATTAATTACACTGTATTTTAAAACTATGTTTGTAAAAACCTAAATTTATCTGAAAAATTGCCCACATCTTTCTGTTTTATCCTCAATGGTACAAGATTTTTTTTCTTCACAATTGTATTTACTGACATCAAATCCCAATCTAAACAAAAGTAGTTCACAAATGTCAGCTGGAGTTTTTAGAGCACCATGTTTTACTCTCCGGACTGGCATTTTAGAAAAGTGTTTTACAATTCATGGCAACGTGGTTCAGTGTCTTGCCCATAGGCACAAGAAAATGTGTTTTGGAGTTTGAACTCAACTGATCTGAGGACAGCTGTTCAGCCCACTGAGCTGAAGCTCAGCTAACTCCGTTGTGAACAGGAAGATCAGAGACATCAGACCTAATAACACAGTGGAGGTGAAGGTTCAATTTAGTGGGACCCAATGCCTCCCTGCTTGACACTCAGCATTAAGGTAGGATTGGGGGAGTTAAACCACCAAATGGAAACTGAGTGCAGCTGTGACCGTAGCCTACCATTCGGCCAGAGGACAGGCCAAATGTGGAGAACAAATTTCACACACCCAGATGTGGCAACTGATATGATCTTATCTTGAACTTTAACCTGACAGGTTTTCTTTTTTGTTGTCGTTGCTCCTTAATAATAATAATAATGATAAAAAAAACTTTATTCTAACAGGCATGATCAGCACTGTTTAAATTAACTTGGTAAGGCTTGTATTAGAAAAAAAAAAAAAAAAAAAAAAAAAAACTAGCTGTATCGCAGTTTCCCAAACTCAAATGAGCAACAGACTATGACAGTTGCTTTCAGGCTGACAATATTTACAAAGAGAAAGCCAATGAAGATGTGAAATTTCAAGCCAAGAATACAAAACAACACATTTTTGCCAGATTTTACCCATAATTCCCAATTGGGCAAAAAATCTGGGGATGGTCCGAATGGCTAATTGGTACAAAAATCTGTTCGTGTGAGGGGTGAAAATGTAAATCTGCAAGTCTGAGAGAAGAACAGACCAAACAATCGGTTGTGTTGTGTGACTTGACATTTTAACCTAACATGTTGCCAACTAGCAAAAGTATAAAAAGTGTCAAAACATAATGGAAAGTAGTAGGAATATCAAAGCGTATGTGTTGGGTAGAGCACAGTAAAGCAGAACTGAGCCACAGAAATCTGGAAGTATTTTATCAAGTTGTGAAAAAGAAAGCTCACATTTCATGAAAGCTTTATGGAATGTTGGGTAAGTTTCTTCTAATAAGTAATTGATTACTTTACTTAGTTACTGGATCAAACATTGTATACAATTACTTATTACAGTCATTACCTAATTGAAAAAGTAATTCACTTACTTTACTTTTTTCCACTCATACAAATTCTCAAGGGAAAAACAGCTTCGCACAAACAAGATTCTCTTGTCTTTCATTTAACAGGGCTCCTTTGAAAAAGAGGACGTTTGTGGTTAAATAAAAAATAAGTTACTTTTATGGTCTAAGCTACTGATCAAAGTCAGATGTGGAAAAAAAATGTTACGTTTCTATTCATTTTTATATTAATCTCTATCAAATGTGAAACTAAGCCAGTCTTTTGAAAATTAAAAAAGTATTAAATGTCTCTATGTTCATTTTGACTGAATGTATGTATTCCATTACAATGAGTTGCACAGGTCTATCTCTTTCTCTACATCTGCCTTTAGTGCACAGCTCTGCACTGCTGTGAGTCAACAGAACTATGTACCTCTGCACGCCCGCAGAGCGCATTGTGCGCAAACTCATATTGAAGACTAGTCATGTGTCGCTTAGAGAGAAAAATAACTAAACAGGGTGAATTATTATAGGAAAAAAAACAGCTCCCAGGAAGGACGGATGTGTGATTTGGTGTGGATTTTAGACACATCTTTTCGAGCATGATAAGAAGTCCCAGTCATATTTTGGAGGTTTCTTTCTCTGTGATCTTATTAATTTTTGTGAGGGTCATTCATTAAGTCCAAAAATTAATTTTCACCGATACTAGATGTGTGTTAATTTTGTTGAGTTTTCGAGTGAGTGGGGCAAGTGTGACATTTTTTTCTCAAAGGCTTAGTTGGAAAGAAGAATTGCGAAAACAATCTGGTTCTTCCAGTCCAGGACTACTGTGGGCCATAAAACAAGACGAGTATTTCAAGCCTTTTCTTTTCTTCCTTTGGGTTTAATTGGCGGGTGGCATCCTACGTTTATTTAAAGCCTTTCTAATGAAACTTCCTTGTTAAGTGCAGCAGAGCGGAGGACATTGTGGCAGAGTGGGACTGAAGAATCCTTCCCCTGATTGTTGATGGAGCGAAGGGGTGCTGTAGCCAGGTGGACACAATCAGCACCTAAGCACTCTCCCAAGCCATGCCCTTTGCACACACACAGCAAAGCGGAAAAAGCAAAGAAGGAAAGTTGCAGAAAAGTTTAAGATATTTCTTTTTTTAAAAAGCAAGAATAAGATTTTTGTCATAATGTTTCATTTTATCCTTCCCGTGTAAACCTGAAAACTCACCGAGTTGTGAGCTGCACCTCTATGCTCCACTTTTTTGAGTGTATTTTTATAAGCTCCTAATTGATTTCTCTTTCCCTGTGGAAATTACTTATTCTCGTGAGCTTCCTATACCCCCCTCCCCTCCCTTAACCTCATGATACCGATCTTTTTTAATTAAGTAATGACTTTCAAATGAATCTAAGATCATGTGTGAGAGAAGGCACTTATCCTTAAAAGTATCTCAAGCTTGATGGATTAATTGAAGGGGAAGTAGGGCATGTGTCTTGTGCATTAACAATCCCCTCCATTGTCATAAGGAAGAGACATAATGGAGCAGCACAGATAGGGAGATCTGCACTTGCAGATTGTCCAGTTTATGACATGACAAGACAAAAAGTTGCACTTGAGTGGGATGTAGTTAGTTTCAGTTATGGTACCTTTACATGTGCATCTGTCTTGCAATGGGGAAAAAGTGAGTCAATTTTCAGCTGTGCCAAAATCCATATTCACTGTAACACTACTGCTCCACACTCCCTAGTGAGCTCAACAAATGTCACACAATCAACCACAACATTTATTCCTGGACTAAACCAAGTGAGACCAATCAATTGAGCTGCTCTGTGGTCAGAGCCCCTGTCAAAAGGAAGTATGGACCGTTTTTTTTTCTCAAAAGAAAAAAAAAGATGGAACATAAAATGAAATCACAGCAGAGAAGTCAGAGAAAGTGACGTGAATAAAGTTTTTCTTCTTTTCTCTTCTCTCTGTCTCCCTTATTTTTCTTTTCTTGTGGTTGCACAAAAGACGTGAGTGTTTCCACTTCCATTTCCTGATCTTGAGCTTCTCTTTTCTCTCATCAGCGTGCCGCGATGATTAAGCCAGATTGCATGACTAAATAGTCAAGCAGAGCTTACTCTATTTGATATTTATATTCCCATTGAAGTGCTCTTGTTCCTGAAGTTTTAATTGGATGCTAATAAATAAATCATCCAGTCTCTTCCTCAACAGATGTGCAAGGGAACGCTATGCCGCATAATATCTGTCTGCTTTGCAGGTGTGCGTGCATGCCTTGTGTCACTGGTGCATGGGATGAGATGTACCAGCCAGGCCCCCTTAATCTCTTGTGCGGGGGCTCAGTGAAACTCGACAAAACAAACATAAAGATGTGATAGGATATGAGATTAATTTCTGTTTTTTCGCTCTTGTTTTATGCGGGAATGTTTACTTTTTTGACACGTTGCAGGAAGCGAAAATCTAATTTAATTTTTGGAAACTAGAAAAAATAGGAAACTCACCGATAATATTCACAAATGTGCATGATTTATTGTGGTTGGGGGAGAAAAGAAAGAGAAGTTTTATGCACAGTATTTAAGAGAATTAAGAAGAAAATAGAAACTTTGACCACATAGACCAACAGCAAAAAGTCTCAAAAAGAATGAAAAGAAATTGTTTGTCAATGCTCTTCTGTATGGTATCTTTACAAAAAAAAACAAGGACGCAACAGCTATTGGTATTACATTTATGCAATCTAGTCCTTGCTGAAAGAAATTGCACTGATTCGTTCCCTTCTCACTGGTAGATGAGTAAGAGATATTTACATTGAGCTGACTATTATAGGAACTTATGGTTGCTGTTACTAGAAGATACTTTTAAAGCCATTATTCTGAAGAAGGTATTAAAGAAAAAAAAATAACGTTACCAATCTGTAAGATGTGAGAAGTTGTCACACTTATCAAATGGCAAGTACTATGTTTATTTATATATTTTGAGCAAAACATTTTTTATCATAATTTTATGTATTTATGATCAACATTATCTTACATATAAATAAATATCTGCATCCATGTTCTTCAGAATGACTGAGGAAAAGTTTCTCTGACCCTGTCTGAAACTGTCACGTTTACACTCTGCAAGTTTCTGACTGTTTTCGGGTTCCATGTACATATACCTATTATGAATGTGTGATGAAGGTTAAAACTAGGTTGAATTTTGACCAGACAGGGACTCGAATTTGGCAGTGAGTCATGGGTGAGGTCCTTTTCACTACACAAAGATGCTAACCATTTGAACATTGATCATGGATAAAGTAATATTTGCACTGCTTCAGCATTTCGCACCAGAGGGACATACATGTGTAACAGGTATAGCGACAGTCCAGTATGAACAACATGGGCTAAACATGCTGTCAAGAATGTGCCTCACATGCTTCGTGTGAATGTAGCATGAGGATAAACTAGATGCAACCAATATTTCTGACAGTAGACAGTGTGAAAAACGAAAGTAACCCGGCTCCCATTAAAAAGGGGCGGAGCAAGCAGGTGTTTTTATCAGAGGGCTAATTCTGCCTTTTGATGAGTTGGAACAATCTCACTGCTTCCAGTCAATTTGGTTGCATTAATGTGAACTAAGGTAGCACTTTACACTGCATTGACTTAGCAAAAAACAAATCCAAGTACAAGGAATTGGAAAAAAAAGGTTTAATACATGTCCACAGTCATTCTTTTCTACCCAAGACAGTCTAGTAACTTGCCAATGTCTGGCAGCAAGAGCAAGGCCTGAAAGCCTCCAGGTGATGATGGTAATTAGCAGCAGATGTGCAGCAGACATGGGAGGAGCTAATTGGAACCTGCAAACAAACACACACCGATACACACATGTTTTGTCACACACAAAGAAAGAGGAAAAGCAGGAAGAGAGGGGCAACATGGCAGGCCATAAAAGCAAAGGATAAATCTGGGGAGTGTGTGTCCTGCCAGGTTTTTAGCCTTACTGCGGTTTTTTGCCAAAACATTGTCCAGTGGGTGGACTAACAGTTAGCTCACCGTGCTAATTATGCCTAGTTAAAATGATTCAAACAAACAAGAGAGACCAAAGACATCAACTTGAAAATTTGGTGAAAGGAAATATGCTGCATGTTCTTGTACAAAAGGGTGCCAAGTCATTGAAAATGTACAGTCTGAAGATTAAAGAATTTCAAGCACTGAAACTTTGAGCTTTTGTTGGAAGAAACAAAAACAAAATGTTGTAAAAGCGGTAGTTTTGACAAAAATATCGTCCTTCTTCTTTTGCTTTCTTATGTTTTCTGCTGTGAATAGTTAAGTCAAAAGATGACTGCTGATTATATTTGACCCTGATCCCAAAGCTTTTAACTTGAAGTCAGATCTTATGTCTTGTTCAAAGTTATCTGAATCTTTTTGTTAGAGTCTATACGATCACCCATCTTGTTTTGTTTTCATAGATTGCAGGCCTTTAGAAACACTTTTTATCCTTTACTCGACTCTTTGCTTTAGCAGAAAATCTGAGTTTCAAACTATTAGTTTAAGCATGGCTCTGACTTTGAATGGTTTAACTTACATAAATGTTGATAAATGACCTTAATGGATAATCAAGTTCAGAGAAAGTTAGCAATTTCGCAGGAGATGAATCATCATCTTCACACCACGCATGTGATGTGAGTTCAAGAACACGCTGTGCGGGTGTTTTTCTACAAACTTTTAAGATACGGTGGACTGTCACTGCAAGTGCAGGTACTCCTAATTGAAAGAGGTTTGTTGGGAAATGTTGAAGTGGTGCAAATCTTGCAAGTGTTGCTCCAGGCTTTTTCTTTCACAGCTTTATTCCGATGTACAGTATACCAAAGACTTGGTGTCATTTAATTTCAGCACAAACCGCAATGAATAATTTCTCCTTCACGATACGATTTCAAACAGTAGACACTTCTATGAGTTGAAAAGGATCTCATCCATACGTCACTAATAGATCCAAGTTCCTTATTGGTCAAAGTTTAATTGGTTTAACTTTGAATGCACATTTATTGGCAGCATGTTTTCTACATAGAGCTCAAGAACATACTTAAAAACTTGCTAGCAATCCTTGAACGCTGGAGTCTTGAAAGCGAAAAACTCAAAACACACATTTACTCATGTTTACAAAGACTTTTTTTTTTTCATTATGGGTGCCCAGATAGCTCAGTTAGTTAAGTGTGGAACTGGTGCATGGAAACACGGTTTGATTCCCAGGAGACACGATGACCCAAATCCACTGTGGGTCTCAACGAAAGATCCTTCACGCTACTGTCTAACAATGTAGCAACAAGTCTGGGTCTCCTTTTGGGTCTCCAGCCTGGACAAAAGTATGGCATCAGGAAAGGCACCCTGCGTAAAATCTCTGCAAAAACCAAATTTGCGAATAAGTTAAAGTTATTTAACTGTAGCAACTCATAGAGGGAAAGGAAAGGTGGACAGCAATGTTTTCTGCTATTTCCTGAGGTCACTGTCCAAATGGTCTTTACAGAAGTGTAGTGGCCCCAGTGTATTCGTGGAGATACACACTCTTTTTGCTTTTCTTTTTTTTTTATCTCATAAAATCAGAATAATTATCTCAAAAAAAGAACATAGTTGTATTGCCAAGAGTCCCTTTCATCTTTACCCAGAATTACCTATCATCACAGGTAAGAAGAAAAAGAGTGTCATTGAAAGAAGTACAAGTAAACTTTCCTTTCAGACTAACTTAATTACAACATTCCAAGAATGTATTCAAGAAAATGCATATTTACAAATTATCTTAAATAAAATAAAAATGTGCATTCTTTGAAGATAACCATACATATTTACTTAGTTTATATTAATGGTGAAAAAGAAGGACTTTGTACTGCTGGCAGGCATAGCAAAAAAGATATGACAAAGTTTGTAAGGGTTTTATAGACCTTAAAAAGGTTGCAATAGAAATAATTATCATCAAATATATGTTTTCAGCTACGCATGTCTCATTTAACCAAGTTGTGAACAGTACTGGAGTTTGATGATTTGTTTACCTTGTGACAAGTCTGCACCAAAGATTGTTGTCTTTATTCATCCCGACAGATACAGTTGCTATTCACTCTCTGCTCACATTCATCCAAAGTACCAAAAACAAAATGATGGAAATCTGTGTTTTTTAAACATAAATACAGAAAAAACAAAACAGAAAAAAAAGATTATTTTCCACATTATAAGCACATGTTCAATGAATTGTTTATTTTTGAACTTGTCTCATATAAGGCACACCAAACTATAAGACACATCAAATGAGACAAATGAGTCAGAGATAAGTCTGTCAGTTAGACTTTATTAATTGTGTTCACAGTAATTATAGAAACTTGTTTGTAATGTTAACCACACTAGAAGCGTTAGCCATGTTAGTGAATTTACAATAGCAGGAACTCCTAACCTCGTTTGCAATCATTTCAAAAATAGATACCAATAAAACAAATGTTGCTGTAACTATGGTAACTCCCGACCTATAACATGTAAAAAAATTGAAAGAAAGAAAAACAGTCCGACACCACTACAGGTTAGAGTATAGGTATAAAAAGACCGACTGAAATTTTGACAAAGTGCTGTATTCCTCTCAAAATCACGTCGGCATCAGTAAGCACCACCAGAATTATTCCCTATACCAAATTTTTCAGAGTGTAAATCGAGTGCCTGATTTACTATGATTTTTTAAAAATAAACAGGCTAACATATATTTGCTTTTTTCCCACTAAGAACAGCTAGAGGGCACTGTAGGTATGTGCCTTTGTATTTGCAATGCAGAAGAAGGGCCATTAAGGCTCAGTCGGATCAGTTGGTGCAAAACCAACCTGAAAATCCTGAACGTTATGAGGCTAAAACATTGATGGTAGCTTCTCCCACACATGGCTGGAGCGTCTAGTTAATGAACACATTTTTGGACACACGTTGAGCAGTGAATTTGACATGCATCTAAAGAAAAGCAAATTTGACTTAAGTATTGCACTTGATGTGAACGCCGCATTATGCATCATGCTTTTCTCCCAAAAGTGCAACTTATATTCCAGCGCACCTATGTATAATTTTTTCGTCTTTAGAATGCTTTTTTTTTTTAGCCGCTGTGACTTATACTCCCAAAAGTAAAAATGTAAAAATGCTCCAGATTATAAGGTGCACTGTTGTTTTTTTTTAGAAAGAAATAAAGCTTTTAAGTGCACTTTATAGTGTGGAAAACACAGCAATCCAGCCTTAACTGCTGTTCATTATTCTTTTAAGGGTATTCCGTCACAGTCACCTCGTCCTGTGCCTGCTTATTAATTTAAAATTATTTGCTCTACCTCCAGGGAAAGATAAATGCCAGTTGCAGAGACAGGGCAATGGAAAACCTAGGAGACTATTATAAAGCCTCCCTCCTAACCTCTTTTGCCATAGCTTAATAAGAACCTTACACTACAGAGGTAAAGCTAAATCATGAGAGAGCAAGGTGTTTCTCTTTCAGTTTTTATCTGCCTTCTAGGCTGTACAGCAATTAGGCACTCACACACAGACACACGCATACACAGAAAGAGAGTGGCTTAGCAAAGTTGCCTTGATCCCCAGCACTGCCCAAGAGGCCGCCCACCTGCGCCAAGATGCCCCTGCAAATATTGCAAAGGCCATGAAAAGATGACATGAAAGTGACATTACCCCTCTGGACAAAAGGATGTACGAACAAGTTCACAGTGCGTAACGGCAGTGTGAAGTATTTTTAGACCAGTATTTCTAGGAAACTAGGCCAGTTGATATGTTAAATGATATGAAGATCCTACTATTGGAAAAAGAAAAAATCCATTCCAAGACCTGCTCCTATTAAAATTGTGCTTTTTAAGTTTTTAACATGTTATTGTGGCGTTTTTCTCATGCTTGAAGACAAATATAATGAAAATGAATCTTAAAATTGCATTTCTGAGTATTTCTTTATTCTAATCATTGTGAATCAGGAGCAGATGAAAAAATTCTGTTTGAAACAGCTTGTTGTCACATAGAAATCACAATCCACTGGCCACAAGCTGCCTGCTCCATTCCATTCTGATGCATTGATCTGACTCAAAACTGTACGGCTGGATAGCTCCAATATTATTTGCTATTTTTGTTGCACTAATAATGTTAGGTTGTGGTTGTAAGGGCTGTAAGCTAGCGAGAAAAAGTGTAAAAACAGAGATGATGGGATTTCATTGAAAGCTTACTTCCGTATCAGCGGTCTTGCCAACAACTCAGAAGCAATTTCTGATGAACTCATGCTGCTCTGCAGTACTAACAACACATGTTTTCTGATTTGTTGCTAAAAACAACATAATCATAATAAAAAGACCACTGGGAGAACTTTTTAAATGGATCAAAAGATGATCGGAGTGGGATTTTAAGACAATAATCCTAAACAAAAAAAGTGGCCACACCCAGACAGATGCACACTCCAATGGGAGGAAAAGGACTCTAGTGGCCAGTTCTGTGTGAAAACAATGTCCATGTTCCCTCAACCCCTCCGTCAGAGTTTGAGTTTCATGAAACCCGACATTCTCATTTTAGGTGATGCTCCCCGAAATCAGAGAGGCAAGAAATCTACTGATGGAAGAATGGCATTGTATTCAGGCAGCTGATCAAATCTATTGGACACATGATTGTGTAACTAAGGGCTGATCAATGAAAAAAAAAAAAAAAAAAAAAAAATCACGTCACAATTAGATGATGTGCCGGCTTGTTCTTCAAATAACTGCTGTTTTACATTCAGTTGAAAAAGTTGTATTTAATAAAGAGCAACTTTCTAGATCCCTTTAGAAATAAATTAGCATCCACTCTAAACATATATGGATACATCTTTCCACAATAAATAGGCTTTTTCAGAGGCTCAGTTAGATACGTAATAAATTGTTTATACATAAAATTTCATTTTTCAAATGGAGATGTATTTAAAGTCTCACTCCATTCATCTTTTGATCTACAGTATTGTAGAAGTGTCCCCAGTGGTCTTTTAATGATTATGCTGTTTTAGCTTAAAAAAAAAAAAACCTGGGATATATTCTAGGACATAGTGTCTGCAGAGCAGCAGTAGTTCATTTGCCAAGCAGGGAGCTGGTGTCCTGCAGCTTTTATGTGACGGGTCAAAGTTCTTTCCAACTGCATTTTTTGTCTGCTCCTGATTCACAATGATTTGAATTAAAAAAATACTCTGAAATTGAATTGTAAACTTAATTTTTTTCATGTCCTCCATTATGAAAAAAACCCTACAAGAACATGTTAAAAACACAATTTTATTTATTTTTTATTTATTTATGTATTTTTTATCAGAGTGGGTCTTTAAATGCGTAGAAACAGCAAGTTCAAAACTTGGAAACCTTTTTTTTTTAATCCATTCAAAAGCTACACTGTAGATAAGTTGTTAAATATTTTGTTGGTTCACTGAGGTCATGCATCAAGAGACTTGAGACTCTCTGACATGATTGATGAAGAAATTCAACCTCTTTCATGATGAAAATACGGGTTTCAGAAATCTCATCAAAACTCTCTTTTGATAAATTTCCAAAATCCCTTTCATAAAAGGAAAAAAAAAATAACACAAAAGCAATACTAACAACTGGGCCTGGATCTTTAAAGCAGGACTCAGTTTTCTGCTCGTATGAACAGAAATGATTTAAATGGCCCTGTTTCTCCAGCCTGAGGAGTCGCCCACAGTGTGACATGAGTTTGTCATGTGCATCCCCTTAGTGGCAGCAGAGGGAGGGTTTCAAAATGTCTTTGTAATGTTAGGTTTTTTTTTTTTTTTTGTGGCACAGACTGACAGCAGGACAGCCTCACTAAACCACTGCTTTGCATTGATAATGAAGACAAAACTACAGATGCTCTTTAAAAGCAAAGGCTTGATCAGTTTGGATCTGAAATTCTCATGTGATCTGAACCCTTTCTTTCCATTACCTTTAAATACAGTGTCTCAGTCTTACTTTGGGACTTCACGCCCATGGAAAGGACAGATGTTCCTCGAGCTACTTGGTTGATCATGGAGAACTCGTCTCGCTGGTACGTATGTGTTTAACTCTCGCAGGTGCATCTTTGCACAGACTGTACCTGTTGTCCCGTTTGGTGTGGTACATGGCAGCTTTATTTCCCTTTGAGCTTTTTGCAGGTTTTTAATCTGAGTCTCTGTTCAGTTGAATCATTTTGGTGATTTAAGATGATGACCGTCATTCTATGTTCATTCCAGCCTCGGCAAAGTGCGTTCAAGCAACCATTTCCAATGAAAAGTTTATGCAAACGTGCAGAAAACGCTTTTTTTTTTTTTTCGCCAAAAGGCCAAGCCAAGTTATCACACACTAAAATTACAAATTCTTCATATAAATACACCAAATAAATATAATGAAAAAGAGAGGTGCATTATTTCAAATTACCTTTGATATAACCTTTGATAGATGTGAAAAGACAAGATTTAAAAGTGCAGGAGTCAGCAGTTAGAAAGTCAGAGTGAGAATAGGACAAGATAGAAGCCTTTGCCAAAGTACACATTTGACTAAATGTGCCAAATTTAATTGTACAACCACCAGCAAATGGAACATGGAATAAAACAACTTGTGTTGTGGTTGCTGTGGAACATGGAGGCCAAAACAGACCAACAGAAATGAAGAATCAATCTCGCCGGTCATTATGTTCCTCAAAGAAGTAAGATCTAATTGAACTCAGCGTGGTTGTTGTGTTTGGACATTAAAAGATGTTAAAAGATGATGGTAATCGGAAGATAAAACTGAAATCAAAACTGTATCTGTGACTCTGATTCGACCACCCAGCCGTATAAAGAATTTGTGTTGGGCCTTCACCAAGCCTTGCAAGTGTGAGCTGGAAGTCTCGGACCAGTAATTCTGCTATATTCCAAAATGGGGCAAATGTTAGCGTTCAAAACTCTTACGTTCACGCTTAGCTACACACGTTTTTCCGACAGTTTTTTGGGCTGAATGTGTGTTGAAAGTTAAACCAGTTGAACTTTAACCAACCAGATACTCGGATTTGATAGTGATGTTTGAATCGTGTCGCTTTGAATTCCCAAAAGTGCCAACCGTTTGAAAGCTAATCATGAAGGAGAAATTAATAATTACGAGTCGAAATTCTATGACACCAAATCTTTCCTATATTGGAATAGAGTTGTTCGCACCAAGCCTGTTCAAGCTGTGAGTCAATGCACTAGTATTGGTTGGTGACAGTCCAGTGTGAACACCATATGCTAACACATGTTCAAGAATGGGCTGAACGTTGATCTGGAACGCGTGTCAACGTAACGTGTCTGGTGTGTTCGTAACTTCAAACTTTGAGTAAAACTGGGTAGATAGGTCCTCTCTATTACCAACCTTTATTGTTGCTTTTTTATTCATTGTTGCTGTCAACTCAAAAAGTGTTCCTTTTTTTGCAGGACACATCCTCACTATAGAGATTTAGCTGAATGGGTAATTCAGTTGTTCCTCAATCAAAATCATAATATTTGTCATACCTACATTGACAAACAGTTGCCTGCATTTACATTCCAAAAGAAATTAAGAAACAAAACATTTTTTTTTTTTACTCAGAAATTCACATATTGTTGGTCCATAAAGAATGAACATTTCCCCAGTGTTTCATTTATTTATTTTACTTTTGAGTTATCTTGTACTGTGGACTTGACCCTTTGACCAAGACTGATGGTGCCTCCAACCTCAAACTTGAGTTGAGTCCTTGAGTAAATTCATCAGTCCAATCCAACTACCAAGGGACTACTTACTAGTCCCTTTGTATGGGACCACTTAGTGACCTGGATTTTAATACAATTTTGACGTCAGTTTGGCAACATAAGGTCATCAATTTGCTGAAATAAAAATCTCAGATTTTTTAGCATTTTCCTATGAAACCACTGTTATTCTAATGAGGAACACTTGGATGATTTGTGAAAGATAAACTTACATTTAATTTTCAGAAAACAAATGCATTATGGTCTATAATTACAAATCTAGTGTGTTTTTGGTGAAACTTCGGGGAAATTTCCAAGGCAGTAGATTTGGGAATTGCAGGTTTGGACATCTCGATACGTTGTGGAATGCCCTTTCTCGTTCACTAAGAAGTGAGTGACCTTTGTAGGGTTTTTCCACCTTTCACAGTTACATGAAGTTGAATTTGCTAATTGCTAAATATTTTGGGTCTCACATCATTTTTTTTTATGCTGGAACAAAATTTTGTCCTAGGAAGTGGCTTTAAAATGATTTTATAACTCCTAAAACAAGCCTCCTCTTTTTTTTTTTTACAAGTCTACTTTAAAAAAGGCATGAAATCCTGCTGTGCAGACTGAGTGGCCATAGAGCTCCATAAGTGCAACCTTCAAAGTTTTGGTCTGAATGAAGTACTTCACACTGCCTTTCTTAACTGTCAGATCTATAGGCCAGCACTTTTCTTATACATAAAACACTGAAAAGCTACCAAATTATTAACTCAATCTGAATATTTTAGTGCTTTAATTTATTATTTAGAAGTATCTTCATTTATAATCACAGTCTAAATCAAAAACTTGTAGATTTGCTAAACTAAACCTGAGTTCTGAGGAATGGCAGACATTAAGACTTCAACATCACTGGACTGTCCAATAGCACAACAATCCCATATGTTCCTCAAAATCCACCAAGGCTTTGTTTCAGAAGGAATACTGGAATATAAGAAGTCCAAACTCAAAGTCACTGATTTGAAGAAACCCACAGACCTTTATGAATTATGAGATTTGGGTCTTGAGAAAAAAAGGGTCATTTCTTTAGAACAAAAGAGAACTTTTCAAAATCAATCATTCATTCCTCAAAAAAAGACAAATACAATAAACATGAATAGTGTTCCCTAATGCGTGTTGTTCTGTTTACAGAAACCCTTTTTTTAGATTTACAGTCACAGCTATGTTATTGCTACTAATAAACAATTTAGGATTTTTCAAAGTTACAATTATTTTGAGGAATTGTCAAAGGTTGTTGTTAGATTTTTGAGAATTATTTTATTACAAAAAAGCTAAGATATCATTTACAACATTTGCTATGTTTTCTGAACTATAAGATACTCCTAAAAGGCTTAATGATTTCCAAATGCGGGAAAAACTTTAACTTGGCAGGTAGAAAAAATATTCCACTAGTCACTTTGGCAGGTGCGTCATTCATCATCCCTGACACGTGGCTCAAACTCACAACCATGACTTTTAGGTGTCTGCCTTCCCACCCCACTTGGCCGCCACGAACATCCATCCCAGAGTTTTTTTTTAAACATTTAATTCTGATTTACTCCGCAGATTTAATCCTCACATTCACCGCAGAAACTGGTGCATTCAGAGGCTGCATGGAATGTCCGCACGTATGCGCACGTATGCGCTTTTATTAAGAGTTTGTGATTGCTGCATTCAGGTGCGCTGGTGATTTCTACCACTTGCTCACACTGACCTCAGCTAACACAAACACACATTCACTTGTTGCTTCATGTTTACTTTTTGAAATGACAAAGACTTATAACTGCAACACACAATAAGGCCAAATATTGTACATTTTTCAATATATGCTTTTTTTTTTCTCTGCATAACATAAAAAAAAAGTAGTTGTTTTATTGTTTATCACTAGTTTTAATCTGTTTGGAAGCATATTGCATTCAGTGTACAAAAACAAGTGGTCTTCTTTTGTAATTGGATGCAAAACGCCTCTACAAAAAATGTAATCAAAAATTATAACCAAAAAATAATTATAATAAAAAAATAGACTGTAAGTAACAAAGTTGCCACACCCACAGCGTGAGCACCCAGCAAGTCACCCACAGACTTCACTGCTTTCTGCCCAATATTGTTGTCGGGATTGACTCCCACAAAGAAAAAAAAAGTTTATAATGGTTAATATTTAATACTTCCCCAACATGCTGCTGTGTAATGTTTGGTAGATCAAGTTGATGCTTTAAATAAAGGTTTGGGTTCATAAAAAAGTTCAGAAATCAGAAGTGTATTTTGTTAAAATAAAACTTAATTTCTGTTGTGTTAATGTATTATTAATGTTTTGTTTTTGCAAGATAAAAATCCTTAGCTGAATATTTATTTAATCTAATAAAGGAAATAACTGTTTACTTTGAAATACACAAATTATTTTTCCTGAGAAAAGTTTGGCTGGTAGAGTCTAGATTTGGTTGGCAGACTTTGGATCATATATTTATAAATTGGCAGGTACAGGTATTGTGATGCTAACCTTTCTAACGAACATTTTTGAATGACTTTGCAGAACCGTGGCAGTGTTGGCTGAAATTCAACAATGAACTAAATGTTTTCATAAATCCGTCCATGCAAGAATGTTCTGTTTGTGCTGTTCCTGAACACCTGATTTTTTAGGACAGGGGTGTCAAACTCCACGCCTCAAGGGCCAGTGTCCTTTACATTTTCCAACCAACCTGCAATTGAAGCTCCTTTTTGGCTAAACACACCGAATCCAGGTAATCAGCAGCAAATTTAGCAGGATTTCTGGCAAACCAGCAGGAGGCCGGCCCTTAAGGACTTGAGTATGATACCCCTGTTTTAGGAAATGCTACCATTGAAGCGTTTGTGCTACTAAAAAGCTCTTGTATGTTAGCTTTTTGGGGAAAATTTGGTTGAGTTCTGCATTGATCAGTCAATTACAGAAATGCAGTGATGAGATAGAAAAATCTCACACAAGCACAGCTGGAAAATTGTTGAAACCTAGATTCTAACATCTGCACATCCCCTTCAGCTGTAGATAAGGCAACACTGAGCCCAGTGTATTGAGACTCCCACATATTTTTAATTCATTACATTGCTGGGAAAAAAAAGAGAAAAATCTCTATAAATCTTGTTCCATCTTTCTGACTTTTGTTGCCTTTCAGATTTTCTTGGGTTTTTCAGGCTGATGTTTCATGTTTATTTTTAGGGAGCATGAGCAAGAGAGAAGCTGTAAGAGCTGAGATGAAAACAACTGGCCTTAAAGTGCAGCAAAAATGAATAAACCATCCTCAATCTAATCCGTGTGCTCTTACACAACTGGAGTGTCTGTAGAACTGACAAAGACTCTGAATCCCCCAAATCCCATTAGGTCTTTGTGGAACAAAAAAGAAAAGAATGACATTTCGTGGTCTAATTAAAACTGTTCTGCCGAGAATTTGGTGAACAGTTGAAGCCGATGACCGGCATCCATGGGATGTTACAAAATCGACTTGATGACTCTGACATTCATTTTTTGCTTGTCGAGGATGTTAGAAGATAAATATGACACCTTGATTCAAATGAGATGTTTTGGGGTTTTTTTTCCCTCTGAACTTTCATTCTTAATAAATGCCCAAACGGTCTCACCATGCTGTGCATAAATTAGATTAGTGCAGCTATTAATTTATCAGTCGTTATCGCAATCAGCCCCTTTAAGCTCGGTGGCGGTTGGGAAGGCTGTGTTTGAGTAACTGTTCATACAATCATGCAGTCCCTCTGTTTCTTCCTCATTTGCATTTTCTCCAAATGTCTCCAAGCAACAAAGTACAGAGGGAGGGGGCTGGATGGGCCTCAAACATCTTGCCAACACCCTTTTGGATGTTCTTTTCTCTCATGTCCATCCTTCCACCAGCTCTTTCTCTCACTCTACTCTCAGGACATATCCTTAGAAACCACCCGGGTGTCACCGTACTTCGCCTTCCAAAGACACAGGGGGGCAGACACTCTTTTAATCATCTTTCCTCGGCTCTACACTCCGTCTTGGTGGTCAGAATAACAAAAGCTGTCACACAGACTCATGTCGTCTCTCAGTGATCATAACGGATAATTACCCTCCCCCCGGGACTCCGGTCCAGGCTCATCTCTCCCACAAACACGATTTCACAGGGAATCCGTGGCTCTTGTAAAATGGCTATGTTTCTGTAACAAGCTGCAGTGATTCAGTCAGAGACCGACCCAATCCAGACCCACCAGAAGTACATCACCCTTCAACCCATATCAATAAAAAACCCACTTTTTCTCCTTTCAGAGAAGATTTATAAATCAATGAGCCTGGGCTGGTGTTGGAAATTTGTTCAGAGCTGTCATTTTTCAACTGGGACTCCCGTCTTTGCAGGTGACAGATGAGAGCCACCAAAAGGGGGCAGTGTTGGTGTTTTTAAAAAAAAAAAAAAAAAAAAAGAAAAGGAAGGTGGGACAGCCAGACAGGCTGCTGCAGAGGGTGAAGGAGTGGGCAACTGCATCAGTGAGTGAATGAGTGAATGGGTTATTGAGTGAAGGGCAGATAACATGCTTACTGCCTGACAGAGGGAAGCTACCACGATCAGCATTGATCGCCGCCACACGGACCAGCAGCCTCTGCCGGTAGTGCCTCCACCAGCCCGCGGGGCACAGCCAGGCCTTGGATTATTCACCTGCATGATTGCATCTCTGGGAAAATATTTTATCTGATACAATGTTAGTTTTTGAAGTACAAAAACAACAGCAGATGTGTTTTCTCCTGTTCTTTTTCCTTGATGTGACACTTTGAGCGACATTAGTTAACTGCTATGTTAAGTTTAAAGCTATTCCAGTAAGATCTTTTTTCAGATCTCAGGATATTTTGCATTAAAAATCAGTGAATAAGAAAACACCAGAAATCACTTTACCTTTTTATTGTGTTCGTGTCAAATTCGACCAGTTTTCAAGTGAGAAAAATGGGTCGATTTTGACCTGAACACAGTCTAAGGGTTAAAATAAATACGATTTAGGTTATATTTTACAGTACACAGCAGGGAAATGTCAAGTGAATCACAATAAAAAGTAAAATGCTTCAAAGCTGCTTTTGAAATTAATGCAATTATAGTGATATCTACTTTAAACTGAATTAATTTTAGAGTTTGTATTTCTTTTTCCAATAAAAAAGTATTAGGAGACTGTTGTGATTTAAATGAAAATGGTTTACAGCGAACATTTTCTTAGTCTAATTGAGACATGAGTTCCCCTTAATTTATGGCAAAAATGGGTGTTTGAAAGTTTAATTTGTACAGTTTTGTCTCAAAGGGATGTAGACCTCGAACGAAATCCTCGCAGATCCTGCTAAATCAAAGAGGCGGGAAAAATCCTAGGCAACCTTAAGATGAATGAAGCTTTTCAATCCCTCCTTTTCCTCCTCCTGTTGCTTTTTTCCCCCCTCATCTTTACTGACAGGCCTTTTACTTACATGGTCGATCGTTATCAAAAAGAAGAGAAAAAGAAAATCATATTAAAATTGCAGCTCGCTTGATTGTTTGGATTTTTCTTTTAGGTCATTGACGGCAGAGTATAAAGTGAATGAATTAATTGAAAAATTAAATAAAAATCAGAGCCCTATTCACAGTCCATGACTGTGTGAGATCAGTAGACACAAACACATAATCACTTGCTGCCCAAAACACTGCATGTCTGCTTTAGTTTCTCCTTCAGCATTCAATAAGACAGAATGAGAAGAGGTGGATAAAAAGATTTTTCAAGTGAAATCTATAATCAAGATCCCTCTACCTCCTCCTTCCCTGGAGTGACCAATTGGTATTCCGCTGGATCATCTGGCCCCCTATGGTTTTCCCAATCTCCCACTATGTAGGAAAGAATAGAGAGCCACTAAGCCCCTGGATGGAGAATGTCTATCTGTGGATTAATGGTAGAAGAATAAATGAAGTCCAGGACGGCGTTTACATCTATCAATATAAAGCAGAAGATTAAGTATAAAGTTGGCAGAAAATATTATTTGGTTTTATTTTAGCTACATTGCTGCAAAAAGAACACTGGCAAATCACTAAAGTTACAAGATCAAATAGGTTGAAGGATTGTAGGATATCTTTTTGCATTAAATATCAATGACAAGCTCGATTAGATGCTTCAAATGCAGCATCCAAACAATAAAAATAATGACAAACTCCTTAAATGCAATATTCATAATAAAAATGTGAATAGTTCATTGGTTTAAAGACTCCCTCTGAAAAAAAATCTACTTATGTAGCATTTTTCTCATGATGGAAAATATATATGAAAAAAATGAAGCTTAAATTTGCATTTCTGAGAATTTTTAATTCAAATTCTTGTTAATCAGAAGCAGATGAAAACATACTGTTCAAAAAGCCTTGTCGCTGTGATGCTAAAGCTACTATGGGAAGCCACAAGCTCCCTGCTCCGTTTCTTTCTATTGCATCCACTTGCAAATAAAAATATCCATGTACATCTTCATTCTCCTCGTCCAAGCTGGCATCTGGCTCAAAACTCTATGGCTGGATATCTCCGATATTCCACGCTATTTTTGTTGCATCGGTAATGTTAGGTTGGGGCTGTAAGCTAGCAGGAAGCATGTCAACAGAAGGACGAAAGGTAGTGGGAGAATGCTTGGTCTGCGCCATCAGTCCCACCTGTAACTCAGAGACAAATTTCTAATGAACTACTGCTGCTCTGCAGAAACTATGTCCTGGAAAACAACACAGATTTTGCGTAAAAACTCATAATTAAAAGACCACTGGGAACGCTTTGAAACTAGATCACATAATCGGAGTGGGACTTTAAAGTTATGTATTTTGGATTTTAACCTTGCTATGTTTAAAACTACTGTAAAAAGGAATCATTCGTGTTTTCAATATTGCTGTCTGTCTGAATTCCAGTTTCAGCCTCATCTTCCCAGCTGACACCACTTCAGCTGTTGCTGGATCCCATCTGCTCGGAATTTTGATACACTGTGCCTCAGACAGGATCTTCTGCATACCTTGACTGTAACCTGTGCTTATTTGAGTTTCACTCACATTTCTGTCATTTTGAACCAGTCTCACCATCCTCTCCTAACCCATTGCATCAGCCGAAATGTTTGCCCAGAGATCTGGCACTCACTGTGCCACCGTGTCTGCTCAAGAAGCATTTGCTGTAATCTGGACATATGGCGTCTGTGAATACTCCACTAAATCAGTAGTTTTCAGAAATACCATAAAAGCAGAACATATTCAGAGAGACACAAAATGTTTTTTTTTTCTGATCTCTGAACCACAGCAGGTCATTTTCATCATGGGATCTTTGTTTAAATTCAGCAGGAAGGTAAGTATTTGCATCAACCATAATCTAGCAAAGGGTATTTTCACACTATGGGCCCGCTCACAGCACATCGTCTGCAGCCAACCGTGCCGAAAACATGACAGGGGGTTGATTGCTTAACATACCTGGCTTCACTCAAAATACTCCTTTACTATTTGTGCTCAAGCACAGTTACTATGTATACATATACAGGTAATGGTGGTGTTACTACTTCTGTTTAAAACTAAAAACATCTTTTCTTCTATTAGTAATGCGTGACTTCTTTTGTTTTTGTTCTAATTATGTCAAGTCCAGCAGATATTTAACTTTGGCTCCAGGCAGGGCAGATGTATCTGTCATCAAATTTGTACTTTTTTTTCCATTGTTTTGTATTGTCACAAATTTTCACAAATGTCATTTATTTCTCAAGATCAATAAGGGTTCTTTTACATATTTATATAGGCAAAGTAATTGTCATACAAGTGATCATACTTTTTGAAACTTTATTTTTTTCTTCCAAGTAATACATAAGAAGAAGTGTAGTGTTTGGTAAGTAATGAAAGATAAACGTTGTATCAGGAGTTTATTAGGAATAACGGATGAAAAACCTAAGAGCTGCTATTTAAAATACAGCAATGTTGTTGAAATGTACTGAACTTCTGTCTGAAACATTATTTTTTTAAAGATTTGTTCTTAAACCAATTTAGAAGTTTCATAAGTGACCAACCAACCATAATTTGAAGACCAACGCCGATGAAAAAGCTGTTATTAAAACCTTCCATAACGTTTTTATTTTGATGGAGTACAATTTTGAAGAAACTTTAGCTTAGAATTACATTTCTGATTGTTTCTAATTTCAAATCACTGTGAATCAGGAGCAGATTGAAAACATTTTGTTGAAAAAAGATTGTAGGTGAGACGCAAAAGCTACAACGGCAAGCCACAAGCTTGCTGCTCCGCTCCATTCCGATGTATACTCTTGTAGATGACTAGATCCATGTATATTTTTGTTTTCCTTATTCCAACTGGCATCTGGCTCAAAACTGTACGGCGGGGTAGCTCCAATATTGCTTTCCATTTTAGTTACCATTTTTTGTTGCTCCAATGTGTTAGGTCAGGGTTGTGAGGGGATGTGTGCTCAAGAGGGAGTGTAAACAGTTGGATTATGGGAAGTGGTTGCTGGGTTACTCTGTACCAATGAACCCCCCCCATAACTCAAAAATAACAGTATAATCATAATGGAAAGACAACTGGAAATGCTTTTATAATAGATCAAAAGATGGTAATATTTTGTATTTAAAGGTTAGATTTTATTGTCTGAGTGTGCTCCCAGTTAGGTTAAAGTAAATCTGGGAAGGCAATGACTTTTTGTTGTGATCATATAGTAAGTTAAGAGACAAGACTGAAGCCTTTCAAAAACTAATAAGTCAACAAATTTGACATTTGTTTTCACCACAATATCATTTTAAAAAGAATAAGTGGAGGCTCAAGAATGCGCAAATACCTTTCAAATCTGATTTTTTGTGGTATTAAGTGAGACGAATTAAATTGTTTACATTTTAGCAGCGCACAAACTCTGTCTTTTCCCTTTCTGTTTCTTTATAAGGAAGTTGAGCAGCTCTAAGTGCAACCAGCTAACTTTGGTGCCATGGAAACAATTCATAATGCTATGATGTTATCATGAATAAAATATTAAACTTTAAAATATTCCACATTATATGGTGAACTTGGTTTATTTCTTTTTAAACAATGGATTAATTATGCCTGTGCTTACTGATTTCAAGTAATTTTGAAAGATAAAACAAAATGACAAATGTCAAAATGTCAGTCTTTTTTTAGTTGTGAGTTAGTGTAGTCACAGTAACAGTAGTTTTGGTGGTATTGGTCTGTTTCTTTATGTGTTACAAACAAAGTTGGGTGTTATAGGTGTTGTGAAACACAATTATAAAATTCTGACTAACTCACCAATTTATCTTTGACTCATTTGTTCCTCTTACTCTTCCTTTTAGTTATATACTAAAGGTATAGGCATTATTTGGTGCACCTTATAGGTGTAATTTAAGCTCAAAAATAGACAATTCAGTGACGGTGTGCCTTCTAATCCAGTGCGCCCTAAAGTGCGGAAAATATGGTAACTTTATTGTGCATTATCTGAGAAGCACTTTTTAGTTTGATGTTTGTCAAACGTTAAAAGCATTTAAGACGGTATTAAAACAACTACTTATTCAATTTTCATCAAGGTTTCTTGTTTACATGTTTCTAAAACATTCAAAAATATGAAACAAATAACATTTTAGAAAACAGAGCTAAATACACTTCAAGGATTTCAAATTTTAGAATGAATCACATCAAATGTTATTTTTTCTAGCCTTTTAAGCTTAAATTAGCTGAGGAACATTTCAATTGAAAGAAAAATCAGAAAACGTGACAACAGTTTCAGCTTCACAGACGAGGTAAAGTGTGTATTCTAGGCTACAATGCAGACTTTTATGTAAGAACAAGACAGTAGTTCAGATCACCTTGAAGTATTCAAGATCAAAAAGAAAGAAGCTATCTTTTAACAAATATATCATTCACGATAAAAAAAAAAAATCAGCTATCATTTGAAACCCCTGCAAGACGGAGAGAAAAACAAAAGACATCCTTCACATTTCAATGAGCTAAAGAAATGTCTTGTGACGCGGGCTGAAATTCTTTTACAAAGGTGTGAAAAGTTGGTAATGCAGTGAATAAAAACGATTACTTTGAGTAATATTAAAACGAAAGTTGTTTTAAATCTTTAGAAAGAGGAAATTTTGCTTCGTTTTTTGCTCCTGTTTATTTATTTATTTAGAGTGTATTTATTTATTTAGTGTGGGAGCCCAAAACTACATTAATGCAAAAGAGCTTAAAGTTTTTCACTTTTTTATACACATATTTAGTTTTATATAAATACAGAGTTTCATAGAAGATTTTCCTCTAAACTGTACAAACAAATTGTAATGAATGTGTAACAGAAAACTGTATGCTATGGGGAAAGGCAAATGTTATGAATCAAAGAGGTCTGTCAACATCTGGGAGATCACACTGCGGTTGGGGTCATGCTAGCTGGGCTTTGCTAAAAAAATGCAAAGAACAAGCAGATGCAAAGACAGTAAACTATCAGGATCTTCTGGAATGTACAGGAGAAAGTTTGTTTTGTTCATCAAACAGATTCAGACTTTAAATAGAAGGTCTGCAACTATAAGCCCTCCACTTGCGCTCCAACTTGTTATCTTTGTTTTGAGTTGTGAACCTCTTGACAATGTTTTCATGACGACTATACACTCTGTGGCTTTAATGCTAAATTCACAGCGGCCCTGGAAATGTGCGTTCAAGCAACCATTTTCAATCTTTGCAAAGGCATTCATGTAAATGCATCTTTCACTCTTCCTCTTTAAACACTTCTGTGTTCACTTGCTGCTACGCAAGTTTTTACATTTGTGTTTGGGTTCTATGTGAAACACGACAATTAAAGTTAATCCAATTGAACTGTGACCAATCAGGGACTCGGATTTGATAGTTATGTATGGGGTTGTGTCCTTTTTAATTAACAAAAATGCTAACAGTCTGTAAAAATAGCATGTAGGAGGAATTCATTATTGCAGTTAGTACCAGGCCAGAGTTATGACGTCAAGTCTTTCATATATTGGAATAGAGCTGAAAAAAAAAGCCTGGAGGAAGATTTTTCCAACTGTAGGTGGTTGACATGTGCTAGCATCGGGTAGCAACAGTCCATGGTGAACGCCATATGCTTAAAGCTCATTCACATGCCCATTGTGTGTGTAGCATTACATGTCACGATTAAGGGGTTACTTCGATAAAATCCGATAAATTAGGAAACATATAACAGTTTTTTAAATTGTTTTTAGTTTCTCCTTTTTTTTGCTATGGTAACAAATCAATGTTCTAGTCGCATGATCAATTTAAATTCTATCCATCATAGTAATTAAGGTGTGACAATAACAGAGGCAGAGGAAACACAGAGGCTAACACTGTCTGATGTAGTACCATGCAGCACATGGTAAGTGCCTTATCCTGCCTGATATCCTAAAACAACACGTCCAGTGAAGTTCATGATACGTCATCTTGCTCCCCCAAAAAAGATTAAGTTATGACTCTTCCAGTAGTGTCTTGCACTCAGATTATTGAAGCACCATTCTTATTACACCCTCAGTACATTTTAGATGACTGTCATAAAGTAATTTATGATCCTAATTTGTTTTATTTGACCATTTTAAAAAGAAGTATCATTAAGTCGATTTTTGAAGGACTTGGTGTATCTCTCAGTCAAACTGTAGCCACAAGGTAGACTCTGCTTTTTGGTCACACCCCTTAAGGTTATTGTGTTGACACCCATGTGAGCATTTAAATCCAGCAGTGGAACAATGTAATCCAGCTAGTTCATTTTATGTTACCCCAGGCTGGGCACACACTAACTGTCAGGTCATAATGCAAGAAAAAAATAAATAAATAAGGGTCGGAGACCTGTCCCCTAATACAAGGGCACAGCAAAACAACACTCTTGTCATCTGGGAAAACAAGGGCTGAGACAGATTACTATAATATATCTACACTGGGAATCGAAAGTTTGGGCACCCCAGGTAAAATGTTATATTATTGTGCATAGAGAACCCAAGGAAAGATCTCCTAAAGGCATCAGTTTACAGATGAGGCATCCTTTTAATATGTCAAAATAAGACTTTATTTCCCTTATTTACCCTTTCAAAATAACAAAAAACAAAATGGTGTGGACAAAAGTTTGCAAAATTGCCTTTAGGAGATTTTTCAATCTTTCCTTTGGTTCTTTATGCACAAAAATATACCATTTCACCTGGGGTGTCCAAACTTTCGATCCCCACTGTATCCACATCAGCTCTCACCCATGTCCACTGCAAAATAAAATCCAGTAAAGTCCAAATCAGGAAGGTTAGTTGTAGACCTGTTTGGAGGTGAGATTGGTAAATAGAACAAAAACATGAATAAATAGATACTGAACGGACAATGAGATGGAAAACTTATGTGATGAATTTCATACTCTGGAGTGCCATGAAAATAATACAACTAGTCAGAAACAAAAATATGTTTTTTTTCTCACTGAGAAAGGTCTTCTGTTAGTTGCTAAGGAATCAGAAATACTTTTGTAATATTTCCAAAACAAGTCGGTGACTGTAGGTGGTCCAGTCAGTCAATTTAAGAAAGGAGAAATTTGAGATGTGGAGGTCAAAAGATGAACACGTAACAGCAATGAGATAATAAAATTCAAAAAAAGAACATTTGTGAATCTGAACATCACGTAAGAGTGTAGGTCAAATAGGAATGATTTTAGGCAAGTAAAATATATTATCCTTCATCCTTGGCTATACTGTTACAAAACTCTGACTTGAGTTTGGATGGAACGAGTCCAAAAACCTTTAATTACAGTCAGTGTAACATTTTGATGGAAGGACTACTTTCCTCCATAAATTCTAAGAGTTCTCTAAAATTGGCTGTTTAGGAGCTGAATATGAAGTCAAATCAGATGGGTCACACTGTGTCAGATGCTTGTCTTACCTGCCTGCAAAGCCATTGCAGATCTGACACTTGAGCCCTGAAAAGTAACTTGTGACTTAACTCAGACTTAAGTTCTCTAACTTGGAGAGACTTGCTATTTTCCCCAAAATCCAAAGATTAAAAGGTATATTTGCAAAGCCTGCGCCGCGGTCTCTCTGTTTATTAACATCTGTGTGTGATGTCGGCACAACATCCAATCAAATTAGGACCAAGTTGGTTTGATCTGACAATCCAACCAATCAAATTGCAGAAAAACATTTCTCTGCGAGTTCCTGTTTGCTGGTGTTATAACGTTCTGGTATGAAAGTTATGAGGTTGTCTACAAATACAGTTTGCAGAACATGTGGATAAAAAGATTACAGACAACGACTCCACAACAGCCAACTTCATCCAACTTTTGAGCCACAAAGACAAAAGTTCTGTGAAAGGTGATGCTAGCTAATTGGCTAACCGTTAGCTGGAGTTAAATCACTGAGAAAGAAATCCAGTAAACGTTATGTGGAATTCATTATGCTTTTGCATGTTTTTTTGTCTTTGTTTATTTTATTTATACAATTTTATTTTATATTTAAGGTGATGTACCCACACAATAACGCATGTTAACACCCGAGATAACAACATCGTCCATGTTTGCCATAGATGATGAAAGTTTAATTTTGGATGTACAAAGCATAACATCAGCAGGACAAATGGCTCCTTTGGGAGTCAAGATGGAAGGCGGCCAGATCAGAGACACAACAGAGACGATGCAGACTAGCTGGCGGTCGTAAGACGGACTCACCACGCAACGCAAGGAAGATGCACTGCAGGCAGTGTAAATCTGTCATAACACTGGCACCAACCTATAACCACCAGGTTATATGTGGGATTCCGTGTCTTGCCCAAGGACACTGACACGTCAGCGGGCAAAGCAGGAACCAATCCGGCGATCTTTCGATCAGAGGTTGACCCCTCTTCCTCTGCACCGCAGACACCCCTAAAAGTGTTCTTTAGCAAAAGGCGTGCAGTAGCAAGTTTTTTTCATTGTAGCTTAGTGAGAAAATAAAGCTGTAGATATGGTTAGAATTCTGGCTGAAAAAAAATATGCTTTGTTGGGGCGCAGTGTGATGTTTGGTAGTATTTTTTTTTGGTTCTGTGCTACTTATTTGTTGTAAGAATCGTGCCCTGCCTCAGGAGAAATATTGAAGGATTTCATTTGCTGACCATTCATCCAAACTTCGGCTGCCTTCTTTTCATAAAACCTGAGTTTAGAAGCACCGATGGCAAAACCGATTGTAAAATAAATTACTATATTCCAAATTTGACCCGGAGACATGAGGACTTTGTTTGCCTTTGCTGTCAGAAATATTTTACCGAATACAACTGTGCCTTCATATCTCCATATTTGCTTCTGCTCATTTCTGCAAGCATTGAAACATTTTCCACCCTTTTTTTTTACCTTTTAGGTACCTTTAGAAGTTTCAACCTTTGTACCTGTCTCGCACAACCTTGGTCGATCCTGTAATGAATTTAGCCCACAGCAATAACAGTGTCAATCAATAGCAATCCGTGGTATGTCATTGACAGGTTAGACACTGTAATGTTTGGCCATGGAGCTGAGTCAAAAGAATCAAAGGAAGCAAAGCAGTTTTTATTCAGCTCTTCAGACAAGGAGACTCACATTGAACACCTCCTCCCTACTGGAATCTATCAAAACAAAGAAATATCGGTACAAATATCACACATTGATCATCCACAAATAGCTTTTTTATTATTATTTGTCCTGAATGATGGCAAAGAAACACAAATGTCACTATTTTTTAGGTTTACAAAAAGTTCTTATGAATTGTACAGGTTGACTTATTAAAAGGAATTTGAATGCAGCAAAAATATAGGAAGCACTATTGTATTGAATTACTTAAGTCAAAAATGTTACAATAACAAGACTGTCAAAAGCTGTCAAACAAAGACGTTTTATACTATTTTGCACAAAATTGTGTCACTTCAGATGTAATGTCAGGCCATGATATTGTTAAAAGATGTAATAAAGGGGTAAATGTAAAAAAAAAAAAGAAAAAAAAAAACTCATTGTGGGTTTAAATTGAATTTGTGACTTATATTTGTTTTTTTAAAAACATAAATAGCAGCAATCATTGGAGGCCCCGAGTTTGTGTATCAATTAGTGATGGCTGATGAAAAACTTAAGATTCAATACAATACCAATTTTTGCCTTAAATATTCAGTACTAACTGCTGATACCGATTACAGGCAATTTCTTAGCAATGTTTTTTTTTTTCCTCTAGCATACTATTTAACAAATCCAATCAAAGCCTGGCCAAGCAACAACTTTAATGTACAAGGGTAAAAAAAAGTCTTTCTTTCTAAAATCGCCTACTCATGCCATGCTGTGTTGTTGTTAAGGGTGACACGCACAACTCGCGGCTCGTCTGGTCATGTGACTGATGGATCAGTTCAATATAATGTAGGTTGAGTGTTTCAGCATAAAACATTGGAGTATCCCACCTAATAGCCAACGAAATCTAGAAATGACATAGGCTTATTTTCTCATTTATTAATTAGTAATCCATACTTTATAGAGTAGTCAAATACCAAAATTGGCTATTTATGGCACACATACTTGGATACGCCCATCACTTGTATTAGTATTTGTTACTAACAACAACACAGAAGAAGAACCATCAGGCTCTGCAAAAATGTTCCGTAGCAACAAAGGCGATGAAGAACTAAAAGAAAGATTTAAAGTCATGTAAATAGTTTAGTTGACTTGTTAGCATGTTCTTTATTCTATGGTTATATGAATAAAAGATGTTTGTTGTTCACCTTTCGGCACTGTCTGTCAGAAGTCGCCACAGCAAATTTAGCTTTTACTCTTTTACACTGGATTCCCTTCCTAACACAATCCTGTATTTTTGCAGGCTGTGGGGTTACATAGTTAGGCAGTAGTGTGAAGAGGTCTAAGGACCCACACTGAATTTAGCCTACTAGGAAGCAAACGCTTCACTCATTCCTCCCATGCTTCATGAGGGTAAATACTAATCATTGTGTTATGGTAGTGAAGCGTGCATATATTCAATACATTATTTTCATTTATTCCGTTATTATGAATTGCCTTTCAAGAGGAAATACTCATTCTTGTTTCTGTATTTTGCCGATTACATTTTTACCAAAGGTGCAACTTAAGTATGATATCTTTGTCTTTATTATGCTTTTTTTGCCTGCTCAGGAGCAACTTATAGTCAGAAAAATACGGTATTTGTTGACTCTTTAACAAAATGCGATTGGCTAAATATTATCAACCCATATAAAAGTGTTTTATCTTTCATTTCATTACAATTTAAAAAGTTCCACTATTCAAAAAACTGCTGTATGTAATAATTCATTTTTGTTGGTTTGCTATAGAACACAAAACAATGCAGTATTACTAGTTAATGCTGCACTATAATACTGAGTCTTTTATCAAAATATCATTGGTCACAAAAGTGGAAAAATTCTGCACCTAACTGTAGTAAATGTAACTTTTCCACATGCTCCCTTCTCAATCTTTCCATAACAAAGCCATTAGACACATTTGCAAGGTTGGTTATCTCACGTTCCTTTTACAAAGCAATACCCTCCAGCTAGAGGACTCTAAGAGATTGGAATTTTAGTTCTCTTCATCATTTGTATGTGTCGAGGTGCCCACCGTGGCAAATTGCAATTCTGCATCCCATGAGGTCAGCCCTTACACTTCCTCCTTGTTCTGTTCCTTTGGGTAGAAAATAGCTTTCAATGAATGCAGAACGTAAGGCGGAGGGCTTTAAATACTCAGAGAAAAAAAAGGCTAAAGTCATAAAGATGTGAATTAAGCTTTGTCTCAATTTCAAATAAAGCCAGGAAAAATGTTTGTGGATTGTTTAAGGATGACCAAAGATGGGAGGGTGTTTGTAGTGATGTCATGATGCAAAGACCTATTCTAGCCTATTCAGGTGGTTTGAATCTTCACAGAAGTCTTTCCATTTCGAATTTGACTGTAATTTTGATGATTCAGTGTAAACTGTAAGGACGTCTGATGTCTTTCTTTGTGACCTTGTGATGGATTGATTTTCTGTTTGACTTTTGCTGCATAGCAGCCCCCCACTCCCACATCCCACACCAACATCTATATAGGGTAAAAAAATATCTGGATGTATGAAGCAGGGACTGAAAGGCTCAGACCAATCTACATCCTCTATTAAGAGATGTAAGAGGGCTTTGCTGTGTGGAAAGACAAAAGCACCCTGGTTCATTCAAGACAAACTGATGCGTCTTCCAATAATCAACAGAGTATTTATTGTTGTTGCATTTTGCTGCATGTGTCGGCACTTTACCTTGATCCAACAAACTGTGGTAAACAAAGGCATATTAAAAGCAGTTTTGGAGCACATATTTCTTGCAAATTCAGAAATAAATATTGGAAACATCAGCAAACCTTGGGTTGGAAAAAATGGGGAAAGAATAGTTTAGTTTAAATCCAAGTGAAAGAAAAATGGATGTGTGCAGGAGTTGACACAATCCCCCACCGCCATGACCAGATGTGGCCTTGTTTTCTGAACATGATTCACAATATAGTCTATATTTATCTGAGTTTTCAAAATGGAAACAAACCAAAAATGTCAGCATTTTGCTCTCACCTGGGTAAAGAGGAGGAGAATGGGACAAAGCTTTAATCACTTCTACTATATCAGTTAAAAGAACTCTGCTCTAAGTCATTCTGCCAAAAGGTCAGAGCTGTCCCCTGAAGATCAGGTCAGTTGGCCCGTCCTCCATTTTTTTCCTTCATCTTGTCATATTATCCTTGGTCTGCTTTTGTGTCACTTTTGTGCTTTCTCTTTCTTTAACTTTGTCTTTCAGAGTCTTTGTGAGTCTCTTCAATAATTTTCAGATTTCTTTTCAGGCTGTGGAGAGGGGGAAGTGATGTGGGTGGCAGATGGTTGGGATGTTTCCCGTCTCAGAGGGATCATGCTCGTCTGATTCCCTCCCCTTTTTTTTCTGCCAGGAGGTCAGCAAGGTGGGCAGTAGAGTAATTGGCAACTGGCGGGGACAGAGCTGATTCGAGGGCTGTTCAGGGTGGCATAAATTGACAATTGTAAATAACGAATGGAGCCGTTGATTCAAATGACCCGTACACATGATTCTTCTTGTTAATTGTGTGCAGAAACGTGGCCCTCCATAACAAGTGATTTTTTAAGATTTAGTCCTCACCCAAGAGCAAACCGCCAGAAAGAAGGGAACAAGAAGTGTGAACGATGGAGAGAAAGAACCAGAGCGAGAGCAACACATCAAGGAACAGATTGTTAATATCAGCCGTTTCATCTGGATGATTGTGGAATAAATGGCAATGGGGCTTGCAGTAACATGGTGTGACACTGCACAGGGTCTAATGGGACGAGCAGCTCGCCACCGGAAGAGGCGTAATGAAGTGCAACGTCATTTTTCACCCTGGAACCACGACAATGTCAAAGTACTGCATCTGGCCGTTTGAGAAACGGGGGTGGCAGGACATCACCTGCTCAGCTGATGGTGCATGTGGACCAGTCAAGCTTCCAAATAGTACTTGGATGACTTTGGAAAAATCCGTCTTCGGTACCATCAATCGAGCATTCCGTTGACCATGAAATGGACACTGCATCCTCCTCTTCCTCAAGTTTGGCCACACACCCACAGGACAGCAGGACTCAAGACTCAGGAGACGACCTTGTCGGGCGTAGTGCACTGGGACATGTTTTTATTATTACAGGTCTGGAGGCAGTCAAGCTCCAGAACACAAAGCATGTTTTACGGGGAGGGCTTTTGACTGATGATGGGGGAAAGCTGCAGAAAGGCTGCAGTGTGGTTTGATTTACTGGCTTCTCACTGCACTGTAATGAGGAGTAATTCTGTCTTGACACCACTACATCTCCCTTTCCTCTTTTTCACCATTTTTATCTTTCCCTCACTTTACCTTTGCCTTCGGCAACCCTGCTGCCTTTAGTGTGGCTTGTCAGTGTTTTAAGACTGTACCCACTGCTCCCTTCTTCCATAGGAATGACGTGTGTCTTATTTACCTGAGGGATTCTTCATATATCTTCATTAACAGGCTATTACCAAGAAGACATGCAAAAAGGGAGAAAAAGTGACTTCTTTAAACCTGCATCCACCAAAAAGATTAAAGATAGAGCAGAGGATTTATGATCTCACGAAAATGTAATTTTACACCTTCAGAGGCCACAAGTTATTATTTGATATTTTGTCAGAAAGGTTGACAAAAGTTGCTTTTGTGACACTTTTATGACATGTCTGTCAAATTAGTAAATCTGTATTTGATGAAGTAATTCAAAATGGCATAATTAGCATCTTCAATGCCTGAGTAGAGACAGAGGTGTGTAACGCTGACTGTTCGTCTCATTAAATTTGGACCAAATAAAAATACATTACGTTAAAACCAAGAAGCTGTTTAGAAGCTGTTAAAGTAAATCACATCTATATTCATTTGAAGGTGTGAAAAAAAGCATGAACTTTGTTGAAGAAATGTTTCTTTGGTATTTAATGGCTGGCTTATAGCAGCACCAGGGGGCTGTGATGTGGCTCCAAAGTACGCCACTTTTTGTAGCTGTGACAGCTTTGGCGCCGCCGCGTTTTGCAGAGGTGTGCTATGGCACCGACCCCTGGAATGGAGAAAGTGACTGTGGTGTTGTGAGTGTAAGCTGTGACAAGTGAATCTGTACCTGAGAATAGAATCAGCATTGTTGGCCTACTGTGAGTGTGCATACGAGGAATTTGACTTAGGTGACTTATGCTGTCATGTACCAGGACAAAGTAAACAAAGCGCAATAAACAGGTGTAAAAAGATAGAAAAATAAGAAATAGAAAAAAAAAAGATGAAGATAAATACAAAATTTAAAAAGAAAAGGAAAGGGAAAGAAGCTGCGTTTGTGGTGGTGGTTTTGGCTTACAGAGCTCTAAAACGTCAGCCTGAGGGCAGAAGTCTACACAAATTGTGTGAGGGGTCTGTGGAGATTTTACCAACCCTTGACTGGTACAGGTCATGGATGAAGGGGAAAGTTGGAACCTTTAATCTTCTCGGCAGACCTGATGGTTCTCCGCAGTCTGTCCCTGTCGTGTCTGGTTGACAATCCAAACCAGACGGTGATGGATGTGGTCAGGACAGAATGGATTATTGCGGTGTAGAACATAGTCAACAGCTACTGAGGCAGGTCAAAATTTTTTAAGTTTACACAGGAAGTACAACTAGAGGTACAAGCACAGTAAGAAAGCCAAGCAGAGGTACCAAGGGAGTATTTGTGTGAGTCCTGCTTCATGTTCTGTGAGATGGTGGAACATGTGTGAGTCTATTAAGAGAACTGTTCTGTTGAGGATTGTAAGCGGAGGGGGTTGGAGGGTCCTGAAGTCTACTGACATCTCTTTGCAGTTTTGAGTGGGAACTGGCATTGAGACATTTTTGAATGGAGCCGCAAGTGCTGGGAATTCCACCCCCACCCCTCCACGGCCCAACTTGTGCACTGTGAGCAGACCCAATCCCATTCAGTGCTCTGAAATGTGTGAAGTGGCCTCTGTGTCACCTCTTCATTTGTTCAGCTTTTTAAATTATTTAGGAGTTTTATGTTTGGCAGTCGTGTGTGTTTGTGTGTGTTTCACTTTTGAGTCTAAGGTGTGAATACAGACTGAGGAATTGACTTCTCCCTCACTAAACAGATGGAAGATGTATAGGTTCAAAGTTGTTTAGAAGTGAGAAGGCAGATCTCAGAGAACTCCAAGCTTTTCTGTTTGGCATGCGCTTTATGTCTGATACATACAATAATAATGTTTTCTCACATGTTTTTCCAACTGCAGAGTGTGAGCAGGAAACTTCTGGAACGTCTGTACAAAGGCAGATACCATTAATTGGAACTTACCAAACCTAAAAGTTCTCTACTTGGACAATAACCCAAATATGTAAAAAAATAGAAAAAGGAAAAAAAAAAAGAATAAACTATGAAGCTACTGGAAAAAATGGAAAATAAAAGTAAAAGAACAATTTTCCGTTGGGAAATTCATTGCTACCACTGCATTAATTCTCAATGATTTACAGCGTTTGAGGGCATGATGTTAATATCAGTGTGAACTCCATACAGGAGCCTGTTGGTTGACCTGTGCAAGGTGAGCAGGGATGTAGCACTTTCTCTATGAAGTCTATGAGGAATGAGACTTTATGCTGCATGTTTTCAATTAAACTACATTCGCTCCTTTCCACGGGTAATATTTCCACAGCAAACTAGAGCTGACGGATCTGCGTGGCATGGCTCAAATCTCCCGGGCATCCTCTGAGTTCTCACTCTTGGAAAATGAATATGCAGACGTAAACAAAACATCAGACGGCATGAACGCAGAGCGTGCTGAAATGTTTCACCTGGTGTCAAAAAACCAACTGTGAAAAAAACATGACAAACACGTAATGACATCTTTAGTAGTTCACACCCTCAAGTTGTGTTTTTTTTTTTTTTTTTTTTTTTTGTACTTGCCTGTTTGTCTTGACAACACACAACATCGCAGAGCAACAGTGTTTGCTGTTTGGCAGAAGAGTCTTCCAAAGGAGGACTCACTTTTCAAGCAGCTCTCTCCTACGGATATTAATAAGGTATTTTCAAGGCTTAAAAAATACACTTGAAAAAAAAAATATATACATATATATATGTTTTTTTTTTTAATCAATTTTCAAGACTGATATCAAAGCCAAGAAGGGAACCTAGACAGAATGAAAAGAAGGACAAAAAAATTCCCTCACCAGCTATTTTATAAGTTCCACCTTGACCAACCTGTCTGGCACCAGCGAGCCTGCCACGTTCAGCCACTAAAATGATCTTTCGTCCCCATGCTGATTTTGGTTTCATGCGGTTTGAACTGCAGTGGATTGTCTTGACCATGTCTATATGCATTGAGTTGCTGTCATGTGATTGGCTGATCAAACATTTGCATCAATGGGCAGGTGGACAGGTGAGCTTAATAAAGTTGTCAGTGAATATATAAAAAGAATAAATGTAAATGTATTCACACTGTCCTTGGCTACACATGTTTAAGCAACTACTGCTAGTGAAAAGTCTTTGTAAACACTTGTAAATACACATTTCAGGCTTCATAACGCTTGTGTTCACACATAGCTACTCAAGTTTCAATGACCATTTTTGGGATCTACGAACAAAACATGAAAACATGTTGAAAGTTAAATCGGATCAAACTTTGACCAATCAAGGAGTTCGATTTGGTAGTGGCATATGGATCACATCCCTTGTAATTCATGGTTTGTGCCCAGAGTTACACAACACCAAATCTTTCATATATTGGAAAAGAGCTGGTAGAATAAGGCTGGAGCACGATTCGTACCACTTTACATTTCACACTAAGTCTCTTCCAACTGAAGGTGGCAGACATCCTCTAATAAACAGTAGAAACCAGGAGCAGAATGATCCATTTTAACACATTTGATTCATGTCATAATTTGTGGTAGCCAATATGACTCATAATCGATTTTGGTTATTTTTGAACAACCCCATTCCATCCAGTTAACTGGCATAAAATTGATCTAGGACATCTTTAGCCAAAATTTCCAATATTGATAAATTTTTGACACAAATTTAAAATAATATAGGTCGTTTCAACAAAAAACCCGCCTCAGACAGATCGATCTATTTGGAATATAAATCTAGTAAGTCAATTAACTGTTATACCCCTTTCATAAACAGAAAAAGAGAAGAATCTCCTCCCTGCGTATCAGGTGTGAACATCATTGTATAAATGTGCATTCAAGCACACATAAGGCTTGTCACATGCCTGATGTGTACCTAGCTTTAGAGTGTAGCCGGATGACACCATAGGCCAGGATAACACAGGTGAGATCAGTTGTTTGTCTGACGAACTAAAACCAGAGAAAGTGTGAGGTTTCAAAGGGAATTCAGTCTGTGTTGTGATTAATGCACATTTAGCACGTTCTTGAACATGAATCACATGCCCGGTGTCCATAGCTTCAGAATGTGCTCGTGTGACGTCAGGTCATGATATTACAGGTGAGATCAGTCATCTGTTTGATGAACTAAACCAGAGAGAGTGTGAGGGTTCAAAGGGAATTCAGTCTGTGTTGTGTGTGATTAATGAATAGGACCGCATCAGTTTCAAAGCTTTGCTGCTGTGTTGTTTAATTTTTCTCCTTCTCCTCCGTTTTGGTTTGCTTTCCCCACTAGAGTGGAGGAGTCAACTGCAATTTCTTTCCTGCAGATAAATTTGAAATGGAAGCAGACATAACTCCCTGGATTTTTCCTCTGTTTCTTACTCACACTCCTGATCCCGAGTCTTAATTGGCCTCGTGCAAAGGCAAACAAAGCCACTCTCTGTTGAATGCATTTATTTAAAAGGGCTTTTTAAAGCCAAGGGTTTCTAGATCTTTTGTTGCATTAAGTTCGCTAAAGTTTCCCACCTTTTCCTGTCTTTTATACCTTTAAATCAATGCGTGTTCACTCGTCAGTTTTTCTTTAAAACACAGCCCAGTTTTGGTAAAGGAAATGTATGTGTTCCTTAAAAGTCCACAGTGGATGGCTCATATGCTCTAACAGAAGATAAAACTTTTGTGTTTAATCAATTTGTTTCTTCTAGGTTTGAGGCTTTCAATCACATTTAGCTTATGTCATGGTCATAAGCACCCCCCTTACCACCACCACCACCACACACACACACACACAGGAGGACTATTGTTTTGCAGAAGAAAATCAGTTTTGTGAAGATACATATTTTACAAAGCATCTTGCTCCGAGTCGGGAGAGTGCTGGATCGTGTTCCTGCTGACATTATCTTAGCAAAATGGTAAAATTCTACTTTCATATTCACGGCTAAATGGAACACATGCATATAATACACATCAAACAGGGCAGCATAGTAAAGTACAGGAAATATCCAGAATTTCTATTTACTGTACAGCCTTTTTTTCTCATATTGATCATTTCCAAAATGTTTTCTCCATCTTTTATCATGGAGTCAGAATTATTCCCAATCAATAAGCGTGATCCTGAAATGTCAGTGCTTTTTTTTTGTTATTATTTATTTATCAATTTTTTATAGCTTTAGCAGTGTTGCTAAAATATGGCTAAAGACAACTGATCAGGATCATCTACTGTTTCCACTACATTGTTTACACTAGATAGAATCCTGCAAACCACTCTTTTCAGGTTGTTTGAACCCAAACTAACACGTCTATAAACGTTTTTAAAGAGGACTGCGAACAAAAAGGAAAGAAGATATTTAAAAGATTGCAAACTCAGAAGCACATAAAAGTATTTGTGGGGCAAAAGAAGCAGATGGTGCTTTTTTATTTGCTGAAGAGAAACTGTCCAGCTCTCACTTACTTTCTTGTGTATGCTCCAGCTCAGTGGTCCCCAACATTTTTTAGGCTAAGGATTGGTTTCATTTCAGACAAAAGTTTGACGGACAAGCCCGTACAAAGCTGAAGTGGGCGTCCAATTTTATAACAGCTTCCAGTTTCCTTTAACTTTTGAGGGAAAAGATCATCTTCATCCTCTGTAAAATATTTGCAGCTGGTTCAATTATATATTAGATTTCATGTAAAAACCATTAAAATGTGATGGTGTGATTTTCCTTTAACCCATAACTGTCAAAGTGGAAGCTAAAAAAATGATACGCCAACTTCCACCTTGTCCAACTTTTAGGTGCAACAAATAAGTAAATGAGAAAAGATCACTCAAGTAGTATTTTCTAAATATAATCATAACGTGCTTTAATCACTTCAGCAACTTTATTAGCATCATCCTCGTAACTTTAGACAGCCGGCTGCAGAACAATATGTATTGTTATTACGATGTGTGGGAACAATTGTCGCAATAAATCCATATTTGGAGAAAAGACTCCTAGTTTTTGTCTGTTAAATGCAGATGTCTTTCATTAAAATTATGGGTTCTTCTTCTGTTTTCACTCTGCATGACCATATATTGGCTCGGGCACACACACTACACACACACGCACACATGACAGCCTGCTACATCCAAAATTTGAGAAATATTTAAAAAAGAAAAATGGTTGTCTGTCTCTGTTTTTTAAAGTAGCTGCTGATTAGATGCATAAGCAGGGTGTGGTCAGTTGCTTCACTTGCTTGTTGTACACGCAAAATAAATAAGATAAAAAATGAAAAGAGACACATAAGAAAAGGAAATACATATATACACAAACCAGTGGGGAGAATTCAGTAGTTTTTCAAAATAAAACTTTCTTTAGAATCAGAATATCTATAAGGCAGAAACAATGTAGGTCATACTTTTTTTCTGTGGCCCATAATGCTTGTTATATATTTTTGTGCACAGAAAATTCACAGATTTGATGCATTTCACCTTTTCGTGTTTGCAAAAAGAAAATCCGAAAAAGACAAGAGAGAAAGAATTAGTTAGGTGTGCACACAGGAAACATATCCCCCCTGATGTCTGTATGTTTTCCTGCCAGAGCACTTCATCGTTTTTGTTTTACCGAAAGTCGAGGAGATCGTACACTTCGAGGATTCAAATCTTAGTGTGGACTCCAGCTTTTTCAGCACAGTCCTTTCCCCAAAGGTAGATCATATCCCTGCGGCAAATCCCTAACACACACCCCCACCTCCATCCCGATGGTAAATATTTCAGGAGCTGAAATAAGAAGATATAAGGGAAGCTGTAAAGCTGCTCTGTAAGACTTGAGAGACTCAAGTTCACATTACAATGATGAAGGGGAGAAGACTCTCAGGAGGGATTATTACTAGAATATGATTTGTATCTTCACAGGAAACATTGCATCGAAATATTCATAAATGGTAACCCAAAATGCAGCATTTCTGGAACAGACTGTACGTCCTCTTTTGCATAATGTTTTAAACCTTCTTTCAAAGCAATATCAAAGTGCTTTTTAGATAAATCACAGGGATCCCAGAAAGTAATACACTACATGATTTTTTGGTTTAAAATAAGCCATTCCCAACTCAAGCCGGATGATTCTTAGGTCTTTTTGGTTAAAGAATAGAAGGCGTGTACCTGAAATGATCAGAGGAATAACAACACAATTCATGTTTTGCCCTTTTCACTTAATTCCTTTGTGGTAACATTTCAGATTTGTGGCAAACAACCGCAGCACATTTGAATGCAGTGCCATAACTTTATGGAACTGTATACGACTCCCCTCAGCATTTCTTTACGGTCATTAAACAGGTTGCATGTGCAGGTCATGGGAGCTCTTTCGCTCTGTCACTATTTGCCATCCAGACAGCTCTGTTTTATTACACTTTCTGGCGCGCGAGCAAAAGGAGAGCGCAGGGAGCAGGGTTCTCCGCCTCATGTCTGCTTTCGGTTCATGTCGAGCAGGTGAAGGTTAGTCCAAAAATGGAGGGAATCGAAGCCTCTGTGTATGCTAGACCTCACTGCAGTTTTATGTTGTCCTTTGGCGAAGTACCTCTCATTCTGATATATTTTTCTTTGAATTCTTGTTCCCAGTATGGTCCTCCAAGCTCTTCTGTTTTGCCCCTTCCACTCATTCTCAGAAGAGGACTCTCTACTAGCATCCTTCTCTGTATTTCTTTTTTTTCAGCTTTTTTTTTTTTTTTTACTCTGTGAGTGGGTTCTGTGGTTCAATGCATGAGTCGTTTGGATACTGGTAACATTCTGTCTCAGCGTTGTGTCTCTAAATTGCCACACAACCAGTTGTGTGGCCTTGCACCAGCCTGGTGACCTGTTTAGGGCGTACTCTACCTTTACCCAATAGCAGTTGGGTAAGGCTCCATGTATCTGAAAGAAATTCAACAGGCTTAGAAGATGGATGGATGTACACGGAAGACAAAAGGAACCTTTTCTGTCTGTGTATCTAACCTGGAGTCGTTTACTCCCTGTGCTTGACTGCTTAACGGAAACAAACCTTAGGATAATTGCAATAGGAGTGTATGGGGGTGGCAGATTGAAGCTGTGCAGTGCCCTAAAGCCTATTTATAGATGTTCAGCCAACTGCTTTATGGAGTAAAGTACAAAAGCTAGCTTGTGTTAATACTAGCATGTGGGTGTGAACCTGCATACGTGGGGGTGTAAAAAGGCATGTGCTCCTAAATAAGTGTAATAACACATGAGCTTCGCAAATGTGCGTCTTATCTTGTGTTTGTTCTGGATTTGCTTGAGTCTGTCACAAGGTCATCTCCTTTAAACCTGCAAAAAGGTCTCTATGTACTGTGCTCAGACATTTCTTGAAATTACTTCTAATCATCAAAAAAAAGAAATCATTTTGAAAAACTTTTAAAATCTGATCAACAATTTGCTTGTGATTTAGACTCAAACTATAAAGGAAATGATTCTTAAATGTCGATGACATTTTACATAAAAAAAAAAGATAATTCCAATAACATTTCTTACTGGCTTACTGTATTTTAATTTAGACTGGAATTTCCTGGCAGAAGCTACAATATGTTAGAACTTCATTTCAAATTACAGATTAGATTGAACTTTATTGTCACTGTGGGGTACCAAAAAAAAATAATACAATGCGTATCCAACCAGAAGTGAATTTTTGCAGTGTAAAAAAAATGTTACATAACCAAATTCATATTTTGAAGGCATACATATTTTTGAACAATGCAGTATATGTGAACAGGAGTATATGACAGTTTAAAGATTAAGATAAATCTGATTAGTGTTAAATGAATATTGTTGTGCAATGAAAAAGGGGGTTGTGTAACAATACAGAGAGAAGTCAAGTACGAGTGGTTCAAATCAGCAAAATATGCAGATTATGTGATGTTGTCATCATAAAAATCAAAAAACTTATTTTTCCAGAGAATACAGTAAGTCATTAATTTTTTTAATAGTCTGACCAGGGGTTTGATTGATGCTCAGGTGCAATTTATATGTGGATGCATATATATATATATATATATATATATATATATATATATAGCAACAACTGCTAGAGGGCAATGTAAGTGTGCGTATCAGTGTTTGCTACTGACAGCAATGCAAAAGAAGAAGCGCCGTTCAGTCTAAAGCTATGTTTTCACTGCTCTCAACAACATATGTTCAAGCAACCACTTTCAATGAAAAGTCTAAATACGTGTTTTAGGCTTCCGCATTAAAACTCCTGCTTTCATGTGTTACTACTCACATTTTTGGACTGTTTTTGGGCTCCACTGAGCATGCATTGAAAGTTAAACCAGGTTGAACTTTGAATCATCTGGTGTTGGATTTGATAGTGGCGTTCTTTTTAAAACACACAAGTGCCAACCATTTGAAAATTGATCATGGAGGAGCGACTAATAATGTTCGGTTTGTGCCCTGTCAGTCTTTCATTCCTTGTAATGGAGCTGTGAAAGACAAAACCCAGAGCACGATTTGTGAGATTTGCACCACTTCAACATTTTGCACCAAACCTCTTTCAACTTTAGGTGATGGACGTACGCTAGTATCGGGTAGCAGCAGTCCAGTGTGAACTCCATATGCCAAACCTGCATTCAGTAATGTGTTAAAAGCGTGTTGGTCACATGCCTGGTGTGAACATAGCATTACACCGGGCTCAGGAAAGTTGTTCAGAAATGACACAGAGGATTAAGAATTTAACAGATTAAGTGATTTAAAGTTACATAATGAGTTTAATTGACTCGTTAGCATGTTCTTTATGCTCTGATTATCTTAAAAACTTTTCATTTGCTGTGCTTATAAACAAGATTCTTCCTATATGTTTCCTGACGGAAATAAAGCATGCATATATATCCAGTATTTCATTAAAACTATTCTGTTATTGTGATTTGCCTTTCAAAATAAAATAGCGTCCCTTCATATTAAGTGAAATAAATGTCTCTCAAGTGCGACTTATACAGTACATGATTTCTTTCTCCTTTTTTATGCACATTTTGACTGCTGCAACTTAGACCCTGGAGCGATTTATAGTACAGAAGATAAGATCATGTTAAAAGTATGCAGAGGGGTCATGTAAAATGAGTACAATGAATTAGATGCTTGCAATAGGAATAATGCATACCGTGATAAATAAGTAGCATAGGTAAACTGTACACAGAAAGGGTAAATTAAATAAAAAGTACACAGATTAACAAAAATCTGGTTGGTCAGTTTCCGTGTGTGATAAACTGTGTAGTCATTGTGGGTGAAGACAGTTCAACTGTGGGGGAAACGATGCTCTTGAACAGTCTAGTCTTGGTCCGGAGGCTCCTGTAGCCCGTCCCAAAAGGATAAAAAACCCATGGGTACGGTGAAAGAAGGACTTTATTCTTCATTCTTTTGCATCCTCTGCTGAGACAGCGGTTCCTGTAAATCTCTTCCGTTCAAGGAAGTGGAGCTCCTATGATGCGTTCAGCAGTTTTCACCACCTCCTATAGCGCCTGCTGGGTTGACACAGTGCAGTTCCTATACCAGACTGAGATACAAATAAAATAGAAAGAGATAAACCAGCTAATTAAGTTTTTATAATAAAAGTCAAAAGTTTTCATGGAAGGCAAACATCTCAATAAAACTTTATTTAATTTGTCTGAATTTTATTTTGGTTCATGCTTTTTTTGACTCCTTGTATCTTCCTAATATTTGTTGTTGACTCTGTTCAGTTTTTCTATTTTAATTCAGCCTATTTTTTCTTTATTCCTGAAAGTATGGAGGCTTTAATCAGATTTGATGTCTCTAAATTGTATTTATTTTTTTTCAGATTTTACATTTTAATTAATTATTTTTTTTTTCAGTTTTGTTCCTGTTGATTCATCATAACTGGTTGGTGGTTAAATCATTCAAAAATGACAGCTGTTCTTCATTTTTCAGTAGTTTCATTTGAAGTGCTCGTAAAAATAGCTTTATAGTATGAGTATTGTAAGTATTGTCACATAGCTGCTCCCCCTTTGGTGTGCGGGTGCTTGAGTGTTCAAATCCTCAGTGCACTTTAAGTATCAACAGCAGAAAGGCATTATATGAATGCAGAACATTTATCATAGTTGGATGGTAACAGTAACTAATGTATACCCTGTGGTGGTGATTTTTTTTAGGTAGTTGGATGAAATAAAATATTATAGTGATGTTATTTCATGAACGTTATGAATTCATCACAATACTGACGATTTGACAAGTCTTCTAATCCAATTTCAGTCTCTGTTTGCTGCCGTTTTTAAAATTGATAGGCTCTGGTAAAACTGTTAAATATTATCCCGGAAAAGCTATGTCTCCAATTTTAAGAAGGACGGGTCTGTCAACCTATCAGAGATCAGGAGGAATAGCGGGAAATTGTTTTACATGAGCTGGCATGGACAAAAAAGAACAAGCTGCTTATACACCAAACTTTCCAATGTTTCAACTGCTTAAATGGAGTCCTTTACTTGCAAAACTCCATGGCATAGATTTGGTTGGTGACTCTCTAGGATAAAATGGATTAGGAACAATGGTGTTTAAAAATAAATAAGAAAAGATCTACATTTAATTGCTGAGATATTACGGAGATATTACTGCAAGTTTAAGTGTGTTTGTTAATACATATTTTTTAATAAAATATTTTTTAATAAAAATTTACTTCAATCCTGAAGTAAGTTTAATTGTTTCTCATACAACAATCCTCATTTTCTAAAGTCTTGGGGGAAAAAAAAAAATCCATTCATGACAAACAAGCGACTAGTTTCAAAGTTGTGAAAATCATACAAGCATTTTTATCCATTTAAATCACCTAAATTACTCTTTTTGCACCTGTTTGTCTTACCAGCATTTGATTACATAATGGACTGTTTGTGTTGTAGTGTGTTTGGAAATCTACAAACTTGGGTCAGATTCAGCATTGAGATGAGGATATTTGTAAATGGCGATTGGGCCATCATTTGTTGTGCTCTGGGGACAGGACTGCTCATGCCCTCTCTTTTTCCATGGTTGATATGACTAATTGAAAGCTGTTTGCAATTGTGTCTTTTGCTGTGGCTTTTGTGACACATTTTTCAAACAACAATTGAAGACTTTTTCAAGACAGTGTTCCTTTGTTTATTGAGGGAGTTACATTCCATACACACTAGGTGAAATCTGCAAAGTAGGATTATTTGGTGTTTTAAGGCTGTAAAACCCTTCACTCCATACATTTTTCTCAGACAGACATGAATATTTTCCCACTTTTCTCTCTTATTTAAACTCTTAAAGCTCAAATCTTCGCAGAAAAAGAAGTGCAGTAATATAGAATGAATCCACAGATCTGATCAAAGATTTATATAACTGGCAAACTGAACACATTCTGTAGAGGTGACACAGCGCAGTGGAAACTGATTGATAAGGTCCTCAACAATCAGAACAGACAGTTTGTTGGGTTAAAAAAAAAAAGCAAAACTACTCTGAAAAAATATTGCAAAACAGCAAAAGTGAGTTGTGATGTAAACATAGAAACATAATGACAAAATGTATACATATATATATATATATATTGATAACGCACTCTGGATGGATGAATGCAAACGGCATTTTGTTGGAGTGCTCTCGTGATGATGACTTTAATTCTATTGTATTCCATTCTACTCTAACTAATGCGAACTAAATCTGAACCGATTACCACACAAACTAATTTTAAACAGGATGCTCACTGATGAAAGAAAATCCAATGAAGTCAAGATCAGCAACAACAAAACTTGGCTATTTCTTCCCCCGACAGATTTTTTGTGATCTTCAAGAAGGAAACATAACCAATAATTGCTGTAGAATCCTCTATATAGGTTTTACTACTGAAAAGTTTTCCAATGGATTTGGCAGGGAATGTGTTACTGTGCTCTGTTTCTCCTTAACTGTCAGAGCATGGAACCCCATTTAGGATTAGAATTTGATGGGCCTTTCTGTTCTGAGATTGCTCTCAACAAGGATATTTCCCAGCCAAGCCAAGCCCCCCTTCAGCTAAAACTGCAGGTGATTATGCACGCCTGTCAATTCATTTAGTCTATGGTTCTACACTTGAAAAATGGACACAAAGCCCTCTGGTTTGTGTTTTGCCCTACCCCTTCAGACGCTGCTACTTGTTTACTCAATGCAGGACACCAGTGTGTCTTGGTGGAGATAAGGAGTAATCTGGAGGATACACATTCGGTAGAAGTCATTAATGTGCCAGTGATGGTCCAGAGCTCGAATCATATTTCATTATGCCCACTTCATAACAGGCGTTTTCAAGTTGAGAAACGAAAAGAATCTGCGGAGTGACACAAGAGCTTCCTACTCCACAAATTTTTGAAAATTCAGACCTTAAAGCCAAGAGAAACGTTTCCAAGAAATCATTGTTTAAGGCACTAATTTCTGTGGCGAGCCTTGAAAATCTTATCAGGGTCTGCTGCTATTTGACTTGGCCTTAGGCACAGAATACTTAAACAAATCTTCTCTCCGCTGCCCTTTGACAAGAAATATGTGAATAAAAAAGCTTTAGCGGCTCTAACCAAATTAATTTTTATCTCTGCTTGTTGAATGTTAGCTGTCCTCAGAGGAGATCAGGCCAAAGTTTTCTCTTCATTTTCCATTTTTTTTACCCTGCAACCAAGTGTAAGATATGTCTATCATCTCTAGTCATTTGAAATCTGCAAAAAGTTTATGGAAATTCCAGTTATAAGACATCCGTCATGGTGATTTACAGCCAGATATGAGTGACTTCTATAAATTTTAGAAGAGGCCTGCTCGGCCGTGGTCCTTGAGATCTGACATCCTGCTTTGTTTTCAACCGACCCTGTCACTCACAGCTGATTAGCTGGGCTTTGGGTTTTCTTTGTTTGACTTAAAGATTTGGCTTTAGTTTTAGGCTGCATGCCCTACCTGACACAGCCCTCTATATTTATCCAAACTTGGGACAGGTTTTCAAAAGCCATTGACATATAGCGTATAGAGATGGATAAGACATTGGGGTGACGTCACCCATAGAAAATGACTTACCTCCAGTTCCAAAGAAACAAAGTCACTTCAGTCACCATTCCGCGGCACGGACTTTGCCATTTTAGAATGAGACAACGTTAGTAAGCAGTGATTGGTCCAAGGCAGCCCGAGTCATCATTTCTATGGGATTTTGGCTTTCAAAAACCAGTGGGTACTTCCTATTTGGAACCCAAACGGGGAGGAGGTAATCAGTCCAGTTCCCTCTAAAAACTGTCTACATCAAAAGCACTGGACTCTGCCCCCTTGTGGACATTACTGATCCAATTTGCTCCAATGTAACCAACGATCCAGACGTGGAACGTAAAGGTCAAGATATTGATTTGAACATCTTAAGCTATTCAGGTTGTGTCCTTATTCTTAATGTACGTCATTCTTACAACAATATTTCAAAAGTTAATTTTGACCAGATGCAATGATTCAATTTGAAGACACCATCACCTGGATGAATTAGAACCATTGACTGTATAAGAGAACTGGACTGAGCAAGTGTGATGTCAATCATAGAAAATCATTTGCTTCCTGTTACAACAAAATTACATAAATTCAGTTGTCACTTTTCTTACTTTTATTGACTAAAATAGAAAATCAAGAACATTTTAAAAACATGTATCAGATAAAGAATGGTTATTCTGGCAATATATAGACAGAGAAGTCTATGGGATTTTGACTTTTTGGAACGAGAGGTGGGAAGGGTCACTCACTCCAGTTCTCATATGGAGTCAATGATGAAAACCTTCATTGAGATCTGACCAGGTAGATATTCAGCAGGGGACTCAAAGACCTCAGTGTTTTATAATTACTTATGTGGGCGTGTTCATTGTCCTTTTAATTGACAAACACCTAATAATACATTGTAGATTAGAAATGACACAACACAAACCCCCAAAATAGCTTGAAGTTGTAGAGTTTTGTGTTTCTGTTAAACTTAAGACTCATTTTTTCAGTATCTGCTAATGCTAATTTACAAAGAAACTTTCAATGGAATGTATGGTGGAGTAGTGGTTTGCACTCTCGCCTTGCAGTATGAAGATCCCAGTTCAAATCCTGGCCGGATCTTTCCTGTGTGGAGTTTGCAGGGGTTTCCTTCGACAGTCCAAAATCATGCTTGGCAGGTTTGAATTGGGATTCTAAATTCTCATGGTTGTGAGTCTCTGTGTAGCTCTGTCATGGTCTGGCCAACTGTGTGTAGCCCACTTTTGCCCTTCATTATGGTTTGCTGCAGCGACCCTGAATGGGAATACAGCAGGTTTAGAAGAAAGATGGATGGATGTTGTGCGACCTTCAGCCTGTTGGTCCGCACCTCCAGATGGGATCCAAGATCTTCAGGCCCTACACAGCTGCTATTGATTTCCTTAACAACACTTAAAAATATTCTTGGGTTTTGAAGAATGGGGATTGATTAGAGATCAAATTGAGATTAAGGCTCTTATCCATTGTTTTTGTGAATTGGGTGGATATTGAACATTACTATGGTGCTATTTGTAGATATTTTTTTTTTTTTTTTTGTAACAGTTGCACTTTTTATAGCAATTTTAAATGTAAAAATCAGAAGTTAAGTTTGGTGATAACATGGTCTTCCATCCACTATAACTATGAGAATAGTAATTATAAAGTCATAATCCTTGAAACACATCGGCATAGAATGCTGCATGCAGTGGCAGTGTGGAAGTAGTAAAATTCCCCAAGGTAAAGCTATTTAGTTTAATATGCATAACTCAAAGCTGGAACGGTCTTTATCCCCTAGGTTTGAGCAACAGCATATAATCTGATTATCAAAATGAATCAAAGCTGAAAACATGAATATCTACATGTAATTATTTTAAAGTTAAGCTTAAAGAGAAAAAATCTTCAAAATGGGAATGCGAAGATGATTTTTATCATGTCCAAGTGTTCCGTGAGCATTCCTTCAAATTGCAGTGGTGCTACAGCTGCCAAATTTTATGAACTATGTTGGCAATGGTGTGTCAATCAAAATGCAATGCAGGTTCAATTATGCAGAGCAATGCAAGCTCTGGAAGTTTAGGAAGTCGTTGTGTGCATTTAATGTCTGGAAAGTCCTCACAGTTTGAAAACACAGGATGAAGGTGGAAAGTGATGCAAAAGTTTTGCATTCATGAATGCCTTCTTTGACTCCTTGGTGGCATCAATATTTTGGTATAGTCGCTGTCTTTCTGAGTTACTTAAGAGACTACAAAACGCAGACTGAGATTGTCCAGTCCAGACCAGAAGGCAAGAGTTTGTCACCCCATGGAAGGTACAGAGAGCAGAATTGGGCTAGTAAAAATGAGAACTGACAGGATATTGATTTGCTTATCGCAGCTGTGCAGACACACAGATGTGAAGGGCAAGAGAAGGGGGATGTGGCGGTGTGGCTGTGGTTATCAGGCCCTCACGTCTGATAGGGAGAGGAGAGGAAAAAAAGGGGAAAAAATGAGAGATTTTTCAGCTGATTGCTTCGCCTAGATGTTTGTTCCACTTTTTTTCATGTGCTTTACAGTAAAAAGCACATAGGTTTTTAACAATAAATAAAAAAGTGTGCTCATTTATTGAGTAAGGTAAATGGATGACACTATCTGAAATATTCATTTATATCCACACAACAGCATCCCTTAATTTGAAATTTAAAGAAGTGCGTGCGGACATGTAAATTAGATCACACAGCGCAATCACAACAGGAAGTTGACAAACCCAATTCGTGGTGTTTCAAGTGACTAGCACTTTGAGATTAGGTTTCTACATTTAAGGTGATGCTTTCATCTCGAACTTACTGTAAATGCAAAATTAAAATGAGTTTAAAATACTATCCGGCTGGTCAGGACCAAGCCTCTGACTGTAAAATCTTAATGTCTTCCTGCTGGAACTTTCAAAAGAAGAGGCAGTAATGAGAAAGGTTGAAGGGATTCTTTTTGGAACAAATTAGAATGAGTCGACTACAAAGGGGGAAGAGGCGACGTGATTCATCTTTTGAGGAAAATTTGATGAAAAGCCCCTGTGCACTGCTGCTAAATAAGTGGTGCAGCTGCAATGATAAGTAAGTGATTTATGTGTTAATCGTGAAATATTGGTTTGGTCTGGAAAGCTGTTAAAAGCATCACTCCTTTTATTAGAATGTGATGTTTTAGAATAATAAGCAGACAATGCAGAATGATATATAGATTTACATACATATTCCCTGGTAATAATGAGCCAAAATTGGCTATGTGTCCCTTTTACAACTACATTTTCTTGCACCACTTTTATACAATTAACATTCTCCCAAATATTTCTAGCTGTCATCTGCATAGTCTGATTAGCAAAGAGATTGTGGTTTTCCTGTCAGAATATAGCAATTAATGCCAAGTAACAAATAATTAAGGAATCGATGACATGAAATTTAATTACAAAATCTCTGCAGTATTTTAAATAATGAAGAAATTGATGAAAGTGTACTGTTACATTGGAAATCTAAAACTTTTTTTTACAGGAACTAATTACAAAAGTTGACTTATTCGACTTTAACAAGGGAAGCAAAAATTAGTAAAAGTTTGAACATCTAGATGTCATAGAAAGCTGAACTGCCCAAGCTGTGCTCAAAATGCAACTTCAAAACAGACCTAATTCAAAGCTGAGATGCATGCATCCTGTTTATCTATTTATTTCTTTTTACTTCATATTACTGCAAAAAAACATGTAGAAGTAACTTCCCTTTGGAACAAGTTTGCCTCAAAACATTTTCATTTAAATTACAAAAAAATGTTAACTGGAGTTCTAGGGATCAACTGTTTAGCAAATAGAGAGTGTGAGGAAAACACGGAGAGGTGAGCACAGGCAGCCTGGAGTGGGTGGAGAAAAGCGCCAGGAGTAATGTGGGACTAAAGTATCAGTGAGAGTCAAAGGCTATATTTACAAGAAAGTGGAGAGAGTCTGTGCATAGCAGGGCTCACAAGAAGAAATGGTGCTGAAAACGTGAAAGTGTCAAAAAGCTGAGAAAGTAAAAGTGAAAGTAAAACCCAATTTAAACCACTTAGGCTACCGAAGTTTTCGCATCATTAGGAGCAATTGAAAGCCTATTTTATTTTTATTTTTTTCAAAAAACAACATTGTGCCTCATAGTCCGGAGCCCTCATATAGATTATTCCAGTTGATGTTTAAAGTAACTGAGAGGTACACGGTGCACAAAGTGCCAGTCGTTTTTTCTTTTTTTGTGTGAGTTCCAAACAAGTGTGTGTTTTTGTATATTGTGAATTTTTAGTCTCTAATCTTATTTTTCTTCCCATTTTGTTCATTTTTACACAATATTGAATTTGTTTCACTATGTAGTAAAACAAATAAAAACTACTTCAGGAAATAATGTTTCATGAAGCATCAACAGTTTACGTAGAAAACGTTGTGTTTTATTATTTTAAAGTATAAACTTATTAAAAAATACTGTCAATTATCATATTCTTTAAGGTTCATTGTTTTAATATCCTCAAAAGATGACAAATTTATCAGTGACTGGCAAGTAATATGCGAAAAAAGAAAAAAAAAACACAGAAAAAGGTCAAGTATTGTAACCCACCTTCCTTATTTTTAACTTCTTCAAAAAAAACTTTCAAAAAGAGCAATATAAATTCGAAATAATCCATGTATGTTTTTTTTTTTTTTTTTAATTGTTACATAAAAATACAATTGTGCTTGCTTGAAACCTAAAAGTATCAATGTGCTTTTAGTTTCTTAAGAAATCAGGAATGATGTTTGAGGTGTTACGTGAAGCTGAAACTTACAGAGCAAACTCCAAGGCTCAGACAGTCAAGCATGATCACAGCCTCGCTTATGGGTAATTGAAAAGTTTCCTTAAATGAAGAGTTTCCTTGGCAGGAACCTGGAGGAAACACCCCCTCGAGCTTCAGAGGGGGACACATGAGCTCAACACTGAAGGAACACCACTTACATACTGAACAGGGAAGGATTTTATAATTAGACAACAATAATAACTGCTCCCCCACTGTGCTAACACTGTGCTTTAGTTGTTGATTTAAAATGCAAGTGAGCTCCACGTGCTGATCCCAGAAGACAGTTAAGGAAAAAAAATGGCTTCTGGAACAATGATGAATTACAAATGAACACATCTGGTGGATCTGACATAACAGCCCACCATCATCGTACTAAGACAGCGTAAAAACAGAATTAATAAAACAGTGCCAGCAGGCAGTTTATGAGACCGCAAATTAATTTTGGGTGGGCAATTAAATACCCAGTACAGTTAGGTAACAACATAGCCTGACTGCATTAAATCAGAAATCGCAAAAGCAAGTGTTGCAGTAACAATTTCAAATCGTTTTCCTGAATCAGTACCTTGAAGCTTCACAGTGTTTTATGGATTTTATTGTTTGTAAGAACCTCTATTAGTTTTTTCACACTTAGGTGCACTTCAAAGCTTTATTTTTCCAAAATAAAATGCTGCATAACCCGTAGATATCAGGGCTGACACTCTCAGCTCCACCTCCAACCACCAGAGGGAGCTCTCTCCTGAATATTGGTCCTCTCCACTTGCTCTCCCAAAACCTCTCCAGCTGTTTCTTATCATTATCATCAATCCTATCATATATTTGCCCCGTCTGGACTTTGCTCATTGCAAAGTATTGTTTTGCCCTGCATTCGATTCCAACCGTTCTCCTGTCTCTTACCTTCTAGTGTTTGACCTTTGCCTGTTTTCCTCTACGCCCTGTATCGCTCCTCGTTTTTGACTCCTGCCTGGCCTTTGACTTTGTCCTGTCTATGCCCTTGCTGTTGTCTTTAATAAACATACCTGCCTGCAAATGGATCCGAACACCTCCACGTATTAGTCAGAGTAGCACCTAATATATAGTTTAATTCTGGTTGTGCTTAGACTTCGATCACAAATACAACTGCCACCGCGCGATGTGGCGGCATGCTAGAATTTTGAAAGTCGTTGGCACGGTTATGAATGTAGATGGCTACAGTCAAGCAGCTGTCAGGTGTGCACAATGGCCAACTTTTTAAATACCTTCAGGCTACAGGGTGGCTGGCGGCCGGTGGCACTTGATATGGTCGTCCGCCGTCCTAAAACATATACACATTATCCGGTCAGAGCTGCTGCCAGCTGGCGATCTGCCCTGTGGCCACCCCCAGCTCTCACCCGAGTTGGTACCCGCCTGTCACTGGTCTGCCACCATGCAACCTCAAAATGTGCCCACTGACCAACAGCAACTTTCAGAGAAAATTCTTTCAGATTTTGTCAAATTTTCACTTTTTCTTGAAACCCCTGCGACATGTAAAGATGTAAAATCTGACTGCTGCCTCCCGATAACAAATGTTAAGATGAAACTTTTTTAGTCTCATTTACAAAATCAAATACAATAAATTATGCTTTTCAAACAAAATGTTCCTCCACTGGGACTAGAGCAATTACCTTTAAGTTTGCTGGAGTTTAGAAAAGAATTACTCCTGCAGAAAATTTAAAAAGTGAACTGGAAATGGTTACGAATGGGAATTTGTCAGGATTTGTCAAACTTTGGCAAAACAATTTTTTTTATTCAATTTTCAGCATCCTTTTACATTAATAGAGTTGTTGCATTGGTTAGAGAAAAGACAGTTTAAATTGATCTCTCAATTTCTTTTCTTAACAGAAAGATCAGATGGTCACACGGGAAACCAACAACAGTGGAGAAAGACAGGGACAGCGTGGAAGGATCCTGATTAAACTGTCTTCATTTACTTAACTGGCTGCTAATATTTCAATTAGAGAACCTGGAGGCAGTGACACCGGAGGGTTAAAAATGGAACATGGAGAAAATTAGTCCAGCTGATTAATAGCAGGAAATGACTTCTGCTGCACACTGGAGACACGCCTTTGGCGTCATTTATAACTGACACCAGCCTGCAAATGTTCATGTCATTCAACATACCCACCCCCCTCAAAAAAAAAAAGTATTTGCCATATGCAGACCTCAGAGAGTGCCTGTCCTATAAGTGAACTGACAAACTGCAAAGGTGCAAGTTAGAACTTTTAATAGCAGGGATCAAACCCAAACTGAATGTGACAGAGAACACTTTCCTCTCACATTTTCATCCCCTTCATTAGCATAACCCCACTCATTCATGATAAGCCTTAATGTAGCATCTTATTAAAAAGCCATCAATATAGCCTCTGCTAGTGTGCTAATGGTCAAGAACTCCTCTCAGTTAAACTTTGGCTTTGGTCTCTCTAGCCGGGTGTAATGAGAAACCATCACTCAACATCTCTTTGAGCTAAACCAACTTTATTTGGAACAGCCTGTTCAGACGCTTGGCGCTCTATAAAACACACAAGCCTAATGTTTTGCTGAGGCATTTGGATTTTGAAGCCCGTGCGGGGAGGTTGCAGAAAGGATTGGGAAAGAACATAAGGGGAAGTTTACATGTCCTTTCTGCTGATTTTGTGTCAAGGATCATAATGCTTCAGTGTTGAACTTTGCAACTCCAGTGTTAAAAAAGTGCTTCCACTATAGAGAAATTGCTGCCTGGGAAAGGGTGATCCTCAATGCCCAGACACAGTGAGGGCACACATGATGCAGGGGCTCTACAGGAGTTTGCTGTTTTAACTCAGGGGAGGACTTGAACATTGCTCTATCAATCTGGGCATTTTACAGTCCAGGCTCTCCCAAGCTGTGAGAAATGCGGGGGAGGTTTTTGAGTGATTCTGGTTACATGCTATCTAAAAAAAAACATGACAGTTAGGAGATCTACTGTATTTTCTGCTCTATAAAGCCCATTCAAAAGTCTTAATTAAATATATATAGTCTGTTTTATAATCCAGAGCGTCTTATATTGTATATGGATCAACTCTAGTTACGCTTATTGATGTCAAAACGATTTTGAAAAGAACACAATACTTTGTCAAAATGTTTGGGTGGGTGTTATAGTCAATACACTAACACACCTAACATAGCGGCGTTTGACGGCTTTTTTTTTTTTTTTTTTTATGTCATAAAGTTGGGAGTCAGCCTAGTCACATTATCGTTTATTTCAGCGGCATCAGTCTGTTATTTTAAATGTTACTAAGGTTCGGAATTAGCGTAGTCATAGTAATGTTTGTTTTAGCGATATCAATCTCTTTTTTGCGTGTTACTAAAAAAGTTGGGAGTTAGCATATACACAGTAGCGTATCGTATAACATATCAAACTGTTTTTTTTTTCTTTTGACGTGTTACTTCTAAATGCTAATGAGGTTAACATGGGTTATGTGAAGAGTATTATTAACATCTGAATAACTGTGAAGGCAGTTAATAAAATCAAACTTATCTCTGACTGTTTTGTGTCACATAATGCGGTTTATCATTCTGTGCGCCTTATACTGAAAATTTAGAAAATAGACCATTCAGTGACAGTGTGCGTTATAATCCAGTCCTCCCTGTAGTGCTGAAAATACAGTTTCAACATGAAGTACTTGAATGTGTCAGCTTTCGTGCCACTTAGAACATTGATATCTCATTTAGTTGCAGAGGGAGCTTGAGTGAAATAGCCTGGATCCTGTTAGTGTTGGTTTATGGGATCAAAACCTCAAAAAGACAGTGTTTTTAGATTAGGATGAGTAAATTAACAGAGGTAACCTCGGGATTCAAACTCTTTGCATGTAGTGCATCATGCAGCCAGGTGGAAATGAAAAATGCATTGAGTTGCTAAGTAGGACGATAAATAATGAATCCATAAATATATCTAACTAGTGCTTCCTCGCATAATCTTACAGACAGCAAAGTTCAATAAATAAAAAAAAAAAAAAACACACACATAAGAGGGGAATGAATAGCATTTGTCTAAAAACTAAACAAAGATCCAAGACGGCTGAATGAAAAAAAAAACGTGTTACCAGTTTCTATCTCTTCAGAGGTTGTGTGTGTCTGTCCACTTTGACTTTGTATTAAGCTCAAGGCAGAATTCATAAAAGAAAAAATAAACACATTCCAAACTTTGTTGCTAGTTTTGCCACAAAGGATGCACTTCCATTTGCTGTTTTGCTTTTCTCCATTGTGTCACTGAGCTCAATCATGAGCAACACGACCCCATCGCAAAGAGATTTAACTGACACGGCGATCCGAGCGCTCCAAAACAAATCCAGCATGTCAAGGCTTCCAGGCAGGGTGAGTTGCATTATTTTGTTTAGAAACTACGTCGTTCAATGAAGGCAGCACTACGAAGCACAACTTAAGAAGAAGCAGAAGCTATTTGCTCTGTTGAGCTACACTCCACTCAAAAAGTGATGGGTCGCTCAGTGGATATGAGATAGCTGACATTTGTGCAGTTTGGGCTGTCTTAGTTTCTCCTCCAGTAAAGAGGACAATCTGACACATGTGCTGTCTTTTCCCAGGAATCTGTGCAAGATAAGAAGTTCCAGATTCACATTTATTTGATAACCAGGGTTGGCCTGATATTTGGCATACGCTAACGTCCACAAGTGTTTGTTAAAGAGCTGCACTTATGCAGACTTCAGAATTTTGGCATCAAACCTTTTGGAGCTTTTGATATAGAAAGTTGTGTTTGTCTTGGTTTAATAGGCTATTTTTTGCCAAAAATGCTTACAGCTATAATTCTCATATAAACATTAAAAAATTGTCAAATGAGTTTGGCATTTAGCTGGCTTACACTCAATTTGATCTGTATCATTAACAAGTGCTTACAACTGTTGTAAAGTATTGCAAATAGTTTAAATTAAAACATAAGTAAGTAAGTAAGCTAAATATTAATTTCTGGAAAAACACTAAGAAAATATGTTTTTTTTTTTATTTCATTTAATTTTAAATTGTTTTAAACTTATCTTTCTGCTCAGACATTCCTCTAAAGACAAGAGGTTTTTGCAGCCTTGATATTCAATAATTTAAGTTTCCTTTAGTTTTTCAGTCATTAACAACAAACCTCTAAATTAAGAGATTGATGCAATGTTTTTATCAACAATATGTTATAAGCGGTTTTGAATCTCAATTCAGCAACTAGAAAAGTTGCATTACCTGTGACTATGCTAGAGTGAATGCTTTTTGCTGAATGTGGACAAAGATGCTTTAGCTGTTTGCTGAAGATGCTTAAGAAATTTACTATAATTGTTGAAGGGATTTTCTGAAAATGCTAAAAGTATTGTCATAATGCTGAAGTTGCTAAATAACTTAAAATTGCAGAAATTGCACAAAGAATTTGAAGAATTTCTTGAAAAATTGCAAAAACTGTGCAAAATAAAAAAAAACTTGCCAAATTATCTCATAAAACCATAAAATTTAGATGCCAAATGATCTAGCATAACACTAATATAACAGCATAATGCCAAATTATTTGAAAATTACCATAAAAGATGAAAACATAGCCCAAAAAGATAGCATGATACTAATATAACGGCTTGTTTCTAATGTGACAAATGGTGTTTGAGTAATGGCAGTTTGTCTGGGCAATTGAAAAATATCCTAATAATTGCGCAAAACTTGGACTCTATTTGCATAAATGCCATATACTGTTTTTATAAAGCTGAATACAATGTAATTTGCTTAATCTTAACTAAACATTCTAAAGTTTGAATGGTGTCTCTAGTGAAAGTATGCAGAAGTTTATAGGTTACAAACTAAACAAAGTTTTTGAAGGATTTGAAGAATGTCTTATTCATTACCTAAGAGGCATATTTTGGTCAATATTTCGAAAAAATATAAAATATATGAATACCAAAAGAACAGGCACTAGTGTCCTGAATGAGTTGAATGTTTTGATACCAAGATTGCTGAAACCACTGAAAGTATGAAGGAGTTTTTATGTGCCAAAAAAATGTATGAATTACAAAAAAAGATAAAATATCATATTCAAAACCTAAAGTAAAAATATTCAAAGTAAGTTTAAGTTTATAATATAAAGTTTATTTATGTATATGGCGCCTTAAAATGACCTTAGTCACATAAGGCGCCATACACTAAAAGCTCAAGAAACAAAAACAACGGCTAAAATGTTAAAACAATTAAAGATAAAAATAAAAATAGATAAAAACAAAGGTGAACAATAAAACAGTAAAAACACACCAGCAGAGCAGAGTCTCATGCTGTGTCATAAGCCTGGCGATAAAAATGGGTTTTAATAAATAAAATGGACAGTGAAGATGCCTGCAGAGTGCTCAGTGGTAACGCATTCCACAGCTTTGGTGCACAGACTGAAAATGCTCGTTCCCCTCTTAGCTTCCTCTTAGACCTCAGTACCTCCAGGAGAAGCTGATCAGCAGACCTGAGGCATCGGGTCGGGGTGTAAGGATGGAGAAGCTCAGAGACGTACAGATCATTTTTGTGATGGTTTTATTTTTAATCAAGTCGTTCTATGCCAATGAAATGTTGTTTGTTTTTAAAGTAAATTTAATTATCAATTTGTCTTGCATTAGTTACATTTTGAAGTTATTTGCAATGCATCAGGAAGGTTGTGGTGCAGAGATAGAGCGGTCAACCTCTGATTGGAAGATCACAAGTCGAGTTCTCGCCCTGCTTTACCATATGTCGATGTGGCATTGAGCTGTTATTACAATCGAAATATGCAGAAGAGCATCTCAGAACCCCACATTGCTCCTGGTTGTAAGTTGGTTTCACAAGAGAGTGGAGCCCACAGCAATGTGTGAATGTGTATGGAACTGTGACTGTAAAGAGCTTTTGGCCTCTTGAGAAGATGGTAAACACTAAGTAAATATACATCATTTAAAAATACTTAGAAATATTATCTGTTTTAAATTAGAAATGGAGAGTAATCTGACTCTATCTCTATGTTCCTTAGTTTGGATGGATAGGACTAGATAGCTGTTTTGGAGCACAAAAACAGCTAAACTTTGTTTGTTGGCTTAATCAAAGTGGGGATTTACACAACCAACAGCTGCAGAGAGCCCAGCGTTTCCTGTCCTCTACTCAATGCCACGTGATGTATTGTTTCATCATGTAAGATCAAAACAGAATAAAAACTGTTTTAACTTTATACATTTGATCATTTTAGTGTAATTCATGCATCTTTTTTCCAAATTTAACTCAATTTGTTTTAAGATAATGGGGTTGCTGGAGCCTATCTGAGCCATCATTGGGCTAAAATGGGTGAAACCCTGGTGTATTTGGTACTTCATAACATGAACCATTCAGAGACATACACAATAGAACACAACACAACACCCACGTTCAAACCTGAGGAACAGTTAAGAATTACCAAATAAGATATAAAACATGTTTTAAGACTGTGTGAGGAAGCCAGAGTACCTGGAGAAAACCCACACATGCTCGAGGAAAACATGCAATCTCTATAGAGTAACCAGGCAGGATTCGAACCAGGGCTTTCTCAATGTGAGGCTAACCACCACATCAATACATTAAACTAATAAATAAATAAGCAACTATTTATTCATGTCTGGGACCAAATATAAAAAAAAAATAATAATAATAATTCTTTGAAACAGATTGTGCTAAAATAACAAACTGCTCAGTAGGATTGCTTTATATTAACATCTTGATAAAAATAATAAGATTCACTTTGTGAATGATTTGAAATATGCTTTATCTAATGAGTGTTGTCTTTTCAGACAGGAGACGAACAAAAACTAAGAACTTTTTGACAAAAATGAAGCTTTCGCCATTTCAAGTTCAAACTTTGACTTGTATGAAATGTTCATGGAAAGGTTTTACTAAAAGTGTAGTAATAGCACTAACAGGTACAAGTAGAGCATATGACAATTTATTAGGGCCACCATGAAAGGAAGCAATTAAATTAATATTTGAGAGTAATGTCGTAAATGTATGACACAAAAGTGAACATTTAAGAGAATAAAATTGGAAAATTTTGAGGAAAAAGTCATAATTTTACAAGAAAAAAGCCACGCTTTTTTAAAATTAAAGTTAATTGTGTAAGCCTCCATCTACATGAGTAAATCTATCAATACAGCTCTTTGTAGCAATGCCATGAGGCTTTAGCTTATCAATGGAATCTATGTTCCATAATTTTGGACCACTGCAGCTATATTATACGGCATGCCTGCCAGAAATCCACTCCATGTGGATTAAGAAACTTCTTCTGAAGAGGCCCAGTGTCCTGCAAATTCTTTTAGATGTTCTTCTAGCGAAAGTAAAACAATGCTGACTCACTAAAAGACTTAGAATTTCTCTATCAGTAAAATCTATGCTGAAGTGACCGTAAAACAATTCGCTCTTCATTTTAACTACTGAAACAAAATATTGCTTCTTTTCTCATTGTTTGTATTTTCCTTTGTAAACACCCTTTCCCTTCATACATTTAGGACTTTCTCAATTCATAACTTTTGAAATTATAATTTAGTTATCGTAAAATATTGAGTTTTTTACTCAAACATCTACAAGAATATACTTGCAAAATGTTGACTTTTTCTCATAGTTTTACAACTTCTTTTCTTTATGTGACCCTTTTTTTAGGCGTAATACTACATAGCAACACTACCTGAAATTGTGATGAGATTTTGTGTATCCTAGTGGTATTTATAACATTGTTTCACAACCATTGGAGGACAAAAAACCTTCAGTAGAGGGCACATGCATCAAATTTTTATGAATTTTGAACCAAGCATAGCCTACAAGTTTTCTACCCCTCTCATAAAAATCACAACTATCTCAAATGTCGGAAAAAGTTAAGCCCCTGATAGAAAGACACCTCATAGAATTATAAGAGCTATACTCTTACTCCTTTTTTCAGAGCAAGTTGACTTTTCTGGTATATTTAGGATGAATAACTTCAGTTGGTCTAAAAAACAGAGAAAAAAAGTCACAACTTGACCTGGAAAAATGAAAACCTTCACAGACCTGCTGCTTTTGTAGTGATGCCCTGCAAAAACATCCCTCTTTACAATGTCACCAACAGGAATATTTGTCAATAAATTAAATTCTTAACTCAGTTATTTTGATTAACAGTAAATAAAGGGCACAAAGCAATTTAATACATAAGATACATGCTGAAACACTCAAAACACCTGTATGTACTGTATGTGGACCAACAACCACACTCCTAAAGTGCACTTGGAGATGTATGTGTGGGTTTTCGATACACTTGTAAGAACCACTGCCGAACAAGGCCAATGACGTTTTTTTATGTTATGGCCATCATAATCATCCATAGTCTGGGAGCTGCTTCAGCCTTAACCACTAGAGAGGCCTGCCTGCCTGCTAAGAGCAAGTAATGCAAATGCACTTTGAAGAATGAGAGGGTCAGCATGGTCTTGGACGTTTGCCAATTACACATCCAAAGCTGCAAAAATCACAGCTGCACTGACTTAGGCAATGACAGTCTCATGCTTATCTTTCTCCAAGGACTTGTCCCTGGCAAACCTTTGCTGCATTTGTAAGGTTACAAACAAATTATGTCCCTTGATTTTGTCAATCACATTTAAAAACCACCAAACAAATTGGAATATTTTGTTTTTTTTAAAAAACACACATGACAAAATTGAAGGCAATCAGATGGAAGCTTCTTCTGATATGAATACTTTCATTTGGACATGTTGGCTTAAAAATAATATGCAATTTCAAAGGCAACAGATGTGTGGATTTGAAGAAGAAAAAACATGTTTGGTAACACACTGAGAGAACAGTGGGATCGACCAAATTGAGATTTGCCTTCAAGCACCTTCTGTGGTTTTTTGCTCAGCACGCCACATTGCACTCATCACCGACTTTAACATGTTACTGCATAACAAATGAATGGGAATGTCAGATTGGCGAGCATCTGCAAAAACTCAAATACCGGTGCAGACAACATATTTACAAAGGAAATTTTTAGTCTGGGAGTATTTTTGAGCCGGAAATGCAGAAGTACAGAAAAAAATGTCTTTGTGGTTTGGTCTGCTTTCAGGGTAAACTCTTAAGCTACGAGCAAATTGAGCATGTGACGTGGGTCCAAGAATACACTATACATGCTTTTGATGAGCATTTAGCCCAGGGTGTTCACATTGGTCAAGCAGGGAGGGGCTTCTTCTTCATTGCTTACTAGAGATATGAAGTTCACATACGAATTGAATCTTTTGAACAGCTCATTAACATGAATTCTGGGAATCAACTCGCAGTTGGCTGGTAACCATTGTTATTATCTTTTTTTTCCCTCCTGTGAATTTTTTACATTCACATAAACGCTAAAAAAAGCAAATCCTTCTAACTTCAGATGCAAATATCACATGAGTTGTTGTAAATGCACAATTTCACGGGAGTTCCTCAGTGAAAAAAAGAAAATAGAAGAGAGCCTCTTTGTTGCTGGGCGTGCATGGTGGGTGGGGATTCTCGGTTTTCATTCTGGAGTTGTGAGTTTAAGTTGTTCTACTTGTAAAGAAAGTTCTTGTGTTAACATGTTTCACCAGAAGTGTTTGCATGGAGCTCCAAAGAAGCCTGAATTGTTTCTTACTGTGTTTCAATAATGGGTTTGTTAGTTACATTTTGTTACAATATTTTCATTTATTTATAATAGGATGATCTTATAATGGTAAAACAAACTAATTTTTAACCTCTTATGAAATGACACTAAATTATAACACCTTCAGTGTTTTTTTAATCCTCCAAAAGACACATAAGTCCGATGACTGAGATGTGACTTGCAAAAAAATGTCATGTATACTTCACACAGATGAGTGACATTATGATAGTAATACATGCCTACCAATGTTTTGACGTCTAACCTAACATTCAATAGAGACTTGTGAAAATAGGTTGTCATTTTAGCGGTGCATATTTCAAAGCATTTTGGAAAAGTGAAATATTTTATTCTAAGGAACCAGACAGATCACGTTCACTATGTCTTCAAACCAGACTCGAGACTGGAAGAGTATGTCCCAAAGGCAATTTTTTTTTCTTTCTCCTTGAGGCTAGTTTAAAAATGAAAGTCAACCAGGTCAGATCACCAAAAAAACCACTAAATGACTTCTTAAAAAGCAAAGCAACTTTCTACTTAACTCTCCATATTAAAATTGGCCCAACTTCTCTAAATGAACACACATAATTACACTGTCGCTTCAAACATATATTATATGCATAAGTGTTACAATTTAATAACCCAAACAACTGTGCTGGGAGTGAATTTGTTTTATTTTGTATGGTTTAATTTTGTATTTGAGATCAAAACCAAGCTCCATCCTGTTTTCCTTATTGATTACCAATCCATTAGCTATAGAACTAGCCTGAAAAGGCCTGTTCTGACAATTGACAAACATGTTTCATCTTGCATTATGACCCACTTTTAGAAAGATAGGGAACTTGTAACAAAATTAGCTAATATGGTGACAAAAACTAAGCAAATGAACTTGTTTCAAATGAAACAATGAGTTTCGCCATAACAGGATTTGTATGTTATAGGTTTATGGTTTATTCTATAGACCCTTGAAGTAACTATTGAACTATTTCATGAGTTATTAGACTTACATTAGCTAAGCTCAAAATCTAAGTGTTTCACATCTATCAAATTCCAATGCTTTCTTTTGGGAACTAAATGATCAGGGTTCATTCATGGCAAACAGTCATTGACTAGTTTAAGCACAGTATAAAAGAATACTTATACAGGAAAATAAAGGAAAAACTGGAGAAAGTACCATCACATGACAACAATGCTCAATGGCGAGTGAACTTAACCCGTTAGGACTGGAGATGTTGCTGGTAAAGGCTAAGTAGCATGCCCTTTGACATATAGAAACTCTTCAACCATCTATACTAGGGGTCTCAGACTCAATTTTCCTTGGGGCCACTGAAGGCAGTGTCTGGCTAGGCTGGGCCGCAACCTCAGCATGCATTCACACACACACAGATCGTGGGTGTCTGGGAGCCAATACCAATAAATATATATATATATATATATATATATATATATATATATATATATATATATATATATATATATACATTTTTTTTTTTTTTTTTTTTATTTTATAACACAAAATACGATGAACAAGAACACTGGTGTACACAAGTTGTGTAAAACTTCCTTGGATGCATCCCTTCTTTGGTAGTAAATGTGTATAGAACATGTACTGTACTATTAACTGTCTTATTAACTGTATTCTGTACAAATGTACTAATAAAACTCTCAATCAACAAACACATAAACAAATTTAAAATTAATAATTAAATAAATCAGTAATACATGTCAGTTTTCTGCTGCTATATCTGCTGTTTTTAGATTTAAACTTCTTTATTAACACGGTTCAGTTAACACTGTTACATTTGATCTGCTAAACACAACACAGATTTAAATTTTATAGTTCTTTAACCTCCATCAATGGATTCAACTGAACATGGCTTCTATTGCCTACTTCTTACTGCTGGACACTGAGCAGAGCTTCCAAGCTCCACTTTAGATTATCCTGTCATCCACTCCTATATTTTTATAGTTGAATTCAAACTGTGTTTAGTAAAAGAATGGTGCTGTTCATTGGAGATCGGAACAAGCGTCATGCATACCTGAGATCAGAATAAGTATGGAACTCATCAATGTGGTCTACCTGATCACTCTGTGCACATGCACAAGTTACTTCCTCTATATATCCAATGTGATACTTAAGAAATTTGAATTATATTTATGTCTGTAATTTGTTTCTTTTTTGCATGTTTGATGTTTCAAGATTTTAAACTTTGTAATTAAAAAATAAATAAATACATATTGGAAAAAGATCAGCTCCCGGAAAAATTTCCGGAACGCTCTGCCTCTTTTACGCCTGTACAAGCCATTTAAACAGCGGAGAACTCTGTGATCACAAGAATTTATGTTTTACTCAACAACAGAGAGCTTCTTCTGAATGGATGACAGCGCAGAAAAATAAAAGAACATCGCCTAAATGCAACACTATTTAATTGTTTATTGTCGTCATTAGAAACAATGAAAGTCTCAACAAAATGTGAAAGTATGACAGCCACAGGGCTTGGAGTTATTTTCTCTATTTAATCGTTTTTATTTTCCATGTATTGGCAATAGGAAAAAAGGAGAAGCGAGTGCATTTTTCTCTGAGTAGTTGTCACGAGCTGGCAAGTGTTTTACATGTTGTCCAGCCAGGCTGCCATTGTCGCTTCTTATTTGTTTGACACACCTGTTCCAGGTAATCAGCAGCAGATAAGGCAGGATTTCTGGAAAACCAGCAGGAAGTCGGCCCTCAAGGCCTGGAGTTTGACAACCCAGGCATAAATGGCTGAAGAGCTGTGGTAGTTGAAAGAATGTCAAAAGCAGAACAAAGGGACCTCAGCAATCAAAACACAGCAACTACTCCAGCAGCAGATGTTTTTGAAAGGTTCTGAGGTGTAAAAACTGGACAGCACTGGCCCCTGATAATTCCCCTACGTAGCTACAGAAGCTGACTGCTCTACATGACCAACTTGCAGCACAACTAAACCAGTTACTAGTGGACCTACCCTGAATGACTTTTGGAAGGGAATACTGTCCTGATCCTAAAAGACCCCTGAAGGGCACACTCCTAGCCAATTACCAATCACGTGCCTCTGCAAAGCGAATAAGCTCCTGTCATGGTAGCTAAAATGAGTAGGTATATGGATCAATACAAGAGTGGCCCACAAAGAGAATGAAAGAAACACTAGGGGAGAAGTCCGGAGAAGTCAATTGAATCGCAAGAACAAAATCTGGGCTATCGATACCTTTGTCCTTCTGGTCGTCAGATACATGGTGGCATGATAAACTGACCAAAAGCTGAGATAAAGCTAACTGAGATCAAGTCAAGAAAGCTCCTAAAAATGCATGTAGGGTTTCTCTCTAATTCTATCACCCTGGGACTCCACAATACGTGAAATGTTGACGTTGACTTTGGGATTTCCAGTCCATATTCTGCACACATGTTCCTGTATACTATTCCAGCCATTTGGTTGTGGCGCTCCATGTATGTTTTTCCGGCCAGCATCTTACACCCTGCAGTTATGTGCTGGATTGTTTCAGGCGCCTCTTTACGCAGCTTATATCTTGGATGTTGTCTGGTGTGATAGATCTGAATCCCTCTATCGCTCTGGTAGTCAGGGTTTGTTCCTGAGCTGCCAGGATGAGCACTTCTGTGCTGTTCTGTAGGCCAGCCCTCTCTAGCCATTGGTAAGACTTCTTGAAATCAGCCACTTCAGTTATGGTCTGGTGGTATCCCACGCAGGGGCTTGTCCCCCCATGAGGATCTGTCCTCCAGCACCGCATCCTCTGCTGTCCATTGTCTGAGACGTTTACTGAGCCCACTGTCAGTTGGGGCCTTGAGCTTGATGTATTCATGCATCTTAGATGTTTCATCCTGGATAGTAGCTTCTACACTCACTAGTCCTTGGCCTCCTTCCTTGCGGTCAGAATACAGTCTCAGGGGGCTGGATTTGGGATGGAACCCTCCATGTTTGGTGAGTAGCTTTTGTGTTTTAACATCTGTGGTCTGGATCTCTTCCTTTGGCGATCTTATACATTAAATAGCACAATAAGTCGTCTCATTTACACCATTAATGAATATATGTACAGGATTCTTTTTTGATTTAGTTCAAGAAGTTTGTCAGAAAGAAAAAAAAATGATTGCAAGTTAAATATCAATATTCACGTACTATGTATGATACTAACCTGTCTGAAATCCTAGGTAAGTCACTTACTAAAACTATATACAAAAAAAAAAAATAAGTATAATATGTTCCTGCAAACTTGTTCTCATTTTAAAAATTCAATAATTCTTGTTTTTTATGTTGACATGGGGGGATTGATTTAATTCTAGTTTTCAAGTTGCCATCCATGTTGGGCCAGCATCAACACCTTTTCTTTTTATCCTCAAGCCAACGGGGTGGCACAATCTTTCTTAAACCTAACAGGATGCATCCATCTTGCGAGCTTGCAGGGCCCCAGTGCTGTCAAATGCCTGATTGTCTGTGCTTGTAAAGCTTTACTTTTTACCTGACAGAGACCCGGATCCTGGTGGCACGATGGTTGTAGCAAGCTGGTAGCATCTAGCTCCTGTCAGCGCCTTTGCTTTTCAGGTTTAGAATACTTAAAATCAGAAATTTTGAGACACAAGAACGTACGTTGTTTGGGCTTGAAACTTATTGTCAAGCATTCCCATGTGCTTGTATGGCTTGTGAAATTGGTGTTCGCATTAGGGATGCTACGTTGCACAGCTATGCTTTTTTTTTTTATTGCAGAAAACAAGAAAAAAATACACAGTGATGTTTAAGAGTGCAGAGCCAATATCTCAGAAACCTTTTGGATGACAAATTGAGATGCAATTTTGGTTCTGCTGTCAAGAGAGAGAAACCGCAATCTTAATAACAAAATACAAAAAACAGTGAAGAAGTTAAAACCTGGGTGACTGAGAGATCACCTTTCACCATATTTTTACATTTCTTTTTTTCCTTCTTATGCGTTAGACTTGGTTTTAACACATGCACCCTCGCTGACCCTCAGGTCCTCTGGCATTGGCCTTAAAGGTGTTCCAAGAGTTACATGAAAAACCAGTGGTGAGGCATCTTTCCATTTCCATTAATATGTCCCACATCTCTGGAACAGCTTACTGGAAAGCCTAAGGGCCGCAGGGAGTTAGGTAACGTTCATTAGCATGACTCACCTTTTCTAGTTTTTCCTCCAGTATTTTAACCTTTGTGTAACAGTCATATTATTATTATTTTAAATTCTAATACATCTTTTAAAATGTGCATTTTTTTAAATGCACATTAGGGAACACTGGATTTTAAGGCGCACTATCAATGAAAAGTCTATTTTTTAAAACAATTTTTCATTATGTCATGCATAGGGCACACCAAACTATAAGGCACATTATCCAAGGCACATGAGGCACAGATAAGTCTGTCTGTGACTGCGTTTACAGTCATTCATAGAAACATTATTGGCAATATGTGTACAGTTACACATATTAATGTGATGTAATGATGTAATGTGAACATGTTATTAATGTAAAATAATAACCAAACTGTTTTCAGAACTTGTAAAAAAACAAAAACAGACTGACATTTTGACAGAGCACAGTGTTCCTCTCAAAATCACTTGAACTTCAGAAAAGAAAACTAAAATAATCCATATCTAAAACCTTCTGGATCACATGCACTTTTTTAAAGTCATTTTTTAAGTGCGACTTATAATGCGGAAATTACTGTATTTCTCTGTTTTTTTTTTATGTTACTTAAACTTTATCCTAATATTTTATTAAAATGTTATTATTTTTAGGTATTTTAACCTTTTCATCGTCTCACCTACTCTTTTTCCCAGTATCTAACATGTTTTAGAGATTGTTTTAATATTTCTTTTTACTTTACGGAAAGTGTTGTATTAATTAAGGTTTAAATAATTAAACATGTACATTGTATATTATGATATGTAATTATTTTTTTCCTTGCACCCACTTTGACATATTCTTAGTGAAACACTTTTCAGAGTTGATATGAACCTCTTTTAGTGATGTAAAGTAATCCAAACTTTTGTTAGGGTTTTAGTTGAATATTCATTGCACTTTCTTGATATCCCCAACAATCTATGTTACCATGCTGTTATCGTCAATGCTGCACTGCTGTTGCCATCTCCGGTGGACATCTTTCTTCTTTCCTGTTCCCATGCTGCCTCTTGTTTCCATTCATCCAGTTGTGCTTCTAACAGACAAACCATTATCCCAGTGAACCACCTCGAGACAACAACAACCATTAGCCATGATCTAAATAGCTGCAGTTTGTTTTAGCTTCATGCCAGCAGTGAATAATATCTCGATAGAGAAGTATTGAGCTTTGACAAATGTTTATTCAATCTAGACTACCTGCAAACATCAACAAAAAAAACTACTCATTCACCTAACTCTCAGAGATTCCTTATTCTTTTGGTTAGTGTTTTATAACCCAAGTTGTATTGTATCTTACTTGTCAAAGGCATTTTAGACAATATGCTCTTATACTAAGAAAGAATAAAAGGAAAACAACCCCTGGTTAGGTTTGTCAGCCTTCAAAAGCTACAAGACTAGCTTTGGAGCACTGCATGTAGATGAGACAGAGCTGAATGTCTCCCATGAGCATCGTTGCGCCCTGTAAATGTCACTGAAGGATGTGATATACGTCTCCCACACAGAGCTGCATTAAAGCAAAAAGCAGTGCGGATTTACTGGACATCAGTGGTAAATCGACTGTCAGAAATTACCATTGTCATTTACTACCATCATCCTTAGAGTTACAGCTCCCTTGGATTTGTGTTGACTGCATGTTTCTGTGAAAAGGAGCTGATACAGGAGATGGATGACAATACAAAGATGGAAATGATCAAGTAAGTGCAACAGAAGCAAGAAAAGACAGAGAAGACAGAAACAATGGAACCTCTTTCTTATGTTCTAATCTTGTGTGTGTTCATGTGCTTCACCCTGTTTCCTTTTCTGTCTGTGTTTGTGTGTCAAAACTGTGTCATGCTTCCATCCAGCTCACAGCACTCCAGGTTTGTATGCCTGCAACTGCAGGTCACAAAGTGACATTGTGCCTTTATGGCTGCTCTCCATGGTGCTTCACATAAGCTCTGAAATGACTAAATCCCTCAGCCAGTGTCCCTGACCTCCAGCATCCCTGTTAGTGCTGCTGCATTCACACTCTTTGATCTGGCCCTGGATTGGAATTGGTCATCGGCCTCATTCCAGGATTGATACCGCCTCCGCTGTTCATATGCCTACAGGTCTGGTACAGCTCGACAATCTGTTAGTCTCTGGCTGATTATCTGCTTGTGTCTCTCATGTTATACTCCGGGACTGAAAAAAAAAAAAAAAAAAAAAAAAAAAAAAAAAAAAAAAAAAAATATATATATATATATATATATATATATATATATATATATATATATATATATATATATATATATATATATATATATATATATACATGTGATGACCTTGAGAACAAGATATTCTATGTTATGTTTCTGCAAGATCAAGGGAAAGAAAAAACTCTCAAAGCGCCACAGAATATCATAAAAAAACTATTTCCAGTTGCTGTCCACCCACACCCTCACACATAAAGGTGTTTATTTCATAAAGCGCGCTAAAAATCATGTTTGCAAAAAAAAAAAAAAAAAAAAAAAAAAAACAACAACAAAACAAAAACAAGATATAAACTTATTAAGTGAGTTAAGATCATATAAAAATCATTAAACAATAAATAACATTGTCTTGTGAAGTTAACTACAGTTACTCATTAACCTTATTTGTTTCCTTATTCTGAAAGGCATGGCTAAAAATGACATTTCGTGGAATTTAAACCAGTATTTTCCATCCTTACTTACCGTCATCCATCTGTTTATGCGCTTGTTTACGTGACAATCGTTTGTTTGTTATTTTGTATAGTTACCAATCCACCATTATGTGGCTAATACTTTCTTTCTGTGATTCATTTGACCACTTTCAGCTCATGTTGCATCAACCGATGCTTACACTTTAAAAAATCCTGTTAATCCAAAATGACCATAAAGTATAGATGATGCATTTTTTTAGGCTAAGAATATCCCATGCACTTTCAGCTGCACTTGTCTCTGAAAGCGAAATTGAAAATTTAACTAACAGCACCAGAATAAATTGCAGCAAGTGTTCTGCTTCAGTCCTTCGTGCATGTTTTAAGGCTTGACCTCAATATAGAGGACGGGATGATATTGACCTAATTTTTTGTTTGTTGCTGTAACCCTTTCATCTGGCCTGGTCACAGATGACAAATGCATTATAAAACAGCAGCAAAGCCAAGTCAAAGCACAAGTTCATAATAAAATGTGTGCCTGGGTGAAAGTAGGTGAAGTTGTATTGGAAGCTTAATAAAAAAAAGAAAAAAAATCTAGGAGATTTTAGATAACTGTGAAGCAGCTCAAGGGTATTCTACATGGGGACACTCCCCCACCCCCCAAGAGATTTGATCTGGACTTTGCTGCTGAGGTATGGTGGGATGCAAGTGCTAATAAGATGTTGCTTTTCACTACCAGATGTGTTTGTTGTTTGGAGCTCTACACTTCAGTATGTTACTGTTTTTCTTTATGTGTTGTATCATCAAAAAGCGAAATCTGATAATGCCAGTGACTTATAATGAAGCCACTGTATTTTTGCTCAGAAAATCTACCTTTTTTTTCCACCCAATCATGACATGATCTATTTAAAAGCATTCCCCGTGGTCTTTTAATTGTGATAATGTCGTTTTTACCCAAAATCGAATTTCCTGTGTTATTTTCTAGGAACTTTGTTTCTGCAGAGTGCTAGTAGTGCATCAAACATTCACCTCTGAGTTGCGGGTCAAAATGTTAGCACAGAGTATGCCCGCCCCTATCCCATCATCCATATGTTCACATGCTCTCCTGCTAGCTAACCGCCCCAACTAAACACTACTGGTGTAACAAAAGCTGCAAGCAACATTTTGTTTTGACCCAGATGCCAACTCAGACCAGGAAAATGAAGACAATTATGAAACTAGTCGTCTACAAGTTGATGCGTCAAAATGAAGCAGAGCAGGGAGTTTGTGGGTTGCTCTAGTAACTTATATGTCACACTTACTTTTTTTTCTACTCTTGATTCACGATTTGAATAAAGGAATACTCAGAAATGCTATTTTTTGAGCTTAATTTTCTTTATTTGTCCACCTTAATGAAAACAACTTGTTGGAAACACCAAAAACACAATTTTCATTAAGAGTGGGTTGTAATACTCCTGACATACTCGTGCCGTTCACTTCAGGATACATTGTGGCTCCTTATTCCTTCAGAAGGTGTGTCTATGCTCTTTAACAATCATGAAACTGGATTCTGCACTACGCCACCTTTAACCAGATCCTTTACTAATTGTTTCTGTCTCCAAGGTAGCACGGCTTCTCTTTGATGTTCAAACTCCTTCTTTCTCACAAAGGAGACTGACGGCACGGGGAGACGGAGAGGCAGATGGGCCGTGACAAGATGCTGCGAACCTGACGTCTCTCTTTCCTCTTTCAAGTGCTCTGGTTCAATCAGCCCTCGCCGCACAAGCTGTTGTGGAGCACCTTTGAAATCACGCTGTCTGCACAATAGTCTTGACTATTAATGACTTCTTGTAAAGTTCTAAAGCAGCTCTGATTACCCTTCCTTGTGCAGTCAAGTCCAAGGCTGCACATGTGCTGCATCAACCTGTGAGCACATTTCCTGCACACATAAGACATGCAAAGCATTCTGGGTTGGTGTGCTCAAACGTGCACTGCATCTCTTTGACAACACTTTGGAAACAACACAAATGAGTGATGGATTGATTTGGTTGATCAGTAAAACTATTCCTGTAAGTAAGGAGACATATATCAAGCTGTGCTGCATTATGCAGACATCAGATCTGATCATGCAAGCTAAATATGCAGTATAATAAATAGTTGACCATGCAACATGGTTGCATGACTGAAATGTTAAGTACAGTCTAAAAAAAGGCATTGGTGATTAAAAGAGTAGGTTTCAAAAGCTCTGCAGAGATAGATGCAGTGCCATGTTTCATCTTGTTGTAAGCTAGCAGACTTCTTGAGCCATTTTTGGTAAGTAGTATCAAACAGCACAAGATGTCAAACACGCAGGTGTTCACCCCTGAAAATATGGCACCACCGTTAACGGCGTGTCTTGAAAACACAACTAATGCTCTGGACTGCATTAAAGAAGATGGAAAATCCAGTTCTCTCTGGAGCTAAACCTGTGAGGATTGGCCTTAATTAGGTGGTATGAATGGAAAAGCTGGCATTTTTTGAAGTGTGTGCGTAATTGTGTGTGTGTGCTGGACCGTGGGTGCAGGGAAGAGTCTGTAAAAGTACTTTCCACTTCTCAAATTGGTGATGCTTATTACTCAAACATTCTAAAGTGATATCTTGCTGTCAACGTAGTCACAAAAAGGCTTCACCTTTGGTTACCAATTGTCAAATACAATCCCGTCCCGCCGCAGTGAATTTTGGAAGGGTTTTTCTCCATTTCCAGTCTTCTCCTTTTACCGCAACTCACTGAAGCCAGAATTATTACCCTTCTCAGTGAAGGCAAATGTACTGGGGTGCAGTTTGACTAAACCACTGAACTGAAAGGAAGACTGGGAATACTAGCCTGAAAAAAGATGAGAACAAGACAGTATAAGCATTATTTGAAGATATAGGATTGTCCGTATATGTGTATAAAATTGGAATTCAAGTGAGTTATCACTATTTTCTCAGTTTTTGAAAAAATAAAGACAGAGATCATGATCATATTAAATCAATTATTTTCCAAATGATATGTCCATCTTCAGTACTTGATTAGTATGGGCAGAGGTGAGTCCTACGAGAAGATGAAATCTACATTTCTGCATCCAGATCCTCAGCAAAAGGAATCATTAAGTTCTCTAAAACATTCTTCTAGACGGTTGCAGGGATTTTGGATTGAAGAAAGCAGTTAACCAATACCGGCGCTGGACATTGCAATCATGGCTGACTAAATATTTCACACTGGACCTCAACAAGCTTGGGTTTTAACCACTTACCTACTTTGACTGAACAGTTGATATCAACTGTAGTTGATATTGGTCATTTTGCGCCTACCTTATTGAATTAAGGTCATTTTGACGTTGTGAACATCTTTGGCTCAATTGTGCACATTGTGTCAGTATAGAAGCGGCAGGACTATGTGTGATAACAGCAGTCAGGGGTTATTTTATATTTACTCACAGTCAATGATTTTACTGCTTGTGAACAACACAAGGAACAGATGCTGTATCTGCTCTATAGAACAACTTGCATGCTGTCCTTTTGTGCTTCAAGTATTAGTAGGTGTGTGACGGTGTGGCACCGTCAGCTGATTGCTGTGGTCGTCCACAAACACACACACACACACACACAGACATGCAAACATGCCATTCATTTAATGAAACATTTATTTTCTCCATCTGTTCCTCTGCAGGTGTCCCTTGGTGCACACCGGGTTGCAGACTCCTTATCCCCATCCACTTGCATATAGTTAACACGCCACTTTCAATAGCTTGTTTTGTTGTTTACAGAAAGTTATTGACCAAAGCGGCTGGTCACGTGACTCACCCAACGTTGAGTTGTATTTTATTTTAGGGTGGACCTTTGTAATCCCTGTAAATAACAAATTATGTTTATTGGTGAAGACTATAAAATGTATATTTGTCTTGGGGAAGTCATTGTAAACAGTTTGTTCTACCAAGGTTAATTGAGAGCAGGGCTCAGTAGGAGGGGCATATTGTCCAAAAGGGATTCAGGAAATGTGTGAAAAGGAGCCGTGTCTAGGGATGATGTGGCCTTTGTGAGCAGTGGATGTGCTCTTTCTCCTTTAACAAAAGAAGAAACTCTAACCTTGGCTCCTCTGCAGCCATTATTGTGTGGTTTGACAAGCTCTTCCTCAAGGAACCCATGACAGGGTGTTAAACATTCAGTGTAATTGATGTTACATTAAATGTGCTATAAAAACACAAGTTTTTTTTTGCCTTTTTCTGCTCAACTTTTTTTCAATAGGTTTCTGTTAATGTATAGCCTATATAAAGGAAGTGTGAAAAAGGGAAAATATGAAACAGTCTCTTAAGCTCTAACAAAGCTTCACATCTGCTGAAGATGACACATTGTTGCATTAGCTCAATGCTTCATTTTCATTTGTACAAATAAAACAAACGTGTTCTTAGTACTTTGCTTTCACACTTAGCTGCCTGCCACTCCTCACAGCTAAATTACAAATAACATAATAATTAATAATAACTAGTAATATAATCATTAGTAATAACAAACAAGTTTTCAAAATGTCTTAAAGTCAACTGCAAGGATTCTTTTTCTTTTTTAAATAGGATCCTGTCATCTATGTAAATCACATATTTTAACACATTACAAAAAAAGTACATATTATTGAACTCATCCATCCATCTATCCTAGACAGGTCGTCAGTATGTCGCAGCGCCCATGAGGCTGGAGTGATTGCGCCTTCTACGTCAGTCCCCGGCAGGCCAGCTGGCGGACAGACAAAGCAGTTGCGGCATGGGAAGGCAGCTTACTTCAACACCCTAAACCTTTTTTTCTTGCTTTCTTTGAGACAATAATTAAAAAAAAATTCCCCTATTGGATTGTGGGACAGCGAGTCTTCAAACTGACTCACAAAGACACAGAAACACCACGGAAACCTGCCATCATTAGGATGCAGCTTCCACAGTATGAGTGAATCTCACTGTACTGGGAGGGTCTCTGAACAAACTCATGAACCCAGACATGAAGACATGATTACCAATACTTTTGTAGAACTCTTCAAAATAAATCAGTTCCGTTTTATATAGTACATAGCCCGATATCACAACCATACCCGTCTCAATTGTCTTCACACCGGTATTTATGCAAAGAACATAAAGTCAGTTATAAAAATATAAACAAAAGCTGGTTGCTAAACTAAACAAACTAAGCTAAACTGGCATCCCTCCCCTTAGACCCCCTTCTCAGTGAGAAAAAAAAAAACTCATAAAAAAACATATCTTGGGGGGAAAAAAACAAGAAACCTCAGGGATGCTCACATGAAGGAGGGACCCTCTCCTAGAACTGTTTAAGAAGAATTAGCTCATCTAACTCTGCAACTACATGTTTGAATGACAACTTTTTTTTAAAGAACAACTACATGTTTGAATGACAACTTTTTTTAAAGAACAACTACATGTTTGAATAACAACTTTTTTTTTTAAAGAACAACTACATGTTTGAATGACAACTACGCTTTTAAATAAACAACTACGTCTTTGAATAACAACAACATTTCTTAAAGAACAACTACATGTTGAATGACAACTACTCGTTTAAATAAAGCACTACACATTTAAATAAACAACTAGGTGTTTGAATAAACAACAACATGCATGAATAACAGCTACATGTGTGAAAAGTGTAGCACCCTCAAATGTGGGGCAGATGAGGGTGTGAGGCGAAGTCCACAGCCAAAGACAGGAGCACAGATGATCCATCTAAAATCTCTCCCGCTCCCTCGGAGTGGAGTGGAAAAGAGGAACAACATATGAATCATACTGCACCAAACAAAGGTAAAATGAACTAAATAAAATATAGTACTGGGTATATGATGAGAAATAGAGGAGAGAAGTAATAGAGGAGAGTACCCCAGTGCACCATACTTTCCCCAGCTTCTAACTTCTAGTAACCTGCTAGGAACTAATTGGTATTGACATTTGATTGTGTTAATGGTAAGAGCATGGAGTATGAATATGGCACAGATAGCGGACAGTAATAATAATAACAGCAATGGAGATTCCGCAATTTTGGCATGTCAATGTAAATATATTATTAATCTAATACAAGCCTGCGTAAACCCGGTAAGCAGATGGAATAGGCCACCATGGCCCGGTTTATGAAAACCGTATTAGTTTTGCTTAAATATTCTCTGATTACTAGCCAGCCTGGGAATTTAAAAAAGAAAAAAAAAAAAAAAAAAAAAAAACGTAATATGCGTAAACTTCTATTGTGCTTTTCTACCTTCATTGAAGGCCCAAGTCACAGTCCTATTCACACACAGATGGTGGCTCTGCTGCCCAAGACTGGCACCAACCTCAATCAGAGGCAATGTGGGGTTCAGACATGGTTCACACATGAGCGGGCAAGGTGGATATTAAACCTGCAATCCTCTGATCAGAGGACGACCACCCTACCACTGCACCATGGCTGCCCCAACAGTAAGCCTGTCCAATGAACCTGTCCGAATAAACCTGATCTCTCACCATGATTTGTGTCTTCCATGTGTTGTAAATGAGATAAACACAAACACAGCTCCATAGCAGTCAGGCTAAAAACGTTTGGTGGTAGCTCCTCCCACACATGTCTGAGGCGTCAAGCTTACTTAACACATTTTTGGACAGGCATCGAGCAGCAAATTTGCGTCAAAAGAGAGGCAGCTGTTGCACAAACAGCATTTGGTGTGAACAAAGCTTTAGGGTGTCTTCAGACAGGAAATATCCCTTGGTGCAGACCAAGTCCACTTAATTTGGTCTGAAATGAGTCCTGAACCTTGCATTTGCATTTGGTCTGTATCCAGACTACACTCTACCAGAGAATTGTGTTTGAACTAAAACCTGTGTAGATGTTTATGACAGATAGATTGTTGGGAAAACAGTGTGAGAAGAAAAGTGTATCACGCTATAAGTTGTTTTAATGAGCCTCCATTCATCTGACCCCATTTCAATGACTTGCTGTTGCATTGCTCAATCACATTTGTTTGTGGCTCACTGTTTACATTTCGGAAATCCTGGCCATTGTGACCGTTTTGATTCAGTTGGTTCGCTCCTGGCACAGTACGTTTTCAGACTGAGGAATGTCAGAGCAAATCGAAGTTCAGTCTGATTGGAAACTATCTGAGACCACCTCCAAAGATGGGTCGGAGAGCAGTTCCTAGCAGTTCCTTGTCCCAGCTGCCAGAGTTTTCTTGGGTATTTTCCCATTGAAAATTTGTTCTGGATTATAGGGGTAAACCAACTCTGGTTCTCTTTAAATGAACTAAATATACCCAGTTTGAATACACCCTTAGTCTGAAACAAAACCTGTTTCTGAATCTTCTGGAAAAAGTGAAATCCCACTACATTTTGGGTTTGAGAAAAACAAACAGTTCCTCACATCATTGTGGATGCGTATTAGTACAAGACATTTCATGGCATTCCTGTCATTTGACGTCAAGTGACGGGAACGTCATAATGATCAGAAGGGACAGGGAATTCTCAGAGCAGTGCAAATGCTTGTGAAGAGGTGTGCCGACAATCTGATAACCCAGAAAACGAAAAACATCATCAGAGGTACACTTCCTCCAGGGTCCACAAACTGTCAGCAATCACTATGTTTGAGTTTACCTACTTATTTATTCATTAACTCAGAATGCTGGTTAAATCCAACACGGCTGAAAAAAATGCAGCGCTAGTGCTAACTGTCTTATGAACAGCGCCTCATAACCTGCTGTGACACTTCAAGAGCTGCCGACCTTCAGATATTAATATTGTAGAGGGGTCAAAAAATACAAATCGAATTTTGCAACACAAAGACACTAAATTTATCAACCACATAACTGTAGTTTGAAAAAACAAAAAACAAATATGACACGTTAATTTTCATGGACAAAGGAACATAGTTATGCAAATGTTACCAAAGGGAGCAGAAAACAAAGCAAAAGCAGGAGAAAAAAATCATTTTAAACATGATAAAGAATCGGGTCACGGAAAGATCAACTTACAGAATGTCTTCACCATTATTTCTGTTCAACAAATACAGTAAATGTTCACATAAGGCTAAGAGATTCCCCTCTTGTATATTGTTGTTTTATTTACCAGCCTGTGCTCATAGACTAAAAAGAAAGCCACGTCTCCAAAGAGGCAGTAGCTCCTTAGAAATTTGCCTCTGAGTTGTGGCGCAGAGTATAGCATAGAGTAAATAGATTATATACTGTATAGTATGATATATAGTATAGTATAGTTTAAACACGCTTCTTCTGCTAGCTTACAGCCTCTCACACCCCAAAGATGACATTAGCGGTGCAAAGTAATTGTGTTAAACATGCCAAAAACACAATTTTCATCGGAGTGATCTTTAAATACAAGCGTTTTTCCAAATAATACTGATGGCTCTGACTACAAATGGGAATGATTTGATTGGCCCATTGTAACTTTGTTTTGGATAAGTTAAAGTAGAGAACATCCTTTAGCCATTAGCCAAAAGAAAAAAAAAAAAAAAACATCGACTAATTTAGTCCATGAAGAATTATATATAAGAATGAACCTGAACTGGGTTGCTTGGTGATGGAAAAGGAATTCAATTATAGTCTTGTGCCAGCAGACAATAGTTAAATTAGCCTTATGACTCCTGGACAGCTGTGTACTTTGCTTTTCATCAATGTTAACTTGTTTACCACAGAGAACTTTACATCACATTGCTGTCAACAATCGCAGTGTTTCAGATAAACAGAAACCTTTATCTTCTGGTTGCACTCACAAAAATACACCAAATCCATTGTTTAGTTTGTTTTTGTTTAGTGTGGAATCTTGCATATTTACTAAATGCGGGTTTCTACACATTGATGTTTATGAGTGGGAATCTGCTGGGTCAATTTGTCTCCATAGGTGTAATTAGGCCTGTGTTTGGTCAAACAAATAGTTCATTGAGAAAATCAAATACTTGACTAGCCTACCATAACCAAATTAGATTTGTAATTACTTATGGAACATGTCTTCATTAATAACGACTGCATCTATTGTTGAAACAAAATATCAATACCATTCACACCTTACTTCATTGGAATACCGATATTAGATCACCCTCAGTCACAGAGTTAAGGAACAGCATGTACAGTTTTGTGTGCTTCTCTGAATTGCTTGTAAAAGAAAAAAAAAATCAATAAAACTCCCTACATTAAACTTCAGGGGTTTATTTTCATACAACTCTTAGCTCGCACAACACACTGCACAGACTTGCTGCATTTGTTTAAGGTGTGAAGAAAAACAAGCCACAGTGCACATGTAAATTAATGTGTTACAATGTGCTTGAAAGACAATGGTGTCAAACAGAAAAAAAAAAAACATGGATTGCACAAAAAGGTCACATTTTGAAGGAACAGCAAGGCTAAAAAAGATGCATCATCAACATTTCCTCAACATTTTAAAATGCCAGTGACACTCAAACTCTTAAAGTATTGTTTTTTATGGAACTCTAGATGAATAACAAATACATGTTCCTCAATGCCTATTATTGCTTCAATCAAAGTTGAGTAGATGTCCATGTGATTATTTGGTGCAGTGTTTTCAGTTTTTTTCTTAACCAAGGTCTAATTTTACCTTGATCAAAATTACAAGGCACACCTAAGATGTAAATAAATAAGGACATTCTGTTGTCTGTATATGCAAAATACACATGTTCTTTCTTTGAAGAAGAATCAAACAAACACAAATAAAAAAGTATTTATGATTTTCATATTTCTAACTTCTCTGTGAAACCTGGGCCTGTTTGAATGAACACAGAGCTGATTTCCTGATAAAAGTACCTGTTTTTTAGACCAATTAGTTTAAATTGACTAATTTCCTGTAAGGATTCTGTCGTTTAGTTTGGGGTTTTGTTGTTATATTTGTTCCTGTTTTGAGTTTCCCTTGTCAGTCACACCAGTTTCAGGTAAATCACCCACAGCTGTCCTCATTTTAGTTAATCAACCTCATTGTATTTAAGTGTTTGGTTTTCAGTTCACCATTATCAGGTCTGTTACTGTTCTTTGCCACCTTTTTGGGGTCGTCATGATTTTGTTGTATTTCAGTTTGTTTATTAAATGTTTTAAGTTTCTATCACAAGCCTGGTCTCCTGCATTTTGGGTCCTCCACCACAGCTGCCTGACATTTCCCATGATACACCTATACACCTGACCATTTCTTATGACACGCTATTGTATCATGACACTGGTTGAAAACGACTCTTTCACCTTTCGGCATATCCAATCATGGTTCTGTACAGCAAATCAGCTTTCACTGAGCTGCACATTTGATTTGGCACATAGTTTTACATTGGATGCCGTTCCTGGCACAACCATGTATTTTTTCTGGGCTGGGTACCAGCACTGGGAGACCCAGACTCAGGACCCTCCTGTGGCTGAAGAGGTTTTAAAATGGTTCTTTGTCCTGAATTAATTAGTTTTCAGGTATAAGATCATTTAAAAGGTTTTAATTTTTGTTTTTGTTTAATCCTCTGATCATAATCCTGCTGTCTTACCTTCCTTATATATATATTTTTGTTCTTCTGTAGAACAGCAGGTCCAGTGCTAAGTGGAGAAATGCTTGAGGTCTGTGTCAACATCATGTGACAGAAGCCATGCCAATGTTTGTGGCGTTAGATGGACCGTGATGTCATGGGAAATCAATTCCATTAGTGTCAACATAAACAACTGAGATGGCCATTGTGTTGTGGGAACAGGAATGGGACTGTCTACGTGTGCAGCAACAGCTTTCTGAAAGGTTTATTATGCAGTTTTACTCCAACATTTGCATAAATAAACCAACATTTTAATGATAAAATCCGTTTATTTTTTCAAAAAGTTTTGAATTTACAGGCATATTTTTATAAAAGTTTTAATTTTTAAGTCTTTAGTTTAGGTAAATTCAAAACCCGGAACCAAAACATCAATAATAATACATTTAGTAATAATACATTTTATTTATAAAGCACCTTTCAAGATAAAAGATCACAAAGTGCTTCAAAGTAAAACACAGATAAAAACACAGAAAATAAAAACAGAATTAAGAAAATGCAATAGTAAAAAGAGGTATTTTTTGCAGCTTTTTAAAAGAAAAGTACTGAGTCTGTGGATCTGAGGCTGAGAGGGAGGGAGTTCCAGAGAGATGGGGCCACTGCTGCGAAGGCTCTATCAACTTTGATTTTTAGACGGGTTCTCTTGACAACCAGCAGACTCTGGTCACATGACCTCAGGGACCTGCTAGGAGTGTACGGCTGCAGCAGGTCTTTCATATAGACCGGAGCTTGGTTGTTAAGAGCTCGGTATGTTAAAACCAGGATTTTAAACTGGATTCTGAAGCGGATGGGGAGCCAGTGCAGCTGGATTAGTAACGGGGTGACATGAGAAAACTTTGAAGATCTGGTTAAGAGCCTTGCAGCAGCGTTCTGGACAACTTGAAGCCATTCCAGAGATTTTTTGCTTAGGCATGTGAAAATGGAGTTGGAATAATCCAGACGTGAAGAAATAAAAGCGTGGACGAGCATCTCCATCTATGAGTGTGACACAACTGAACATAATTTGGCAATGTTTTTTAAATGATAAAAGCAAGAACGAACAAGCAGCCTAAATGAGAGTCCAGAGACAAAACTGGATCCAGAGTTAACCTGAGGTTCCTCACAGAGGGATTAATGAGGGAGGCGAGTGAACCAAGTCTCTGGACTATCTGAGGGAGGTGTTTGTCAGGAGCACAGATGAGGACCTCAGTTTTAGCATCATTAAGTTGGAGAAAAGTTTAATTTAACCAAGTCCTGACAGAATCCAAACACCTAAGTAAAGTCTGTATTTTAAAAACATCCTGAGGTTTAAAAGAAACATAACTGAATATCATTGGCGTAACAATGGTAAGAAAGGCTGCAAATACAGCAGGTATAAAATGAACAGTAAAGGTCCCAGAACAAACCCCTGTGGCACATCAGAAGTGGGGGGCGCATAGGAGGACTTAAATTTAGAAGACGGCAACAGAAAATGATCTTCCACATAGATAGGAGGAGAACCAGTTTAAAGCAGAACCATCTACCCCGACCCAGTGTTTCAGCCGGTCGAAAAGGACATGATGATTGACAGTGTCAGTCAAGTCCACCAGCAGTAACACGGAGCAATGGCCAGCATGACTCTCCATCAGGATGTCATTAGTGACTCCTAGAAAGGCAGTTTCAGTGGAGTGGGCTCTTCCAAAACCTGACTGAAATACACGTCATACCATATTTACATGTCACAACTAAAACAATTCTAAAACAAACCAATCATTAAGGAAAAAAAGATACATGAAAAACAATAATTTAGCTGAAATTTAGCACACTTTTGAATGTGATTTATCATAATTGATCACAATGTTATACCAGCTAAATTCTATTAGTTATATATTATATTATATGCAATATTCTCTTCTGTACAAAAAAAAAGACCAGAGAGAACATTGTTCCTTCATTTTTATTGTCTGAAATGTTTTCATTTGTAAAGTGGTAACTCAGATATCCCAGAAATGTAATTTGTGTGCACAAAACACGTCAACAGTAAGATAAGTAGAACTCTAAAGACTTTAATGTCTGCAAGATGCAGCTATATGTTAAAAAAAATCTGAACTCTGAGGAAGTTGTCATCTCGCGTCAAACACTGAAATTTTCAGTGGCAGCGGGTAGAAAACACATCCAAAATGGTGGATCGATTTTCTTGATCTTCCATTCATTTTCCTAACCCACTATTTTCCTTTCAGGGCAGCAAAGATCCTTGAACCCGTCCTGGCTACTTTTTCATGTTTTTTACCCTTGTTTTACACGAAATTACTCAAAACATTACTTATTACGCAACGCATTAGTATAAATGTTAATCAAAAATATCAGGATAATTCTCTGAATTTTAAACGCCATTAAACTGTCTTTTCTTTATAGGCATACGCTTTCTTTTGTTTTTTTTTTTCTTAGTATTACATAGTTAACAAAACTAATTGTAGACTATTAAACCCTTGGTTTAATATTTGTTGTTGTTTTAAAAAAGATGTTCATAGGAATTAAACAAAAAAAGATTCTCAATGCCTAATGATTTAAAACATAAAGCACAACTATTGCAAGATTTGAACCCTTTTATTTTTGTAAGTAAATGGTTTGTATTTGTTTTTTTATTTTTGATGGCCCACGATCTACCGAGACCTGAGCAGTCCTGCTCTAAATGATTACATGAACCCAAACTTATAAACATTGTCCAAGTCTTCTACGCATTGTAAATGAGATAAACACGGACATCGCTCCATGTAGCAATCAGGCTAAAACATTAGCTGGTTGCTTTTCCCACCTGTGGCCGGCGCAGCGAGCTCAAGAATTTTTGGCCACTTGGCAAGCAAGTAACTGTGCAGCGAAAAAGAGCCCACCGACACAAATTTATCCTGCAAATTATGTTCTGTGTGAATGGAGCTTAAAAATGTGGTAAATGCCCTTTTTGAACGTGTTTTTAGTATACCTTGTTCACACTGGACTGTCACTACCAATACTAGTACATGTAATCACAGTTGGAAAATGTTTGGTGCTGTCCAGCAGTGTAAATCTTATGAATCTTGCTTCAAGCTTTTTCTTTGACAGCTCTATTCTGATATATGAAAGACTTGGTGTCAAACAATTCTGGCTAGAGACACATCACAATTATTAATTTCTCCTCTATGATCAATTTTCTAACGGTAGATGCTTCCGTGTTTCGAAAAGGACACTACGCTTACGTCACTAGCAAATCCAAGTTCAAGTATCGATGAGATAATGAATCTACCCACCTTACCAGCCACAATCTGTGCTGTCTGCCAACAATTCTTTGGAGCAACCCCAAAGGAGAAGCCATCTGTAGCTGTTTTCAATTACACACACGGGGGAATGTGAGCCTTAAAATCTTTAATTGAGATGGACCAGGTCATCCAATTAACCCCGACACACTTGGGTATCCTTTATGCAGTTGAAGCCTTCACTTTGGGGTATTGTGACGAATCTTTAAGTCACTTAAGAAATGCACCTGTCTTTACTGTCTTTATAAAGTTTAATTGGACTAATCTTCCTTTCTCAAAAGACTTTCTTTTTACCTTTTTTTTTTTTTTGTCAATCTCTTAATTTTAATTATGGGAGTGGAAAATTATGAACATGGTTGAATTTGCTTTCTATTTAAAATGAAAGAGTGTGACTATAAAAAATAAATAAAATAAAATAAAAACATGTCAAATTTTATTTGATTGACCTTCTCTTCAAAGGCCTTTATGTGTTTGTAAAGCTCCCCAAATGTCCCAGCTTGTTAGCACAGGCAGATCTGTTTTTAATAGTCTAAAGTGTTTATGCGCGGCTTTTATGTCAGGGTTGTAATTGTGTCACACCGCTTGTGGATTAATGTTGCGCCTGTTTTACTTGTTATGGGGAAATTTTAACGGTGAAATAATTTAATGGGTCCACTTATTATTCTAACTAGCCAAATCAAAACGTAGCCTTTAACCTGACCCGGAGACTTTTCTGCAATCAGCAGCAAGCGGAGCTCTCAGAAGATTCATTACAGGGAATGGCAACACATGAAAACAAAACAAAATCAAACAAAAGAGCAAGTTGTCTTTTCAGCTGAAAACAAAAGATGCAAATTAAGGTTCAAGTCATCACACATGCCTTCAGCTTAAATTTCAGATAATGGGACCTGCTATATCTAATTGTTCTGCGGAAGTAAAGCAGCCTCATCTTAAGTGGGCAATTTAATTTGAAGCACAATTCTGCAAGGCGGGGACGGCAACCAGAAGTCGTGCACAGAAAATAGCCCTAATTGTTTAATCTATATCAGTTAGATGCCATATGGGAGAAATTACAGGTACTATGTGGTGGGATAAACACTACAACCAAACAAATGTCTGAGGGGCAGTCTATACCAGTTTGTGTCTTTTAAGATCAATTTGTCTTGGCTCTTTTCCCTTCAGACCAGCTAATACTATTTGCATTAATTAAAACAGAGCTCTCTAGCTTTAAAAGCTCTGCTCAAGGCTCAGTGTTCTTTTAAAAGATCTCTTAAATGTAGGTAGACAAGGTCAGTGATACATAATGCATGGTTATGACTCCTGAAGGTGAATCGCAAACCCAACTTATTTCCATGAAAACAACAGCCTGCATTGACAAACAGTATTTTTTAAAACAATACTAAATGACTGTTATGCATTTAGACTATTTTTAGGCATTTTCTTGAGTGCGCAGTTCTCTTAGTTATAAGACTAAAACTCTTGATTGTGCTAACTCTGCTCCCACCCAGTCAGCATATAATTTCCTCTAGACGTTGTTTGATGGGAACGCAGACTTTTTTTTTTCCTCTTTCCCTCAGTGTGATCTATTTTGACTGAGGTACTGCGTCTTATGGAGAAGTTGCAATTACCACTCCATTTCTCAAGCTATAATTAGAGTGTGTGGCTTAATTGTGACATAAAACCTCCATTTCCCAAACGAATTAATATCCATGCCATTTTAAAGAAAAAAAAAGTCAGTACTCAAGGATTTGATCTTTCTGTTAGTTTTTATGCTAAAAAGGCCATATTTTATATTGCATATAGAAAATGCATTAAAATCAATAAAAAAGTATAATTTAAATAAGAGGCAAAGCTTAGTCTGGAAGATTGGGGAATTTGTCATTTTCTTAAATAAAGAATAAAATAACATTTTTTATTTTTTATGTATGTATGTTTTAGAAGCATACTGAACAAGGTGGTTGAAGCACTCATGATATGTATATGTTCATTTTTACTAACTCATATTGACAGATTTCATAAAACAAACTCGAAAGCTTTCCGCTGGTTAAGATTAGGAAAATAGAAAATGTCGTGAAAAAAGGGTCGATAGAGGACTTCACCTTCTTTGTTAACCAAACGTTTGTTGCAAAATGTGCTAATACTCTGTCAAAAAAATAAAAATAAAAAGTTCTAGAAAACAGTCCAGATTAGATGAAAATGTATCCATTCATCCCTTTATCATCTGCTATTCCTCCCTGTAAAAACAGGCTCCTTAGTAAAAAGTTCATTGTTCTTTCTTTGGCAGATTTTCTTTAAATAAGCAAAAAAAGAACTATCTGCAAATGAGGTAAGAAAGATGGTCTTGCCAAGAATTTGTGTTTCATGAAAAAAAAGTCCCAAAACATATTACCTGAAAATTAACATTTTGCTACTGAAAAAAAAAATCTCAAGAAGACTAGTTTTCTTGCAAGACAGAAAATAAGAGATGTTACTTGAAACAAGGGTGTTTTTATTTTCCTCGGATTCAGTGTTTGCAGTGCTGGGTTCATTTTGAGAAACAATTTCCCTGAAGACGTTTCAGCCATGTTCCAGCTATGTTTTTCCAGCTTTTCCGGTTACACTGCGACTGTTTTTGACCAAAATATGTTTTTGCACCATCAAAAAAAAATATATATATATATATTTACATTCTATCTGACAGTACAGACATACAGTAAGTACATAAATACAGAGGGTTGTGTCCTGAAGGGCATCCGATGTACAATCTTTGCCATACCAAATATGCAGAATAGACCTATCTCATCCATACCAACCAGTTGAGGCCCAGGTTAACAACGACGGCCGTTTGTGTTTTTCACTGACTGGGTGTCGGTGGAAATTGGACTATTGTTGGTCGAAGCAGGAGAGGAGGAGAAAGGGGTCTTTGCAGGAACAGAGAGAACAGGAAAGTCTCGAGTGTTGGACTGAGAGTAAGGACTTTGAATGTTGGAACTATGACAGTAAAGGTAGAGTGTTGTTTGACATGAAGCAGGGGAGGAAGGACATACTGTGTCCAGGAGATCAGGTGGAAAGGTAGCAATGCTAGAAACTTAGGAGCAGGGTTCAAGTTGCTCTATCACGTTCGGAAGAGAAATGGAGTAGGGGTTATCTTGAATGAGGAGTTTGCTAGGAGTGTTTTGGAGGTAAAAAGAGTGTCAGATGGAGTGATAAGTCTGAAGATAGAAATAAATGGTGTGATGTTTAATTTTGTTAAGGCAGGTTGGAATGGATGGAAAAAAGCATCAGGTGTGATGTGTGATAGAAGAGTTTCAGCTCAAGTGAAAGAAAAAGTGTACAAAACTGTGGCGAGACCAGCCATGTTGTTCAGCCAAGAGACAGTAGTATTGAGGAAAAAACAGAGCTGAAGGTAGCAGAGATGAAGATGCTGAGGTTCTCTCTGGGAGTGACCAGAATGGACAGGATCAGGAATGAGTACATCAGAAGGACAGAGCATGTTAGAGGTTTTGGAGATAAAATCAGAGAGGCCAGACTGAAATGGTTTGGAATGTCCAGAGGAGAGAGAGTGAATACTGGTTGAAGGATGCTTAGTCTGACAGGAAATAGGTCTAGAGGAAGACCAAAGATGAGGTTTATGGATGCAGTTAACGAAGACAAAAAACAGGGTTGGATGGAAGAAGTTAATTCACTGTCGTGAACCCTGAAGGGAAAAGCTGAAAAGAAAAAGAAAAAGAAGAAAACATTCAGTCTGTCACAGTTAAGGTGAACCAATGATGATTATTACAATCATCAGGCATAATGTAGTTAACAATCTTTGTCCTTGAACAAGTTGACTAAAAAATGTATAAAAAAAACTAAATGAGTCTACATTTTCATACAAAAATCTTCACGTCTATCTTTTTTAAAACTTAAACCAAAAAAAAGCAAAGGAGAAAAGGCCCACACAACCAACCGAATACATTTCACAACAGATCATCCTACACATAAACAGTGGTATTCCATCGCTGGTTTAAATGATGGCAAACCTGATGAGTGGTGCGTGTGAAGTTTTCTAAAGCAGCTTTCATAAAAATGTAGAGAGCACACAGGGCCATTCATGAAAGGCTTCTTACTGAAAAACAAAAAAATCATGGTTGGCATAATAACGATGTTTTCCTCTTTGGGGGCCACTGCTGTTTCAAACATTGCAGGGATGTTGGAAGACAGGAATAGTGCATTCAGGTTGGTTATCAATGCCATAATAATTCTTAAACATAAAATAAGAAGATATATATATATATATACATTGACACAAGCACAATTTAAGGTTTAAAGAAACTATTGTTGGGATTTAATCTATACCCACATTTGGGGATGGAGTGACTCAGAACTTAATATTTTTTACTTTAACTCTGACATAATATCCATTTTAGTGGAATTTTTTTCTCATTTTAGTTTTCTTTGTATGAATCACAGATTAATGCTCTCACACATTATCAAAAATTCTCAAAGAGTACAAAATACAGGGGATGAATTATTTACTGACATCAGGATATTTCTGAAGGTTTGCAGCAGTGGTGGAGAGTGGCCAATTCTTTCATCCATGTGAGACTCTTGACAGTGTTTGCTGCTGTAACAAGCACAGCGCAAGATAAGAGAGTGCTTTGACCAGCCTTGCCTCCACATGATAAATCTTTATCATTTTAGGTGATGGCCTGACCTCTAAGACGGGTGCTGGCCAAGGGGGTCCTCATTAATACAACTTGAAATCCTCTTGGCTCATTCCTCCTATTTTCTTGATGTGGCTGACCTTTCCAGGATTGCTGGTATCAAGCACAAGCTGTTTAAGGCAAAAGAATAGGAGAGGAGTTGAGATGAGCTGTGTGCATGGCTCTGTTTGGGTTTAAAAAAAAAACAAAAAAACAAGGAAAAAGAAAGCGAAGAGAAGATGGCATTGTTTTCTTTCGTGACAGTAACAATTGCATGGTTTGGGAATATCTTGTAGCGCAATGAGCTAGAATTCTCTATCTTGATCTGTTTCTGACTCAACATGACATTTCATCTCTCAGTTCATGCCAAAGGAGAACCTTAACACGGCCTCTGAGCTGCACGCAGATTAATGCAGTGCAACAGAAATGCTTTTGTTGCGTATATGGTGCGTTTAAAGGACAAGATCAAGACTTATGCTGAGTCACAATGCATAGGCTTCTTTCCAAATTCACTCTGACTAAAGGACCAGGTTTCAAGAATTTATTTTCATGCCACATATTCAATTTTTTTTTGTTGTCCAAGATACAAAGACAATTCTTATTAAAATTGAATTTCTGAGTATTCACAAATAGTTGTGAATCAGATGCAGACTAAAACATTAGTTTGAAAAAAAATGTTGTTGTGATATAGAGGCTGCAGTGGGTAGGTCACAAGCTCCCTGGTCCGGTTGCAAAATAAAAAATAAAAATTCTAGTCTTAAATGTGTCACTAACCCTTAAATATCAAATATTGATGACCGTCAAATGACCATTAGAGGCAGATGTCTGATTGGAGCAATTATGCAATGAATCCCATGTTAAAAAGTCCAGTTTGGCATTAAATAATATCCTTTACACAGCCTGATAAATGTCATACACCTGTAGAGCGCTTTTCTAACTTTCGTGAAGGCCCAAGGCACTTTAAAATCGCAGTCCCATTCACACACAGATTGTTATTCTTGTGCCTTCCACCAGAGGCAATGTGGGGCTCAGTGACTTAACCAAGGACACGTCGACACGTTGAACCCCTACTACATGGTGAAGATGGGAATCGAACCTGCAAGCTTCCAATCAAAGGTTGACTGCCCTACCTTTGCACTATGGCCGGAACGGTAGGGCATGACTAAGACATGTTTATACTGCTTCATATTGTGTATATTTATTAAGCAATACACGTTTACAAAGTAAATTATGTAAATCAATACATGGTTGATGAGGTTTAGAACAGCTGTTTTGATTTGTTTTGTGCATTTTTGAAGCCATGATTGCAGTAAAAGCTCACTTGATTTGTTCTGCCAATTTGACCATTTTTGGCAGGTTGTTGGATCAAGTAGAGTAAAGTCCAAATAACATTCCTGAACGACTTCAGGTTTCATTACAGTTGTTCTTAATGAGTAACATTACAAAATTATGCATTCATTGTATTTATCCATAGATTGTGCCATGCTATTTGTGTCGGGGTAGTCGGAAGCCAGTTTTAATGGATATTTTGGCTGCTTTTTTTTCCAAAATGGGTATATAAGGATGAAAAGCAAGCCTGTCAACTATTGGAATACACCATCTGATGCCACCTTAGATCTTAGGGGACATATTTGACAATCAGAATGAAGAGCTCATGTCCCAATGCTGTTTTTTGAAGGAAAATAAAATAAAAAATTTACAAGATAAAAAAAAAAAAAAAAAAAAAAAATGGAATAGTTGGCAGGCATTTTAAATATATAATGCCTCACTTTCCCCTTACATAGGTTACCCAAAAAAACCTTATAGTATTCTACTTCAGTGCATTATTTAGATATTTTGGTCAAAGAAGGTTTAGCATAGATATAAACTGAGTAAATAAACCAGTGGGAGAAGCCAGATCCCAAACTAGACTCTGTCCTCCCTTTGACCTCTCCTTCTCTGTCTCCTAGAAACTTTTCTTAACCAAACTTTGAGAAGATTTGCTTTACCCTCCAGGTATAGGCTTTAACATTTCATAAGGTTAACTGAAACCAATACGATGTTGTTGTATTAACTCTTTTTCCCCTATCCATCAAATGCAGTTATGGAAAACAAAAGCTTCTCATTACATTCATTCATTTCTAGGAGAGATTGGTGTTCAGCATGGAAGTTCTAAAAACAGAAAAAGCTCAACAATTGTAGCTGACATAATGATTTTCTTTCTTTCTTTCTTTCTTTTTTTTTTTTTTTTTTTAATGCTGATGCCAATAGAAACCGGGCTATGGCTTTGTTTGGCTCCAGCATCCTTATGGTGTTTTCTCCATTCCATTTGTTTTTGAAATGGAGTTCAGCAGCAAGGAGCAGCCATTACAGGCCACACCATTCGCTAAATGTTTAACTTTCCTAAAGGAGTCATTCAAACCAAGAACAGGAACTTGTCTATTGGGAAATACCTCCGGATTAGGGGGGCTGAAAGATTGAAAAAGTAATTTGAAAAATAATGGGCTTTTTAATGACTAAACCTATGGGACACCCAGATGTGCTCTTTGTTAATTTTCACTAGTGTAATGTAAAATTCCAACTGCTTAATTACTTCAGGACACACAAAGCAACTGGTTTTTAACAAAGCAATTATGAGAACATCTTCTACTACATTGCACTGCAGCCTCCATTCCTCACCAGCTTCATCCTTGATGAACTGCATTTTTTATGCAAAGTTCTAAAGCTCTTTATTGTCCTCGGCAATGACAGATATTCCAAAGCATTTGTTTTACTCCTGAGACTAGATTATTTTAATTTAGCCCTCTTTACCAACAGAAACAAGAAACGGAAAGCACATTTTGGAAATAATACTGACATTTGCCACCGTTCTTAGTCATTCTCATCCTCCTGCTGCCAAAGAGCAGGCTTGTGACAGAAACTTGAAAACTTGAATGTGCAAACTCAAAAATGATAAAACTTAACAAAGGGGGTGCATTGAAAATCATACTTACATTTCTCAACAAACACAGAAAAAAGCCCATTTGGGATCTACAATTGTGGGAATGTCAAAAACTTAAATTAGGATAACATTAAAAGAGAAAATAAAGACATTTTAAGCACATTTATTTAAAAAAAAGTAATAATAATAACAATCTTAGAGTCTTGATTAGATTTTAATTTAAAAAAACAGAATTAAAGTTTTACTTGAGTACTGTAATTTTTAAATTAAAGCCTCAATTTTTAACTTTAAATTATAATTTAATTACTTTAAAAGAGTTAGAGTTTCATTTAAGTATCAAGAAAATGTAGAAAACTGAATTAAAACTTAAAACTCAACCAAAAACGTGTCAAGCATTTTGGAAATATTTCAGATGGAATATTGCAAATGTAGCTAAAGAGAGTTTTTTTTTTTTATGTTTTTTTCTGTCTAATGAAAACTGTCTTTCTCAAATGCAGCCTCTACGGATGTATTCAGTCAAGTCAATCCCTTGGTTTGATCGAGTAGGCTTCATTTGGTCTGGATCGAGTCCTAACCCTTGCATTTGCTCTGTACTCAGACTGCCATCAACAGAACATTTTTGTTGTGAACCACAGTTTGTAATCAAAACCACATGACTGAAGATCTCTTCAGTGATTGGTTAGGAATTAGGAGGGGTGGGGCAAAGCAACGAGAAAGAATTACAGAAGTCCTGCGCTGTGAAATCCTTTCTGGGATTGTTCACTTATTCAAACTTTATATTTCAACGTCTGTATCAACGGCAGGTACAACACTTTTTACTGCTACTTTGGTAGCAGTTACTGAGAACACGATGGCTATAAAGGTGCGCTGATAATGACAGTTTGTTAAAATACTGGTGTGAGATGCAATGCGTATCATGTTAAGTTTTTTTTTTTTTTTTTACGTGCAAGCATTCATCCGATCAAATTACAATAAGTTGCTGGTCCTCATCGTTGCTCCATGTTTCTGTGTTGCCTACGCTCTTTACATCCCATCATGCACAGCTACAGTTGCCGTTTTAGTTCAGTTTTTCCGCTCCGAGCAGGGAGCCTGTTCAGACTTAGGAAACTCAAAATGAACTGGAGGTCCCTCCAATGGGAAATTAACTGAGACCACCTCAAAAGATAGGTCAGAGAGCTGTTCCTGGTCCCAGACCAGGGTCAGCTTGGGTGTATTCAGATTAAAAATTTGTTCCGGGGGTGAAATGGACTCTGGTTCACTTTAAACAAACAAAATGTGTCCAGTATGAATTCAACCAAAGTCTGTTGAGCACAAATTATTTTTTGGTTCTTTTCTTGTCAATTCATAATATTCTTATTATTTTATTTTTTTTATTTTAACAATAAAAAGCTGTTTGACCTTTGCCCTAACTTCCTCATGGAATAAAATGCAGAACATGCTGTTTGTAAACATTACCCTAGAATATATTCCTGTTACCCTGAAATATCCAAAGTCCTATCTCAGAAGATATTAACATTTAGAGCAATCAATACATATTTTAAAAGTCACTTTTTCTTTGCTAATGGAGGAAACGAGACGAAGGCATGATGTGTCATTCAGGAACAGATGCTGTAAAGAGCACCGTGATTTGTTGTCCTGTAAATGGGATGTGATCCCCGCATGCAGTTGTCATTTGTCATCAGGATCGCTTTGCTTGGATCTGCATGCACACGGCAGTCAATGAAGGGCAAATCATAGCTTTAACTGTCTATATTTCAAACTTGCACTTAAATTCAAGAGGCATTTACTATTTTTTTTTTTAGAAAAGCAACATAAAAACACACTGCAGCTATTTTGTTTTACATCAAAGTTTGTTCAATTAATTATGCCAAAAGGTTCATCACTTTTAGATTCAGATGTGTACATTTTTCTTCATTACATTTCCATTTGTAAAAGTCTCTTCAGTTCTCCGCGACATAAAAGTAACACGACACAAGGAAAGAATAAAACCAGCACTCCTCAGCTTCCGACCAATTTCCAAAATTACATTTCTGAAATTACATTTGTGCCTTTGAGATGCAAATGCCAAAACAATATTATTCATGTCGGATCTAAATTGCAAATGTACACAGCATATAAGCCCAGTGTGTTCCTTTCAAGACTGGATTGGGACATGAACCTGATGGTGTTGGTGTTGATCAAAGGGCCTGGCAATGACACACCTCTCCCCGAGAGACTGGCGAGTCATTGAGATGCATTGAAACAACCCTATTCCTTGTGGGCTGGTTGTTTAATAATGCCTAACTTGTTCTTCCTGGACTCGAGGGACAAAGAATGACAAAATGTAATTTTGATAAACAACTTGGACCACTTTGAAAATTTGCAACAGCGGTGAGAATCTAAAAAGGAAATGTAATGTTTTTACTGTCCAGAAAGCGAAGACCTGGAGATCCAATTCAGTGAAAGCAAGGATGAAATCTACATGAAAGGGACTGGAAGGATCATTTTAAATGCAGGTGGTGTTTCTATGACAGCAGGTAACTTCTTTTGATACCACACAGAGTAGCGCCTTGATAGACCAACTATATGGATTAATAGCACTAGTTACAACACAGCCGTAGGCCCCCCTGTATCTGCGTTAATAGAGCCTATCCATTCCTGTCAGCTACTGGGGACTGATGGAATTGCAGAGGTGGCTGTGTATCCACAGAGCAAATCATAAGCCCTCAGATATCGCTTGAGCTGGATGACTGCAATTTTCATGTTAAACCAAGAATATTACATAGAGATTTATCAAACATAGTCAGGCTCTTCTTTTTTCTTTCATTTTTCCCCCCTCCCTCCTAAAGGGGATAACTCGTCCTCTTTTTTTTTTTTTTTCCATCCTGGACGGGATGGAAGCATTTTCTCTGTGCAGCTGGCTTGTCTTCATTTCCAATTCGCCCACAAAACACACACCTTTTTAAAGTTCAATATGACTGATGCAAACATTCGTCTCCACTATTCTCGCAAGAGCAATCTGAGAGAAAAAGCTGCTGTGTCCCTGCCATAATCTATCATGTCACAGCACCATGCTTCATTTGTCAGACACGAACAATTGAATTAACAAAAGAAAGCACCGAACAATGGAAAAAGTATCATCCGCAATTTATCAACCGTGTTAATGTAATCTGATATTACTAGTATGACCTGCTTGCCTCCTAAAAAGATTCGATCTCGCTAGTTTAATGTGTAGGTGTTTGTACTTTCAGATTTTGAACACTTTAATAGAAATTTGCATGCAGTATATGTTAATTTCACTCAAAAGTAATACATTTATTGATTTTTAGTTCTGGTGCACTCTGTACTCTTTGACCAAGTAATTGAGAAGTACAATGAAATATAATCGATATGCATATTTGTATCTTTGCAAGGTCAAAAGGTGTTTTATGGAGGTTTTTTTTTTCTTCCCCCATTATTCACTTTTCAATTAATGCAGCTTTTTATTTAAATCATAACATGTTTCCAATTTTTTTTAGCAGGATTTGTTTTTATTTGTATTTCTACTTTGACATTTTGTGACTTTAGTTTACTGTCATTACCCATTTAAAAAAAACAAGCCTGGCAGACCTTAAGCTTTCTATCAGGGAGCTTTTTTTAGCCCTATCAAGATGGATTAACCCAGAGGTTTTCTGCGGTTAAGCTGACCCCACAAACCCTGTATCATTACAGAGTTCAGAGAATAGGTATTCAAAAGTGCAGCTCACGGGCCAAAAGTGGCCCACAGGAAAATTTTTGTTGGTTTGTAATAAATTTGAATCAATGTTTTTAATAATTCAGCTGTTCATTGCTTTGAAAAAAGAATCTGTGTTATTTTTTATTGACATCATTGTGAATAAGCAGTAATTAGTCCCAGAGGTCACTGGTGCTGTGTTGTTGGGTGTATTCAGATTGGAAAAGTCTGTCGGTCCAGATCTTAAATTGTTCCTGGTTATGTCCTGAACCTTGCACTTGATCTGTATTCAGTCTTCTGTCAACCAGACATTTCCGTTTTGAATCAAAGCTTGGAAACAAAAGCACGTGACTGAAGATCCCTTCAGTCATTGGCCAGGAGATACGAAGGCGGGGAGGAGCAATGAGAGAAAGAATGATGGAAGCCCTGCGCTTTGCACTCCTTGTCGGGAGAATTCACTTATTCAAATTCAAATATTTCGCTGAAAGGTCTGAAAGCAGTTTAAATCAATGCTCAAAGAGTTTGACATAAATCACCGTTACATTACATATAATAAAAAACGATGACAAATTTATTTAAATAACTAATAAAATGCTATGCTGTACAAGAGACGATGTTCACAAGTATGTCTTAATCCAGTGAACCTGTGACAGAAGCTAGCTTTCTGCTAGCTCAAGAAGTAGCCATGCAGAGCGAGTTGTTTAGTGACGAAGAATTTGTGCAAGATTATATTTGTTTGCTTGGAGAAAAAAAAAAAAAAAACGCACATTTTTCATGCCAATGTTGGGATTCTATGTTGGCCCTCCTCCACCAAACCTGAGAACCACTGGTTTAGAGGATCTCAAACTTGGACTCATATGTCTAAATACACCTTCCAGTTTGACAGGTTTGGTGATCTTCTATTGCTTTTATTTTATTTTATTTTTTTATTATTATTTTATAGGCCAGCTTGAATTTTGCTTTTCAAGACCGTTCAAACTACGAATTCTAACATAGTGAACTTTCCTCCTTGCTGTTGATGCTGACACTGGTGTTTGACGGCTTCATGTTGTTCCACTGCCAGCTGGCGATCTCTGATCTCTCGCTTCGTCTTGAACTGCACACACTCAGGTATTTGTCCTCCTGCGCCTCCTAATCCTGTTTCTGTCCTTGTTAGAGCCGGTTGTGATGTTCTTTGAAGAAAAAAAGCACAAAAACTGACAGATGACAGCTGATGCTTCAGCCGCTAAACCAACCTAATCATGTAAAAATATGCAGTGGACTGACAGCTGATATAATGGATAACATTAAAATTGTCTTTTTAAATAAAAAAACAAAATGATGAAATGAAGTGAAATGAAATTTTGTGGGGTTTTTTCTGTGCAACAAAAACATTTTAAATTCTTCCCAAATGTTTGAGCAGAAAAAAATGCATATCATAAGAAACTGGCATTGTTGACTTGTCATAGTTTATTTAGAGTTAAGGAAAAAAAGTGCAGAAGTGAAAAAAAACTGGCTGTGACTGATGAAAAACAAGTTGTCTTTTTCCCAAACTGCTGCAGTGTTTAGTCAGAAACTGTGCATCTACAGAAATAATCACAGCAAAATGAGTAAGTTGACAGCTCACTGCCTCACTGGCATTATTCAAAGCATTTGAAGTCACTTGCTGTAGTCAAATGAAGATGCATCATTATTTGTGCTGAATACAAAGAGCAACCAAACCCCAAAGTTCGCCCAAAAAAAGAAAATTCACAAATGACAGCTACTGTTTATTCCCCCACAAACCTTTGAAGAGGAAAAATGATCAAGTTCAATTTGATAAAAATCACTTTGATCAATGATGTTCAAGTTACTTCTAAACTTATTACATTAATAAATATTTGTTGTTGATGTTCAGAAGTAACCATTTACCTTAAAACATCACTGACTCAGAAATATGTGTTACGTGACTTGAATCATAATATTTGTTGATTACCTTCAGTGTAATACAAAAGTACAATGTAATATAGTGACAAATGTACCACAAAGTACTTTACATCAAGTCAATATGGTGTAGCCTAATAATAATTACAAATAAATATATTGCTTGCTTTTAATGTGAAAGAACATAAAGCACAACTAAATAAATTCTGGTAAGTATCCGGTAAGAAGAAAACAGAATATGTATTAATGTATATTTATATTTGTGTGCATATATGCAGCGTATATTTTAAATTAAAGGTTTGTGCCTAAGCAAGACTGACATGAAAAGTTTTACCAAACAAAATCAGGTTAAACATACTATATTTAGTCTGCAGCAACAGGACATACAGCCAAAGGTTCTTAAAAAAAGCAAAAAAAAAAAAACACACAGGACCAAAAATACTTTATAGATACATTAAATTAAATAAAGACAAAATGCAAATTTGGCTCAGTAGGTCAAATTGAATTAAAAAATAAATAAATAAATAAATAATGATTGAATACAAGCAAAAAAAAAGTTGTTGGTTTGATCCCGGATTGATTTTTGGCCAGTTGATCTGTTGTAATTAAGGGAGTAGGAAAAATTAAAAAAACACTTTGAGATGTCGTTGAAAGAAGTTTAAATTCATTATTTATTTGCAAACATTTATTTCAGCATCTATCTTTTGTGTCTGTTTTTTAAACGACTGTGCCCCTTTTAATCTGAATCTTGTATGGCTTCATTCTGGTTGTGCTTATTGATGGTGAAGGGATTTTGAGAGGTACACTCAAGACGCTTTGTAAAAATATCACTGTTTTTATGTGGTACAATACGCTAACACAGCCAACTTGTAGCTGTGTTAGACTGTGTTTTTTACGTATTTCAAACAAGATTAGGAGTACAGGTATTATGAATATGCTAACATGACTAATGCTTCTAATGTGGGTAACGTGTTACAAATAAAATCTAGAAGTGAAAGCAGTTAATAAAGTCTGATTGACTGACTCTTTCTCTCGCTTAATGCACCCCATGGTTTGATGAAAAGCACTTGAAATTTGCCTCGGTAAAAACACATTGTATTTATGATTCCTAATGTCTTAATACATAAAATGTATTTTATACTATTTTGTTCATATGAAAGTTTTATTCATATTCAGAGAGTTTTCAAAGTTTTACTCTTAAATAAATCCATAATTTGTTGCCTATGGAACAGTCTTTTTGTAAACTGGGATATTTTATAGTCATGTGTGTATTCTCTGGTGAAAACACAGCCCTTGCTCTAAAACAAAACTTAATAAATATCTAATGTGTAGAACAGTTTTTAAATGCATTATAAGTGACTTTACATTACTTTCTAAGAATTTAAGCTACCGTAATACTTTATTCTTATATTGAGTTCCTCTTAACGCTTGTTTTAATTGATGCTTTTTTTTTGTGAGAGGCTCACTGCTGCAGAGTTAATGAAAAACCATGTCTAACAAAATCACTATTAAAACTGTGTCATTAATACACTTTAGCACTTTTACAGTAGAAACACCTTGAGAGGAAAAGGGACAAGTTGAAAGAAGGAAAACAGAAAGCAATATTAACTTCTGTCAAGTTGCATATTTCTTCCTCCACAGCTAATAATGGCAGGGCTGCTCTTTGATGAAGGCGAGACAGTTTTTCATTTTCTTCTCCCTTCAAATTCCACGTATTTAATCCTCACTGGAAATGCCAAACTTTGAGGATGTTACCCCAGCCGTTATTTGGAGCTCGGTGCCTCAGAGGGATATAGAAAAATATGAAAAACGTGGTGTTAGAAATTATTTCCTTCATGTTGGGTTCAGCACTTGTTTTCTGAAAAGAAGTGTGTGTGCGTGGGGGGGGCGGGGGCTACCTCGTGGAGTAATTGTGACTCAAAGCCACAGCTGGGCTGTGAAGAAGGTACGGAGTGGGGAGTGACGCTCGTTGCCGGCTGTGATTAGGTGTGTCGTCATGGGAAACCGTGAACACATCAGTCGGTGGCGGACACACATCTGGGTGTGCGATTTGGAGACCTCACACACAACTATCCCGTGCGGGTTAACACCACACAGCAGCAAACACAACAGCTTTGTTCACACCCCATCTTAATCAAAAGCTGCAGGTTCTTCAAACCCAAACCAAATGCACTGTTGAATAACAACACGTGGGACCGACGCTTTTTTGCATATTTTATGAGCATTTGGGAGTACCCAAAGATGGTTTTCCTCTTAGGAGTAGTTTTAAGACCTGAAAAAAGTTGAGGTTTTAAAGCATTTCTCCAAGCTGAACAAGCGGGGAAAACTTTACATTCTTTCGGATACTTTCAAGGTCTCCAACAATGAAAGATGCATTACATAATGAGCACCGCAATCACTGACTTATTGCCAAATTAAGCTGATAATCAGGATTTGAGGTGGGCTCAATCAACCTCATCTGCCCACAGTAATGGTCGATGAAACTTTGATTTAGGAGTTGTAATTGGTTGTCTAGTAGGGCATAGTGTCATTTTTTACTTTTTTTTAGTCCCAACTAGCCTGTGTGTGTACAGTTTAAAGAAATGGCTGCTTGTCACAACTGCAGGCTTGACTGGACAGGGAGGAAGATATCCACTGGAGACACAGCGGCTACTCTGGCACGACTCTCTGTCTGTAATGGCCTCTATTCACAGGCTCTTCATGAAAGGTTTTACATGGGAACTCCAAAGGCTAATTGGTCCATGGAGATCAGGCTTATTGTTAGTTCTGCATGGCTTCCAGCAGCCATGGCTGCCATATGAGTGCCTAATCACCACAGGCCTCCACACCTGACTAAACAAAAGAGCATTTTTCTTAATACTTACAGAAAGGGGGAAAAAGTCTTTACTTTTATCTTTGTTCCTACTGAACCGCAAGTTTTTTTTTTCCCGCTTTCATTTTGTCTAAGCTTATAAAATAGTTTGAGTATCACGAAATTAATAGCAGTGAATTTTAATTTCTAATTAAACTTGCAGCAGGCTTGGAGGCCTCAGTCAATCATCTTGTAAGTCTTCGGAAAATCTCTTAAGGTCAGTTTTCTGTTAAAGACTAAACGTGTTAGGGCACTAAAACTACATGCACATCGCCCTCGGCTACATGTGTTTAAGCAGCCTCTTGCAAGGTAAAGTCTTTTGGAACACATGTATTTGCGGGTTTTGGACTTCCATGTTCAACACTCGTGCATTTTTGCTAATCAAGTTTCTACAACCGTTTTCGGGCTGTATGACCTAGAGGCGTGTTCTTTGAATGCACGTTGATGATTAAACCTTGTTGAACTTTTACCAATCAGCGACTCGGATTTGGTGGTGACAAATGAATGCTTCTTTTAGTTCACTGAAGTGTCAACCGTTTGAGAATTGATCATAAAGAAGAAATAAATAATTGTGGTTTGTGTTCGGCCAGAATTATATGACATCAAGTCTTTCATGTATCATAATGGAGCCTGGAGCTAGCTTTCAGAGATTTTCAGAAGGAGACCTGGTTGCAGGCAAGAGGCGGAAATTTTGCAACCTTAGTCGAAAGCAGAATTTGCATATCTATACTAGAAGATTCCTAACCTTAACCCAAACACAGTTCCAGCCTTTTTCTATGGCAAGAGCATGAACTTTGTCGAAGACTTCTGGCTAATGATGCTCTGGTGCCCTGTTGGCGCCATGTTGTTGTCTGCAACCGTGTTTTCTTGAATTTGCACCACTTCAACATTTTACACCAAGCTTTTTCCCACTGTAGGCGGACATGCGCTAGTTCCGGGTAGCTCCAGGTCAGTGTGGACACCAGATGCAGGAGTGCACTTTTAGCATGGGATGGGATGTCACATACCCGGTGTGAGCATAGCTTAAGGCTGAGCCACAACTTGTACCTGCAACGGCTCATGTGCTGTGATTGCACACATTTTTCTCCAAACAGACATGGAAAGATGCAGAGTTTTCGAACCTCCTAGATGTAGCATTAACCCGAGCTACAATACCACTAATTAGCAGAATGGCAAACACACAATGGCGTGAAGTGAATGGCCATGTAACATGACGTTTTACGACCATGGAGCCACACAGCCGACAAATGCTGTGACTCAGAAATGGAGATATTCCCCAGAGCTTTAGCTTGAGTCCCCGAAGAAATAAAAGCCCGCCGCAAAACCAAAGGTTTGCAAAATGTCATTGAGCTTTAATATCCTTGTCTGTCATTCTGATTTGAATACACACCTGACTGCTTGGGGCTGATGAAGGATTCGCACGCCACAGGGCACCCATCATGGAGGCACGTTAACCTGCGCCAGCTGGACCTGAAATGGACAGAGGAATGTTTGTGTGTTAAAAGTCTGTCAGAACATGTCACATGTAGAAATAGTTACATTAAAAACTGCTAAACATCCTATATGGAGGGTTTATTTAGAGGTTATAGCACAGCATAGCTCATCCAAAATGTAATTTGGACAGAATAGTGAAAAAAAGGAATAAAAGCTAAATAAAACATTTAAATAAAACATTAACATTGTTCTCATTTTTATTAGAGGTATTTGTTTATGTGCTGAGATTCTGTAAAGCATCTCTGCTCAGGATGCCAACATGAGTGCAAACAGAGTCTAAGTAAACCACGTGTTCAGTTTGTTTTAAATTAAAAGCAGCACAAAGTTTTTCAAAAAGAAACATTTATTTCAGATTATTACTAATGTGTAACCACTTGCATGTTCATAGTGACCCCATCCAGCCTTTTTACATTAAGTAGAAGCAGGAGGCTTTCAGTTATGATAAACTGCTTTACAACCTTTAACACCAACTGCCTTTATTAACTGTTTGCAGTGTGAGGACGAAAAATGAGGCGGCGTTCAGGAGGATGCTACGTTCTTTCATCCTGTGACTGTGAAAAAGCAACTTTCTCTGTCAAGTCATACTTGACTGTTGGAGAGTGTGATCTCTATTTTTCAAATCATTGGTAACTGACTTGTTTTCAGCTATGTTTAACACTTTTCTAACATGCCATATTGCAGAATAGGCCTATAACTAGTAAGGAGCTAATATTCAAGCTTTAGTCTATTGGTTTGTAGTTCATCTCACATACATAGTATCACAATTTCAGATCTTTATGAAACAAAAAACAATTTCCTAATTGTTTTTTTTTTCTTTTTCTTTCATCATGTCAATGTTATAAAGGGTTATTTTGAATTGAGGTATCCAAGTGTGACACCAACTTGAGATAAAGGAAAACAAAATCAAAATCATATTCAGCGTAGACGTCTGTGTTTGCTGCACTATAGGACTCACTGCATTACAAGGTCCATCATCAAAGAATGAACTTTTTTGATCTTACAAGGCACACTATATGAAACAACAAAAGTCAGAGATAAGTATGTCAGTCAGACTTTACTAACTGCATTCACAGTAACTCTCAAATGTGTTTTTTACATGTTACATGTTAGCCACATTAGATGTCAAGAGAATCTCTTTTTCAAAAATCTGCTCACATTTTAAAGCCTTGTTCAATAATTAGATTTTCAAAGATAAAACACAAGTTTTGTTTTAATGTTAAAGGCAAAAAAAAAAAAAAAAAAACTTAAACCAAGTCTTTTCCATCCAACATCAGAGAAATGAGAAATGAGGATGAACTTTTTCCATCATCAAGTGGGAGCTGTTGAGATCTAGCAGCAGGTGAATCTGATTAGTAATTAATGAGACTTTTCTTGTTTTCAAACTGCATGTTAGCGGATCATAAGACATGCAAGAGACAGGAGTCATCCAGAGCAATTAAGCAGCTCATTATCTGATGGAGCCCTCACTTAAAAGGATACAGACATTTGCAGGAAGAGTTACGTATGGCCCATCTTTAACTATTGATGATTCACTCACTAACCCCATTGATCCATGTATAATTTAATCAACACAGCTCTGATATTGAATCATTAATATTCATTACGAATGTTCTTTAAAAGCAGGGGAGGGCGGGGGAGTCTTAAAGGTGACATAGTGCAGCATATTTCTACAACACCTGATGTCTAAAATTATTTCATTTCATTCTTTTTTTAAAATTTTTTCTATTTCTTTTTAAGAAACTAGGGATCAGAGAAGTCTCGGTAGACCCTCACCTTCTTTTTTTGACCTCATGCTTGAATGGTTGACTTTCATTAAAAGCCAGGCTGCACTTCTGGGTTAACTCGCTATGAACAGTTCGAGGTCACTGTGTAAAACACAGTGTGTTAGACATTGAAAAGATATGGTCAAAGCTGCTGTAGTCCGTATCACATTCAGTCTGGAGGACAAAGTCAAAAGCAGATCTCTTTTTTTTTTCTGAATCCATCAGCCAAAGTGCTGTAAAAGCCATAATCAGGCTTTGTTCTATAAGTCTGGAATTAAAGATGATTAGATCCTTTTGAAGAGTAAATAATTATTTACCCACTGCTGTTTCCTTCTCAGACAACTGCATTTGAAAAAAAAAACAAAGCCTGAAAATGATTACTTATTAGGTTGAAGTAATTGATGACCTAAATTATCTTTTGTTAATAATACTGCCAGAAATGGGTTAGAGCTTGACGAAATGAGAACATCAAATGGGTGTGTTAAAGAAACAAAAGCTGTAGGAAGTTCAAAAGCAAAGTGTGTAGAGTTATGTTGAGAACTGACTTTTTTTTAAATTCAAATTATGCAGCTATCTTAATAAGTGAAAAGGACGACCTACATATAGAGTAAAATAAAACATTTTTGTATTTTTTGTATTTTTTCAGGCAATAAAGACTTTCTTTTCAGCAGTACAAGCGGCTTTTTAAACCAAGAAAAGACAGTTTCAAAAGACTTTGAATTTTAATAAGCAATTATCACCAAAAAAATTCTCTCCAGCTCTGCTTTACAGTTTACCAACTCTAAAATCCAGTGACAACTATTCTGTGATTTGCTGTTTTTGGAGATGAATAGACAACAGTGCAGTGAAAACACCTGCAAAAAAATGTCTTCAAGAAGAAAGAAAGTTTCTGTAAAATTTTACTTTATAATCATTAATTTACAGTTAACTCTCCAACCATTTGTATCATATTTGATATACACATTGTTTAGCTTCCTTCTGCATTAGTATGATCTAGACTTTCCTTAAAAACCCACTGTATAAAACTTGGTCCATGTTTTCTGCCCTGTAGTTCATCATCATTCCACTCATCATAGAGACAGTAGAAGGGCTTTTCCTGTTCATTTCAAAATGCCTGCTTCTACTAAATCTTAAACACACTTTTGGCGGGAAAAGTCTTGCTAACGTTTAAAAGTTCATGATGACAACCAATGACATTCATTTATTTTAATAACTACTTGCTGTATTGAAAGAAAATCAAAATTTGACGATTAACTATTTATAATACAATGAATGTGAAGCCCAGTGAGACAACTGTATTGTAATGTTGGACTATATCAACAAAATTGAATTAAATTGAACTGCACCATGTTAAAAATGTGTGGGTCAAATTTGAAACAGTGGGTAAATAATTTGATTTTTTTTTAAACACTCATGTCAATATTTTTGCATCTTAAACTTACATTGTTGGGAGCAAAAACTAACCAAATAACCCAATGTATCATAATTGAGATGATCTATATCCAATATAAAATGACATTGCAAAAACACTGTTAAAATGGACTTCATCAAAGCAGTTTAAAATAATACAAATAACTCCAAAAAAATACAAATAATATTTTTCTGTCAATCACTTGATGTAGTGGGCTATACAGGATTAGGAATAACACATTTTTAAAATTAAGAGGCATTTCAACAAAAACAATTCAAGTGTACACTTATCTGTATAAGTCAGACATGTATTGTACATAAAAGACATTGTCGGCCATCAAAAAACTGCACCGCGGCTCGATAAACAGGTCAGAATATTATTCATATATTTCTTCAAAAGGTGAAGCCAAAGCCCCATAGTAAATTATCAGTGGTGTTTGCCCGGTGAAAAGTACACAGCTGATGCTTTATCTGATGGGAAAGCATATTTAATGAATAACTGATCAACCGCTGCTGCTGCTGCCCATTTCCTCACACATAAAAGGTTTCTGTTAGACCTATTTCCTCTTGCTAGATAGAATGAAATATTATGTCTTTTAATAGATAAGCCTATTTTAATCTCCCACATTAATACTTTAGCATGCAGGATATTATTGTTCTGTACCAATGAGTATAATTAGTTTTGTTTAATAATCTCTGTCAATCCTAAAATTGCTCACTTACTAGGTTGCAGGAACGATCATTAATTTAGACCTACTATGGTGGGATGGAAATTGGTCATGAATAAGTGAAAAGGGTGAGCTGGTGGACATGTTTAGGGCATGAAACAGTATTTAAAGAGTTCTTCTTTGGAGATGTTCACACAGTGTTTTGATTGAAAGAAAACGTTGCGTGAGGCGAACGTGCTTTTTTGGGGGGCAGAGAATGAGCCCAATTACTTCCAGTCACTACAATACAGACTTTTTTTATTTTCCTGACTTTACAAGCTTAGCTTGTACGTCTACTGATAGAAGTTGAAAAGGCGATGTGACGTTGCTTGTTCCCTAATAGCTCCGTACCTGTGAATCCATCTGAGTGCGCTAACAATGGCGAGACTTGATCCGGCAATCCGTAACACTTCCCCAAGACAGCCTCAAGGCTGCGTCTCCTTCATCCTCCCTCCCTTCTCAACGGTGAAGCCAAAATGGAAAAGCCTCCAATCACTTTACTGTATACCCAGGAACATTTAAATGCTAATGTTATAAGCTCACATGCCTAATATGATAAGCTGACAAGCTTATTATAAGCTCTGAAGTTTTAAGAGTTTCTCCCATTAGTTATCACAGAAGGCATTAACTTGCATCGCTGCACTGTGCCAGAAGGTATGGAGTTAAATTCTCCTTCAGAAGAGATTATTTTGGCAGGCTTCTGACAGCACTATACAGTGGCGGGATTGTACATAATGGTTTGTCAGAGATGGGGAGGTTCACACGGGGCTGGAGGTGTGTGTGCGTGTGCACAGACGTGTCCCAACAAATGGTTTTCTCAGCATTCATGGCTATGAAGCGCACATAATAGCTTATCATTCAGACGATTTTGTTGATTTCTCTTTATATATTGTTGTTTTCAGTCCAAATTATAACAACATTTGTAGTAAAATTTCGATCAGATTGTCTTTTACTTGTAAGTAAAGCTCAAAAAAACTTTCAAACCAACTTTTCAATTGTAAACATGTGAAGTATGTCAGAATAATAAAATGCATTGTGTATTTGCTGTACACTCATTACACTGTTTAAAGCTTTATACTGCTTAAAAGTTCTCATTGTGTTTCAAACAAAATTCCTTTTTTTCTCTTAAATATTTCATAAATGTCGACATGGAATGTGATCAATAATTTACAGGCAGTTCTATCTTTGGTTTTCATATAGTTGTACTTCTTCACTGATTAAAACAATTTGTGAATTTAAAGAAAAAACAACAAAAAAATTAGAATTTAGTTAAACAACAATCACCGGTTTAAAAAAAAAAGAATATGATTGAATATTTAAAGTGAACATGTCTGATGTATTTCTCAAGTGTCAGCTCATTTCAAATAATGATTTTAGACCCTAATTTGAAACAGTTTTCTGGATTATCTCATTCTGAATCAAGGAGAAAGTCAACCAGATCTCAGGAGGATACCTTGTAATTTGTAATGATACAACTGAGTCGTTTACATTTGGAAAATTTACATTTTAATTAGGTCTTGTGTTCCACAGTGGTCTTATTGATTAACCTTATCACGGGATGATATAGTTTGGACACATTATGGACAACAGGATGTGAGCGACAGACACGGGCCAAGCTCTATGATCATTCCCTGGTCTCAATTAGCCAGTGATACTACGACGGAGGAACAGCTGGCAGCTTCTGTCTGTCTAATCTCTCGCTGCAGCTGTGCTGGAACAGTCAACATGCTAGCCTAATTAGCCATGCTGTCTCCATGGGAAAATGAAGCCTTGGGGTCTTAGATCAATGTACCCGTCCTTTTTATTCGCTGTCCTCCTCCATCGCACGTAAATGTAAAAAGCCATTGTTGTCGCTTTAAGAGTTTCATAATCCCAGCGAGAGGCCGTAATCGCATTCTCTCTTTGTAAGTGATGATGTTCTGATAGGTGGCAAAACTCTCACTGGGGGATCATTTTGAGCGCCCTTTGAGGCCATTTTTCAAAACGCAGAGAAGTGCTCAACAGCTGTATGTTGTCTTTCTGGTACACTAGAAACGACAGTAAAGGTCATTTATGTGCTCCATTACTGACAAGTGACACACGCAGAATGGCTTCAGTCACATAGCTGTGACAAAAGAGGGGTTTGACACTCTTCAGTTTGTTCAACTCTGATCTTTGTCTTTTCTGGTAACTAGCTGCTTTAGGTTGATAGCAAATTTACAACATATTGGGAACAAAAAATGTGTAGGTTTCTTTTATGAGTTTGTTGAACAATAATCTAGATAGTAATGTACTGAATACTTAAAGTAAAAGCAAATTTGTATCACACATCATCAATGGGAAAATAAAATAGAACTAAATTAAATTTAAAGTAACACTAAAGGGATGTAAAAAATGCAGGGGGTAGCAATTAATTTACTTTATCAATGAATTGATTTTTATTTCTACAATCCAACCAGATCAATCTGTCTAAGGCAAGTTCTCAATCAGACAGATCTATGCTGTTATAAAATCCTTTCAAAATGGAGTAAATCGAATATAATCGATATTGGAAAATACCATTTGTGTTGAGGCACGGTAGGTTTATTTTACAATAACATCTAATTGGCCAAGTGCCTTCACAGTGAACAACACATGGCAACAAAAATAATCACCCCATCATTACAGTCAAAGTGTGGAAGCACTTAGAATTTTGCTAAAACAAAGGACCATACAGCAGGAATGGGCAAAGTACAGCCCGGGGGCTATATGTTTGTGAAACTGGAATAAATTCAATTGATGATCCTTAATGCTTTACTTTCTTGGTATCTACCCATAGATTGTGCGCTAAAAACACATTGACCCTTGTTTAGGTGCAAAAATGGGAAGACTTTTTGTTTTTCTGATGTTCACGTGTGTTTTCCAATTTGGACAGGCATTTTTTCCCAACATTTCAACACCACATACATGCAGCATTTTTCTTAGTTTGCATTTTCCCTGTAGAACATCAACCCATAGGTGCAATCAGCACTACGATAAAAACAAAAAAAACTCCAGAATGTTCTGTTCTGAAATATATCTATTAATTTTCAATCAAACTGTAAGCATGCTGTTTTCCGGATTCCTTGTTATTTCTGTCTGCTATGAGATGGATTGCACTTCTGCTCCTGGTCCAGCCCTTATCGGATCAGACAAAATGAACCGATATCAACTATGAATTGCATCGGGAACCACAAATAATGATCTGGATTTAATCGTTGTTGTTAAAATGAATCGTTACATCCCTGAAGGATTTGGTCCATAGATCATTGAACTACAGAGACATAGATTGTATTTTATCCAACACAAGAGATTTCAAGCTAATATAAATGAAGATTTATTTTAAATTAAACATCTACCAAGCTAAGATCTTGGCCATAAGTCAGAGCCCTGAATGAATAAGTCTGAACGTCATTCATGACAAATATCAGTTATTTCTATTCTGCTTCAATGCCATATTTTTTAATCCCTCCATCTCTATCTACAAGCCATTCAGCGATTTGTTTGCCTTTCATATATGAATAGATAAATAGTAGCTGATGTTGCAGATCTGCTTGGTAAATCCATAAAGGAAGAAAATAGATTGCATGAAAAGTTGCAAAAATGAGGATGTCAGTTTTTTTTTATTTTTTTTTTTTATGTGCTTTAAAACAAATGGCCATCAATGGGGAGGTAAGGTTACTGTGACCCTGTAAACATAGCTTCTGAACAGCAGAGTTGAAGGAGGGGAGGGGCCACGTCTGAGGGAGTGATGTGTTCGGAGGCAGTCATGGCAAATTGTGGCCGACAAAATTGATATTTTAATCCCCATCTCAGAAGGTGTCTTTTGTTCTGGACGGCTTTGAGGGGCAAAGGGTTAGACCTTACTGCAAAGGCACCCAGTATGAGATGGAAAGAAACATTGTGATTTATTTCCAGCTCCGTGACTCTTATGTTGGATGAAGGAGAATATATATGTTTTTTTTTTTTGTCTTTCATGTAGCATAAAAGCAATGCAAAAGAACAAACATCCTCATTAGAGCTAAAGATACTTACATGGAAGAGGTCTTATGACACATTTACATAAAAAAGGAAGACAGAAGAAAAGCATGTGTTGCATTTAATGTTAGGGGTTGAATAATTCAAAGCCTCCACCCTGTAGTTACTAAAGATGCTGGCCCTGTTCTTACCAGTGTATGCCCCTTTGAGCAAATGTGTGCATAGAGAAGATTGAGAAAAAATAAGATAACATCATCCTAATTTACTTCTGATATGTCCCTGTTGTTCTGGGGTGTTTCAGTAAAAAAACAGTGTAGATGAAATGCATGTCATGTGTCATACCTTACACTGTTTGAAATATTTTGAAGAGAACTAAAGACAAAGATGACAAAAGAAACAAAGAAAAACATTTTTGTGGAATATTTTGTATGACGGTTTAACTTTTTTTTAATTTTTTTCTTACTTTGGCATTAAATTTAAAATATGAATTTGTCTGTCAACTTGAAACAAGTAGTGTCTCTTCTTCTGGCCAAAATTGAACATTGAAGTAGCTGGCTTTGGTCAGAACTCACCTTGGGTGTCTGGTGTCGGTCAAGTCCAGCTGTTATCTAAATTCATTGTAGAGCAACCTGTAGTTTTTGCTTTTAAACATATCATTTTAAACCATCAACAGATTACACTGGACCATCTCTGGAATCACCCCCAGAATTCTGAAGACTAAAGTAGGACAAGTGAATTCGCTGGGGTTTATTCCACCCAACCCAACAATGTGAAAGAAATCCTTGATTGGGTGGGACTGCATGAAGAGCATTCCACCACCAATCAAACCAAACTTTTACCAAAGCACAAGTTTGAGCTCGAAATAATTTGTTTCTGCCCACCAGCAGTTTTTATGAATTAAAGCTAAAAGAAAATGCTTTTAAAATCATTTCTATTTAGTGTAAAGTTAGAATTTTTTAACATTGGTGTCAGAGAGGAATTGCTTCTGTTTAAAACCATTCTTCAAAGGTCATTTGAGGAACTGCAACGGTTCATCCTTGGTTTGCCAAAATGTGAAAGCTTGGAATGGTGACGAGAAATTGATGAGGCTCAGACAGCTGAGTCTGACAGTTGGTTGGTTGGATTTTCAAATTCCCAGCTTGATATTGATGTTATATAGAAAGACAACACATGTAACAGTGTCCTCAGTTATAAAAAAACCTGTAAGTGATTGTTAGATAAAAGTATAAGTTAAATACTATGCAGTATCTTCATTTTCTTTGTTTCTTTTTGGTTACAGAACTGTCAATAGAGCCTAATCAATGGTGCTATAAATACATACTGAAAATGGTCTTATTATCACACCTAGATCTTTTTTAAATAGACAGAATAGTGGTGAGAATTTAAAAGATAAATAACATTTTCATTTGTTACATTACCACTTAACACAGACAGGAGTGAAATGATAAAAAGGTAATGTAAACAGCAGTTTCATGTTAGCCTTGGGATGCTGTGGCTAGAAACGTATTTAATCAGGATGTTAAACTTTATTATTTACTTCTTAAAATGTACTTAAAGAAAATAAAAATAGGTGGCAAATCAAAATCTGAAAATATTCGATGACTCCATAAGAATTGTGAGGGAGTTTGAAATGCAGAGAAATAGCGCTTTAGTTCTTTGCACAGATTTGCTTAAATGCAGGTTGAAGGAAATGCATCAACTTTGATTTGTATCCAAAAGTATTGTCTGTCCGTAAAAAAGGTTTCATATATTTGTGTGTCTGTAAAAATGCTTTGTCTGTTTGTTAAATGTCACTTGCAATTAGATGTATAATGACAAAACCTAAGTTATAAATACATTTCTTTTGCTTCTCAATGAATCTACTATTTAGGAGCCTTACACTGTCACCCAATTGGTGCACTGGTCAGATCAGCCAATCAGATCTATAAAATCTATGCCAGGGAAAATGAATAAATACAATTGTTTTTTTCATTTTGCATGAAGGAGACCAGTTAAAATGACAGAATTTACCTTAAATATGACAAGTGATGTATGTAATTATGACATTGCAACAAAAAAAAGAATGATTGCAGCATGGCTGTCCTGCAAGGTATTCTGGCATCTCAAGTTAAGACCCAAATAAAAGGAAGATTTTTTTTTTTAACTTTTTTCCTGTATTTCTTGATGCATTTTTATTACTTTAACTGATACTGTCATCGAACAACAAGTGTCATTTTGACACGATCCAAACTGTGAGTTTTGTGATCCGCTGCACCCCAGTACAGATCGAGTCAATTTGGTTTTGGTTTCATTTTTTGTTACAATCTCTGCAAAAACAAGACCAGCAGCTGAATTTGTCTTAATTGCATTTGATAAAATGAGTTCGGAAATCATGAGTACATTATTGAGAAAGAACAAAAGATATGTTATATTAATCAAAGCCAGTCTGACAACTGGACAGGCGTTTCCTTTGGGGGATTTGGAAGTTTTACTTTCTTTTGACAGCAGTCAGGCTGCTTGATGTGGATGTAGAGTAGCACAACGTCATTGCCGCGACCTCTAGTTCTTTTCTGTGTGTGTGTGTAACACAATCCCCCCCTACAGCCTTGCTCAGGAGGGCCCGGCGTGGGTCACAAACCTGTAATAAACAGGAGGGGCCAAGGCACGATTTGGGGGAAAATGGGCACTTTCCGCAGCATCGGAAAATGTCCAGAGTAATGCACTAAATTATTGGGGTCAGTAACTCCGCCTGCTCTGTTGATTTGTCTGAGGAAACACAGGGCTCACGCTGACATTGAAGGACATTTCTCCACCAACAAAGACTCTAAACTGGGAGATCTACAGGATCCAGAGCTGCTTATCTGAGCAGATGTGAAACAAGTTTTAGATTTTTTGCAACAAAACAGCTTTGTTGATACAAATAATACACAAAAAACAGTCTAGAGTTACGAATAAAAGTGTCAGATTGGTAAAAAAAAAAAGAAGGTATAGTCCAAGAACACTGTCAGTTGTACTGATGTGTTAAGTGATCAAAAAGACATCCTTTTGAGTAAATCTATTATTTAGTCTGTATCACACTTGGTCATTGGAAAAAAAATAGTGTGCATTTGAACACTGACATGCGCAGGACTGCGCTACTGCAGCTAATCAGCCTAATGAGGCAAAGATTGCAGCAGTAATCAAGCCTCATTAGGTTTATGAGTATTTATTATCTGTGGCATGGAAATAATAAAGAACAGCACCTCTTGTTGATGGTACACAAAGTAGTAAAGCCCTGCAATCTGTTTGTTAATGGATATCTGTCACCTGACCACCACAGCACAACAGTTCAGGGCATCCATCAATGCTAGGCCCTGACATCCAAAAGATAGATGCACTTCCCAGCTCTGACCTGAATGTTAGACCTTTCCAAGCCAGCACAAAGAGCCATACAAGGTTCAGTGTATCATGTAGGTGGCCTCCGGGATAGCTGCCCCCTTTGTTTCCCTCCTTGATGCATGTCTGCATGCACGCAAGCACGCCCATGTCTGCTAGAGAGAAACACAACATATGCAAGTGTGAAAAGTCGATTTGTTTGCCTTCGGTTCCAGCAGTGCCTCATCTCGTTTGCCTGTGAGCAATGCGTCACGCTGCTTCCAGCCAGCTTGGGTAACTAGGGATGAAGCCTCCATGCGGGTCTCCTCTATGTTTTCTCAGTTTTATTTTAGCAGCTTAAAAAAAAGGGACGCTTGCTGGAAATTACACACAAATTCAGACAGGCCACGATGCAAATTATAGCTTTCTGCTTTTTCTTCCTTTCTTTTTTTTTCAAAGACAGACTATTTTTACCTTTTAAAAAAATGGATTTTTCTTCCCCCCGAACACCTTTATAGTACCTTAAAAGCTAAAATAAAAGATGCTGGAAGCAGGGAGGAAGAAAGCAAGATCTAGGTGAAAGGATGCAAAGAAAAAGAGCTCTTGTGTGAAATCCACAATGCACAGTCACCTGATCTATGTTGAGACATCAGTACCAAAGATTAGGGGAGATAGTGTGACAGAGGTTTATCTATGCCTGTAATGTGTTTTACAGCATCACTTGGATTAGTGTCCTGTGCATCTCATGAAGCTACAAAGAAGCTGATATGCTCCATGAACTGTAATTTGCTGCCCTTCTTTCTTTTTTTGCATTGTTGTACACCTTTAGTGCAGACAGTTAGGATGCAAAGCATTATGTCACCTACCGGAGAAATCATTAGAGTAGAGAAAAGCATAGAAAAGATGCAAAAAATGACTTTATTATATGGATTTAAAAAAAAATCCAGCTTGTGCAGCAGTTTTTTTACTATCCAGTCTGGCTTGTAGCTACATATTCACCTAACTGAATCCGGAAACAGGCTTGCATTAGCCAAGAGCTATTTCACAGAGACAGCCAAGCAGAAAAATAATTCAAAGGTTTGCTTATCAAGAAAGCCGGTGTTAAAAGTTCAACAAATGATTATTCTACAGTCGGTGTTCACATCACTGCTGACCTGAAAGAGAAGCAGAAGTTGGGGATGAGATGTTGATTTATTGAATTGTTTGTTGTCAGAATGGTAGATTCAATGAGTGGTACAAACAGAACAAAAACTGCCACACGCAAGTCAATTGGGGTATCATTTTTACCCCCTCTCCATCTCTCTTCCTCTCTCTGTCTTTCTATCTAAACTAAAAAAAAAAAAAGAACAAAAAATAGTTTCATCTTTGCCTCCCTGCATATTCCACAGAGAAAGGGAAATCTGACAAGTTGTGTGAGTTTTGTGTGAGACAGAAAATAGTTCCTTTCCACTTCTTGCCCGTCTATTAGAGAAAACATGTCACAGCGAGTTTTTCCCTCATTTCCATTTCATTAATCTATTCATCACAAAGAAAAATGCATGAACCCCTCGGTAATAAGTTGTTCTGCTAAATGTCTCGAAACTGCTGTACTGTGAGAATCAAGGGGTACAAGCAGCAAAAACCAATGTTACGCCGAGTTATTTAAAAGTCTACACAGTCTGAAAGATGAAGTCGGCTCTGTTTTCTACCCTTGATGTTGGGATAGCTTCAGGGTTGGCAGTGCCACTTTGTCTGTTGGTCAACTACCTTAAAACAGGCTGCAGTCTCTCAGCTGAAGAATGGAATAAAATGCAGTCTGGGCAACCATAAATTGATTCTCAAGACTCTTACTTGAGTTACATCTAATTCCACTTATTTTCACAATATATTTCTGTTCCATCGTTCCATCTATTTAAAAGTTGTAGCCCAATCATCTTTTGATCTATTTAAAAAATGTTCCCAGTGGTCTTATAGAATGCCTTCAGACTGGACACAGTTCGGGGCATTATGGGGTGTACTCACAATAGCAGAGCAACAATAAGACACAATAACTCATGGAATTATGGTTGGATGAATCCAGGCTCATTAAAACGACTTTAAACATATATATCATAAAGACTTATCAGCAAACCTTCATAGGCATTGTCTCCTCAGTGACCAATTGGCAGCATGCCTCCACCTCCATTTTTTACTCCACCAGCAGTAAAAAATGTTGTATCTGATGTTGAAATAGATGTTCAAAGTTGGTCAGCGAAATCTAAAGTTTGAAAATGTGAAATCCCAACATGGATTGCTAAGTGTAGGACTCCTATTTTTCTTTCTATTGTTGCTTTGCCCCGCCCTCCTAATTCCTGGCCAATGACTGAAGATATTTTTAGTTGAGTAGTTTTGTTCACAAGCTTTGGTTCAGAGTAGAAATTTATGCTTGACAGCAGCTTGAAAACAGAACAAAAGTGAGAATGAGATTTAGGACTCGATCTGGACCAAATCCCCTTAATTTGGTCCAGACCAATGGGCTTTTCAAGTCTGATTACAGCCTTAATTATGATTATGCAGTTTTTAGCCTAAATTAATAAAAATTAAATACAAAAAAAAAAAAAAAACCTGCATCATTTTCTAGGACATAGTTTCTGCAGAGCGGCAGGAGATACAAATTCACCTCTGAGTTTTCGGTGAGACTTTTGACACCTTAGTGATCCTCCATTGATATCCCATCATCCCTCTCTCCAGCTTGCTTACAGCTCCTCACAGCTCCAAGCTAACATTAGTGGTGAAACAAAAAATTCGAGCACAGGTGGAGCTATAGAAGTTTGGACGGGGAAAACTAAGATGATAATGGATCAATTTGTCCACAAGTGGGTGAATCAGAATGGAGTGCAGCACGGAGTTTGTGGGCTGTCAATTGTATTCACAGAATATTTTACTACTACTCGATCCTATTGTGTCTGAACCACTTTGGCATTTGGTAGAACCCTCATTTTCCGCAAGATATAGTTGTTTTTTTTTTTTTTTTTTGTTTTTTTAAATACTATCTCCTTAGTGTTTCTCAAATTAAATCATCAACTATAGAGAACAAAAATGTGCATTCTTAGGTTTTACTTACCATCTTGTCCATATATATATATATATATATATATATATATATATATTTTTTTTTTTGTCTTAATGTTCAGAGATAATCTGAGTTTCAGGGCACTCCATGGCACATACCGGTTTCTTGGTCCAGTTGACTCTGAGCTGAATGTGAGTGCTTTCCTTCCCTATACACGGCTAAGCTCTCTATCAAGTCTCTTCCTTGCTGATATACTTACTGCTGCAGCTTGCGGTATAGCAGGAAAAACAAAATTGCTTGAAGGATGACTTTGCAGAGTTCACCATGAAACATGTGGCTCATATAATCCTCCTTTGACGAGCATTTTCCAAACAATATAAAAATATGTTGATTGGAATTGGTCATTTTTAAATTATGCTTTTTAATTGAATTTTAAATTAATACAAAAATAAAAACACTGACATAAATGTCAGCGTGCAGACGCTGGGATTCAAAAAGCTTATTGTACATTTTTCCACTGCATATTTAATTGTTACATGATGCAGTGAAACTTACAAAGCAGCTGCAGAAAAGATGCCAAAATGCTTTCTGAGTAAATCTTATCTATAGCAAACATGTTTACTTTAAAATGAGAACAGAAAAGGAGAGAAGAAACAGGATTAAGAGCCCTGGGTCTGATGATGATAAATGTCACACTTTGAATCATATGTTTTTGCTAAAATTATCTGACAGACCAAAGGAAGATTTATGTGCATGTGAAGTATTTGTGTTCTTTCTTCAGCGTCAACACGGATGTGCCCTGGCACAGTCAGCACCAATTCAAACACAGCTGGCCTGCTCAGGGATATTCATCTACCTTCATTAGGAATGCCAAAATGACTCTGAAGATGCAATTCATTAATCCCTAGCAGCGAACTGTGTTCTTCATATTGTTATGGAAAATCAATGTGATTGAGCTGGAGCTCTGCCAGTGTGGCTTTCTGCAGGGGAGTCATGGAACACGGCCCTAATTTATGCAGGCAGTACAACCAGATCAAGGGAACAAATCCCAAAACGCATCACACAATGTTAGCCTTACTTAACCACGGGGTCAGCGGCGTCGCAGAACAACAGCATTTTCAAAGTACAGGTGGTCATCTGACAAAGTGGAAATGAGGATGATAGATGATATTGCAGCATGTTGCTTCACCCCACAGTTTCCTTGTTTTCAATCTACAGTTCCTCAGATCACCCACGTGCTATAAATAATCAAGGGTGACAAACCATGGCTGCTGGAAAACTGATAACAACACGGGTGACTTTTCAAATCCAGAGCTGAGATGCAGAATATTTGAGGAATGCTGTAATATTCTGGTTCTGTTTCAGTCATTACAGCTGCCTTCTGGTAGTCAATTAACCCTCTGCCTGGATAGGTGCTCTGTTATTTGTGCCTTGGGGTTCTCCCTTAGGTTTCAATCACGAAACAGTCTTGTTTTCTGACTTTTTGTCATATTTGGTTCTAAAATACTCAAGTGAAGAAGCCAGCAATTAGTAATAAAAATAAATAGTAAAGGTACAAGCAGGTAACTGTGCGTTCAGAGGGAAGTAGTGCTAAGTTGGTACCAGTACCAGCAGATCCGGTACCACTGCTAGTGTAGGAAAAAAACAATGATTTTGGTGCTTTGTTGCATTTCAATCACTTGCACTTCCTGCTTGTCCAATGTGTGAACGCCATGGGATAAATGGGTTTTAGCACATTTTGACCGCTTGTCGAATGCCCAATGTGAACACTTAATTTGATAAATGTGAGTCCCCAAGACAAAAATGTGAACATGTAAAGAAAGATGAAGACTAAAATTCAAAAAGAGACGTCTGGATGGACTAAACCAGTATTTCACATCCCCGGTCTCACCTGTCATTGCACACAGAACACTATTGTTTTTTTTTCACAAGAACGCACAACAAATGGGGGCAGTGATGAATATTTTGTTCATCGTCGATTATAGGCTATTCCCTTTAATATATATTTGTTTGATAATCTGTCAAAAAGTATTAAAACCCCTAAAAAGAATCTCCAGGTTTTTATTTTTTAACTTTTAATGGCCATTTCTCCCAGGGAACTGTGAGCTCCACAAAATATACAAAATGTTCTGACTCAGACCCCGACACCACATCTGGCCTTAAGTTTGTGCAGGCAATATTCTAAACAAAAAAACATAGGCTTGCCTGCCCAAACTATTCTCAATTGCCAATCTCCATCTTCATCCAACTGACCACAAGCTTTCCCACAGGCTGCCAGTGTGCTGCACTTCTCTCTTTCACAAACAAACACAATTTCCTGCGATTGGTGAGGTGAACTTATACAAGTATAAACTTGTCAAATTATGAGAAAAATGTTGTTTTTTACGAGGAACAATTCTTTTCAGTGTTCTCATACTGAAAATAAGTCAATCTTGACTGAATAAAATATTTCAGATTTTCTTACTGGTAAAACCAATGCTGAAGGTGCCGCTCTGTTTTCTCATGCTTAAGCACGATATCGGTTCTTTTTTTGCTCTTTAGTTTTGCTAGTTTAGTAACAAGCTGTTTTCTTCACAAATTTCACTATAATCTTGTAAATCCTTAACTTATAAAATTATAACATTATTAACATAAAATATAGACACTTTTGGTCATAACTCTACGAGCTTACTCTCGTAAAATGGAAACATTGTAATCATAAATTTATGACTTGATTCTTGTAAAACTACGACTTTATACATACATAATTTACTGTGTAATATTTTTTTATTATCTATTTTAATTTAATATATATTTTTATATATTATATCTGAATATATTCATTTATTTTTTGCTTGTTTTGGGTCATTCACTCTTACAATTACTGACCATATGATGTAATTTTAAGGCACATAAAGAATAGGAATAAAGTGAAAAAAGTGGTAAGTCTGATTTTATAGATGTTATAATATTCTAAATGTGTTTAAAAGTTGATGAAAAAATGCCTTAAAATTCCAAATAGTCAAGGGGAACATTTTTGCATAAAGGTCCAGGTGCTGCACTGCATTGCAAAAAAGTTGCAATAGACAATTTAGTGACCCAACAATTTGACATGTTATTTTGCAATCAAGACTCTTTAGGGAGAATTTCAAGAATCAATTTAAAAGGTGTGTGGTTAAGCCAGAAATTTAAGGCACTTACTTTATCTTAATGCATAATACAAACCGTATCATGATGTCATTCCTTATTAACATTTGCCGCCATAATACTGTAGATGTATACGAAAGGTGTGGAAACACAGTTTGTGCCTGACACTGTTGCATCATTTTATGGGAATCGGAGGATTATTTAAATGGATTTTGGCTGGCAGATTAGCTTGGTCACCTTCAAGCTGATTTCATTATTGCCTTTGCACTGGATCATCCCTGGAGTTAAGTGCCACTTTTATGCATGAGTGGTTCATACTCTAGGCTATTGTTAGGTGACTTAACCAACAAACACATTCATCTGAAAATAGTAAGATACAAGAACTGAAGTGACACTGAATAAAAAAGCAGCAAATGTTCAAAGGAAACCTTTTGACATCTTCCAGAGAAAACACAAAAGTTCTTCCACAGTAATTTAAAATCATTTTTGCAATACGAGCATCGCCATGTTGAAACCAGAAATTATTAGTAAGCAGTGATGTCTGACTCAACATTTCTATACCAGCCTATCAAGAGTGAGCTTGTCAGAAGGCAAAACTTGAATATCTGTCAGTCAAACGCTTTGAACTTTTGAGGTAAGACGACATGCTTTTATTAAGACATCTGATTGTTCAGTTTATAACTTGACGAACTTGTGCTTCAGAAAAAAAAAAAAGAAAAAATAGGATTGGTAAGTGCATAAAAAATATGCCACCACAAGTATGGTTATTCTGACAAATCTAATGACATGGTAATAGCTGTTTGTTTTCAATATAGGTCTATGGGATTTTGGCTTCTTGGGACCAAATTAGAATTCAAGAGGGAAGGTCGCTTAGCCCAGTTTTCATACAGTCAACTTGACAGTCAGCTTGACTGCCTGTCAAGCATTGTACTGTGGAAAACAAACATGTTATTGTCTAAAGAGGTGCCTAAGCATGGTTTCGAAGACAATTTTAGTTGTAACTTAAAGGAAAACCATCTGGTACAGTGTTTTACAGCATAATTGACATATTGTTGATTTGTGCATCACTGTTATAGTTTAGTTTATGAGCAACAAGTTTATTTTTTTTTCTGAGGGTCACATTCATAAAAAATAACTGCATTGAAAAACCACTCACTTTTTAAAATGTAGACTATTGTGTCCTCTTGTTAAGAAGTGTTCTAGTATTATTCTTTGACAGTAAAAAAAAATAAATGAAAAATAAATAAAAAAAAAAAATTAAAAGCGCTTGATTCCATGAAGGATATTTAAAATGTCAGAATACCGTGATCATTTGTGATACTCTGGCGGAAATGCTAACTGAAACTGCAACACAAGTTATGCCGGATTCACACTGATGTATCTGCAGTGTGTCTCCCTTGAATTGAAGTCCGTCTCACAACCGTCAATTAGTTGATTTCATCTCTCTTGCATCTCCGGTCCGTTGCCCCTCTCCCCAGGCTCCTGAAGGAGTAGTTAGTCCTGCCACCTCTGTGTCAAGTAGTTCATCCAAAACTTTGACAATCAGGCCCCATTCCCTCTGGTTCATCACTGGTCCTTGTAAAATGCATGTTCTTTGTCTTCTAAAAATGAAACTTTTCTAAAATTCAACTTTTTCATCCATGGCAAAGATGGACATCAGTGATTATTTGTGCGTTATCACATGGCGACATCTCATTAAATTAAAAATAACACTCATCAAGTTTTATTTTGAAACTACAATGGGTGCTTTTATTTTAGATCTGGACTTGTTTCCCGTATCTTCGGCTTTTTGAACCAAATTGTCGCGCCAACGGACTGGAAATAGAACTCCCATGTAAAGCCTGTGTTGCATCGTGGAGAGACGCACTTCAGACGCAGACATGATGGAGGCATTTAAACAATTCCGATTGATTATTGAAACTTTTTAATGTTTTGTGTTAATGCAACAAAGACAAATCACAGATGAACACGTGGAAATCAGCTTTTAGAAAGTCGGCAGACTAATAATTGTATGAGTTTCACAGAAATTGGTTACATTCTAACGGCCCATGCTGAATCCTCAAAATCTATCATCAAACCAGGTATTTTATTTATATTTTATTTGAGTTATATCGAACAATAATTTCATATTTAATTTACGTGTTTTTTTATCTGACACATAAAAATCCAAATTCATTCATTAGTTTTATCTAAAAGACATAAAAAACAAGCAGGGATGTCTCCTTTAGCTTTATGTTCGTCTATGTCTATCAATCAAACAGTTGATCACAGAGATATAAACTGCAGTGTTTTTACTCTTCAGTCTCTAGCTGACAATTGTGGTGACAAACCATCAAAACGGAGTCATCTTGTAACCTCAACCTCACCGATTGAGCTACATAAGATAAACGTGAAACTACTATAAAATACAAACTGAATCATTTTCACTGCTATTTAGGGTTTCAACTCATTTAACCTGTAAGGTTGTCTGCTCCGCCTACCTGGCGTCATGTCACGGGGCGACTAGTCTATGTTTAATTAGTGTTGAAAACTGGCAGGCCACTACTTCAAGTTCCTTGATGTTTGCCGGTTGCCTGTGGCACCGATGACCCTATAATCATTGCTGTGTACATCTGGGACAAGACTTGATTTTCAAAGCCTTTCGCTCCACTGATTCGCTGTGCATCCATGAGATTGATCACAGTGGTTTATCTGTGACAACATACGCTTCATCCTTTCAGATTTGGGAGGTGGTTGCCTGGAGGTGTAGAGTGCTTGCGCCGGTTTCTGGCTGAGGCTCCAAATGTGTTAAAAAGGAGGAGGGACACTGTGACAGCAATACAGCCGTTGCCCATCAGGAGCAGCCTCTAGCCCTTTTTTATGATTAAAGGAGCAAGAGGACAAAAAAGGGACAGAAAGAAGGAAAATTGGAGGGATGTGGACTGAAAAACGAAGCAAAATAAAGATACCATCTAATGATGCTTCAAAAAGAGTACAGATAAGTGTGACTTAACGTTCATCTGCCGTGAGCTCAATTAAACTAGAATTATCTGGTAGTTTTTCTTATATTTTCTGAACTGTCAAGTCAAACACTGATCCAATATTGCAATAATTCTATTTTGATACATAAAATGTTCACCGGACTTCTTCAAATGAAAATCACAAAGGAAAAATAGAATTTAAATGAAGAGAAATCAAGAGGTGCTAAATTAAGTCAGACAATGAGACTAAAGCGCTGTGGTGAGATTCAGAAGAGCTACCTGTATGTGTTGCTTTTGTAACACCCATAGAGTAAGCCTTTTGCTTTTATCCTAAATGCATCGCACAGTCAGTAGTCCATTTTGTGCACAAACCATGACAATCCGAAACATTTATTGGGGCTTGAAAAATTGTGATAAAAAGAAAATGATATTTTGTTTAAATAATATTAATTAAACAGGAATAAAAGAAAACAATTGTTTTTTTGAGGTGCGCTTCCTGCCGTGTATGACTGAACTGGTCTTGGCTTGGTGTCTGTGTAATCAGCTTAATTTGTTTCACCTGTGTGTGTCCTCATTTAGAAAATTCCTGTCTTTTGTAATGTGGTCAGATCATCATCTGTGTTTTAACAGTAACTGTGAAGCATTTTCCCTTTCGGCTGTTCTAGATTTCCAAACTTTCTGACCTACCTTCCATTTTTAGTATTTTTTATATTTCGAATCATTGGATTTTTTGGAATATAGCCACCTGATTTGTTGAGAACACATAGAAAATCTTTGCCAAGAGTCATCGACCAGGAGAAAGAGGTTTCAAAATGCGTGTTGTGCTTCATGCATTAAATGAGCGTTTCATTCGTTTGGACCTGGATTCAGCTCAGAACAACTCGAAAGACCAACCATCTCCAGTCGACCCTGTGAAGAAGTAACACTGCAACACTCACCTGTAGCAATCGATCCTGTGAAGAAAGAAGAAAAGATGCAACACTTTTGCTGAAGACTGTCAGTCCCTGTCTTCAGCCTGAAAATAAAAAAAAATGTAGCCAATAATTTGAAGACCCAGTTGTGTCTAGTTCCTACAATCTCGTTTCACTTTAGTTTACTCCTAAAAGAAGCTATTAACCATCCAAGCAAGTGTTAACCTTCTATAACCATTCAATCATCTTTGATACACACATTTCTGGGACCCCTATCTTACTATAAGGATTAAGTCTTAAATTAAAACCCATTGCATAGAATATAGTTCTTGTATACAATTCTTTGTCCCTGTTTTGTCCATGTTTTTGCCCAGTAGTTCATCATCATTCCACTAGGGGCAGTAGAAGGGCGTTAATGTTTATTTCAATATTTTTGCATCTTAAGCAAATAATGTTGTAGGCAAAAATGAACCAAGTTACCCAACATTTTGCAAAAATATATTTTGGTTGGATTTATTTTAAGAAAAAAAAAACCTGTCCTAAAAAATAATAATAATAATAATAATAACAATAAACATGCAAGTGCAATGGAACCTGTTAAAAAAACAAAACAAAAAAAAAAAAACAAAAAAAAACAATACACATTTGTTGTGAAATAAAGCTTTGCATCTAAAACTGAATTATCCTTTTATCCTTTAACAACTTCTTTTCAATATTCATATAATTTATTATAGCTTAGTTCCCATCCTTTTATGTAGTGGATTTTTTTTTACATCAGACAAATTGAACTTTTACCATCGCTGCTGTCGCTGAGTAATGGCATTTGAATTTTCTAACAAAATTGACATTCCACCCATGTTGTTTTATGGCTGTGAACCTTTATGCTTTAGGTTTGGATTATGCAGCAACTGTATTTGCATGTGGATTTGATGGTGTTTTTGTCATTCTAAACCAAAGACTAACATTTTCAGGATGAGAAGCAATGACAATCTCCTGCTTTCACTGCAGCTGTGAAGTGCAGCTCCACACCAGCAGGTTGTTGAGAGGAGCAGCAGCCCCAACTGGAAGTAAGAATTATTTATTCTTCAATTTAGGATTGATGAAAGTCTACAATGACACAAATAATTAAAATATTTTTATTAAGCCACATTAAATAAAAGAAACATATAAATAATAAAAATAATCATAAAACAAAGTGAGTCATCAAAAGTGATTCTCCTGCAGGTTCAGTATTCTCGTACACACCAGGCACGTGACACGCGAGAATGGGCTAAACGCGGCTTCTTTAACGCGCATATAGCCTATGGTGTTCACACTTGACAAGCATGGGGGTTCTTCTTTATCTTTTTCTGCTGTTTACTAGCATGTGTCCATCATTTGTCAAATCTCGCTCCTGTCTTTTTCTTTTCAGCTATATTCCAATATATTGAAGATTTGGGGTCGTATAATCCTGGACGGGCACAAACTGCAATTATTAATTTCTTCTCCATGATCATTTTTGAACAGTGAATTAAAAAAAGAATCCCTGATGGCTGACGTGCATTTAATGGCGTTTTGTACATGAAACAGTGGTAGAAACTTGGGTAGTGATGCATGAATGAAAGAGTTTTGAACATGGAATGCCCAAAACATGGTTTTCTGCATGTTTAAAAAGACCAGGAATGTCAGAATCCAGCCTTAAGGACTGGTGTCCTATACATTTTCCAACTGCTCCTTATTGGCCAAACACCTGATCCAGGTGAATAGCAGCAAATGAGACAGGATTTTTGAAAAACCAGCAGGAGGTCGACCTTCAAGGCCTGGTGGTTGACACTCCCGACAAAGACTTTTCCTCGTAAGTGGCTGCTTGAACGCGCGTTGCTGAGAGCAGTGCACGTAACTTCACTGACATTTTCTTCCTTTTTAGCCGAAACTTTAAACATTTTGCCTTTTCTTGGTCTGAATGGGGCTTAAACAGGATTCACTCATGACAGAAATCATGATCTTTGACCATATTTATGCACTTAGAGACGCTTTTTAACCATCTATGCTGCAGAATGTGAATCTTTTGTCAAACTCTTGACTAAGACTACACTGAATCATTAATACTTTTCAGTACAAAAGAAAAAGCTTTCCCCTGTTTTCATTTAAAAACATGGAAAAAGGATGTTCATTTTAATTCAGAAGTCAGACTATCTGTATCAACATTGGCAAAACTAATCCTATGTTTAATATTTATGTCATTTGTCCTGCTATTTTCCCATGATTAAAAAAAGGAAGAAAAAGCACAATCACCCTTTCCCCTCTGTTAGCATATTGCAAGTTCTTATTGCATGAAAGTAGAAAAAATAAAACAAATACTGGTAGTTAAGTAAAATACAGTAAAAAATCTAATTATGGCAACTCGAAACTGATTGACTTTGTAACGTCTTGCTCTTCTGCCCCACAGCAGCACTTTAGAAGAGCTTTAGTATGGAAGGACTTCTGACTCAGTGGAGAGAAGGAGGAGTTGGGGTAATTTACACTAATTTAAGCAAACTCAAATCTCTGAGCTTATTCCACAGGAGACCTCAAGAGCACATTCAGACGTCCAAAAATTGCGGTAGTGTAACCAGAAGAACAAGATCATTATTTCTGTTGCACTTGTTCCACATACTGTAAGCCAGAGACAAGCCCAGAGGGAACAAAATTGGCATTGATTTTTCTTTAGAAATTGATTTTTCTCTTCACTGACAACGGTTCGAAGGCTTCAAAAATAAATCAACACTACTGAATATGAGTAGCAGTTGTTCGTGAAGTACTTATTCCACCATTCCAACCTCTCAATTGCTGCGGGCCTTATATAGCAGAGTAAAATGGTACGTCTGCCTTTTAAAAGTAAACTTTGAAAGTTTACATCGAGAAGCAGAAAAAATATGAAGTGAATAAGAAAAGGATTTCACTGAAACTACGCAAAGCTAGAAAACATAAACAATAAACGATAATTGATTGACACAAATTCGTTAAATTCCATGCTTAACATCTAAGCTATTTATACTTAATATTCATATTAGTAGTAATCATGTATTATTGGTCTCATTTAAATATTTGTGATTGGCTTTTGTGTGAGAAAAGAGGATTTTTTTCAAATCTTTCCAGGAGAACCATAAGTATTGAGTATTTTGCAGAAAATTGTGTACTTTAAGCCTTTGATCTCTTTTTTTTTTAAAGCTGGAAATAAATTCAAAGTAATTTCTGTGTTTGTGTTCATGTAGATTCTAATTTAAGGAAATCTTGGTTTGATGCATATTTGTATCAGCAGGCATCAAGGGGTTAAGTATGAGTTTGTTGCAAGTGTCGCTTTCTTCAAACCCCTCAAAATTGCCTGTTTTGATTTGGCACTTTTTTTTTTAAGAATTCTGTGCTTCTCAGAAATCTTGTTCTAGTTTGTAAAGCTGTTTTTTTATAGTCACTTTGCTGACACCACATTTACTTTACCATGATCTCATTAAATGTTTTAAAAACAAACTGCTTTGCTGTTCTGTCGTCTTTCCAACCAACATAGTTTGGTTAAAATGCTTCTCTTTGTCTTTCCACCTTGCAGGTCAAACACGCAAACCATTGTTCCACTCCATTCTCCACATGAATCTGTCTTTAGAAACGAATGCACTTACTGAAGTACTGTCACACTACTGTTAATAGTTTTTCATATTTTTTTATGTTTTTTTTATTTTTTATCATTTACTCATAGTCAGATTTTTAAGATTTAAAGGACTTTAAACTGTCAATACTGTTGCCTAACCACAGGTTTGTCACTATTTCAAGCATTGGTTCTATATGTTTTAATTAAAATGCTTTGAGCAATAATTTATGTGTCCTGCTAAAAACGCAAAACTCCCATAAAATCTATTTTTTAATGGATTATAGATATACATTTAGAGTGTATTGAGACTGGAAAAATCATTTCGTCCAGACCGAGTCCGCTTTATTTGTTTTGGATTGAGTCCTGAACCTGGCATTTGGACTGTATTCAGACTGCCGTCCAGCAGACTTTCCTGTTTTGGAACAAAATTGTAAACAAAACCATGTTACTACAAATACTCTTCACTCATTGGCCAGGAATTAAAAGGGCGGCGCAAAGCAGCTAGAGGTGGAAATTATGGAAGTTCTGCGCTTTGGAAATCTTGTCAGAAAGTTTCACTCATGAAACTTGATATTTTGCTGACCAACACTTTTTATTACTACTTTGAAATGACAAAGCCATGCCACAAGACGGTTACTGGCAATGTGACGGCTAAGAAGGTAGGATGATAAGTGTTTATGACATACAGATTGTTGGAAAACATCGTGAGAAGCAGTGTGTATGATGTTAAACATTGTTTTAATGAGTCTGCATTCACATGACCACATTTCAATGAGTTGTCTCATCATTGTGGTGTCGTGGCATTGTTTTTTTTAGATAATTCAGTTAAATGCTTTGAGGATGATGTCACAGGAGTGCCAAGCGTGTGCTGCGTAATGAGACAGAAAAGCACGCAGTAAGCCAACTCAGCGGTGTTAAAATAAACGTTCTAACAAGTCTAGAATTTGGACCCTTTTTCTTCCTTGATAACATGACAATTGTTGCTTCACATTTGTCCAAATGCTGTTGCTTTATTTCTACTTTGTTTATATTACATAACAACTGGCTACCATGGCCGTTTTGGTTCACTTATTTTGCTCTGGGAACCCTTTGTATTCAGACTGAGAAATATCACACCAAATGGAAACAGTCCAACTGGAAACAAACTGAGACCATCTTCAAGGATGTGTCTGAGGGTGGTTCCTGGTCCTGGACCACAGCCTGCTTGGATGTATTCAGCCTGAACATTTGCTCTGGATTGTCAGGGGAAACAAACTCTAGTTCACTTAAAGAAGACCAAATGTGTCCAGTGTGAATACACTCTTCATAAAAAGCTGTTTTAGAAATCCGCCCTAATACAGGTCTTCCAGCTTTGTTTGATACAAATCAAGTCAGCTCTTTTACCTGCAAACCTGCAACTTCTTTGTTCTACTAAAAAGGTCAAGTAAGTGTGCATCATAATATCACATATATGCAAATCCATTGGGTGCAAAAACTGTCTATTCAGCATTAGATTTCATTACACTTGGCCCATTTGATCCACCTTTAGTTTTGCAGTAGGAGAGCATATATTGAGTGACACAGAACAGAAATCCAGCTCATTTCTGAGAAAGCATGGATTTTCTTTTGTTCTTTTTCCTGTTCTCTCTGTTCCTAATATATCTCGATGTATAAAGGAAGTGATTGCCTCTGAAAAGAGAAACAAGGAAATTTGATTTTTCAGCATCCAAAAAAGCTGCTATGTGAAGACTGTGAGGTCAGAAGCAAACAACTCTCACCAAAAGAGAACCGTGAGGCATTAAGCTCTTTTAGCTAAGAAACACAGTGACTGTAGCCAGTAGACCAAAACTGTTTTTTTTCTAAATGCATGTTTTGTTCATAAATGTATATCTTGCATCATTTGGTTTTCTACTTTTGCTCTCACACATGTTTAAAAAAGTAGAACATTTTTTATCTGCAAAGCAAAAACATTTTTAAAAGGCTATATTGCTGTTTTGGCCCTCTGGAGCTTAGACTGACAAGCATTAAATGGTTTGGCGGCAGCTCCTGTATGCTCCATTATCACAAGAGGACATATCAAGCATTCCTGTTTAATGTATCAAGACTCCTCCTGTAGCACCGTGTCTTTGGCCTTCATCTATGATTCAGTTTTATTACCCATCATTCCTGCGACACAGGCCCCATGAGGCTTTGAGATGGCATGTGGGGTGGAGCGGAAGACGGCTGCCATCTAATCTGCTCAGTGATGAACCTGCGTTATTTATCGGATCCTTCAGTGAATCCTGATTTGAGGAATGGAGGAAGGATTTAGTCCTGTTAATTAATATAGCACATTTGAAACAAAAAAAAAACAATTCAAAGTGCTTAAGAAAGTCAGAGAGGGTATGCCAAACGCAGGATTCAATGCTCATGTACACATGTAAGACAAGAGATGTAAGGTTTTTTAGGTAGAAAAAAAGCACAATTTATATACAATTTTGAATTGAGTACTGTTTATACACTTCAATCTGGCAGCAAACAAAATTAAAATGTTTTTCTGTGCAGATTGGTGTCAAAACTCTTTAGCAATGTCCTGACATGTTTCTTTTTAAAGAGAATATTCAGGAGCTTTCACTGAAAAGGCATGGATAAGGCCTTTTCTGAACAAAAGCTTTAACAACCCACTTTGATGAAAATTGTGTTTTTGACATGTTTTTGTTGCATTTTTCTCATGATGGAGGACATACGTTGAAGAAAATTCAGCTTAAAATGTTTTTTCTGAGTATCTATTGCAATCGTGAAGAGAAGCAGACAAAAACTTGCTGTTTGAAATATTTGTGATGTTAAAAATGCTGGGCAGGACACAAACTCCCTGCTCTGCTCCATTCTCGTAGATGACTAGATGTTTGTACATCTTCGATTTTTACTCTTCTGAGCTGGTATCTGACTCAAAACTGTTCAGCTGAATAGCTCCACTACTGCTCGCCAATTTTGTTGCAGCGGTAATGTAAGGTTGGGGTTCTTAGGGGCTGTGAGATAGGGAAAGAGCATGACAGAAAGTAGTCGCCCACAACTCGGTGTCAATTTTTTATTGAACTACTGCCGCTCTGCAGAAACTATGTTAAAAAAAAGGTTATTTGACCACTGGGAACCCTTTTCAAAAGCTCTAAAGATGATCAGAGTGGGACTTTAAGTCATAGGTGTTCTGATGATAAAAACGATGATTTTGGCTATGCTTTGATGACACCAATTTGATCCATATTCAAATTTCTACATAGTCATTCTGACCTTTTGCCTTCAGATTAAAAACTAGATTGTTACCTTCACACCAAGACGCATCATCTTGTGTATAGCCCGAGATAGGGAAGTCTCTTATACCCTCTCTATATTGAAAAAAACACAATGAAATACAAATTCATAAGCTTCAGTGTCTTTCCCCTGCCCTACTGTACAAATATCTCTGAACAAGTTAAAACCCAGCTACCAAAGCCTTTGGTTTTCCTCAGATTACTTTAAGCAAAATTACTTTGACCAACACAATGATTCTCTATGCTGACAGCTCCCCTGCAGATAATTTCCCTGTGTGCCTCTATGTACATTTTCCCTTTCTTCACCCTCTATCAAATTTAATCAGTCTCAGCTTTCCACAGAAGCCACAGCAGCACGAGCAGTAAAAATACCACAGGACAGACAACACCAGAACTCTATTATTTGCTCAGCCACCATGGCTGCTGGTCCTTTGTAATATTTGTCTTAGCTTGGAGAAGAAGTGGCGAATGCAAATTTTGTGGAATATGTTTGTGTGCTTTGCACCCCGAGGCAGTCGCCTTTTATCTGTACTGCACAGTGTGTGTGCTTATTTTCACTGCGACATTCATGTGATGTTTCAAGAGCAACATGCATGCAGGTGTTATAAAGTCCAGAAAACAAATCAATCCCTAAGAGTGTAATGCACCATTAAGTCATTTTTGTCCATGCAAAGCACCTGATCGGCAGGTCAAAGCTAAAATAAGAAAGCAGTTTGTGAATGTACTAGTGGGTAGGGACTATTGACTGTATCAAGAGGACTGGACCGAGCTGATGTGATGTCACCCATAAAAAAGACCTTACTTCTGGCTCCAGCAAAATGAAACCTATTAGTTGCTCTTTTTCCATGACATGGACGTTGCCATGTTGAAGCCAGACGACAGTGATTGGTCTGAGTCAGTCTGAGTAAAGGTTTCCATGGAAAGTGAGGTTGTGAGGTTGTGAGTGAGGTTGTTCACACTCCACAGCCCTCCCACTGAAAATGGACTCGGGGAAATCTGTCAATTACACCTTTAAGGTGGGGGCCAGCCGACACCAAATGCTGAATACGTTGGGTCAGTTTATAACTTTAAAAACTTGCAATAAAGAAAAAACAATATTATGAAAAAAAATTGGATAAGCAAGACGATGTTAGAATGGTTATCCCAACAAAAAGAATGACAGAGTAAAAGGTGTTTGTTTCTTGATAGAAGTCTAAGGGATTTTGGCTTCTGTGAGCCAGAAGCTACTTCCTATTCGAAACACAAGAGGAAGGATGGCTCTGTCCAGTTTTCCTTTATACAGTGAATGGTAGAGACATTTGAGCTGCAAAGACATTTTTTCACAAGCTAGTCAGTCATCCATTGCTTTCCATGCATCTGAGGCTGGGTTAAAAGGTCAGTGGTCAAGCAGAGAAACCAAGACTTTCCCCTCTTTAGTCACTTTCTCCAGACCCCCCAGGGGAACACCAGGGTGTTCTCAGGCCAACCGAGATGTCTCCATCATGTCCTTGGCTCCATCATGTCAGGTTCGCTGTTGTCTAAAACATTGTTTTTTTATGACTGTGGTTCCCAACCACACATAAAAAGAACTGATAACAACTACAATGATGTGTCAATCAGGAGAGAACAGACTGGAATGCCCCCCCCCTTTTTTTTTTTTTTTTTTTTTTTTTTTTTTTTTTTTTTTTTTTTTTTAATCAAAAGTTTATCAAAAGAACATATGACTAGAGGGAATCCATGTTGCACGTTTCATTGTGAACATATAACATAAAACAGTTGTATAAAAATAAGATTTGCTGGCCCATGGTAAAAGATTTTAGAAATAAACCACCAGTTCCTGATGTTAGTTGCTGCAAAGGAACTGAATAAACCAGCAAATGCATCTGGTGGGTCACTGTCACCAAAACCAAACAGAAAAGCGAAAATGCATTCACTGGTAATTGCAGCAGAACACATACACACACATTTGTTTCACACCACTAATAGTGTGTCCAAAGCCTCACATCAGACCGGAAAGGGCATACATCTGGAGGATATTGTCCGGATTGTTTCAGGCCTTTCAGTTTTGACAGCAGCAACAAAGAAAGCAAACCGTAATGAGTGCAGGGTGAAAAGAGTCTTTGCACGTTTTAGCTTCACTCTGTCTTCCTGCAAAAACACAGAATGGAGGGACACTGTCTCCTCCAAGGTGGCTTCATTGTTAGATGAATAAATAATCCGCGAAAATGTAACTTTATTGTAATGGCTTTCAGGGAGCCCTGCTTTGATACTGCCTCTGCACCGGCAATCTATCTGTTTAAAAATGAATGTGTTTAAGAACTGGAGCTCCATTAACTACCCTTTACATTTTCTTTCCACCTTGTTCTTTTGGCTTCATGCACTCCAGCAAAGTGTTGTGCAAAACTAGAAGTCTTCATATTGGTTGCAGTGTGTGTGTGAGTGGAGAGTTCCCACAGTTAAACTATCACACGAATGGAAACCATAGCAGTTTTATCCAACTATTTCTGTTGGAAAAAAAATAACTTTTTTTTCTTTTACATCTTTGATAATTTGTCTAATTTGGTATGTCTTCCATATTTGATGGGGATGCAACCATTAATTGACTTAATCAATTAATTCATTTCTATTCCTGCAATCCAACCACATCGATATGTCTGAGGTAATTTGTTAATGGCATCGTGTCAAAATAAAATAACTGATTGTAATTTATATTAAAAAAAATACAATTTGGACTGAGACATTGTAAGTTTATTTTACTATGACGTAAAAAACAACCAAGTGCCATACAACAGATGTGATGTTAGCAAAAAATGATCAAACCATCATAATGCAATGTGTGAAAAGACAGAATCTTGCAAATGTGTGACCATCCAGTGTGCTAGAATGTTTTAACTATGTTTCATTTGTATAAATCCAATTATAAAAATGAATTGTTGCACCCTTAACATTTTGTTATGTGAAGATCCTTTTTGCTGTTTTTTTTTTATCAGTTTAAAAAAATGGATCTGCTCATGAAATTATGTGATTTCTTCCCAGCACAGTCACCAACTGGACCAAAATAACTAAGCGTACACTTTCTTTTTTACTTTTTTTTTTAAATAGAAGTGATGTGCATCAACCAGCGTGTGAAAAGCCAGTAACAATAGGTTTCTGTCAAGCAAACAAGAATAGAAATGTCATTCCTGTCAGTGTGGATACTGACCAAAGTTCTCTCTCTGTCTCTCACCGGCCAGCTTTCTGTCTCCCTCCTGACAGAAACTCTCTTTGACGATTTAAAAAGACGGCTCTGTTTCTTCCATTATTCAAATATTTTAGAGCTTGATATTAGTGTGAGACACAGGCAACCCCTCATGTCAGCAGTGCCTGGGTATGAAAAAAAAATTGCACCCAAAATCCGCTGAAACATTCATGCAGAAATACTGCAAGAATTTTCAGTTTTTTTCTGATGCAACATTGTGCAAATTTATCACTCTGAATTATGCATTAATTGAAATAAATTCACAAAGAATGGATCTGATTGAGCTCCGTTGTGATTTTCCGAACATTTAACGCAGCTCTTTGTGTGTCTCACATTATGAGAAAAGATGCTGTATTAAGAGATTAAGAGCCAGTAAATAAATTAGCATTAATTCATTAAACTATATTATTATAAGCATTTCTGAATGTTAAGTGGATGCATGCAGAGAGGCATCGTGGTGTATTGTAACTTATATTGCACCCCTGCTTTTAGGGGAATAATAAAAAAACATGATTAGTCCTGCTCTGGAGAGCTGAGTTGGAGTTTTGCCTAATTCTCTAGTATGCTAGTTCTGCACAGTTACCACCTTAGGGGAAATTGGAAATGTTTCATTTTTCCTCTTTGGGCATCACAAATCACTTATGCTGTAAATTAATAGCACAGCAGATAGTGGGTAGGAAATGAATTTGCATATTCATTTTGAAAATCTTTTAATTCTGGAATGTGCAAATCAACACACTTGAACTGGTGAAAATCCACCAATTATTTCTCTACCATCTGTGTTCATTATTAAAATGGCACATCCTATTTAGTGGAGTTTGTAAATCAATCAACAACTGCCCCTCTTGAGCAGTCGGGTGTGTGTATTAATGGGCCACAGTGTGCTTGGTTAGGAGAGAAGGCAACGGCGGCCGATGGGGAAACTCTTCGACCTTACAGTAGGTTCATAAATAGATCAAAACATCAACAGAGAAGGTTGATGCACTGCTGTGATGCGTCAGGAAATAAACATGTTTTCACTGTTTGAAGTGCATAATCAAATGTCTGAAAGCAAAAAGTTAATGAAATATTAAAGTAGTGCAGCAACTTTATTCCCTGCAAAAGCTGTCATAAAAAAGCAGCAAAAAACAAACTTAGTTTGCAACTAAAATACAGTCATCAAGAATGTTTTGCAAAGATATTACTTTTTTTTTCTTAAGAATATATTTGTGATGGTTTAACCAACAATTTCTCAAATGTATGAGTTTGTGCACCAACAAAAAAGACTATTTTTTTCCCTTTTTGTTAAATGTGAAATTTAAATTTAAAAAAAACAAAAAAAAAGAAAATGATGAAAAATCTTTAAAAACATGTCAAAATGTGCGTATTTTTTCAGATTTTTATTGACACAAAATAGTCCTGCAGTGACTAAGGCTGGATTATTTATGAATAAGACTTCCAGGTATGAATTACTTTCTTACCAAATTGGCAAAATCTTTTGCCAAATTATTGTTTTTATATATGAAAGCACAACAGATTTTTTTAAGGCTTCTTCTTGTAGTGTATAATTCACCAAAGAAAAAAAACAAAAACAGCACCCCTTAAAGCCAGTGTGTCTGCAAACTTTAATTGTAAAAGAGCAGAAAAATCCAATTTTATTGTTGAAAAATACACTTTATTTATGATTATTCAATCATTTATTTATAAAATGTTTCTTTTTGATAGTTACGATAAATAAATTAAAACAGGGTATGATTTTTCTGTATAAATATGTTTATTGTCCTTTTGAAAATAAGCACATTTAAGTTCCTTTTCAAAACAAAATACACAAAATAAAATCTTTCTGCTGCAGCAGATTTACTTGAATTAGGAAAAAAACATTTAAAAACATTTAAAAAATATTTATTTGAACTATAAGCATTTTTCTTCGAGGTCAAAGAGCCTCAATGAAATGAGAAAAAAGCCGAATGTGGCTCTGGAGCCTCAGGTTGTAAACCCCAGCTTCATGGCATTTGGATTTCCATATCTATCTCCATATTTTTTCCTAATTCTGACTGTAGGTGGGAAGTACAGTTACAAAAACTTGAAAACGTTTTTTTTCCTAAAAAACTTTATTGTGTAATGACTACTAATAGAAAAAGTAAAAGTCATTATTCCCTTCTTTTTGACTCTAACTTTCTTTACTCTTTACACAAATTGCTTCTATTTTTGACTTTAAATTACATTTACTTTACTTTACATTCTTAGTTCTTTTTTTAACAAATATTTTACATGTGTCAACAATATTGCTGTTATTTGCAAAAACACACGTTTTTCCAAAAAATCTAAATCAAATTTAAATTTCAGATTGCATTATTATTAACTTTCATTTATTTTCACTTTGATTCAATTGTATTAATATTATTATTACTACTATTACTATTTTTATTATTACTAATATTTTACTAACCGTAACCCAATGGCACATTTAAAAGGTTTTCTTGAAAAAATACTTTTATTCCTTCCAATCTTTCCTTTATAAAACAGTGGTAAAAAAAGTTGCAAGTTCCTTTTTATTTTATTTTTTTGAAGTAATCCTACTCCTGACTACAACTTTGGCCACTTGTACCCGCCTCTGCTCCCAACACACACACTGAGACAACAGTAGACTTAGTAAACTATGCTTAAAAACCCACTAAGTTTTAGTTACATTTATATGCAATTCAACACAAGCTAACACTTGGAGCGTTCAATTTTCAGCTTTGAAATCTAACTGTACAAAGTATAAAAGTAGGGGATGCTAGAGGTAAAGAAACAGAAGAGAGAGTATGGGTTTTGAGTTCAATCCTCTCTTTGACAAGCTTTGCCTCATCTTGTTTTTAGTGTTTTGTAACAGGTAATCTCCACAAATTTGGATTGACTAGAGGAAAAAAAAGAAACTGAAGCTCCTAGAGACACTAATTTTTACTTGAGAGGGAACATCAGTGTCAAGGCTAATGCGTCTCATTAATCATTGCCTTCGTCACATCTGGTCCGACGTCTGTTCCTCTAGAAAGCAACGCAAGCTTTACGCAGTTCTATTTCCTGTCCACTGACACGTCGAAGTAGCCAATGGAATGGTCCGGATTTCAAAGTAAAACTTCTGTTGTGGTTTAAAAAAATAATAATAATAAAAACTTTTTAGAACTTTTATTATCATAACATTTTATTTTAGATTTAAAAGTGACATATCCATGCAATTGTAAACATTAACACCGCAGATAACACCATCATTCATTTTCACCATGGACAACAGAAGTTTCTTTTTGGAAGTAATAACCTTTATGACACAAAACGTGTATATTACAAGGACTGAGTGACGAAGGAAAGTGCATGGAGGCTGATTGCCAAAGTTTTTGATAGTGATGTCACAGGGTGGCAGGACAAGCCACGCCTCCAGAAGCCAAAGGGGTGGGGGAACAAACCAGAGAAGCAATGGAGGTAAACTGACTGATGAGACACGCAATGCAAGGGAAACGCACTGCAGACGAACCAGTGTAAATCCAGCCTCAGTGGGTATTGCAGATATTTCCCCAGCTTTAAGTGTTACTCATCATGGTATATTTTTAAAAAACAATCTGAACAAAGAAACAAAAGGGTTACATTTACATGTAGCGGTACCTTTACATTGAAGGCAGCATTTCATTATTTATGTCTGAAGAGGCTTCGTATCTGAAATGGTCCTGAGTGCGAAGAGCCTAATGAGGCGCAATACCAATGCTCCATGGTGATGATGATGACTTCAGAACTGAGCTAAAACTGGCATTAAAAATTAACTGACTTACACATCTTTCCCATCATTTTCAAACTCAGAACATTAGCATAGATAAAGAAGTGCGATGGCCCTTTCCAGTGCACAGTTCATGACCCTTTGCACGCCAGCGCCGCAGACTCGCATCGACCTGTCTGATCCCAGATTCATTTCAGAGAAATTAGAAGCAGTTTTAATAAAGCTTGTTAACCATTAGGTCAATAAACTGTGATGAATTTGCTGTCATTGCTTTAAAGCATAATGATCAAATGCTGCAATGAAAGAAAACTTTCCATACTTTGATTCTTTTTTTAAAGCATTATAAAAAGATTCCCCTAAATAAAATAAAGTACATTTTATCTGATTTCCTAAACATTTAGAAAACACCTTTATAAATACAAGATAAGCACAGTTTGATGCATTCGTTTTTTTCTAATTTGTGCAAAAAAAAGATGAAAAACTATTAGCAAAAGTACACAAATCTTTGGTGAACTTAACAATAACGTTTTTTTTTTGCATTGACATATGATTTGAAATTGTGACATGTCGGTGGCTGTTCCCACATGAGCTGCTCGTTTCGGGTCCCCCAACAGCATTTTGTATTTTGTAAAAGGTCAGGAGTTTGACTTGGCCTTTCCAGAGCATTAACTTCCTTAACCATTCTTTGGTAGAATGACGTTTGTGCTTATTGTTGCTGTCTTCCTGCATGACCTATTTTTATGATAAAAAACGTTCTGACATTTCTGCAATTGACAGAGGCATTTCAGAAAACATCATTTGACCTATGATGACGGGCCACCCTGACCCAGAAATAAGTCATAATTCTCCCACCACCATGTTTAGTCAGTATTAAGCATTTGGTAGTAAAAAAAAACTACATTATCATCATCTTTCAACAGGGATTGTTTTGACAGCTTTCTCTTATTGTTTTCATGTGTGTGTTTATTTACTGCACGTTTTTCTATAAGCAAATTAGTTTGTCTCTAAAGTTAAATCCTAAATCTTTAAATTGAGGGAAATAGCAAAAAAAACAAAACAAAAAAAAAAAAAATAATAAATAAATAAATAAATAAATAATGAACCCCCTTTTGCCTTAAGAACTGCCTTAATCCACGGTGGGATTGACTCAACGAGGTACTAGAAACATTTCTCAGAGAGTTTGGTCCGTATTGACACAACAGCATCACACAGTTTCCGGAGATTTTTCTACTTCACATCCATGACGCCGATCTCCCGTTCTACCACATCTCAAAGGTGCTCTATTGAGTTGAGATCTGGTGACTGGGGAGTCCCGTGAACTCATTGTCAAGTTCGAAAAACCAGTCTGAGACGACTTCAGCTATATGACTTGTGTGTTATCCTGCTGGAAATAGCATCAGAAGATGGTCATAGATGGATGGACACAGTCAGCAACAATAGTCGAGTAGGTTGTGGTGTTGGAACCATGATCAATTGCTACTAAGTGTTCCAAGAAAATATCCCCAAAACCATGACACCACCACCATCTTGAATTGTTGATACAAGACATGATGGATCAATGCTGTCATGTTGTTAACACCAAATTCCGCCACTACCAACCGAATGTCTCATCAGAAGCAGAGACTCATCAGACCAGACAACGTTTTTCAATCTTCTATTGTCCAAATTTGGTGAGTTTATGTGATCTGTGGCCTCAGTTTTCTGTTCTTTGCTAATAGAAGTGGCACCAGGTGTGTTCTTCTGCTGCTGCAGACCATCTGCCTCAATGTTAGACATGTTGTGTGTTCAGGGATGTTCTTCTGCAGACCTCAGTTGTAACCAGTGGTTATATGAGTTACTGTTGCCTTTATATCAACTGGAACCAGTCTGGCCACTCTCCTCTTACCTACGGCATCAACAAAGCATTTCCATCCTCAAAACTGCTGCTCACTCAAGAATTTATTTTATTTCGAACCATTCTCTACAAACTTTAGAGATGATTGCGCATGAAAATCTCAGTAGATCAGCAGTTTATGAAATACTCAGACTGGCCCGTCTGGCACCGTCATGCCACGTTCAAAGTCACTTCAATCCCCTTTCTTCCCACTTTACAGTCACAATCCCATTCACCCACTTAAACACACACTGATGGCGGCTCGGCTGTGGAACACTAGCCCCAACATTTTACCACAGAAATGTGGTGTTCAGTGTCTTGCCTAAGACACTTCGACACATCGAAGGGCAAGGCAGGAATAGAACCTGCAGTTTTTCTGATCAGAAACACACACTGTATACACACACACACACACACACACACACACACACACACATAGACATATATATAGGCCAAATTTAAGAAAAACGTTCTCAATCTGTTTTTCCGTGCAAGTTTAAAGTCTAGGATAATAGACATTGAAGGCACCCAGCTTTCTATTTTTCAGCTTGTTTTTTTATCCTTCATTTTTTCATCCAAAAACTATTTTTTGCATGATAGAGGGTACTTTATGAAAAATATTTCACAGCGTTACATCACTTTAAAAACAGTTCGGAACCATTCATTGGTGACTACCCCTTAATAAAAAAAGAAAAAAAACAGGCCTTTCCTCCACTGACTCTTTCTGTCTTCAGCTGTTTGGCCCTAAATGATTCAGCTGTAAATGGAAACGTTGGTTAGTTCGTAGTGCTTTGTTTGCTTATTTAAAATGATGAAAAGTAAATAAAATAGTTACGATGAAAAGTGACTCAACTCCCACTTGTTTTTACTGTTTTTTTTAACATTAACAGGTATGAAGCAAAAATGAAATACAAAAGCCTTTAGTTATAATCAACATGCACGTTTTGGTGAGTAGAGGTGAGATTTATAATGTCAGTTTATATATTTGTTGCACATCAGACTGCTAATGTTCGCCTCTGGGCTGAGGACGTTTCTGGTGCCTTGTGATTATTTAAATTACTGCTTCTGAGGATGAAACTCAATTCATTTGAATTGCACATGTCTGACAAAATCCAAAAGGTTCAAAACATATTAAAAATAACAAATAGTAATAGTAAATCTACCAAAGGAAAACTCGTATTACAGCTGCTATTTCTTTGGGCACCATTCACCACAAAATTTAACAAACAAGAAAAAAAAATTGTATTATATCTAAGATAAAAACGATTGCAATTGTTGGTTTTTAACTTTTTTTTTCCTCATGACATTTTTTTCTCTAAATTACTTAAATTATTCATTCATTCTTTTAGTCAAAAAGTAATTCAAACAACTCTTATTATAAGTATTTAAATTCTTATTATTTATTTATGTATATTGTCATTTATAATTCAATTACTGTAGTAATGATATTACTGTGGTAATATCATTTGATTAAAAGTTAAACTTTTATGTTCTTAAACGTATCTAAGAATTAATTTATAGTCATTTACAAAGTATTTTGCAGGATAGTAAATTGTGTAAAACTTTGCAACATATAACACACCATAAACTACTCCCACTAAAATATTCTGCAATGTCTTTCAGCCTGGCCAAGGTTATGACTTTTTAATTTGGAATAGACAGACTAATCAGATTACTATGAGATGCTGTCACTGATCTGAGGAAGATAAACCTGGCAGAGTCACAGATAAAAGATATTCTCAGATAGTTAATAAAACAAGTGAATAAAAAGGGGAGGTTTTAAAAAAAACATGTCAAAAAAGGACATCTTTTAGAAAAGATTTTAGTCTTTAAAGTCAGAACACACCCCTTCTCCACAGTACAGCAGTGTTTCAGCATGCTGCACCCCTATCATCTGAATCATTAAGACAAATTAATGATGTATAAGATTCAGTGTGCTGTTCCATCCAAGATTCTTTCTTGTGGAGGTTAAACTCCTTGAATATTGTGGGAGTGTCATTAAAAAAAGCAGTGAAATCATAGATGGGGTTTATGAGATATTAACCTCAGGAAAGGGCTAATCTTAATTATAAATATCAAAGCAAAGGATCAAAGGTTTTTTTCTTTTTTTTTTTTTTTTTTTTGCTTGTCGAGGACTACGGTTGCCTTGTGGTGTAGCTGTGCATTTATCTATAACTGGTTGTGATTTTCACACTGATAGATGACCTCAAATGACCTCATTAGTGGTGCAGATTCAGTAGTTATCAGAAACAACCTTGTAAAATATGCAAGATCGAGCACTCAGACCTTCTATCATCAGTGCAGTTAGCTTTTGAAATGCCCCTTTAGATTCACATCCCAGTTCAAATTTCAGAGCCAAGGTCACACCATTTTGCTTTTGTGCTTCAGTATCTTTTCAAATCACTGCATCATAACTTACAGTTAAGAAAACAACAGTGGTTTTGTTTCCAAACCATCCAAATACAAGTATGAGCTCCCCTGCTGTATGTGAGGGATGATCATTTGGGGTGTAGTGCAAGGGATCCATTGTCGGAAGGCCCAACAGGTAAATGTGTTGTAAAAAAGCTTGTGCTCATCATATCTCTTGTGCTATCATTTCGTGTAAGGTGAAGGTTTTAAATTACTCACTTTAAAATGCTACACAGTATGTTCAGTATTTTCAAGACACTATCAATTGAGATGTAATTAATTAAATATTGTGGATCTTTGAAAAAGATTTTTTTGGGTTTCTGTGCTAAACAAGATGATAGGTGTCAAAGAAAAACATAAATAAAGAAAATATGAAAAACTGGATGCACATTAGCATCCAGCTGATGGGGTAATTGATCTGGAACAGCACTGTCAGGGTTATAATTGACTATATATGCAAACTGGACTGAGTTAACCTCTAATAGGAAGTACCTGTTGGTCCCAAAGAGCCAAAGACCCATAGAGTTCTGAGAAATAAACAGTTTTTCGACAACGTATTTGTCAGACAAACCATTTGTTTTTTGCTACTTTTTTAATCAACATAATTCTATTTTTTTCATATTTCCTCTGTAGTGCAAAGTTATATACTCACCAATCAGATGACTTGATAAGCATATGTGTTTGAAACGTTTGAATGACGTTTTGAATTCTCCTGGACACACTTTTAGTGGAAGGGGTGTGGACTTCCAACAAGCTCACTCCTGATTAGCCAGAGTAATACAAATGTTGAGTCAAACTCATTAAGACCAATCACAGCATATAGTTGATTACTGAAGCCAACATGGAGAAAAAAAAAAAAAAATGAATTGACTCAATTTATTCGAAACTGGAAGAAAGTGATTCTTTATCGGTGATAAAAGATTGTCTGTTATGATTGATTTTAAATTGTGAAGATGTTTTGCAGTCATAATATCAATTTCAGAGCAAACTAAAACTTACAGGTGTATGTAAAGCAGTGGGACACTAATGCAATTTGCAAAACGCTAACTCGCAATTAACAAAAACATACATAAAAAAATTGACATCTTAATTTATGGCTTAAATTTATCATTTCTTTTGTCAGGTTTCTCAGATTAAAGTAAGAATTCTAACTTTAACCAAAAACGATCCATTTTCTTTTATCAATTAAATTAACATTTTATTAAAAATAAAATGAATTAAGCATGAACAGATTCACAAAACAAATCAGAAAAAAAGTTAAAACTTTAAATGCAATACATTTTTTTATTTGAACATCTGACCAAATCATTTAACCTTAGTTCTTCATAGAACACTGTTGATATTTGTCCGTTTTCAAAACATTAATATTTAAAAAATCCTTTAAATGTTATCGTTGCTTATACAAGGTTGCGGGAGCTATCCCAACCACTGTTGGGCAAAGGTGGGCTACTGCCTGGATGGTTTTATTGTCCACCACTAGGTTACACAACCACAAATACCTTCATACCAAGGGACACTACAGAATCTCCAGTTAGCCGATGGAGCATGCCTTTGAGTGGTTGGAGGATGTTGGAGCTCCTGGAGAAAACCCACACAAACACAATGAGAACATACACTTATTTCTTTTTGAAGAAATCTTAAACTTGTATTCAATTGAAACTAGTGTGACAGCAAAAAATTGACTGAACTGTTGAAACACTGAAGCTTGTTGACAAAATGTAAACCGTCTTTTAAGGAAATAAGACTTGTTTAATTTTTCAGAAGAGCTCTCCTCTCTTCCATTCAATTGCAGCCCTTCTCTGGATTGTTAAATCCTTTTCAATTATATAAGGATTTAATGGAAATGAGTGCCGCAATAAGATTGACCACTTCAGATATAATCTTGAATTTATTTCTCAGCCCTGTGTGTCATAACACTTCTTTGAATCTTTTCTTTTTTTTTTTTCTTTTACCCAGAGTTTTGAGCATTATTAAAGTGATAAATAAACAAGAAAAATAAATACATTCTGTTAATGAGCTCAATGCAAGCAACAGCTCGGACACAAATCATCCGATAAACCAATCCTTGAGCCTTTGACCTTCTTTTTGTTTTTGCCACCAGAGAACATGGTCCTCACCTCCACTTGACTCACATCAGTGGCTTCTCCGTGTTACTTATGATGTGCTTTTGTCCAGAGAGAGAATACTTAACTAGCATCTGGCATTTGGCGGTGTTTTATCATTAGACACGCATGTCTCGAAAACACAAGCTCCAAGGAACAGAATAATTATACAAACCAGTTCTCGCTGTTGTTAATTAGACTGATTGAAGTGCCACCATTCCAGGTTGGAGGAGGCAGCTTCCTGGTGGAGGTTGATGAAGAATCCCAGCATGTTACTAAGAAGCCAGTAAGCACTTCTAAAAGCCCATATGCTTGATGTAACTGTGTAAGACTTGTCACTGTCAAAGCAGCTTTGCAGGTGCTTGTTTTTTTTTGGCTTGGAATCCTATTAAACCTGGTTTGCAGCAGAGACAGTAAATAAATAATCTTAAAAAAAAAAAAAAATAATAATCTGTTCTCTGATAAATTTAGGAAATAAAAAGGGAAATTTGGGGGAACAGTATGTGGTAAAACAGTAAACGGCACCTAATATGTAGCACTTTACTACTTTCTTAGAGGGTACAAAACACTTTACAGTTACTGTACCATTCACCCATACACACACATTCACACACTGATGGCGGCTCCGCTACCTATGCGTCCCCACTGGGCATGTGTTGCGTGTTTGAGAATGCGCTGAACGTGCTTTTAGCATATGGTGTCCACACTGGATTGTCGTTACCCAATACTACAGGCGTACTCATTGGTGCAACTATGAGTAGGTGCGCTAGTATTGGGAAACGATAATCCAGCCAGTGCTCGAAAAATACATAACGCCAATTTTATAATTTTAAAAAGTTATGCTAAAACAACAAGTCATTACTTACATTTATATGTAAACTCCGATCAGAGGTCAACCGCACATCTTAGTACCACCCTGTACTTATTACCATTAGTCATTTAAATCTCACAGAAAAAAGGCCTTATGATAAAAGTTAGATGGACAATAAACGTTTTGTTACATCTTTAAAAATGCACATAGTGTTAAAACTAATGGTTAAACCTATAAGAACCCATGGTGATTGATTGATCCCCAACATGTATTATTTTGCAACTTGCATTTTTTTTTTTGTTATTCTTTTACAGCAGACAAACTCAGAATCAACCTTGGAAGTCCCTTCTTTGGCCACATTTGTCATATTATGAATTCAAAACCTCTGTTGCTGAGTTGGTGTTATGATAATGCACGACGACTAGCTGTGATATACAAAATTGGTTTTGACAACAGGCTTGCTTTTGGATTCACACTGCCCCGAGACTGTGGATTTAACATATAAAACACATTAGAAAGGCTCCTATGCTCAAGCAAGGGAAGGAGAGGTTACCGGAGGGGAGTGGGGGGGGGCGGGGTCGACCCTAACAACGGCTGAAGGATTTGAGTGGCCAAGAAATTCATAAAACACTGTCTTTTCCCCTGACACATACGCTCACTGCCTCTCCTTGCGGATTTCCTTTGCAGTTGAAGGAAATGTGCCCTTGACAGCTCCAGTGTCAGCTCAGATTTTGTCACACAGTGGCAAAAGACATTGGAGTGCTAAAGCCCAATTAAGTGCTAAAAACTACAGGGCCGACTGTAGCGTCCCGATAACTCCAGAGTCCGGAGAGAGTTCCCAGCTCTTTAACGCCTCGAAAAATAAATAAATAAGAAGTATTTTGGACCTTTTTTTTTTTTTTCTTTTTTTAAGTGTCACATGAGTATCCAACAATGGGCTTATTATCATTTCACGTGTTACGGGTCACAGGCAACGCTGCGGAGAATATTAACTAGCTCATTATTTTCGAGGTGCAGCAGGTTTGCTCGTTTTGGCTAACACAGCTGCGTTTTGAAGAAAATTAAAACAGAAGCTCTCGACACAAATGAGCTTTCAGTTATTAGAAAACGCGGATGTTGACTTCACCGAGCGGCAAAGGTGAATCAACAGATCTGCCCCCCCCCCAAAAAAAAAAAAAAAAAAAAAACGACTCACAAATACAGACACGCCAACCTGTGTGAGGACATCAGTAATGGGCTCACATTTTCCTAATCTCCTTTGATGGATTCAGGCCATGATTTTCATTTAGTCCAAAAGAGATAACCAAACTGTCAGCTGTGCTACTGCTTTGCTTTAATCTCCGCCTGCAGCCAATAATCACCCCGCAACCCGCAACCCCTTGTCAATTGTTAATCTTGTATTGACGACATTTCCATGCCAGGATGGTACTTTGCATCCAAGGATAATCCAAGGGGGCACTGAGGAGAGGCAAATTGGATTCATTATTAAATTCTGCATTATTGGAAAGACAAATGAATTGAGTTCTCTAAAGATTTATTTATTTCTTTATTTATTTTGGAATCCATTTAAGGGTAGTCATTACAATGCAGATGCAAATCAATTTTTTTGACTGAAAAGAAAGCTCATAAAAATGCATGTGGTGCATGGTTGTATCTTAAATGTTAGGACAGACTAACAGCTGCACTTTGATTAGAATTAGGTAATATAAAATTTTTAAGTCAAATACCCAACTAGGCTTCTGAGACTAAATATCTATCAATAATGCATTTGTAGAGCAAAATAAAAGACTTGCACACTTCTGACAACTGCTCCTTAGTCCTTAAAGACCCCCTCCACTCCACTTGATGTTTTAACATGTTCTTGTGGCATTTTTCTCATGATGGAGGACATATATTAAGAAAATTACAGCTAAAAATGTCCAAGATGGACTCTGGATCAAAATGGAATGGCTGGATAGCTCCAATATTGATCGCCATTTTTGTTGCACTGGTAATGTTGGCTTGTGGGTGTGAGGGGCTATAAGCTAGTGGGAAAATGTGTACACAAAGGGATGATGGGAAATGAGAACAGTCTCAACCTCAACTTTGAAGGAAATTACTAATGAACTCCAACAGCTCTGCAGAAACCAAGTTGTAGAAAACAACAGTTTTTTTTTTTTTTTTTTATTTTGGCTAAAGTTGCATAATTGAAATTAAAATAAAACCACTGTGAACACTTTTTTTAATAAAAGCTCAAAGGATGTTTTCAAAACTGGCTTTGCAAGGTTTCAGTTTTCACTTTAAAGCAGAGGAACTTTAAATGTAAGATATATGTGTTTTTTTTCTAAAATGATCATCTTTACCTTTCAAAGCTTTCCGTTACATTAAGGTCAGAACTGTGACTTGTTTTATTCAAAAGCAGCCACCCAGGTCCACATAGAATTAAATGACAGCATCACAGTATTATGTTGGCTCCTTTAGATGTTGCCTTGGAATAGAATTTGTTTGAAAATTGTTGAATGACAAGAGCATCTGGGTTTAAAGGAGCGTGTTTCATTCTGAAGTTTCAAACTCCACTTAAACACTAACATGGTTGGTTGACCGCTTTTAGAGAAAAAATGCACTGCTTGAATATATATATGTGCACACAATCTGTCATCCAAGTTACAGTGGAGTCTAAAGCGGAAACTCGCCTTTGCGTTTTCGCATGGATTCCAAACTCAAAATATTCTTCATGCACATCCTGATACACATCTGTAAATATGCGTCCGATCTGTTCGTCAGCCAAATTATAATTCTGAAACTACTTGTAGTAAGTCCTCATTTATTATTGTATTACATAATTCAATGCATGTATTTTACAATAAATGAAAAACATCTGATGCAAAAAACAATAAAAATCACAATGACAATTAAAACACAAACAATTAAAAACATTTAAGAAATCAGAACACAAGTCCAAGAAAAAAGAAACAAAATCAAAATGAAATGCTTCAGAACAACAGTTTCCAGAAACCAAAATGAAGTGGTAAAAAAAAGAAAAAATCAAAAGAAACCGTGGTAAAGAAAGGTACTATGGAACATTAAAGGATTAAAGGATGGAAGTTTTTAACCAAAGGTATTGTAGCATGAAGCCATACTGGGGATGATCTGTACTAAAAAAAATGTTTTAGTACGTGGACATTGAAGACAGTGATTTGTTGGTGGGATTTGAAGGCCACTAATGTAGCTATGACTAAAACTACAAATATTCCAAATGATTTAATGTCAGCGAGCATCATTTATTTGTTTTTAGATTAGTTCAAATCAAGTGCAATTGTTAAAGATGAACAGATTTGCAAAACTAAAAAATAATAATGAGCAGGTTATTTTCTAAATGTAAGTATCTTCTTCAAAATGAATGTGCAAAGTTGAGAGGTATCCAGTGGGTCTGAGAAGCTTAGATAAAATCTCCAGACATTCCCAAAGTTTAAAAGTGCAGTCCCTTGTGCTTCAGTTAATGGAAAAACAGTCTGTGGTTAAAATGAATCAAACAGAGGCTGATTGGAGGGTCACTTCTGGCAATTTTACTTTGCTGATTATATTAGAAAAGGTCTTCACATTTAAATGAAAAACCCTAAGAAACTCCTCATTTGCTATTTGCCTTCATTGTGGCGCATACAATTCAGGATATGCCAAAGCATATACTTAAACAGAAGACAGGCAAAGGAGGCTGATTAAAGTTTGCCTTTTAGGGCAATAAGTCTACTGACATTCATTATTGCTTGTCAGATTGTAAATGGTCTCGCGAAGAGAAATTATGTGTGCTCACACACATACGTTAACGTGAGTGATTTAGTAGAGCCATTCAACCACGCTCCAACCTGTTTGTTCCACGGTGTGTCAATGATCTGTATGACTGAGGACCGGTTCTAGATAGGAAAGAAAACATTACATGCCCCCCCCCCCCCCCCCCCCCCAACCCCAAGGGGCAGGATGAGCCGCTTAGTGCATATCATTAATAAAGGAAAACATAATGATTTTTCTTCAGTCTTTTTTGGAAAAGTAAGGGACTCAAGAGGTTAAAAAATTGAAGGTTAATGATATCAAATACTATATTGTTCTTAATAGTACTCTTCTGTAGGTTAATTTACATCTATTTTAGTAGAAGGCAGGTTATTTTTGTTCCTGTTTCATAAACATATGTCTCAGCAAATGAAGTACATTGATAAAAAAAAAAACAAAAAAACAATGAGAACTTATCTTTAAACTTCTAAATTACGATGGCTTATTTATGCTAAGGTTAAATAGAAGAATTTTCGATGTTTTTTCTGTAAGGACTATTGCTTTCAACATTCAGGTTTTAAGTTCCCAGATATCCAAAGCTGCTGACAGTAAATTACCATATTTTCCAAACTACAGGGCACAAAACACACCGTCAAAGAATGGTTTATTATTGAACTTCTGTCATTGTCTAAATAAGGTGCGGTGAACTATAAGGAGCATTAAGCGAGGCAAAACAGCGAGTCAGTCAGTCTTTATTAACTATTTGGAGTAATTCTATCCAACCTAGTTTGCAATTTGTAAAGAAACACAAAGAAACACAACACAAGAAACACAAAAATCGTTAACTCTCTGTCTCTTTAAGACATAAAAGTCTGTTTTTCAGTTTGTCTTGCAGGTTTCCTGTTCAATCATCATTTTGCTTCTCCCATATTTCTCTGTTTGTTGCTTAGTCACGTTTTAGTTCAAGTTTTGCTTTTTTATATTGTTTGCCTTTATTTATCAAGTTCAGTTCGTGTCCCTGAGTATTTCTTTCTTGCATTTAGATCCTCCACACTATCAGTTGCTGGCAATTTTGTTTTGTTTATTTTAATTTCGGCATGTAATTTGTTCTATTTTCCCACTCTTTTCAAACCAAATTTGAAAAAAAAGGAGAGAAAGCACGTTCCTGCTCCAGCTAGAAAATGTGTTCACTCAATTCTTGGAATAGCACAAGGACTTCACTTTTTATCTCGGAATGTCTGCAGAACAAGTCACTCTCTTCATCATATAATTGATCTTTTTAGCACTTATACCACAGAAAATGAAATATTCACTGGATTTTACTTACTTTTCAAAATAACAGAGAATTGTATATTGAAAGTGATCTTTCATGAATCTGTCAAGCTGTAATGATTTAATTTGCATTATCAATTGCTGGTAAAAAACTAATAATAGCCTGCATTGTTTAAACATGCATGTGTTTTATTTGGGCTTTCCATGGTTTTCACATTTTTCTCACATGTTTTTTTTCCCAAGCAAATGCCTCATCCTGGATCTGAGAACTGTATTTTTGTTGAGATGTAATTGATTGACGGTCACCATGATTGAAATAGAAGTCTTTATTAAAAAATACTGCTACTAAATGTTGGCAAAACAAAGTTATAGAGTCATAAAGTTACAAAGTTCCAGAGGAAAACAGAAATACGGATGTCAGTCACTTTTCTTCATCTAGCTGGCACTATAAAACCATAAAGTTAAGTTAGACTATGAACATTGTTCTTCCAGTCAAAAAGAAGCAAATGTTCTAATGTAGGCTGCTGTCCTTTCAAATTAGCCTCCGGTATTTCTGACCAAGAGGTGTGCTTTAATTTGCACATACATCATGTCAGTGACAGCAGGTGACAGTGAAAAAGGGGAACTCCTGTTAACAGGAGGAGATCTCCAGCAGAGTCAGGATAGAGGAGCCATCTGACTCATTCCTTTGTTGGGTAGTTACTTTGGGGACACAAAAAAGGACAGGAGAATGTTGCATTTCTTCATTCAAATTATTTCACTTAAACCTTTTTTTAAATATTTCACTGTCAAACTGTTTTACCTTTTAGTATTTTTAACAACGGCACGTATTTTTATATTTGACAGGTTTCAAGTTAGGTCACAACTAAAGCTTGATGAAGAAAAAAAATCAGTTTATTACACTCAAAAGGTCAGTTTGTGGATGTGGTACGCAGTCTTTAAACAAACCACACCACAGGACTGAGACAGCTCTGACCAAAGGAACTAATGATATTGCTTGAATACAGACAGTGTAAAAATGTCAGTGCTAATTTTACTAGATCTCAGTGCCGCATTTGATACAATCGATCACGCTATATTAGTCAAACGACTGGAAAATTGGGTGGGTCTCACGTGGTCAGTACTAAGTTCCAAATATACTTGGAAAATAGGAAATATTTTGTGTCAGTTGGTAACGTCACATCAAAGCCAACAGTTCCCCAAGGCTCCATCCTGGGGACACTTCTATTTAATATCTACATGGTTCCACTGACCCAGGTTATAAAGATTAACAACATTTGTTATCGTAACTATTTATATATATATATATATATATATATATATGGTAAAATGGTCAGTGGTGTATACTTGTACAGCACTTATCTATCTTATTTGAAGGCCCAAAGTGCTTTACAGTCCCTTTCACACACATTCACACACTGATGGTGGCGCTGCTGCCTAACACTGGCGCCAACCTCCCACCAGAGGCAATGTGGGCTTCAGTGTTTTGCCCAAGGACACTTCAACACGTGAGGGAAAGGTGGGAGTTGAACCTGCAATCTCAAAGGACAAAACTCTCCAAGGACTAAAACGAGCTTTATTCTTTCATTTTAGACCCAACATATGCACATAAATATGACTTAATGAAAAAAGAGTGCAAACTGGCAAAAGTTTAAATTATTTGTTCAAACAAAGAACACCATATACTGACAGTTGTAGTTGTTGCCAATGGATTGTTACCTGAAAAAGTGCAGCGTGCTAAATTGTTTTTGCATGGGAACATACCAGCAAGTGAACTTGTAAACACAGGATGTTGTTCCTTGCATGTAACGCTTATGTAAACCTTAGGGAACCAGCTTTACTAACCTTTCCAATCCAATGGGAATCCTGAGACCAGCGACTAATTGGTACAGAGATTTTTGTCACTGTGGCACATGGTGGCCAATTAAAATATTAGCCAAAGCCACACTGAAAAAAAATGCTGCATATTAAAAAAACAATAAACAGCTACCTCATTAGTCAAAACACTGTTTGATTAGACACTGGAATTGAAATAAAAATGGACCATTAGTGAGGATTAGCTTATAAACTGTGGTTTAGTGTTTTGTTGTATATTTTTGTTCTGGTCAGACTTCTGCTTTTAAAAAGTACACTAAAATGTATAACTGCACAACAGGGATGTATAAACTTTAGTTACAAGCATGTATTTTTTGTCTGCAGCAGTGGTATCTCCAGGTCTTGAAATCTGCTGGGGTATTTCGATATCCTTGCTTGTTGCTGGTTACCTGCATCAGGTGTGTTTTGTCAACAAAAGCTACAAGAAATTTTGGCGAAGTAAGTACTAAGATACATTGGACTCTTTGAAATGCCACTTTGACCTACTAAAAAAATCTTTCAACCAAAACAGTAGGAGTAGTAGCCATAATAGGTATAGGTAGGTTAAGGTGAAAAACAGAAGCTGTGGTGGATGATCAATAAAGAGTGTAAAGGTGCCATCACTTTGAACTAAACTCGAAAACAAGGGTGCCCAACTCTAAGCTCGAGGGCCATTTTCATGTTTTCTTTTTCAAACACATCTCTCTTTGACAGCTTTTTATTTAAGAAACACAGATAATCTAGGCCCACAGCTAAAGGTAGAGCAGGGAAAACTGGAGCATCAAAAATGCTCTTTTCATTTCTGTAATCATAAATGTATGTAGATGTTTCAACTTGAGGACAAAATAGAGCTGTCTGCCTTTTTTGTGATTCATAAATATTAACACTTTAAACAACTTAAAATTAAAGCAAAAAAAAAAAAAAAAAACAGAAAAAAACATTACATTAGAAATTAAAAAAAACAGAAATTCCAGATCCCAACATGCAATTACAAAGAAGAAAACAAAATCAAAATGAAACATTTCAAAAAACAAAAGGAGTTTCATGAAATCAAATTAAAATGTGTAAAAAACAAAGGTCCTGCAGTCTCTCAAAAATGAAAACATTGACTGAGATGGATGTAAACACAGCAGGGTAAAATGTAGTTTCTAGGCACAAAAAAGGTTTAACAGGTAACAGCAAAACAATGAATAAAACCAAAGCAGCTAGAATTTTCTTTCCATAAATCTTGACAGGTTTTAAAGATTCACTATAACTATTTTTCTGTTGTAAAATTGTTCCAAATGTTTTTTTTTAATTATGAATAATTTTTTTTTTGCCATAATCAAAAAGCTTGGGTCGTTTTTTAAGACAGTTTCTGCAGAGCAGGAGTCCAACAGAAATTCACCTCTGAGTTGTGGGTGGGACTTTTGGTGCGGAACTAACCCTCATCTAATATCCCATCATGCCTTTGAGTTAACACTCTCTTCCACTAGCTTAGAGGCCTAAACAAGCCCTAGGCTACTTTAGCAATGCAACAAAAATGAGGAGATAATGAGGAAAACAAATATGTCAATCTATTTGATCTTGATGTTGATCCATTTTTTTTTTGCAAAAAAAATAGATCAACAACAAGATTTATTTTTTTTTGCAAGTACGCACAACAAAATGGAGCGGAGCAGGGAGATGTGGCTCGCACATTTCAGTTGCTTTCAAACTGCGTTTTTTTTCTGTTCCTGATTCACAGTAATTTAAATATAGGAATTCTCACACAAATCACATGTTATTTTTGTTCTCCACCTGGAGAAAAATCCTACAAGAACATTTTAAATAGACCCAATTTTCATTGGAGTGGATCTTTAACTATCAAAAGTATATTAACCAATATTTTCATTGGATTACAAATTAAAAACAAATCTTCTAATGTGTTATTTTTACATGTAGCTGTTTCTCAGATGAAAAAAAAAAAACTACTTTGTGGTTATTGTTCTTGTCATAATGTTGTTGTTTCTCCTTCTTTTTCCAACATGTATTGAAAAAAACATTCAATTTCTTTTGCAGCAGGTGTAAAACCATCCATTTGTCTATTTCTATTTAAGTTTTTTTTTTTTTCTTTCTCTGGTCCTTGGTAAAAAACCTGCGTGTTCTGTAAACTGCTTCCACTCAGACAGCATGCACAGGTCAAAAATCAAAAGGTAGTAACTAAATCTGTGTATCATGTATCACACATACTGCATTGCAAATTCAATAGTATGTGTATTTTTTTCTTACAACCTGTGCACAATAAAAACATCAACAAATAATGGAGTTGGAACATATAAAATTCTACCTGGCAGAATTAAAGAAAGAGTCACTGGCAGTGTGAACAGAGACCTGCAGTATTAGATTTGAAATAACACATTTTCTTGCTGCGGAGACATAAGCTGCTTTTGTTCATTCACAGAAGAAGGAGTCTGGCTTTAAAGCATTTGCACGGAAGTTGTCTGAGAAGGGAGAGCTTTCAGGCTGCAATTGCTCAACAAAATGTCATTTTCCTGGGGAACATAAGGCAGAAGTTTACCCAGCACTCTGGTTGTCATTCTCCCTCATACGTTTCTGTAATGTAATACACGTCGCTGCAGATGCATCATATTTGGCCTCGGGAAGCAACTGATGCATGTGTCTCAAAGAGAGCTGAGCTTTGAACTTGTTTATTACGTTGGCTTGTGTGCTTCACCCTCACAAGCTTGGAACCAGGCTGTGATTAGTCTTTGAGGTGCAGGAGTAGAAGACCCTGGAGCGAGTCAATAAAACATACAAACAACAGGTCTTCAGTCTGATCAATGTTCAGTGAGTTTTCTGGACTGGCTGCACAAATTAAATAAATGTTTTGGAGAGTATTCGTGGCTTAAACTCTTGTGGCTTTGGCAAAGCTCATAAAGCGACTGGTCAACACGCTTTTGTACATGCGGAAAGTTCATCTCAGCAACTGAGTTACTCTGTTGCCTTTGGTGTAGTGAATGCGAGTGTCTTGCAAATGACTTCAGTTTGAGATATGAATGAGAAGCAATTCATCACTACGGCTGGAAGTGACCTAAGCACACATTGCTGTTTCTTTAGGTACGCACACCCCAGGCATGTGATACATGCTAGACAATACGCTAAAATGACATTCTTGTACGCGCATTTGGTGTGGTGTTTACACTGGACTGTCACTACTGATGCTAGTGCACGTCTGCTATCTACAGTTGGTAGAAGCTTGGTGTCAAATGTTGAAGTGGTGCGAATCTCGTGAATCTCTTTTCATTGGAGGTGGTCACTTAAAAGTGTGCCTCCTAGCCTTGAATGTAACATAACGGTTACGGTAAAGTTTATGCATTAAAAATGGACCCTCGTCAAGGTAGTTTGTGGCCTTCCCACCTTCACACTGTAAACACTAGTGAACAGCAAACACTTAACAGAAGAAAAATGACATCTCCTAAGGTCATTGTGTCTTTGCCTCAGAACATTACAGTCGCTCCACATTCCCTTGCTTCCTATTATACCATGTGATGTGTTGAGAGGTGAGGCAACATCCTAACAGATATACTTAGGAATAAATCCCTTTTCAAGCTATTTTGAAGTTTTCTTTAAATCACACATGTCAAATCCATACTGGACGTCTGACACAGAGCTGCAAGGGCATCATTGGAGCAGACTCCAAGATAATGCATTTTTTATCAAAAGACTGTCAAAACACAGAAAATGTTCTGCCTGGCAACCTCAGTATTCAGAACACATGTTAGACTGTAAACAACATCTGGAACTGATTTGCTACTGCTGTAGAAATAACCTTTAAAAGTTGAAGAAACTAACATCCTTACCGGTCTGTGTACTCCAAACTTATTTGTGCAGGTCCACAAAGACAGCTGCATGAGATTTGGCTTGGACACACTGGCTGTCTTCGTCAGTATCTTGTAGGAACCCGTGTACTGTACCAGAATTTAAATCAGTTCATGAATATGGAACGGTCCAGTCGGAATTTCCGTATGGTAAAGCAGCTTGTCACTCAGAACGTCGGCATCAACTTTTGCCCTCACAAGCTTGAAATACAAAATTCAGAGACTATGATAAATCTGGGAGACCCGGTTCTCTGACAGCAATGTGGGGCTCGAGAAGAACGACCTGCTAACTGTGTACTGCATGTATTGGGGTTCTGATCCACTGCTCCTCAGACATAAGACAGACACACATGCAGACAAGGGAATTGGGAGGGTCTACATGCGAATACAACAAACCAAGCATGCGTTCAACTGCATCCCCTGGGCTTAGAGCTTGTCAATGGGCTGCTTTTTTCACCCTTCAGGAATATAATTTATTTTCTAAGATTAGAAACGGACAAAACAGATCCAAAAATACACACACTTGCACTCCAAAAAATATATATGAATAAATAAAACGGAATTAAAAAAAATAAATCGAGCTAAAGAGTTGAGAACATTCTGAGGCAGAAGCTAAATCATAACAAAAAAAAAAAAAAAAACTGTCACCAGTTGATTTAACTGCCTACAAAGCATTTTTGTTCTAAAAACATTTTAAAAAGTCTAATACAATAATCATTACCTTGAAGAGATATGGTTTACATCCATCCGCTCCTGTGAAATATCTAGATTTATAAATGGTTGGGGGATGTTATGTTGTATGTTATATATATAACTTTGCAAAAGAAAAAAATCTACTTACTGCTTAGTTTTGGAAACAGTTTTTGCCTGTTCAGCTATTTTGTTCTATTTATAAAACCACTGTATGTTATGCTAACATTAAAGTGCCTTATTTTCCACACTATAGGTCACACTGGATTATAATGCACATCATCAAAGAATGGTCTATTTTTTAACGTATTAGGTAGGCTGAACTATAAGTTACTTTAATTGAGCCAAAAGAGTCTGAGATAAGTCTGCCAATCAGTCCGATTTTTTGGTCAGGAGTATGAGCTCTGTCTCCCTCTCTGGTCACCGGTGGTAGCCACCTCCTGAAAACTGACACCACATCTCCCAGCTAAAAAGAAAAAAAATGTGTTAGCCGGGTTACCATGTTTACGAGAGCGCCAAACCAAAGCCTCTAATAGTGGCTTAGCCGACAGAAAGCACTACCAGAATGAATCAATATATAAGGCCTACTTTCGTTTTTTTTTTTTTAAATGTGCCTTATAGTGTGGCAGGTACAATAGATATTTATCTCTACTTCAATTATTTACATTGAAAGAAAAAAATAGACATATGAAATAAATAAAGACTTTTACTTTGATACCAGTAATCCAACCAGAGTTTGCTTGTCTGATAACTTTGCTCAGTGTAAAAGGTCCTAAATTGCAATTCTTTTTTTTTTTTTTGCCAAAATGCTGACAACCTCAATGATTAAAAAATGTCTTTTAAAATCATCCTCACACCTCCTTTTTTGGGGAACACAGTAGTCCACAAATAACTAGATTTTGTGAATAGATTTGTAATACAAACTCCAAATAAGGAAGTAAGTCCAATCAGAAAATTGTCTTTTTTTGCACTTTTTTTTAGGTTAGTTTTGAAGCTTAAAACTAGTGATGTGTAACCAATCACATGATGTGAAATATGACCTCAACTGCTGTCAATGTAACTGTGGAAATGTGTGACCTCCACCCATCCACGACAATTTTGTTTGCTGTTATTTGTGTGCGCCAGTTTGCTCGTTTGTTTTTCTTCATGGACCTCCCGCCGTTTAAACTTTTTGTTACAGAATGCCTTTTTTTCTTTCTTTAAAAGGAACCTCTGTGAAGAGGAAAGCAGATGCAGCACCCATCACAAGTCATGCATGCTGCAGCCTAACTGATCCGTTTGTCTCACACAGGGAGGTGCTGCTTTGACAAGATAAAGCATGACCAGATCTCACAAAGTGAAACTGCTTTACTGCCTTCATTTTTTTTTCTTCTTTTGAATGTCACAGTGATTTCTTATGTCAATAAGATTACAATATGCAGATGATCCTAGTTGATCCAGAAATCCTAATCCCAAATCCCAAGAATACTCCGTTTCTAACACCCCAAATCTTCTTAGAAGAATTTGTGTGTATCTATGTGTGTGTGCATTTGTGCATGAGTGTTTGTACCCCAATAATTATACTCATTCCACACGTTCCGAACCCGGTGTGACCTGTTTTTGTGGAGGAAATCGAGGCTGTAGGTTGTTCATGGGATGTATCCAATCCAATTGAGTGGATGAGAAGTGACAGAGGCATAAAAGCCCAGACAGCCATGCTGCACATTCTGAACACGTAATTAGACCTGTCCCAGGAGGACACGCGGTGAGTCTGCTTGTCCCAGACTATACATTAGCAATGACATCCTTGCCCAAGTAGACAGCATCCAAATGAACATCAGTTTACAGTAGCTAAAATAACGCTCCCATTTAGCTGAGATGCTCTTCTCACAGCCACGAATTTAGGAAAATGCCATGTGTGGCTTTGCTGCGTTGTTTTGCTCACTATGGCGTTCCCTCAAAAAGTGAGAAATGGGGGACTGCTCTTCCATTAAAATGTGTGTGGAGCATAACACATTGATTAGATGAATGAAATTAAATCACTGCCACAGGTTTGACAGCAAGCTTACTTCAGAGATATGGCTCATTCTAAAAGCAATCAAACCTTAATTGTTCCACTCCATGAACACATAACAAAAACAGAAGATGAGATTAGCATGGCGGCAAAAATGATTATGTTTTCATTAATTTTTCTCTCAAAAAACTATCTGCTTAATTAAAAACACGAGGTTTCTTTAACAATTGGCCTCTTTTATAATTGTTTCTTCTCCGTGTTTGTTTATGTTCTTTCATGTGCTTTCTGTGCAAGCCCATTCAATTGTACATTAAGTAGCCTTGATTTTATGTGTGCGTCTCAGTGTGCACATAATCTTTTTCGCTAACCTGCTTTATCATGATCAGAATGGTACTTTATTTTATTTTTCCCACAGAGCTGAGTCTTTGGTCAAACTAGGCAGGCGTCTCTCTGTTGGAGATTATCCTTTACCCTTGAGTGGGATTCTTCTCTGGGGGGACTCAAAGACGGCTTGAGGGAAAAAGATTTTCATCTGGTTTCCCGTTCTCATCTGCCCTCTCTTTCCTCGCCTTCTCTCAAATGTGTCTGACATTCTGCCTTCAAAAAAACCCCCAGCTTTATTCAATCTGTACAGTATGCAGATATTTTATTGCAGGGTCATCTTCACTAAACAAACATTGATGTCTAAAAGAAACACAGGGTTGGAGCTGGATCCATAAGATATAGTAGAAATAATACAAATCCACGTACAATATATGCATATCTCATTTGCATGCTCATTTGGGTCAATGCCATTAAGAAATCTAGCATGCTTGCCAAATACCAGCAAGCAGAAATGTGTTTTAGAGCAAATGGAGGTTAAGTGAAACCAAGGATATCAATAATGTGAGGGGTTAGGCCTTTTCATGTAAGCTCATGAAACTTCTGCCAGCTTCAGAAAGGCAAGAGTATTTTAGAAAAAGACCATAGTATCGTGAAGAAACCATTATTCTTCTGTTTATGCATTTCTTATCTTTGGTTTCTTGTATGCTATAATGCTTTACCATGTGGTGGTGTGTGTCAGATGCTGCTGACTATTCATAAAATGAGTATTTGTTAATGATAACCTTTGAATATTTCCTCACATCTGGTGATGGACTTCATTCAGACACGTTTGATTTTGCATTCTAGATAAAATATAAAAACACATTTTTTTTTTTTAATGAGTCATGAAAGTAAAATAATCTAACACTTGAAAATAGTGAATGACAAAAAAAAAAAAAAAAAAAAAAAAATCCCCCTTGTTGGTTTAAAAGTAAAGTTGGGAGTCTGTCACAATAAAAAAATAAAGCAAATTATTTTGTTATTTTTATCTTTTACTGCACAACAACATCACAAACGTAAATTAAAATACCTAAAAATTAGGTTTTAGTTAAAAAAATATTTGCCGTAAAATCAATTGATTAGATTTATTAATTACAAGTTGCAATTAATTTATCACACAAAAAAGTATTGAATGACAGTTTTATTACAAATGTCTCCTTCATGATCAATTTTCTAAAGGTTGGCAGTTCTGTGAATGAAAAGGGACGCCATCCTTATGCCGTTACCAAATCCGAGTTCCTGATTGCTCAAAGCTCAACTGGTTTAACTTTCAATGTGCAATTAATGGACATGCATTTTGTACAAATGATCTTTAAATTTGTGTAGCAATGCATCAATGTTAGAGTTTTGAATGCAGAAGTCCAAAATGTGTGTTTACATAGACGTTTTATTGAAAGTGGTCGCTTTAATGCACTTTGCTAAGCCCAGTATAAACGAAGCTTAACAGCTTACAGGTCCCACTCCGATCCTCTTTGGATTTACTGTTAAAGGGTTCCCAGTGGTCTTTTAATCATATGCTGTTTATAGTAAAAAAAAAAAAAGAAAAGAAAAACTGTCATTGTCTTTGACATAGTTTCTGCAGAGCAGCAGTAGTTTACCAGAAATTCACCTCTGAGCATTTAGCACAGAGTAAGCCTGCCCCACTTCCTGTCATCCATCTGTTTACACTTTCTCCCACCAGCTTACAGCACCTCACAACCCCAAGCTGACATTATTGGTGCAACAAAAATGGTGAGTAAAATTTGAGCTATCCAGGCGTACAGTGTAAAGCCATATGCCATTTGGCAAGAGGAAAACAATGACATACTGTTATTACTGTCATATTGTCGTCTACAAGTGGATACATCAGAATGGAGTGGAGCAGAGAGCTTGTGGCCTGCCAGTTGTAGATTTTTTTGTCTGCTTCAGATTTATAACAATTTGAATGAAAGAAAGAAATGCTCAGAAATATTTTAATATACATTTTCTTTATATATGTGCTTCATCATGAGAAAAATGTCACAAGAACATATTGAGAACAACACATTTAGTTAGAGTAGGTCTTAAACAAAAATATCTAAAGAAAAGTTTCAAATGTCTTCTTTCTCAAGTTTACAACTCATATATTCCCAACTTAAAAAAAGTGCCACCTCCAAATAGTCAATCTTAACAGCATGAGATGGGTAAATAAATTCATGTCTGACAGAGCAGTCATAGCTGAGATCAAAGCAGAAGGAGATAATTACCAGCAATCTAATTGGTAACCACGCCAAGTTTTCAACAGATATGGAAAGACTGCAGCTTCAGTGGATATTGACCGGAGAAGAATGTGCAGAGAAGGTGTTTGGGTGGGGCGTTTTCCCTTTCAGATACTGTGACCCAATCACACTCACCAACGGACTTATTAAAAAAATAAAAATAAATGCAAATACAAAAGAAATGCAGTGCATTAGAAGTGGGGAAAAAAAAGAAAACCACCCGTGGTTTGAAAATGAAACGTATGCCATTATGAAAATGTGATGAGAAATCGTTTAAAAAGCAGGAGCGCAAGTGTTTATGCCGTAATTGACACTGTTAGCTAAAATTATAGGATTACGTTACAAGGTTCTGCTCTCTGTGACCTTTTATGCGTGTAAAAGCTTTGAAACCCATTTCTTTTTTTTTTTTTTTTTTGCATATTTCAGTGGAATTGTGAGCAGAGTGGAAAGTGGATCAATAATAAACGTTACTCATGGGAAAATTCAAAGGTACATGATATCCTTGATTCAGGGATGTTAAAGGGAAATTTTTTTTTTTTTTTTTTACTACCAAATAATTTACATGCAGGCGTAGATCACATATACACATATTTGTTCGTGTAGTAGTGATGAAACAGCACAGCCCTAATAACAGCATGCATCATTTTACCATCTTTATCCTTTAACGTGTGAAAAAATAAAGCCAAGGGGACACAGCAGCAGTCTCAGGTGGGCCATTAAAAGCAGTATTTATATGACTGAGAATGCCTCATTCTGCCATGAGATATGGCATTGTTGTAAGTTTAAAGCACACGTATGCCCTGTGGTGCTATTGTGAAGTAATATCCTGAAAATAAAGGGCTTCCGCACCGTGATCCCTTTAATATACTATTACATTGCACAAGGAAAGGTTTTAGGGAAAATTCATCACTTTGAATTCACAAGTAACACATTTAGAGAAATACTTTCCAATGAGTCAGAGAAAGAAAGATGTTCAATACTTTGGGATAGTTGAGGACTTTTGTTGTTTGAACTGAACAGAGTAGTAGTACTTCACTTCTGCACACCCCTACTTCTGTTGCATGTCGAGGTTCGCTACAGTCTGTCATCCTCAGCATGTCCGTTAGCCCATTAGCTAAGTCTCAAATTGAAAAGTTGTTTTCAACCTTCCCTTAAGTTTGAAAACACTCTAACTTTACGATTTTGTTTTTTTCATCATTAACACATAGTAACAGATGGAAATGTATTATTTTCGGAGTAGTAGGGGAAAAGGAAAAACTGTAACTGATGCTAGAAAGAGCAGGGCTGCCCAATCTTGGTCGTAAAGATCAACCACGCTGGCTGTTCCAGTTCCCTCTGCATTGCTTTCTGTTGATCAGCTGACTCAGGTGTCCTCTTATTCTGATTGATTCAACGCGGCTGATCCTGGTAATCAGCAGCAAGAAGTACAGGGAGAGCTGGAAAACAGGCGGGGTGGTGGAAGTCGAGGATCAGGATTGGGCAGCCCTGCGTTAGAGGAAAGTTTTGTTCTACTTCCATTTTCACATTGACTATGATTTGGATCAGATGTTCAGCTGGCCTCTCTAACCTCCATAGTCTCTATAATGAATGAAAAACAACAAATACTAGAACACATACATGAATGCCACTTTTAGGATGCTAACATGCAATTTATTATAGAGCAGTGTTTGTTCATTAAATATATCGGACAATTTCATTCTAAGAAGAGATCATAGCTGTGTACGCAAAATACTTTAACTTCACTCAGTTGCAGAGTTGCTTGCTAACCAACGGTGCAATAAGTCCCTCAGGAATGCACCTTTTCCCAACCACAATAGGAAGACTAAAATCAGGTGTCTGGATAATTCAGGCAGAAGTGTAAGTCAGAGTGCTTGTGTTTGACAGTGAGTTATTTAGTTACATGTGCTCACACAAATACTGCATTACTGGCTTACAGCCTCCACTGGGAGCTGCTGGTCTAAAAATAAAAAAAAAAGACCAACAACGCAACATTCTACTCTCAGAGGAACACAGATGTCTCGGGTGTTTCTTGAACTCCACCAGGTCTTGTTACACCTACTTGTGAAGTTGGGCTTGATTTTTTTCGTTATTTCTCCTATTGTATTTACTCAAAGTTGTTAGTAAGATTGTATGAAATGTCAGAGCAGTGATTGTTCGAGTCCCTAAGACATTGTCAAAAAAAAAAAAAAGAAAGGAAGAGCCTGGGGGACTTTCTAAACCAATTTAAAAACATCTGCTTGTTTTCTTGGCCCCATATGCAATTTACCGTCTTTGATATACCCGCTGAGATTGTCATGGTGGTTCAAGAGAAAAAGCTCTGGAAAGATTCAGAACTGGCTTTTTGCAGGGTCACAGACTCAGCTCTCATTACCAACAACACCTTTCACACTGTTCATCCATCTACTCCTGCACAGCTAACCCTTGTCTCTATGCAACTGCAAGAAAGGCTAGTAATATCTTAGCCCTTCCAATACATTTTACTCACAAATAGGAGGGAGATATTGATTTTTTTGTTTTTCATCTTCCTCTTGGACTAAAGAAAATAGGCTTATTTCCCAAAATCCTATTTAAATAGTTTACCTCTCTGACATACGGACACCTCGAACAGCAGTCCCGATCTTGGATTGTTTGGATGGTCCTCCAATATCCATCGTGATATTTTCCTTCTGTTCCACACTCCAGGGCACTAAGTCATAAATCCAAACAGAGTTGTTGATAGGGAACACACCATGCAGCAGGTAATGTGACTCATATGGATATATTCTCTGTGAAAATGGTGAAAATGGTCTGTGAAAATGGTCTGTGAAAATGGTGACTGTGCCCTGTGTTTTAATTTCACATATCTATACTTGCTTATATTCCTCATATAATTTCATTTCTCACCTGTTTTTTTTTTTGTGCCGAATTATCAGATACTCTAGTTAAAGCGTGTATTGGGTTGTGAAGAACAATGAATGTACAATGAAGTGTTCTGATAGGTACCTAAACTAATCATCATTTGGTTATAGCTAAAGAAATAGAGCAGATTAGCCTATTTTTTAATCATTTTAGGAGCACAGTTTTTTTCTTTTTTGTAATTTTATACATTTCCAACATTGATGGCCATTCAGACGGAACACAGTTTGCTTAAAGTGAACCAGAGTTCGTTTCCCTGATAATCTTAAACACATTTGCGGTCTGAATACACTCAAGCAGAACCTGCTTGGGGACCAGGAACTGCTCTTGGACCCATCTTTTGAGGTGGTCTCAGTTTGTTTCCAATCGGAAAGTCCACTCAGAATTTCCGTAGTCTGAATAGAATTCGTGCTCGGAGTGGAACAACTGAAAAAGTAGACCACCGTAGCTGGATATTGCGATATGTAAAAAGAGTAAAAAGAGACTTTCATTCATGAGCCTTTGTTTAGGAGCTTTGGTTTGAAACAAAAATACCCCGTCAAGAATATCTTTATACAGTCCAAATGCAAGGGTCAGAACTCAATTCAGACCAAATTAAGCAAGATTTGTTCTGAATCAACAGACTTTTCCAGTCTGAACACACTCTAATGTAAGTAGCAACGGAGCCATGCAGAAGCTGGCATTTCACAGTAACTTATTCAGACAGATTTTCTGACTTCTTCTGAAAATTCTCAAACCTAAAAATCTAAAGTTATTTTTCTGTCTCCCACCTCACACAAATGGAGGCTTTTTTTGATTTGGTATTTCGAAGTTACCAGTGATCGTGAACTGATGGTGCCATCGGGAAAAGTGCAAAGTATTTTCCTGGTGTTGAGCCAATGAGTTAATTTGCAAAACATTCATTGTGGCACATGTGCAGCGTCAAGAGCTACAAGAAAAAAATCCTTGGCCTGTGCTCCTCAGCTTTCTGCCACCCGAAAATTGAGTAGATTATCCAATCAAGCAGAATGGCATTTGCCCAAGAAATGAAGCTGAGAGCTGGAGGCAACGCTCTTTTTCTGAGTTGAACTATCTGATGTGGAGAAGACATACATTCTTTTGAATTTGAGCTTATGTTGGTTTGTTTTGTACTTTTATTTTAGTTTTATTTTAAAAGTGAACTCTTGGTAGTTTAGTGTTTTTTACAGTTTCAGATGAGCAAAAAAAAGTACTTTGTCAGTACAAAGATTAGCATATTAAGACATGATGGCATTTTCCAAAGATGTTTCAAATAGGAATGCTGCGATCATTTTTTTGTATTAATTTTTTTTTTTTTGATCCAGGTTGTCCCTGTTTTTTTTTTAATTCACCTTTTATCATTCAACACTTAAATAATGCACCTATCTGAAGTAGCTTTAACAATTGAGTACAACTGGAAAAATAGTTAATAATTTATAGATAACTACTACAAAATAAGTGATAATTAGTCATGTGAAATAGCTTTAGTATCTCAGAGCTTTTGAACATTTTTGTCATCTGTGATTCATATTTCCATCAAACATTCTTATAAATCAATAACAACTTTCTTTTAAAATTGTTGTAGGATGAGTATAATGATGCGTTTTCATGACTGGTTCATATCAATACAACCATTTATTTGCTTCTGTTGTTTTTGAGGAATTATTTTTTACTTGCACTGTGTAGACTGAGTCTCATTAAAAAATAAATAAAAACCTGATCCTTTTTATTTATATTCAAATGTCTTTATAAGTCGTTTTAGTACAGACACTTGCTGTCAGTTTAAAAACCCTCTCCAATGAAAATGGTGTTTTTGGTGTTTTTAACATGTTCGCGTGGGAATTTTTTCTTATGATGAAGGACACAAATAAAAAATATATTGGATTGAAACTATTTGAAACTGTTTTTGTGCGCCATATTCTATTAATGGCAATAACATTCTCTTTAATAATTTAGAGACTTCTTGTGGAGTATTTATCTGCAAAAATATGCTGGAAATATGTAGAACTATATAAGAATAACATAAATATCTGATCTCTTCATCGAGATACAACCTCTGATTCCGATTGAGTCTGAAACTGCATGATCAGAGCTGATTTGGGATCACACGACCGTATTAGGACACCCGTAGTTTAGAAGACTACAGGCCATATGCAAATGCGACAAAAATGCTAACACATCTTCTATGTCCTCTTATTTTCTAAAACAAACGTGAAACAGTCAACAGATGGGGATGTTAGTGAAACCTATCAAGTCCTAGATAGAAGACAAGCGGTCCATTGTGACTGTCATGGCACCAGGAGCAGCACAAGCTTTATCCTTTCAAACGATGGTGCCACAGTGAGGACAGCATAAAAAAAAAATATGGAATTATAGCACAATAATACAGATTGGCTAGTAACAAGGTTTGGAGCTGATAGGATTTGAGGAGAACCTTGTGCTGCATTTCTGGGCAGGGGTGAGTGGAGTATCAAGCCCTGGTTAAGGATAATGGTTTCCCTTAAGGAAGATGGGAAATTGGATTGCTCATATAAAGTGCTTGCTGAGGATAAACCTGTGTTATCCAATTTTCCCCCTAAATACATACAAAAATGAAAGGTGTGGACTCTTGGCAATAATGTTTTTTTTAGACTGAACGTACACAGACAGTATGATGTTTGAACCCTACGTGCACCGTGCACATTTTTCTTTGCCTAAAGTCTAAAAAACAATAGTGAATAAATGCAGATTTGGCTGCTTTTTTTTTTTTTTTTTTTTTTTACAATCTTCATATATTTGTCATCTCTTTAATGTGCATTAAAGACAATGTAGATTGCACCACTGCCCAACAGAGGGCAACAGTTTATTGCCTAATGCTATTCCCACCCTCATCACTAGTTTGCAAATTAATATCCTTTAATTTCATAATTTATATCCTCACTTTCCCAGTGGTTCATTTATGCAGAAGCTGTGTCATTTGCTGCAAACCAACTCTTTCATTAATGTTAAACTACTGGTGAAAGGTTGCTGCTCCTGAACAAGAGCCACCCTTGAAGAGTCTGTGCTTTTTAGTTGCATTCAGAAGCCAAGATTAAATATGACGTGACCATGTGTGCGCAGTCTTTACCCTGCTGCTGCGGCACTTACATATTTCTTTGTGATTGTGGCATCAAAAAGTGACGCAGCCTGTCCAGATCGATTCCCATAAACTCTGATGTACTGCGAAACCCACATGCATTAGCAGCGCTCGGCCACGCAGGAATCAGATCAAATCTTTTCCTTTCTAACAGTTGTAATAATGCAGCTTGAAAGTTGCAGATGTGGCTCAGTGGTGATCTGCATTGAAAGGCTGTTGTGACTTGTTTTTGCAGCTCATTTGCGTGAGCAATATCTACTTTCTAATGAGCATGATTCTCAGTAGGAAATACTGAAGGCTTTCTTTTTGGGAGAAAAAAAAGTCTTCTAAAAGAGTCAGTCAGCACGCATTTGCATAAAAACTCCTTTGATTATGATAGATATTGCCTGCAGTCTCAAAAACACTGGCCTACGGTGGCTCTCCAGTCAGTTAGCCCGCAGTCACAGTTGATATTGTTCCTCTGTATGGCGTTTCTCTGCTTACATATGAAGAAAAGGCTTACCTTTCTGATGCTAAATTATTGAAAATTACATGTTAATTAGGTTTTAAACAAAGCTCAACCATTCAAATGCGGAACTTATTTAATGCTTTGCATTCTGCTGCTTGGGAATGGGAAGTAATGCACCACATTCATGAGAGCCATTTCTTTTTTTTTAAGCATATAGAAGACATCTAGCTTAAGACTAAGCATCCATACAGAACAACTAAGTAAAAAGATTAAAAGTGAAACTTTTAAAGTGGGAAATAAGATGAGAACCACTGGCTTCTGAAAAAGAGAGATGCCCAATGAATTAGTTATCAGCCATTACAGACAAACTCGGCCGACTTCATGAGTCGTGAAACGCAAAGACGGTTGGGGGAGGGAGGTGGTGGTGATTGAGGGAATTAAAGAAATGTGCTGTATTTGCTCTCATGTTCTTTGAACTGTTTTATGAGTTACAAGTAAAAAAAAAAAAAAAAGCAGAACGCTTCAAGGACAGAATCAGTTAAAAAAGCATGTTATAAATACACACATACACTCACCGGCCACATCATTAGGTACTCCATGCTGGTACCAGGTTGGACCCGCTTTTGCCTTTAGAAAATCCTCATAGCATCGATTCAGCATTCATTCAGAGAATGGAAACAGTTCAGTCCGTATTGACATGACAGCATCACAGAGTTGCTGCAGATTTGTCGGCTGCTCATCCATGATGAAATTATCCCGTTCCAGCACGTCCCAAAGGTGATCTACTGGGTTGAGATCTGTTGATTGTGGAGGTCATTTGAGTCCAGTGAACTCATTTTTATGTTCAAGAAACAAGTCTGAGATGACTTCAGCTTTAAGACATTGTGCCTTATCCTGCTGGAAGTGGTATCAGAAGATGGTACACTGTGGTCATGAAAGGGATGGACATGGTCAGCAACAATACTCCGGTAGGCTGTGTCGTTGTGACAATGCTCAACTGGTACTAAGAGACCCAAAAAGTGACAAGAAAAGACATCCCACACCATTACGGCACCACCACCAGCAGCCTAACCAGTTAAGTCAAGGCAGGATGGATCCATGCTTTCATGTTGTTGAAACCAAATTCTGATCTTTCCAAATCCTACCATCCAGATGTTGCAGCACAAATAAAGACTCATCAGACCAAGCAATGTTTTTTCAATCTTCTGTTGTCCAGTTCTGGTGATCCAGTATGAACAGTTTCCTGTTCTTAGCTGACAGTAGTGGCTCTGAGTGTGGTCTTCTGCTGCTGCTGTCCATCTGCCTCGACGGTGGACGCGGTATGCCTTCAGAGATGTTCTTCTGCAGACCCCGGTTGTAATCAGTGGTTATTTGAGTTACTGTTGCCTTTCTATCATTTGGAACCAGTCTGGCCATTCTCCTCTGACCTCTGGCACCAACAAAGCATTTCCGCCCACAGAACTGTCGCTCACTGAATATTTTATCTTTTTCCAGAGCATTCTCTGTAAACCCTAAAGATGGTTGTAGAAATTTGTGTAAACAAGCAGTTGGATAGGTGTGCCTAATAAAGTGGCCACTCAGTGTATATTTGTGAATATACATGTTTCTGCGTGACACCGCTGTCCATGCTCCACTTGATTCTTATATAGCATGGATAATGCACATTTTAAAGCTGTGAGCTGCTGTCTATTCCAATAATATGGATTTCTGCATGTGGACATTTGCCCCGCCCTACAGGAGTGTAAAGTGTCGGCATAAATGCTCAGCAGGCATGACAAGTGCCCGGTGCAAAGTGTGATCGGGTGGAGGAGGGCAGCAGCACAGCGCAGAGCTCCCTTTGAAGGGTGAGGCAGTAATGACCTGTCCTCTCTGCGTGGCCTCCAGTGGCTTCGAACTCTGCCACTGCGATACTGCTTTAAGATTAGGCCTGCCCATGTCACCGATGCAAGGGAGGAAGGATCACAGACTCTTGTCATGCTGGAGGACTGGGATTGAACAGGGCCTTTGACACGTCTGGTGAAGGGGGGGGGCACATAACAGGGAGTCCAATCGCCCGTCGGCCCCCTCTGACACCCAGCCACCATGTAGGCTCGTGATTCCCTGTGGCACAGGGATGATTATCTGCATGACAGAGCTTGGTGCATTTGCAGCTAGTGACCATGATACTCCCTGGCAGCGAGCTTTTTTAGCTAACTGTCTCATGCTCCTGATAATTTCATGATAAGATGTCCTGCACAGCTGCAGGAAAACCCAATGCAGTAGAATATCATAAATAATCACTTAGTTTAACCACAACATGGAAAAAAAAATATGAGGTGAAAGGAAAATGTGCACAATAAAGCACTTGTGCCACATAGACACAAGCCAGAGAGTTGATTTAATTTTAATGCTTCTTTGTCTGGTACTTTTACTGGTTTGCTTTTGCATGGACGGGTAAAGCTGTTATGTGAAGACTACCCCACGAACTTGACCTCCCCAGAAAGAGCCAGTTCCTTTTAGCAGCATGAAATTACAATGTAATGACTCATTTCAGCCAGTGAGGCACCATGCCATAAGTATAATGGAGTTTTTCTGCTGTGCGGCTCACACGTTATCTGTTGGTTTTGATGGTGTCTCTTTGACAAAGTGCAGGAAGGAGAGGAAAGAGGAAGCATGTTTTTGGTTCTAATTTACATTGGGGACATTCTCAGAACAACAGCCAATGAGATCAATTCATAAAAAAGGGTGGTTTAATCATCAAAAGTCAGTTGAAGTAGGAAAAAAAAAGATGTTGTATTCTAAATGGTTTTCTGTCTGAATAAGTGATTGCTAGTAAATTATATATTACTGAATTTGAAGGGAAATGGGCTCATTTTTAAGGGATGCATCTATATGATTTCAAGAGATAAAATCTTTCTGTGCTGCAATGGGAAGTGTTGTCACTTTGCTCAGGCTGCAAATCCCAGACAGGTCATCGCTAAAAAATGTATTTCCCCGCGTCCCAATTAGAGCCTGGAGGATCCCTCAGCTTACAGTGGTGTGACACGGCTTCACATGAGCTCAGAGGCAATGCCCGTGTACTCATCCGCATTGTGCGTGTGAACAAAGCATCCGCTCATGATTATGCTTGCCGGTATCGCCCTGAGACAAAGTGAAGTTCTCCTCAAGGAGCCTGTGGTGATCAGCAATAGAGTTACTAGGGAATGCCTTTTCTTTACTTCATCTTCTCTAGGTTTGTTTTGCATTTTTGAATCGAAATGGAAATATTTTTTAGTCAAGTTAACGAAAAAAAAGCAAGATTTCAAGTTGAAATTATTGAAGTTATTTTTTTCCCCATTTTTTAATTAAAAAAGGTGTGCTTACTTCATTCTTTTTTTATTTTATTTTATTTCAAAAACTTTCCCCAGACATTCTGCCACTGAGTGCTGCTCTTTTCCTTGTCTTGTTCTTACAACTTAGACCAGAAATGTGTTTACTGTCTATTTTCGTCAGCATCTGAAGTGTCACGCGCAACTATTACCGTCTGTCTAGACACTGGAAAGCAATTTGTACAGATGTATCTCTATTGGCTCTGTCTTTGCTTAATTATCCTTCGCTGCTTTATTCATTAATTCTGTATCATATTTGTATCCGGAATGGCATTCAGCGATAAAAGCATTTGCCACCTGTTTCAAACTCCTACTTTTAAAAATGAACGTTATATAATACCTCAAGGTAACAGAGATTTTCTGGTAATTTCTTTTTTATTTTTTTCATGAGTCACCAAAACCCAATCCTGGCAGGAGGATGAAGTTTGGTTGAACAACGGTAAAAGTCTTCTTTGTGTTGCTGTGAAAAAACGTCGTCTCTAATCACGTCAATAGCATTAATTTTTCAGACTAAAGGCTACACCTTCCTAAATAGCATGAAGAGCGCCGTAGGTCATCTGTGTTTGTATGCTTCCATGTTCTGCAATTACCTCAACAGTGACTGAGCATAATGAGTCTTCCTTGTACAAACAAGATGGCATTTACAACAAAGTGGCAAAAGGATTTGTTATGAGGATGGTTTCTCTTTTTTTTTTTTTTTTTTTTAATGGAACTTTAGAGCTATAGATTTTTGTCTGTGATTTAGTAGTGGTCACTCAAGCTTGTGTTTGGAGGAATTTCTTTTGGAGAAAACAAAAGTGTCATATTTATTTATGAGATCAAATCAGGTCAATCTTTAAGTAAATAAAAAAAAATCAGATAAAAATCAGATTGTAAACTGGGAAAATATGCCACGATAAAAAAAGAAAATGTAAACATTTTGTATCTAAATTTTACACACAAAAATACACATCGTAAACATGAAATTAACATAAAAAAAACTTGAAAAGAATGTGTAAATTTGAAACTGGAATAAAAAAACAAACAAACAATAAACCTAAAACTGAAACATTTTCATTTTTACCAGATGCTGGTTTTGTATTTCAATTTTTTTGTCTTCAGTTCCTTCCTACTTTGCTTTCAGTCATCTGTTTAAGTTTTATTTCAGACTTTTCGCTTCATGTGTTGAGCCTAATTTTATGTAGGGATAGAGCTAGAAGCCCATTGGCTACCAGGATGTGATTGACATCAGGTTATGGGTTTGGTGATGTCACCTCCGCTTGAGAGAGCATTAACACAACACTACACCACATCAGATGAAGAATGACACGTGCAGTACCAGCAACAGAAGCGGTTCTGAAGCGGACATCACCAAAACCTCTAGAACCCAATGTCAGTCATGTCTTCAAGGTCAATGGCTCAAAGTCCAACCCCCCCATGTAAAATTAGGCGTAATACCGAGAGTAACTTGAATACTGAATTGAAACTGTTAATAAATGACTAAAATGAAAGAGGGAAAGCAACAAGAAAACTGAAACTGAAAATAAAAACGCCAGCTGTTACAATACTTTTTTCTTCAGCTGCAAACAACTTTAGGATTCAAATTTTCAGTATTTCCTACAATCCATGTATTTATTTTAAATTTTGTAATGTGTTTTTCAAGTTTTCAATTTGTATTTCATGTTTAAAACTGCTTTAAAACAGTCTTTTTTTTTAATTAGATTATTTTCTCACAGATCCCTTTCTTTTTCTTCTGAGGGAAGTGAAGAACAGAAAGAGCAGTGCAGCACCACTGCTGTAAATTCAAGACAGTTACTGCCTGATACAATCAGCGGGGTCAATGGAGATATAAATGGTCTCAATAAAGATTAGAAGTTTTGTTGTTGTTGCTGGTGGTGTTTTACGGTTATGTCTATACCAACCGAGCAGAACAACCAAGTGGAACAAAATACCTTCCTTGTTAAATTTTAAGCATCCCTATCTCTGTTAAAGGAAAAATGTGGGTTCACCAATACTTCTCCCTCCAGGTTGTTGCATTTTTAACTGGAAGTCTTCAGAAAAATAACGTATCTTCAACCCCTTTACACAGTTAATTTAGCTTATTTTGTCTCTGCATCCTTTTCACTTGTTGATTTTTAATCTGAGGAACTATATAGTGCAGGGCTCAGTAACGTTTATAACATGAAGTGCCAATTCAAGATTTTTTCTGTGTCAACTGTGCCATCACCAACTATAATGCAAACTCTGTTGTTGTTCGGCCTGTCCCTCCAGGGATCGCCACAGTGCATCATCTTTCAGTGATTTGCACAGGTGGTTAGGCAGAGAGTTTTATGTCAGATGCCATTCCTGAAGGTGCTTACATGCTGGCAAGCAACCACTTTCAATAAAAAGTCAATGCAAATGCATGAACACCAGGATTCTTGGCCACCGCGTCTGGAATGGATGTGTGTACGTTGCTACGCAAGTTTTTAGGTTGGGTTGTGAGCTCTACGTACAAATCAGGCACGCATGGATCGCGCTCTGAATCTTTAACCTGTTTGAAAATTTTCACGCAGAAACGCAGCACTGTGACCAGTCAGAGATTCGGATTTGGGAGTGGCGTGTGAGTATCATTCGCTTCAAGACACGGAAGGGCCAACTGTTGTAAACATGATAACAAAAGAAAAATGAATATGACTGCAAGATGGACATTTTCCTGAACAGAGCTGTGAAAACAAAAAGCCTGGAGCAAGATTGGTGGGATTAATACCGCTTTTTCACTCTGAGTTTTACCTATTGTCGGTGGTGGACAAGTGCAGGCAAACAGTAAAAACACAAAAGAAGAATCCCCTCACAGCCGCTACCTGCATGAACGCGGTGGGCCGGTGGGGAAGACAAGCACTTTCAATGTCCATATACGAATAAAAAAATTATAAGTACAGAGCATATTCGGTCCTGCTTCATGTCAAATAACTTTGATGAACCGTGATGAACAAACACCATCATCCACTAAGCGAAGTCCCAAAGTACCTACCTTTAAAACTGGGCATGTCATTGCTCCACGTTGCTTTAGAGTCCAGACGGTGCTAAACTCAACCAATTATGCTCATGCAACAATAAAGCCAGAACATCTTTAGGTTTAGTTTTCACATTATGTGCAACTTTTGTGTCATGGTTGATGAAGTCTAAAGGCAACATCAACAAACAGGTAACTTTCTGCATAGAATCGCATGGTGACAACTCTCCACTTCTCTCTCCTCATTTAAAACAACTGAAACCATCCATGCATCCAATATCTGTGTCTGTTTTGTCCTGGTTGGGTCACAGGACTTAATGGAGCTTGTTCCAGCTGTCTTTGGGCAAAGGCACGTTGATATGCAGACAAGCTCACTTCTAAAGGACGACTGATGATCTCCAGTTAACATTTTTAGGCAGGTGTTTGGACTGCAGTAAACTCACCATACAAACGCTGCAGAAAGTGGAGCCAGCAAAGATTTGCACCAATCTATGTGCTGTAAGTCATTGGAGCTTAGAAATTATGTCACACACGAAAACAGGTCACATAAGGATTTTGTACTTGACAATACACTGTTTGTTGCAATTCCATTAACAATGGAATTGAATTTTATTATTAATAAAATTGAAGTCACTGATGAACTTCAGCTGAAAATACTCTAGACATTCATTACCAGATTTTCCACACTAAAGCGCACTTAAAAGGCTTTTTTGTTTTTCAAACAACCGCAGTGCATTTTATAATCTATAGTGCCTTATATATGGATTATTTTGGTTGTGCTTACTTATGTTAAAGTGATAGCCAGAAGTACACGTATCCTGTCAAAATGTCAGTCTTTTTTTTTTTTTTTCATGAGTTACAACCAAGTTTGGATATTAATTACTATGAATGCTGTGAAAATGGGCAGCATAGCTGTGTCAGACTATACTTTTCTTTTGTGTTACAAAACAGGTTGGGAGTAAGCATAGTTACAGCAATATTTGCAATATCAGTCTAATTTTGGCAAAAAAGGTTGGGTGTTATTGTGAATGAGCTACTGCAGCTAACATTTAGCTGTGTTGGACTGTTTTTTTAACGTGTTTCTAACTTTGATTTTAGTGTAGTGAGCCTAATGAAAGAACTTTAAACCACTAAGGAACAATCAGCCGTAAAGATCTAATGTGTGAGGGGGGTATTCTAACTTTGTCTATCTGTAAATGCAGGTTAAAATAGTTTCTATTGATGGGTTTAACAAATAAAAACATGCATTTCATGTCTTATTTATAAGTAAAAATGGCAGGTTGTCTATTTTGTTTTTTTCTTACAGGACTGCAATTTCTGTTTGTGATTTAAAGACAGATGTCTGATTAACAGCTAATCCTGAATCACAGTATCGATGCGCATGTTCGTTGCGGACCAGGAACCAATTCAGTTTGTACAAAATCTCTCTCCTGGTGCCAGCTGGGATTTCTTCCAACCTCCATATGACTCTGAATAGAATAAAGCAGGTCATCTGTTAAGCCAATCACAATAAAGTTATTCAAGGCTCCTCTAATGCTGTGAGTGTGCCTGTTGCAAAAACTGCCCTACAACCTGAATTCCTGAATGTCAGCCCACAGCTGTATCGGCCTAACCAAAGACCTGTAAAATTACAAAAGAAAGACAAATACAATATTTTTACTGGCATAAAAAGGTAGAGAATGATCCAAAAAGGAGCTTTTGAAGATGTTATGAGATCCAATCTGGATTTGGTAGAAATGTATGACGTTATTCATCCAGCACATCAAATGGTAGCAGTGACAATGACTTATTTTTGATTAGGATTGTTGCAAAGAAGCATAACACTGGGAAAACAAATGTAATAATTCTCAACTTCTCTTATCTGTAAACACAAAAAAATCTGTTTTGAAAATCAAAAGTGTCTACCAAAAATTTCTCAGCAGCTAAACACTAGACTGCAGGAGTAGATTTCATCAACATAGTCTGCTGTAAATCCTTGGCTCAGGATACTACAGTTTATCAAAAGCACAAATCTGCTCTCCCCTTCTAACTTGATCCATTCACTGATACGCAAAGAAATTCAATCAGGCCAAGCTTACTGACATAAAAAGGATTTTCTCGTTGCAGTGGTGGGTCTGCGCCACAGAAAAAAAAAGCTCACCGGACCAATGGGGGAAGTCTTTTGTTGGACCACATTAAAGGTGACCTTAACCTTTTATCCCCGATATTGAGCAAGTGTTCATACGTATCGCATGTTTGAAGTGAATGATTGCTCAGCGTTTGCGTTTCATTCGAAACAAATTATGTAGCGTCTTCTTTTTTTCTCCAGTAAATGGACGCCTGTGTTATCTGTGGTGTAATAATGCTTTATCACATGGGTATGTTGCCTTAAAAATACATTTTAATTTTAAAAGTCCGGCATATTTTTGTGACATTGACTCGTCAAGGAACTGGAAATAGAAATTTTGCAAAAATCTTGTGTTGCCTTGCAAAGGAACAGACATCAGATGAAGGCATGATGGAGGTAATGTGAACACCCCGATTGATTAATGAAAGTTATTTTTTTGTGTTAATACAACGGAACAGAGATGCACTGCAGATGCACCATTATAAATGAGTCTTAGTGTGCTATTTGAGAATAGAGACATTTTAGCACAATGTTGCACCAAGTTTTAACTGCCGTCATGGATGGATATAGAAACACAACTTTACAGACAGACAAGATCGTTTTGACAGATTTTGTTTTTGAAGTGTTTGTAAAGACACGTTACCATAGCAACAGACATCTTGTAAAGACAAGGAATCCCCATCATGCAGCCTTTTTTAAAATTCCAAGTACCTGCAAGGATAACTTTATTCCCTATAGCTGGAAGGAGGCGTCAAAGAGGCCAATAAGAGGAATCAAAAGTCTAAGACTGGATGAGCAGGAGATTAAAGCAGTTTCTTCCCTCTAGTATTATGAGGAAAGCCAAATATCTGGCAAAAAAAAAAAAAAAATGAACCATCTTAATGTGGTCACAAGGACGCAGCAAGAGTATCGGGAATATAAACTTAGTGTTTCACTGGCACAAAGGTAGAAGAAAGGTGAGAGATGGTGTTACAAGGAAAGAAGGAAAGATTGCATGGCTTGGTGACGCCAGATGATGTCATAGTGGAAATGCTACTTGTGAATGAGCACATTTGCTTCACCTTCCAAAACCGCTCACAAATCTAATTTGAGGAAAAGACTTGTGTTTTCGGGATTATTGTGAAAACTGGGTTACAGAGTTATATTTCTATTATGAGCATTTTGCAGTTCAATTAACTAATTAGCACCTTTTTTCTGTGTTTTTGTTAGCAGCCAATGACAGGTAATCTCTCATTAACCTGTCATTTTTATTTGTGACAGATAAGTTTGGAAAAGATCAAACATCCTCTTTTTTATTTTGAATTGCAGTGTTTCCTCATTTATTGCAAGGATTATGTTCTTAAAAAAATAAAACTAGAAATATGACTTAAAAACAAAAATAATTTACAATAATCTGCAAAGGATTACAGATGTTTTAACACTGTAAAAACTTTTTATACTTTTCTATTTTGTTTACATCCTCAAAGTTCCAACCTTCATTAAAAAGTGAGTCCAGTATTATAACATGAAAAGAAAGATCTGCTTGCGATCAAATATTTATGTAGATTTGGCAAACTGGACGGATTCTGTTTAGGAAATACGGGACAAAAGACTGATTGATAGGTTCTCCAGGAAATCAGGATACAGAACACAATGTAATATAAAAAAAACATGCACTAGAAAACAAAAAAAAAAAATGCAAAAGGTGAACTGCGATATAACAAAGGAACACTGGATTCTCGTGAAACATTGGGTGATAGTTTTTGGTTATTTATGTTGATATTTTGATCATCTATATGCATGCACAGAAACATGTCCAAAATATCCTGTTCTGTACTGTTTGACACTAAATCTATCAAACTTCTTCTGTTATCTCCGCAATTTTTTGTTCAGAAATAACTCATAACCACACAGTGGACATGCTCTCTGTAGTAAAGCAAATAGTTTTGAATTAAAGGATTTTTATTCCTGCCCCATGGTATAAAATGTGGCTCAGCGAGATGATCTCAAACTTGAAACAGATCCAGTTCAATGAGAAAAGAACAAAGACACACTTTGAAAAGATCTGGCAGACATGTCTGGTATTTCTAGAATGACTAAGAAAATCTAAGACTTAAAGTTTATACTCAGCCACTCCCTTTAGTTTTTCTTTAATGTTTTTTCACCTTTTTTTTTTATTTACTCTAACTTTTTTCACCAAACACTTTTTGTTTATCTTCAATATATGAAAAAAAAAAAAAAAAAAAAAAATATATATATATATATATATATATATATATATATATATATATATATATATACATTTACATATATTTACATATATATATATATATATATATATATATATATATCTACATATACATATACATATACATATATATATATATATACATATACATATACATATACATATACACATATACATACATATACATACATATACGTATATATACACATATATATATACATATATATACATATATATACACATATATATACATATATATATATTTGTATATTAAAAAAAACCTTTAAAAAGAACATTTTGTGCTTCTTTTGTTATTCTTTTATTTAAGTAGTCAAAGGTTTTGCTTCATACTTGCTGTGGATAGCCAATGAAAAATAACCATTAACTAAATATCTGACTATTTGTTTTAGTTTCTCCAAGTCTGTTCCTGATATATTATTGCTATCTGGCTGTTATTTTTCCATTTGATTCCAAATATGTAGGCAAATTTTGTGCATCTTTTCTATAAAGTGGTCCCACTACCTTCTCCTTTCACTTGTCACAGTCGTATGCAAACGAGGGGTCTATAAATGTGTGTGCCACAGTTTGATGAGGAGAAGACAGGTTCTGGAGGAGCCAGACAGAATTCTGTCTCCAAGTCCTCTGGCAGTGGCAGGTGATATCCAGAAACACAGGCAGAGTAACTATGGCAACATTTATCACTAGCTGTGGGAGAGTAATTCAAATTCATCAAGACTCCAGTTTGTGTTGATGTTGAACCCACAAGAGTTCTGGGCAATAATAAAACTTCACTCCTTTTTTTTTTTTTTATTCCCATTTATTTTTTTATTTCAATTGACATAAATAAATGCACAGGTATGTGGGAGAAAAAAAAAGGGCTGATTCTAAATTGCCTGTGAGCGTTTGCATAAAAAATAGTTTTTCAGTGTGTGGCCTTGTGATAGACTGAAGATCTGTCCAGGGTGCCTTTTCTTAAACGACTTGACAGTAAGAACCAATTCACATCCCCACACAGCCTTCCAGAGTTGAAAAAAAATAAAGTATAAACATTTGTGTTTTGTGTATAACTTGTAATCTTGAGAGCACTTTTGTGCTGTTAAAAAGCCTGCAAACACATCTAATATGGGCAAATTCACTAAGAGGGTTGAACTTAATGTTCAAATGTTGGCCTTTTTTGCCGTTATGAACTTTTATTTTGGCATTCTACAATCCAGAGAACTGAGCCTGTATGGGAGGGCTCCAGAAATCCACAAGCCACATTTGACTAATGTGAACAAGCAGCTGCTTGTGATCAAGCAACTTCAAATTGTTGTTCTGCAGATTCTAATTTGCCCTAACTGAACGGCTAGTTAAATTAAACCATGGGAAATCAGATATGAAGCTATGGTGAAGCAAAACGACTTCCCTCTCCTTGACAGCACAAAGGAACAGAGGGCAGTCTTCTGCAGTCAGAAGAACAGTGACCTCATGTCAGCCTACATTACGTTCACACCGGTCTCAGCAACATGCATCCAAGTGACTACTTCCAATGAAAAGTCTATAAAAGTGCATAAATGTGCATTTTGGGCTTCCATGCTAACATGTCGCTACGGAGGTTTTTAAGTTCGTTTTCGGGCTACACATACAAAATGCAATTGAAAGTTAAACCTTTTGACCTTTACCAAATGTGAAAGTTTGAAGCAAGATTAGCCAAGTTTGATTCTCTTTGCCATTTTGCACCAAGACTCTTTCAATTGTGAGTACACTAATTAATATAAGATAGTGACAGTCCAGTGTTAACACTGTGTGCTAAAACCTGAATATGGGTTCTTGAATGTACAATACATATTCTGTGTGAAAGGAGCATCAGCCAGACATTCACCTAAGCATGTTCACTGAAGTATCCTGCTAACAGCAGTCACTCTATAGGATCAAAGTGTGAAGAAGATGCACAAATTCTATGGCCACTGGTGCACCAATGGAAGACCGTGTTTCGGTGGGGGGAGTGTGATGATATGGAGCAGCATACAAGACCAATGTATATACTCTTGATGTTGATGTCATTTTCAAACCACTAGAAATTCTATATATTGTGTTCTTGTCTGTTGCAAAACAGATCTTTTCAACAGAGCACAATTAATAAGAGACCATACCAAGTCTGACAAGAGGGGGGGTCACATGATGAGAACGAAAGGTTAGGCTCTAGTAGCCATTTATGGTTTTAAAATAGCCCAGTTAACCATTGCTGAGGAGATTATCATGCAGGACAATAGACCTCCCAACACCAGAGTCTAAAGTATATGTGTGACTTATTTCAAAATGGTTTGGAAATGTTCTGTTTCCGGCATTGTCACAGCCGGACTGTCCCCGGGGTATTTCTGAACAGCCTGCACCTGAGGTCTGGTTCTGTGCACTTGGCTTGATTTGTTCTTTTTCTCTTGGCATGCTTTTGTGTTGCTTTGATTAGTTCCCCCTTTGCCGGCCTTTTGACCTGCCTTTCCTCGCCACTGGAGATTTCAAGATCAGACACTTCTTTAGTCTGAAGGTGGTACATGCTGCACAGGTGCTTATCCTACCATAATGGTTCCTCCGCTTTCTCCTTGGGTTTCTCCTGCCCGAGGCATTCACTTAGTAGTTTACTGCAAGGGGCCATCTCACAGATGTACTCCTGGATTTTGTTTTTCATCCAAAATAGAAGCTAAAACCCTTCAAAGTTCACTGTCGCCCTCCGTCTGCTGAGTTTTCAAGCCCATGATGCAGGGCTCAGGCAGAAACACTCCATCCACTGAGGAGATTTTTTTTCTTGATGTCAACAGCTTCCATCTTCTCCTGTGGTCAGGTGATTGTATCAGCAGAGTTTCTTGTTGCCAGCAGTGCATAAGTGTCGATGGCTCAGCCTTTAGTTTTCCCACACAGATGGCTCTCAAGGCTCTGCCTAACTTTCTTGTGGATACCTTGTTATGATATTTGTAAAGTACCATTCGACAGACGTGTTTCTCCATCTTTTTACTTGACTTTGAGAAAATGTATTAAGAAGATGAAAAAAGGCAAAAAATATTTGTCAAAGTAAGAAACATAATTAAACTAATTAAAGCTAAAATCTTGAACAAAAGGCACACTACTATTTAATTTAAATTTAGATTTGTTGGTTAAAACAAAAACCGAACAGTTTAAAATTGAAGCACTAATATGCATTGAAGACATAATTCTCACTAAAAGTCACATTTTTTCTTGATTTAATGTTGACATAGATTTACCTTTTTTGTTTATTTATTCCTTTTCATTTCTTTTCTTCTCTCTTTTTTGGCAGTATCCTAAAATTCAACAAAACATGTTATGGCTAAAAAATTTGTCTTTTAAGAAAGGAAAAACAAGAAAAAAGAACATATTTTTTTAAAAAAAAAAAGCTTTTTTTAAATGTCAGGATTCAGCATTTTTTTTTTTTTTTTTTTTTTTTTGCAAAATGTGTCCAAAATAACATTGGTTTCAATCTTGTAAAACCATATTTTAGCAAGGATATTCGTTCTCATATCACCACAGGCTGAAACCATTGACTGTACATAAGAACAAGCCCGAGTGAGTATGACGTCATTCAGGTTCCAACAAAAAGAAGTCAATTTAGTTGCCTTGCGATACAAACACTGACATGTTGCAGCTAGACAATGTCAGTAAGCAGTGATTGGTCCAAGTTGGTTTGAGTCACCATTTCTATGGCAACCATACATATAGATTATATTGAAAAAAAAGTATTAGAAAGAATGCATTAAAAAAACAGGTAGAGAAGTAAAAATGTTTTTTGTAATAGCTGTTTGTAATTCCGATGAAGTCTGGGATTTTAGTTCCCTGAAATTGCCAGGTACTTCCTGTTTGAAACATGAGGGGGGAGGAGTCAGTGCAGTCTGGTTCTTATTTACTGAACCAGCCAGTTACAGAGTAGGACAAGTATCAACGTGATAATATTTTTTCCACAACTAAAGGCAAACTAGGACAATACCTAATTTGCTTCAGTGGTTGAAAAAAAGAAACATTTGATTTTTCAAAGGTTTTATAAAAAAAAGCTAAATTGCTTTCTGCATGTGACTTCTATGTATGCATTGAGTTTTTTATTTTAAATGAAGCATCATTTAGTGAGTTTTTTTTCTTTAATTTCCATTCTTCTCGTTACGATCTGTTATGATGTCTGTTTTTTTCTTGACTTTCTATCAGCCGACACAATATGTATCCTGCTTTAAAACATTATCTAATTAAAATATGAAATGCATCAATAACCGTTCCCAAAAAATAACTGTAGTGAGTATAACCTTTTTCCCATCTGAAAGACAGCTGTGTTTTTTTTAGTTCTCTCCTTTCAAGCAATAAAAGAAAAAAGAGCAAATAAATATGAAAAGTCTCATCTCACCTTTGAAGTTATCTTTGTCACTAAACTCCAAAGTAAGTCAGGTCATTAAGAAATACCAAGCAGAGCTGAGAGCACAATCTGCAAGGACATGCTGCAAAACAAAAATAATTGATGTTGATTCGTATCAACTTTTCAATCACACTCTTTCAAACTTTATTCACTTTTAATAATGTGCATTTGCATTTGAGAATTAACTTTGCTTGTTACTGAAAGGAAAACACATTTCTTCCCATGCTGTCCAAGATGTCCAGCCTTTGAACCTTGGCGCTTGTGAGGTTATGCCACATGTAGATAGAGGGCTGATCTCTTGGTCAAAGAGTACATTTCTGCATTGGGTTTGTTTCAAGTTTATTTGTAGCAATGAAAGTATTTGAAAGTGAAATACATGCTTTCACATCACCAAGAGCTGCATTTTTTTTTTCTAATATAATATTCTCTCAAATGGGAAATAGTCTCAACTGCACTAACTCTAGTAATGTATCTGATTTTATTGCTCCATTATTTCACAATATGTCTTTCCAACTGTCCCTTTAAATGGCTGCATGCTGTGCAAACATTTGGAAAACAGATGTGAGGACTTCAGGGAGCTTTTTTTGTTTTCATTTTCCTTCTATTAACATTGGGTTTATTATTATCCCCTGATTTACCCAAGTTTTGTGGTCCTCTAAGGTCATGGCACTGATGGTGAAGAAATTACACCCACTGCTCAAGGGGATGGCACAAGTGTGTGATATAACCCGTCCATGATATCCTTAAGAAGAGAAGAAAAGAAAGGCGAGACTCATGCCAGAAGCTAAGGGGGCATCTAACAACAGTGCAGCAGCCCCTGCAGTGGCCACCATGCTGACTTTATTAGTTTAGCGTCATGAGCTTCTGTCCATGGAGAGTGTATATGGAAGGATGAAGGGGAAGTAATGCCTTGTTTGGGAGCATGTGTGTGGGAGGAGGAGGAAAGCATTTGGAAAGGTAGTGTTTTTGAAAGATGAAAAACAACTATCATGTCAATTTGCAATAATTTTATGTAGAAAAACATATTTGCTTGTGAGCTAATTTAATTTCTATGAACCAACTGTGTGCGCAGATGCTGGACATTCAGTGGGACTTGATTAAAACTGTTATTTTATTTTTATTTTATTGGCAGATTTTTGTAGCTGAGATGAATCACATTGTATGAGCTTTTTTGTGCATAAAATTAAGACATATAAACAACAGAAAGGAAATAAGAGTGTGACTTTTTTCTTCTTGGGCCGATTCAAGGTAAGTATTTAGGCAAATATTTTTTTTCCACAAAGGGCTCTGTAGAAACACTTTCTTCTTCGATGTGTTCATTTAAAAAAATATAATAAAAATAATGCTACTGATTATTTTAAAGACCCAGTTTGATCATCTTTTAATATATTTTAAAAGAATTTCCAGTGGTCTTTTATTTATGATGGCATTTTTAGCAACATAAAAAAAAAAATAATAATAATAATTTATAAAAATAATAATAAAAATCGGGTCATTTTCTAGAACATAGTTTCTGCAGAGCGGCAGTCGTTCATTAGAAATTTGCCTTTAATGTGTGGGCTGGACTGTTTGCGCACAGTATGCCCGCCCCCTTCTCATCATCCATCTGTTTATGTGCTCTCCTGCTAGATCACATGGCCTCACAACTCAACATTAGCAGTGGAAAAAAAATATCCTCCTATATCAGAGCCATACAGTCGTGCAGTTTTGGTCCTGATGTCTGTTCAGACGAGGAAAATGAAGATCTGTATGGATCTATTTGTCTGCAAATGGATGCATCAGAACAGTGTGGAACAAAGAGCTTGTGGCTTGCCGTAGCACGCCACTGCTACAAGCTTCTCCAATGGCATATTTTCGTCTTCTCCTGATTCACAATGATTTCAAAAAAGAAATATTTAAAAATTCAATGTTAATGTTCTTTTTCTTTACCCATGTCCTACATCCTGAGAAAGAAAAATCCCACAAGAGTATGTTAGAAACACAATTTTCATTGGAGTGAGTCTCAACTATCCACCGAAACAGAGAAGCAATCTGAATTGATGCCAAAAAACTGAAGTATTCAGCTGGCCATTTGTCTTCAGGTAAAAGTTCCATCTCTTTCAGGTTGAATTGGAGGGACTCCTTAACGTCACCTTCATCTTTAGCTCCCTACACAGATTTTCAATGGGAGCCAAGTCTGCACTTTTGGTTACCTTAAAACATTATTGGTTTTCTTTCTGCTTATCAGTTAACCACTGCACTACTTTTGCTTTGAGTTTTAGATTGTTGCACAACTGAAATGTCTTCTAGTGCCTAAGCTCTATTTCTCAGCAGATTGCCCATTACTGCTGTTGATATTCCTGTGTTGCTCTTTTCATTCAAGACTAATGCAAAACAGTTACAGTAATGTTACTTTATAATATGAATGTGTTTCTTACTTAATTGACTACAAAATAAAAACTCGCCCTGTTTGAGAGGATGGTGTTATCATGGTTAAAGGCCTCTCCCATTTTTCCTTTTTTTTCCTGAAATGTAAATACACAAAAGACATGATAGACCATTGTAGCCAAACAAAACCATTTTTGCATTATCATAACATAAAACCAGTCAGTTTTTTCTAAATGATAATTTGCAAGGGGCTGCATAGTTATGCAGTGTTTAATGCTCTTGCATTAACCAGGGCCCTGGTTTGAATCCCAGTAGTGACCTGTTTAGAGTTTGCATGTTCTCTTAGTGCCTTTGTAGGTTTTTTCCAGGCACCATCTCACAGTCCTTTGTGTTGATCTGTGTTTCTTTGTTGCCCCTATATGTACACGTGCATTGCCCTGCAACAGACTGGTGACTTCTTTGGGGTATACCTTGCTTTTGTCTAAGAACAGCTGGGGTAGCTCCAGCAACCCCATCAACCTGAAGGGATTCAGTGGGTTCTGAGGGTGGATGGATTGATGGACAATTTGTGAGGGCTGATCAGGCTGTAGTGCATTTCGTCTGGAGTAGTGGTCTCCTTCTTAGCCTGTGTCTGCGTGACCCGGCTCTCTGCAGTGTCCATTAGACTTTAAACTCCAAGTTTTCTAATTTAAAAAATATAAAAATAAATAAATAAATAAATAAATTGCTGCCACTGGAACTTAAAAGATTTAGCTATGACCTAATTGCCCTCTCCTGATTCATGAGCAGCCACAGTGACTACCTGCAGGTCCTCTGAGAGCTCCCTTTGTCTTCACCATGACTGTCCCAAACGCCACTGCAGAGAACTGCTGTTCTTCACCTGTTGAGTTGATTAAAACACCTGCTTCCAATTACTCTGGGTAATTGAGGATGATTTAGAACAGCTTGGACCATTTGGAATGGTGTGGAACTTTGGATTTTCTCACAGACTGTGACAGGGGGACATCACAAGGTGTATAATTCTGGACACTTTGTTCTTTAAATGTAAAAAATATATAAAAAAAGGCAGAAATGTTTCTTTTCACAATGATGGTTCTCTACATTGCTCAAAAGGTAATGCCTGTTTGATATTCTGTCAAAAAAACCACTTTGAGTAAAAGTAACTATATCTTAAACTTGATATGGGTATAAAGGAGTATAAATCATTAAGGGCTTGATTGAAGCCTCATTTCAGCAGCTTTTTGTTAAATTTCAGTTTTACATTCATTGTGCTTTGTGTCACTATTTATTTAATTGATAATCAGGGTCTTACTTTAGGTTTTTGTAGCACAATTCCACTGCATCAGATAATATCAGTATTAGCATTACAAACGAAACTGAGTAGTGCCACACACTTCCTTTTGCATTTCCAGGATCCACTGAGGGTCATGACAAGACACTGTCTCGATAAGAATGGCCTGGTCTCCTAGATTGCTTTGACACTGTCCATCTTTGGAAACATTGTCACAAACCAATAGCATTCCCCCAAAATGGCACTGGACAAAGCATCCTGTCAGACCTTAAACTGCTTTATAACAGGTTGAAGAGAACAACAAAGAGCCACAGGCATTTATCTGGATCCTGATGTAATTGAGCATCAACTCAACTCAAAGAATCCACTATGTGTGACCTTAGATTCAAACGCAAGTGGATCTTCCCAGTTGACCAGGTGCAGTGGCGGTCTTGAAAACAGGGCAAAAGGTGGGAAAGTGCCTCTAATGTTGTGGATGAAGTGTGAATTAAAGTGTGTGTGTGTGGGCAGGACTGGGCATGTCAATGTTCAACCTTGATTATCAAGTAACTTTCCAGGAAGAAAAACATTTGAAAAAAAAAAAAAATGGGAAAACTATAGCATACTGGCATGCCCCACATTTTTAAAGGGTCAGATTTGGTGAGGTAAAAATGTGTGAGGGCCATTTGGTCAGCCTGGAATCATTTGAAACATTATAATAACATTAAATGCAAGTAAACTATGACTACATTTTTTTTGCAATGGTATAATTTTCATTTCTATACAGAGAACACTCATAGATTGAAAATGCTATCCTGCCAATGTAGGTGTAACAATACCAAGGATGTTATTCCATAACACATCACTTATGATTATGCTTTTTTTTTAAATCTAAAATCAAAAATCCAGCAGTTGTTCATTAGAATTCCCCCTCTAAGTTGTGTAATTCCCATCATTCCTCTGTTTACAAGGTTACAGCTCCTCAAACCCCCAACCTAACATTGTCAGTACAATATATATGAATTTAATCTGCATTTTTATATATGTGTGTATATATATATATTTATATATATATATATGTGTGTATATATATATATATATATATGTGTGTGTGTGTGTATGTATGTATATATATATATATATATATATATATATATATATATATATATATATATATATGTATATGTGTGTGTGTGTGTGTGTGTGTGTGTGTATATATGTGTGTGTGTGTGTATATATATATATATATATATATATGTGTATATATATATATATATATATATATGTGTGTGTGTGTGTATATATATATATATATATATATATATATATACACAGATTTTTTAAATGAGTTAGGTTTACAACATCTTATGACATTTACTCCATCACAATTAAGATATTTTTTGAAAGTGCAGGTGGCCACATTTTAACTTCAGGACCGGATCTTGAGGGCTTTAGACATGACTGTACTAGACCAAGATAACCTATTCTTAGCATTAAACATCGTAATTAATAGTTTTTCTGCAACCTCACGGCAGTTTTTGAGTAATATTAAAGTTTTGGGATTTTTATTTCAAATGTTTGCAAAAGCTGCATACAATGAACAGTACTGATGGCAACAGCAGTAATAGTAAAGACCTTTACAGTTTCTCATCAGTCACCAAGGATATCTGTGAAAATTGTTGATCCATACTTCTTCCTGGGGGAGGAAGACGTGTGTTTCTTCACAGCAGCAGACTCAACTTCATTGCTTAAAAGTGAACACGAATCTGAGCTCAAGTTTTACACAACTTTTTTTTTTGCAAAAAATACAAAGCAGTCACACTCATTTGCAGTTTTTGCAGTGAATTAATTTAACAAAACTTGTTTTATGCTTTTGACAGTGGGTTAGATTTACCTACATACAGCATGCAAAAAAAAAAAAAAAAAATCAAATGCCTTGTTTCACATAAGCCTAAACCTGTGAAGCTAACCGTTAAGAAGCACAAAGCCAAAAGTTTGCTAAAAATGTTTGTTACAATAGGAATTTGATTACAGAAACACATTGTTTTAAGTATGTGACGTGTTTTAATATTACTATCATACAATAAAAAACACAGATTAAAAAAAAAAAAAAAACTGTGTTTGACTGTGTTTGAAGTGACACCTTAGGTGTGATTGCACTTCCAGGAGATGATTGACTCTGTTCAGGCACAGACACTTGCAAACAACAAATTCCAGCAAAGTGAACAAATCCAAAAGCTTCTCACTCAGAATTAAATTTGATATAAAACTTTATGAAGTCTCTTTTCAGTCATTGTCCATAACATTGTTTGCGGGGATCGGCGCTGACTGTCAAATCAATGCACGCAAAAGCAGAGGATATTAGCCAGTACAAATCCCCGAGGCAGAAACCAAAGGCTCCTCTTGTTCCCCTGTTGATCTCTCCCCGGTTGACATGTCCTGTTTTTCTCTTGCACTCATTCAAAGTCAAACAGGCCAATTTGTGCCATTTCCAAACGGAGACATGAATGTGGTCATTTGTGTAGAATTGTCTGGACCAGACTCATGGGGGCATGGCTTCCGGTGCATTCAGGCTGGTGCTTGATTGCTGTGCAGGGATTCATTGTTGATAGCTCCAGTATAATTTTATTTCAAAGGAAAAATAGTCACCAGCTCTGTAAGAACATGTTTGCACTTTTAATGACAAGGTTCACTGGAAATGTTCAGCAGCAAAACCAGCCATTTTCTTCAGTACGTGATTTTGTGTGGATTTATAATATAAAAAGTTGTGCTGTCAATCAGCTTAAAAAAATAATCAGATTAATGCTTTTGGGTTGTGATTAATCACAATGTTTTAATTGTTAAATTTTATATGACATAATGTGAATTTTGAACAAAAGAGGCCATTGTTGACATGTATAAAGTGTTAACTCAACAAGAGTAAGATCAGCAGAACTGCCCAGTAGTTCTGGTAAGCTCACCAACCACCACCAAGAATCTGAACTCGTTTCCCAGTTTATGCTTTGAGATTCATGGTTATTGATGATCTTAAGGGGTGGATAATTTTAAAAAGCAGAAAGATTAAATCGTTTTCTTAGTATTTTGTATGCACTTCACAAAAATTAATAGAACAGCTGCAAATTTAGGATTTTCTAAGTTTGCTGAGAAGCCTTGCAGGCAACACTTTTTCAGGAAATATTTAATGATCAGAACAATTCAAGTAATTTAGTTTATTGTTTTCAAATAATTATAGACTAATGTGACATTTGATTTGAAAAGAACTGATTTCAAAATAATAATGGAAATAGTAACATGAAATAGTACATGTACATGTACAAAACAAAAACACATTCTTCAGAGTATTTGTAGGCAGTGTGATAAACCCTGACTTATACAATAGATCTGTTTGTGATTCGGTGGTTATGACTTGTGCGGATGTGTAGTACAGTGCAGACTGTGGCAGATACCAGATGATGTTACGACCTCTGTCTGAGCTCCTGGTTTGTTTGCCCAATATGGTCATCTTCCTGCTGCAGCTCTCTCTCCACTCTGTCAATTACCTGGATTCATTGCACCTGCTCCTGCCTGCCTAAACACTCGGCTCTCTGTGTCACCAGTTTCAGTCTGTTTGGTTCAGTCTGCAGCATCCCTGCTATACTCTGCTACTTACAGCATTATTCTCTGCCCAGAAGCTCTCAGTAGTTTGGAGCTGAATCTGCCCTTTTGCCATTAATCTGTAAACCTCCTGCTGTTTTAACTTTCTTTCTCTCTCTCTCTCTCTTTCTTTCATTTTTTTTCTTTTTATTTTTTTTTACAAGCATTCCTGGAGGTGCCTCAGCCCAGATTGTACGAGGACTGACATGCTGCAATCTTCATGTTGTCATGCGGATTTTTCTCTCCTGCCAAAAAAAAAGGAGATTTTACTCTGCTTAAGAACTGGAGACCACTTCCTTTACTATGTACAGACTATAAGTTGATCTTGAAAGTGTTATCCAATAGGTTGAAGAAGTTTTTGGATCAAATCATTCAGTGACCAATCTTATAGTGTCCCTGATCTCACCAATTTGGGTAACCTCTTTGTTGTACGTGATTTGTTTGATATTTGTCAGTCCTATGGTGTTAATGTTGGGCTCTGGATCAGGAAACAGCCTTTGATTGAGTTTATCGTTCTTTTATATTTCTACTTTGAAAGCTACTGGTTTTGGGGAGGCTTTTGTTCGGCCATGCATACAGCCTATGTGCTGCTGAAGAAAGCTGGTAGCTTGGGCTGTGACAAGCATCCGTTTCTGGTCCAACATGCACAACTGGATGTGACGGGAGTTCCACCATTCTGTCAGTGTATCCTGCTTGCTTGGAGACTCTTGCTTTGCCAGAGAAGTGCTGTTTTAACCCCTGGACTGTGGCTGTTTGAGGAACCACTGTTTGGCAGTGGGCTAATCTCCTCACGAACATTGTCTTCTGCGACCATGGGCTTCTAACTGAAGGAGGTCGGCTGCATGAAGCTCGGACATCTCCTGAAGACACATATATCTGTGCTTGCTGCAGCTGCAGGTCTTCATTCCGTCAGGACATTGCTAAGGATAGCGGATGAGGTTTGCCTGTTTTTACCTGAGAACCTGCAACGTTTTGTGAGGGATTTTACAGTCACTTCACAGTGGTTTGATGGGATGGATCTTCCTTTCCCAGCCTTGCTGTCTCCCCATCCTGTGACAGGAGGACAGAAATAAACTGCTGTCATAGATGGGGTGCTTGGAGACTCTGGGAAAGAAGACCCTTTACCTTGTGTCCGTTAAGGTTTCAAACTCTCGTTCACATGCAGACGTTAGTGTGTCTTGGTGGGCTGGATTTTTTTTGGCACCGAGTCTTCCCCGAGGGATTGTTGGAGATCCGTGTACAAAGCTCCTGGTACGGGAGTTGGGTGCCCATTTTGTCTGGTTAGTGAATCAGTGGTTCATCTTTTTGCTGAATGTCAGCGTCTGACGAGTCTTTTTGCTTTTCTTCGGGTGTTGTTTGAGGGGTTTTGGCAACAGTTTACTTTGGTTTATTTTATTTACGGCCCCAAATACGAGGCTTGGAAAAAGAGTGTGCACATACTTATAAACTTCCTCTTAGCTGAAGCTAAGCTGGCTGTTTGGAGGTCCTGGAAAAACCAGATCCAGGAGACCGGGTCTGATGATGTCTTATTTCTCTTTAAGAAACATTTGGCAGCCCGGTTGGGAAAAGAGTTCTGTTTCTACAAACTTACTGCTTCAATTGATGCTTTTGTTAAAATTTGGACTGTTAGAAATGTGTTATGCTCTGTCAGAGGAGACTTGTTGGTGCTGAATTGTTGAGTTAAGATTGTTTTTTTTCTCTAGCTTTCCGAACTCATTCCCTGTCCATGTAGTTTCTAACTTGTAAAGTGCTGCTCAGTTATTAAAGGTTTTACAACTCAAACTATTTCTTTCTGTCTTTCTTTTTTCCTTTCTTTTTTCCAAGACATTCCCCCTGTCACTTTTGATTTTTGATTATCTTACCGGATGTACTTTCTGACAATGAGATTTTGATATTGTATTGGATCTTTCTGTCAGATTTACCCCACTGTTGAAGGTAATCTGTATTTCTCTCTCCTGCCTGTTCCAACTCTTTGCTCCTTTTTTTGGAGACCAGAATTGCATATCAGGACTGGAACTTCTCTCAATATTTGGAAAGATTTTAGAGTTATTAACTTCCTGATTTGTACTCGTCTGGAAGTTGAATTGTCCTAACAAACTACCTTCTGTGTTTTAATTCCCAGCTGCTCTACTATACAAATTAGACTGAATCTGGCACCAATAAACAAGTAAAAGAAATTTATATTCATATGTGTGTATTTATTTATTGGTGGTGTTACAATGAATCGATGTCCTTATATTCCAGCCACACTGATATGTCTGAGGCAAGTTGTTGATTGAATCGACCATTATTAATCTGTTTCAAAATGAAATAAATTGGTTATTGATTGAAAAATACCATTTGGATTTAGGCACAGTAGGTTTATGGCATAAAAATCAACAATCACAGTAAACACAGCGGCACTTTGAATTATGTAAAGACGCGACCATACAGTGTGGTATGATGTTCTAATAAGGTTTCATTTTGTATCATTTTGATTAAGAAAAACAACAGTGGACTGAACTTTATGAAGCTAAAATGTAAATGGATTTAATTTTCACTTGATTATCTTGCAGTAAATACAAGGGATCTGGACAACTTCACCTGCACTGTTCAGTTTTCAGGTATTTATCTCTGAGTCACACTGGTTGAAGGTTTGGCTAAAGAGGTCAGTGTTTGATTGTTCCAAATGAACCGGAATCAACTGAATCTTATTGTCAGCCACAAATTATAATGGGAATCATTGACCTTGGCCTGAAATTCAGTCACATTCTCCAGTTTCGTCTGCGCTCCTGATAAGTTTATCAGAGCATCAAAGGCTGAAATTTTCAGCTGCTTTGTTTGCATTTCCTCTAACTCTGTCAGAATTTAGATTTTTTGTTACCACCAAATATGGAATGCTATTTGGAGTAATTCTTCACATGAGCAACATCAAGAGAGTGCTGCTGTGATGTTGATGTTTACAAAATGTGCAGAGCAAAAAATCTTAAAATAAATTGAAATTCATTGAAATGAATATTGAATACTTGCCAATATTTCTTGCACTTCTTGATTTTTGTTCTTGGAGTGTGGATTTGACCTTAATGTTGTGTGTATCTGTTTTGCACATTGATCAGTTAAAAAACAGATAAAAAAACAGCGATGTCCGACAGGATTTTGTTGTTGTCAGGCACAGCTAATTGTGTAAACAATGCTGCAGCGGATCATTGTAGACCCAGAAATGGTGGAAAACAACCCAAAAGGGAGTAGCAGACTCCCACTCCACTCATTAGGTATAACAAACATGTCTGTAAAATTGGTTGATTTTTTTATAACAAAACAAAAAAAGCTAAGCTAACTCTAAGTTAACATAGGCTAACTGGCAGCTGAATGTTTTGGTAGTAAAAAGCTAAAAAAAACAAACAAAAAAAAAATCAAAATTGAAAAAGACAGTAGGATCAGAATACCCAACTTTCTTTTCATTAATTCCATCTATTTTCTTAGCTGCTATTCCTTTTGGGGTCACAGTACTGCCAGAGGGTACATCTGGACAGGTCCAAGGGCTGAAGAGGGCTCACCCGTCTTGCCTGTCATAGGAAACAACTGCCCGGCCAAGCAAGGATCCCCCTCTCTAAAATGCTGCTGCTGGCCGGTGTTGTGCAAAGGTACGTTTCCCCTTCCAGAACGATGCCTAAGCCTGGGGAAGCAAATTCTGGCTGAAGGGAAATGTACCTTGGCACAACACTGGCACCGGAGAGCAGCAGCAGAGAAACGGGGATCCCTCCACCGCTTGCTCGGGCGTTCATTTTCTGTTAATACCCTTTTTTTTTTTTCAGCAGAGCTACGGCATCAAGATAGTTTTCCTGCCATTGGATCAATAACATTCCAAAAATTTTAATTCTATTGTAGTTAAATTAATAAGTCGCAATGTACATGCTCTCAGTTGAATCGATGCTTCAGGACTCGATGTGTATGCCTGTGATCATGTGACGTGTTTTTGACAGTTTGTTAACAGGAGAAATCCATATTCAAGACAAGAAACATTCTTATTCAAAACAAAGAAAAATCATATTCAAAACAGATTTGTCAAATGTAAAACTAAATGTCTCATTATATTTATCTGCAAAAGTTGTGCACAAAGTATTCATTTGTGTACAACTTTATGTATACAACTTTGTCTTTATGAATACATTCCTTTTTGAAAGTTATTTTGCCCCATATGTGACCCCACAGCAGCATAGCCAACATGTTCAGACCACACTGGTTTAGGTCATTAAATGACTATTTTTGCCCTGAAAGACATCTAAAGAGGATAGATGCACATCGTCTTTATTCTGTGACAGCTGCTTTATCATTGGTTTAACAGGGTTGTTTGCAGCTTTTGACAAAAAAAAAAAAAAAAAAAAAAAAAAAAAAAAGCAGTATTCTTGAATAAGCCATCACAAATTTGTTTGAATGCAAACATTTCTGTGAAGTATTGATTCAGTTTTAATTTATGAGGTCGTTTTTCTCTTTTGAACATCTGGATTGAAATGCAATCAAACTGTCTTTAAAACGCGTCAGCTTAAAACAAGGACAGAAATTTGTTAGGCTAGTTTTGGAAAAGAAATAACATGAATGAAACAGGGAAACGTTTGCCAAAAAATGAACAGTTTGTAAAGTATTGAGCCAGCCTATACGGTATGATTGATTACAGTATTTATACAGTATACAGTATGTATGATTATACAGTATAGCAGAATGCTACTGCTGTCAGCTATTGCTTTCATTAAAATAAGCATTTACTCTGCTGTTCGTAAAAATGTCTTTCGAATCAAAAATGCAGATTTCATCTCAGAAAATGTTTCACTGTTATTTTCAAATTGGTTAAAAATGACTCTTTGTTAAAAATTCATGAAATATGTATTTAATCATGAAAATTGTCATTTTTTTGTAAAATACAGACAGACTATAAAATTCAATGTAAAGGAAGTCATAGCAGTAATTTAAATGTGTTAATGTTTGATGAATCTGTTTTATCTTGATCTCCAACAAGAATACGCATCACTGAACATGGATTGTTTCTGCTATTCCCTGATACAAGAAAAAAGTATCAGTTCTTGTTATTGAAAAAACAAAAATGGTTATTAAATGTTCATCTTGTTGCTCAGATAAGTTCTGATTGTGATTTGGAGACCAGAGCAAACAAGATCATCCTCTCCGTTTTTTAATGAAAAATGTTGCAATCAAATACTTTTGAATTCATTAAATGATTAAATGTTGTAATCAGCAATGTGTTTTAAAAATGAATAATCACAGATTATTAGTAATTAAACATCTTTAACAGCTGCCCAGCACTAGTATGTAAAAAAATAAAATAAGAAAATTTTGGAAAATGCATATTTTCCTACTTTGATGCTGCAGCTGCTTGTTTGCAAAAGTTGTCACTTACTAGAGGAGTGAAGTAAGTTGCAAGCGCTGATGCTGATTATCAGATGCTACTTTATGTGCAAGTGTAACTTGCTATGAATAACTTAAAGATAACAGACTTAAAAATATAACATTTTTTTTTTAAATTTAAGACTTGTAGTAATTTAACAATCAGAAATCCTTTGTTAGATAATGGGAGTTATCCAGTGGTGTATCTAGAGCATTTTTTCTTTTTTTTTTTTTTTTTTTTTTTTTTTTTTTTTTTTTTTTTTTTTTTTTGGGGGGGGGGGGGGGTCTTTGGACGTCCAGCAAAACAGGTCTTTTAAACAATTTAATTTTTGTTATTATTGCTATAGATCTTAATATTAAAACAGCAATTCTTTTAGCAAATGTGTTTTTATTAATGTAAAGCAGCATTAAAAAAAATTGTAGATATAATGTAAAGTCCGGATTCGGTGACATTCACAATACAGGGGTGAAGTAAATCATTTGAGAAGGTCAAGATTTCATTTAAAAATGTTACTTTTGCAATGCTTAAAGAAGCTTGTATTGATAATCCCTAGAGGTATCCTATCGTCAAAGTTCTGTGAAAAGAGGAAATTCTTTTCTGTTGTGATGACAATGAGATGAAGCCAAAAGTAGAAAGAGAGAAAATTAGACAATTGACTGTGTCCAGCTCTTTGTGCATCGAAGTTCTCAAGTCAAAAGCAAACTGATGAAAATGTGTTACGTTTCTCTTGTTTCCCTCTGCTGGCCTGCATTAGAATGTACTTCAGTTATTTTTTTTTCTCTCTATTTTGGAAAGACACATAACACAAAACCCGTGTGCAAATAATGATCTAACAAAAGAAAAAGCTGACAGGCAGGGTTCCACTTCAGAAATGTCTCTTCTGTTATGGCCTGAAGACATTTTTGAGTGAAACTTTAGCTTGACCTGATTTATCTGTGTGAGGAACAAGAGAAGTACCCACAGTCACTCTTGAAAGTGACCTCTTTCCTCTCCTACTCCTTTTTTTTAATGATTTTCTTGTGAAATATGTTCTTGTCCCTCGTCTCGGGTAGGACAGAAGTCTGTGTGTAGGGTCAAACATAAAGCCACACCTGTGTAGTTGGGAAAGATGCACTGTCTTTCTGGGGGCACTTAAGCAGGCCAAGTTACTGGGCTAACGGTCGTACAGCTTCTAACACCCCTGTGAGATAATGGTCTGAAGTGTCACAGAGGCCATCACAGAATACAAGAGACAAATCCTGACCTCAAAGTTATCTTTTCATCCAAACCTGTGCACAAAACGATTCCACAAACTTTGCTTTGACAAATTGAGGGATGGTCTATCTTCAGCCAGTAAGTCATTCAATATTCTGCGACTGACAATGATCCAGACAGTTGACCTTTTACAGGGCTTAAATCTTAGAGGGTCCATAGAGTGTTTTGTGACACCAAGAAAGATGGGATGAATTACAATTTGAATTTTATCAGCAGGGTCAGAAATTTGATTTTTTGGGGGGGTTCAAAGAAGCTTCTGAGAATGTCCATGAAATAAAACATGAATGGATGCTGCATGTCCCTTGACAACTGCATTTTTTTAAACAAAATATTAATTAGCCTCTTTAGTTTTAACTTGTGGGAAAACTAGGTCACATGTGATGGTTTTCTTCTTTTCAAACGTATAAGTATTTATTTGTGTGTATTTTTACCACATATTCTCAACATAGTCTATTTATCTTTGCATGCGGTGAATGAATTTGTGGGTAATAAAATGACCGTTCTTGACGGGAACCATGGACATACCTAAATTTTGCAAAAAATATTTTTCAGCTGAAACTGATTGGATTTATTTATGTATATTTTTGCAAATTGAGCAAATCCCATCTCAGAAAAAGAGTGGGGGGTCAGACACTGACTTACTTAAAGTATCTGAATGATTAATAGAAATTAGTCTGTGATTGTGCAAAGCAACCCAATCAAACAAATAGTTTAGAACTTTGGTCAACTTTGCTATCAATTTAACATCTTCATATGGTTAATCCAATTCAGATGAAGGAGCTTGTCATTGATGTAAAAGCTCAAATAAAACAAAAATGATCAACCATCCAACGGTAGAGTGTTACAGAGTAGAATTTCCCCTTTCAGCATGCAGTTGCATTTGTTTTTATTCTTTTCCTCAAAAAAGCACGTTAGTTGCAATTCCTAAGTTGCATTGGCAGAGAAATGTACTTTTTTTTTTTTTTTTCAAAATTATTGTTACTTCGTTTGTTAGTAAAGACGTTTCAATTTATTGCTGCTAAAATGTTGCATAGGAATTCGATAATCATTAGATTACAGATGAAAGTTTGGTAAAGGAGGCACGGCTGTGCAGTTGTGTAAGCACTTCTGTCTTTTTCTCTTCTTTTATGCAAATTGGTTTTGTTTATTGAATTGAGTGGCTGTTCTATCTCCTGCAGGGCATCCACAAAGCTAATACCATATCTTTAATTTAGTTAAAGCTGAAACCAATTTCTCCACTTTGATGCAGAGCAGGCAGAGAAAAAAAAAACAAACAAGCAAACAAAAAGAAAGAACACACAAAAAAAAAACACACTCACAAACCTATTTACACACCGACAGAAACCAGAAGAGAGGACAACGAATGCAAGTAAACTCCTTCTATGCCACAGTCAGTCCAAACTGAGCAATGTAAACATGGAACCGGTGAAAGCCTAAAGTTATATTAATAAAGTGTGAATCTGTGATGTGATGAGAGCTCGAGGACTGCCTAAATTCAGCTTTAACTTTGCACTCGTGCGGGCCGAGATGTTTCTCACCAATTTGCAAGTTAGGTTTCAAGGAACTACAATCCAACACAAAACGAATGTCAAGCTCCTAAGAATGACTCACCAGTATTAATAAACATGAATTCATTAAAGTCCCACCAGGATCATATTTTGATCTATAGTAAAAGCGTTCCCAGTGGTCTTTTAATTTCGATTGTCGTTTTTATCCAAAATGTAAGAACCTGTGTTATTTTCTAGGATACAGTTTCTGTAGAGTGTAGAGTTCATTCAAAATTTACCTCTGAGTGGTGGGTGGTACCTCACATGCTTCCCATCATCCATCTCTTTACATGCTTCTCCGATGGCTTACAGCCCCTCACACCCCCAACCTAACATTACAGGTGCAGCAAAAATGGTGATCAAAATCGAAACGATCCAGCTGTCCAACTTTGAGCCAGCTCGAAAGAGGAACACAAAGAGGGATCTATTTATTTACAAGTGGGTGCATCAGAATAGAGTGGAGGAAGTGCAGGAAGCTTGTGACTTGACATTTTAGATTGTACGTCACGACATCAAGCCTTTTTAAATGGGTACTTCTGATTCACAACGAATTGAACAAAGAATTACATAAAACTGCAATCTTTAGTTTAATTTTCTATATATATGTCCCCCATCATCAGAAAAGTGCCACAAAAACATGATATCGTTCAAACCATCATTTTCATTGGATTGGGTCTTTAAGAAAATAGTTGATGCAACTGGGGGTAAACAGTCTCCACTTATTTTAGCAGAGAAAATATGGGATTTCAAACAGGACTGGGCGTGTCCACAATGGCATGGTGTTATAGATGGATGGAAACGCAACAAAACATTTGCAACTGATAAAGAGTGTTAAAATTACTAAAACAATAATGATGATAATCCTCCAACATTTTCTTGCTTGTTGCTCTATTACTACCCCCCTAATCATCCTCCTATTTCCTTAACATCCTTCTAACCCTTTTTCTTTGGTACCCCCTCCCTAACATCCTTCTCTCTCTTCTTCTTTTCCATTCGGTCCAACAAGAAAGATCACAAATATAACCAATATCAATAAAGTTTAGCCTAAATTACAAAAGGGGTTTATAAAAATGCATACCTTGTATCAGAACCTTTAACTACCTTAACAGCCTGTTCTAACTTTAAAATCTGTCCAACACAAGAGGCTTTCGGCTCGTATCTGTTTGCTCAGCCACTGGACAGGACAAGTTAAAAAAGATACTAAAGAGAAATTACGAATTTTTAAAAAAAAGGACATTTACCTTGTTTAAAGTATAGAAATGTAAATAATGCTCTTCTTGTGTGAAATACATTCTGGCAAAGGCTTCATTCTTCCGCTTTTTCATTTGTCAACCCAATTTATTGTGCTCCTAATTAGTTCTTTTATAACATAGATATGAAATCCCAACACTCGTGCTATTGCCTAGCTCAATAATGACTCAAAACAATTACAAAGGCAATTTTATACTCAAGTGAATACGTTTTGCTCATTTTATTTTATTTTTTAATTTAGCAAGACAAGGAGAGTTTCTGTCTCTGCTTGATCGTCACTTTTTAATTATGTTTTAATGTTAACAATTAGTACAAGTGGAGTCAGCATAACCTGATTAGAACCACTCAGAAACAAAGCATGTTTTTTAATATGTTGTAATAAATGTCATACTAGTAATTGCTGGTTAAACAAAAAAAAAAAAAAACATAAATTAAGGCTTTACTTTTTTAAGACACTCATGTCATCTTTCTTTTAACTTGACAAAACTTTTTATCAAGTTGTCTGAAACACGTTTACACACATGGAGTGTGAGCCCCTGAGTGTGAGCTGAAAAACTCTCACTGCTGCTGCGAGCTCTTGAATTTCATGTTACATTAGTATTTAAGAAGATCCGAATATCTTCCTGTCTAAAATGTTGGTGGCATTTCAGCAAGTGAGCGTTGACACATGTTTTTTCCTACAACATGGTACTGTACTGGACATGGTCCTTATTTGTGACTGCTTTGAAACAATGAGTTATCATGCAAATCAATGCTGACAGACATCAATCCTTCGTTACCCCAGAGAATACTTCCAGTCTATTTTTATGGTGCTTATATTGTCTGATTAAGCTAAAAGCTGCTGTCAGTATCATCACTGGTTGGAATTTTTCATCGGATAACTTTATATTTGTTGCTAACAAGCAGTGCGTAATTCATAGCACTTTTAGAAAATCGTTTTCTGTTGCATCCAGTGGGCTTCTGTTGCTTTTTGTCTTTCAATTACTCCAAATGATTTTACAAAGAAAAAAATTGCTTTTTTTTTTTTTTTATTTCTTTGTCAGCTCTTCTCCTTTCTTTATACAGTATTTCTGCAGACAACAATCTATGCATTTATACGATCCTCAGTCTGCCTAAAGCACCACTGGGACACACTGTGGTGCCATAGCCTTTCCAAATAAAAATTAGCAGTATTCGACAGCTGAAAGTCATGTGTTGTTTCAAAAATAGTAAGAAAAAGTCGATTAACTATGGACGACAGACAGATCATTACAAAACTGGAAAAAGCATTGTTTTCTTGCATACAAATTGCCAAGAACATCAATGAGTCAGTGACAACATTTTCCTATACCATCTTCAGAACGGGGGGGTCTGACAGGAAGAAGCTTGGCTAAATTCAAGGAGAAGTTCCTTAGAGTTAACACTTGAATGATAGGCAGCTCACGGGACAACAGCTTTAAGCACAGCTTCATTTTGGTTATTGTAAGTCTCACTTAGAACTGTGAAGAGACAACTTCCAGCTGCAAGGCTGACAGGATGAACAATTAAGCATTGCCAAGATGACAGAAGAGGACAAACACCACCATTGGTTTTCTGTTAGCAGTCATGGATTGATGAATCCAAAAGTGAAATCATCGGTCCATCCCACAGAGTCTTTGTGTGCGGCCTGAAAGGCGATAGGATGGCTTTACAGACATCAACTGTCTGAAATGGAAGAGGAAGCGTGATAGTGTGTGGCTGTTTAGCCGGATGCATTGGCAATTTGTGTGACATGAACCACTGTCGTTACTACAGAGGTATGCGGCAAACTGGTCAGTGGCTTTTTTACTTAGAACAAGTCAAAATGAACAAAATCGATAAAAAACACAAAGGTTTATTAGATATGTCAGGAAAATAGAACATACAGTTATAATACGTGTGGTAAATGTATCACGAAGTATTTGCAAGGACAATGTAAGTTACACGAGCTGTTGGCGTGCAGATGATGCTTGCACTGGGTATTCACATAATTATGCACCCAGGATGCCCACGCAAACTAAACTCTGATTTCTAACAGTCAGGCTTCAAGGACAGGGTTTGTAGGAGTTGAAAAAATGAAGAATACGTACAACGTGCCTGCTTCTCTTCTCACCCAATTTACCCTTGCTTAACCTTACGTGTTGTTGAAGTGTTTGCTACACCCTGTCACTCACAGCGTGCCTGCAAAAAAAAAAAAAAAAATGTGCATGATCATTTTTTTGGACTGAGTGGTCCACGACCTTAAAATGTTTGTCACCTGCATGACCTGTACCGGTTTGCTCCTTTTTCACCCACAGACGGCCCTTTTACCACCGTGAGGAAAGTTGTGACTAAAGCACAAACCAGAACTACTTCAGGACATAAAAACAAGACGACAACCTCTAAAACCTCTAAAAGTCTCCGGACTTGAAACCCTTTGAGCTGCTTTGGAACTGGAAGAGAAGCAAACTGTAAGTGACAAACAATAATGGAAACTTTTGCAGGACACTTTGACAACACTTTCTGAAAACATTTCTACTGCAGAAAAAAAATGCCACATCTGTATTCAGCTGTTATATTTGTGAAAGGTGGTCACTTGGATGAATATAAAATGTGTGAAAAACATTTTGGTCAATACGTTTCATTTCAGGATTTTCTTTTGTATCTTCTGCTGCCCATTTGTTTTATCCTTTTGTTTTAGAGTGCAACAAGACAATGTAGTTTGAAATAAAAAAAATAAAAATAAAATCTGGATGCATCCTCAATGGACCAGCTTGAAAATCTTTTATTAGTAAAGCTGGTCCCACAATATCATGACAGAGTTCAGAAGCCCTTAAACTTGGGCTGATCTAGACAACACTTTTTAAGATGCTAGTTTCTTTGTTCTTTTGTCCATTTTGTTTTCTTATTGCTTATCATTGCCCTGCTTGAAACTATTTGAAAGTTTAATTTTTGTTGCAGATGTTAACACTGATGTTTGTTGAGTTCGTTTTGTATCACTGCCAGCGGACGAACTTTGTGCCGTCTTTGTCCTCCTGCACAACAGTTGTGCATCAGAGCCTCACAATCCTCTTTGGACTGCTTCAAAGGTTTCGTTTTGCTTATGCCTGAGACAAATGACCAAAAAGAAGGCAATGTTTTCTGTTTTGTTTCCTCTTTATTTCAACAGTTTAAACAAACTTCAAAGCTTCTTCTGATTACAACCCAGCTCTGTATAATTATTAAATTAGATTAGCAGCTCTATGAGGAAAATAATGCAACAACTCTATGAAAACTCTTAGTTCATTACTTTTTTTAAATGACTTGGTTAAGTTGTTTTTAAAAATGGTTAAAATGTTTTCTTATTTTGATGTTTTTTTTGTACAAAGATTCAAAACTTTTCAGTGGTGTTGGAACACATGAGCTATAACAGGTTGAGGGAATTCCTCATTGGATGTTGTCATTTTTCTTTTACTCAGCAACCTCTATTTTCTGTACAGTGTCACTGTACAGAAGAGCACAGTGTCAGCAGTGAAGTGCGCTCTACTAACAAAACTGCACACCCACCAGTCCGCCCACCAATCCATCTCATCCATCCATCCGTTCAGCTATACAATATATGTCATGATCCAAAACGAAAGAAAAATACGTCTTACCTCACCACGTGTAGCACCTGTCTTATTCTGCTGGGATAAATCAAAATAAAGTGCTGGTTTATTTCAAATCTATGATTTTTGACAAACCTTTACATACAAAAATGTAACTTTTTTTTCTCCTTCTGTAAAAATTTTAATAACACTCTTACAAATGTTTTTTTAACTATTTTATACTTTTATTTGTATTTTTGAAATGCTTTTTCTCAGCTATTGTCCTCCTTATTTTCCTAAAATCCAATATTCTGTCTACATTTGTGATTAACAGTCAGATTTTTTTTTTAACCCACAAGATATTCTTCTCAGATAAAAGCAGGTTGAGATATATATTCACTGAATGTTGCATAGATCACAAATGTGTCCATAAGACATGAATGAATTGAGGAAATACTACAATGAAAGAAAATAAACTGGAAAATATGAAAATAAAAAAATAAAAATGTTCTATAATACAAATTTGACAACTTTGTCACACCGATGCATCAATAAAAATATGTTCTTTTAATACAAGAGTGTACAGAACAAAAAGAACCACAACCACTGCTGATATCCCTTCTTTTGTAAAAATCACAGTGAAAAAATTAACAAACTAAATCTTTAGAAAAGTTTGACAGTAAAAAATGAACAATAAATATCGCTCTGTTTATAAAACTGAATCCAGTGATCCTGCTACCTTGTAAAATTAAACAATGAAACAAACTGAAAATACACTTTCATTTTCAAGGTTGAGCCTTCCTACCAAGTCTGTCTTCATCAGCCACTATCACTGATCCATCTGCTTTATTTAATCATTTCAAATCTCCACTTCCTCTTTAGTGTGTCCATAAACGTCCCCCCTCATTCTGTGTGTTCTCGATATTTGTTATTTTCTAACCAGGAATACATTTTGGGTGTGACTAGAAGATTAAGTGCTACAATTTTAATTCCATCACGGAAATGTTCTTCCTTCTTTTCAATAAGAACAATGCTTTCAGTGGCCCGTTTGATTTATCACAGTTCATTCAGACTCAGCCAATTTTCATTTGGCTGACACAAGTGTGCTGCTGGTCAGCTTGTGTACCAACATCCATTTTTTGCTGATGTTTGTGTCCAAACCATAAATTCTGGGCATTGTTAGTATTCCTCTCAGGTGTTTTAAATGGCTGTCCTACACACTCAGTTGGAAGAGATCAAAACTTTAATTTGAGTTCATTTTCTCAAACAACTTGGAGAATACTTATACCTAAGAGGTAAAGAATATTTGGAAAAAACGTATCAATTCTTTAGTCTTTCAGTTTTTTTCCAATTAAAAGTCTACCTAAACCCATGTACAGTATATGCACATTTCAAGCTTCTGCATTCAAAACTATTGTGTTCACCTGTAGCTACACATATTTCTATGATCATTTTTGGGCTCTACAAACAAAATGTGCAATTGGTTGCCACGCATTGAAAATTAGACCAGGTCAAAACTTTGAGCAATCGGGAGCTCGGACACTATAGATGGTGTCCCTTTTATTTCATGGACGTGCCGACCGTTTAAAATATTGATCATGCAGGGAAAATTAATAATTGTGGTTTGGGCCTGGCTGGTATCATATGACATCAAGTCTTAATATATTGGAAAAGAGCTGCGAAAGAACAAAATCTGGAGCAAGATTTGCAAGATCACACGCATCACATGGCCGGTGTGTTCATGGCTCAAAGCGCCAGCCAGTGATAAAAATTTTTATAGACTTGAGTTTATTGTCAGCTCTCTGTAAATTAACATTATTCACAAAAATAATTTACAGAGGACCAGTACGCATACACAGCTTGTAAAACAGCTAAATATGTTTTTTATTCAGTAGGTATTAATTCCAAAAGATATTCGCTTCTCCCACTGTCATATATATGTATAAATATATATATATGTAATTCTTTTCATTGGAAACCATAACCATGGAAACTGTAGTTGAGAATCAACACTTAAGCGGGTCAGAACATAGCCAGCTGGATGAAGATTAAGGCAGAATTCAAGGACTTGAGATGTTTTTCTTCTAATATCAGTAGCTGTGGGAAAAACATTAAATAGCAGTTAACATTTAGAGGCGATATCTATGAATACTTTAAAAACAAAAGGCTTGTTTTGCATAGACATGGATTGTTCCTTTCATCAGATATTGCAGTTTCAGAAATGTGTTAATTTGTGAAGACATTTAGATTGACTGAAATTAATTCAAAGCAAAAATTATTAAGTTTTGTTTTAAGGATTTTCAATTAACAGCTTCAGTAATAGCTTTGCAGCAGAACACATCTTTTTCTAGGTTAGCTAGTATAAGCAGGGTTAAAAGTAGTTGTATTTATGCTGATACAATAACACATTATGTCAATGGAAACCTTTTTATAGCAGTAAATGCAGATTAGGGGTGTAATAATTAATAATGATTAATGATGAATTGATTTATCCAACCAGATTGATCTGTCTGAGGCAAGTTGTTAATTGAACAGAATTGAACTGAACCATTATAAAATAATTTCGAACTGAAATAAATTGATGATAATTATTCATGAAAAATACCATTTGGTTTGAGACGCAGTATGTTAACTCTGTTCACAGCAACTCTACAGGTTATAAAGTTGCTGTAACATTGTTAATAAAGTGTGACTGACTGAAAGACTTATCTTTGACTCTTTTTTTCTTGTGTAATGCACCTTATAGTTCAGTGCACCTTCTACATGACAGTAGTTCAGAAATAGACCATTGATTTGCGCCTTATAAACTGATGCACCCTAGAGTTCAGAAAACATGATGCTGCTTTACACCCTCTTTTGTGACTATTTAATGCAACATTTCCATTAAGACTCAATGTTTCAGGGTCATGAAAGTATTATAAAAGTCACATTTTACAAGATGGAATAAAAGGTAAACTTTGGATTTAGTCACCTTCAAACCTAAAGAAAAGTGTTTTTTGGCATTAATGTCTTCGCCATGTAATCCTCTTTGAAACAGAGGAGAGAAGTGAGAGCATCTCCTCAAAGTCAAACTAATCCCACTGGGATTTTTCTTAAAACCTGGCAGAATTCTAGCAAACTTGGACTAACTTGAAGTCTGAATTATTCTCCAAACAAATAGAAAGAAGAGGAAAAGCATATTCAGCAGAGTAAGCTCAACTCATGTCTTCAAGTCATCCAGCTCAGTCAAATCCAGATGAAAGTCACAAGTGCTCCCTGATTTTGGCAAATGCTGTCCACACACTTCCTGCAATAAATCTACCACACTGCTTGGTCCAAGCAGCACATACAGTATGAACTCCAGAAGGTAGGTTCACATTTCTAGAAAATAATAATAATGGAAAAAAAAACTGCCTGCATAATCATTTAGTTTGGCTTAGTGCTTATTGTGTGCCATAGGCATGCTATTAGGCAAATATCATCAGCTCTTGGTGCCCTCTCCACCAAGCACAGAGCATTGCGGCAGGCAAGGCCACAGGCCAAGCAAATATTGTCCATCTAACAAATTCATTTGAATTATATAATAAATTGTGCATGAGCCAGCCGAGCCGCCTAGCATATAAATTTGACAAGCAGACAGACAAATCGTGGCCCCTAGAGATGAAATCTGCTGTCACCCCACAGCTCACTTTCAGCTTCTTAATGAACATGTTTTCCTTTTCTCTTCATTTTGTAATTGTGAACATAACTTTGTTTTTTTTCTTCTGTCTGACTACCGCGTTAGTCACATTAATAATTGAAAGCATTTTATTGAGAAATAAATAATTGGAGTGGAAAAATCCCTCTGTTGGATAGACAGAGAGTGCATTATCAGCATACTGTCTTGGAGGATTGAAATTACCTCATTCTTAGATTCCTGTGTGGGGTGTGGAGAGATAGAAGCGCAACTTCTCTGTCTTTCTCCGCTTCACTGGCTCAAGTTAACGGCTATGGAGACCAGCTCTTTTTGAAATCACCCCAGTGGTCCTGCAAGACTACCGATACTGGGGATTCTCTTGATTTAGGAGCTGGCAGACAGAGTGGAGACAGTCAGGCCTCACTGTTCTTCGTAAGCCGTGACCACACGGTGGATAACAATGGGAAGACTGGGTGGTTAAAGGGCTCACGATGTATCGATTTAATAACTTGATGCATTTCAAACGGATCAGCTAATAAGCAAAAGCAGTTTTCTTCCTCTGCACATTGCAGTTTAGGCTATTAAGGACAGACATGATAAGCTTCATTTTACAAGGTGTTTGAGATGTGTTTTTTTGAGTATATTACAATTATCATTTACTTGGTTGATGCAGTGTCCCTGAGTGAATTTAAATGTTGTGCACTTAATATGTGTAAGAAAACATATCAACACACTGGCATTTACTTTTAAAAATAATGTCTTACAAGCACCACTAATATGCATGCAGGATAATATGGAGAGATTGTTGTTAGAATTGTACTATTTTTGGTTTCATTTTAGTTATGTTTCCTTGGTTTTTTGTCATATTTTGTGTGTTTCACCCTGTTAGTCAAACCAGACTTGCATTGATAATCATCCACAGTTGTCTTCATTTAGCTAATTGGCCTGAAGTGTCTGGTTTTCAGTTCTTCCCTGTCAGGTCATCTACTATGTCACCCTTCCCTACCGTCTTTGTTTCATGTGTTTTGTTGTGCTTTGAGGTTGTTTATTAAAAGTTTTAAGCTCCTAGCCATCAATCCTGGTCTATGACCATTTTATTTGTTGATACTTGTTGTACCTCAGTACTTTTAATTTTTTTTTGTTTCTTGCTGCTTACATTTCTTAGTTGAGAAGGATCGATTACATGTTAAATTGTTTTTTTTTTTTTTCTTTTAATTAAAAAGGAACATTATCCCAAAATAAAAATAAAGGGTGTAAACAATAGATTTTATGAACAATTTGATTCATATCATAATGTAAGGTTGCTGATATGACTCATAGTCAATACTGGTTCATTTTGATCGATCCAATTAACTGATCTAAAAATAAGCGTGAAAAATGAAACCAGTGTGACTCACAGTTAAAAACCTGGTTAGGGACAGTGCAGGTGAAATTTTCCTTATATTTCTGGCAAGATAACCAAGTGTAAATTAAATATGAGTACAAACAAACAAGTAAACAAAAGTTAATGAGAAATTCATTCATATTTTAGTTTCATAAAGTTCAGCCCACTGTTGTTTTTCCACATCAACACAAATAACACAAATAGAACATTATACCACACACTGTATGGTCATATGTCTTTACAAAAAGGAAAAATGTTTCTACACATTGGACTGTAATGATGGTTGATCATTCTTTGCTGTCATCACACGTGTGAAACAAATGGATCTAGGTATCATAGGAATATAAATTGATTTAACTGAGTTGATAAAGTGTTACACTCCTAAATATGAGTCATATACAGTGGCTTGCAAAAGTCTTCATACCCGTTGAACTTCTCCACAGTTTCTCACATTATGACCACAAACATAAATAAATGTATGGACATTTTATGTAAAAGACCAACACAAAGTGGCACACGATTGTAAAGTGGAAAGACAATTATAATTTTTTTTTTTTTTTTTTTTTTTCACTTATTGTTAAGTGTTTTTTTTTTTTTTTTTTTCGTTTAATAAACAGTGTCTATTTTCCCCTTTGGTCCAATTTTAATTAACAACAATATGCATTTATTTCATAGTTGATCTCAAAGAAAGTCAAGTTCTAAACTACTGGACAAAAACTGCATTCTACGAGTTCAGTGCCTCTTTATGACAACTGGAGAAGTTGGAAGTCTGGCAGGTTAACCTAAGAATTCAAAAAATAATTTAATAGAAGGCTTTGACAGGTGTCCAGTCAGAAACTTCACTCATCAGTAATTCTGCTGCAGGCACAGTGTTGTCTGAAGGCCCTGACACAGAGATCTACTGGCAGGCACATCAGGGACTCGGGCCCACACTGTGATGCATTTACCTGCATGTTCCCAATGGTCTCCTTTGACTGTTTAGTTTCGACGTCGATGATTAAAAGCAAAACCCTTGTAACTAATTTTATGGGCTTAATGATTCATAAAAGAATTTCATTTCCTGGTGAGCTGATGCAACCAAAATGAACTCTATTACATCCTGAACAAAAAAAGCTAAACATACGTATCTTGAACAAGATTAGAGTGGAAAAATCTTGTCACAATATGTTTATTTATTAAAGTTGTTATGTTGCAAAATCATTATCCTGATATCATGACTGTTGCAGGTATTGTTCCTTGATAGACATTCTGAGCCTTTTAGCTCTTTTAGAGAACAATAATTTTGTGTCTGTTTATTTATTTAAATGTTGAAATGGTCAGCCTTTTTGACTTCTTGATTGAAGGACATTAAGAAACACAACGGTCTGGAACTACGTGCATCTATTAAGTATCCACTAGATGGCACGTTACAGGAACAAGGCAGTCCCTTTGCACTTGGGTGAAAAAACTCAAATTTTACAGCAGAACATAACCCTGGAACACTTTGGATCCAAAAGAAAAAGATTTTAAAAACAAAGCTATGAAAACATTTGGGCGACATGAGCCCATCCAAAATGTCCCAGCAGTTGTTAGGTGGGAGGACAACATAACATCTAGGTGTTGGAAGTTAAGCAGCTTTATGTATCATGAACAGATTTCCTTAGTACCTTTCAAAGCATCTTGCAATTACAACTCATGGCTTACAAGACAACAGCCAAAGCCAAATTCTCTCAATTAAAAAGTTGTGATGAAAAACAGTGTCAAAGTGGTGTAAAAGTAAAGTCTGTTTGAATGGCTTTTATAAAAATAAAATCCTTCACTGGCAACCTGTTTTCAGTAGCTGTGCGTTTTGTACGTAGAGCTGAAACGGGCGTAAAAACCTACGTAGTGGCGTGCAAATGGGCAGTGTGTGCGCAACATAAGAACAGCTACCTTTCTCAGTGTCACTGTTTCTTTTCTTTGTTTCTCTTTTAATAAAAAACAAAAACATTCTTTTTTGCCCCCCCCCCACCTCCTTTTAGTTTTACAGTTGTCTTTTATTTTATGCCAGTCATAAACCCTCGTTTATAAAACCTAACCCACTCCTGACTCAGAAAGCGCTATTTTTTCCTCATATTACTTAATTCACGGACTAAACTGACATATGTCAAAAAAAAAAAACAAAAATCATTAAGTCCATTTATCCTTTACATCACTTTTTACAATCTTTTTTGGATCTACTCATTTTTTAATCCCTGCTTCAGTCTCCAAGGGTCACATTTTGGATTTATCATTGTGGGAGAAGCTTATAATGTTTTTAATTTTAGCAGATTAGACATATTTACTGTTTTTTATCAACTACTTTACCCCCCCCCCCCCCCCCCCCCCTACAATAACCAATAAGCACAATAAGCAAACCAAAGTCTTCTCTACTTCTGAAAATTTTTACTTGTTCAGATAAAGGAATTATGTTTTACTTGTGTCTCCAAATAACTTTTTTTTAAAAAAAGCATCACTTGGTTTTAAGACTGGAGAGGTAAAAAGAAACGTTCCAATATGTATATTCTTTCCTTGACACACCTTTAACTTGTGTTTTTTAACAAATAAAATAAAGCATGAAGGACTCTGGAATCAATGTCAGTGATACATCAAATGTACATTACAGCCTCTGTGAGGGAGACAACACTGCACTAAGTTATAAGATGGTTGTGGTACATTGTCGATTTGAAGCAGCAACTTATCTGATCTTTTTATGTTAGAAAAGAAAGACATAATTAGCATATTTTGCATTTATGTTGCATTTTTTGAGGTGCTGTTTAAACTGGGACCACATGGGTGATTTCTATGTATCCTTTTTCCCTGTAAGTAGGGAAAATCATTGTACTAAAACAAAGTTGTTCAGGTGAAATAGAAGCTTAGTCCTCATCCATTACTGAGTGACTCATTGCCTTCTAAATGCACTGTGCAGAAAATCATCGCTAAATGGATTTATGTGTCCAGAGTGTGTTAAAGGCCTATAACTTCTGTGACCTTTAAAAGTTTCTCAACTGGAAACATCTATTTAGTCAGGCAGCTGTCAGAGTTGGACGTTTGTTGAGTTTTATAAACGCACATCACTAGAACTTTACTTTGGTGAAAGAGCTAAAGTTCCTGAAACAGTGTTTAAGACATCTGCAGTGTCATGTCATATATGCATGTGTGTGTGTCTGTGTGAATCTTCTATATCTGAAACTGCCTCAAGCAAATACTACGTTTTATGGTCATATGGGAGTATAAATCTTTTTTTTTTTTTTTGGTTTCCCAGCCCTAGTGCTCCTGTACATCCCCCCCCCCCCCCCCCCCCCCCCCCCCCCCCCCCCCCCCCCCCCCATACACCTGATTTGAATAACTGTGGTTCATTTCAAGGTCTCTGCAGAGCTGATGAGCTGAATCAGGTGTGTTAGATGACAGAGGAAAAAACCTAAAACATGCAGGACAGGGGTACTTGAGGACAAGGGTTGAGAATTACTGCTTTACCATACAGTTGGATAAATTATTTTTTAATGAGGTTTACAAGGATGAGACAGCTGCATGAGTTCCAACCTACACTAAATTAAAACTTTTTTTTTCTCTTAGATAAAGCTTGATTCTTTACAGGAAATGCAAGAAGTCCCCAATAGTTGTTGATTTCTTCACATACTAAATGCAAGAAGTAAAGATCATTTTTAGCTAAAAAGTTGTAAAGAAAACTCTTCTTCAGGACTCGACATAAATTCTACTGGTAGGAAAAAAGTAAAGTAAAAGGAGAGTTACTTTCTCGTGATGAATCCATAATTGGGTCAGCACTGCCGTCACAAATCACTAACAGTGAGACCTGTGAAGCCAGGACCAGAGGCAACATATGGTAACAGCTCATTGTACATATAAAGTGGAGCGTAAACAAGCCTTTTGTATTGAGGGCTATTTAAACCCACTCTTTCTAGAATTTTCTTTGCTGAATTTTTTTTTTTGGAGTTGAAATGAAACAAAAAAATAAATAAATAAAATCCCAAATAACCACACATTTTCCTGTAACAACTTAGTCCAATCCCTGCAACCTTGGTGCTACTTTGGCCAAAAGCCCCCACTTTTAACAAGTTCCACTGGTCAAACTATCCACGCCAATCCAGTTCAGAGGCTCAAACATACATCAAACTTCAGGTTGTCTAATCAAGCATCCCACTGAATTGTAATTTTAACATCACCACTTCCTTGTGATGGTGATGTCCAAATGCCTGATAAACAGCTGAAAATCTGTCTAATAGTTTGCTAACATTGTGACATTGGAAGTAAACTGTTTTATTATCTTTGCAACATTGGGTGGAAGCATGCATTAAAGTCAATGTTAACAACTTTCAACCTTAAAAAAAAAAAAGCTAAAATATGATCTTATTAATTACAACCAGACAGACCTAAAGATTTTTTAATAAAGATATATACATATAAGCACTAATGTACAGTTATAATGCAGTAAAAATTGTTTCATTACCAGGCAGAGATGTGAGCTTTTTGTCCAGGTGACCAAACTGAAAAAGCTGATGTTCTCTGTGTTAAATCACATATGCAATTTTAGACTTCTAGAATTTAAGAGGAAAAGAGATATTAGGATTATATGTGTAACATCAAAATAAGAAAAACAAAATAAAACAAAAAAAAAAACAGAATCATTATAATAGCCACATGAAATAAATATGTTTAACTTATATGTGGTGGGTTAATTTATTTTCTTTTTGTGTAAAATTAACTAGCAAACTAGCAAATTACTGTTTAATTAAGAATTTTAACCAATGATGGGCATTTCTGGTGGGTTTAAAATTGCATCTCAATAAACTGGGGAAGAAAAGAAATAAAATGTAAAATGTGTATGTCCACTTACAGCCTTAAGCTGAAAATTACAATTGAAAAAAACTGAAACTCATGATGCAACTTAAAAAAAAAAACGTTTTGCAACTTATGGCTTTTTGAGCTTGAAACAAACTTTTTTTTTTTTTTAACGCATTTTCCTTTAACTGTCAACCTAGCCTAATTTTTAAGGATTAAGTTTTGCATTACACTTTAATTCATGGAAGATCAGAGCTGTCTTGGGAAACAACTTACGTGATTTTTTTTTTTATGTAAATAAATCAAAACATGACTTTTTCTTTTCCTCACCCTCCTGATCTGGGCATCACTGGAGCCCTCCCGCCAGTCTGGGGCCTCCTGCTGCTCAGATAGCCAGCCTGGATACTTGCCTTCAAGGCATAGAAGAAGATCCATGATAGTTGCCTTGTTGGATGACACCGACCCAGCACAGCAACACTAACTGTGAGTCTACTTTGAAAAAAAATTGAAAATAATAAATAATGATTATGCTACACTAAGAGGAAAATCACTTGCAAAATTTGATTCCATCTGTATTTTTACTTTTTTTTTTATGTATTAAACTGAGAACATTTGTCCCCTTACGAGATACCTACAAATTAATTAATGGGTTTTGAGACACGTTTTTTACAATTCATACAGGAAAATGTATCCTAATTGTTTTGATTAATTTTCATTTATAGTTTTCTCTTTTTCTTTATTTATTGTATATACCTTGAACATTTGACAACATTTGTTCTCCATATTTTCCTACTTTTTGTCTTCTTTTTTATTCATCACATGCTTTTACACATGAGTAGAACAGAAAGTGACACTTTCCAGCTAGCTTTGTTATCCATCAGTCATTGTTAGTGTGTGTCAGGGAGAGAAAACCCTTAGAGCATTGAAGGAGTCCATGCTGGAGTGACAAACAGGGGCTTTTAAGTCTGAGGAAGATACAATGGGGCACTACTACATTTGTGTGTAATCTGCACATGCCACACAATCACCTGACTTTGCCTGAAGCTAGTCATAATCATTAAATGACAAACCTGTCTCAATGCATTTGAAGGGAACTTAATGGGCTGCAAAAGAGTCAACAAAGTTAACTGAGCTGAATGGAACCTGTAATTTGAGATCAAGGTTTACATTCAATCTCTTGCCTGGCATTAAATTGTCATCTGCAGTTGAAACATATTTGTTCCAGTAGTCCTCTATGGGTACAAAAAACAAAAAAAAAGTTGTGTTTTAGTAAATGTAAAACCCAAATTAAACCACCTATATACATATTTTTAGTAGTTAGTCAAGTAAGTCAAAAAAAGAAAAGATAATGTATAGATATTTTCTGTAAGGCCACAAATGTACTATGATCTAATTTAAAAGCGCCACAGATTTAGTTAATTCAGTATTGGGGGTGGGGTTAGTGAAGATATATTGTAACTGCAGTCTTTAAAAATCTTATGAAGCAAATATTACACAAGGATCAGTTTAGACCTCAACAAATGATAGTGTTTCTACTTAAAAAATAGAATAAGGTTAGAAAACGTATAAAGTTTGTTTTTGTTTCAATTAGTGATTTCTTTTCATTTAGCAGTTTTAGTGATTTTTTTTCTGCATGCATATTGTCAAAAAGTGCTTAAAAAAGATTATTGAGAGATTATGTATTGATCCAGAGGACTAGAGAGTTTTGACAGCTTGAAAAATAACCTAATTGTAAGCAAATCAACCCTAATTCATTTATAACAAACTGGACAAAGTTTTTGTTCAGGTGGGGAAAAGTGAAATCTCTCTGCACTGTGTAAACACAAGCTCAATCAAATTTAATGTAATGAGTATTTGAAGTGCCCTAAGGTGAGTTTTCTTGTAAAATGACACAATATTGATAAAACAAAGCTAAATTGAATTTGATAACTCAAATAAATCACCCAGCATTATAGCTTGTTATCTACAAAATGAAAGAACCTGATCTAATTCTCATTCACAAAGCGAGGTGGATAGGTCAGTTGAAAAACAAGCTATTTTTTTCCCTTTTCAATATTTCAACAGTCTGACGCATTGTGTTTTTACAAGGCTGCCTTTCTCTCAACACAAAACACATGTACCATTCTTTTAATTTAATTTTACTAATTATAGTCAACAGCTATAATTTTGACAGATCAGACAGCAAATGTGTCTGCTTTTGCGCTACATTAACTAATCAAAACTTGTATTTTGTGTGTGTGTGTGTGTGTGTGTGTGTGTAAAGATAGGTTCTTTCCTTGTTTCAAATGACAAGCTTGCATGATGGCAGTGGTACATGACCTAAATATAACCATTGTAAGAAGTCTTTAAAGTCCCAGTCAGATCATCTTTTTATCTATTTTCAAAGCGTCCCCAGTGGTCTTTAATTAGGATTATGTAATTTGTATTCAAAATAATTTTAAAAAATAACAACCTGACACTCTGAGCAAGTCAGTAAAAACAATCAGTAAAACCAAGAACCCAACCTAATGTATATCTTATGCTGTCCCAGATGTAATGCCCACACTTTTGTGTGTCCTACAGTATATGTAAAACAAGAGGCCTAGGTCATAGTTTTTGCAGGGTAGCAGGAATTCATTAGAAATTTGCCTCTAAGTTGTGGGAGGGACTGAAGTAAGACCACCCCTACTTTCCAACATTCATCTACTGTATTTACACACTCTCCCACTAGCTTAATGGCGAGCAATATTGGAGTGATCCAGCCATACAGTTTAGACCCAGATGCTAGCTCAGATGAGGAAAACAAAGACGTACATGGACCTAGTCATCTACAAGAGGATTTGTCAAAATGCAGCAGAGAAGGGAACTTGTGGTCTGTTGATTGTAGTTTCAACATAACAACTGCATGTTTTTTCTAATGGCATTTTTTCCATCTGCTCTTGATTCACAATGATTTCAATAAATAAATACTTTGAAATGCAGTTTTATTTGTTTATTTTGAGGTATGACAAAAAAAATAAAGATCATTGAGAAGATTAATCAACTGAACAATTTTTTGTGAAAGCCAATGCTTTGGCAACAGAACAGATGAGAATTTGAGGGACTGGTTGTGGGTGGAGCTTGTTTTCTGGGCATACATCTTTCCTTTTGCTGGCCATGACCTTAATTGTGACAGCACATTCTTCCCTCATGGGAATCAATCAAACAATCAAAGTGTCCATGAATTTATCACCAGATTCAAACTTTGCATCAACTTCTTTGCCAGCAGATCCTCTGTGATGTCACTGTTGTCGCACATCAAGGACATGTAGTTTTCACTGATGTTAACCAGCTGATAGTCTATCCTCTTGATGGAGGCAACGTTCATGTTGTAGGTGGAGGGGCAAATATCTTCATAAGTCTTAATGGTGGAAATATTAATACCAACCAGGTTAACCTTGACATGCCCGTGATTGCCCCTCTTGGAGGTGGATGTCTCCAACATTTTTGCAGGGAAGGCCCTTCAGCACCAGGTGCCCATTCGAGCATTGCATGGTGCACTGGCCAGCTTTACTGCAGCATCTGTGAAGAGCACACAGTTTTAATCTTAATTTTCTTAAATATGTCCTCCAACACGATAAAAAATGTTAAAAGAACATGTTCAAAACACCTAAATAACCATTTTCATTGGAGTGGATCTGTAATACAAATAAGAATTTACAAAAGTTTGGAACTATGATCACCCAAGGAGTAGTATAATGAAACAATATGTTTTAATAGTACAATTTACTCCTGGGGACAGTGTAAGAAATGTATAAGGGGGGAAAAAAAGCTCAGAATGAAGATGGTTTTCACATTGCTGTCACACCAGATTCTGTCATCATTGTGAAACCTGTGAGAAAGTTAGGTCAAGGCCAAGAAAATGAGAAAGATGTGCTAGGAAAAAAAGCGTATCTGCAGCCTTGTCATTATTGTTAAATATACCAAATCACAGCCCCCGAAAGAATGCCCAAAGACCGGCTGGAGTGGCAGTGCTTGACTCACCACTCTTATGCCCCTCCATCCCTCCAGAATTCACTTTCATAGCGGGTGTACTAGTGCATAAAGTCTTCCCATGGCTGAGACCTGACAGCTTCAGATGCCAAAAATCCATCTTCCAATGCAATTTAGCACAGAGGGAGCTGGGAAGATGGGGAAATTATACAGGACTTGAGTCAGAGTTTTCAGGTAGCAGTGGAGGCCCAGAGACGCATTTGAAGTGATGACAGGTTGCAAAAATCTGACAAGTCAAAAGTTAGGGGCTCTAAAAATAAGATTTCAGTCACTTTTTTGAAACCCCTGTGACAAGAGGTATTAATGTGGTTTGTGTTCAGGAGCTCAGAATAACTGGCCCTCAGACCAATTTACTGCTTTTTTTTTCATCGCTCACTTAATTTAAAGGAAACTGTTGAAATAAAGGTATGCCATCTGCCAAACATTGACTGTGGAATGTGATGACAAATAACAACTAGTCTGCATGACAATTTTTGATTCTCTCAGAAGACAGTACAACAGTTTGAGAGCTGACTGGTCGAAACTGTATGGGATTAAAATTGGCAAACATTTTCTATATTACTATTTTGTTTTATGAGGGTTGTGTGGAAAAAAAAAAAAAAAAAAAAGAATTGCAAAAGCTTTTTGGTATGGTGGAAAGAAAATAGCACAGACATATATGCAGCTTGCTGGATTTATTTACATTAATGTCGCACCATGGAAGGAACTTTTTTTCCAGATTGAAATGTTTTTGACATGAAGTCACATGGGCTACTTATTTCCAAAGAGTCTCTAGCTTTTTGTAGTTTTCATCTGAGCTTCGTATTTGGGATTTTCTTTTTCTTTTTCATCCTGAGCCCCTATATATATGCTCACCAATTTACAGCAAACCGATTACCGGTATTTGCAGTTCCTCAAATGATCACTACATGCTGGTCTCAAAAAGGCCTGATACTAGTGCACGACCACTACCTACAGTTGGAAGAGGATTGGTGCAAATCTCACAAATCTATTCTATTCTATTCAATACACAAGTCTATTCTGACAAATGAAACTGGAGACTTGGGCCGAATCCGAATTCTTACTGTACCTGGCTGACTTCTCCCTGTCCCTCCAGTTGTAGGGGTATTTGAAGGGATAGGGGTGTCCGAAATGTTTTTTTAAGAGTAGAGCCAAGGGACTGTGAGTTTTGTATCCCTCCACCGGAAGGGGTCGTGCTGTCCCCCGTAGGAGAGATGCCTTTTAGCACACGGTTGTGCTCTGAAGTATAAAAGTTTGCATTTAAATGTAAATAATGATTTTTTAAAGTTATGAAACCGACGTCAGTATATATTTTCCTAGCGCTGGCAGCTGCGCGCTAATGTAGATGACCGCTGAATATTGATTAGTTCATCAAAGGGCAGTGCCACTTACTGCCATTCAAATTCCTTCTTTAAGTAAATCCATTGGAACAGAAACAAATATATGCAAGATAAGGACCTTTTTTTTTTTTTTTTTAGTATCCTCTATTCAATTGAGCTGCAGTTAATAATGATTCATTTTCACAACAGATTGCAAAAGACAAAGCTGATGCAACTGTTGTTTAGACAGAATTGCAATTTTTGACAGTCAAATCCCAGTGGACAAAAAATGCAGGGCATTCTACATTGTACACAAAGACATGTTAGATTGTAAATATGTATATAAAAAAATAGATTAAAAGGAAAGACAGAGGATGCTGAACTACAGATAAGTTTACTGGTTGAAACTGACTTGAAAGAATGATGTTAGAAATGAGGGGTAGTGAAAGCAAAATCAACTCTGAACTGCTGCAAAATAAAGTGTGCTAAATCTAAAAAAAAAAAAAAAAAACAGTTCAAAAGAATTACTGACTATAGAAATGACTTAAAAAAGAAATGCAGTGAAGGATGGCCAAAAAAGGAAACACAAAACACATTCATATGAACCTAAAATCAGGTGGGGTAAAAGAAGGTGAAACTGAAAAAACATGTACATAAATTGGAAAATAAATAAATAAATATGACCGCACAAATTCACATTTTTGTCACATATTTATACCAGGTTCTTACTATTAACAAAAAACTTTCCAGCATCGTAGGCCTGTGGAACAGCCTGCCTGAATTTTACATTTGCTCACGTTTTAATTGGAATTTTGTGTACTATTTATCCCTGTGTGTTTTTAGAATGTCCTTTTTTCCCCTTTTTGTAATTATGAAAATTGCATTTAAAGAACCTTTACGTGTTCTGTAACACAAAATGTGATATAAATAAAGTTGGATTTGAATTTAAACAAGAGCTGACAAATAAAAGAAAAAAAAAAACTAATCTTAATTTCAAATTTTGTGGAAATGAAATGAAGTTTTCTTTTTGTTCTTTTAAAATGAGAAAATAGCATTTATAATTTCAAACTCCACGGCAGTGTGCCTCAAACCTTTTAGCTGATTTGAGCCTTAATGAACTCATCCACCCAAGCACAACTCTGTAGTCAATTGAATGCGTGATGGTTTGGTGATTAGCAGTTGCAAAGTGGGTCTTCCTTCAGTTTCTCTTTCACTGAAGCTTAAAAAGAAACATCAAAGAACAAAAAAAAAACAGATTCAAAATCCTTGTTCACTGGTTTTAAGTGGGTCTGAAAGTCTGCAGTTTCTTCATCATCAGGATTTCACTAAATGAATAGTCTGTTGTAAGAAAAGATGCAAACATGAAACATTATGCATTTTCTTTTTCAAATTTATAAAGATGTGATTTTTTTTTGTTGGGCTGGGCGCTTCGTCACCTGGAGAGAGCTTTGGGTAGAGCCGCTGCTCCTCCACATTAAGAGGAGCCAGCTGAGGTGGCTCGGGCATATGGTCCGGATGCCTTCTTGGTGCTTCCCTGGGGAGGTGTTCCGAGCATGTCCCACCAGGCGGCTTGTGTGGCTACACCCTGGAATTCCCCTGTAGAAAAATGGATGGGTGGATGGATGGATGGAAATTTAATCAAAGCATCACCATTTCACCAACTCCAAACATGCTTAGCAGACACTGATTTCAGATTTGAATTAAGAACCAATAATCTTTATATTATACAAAGCATCTTATGCATATTGAAAAAATATATATGTATATATTTATGTTAACCAAAGTAAATGTGTATTTGCCACTGTCCAGTCAATGTATAGACGGGCAGGTCATTCGATAAGGTAAAAATAATATAATACCCTCTCTAATTTATATATATAGCATTATATATATACACATATATATATATGTGTTTATAAATATGTGTTTATTGCGTGATTCATATATGAATAACATCTGAAAACTTTGATTGCACGATGTAATTGCAGTTGGTTCCTATCTACAGTCTCCTTCATCAGTCAGTCTATGAAAAAGATAAAAAACATAAAAGAGTGATGGGTGAGTATTAGCTTCAGAACCAACAAGGGAGAGAAGGCAGAAACTGTTCTAGAACAAAATGGTGGAAGCTGCATCACTATAAAAGTGAAAGTCTAGATTTAGCAGGATGGGCACCATTTCCATTAGAGGGGAGTAGTCATTTGAAGAGCAGCAGGGCTTCGTATTCCTACCAGAATATAAAGTTAGATTTGTAACACTGCATCTATTTTAACCAGTAATGCTTTAGTCACATGTACCCCTATGTGAGGTTGACCCATACAGGTTGACCCAAGCTTTGGGTTGTCTGAGCCTGTAGAGGGTTGTAGACAAGAGCAGATGCATGTTGAAGGAAGCGCAGATGTATCTTGTAGTTTCCTTGCGGCTCATGTGGCCACCTTCAGTGATGTCATGACTCGACTGTTGTGCGTGTGATAGCGTATTGTAAAATGTTTGTTTGGATAATGCGAGTTCTAGCACTTCTTACGTATGGATGATACTGTTGTACAGTTCCCTTGAGCCACACCTTTGTCATTTGTGACGTGCAAGCACTGGCCCCATACTAACAGCAGCCAAATGCTGCCTGCACGGGTTGTGGGATTTGAGAATGCCCACACAAATTCTGATTGTCTAATTTCCTAATTATTATAAGCTGCAAGCACAGAGTGCAACAGGCTTGCAAGGAGCGTACACTTATCAATTGAACAGTACAAATGGGCCTCTCTGCACAGTGTGAACATTTTGGGGAAGTTGAAAAAATTGTGAGCCTGTGTCTCCCCTACTTCACCTTACATGTGGTTTAAGTGTTCACTATAACTTGTCGCTGGCAGCATTTCTGTAGAAAAAATGTGCATGAATACTTTTGCTCTATGGGCTCACTGAGTGGTGTATCATTTTAAAATTTCCTCTGGGCCACCTGCACGCCCCGTAAACATTTGCCCATTTTTCACACACAGACAGCCCTTAAGGGCAGTTGTGACTACAGAATACAAAAAGTTTTGAGGTTTTGAATAAAGCAAGAAAAGTTGAAAGCTGTGAAGAAGGTGAATTGCAAAAATGTGTAGAATTTTCTCAAAGTTAAAGAAAAATGGAAGGATTGGCAGAAGCCTGTTGATTCCATGAGGGAAGATTATTGTCAGGGATCAGGCAGGTGCTGGGTAGGAAAGTTTCATAACTGCTTGCTGTTGAGTCACTGCACAAAAAGCTGCTTCACACTCCGCTATAAAAGATATCACAAAAAATGATTTTTAATTTCAAAAGTTGCCCAAAAACTCCAAACCTGCAACATATTAGTGTACAGCACAAAGTTTCACATCCAAGCTCAGTGTATACTGTGGTATCATAGTCGGACTGCACTTATTCCTTTCATTATCATTTTTCCAATATCCATATCCCACTAACAAATCCGGCTCCCCTGTTGAGTTCAGCTTTTTAGCATTCAAGTAGTCGAAAGTGGTTAAATGTTTAGTGCGTGTTCAGTGAACACCCAGTTTTTACACAGAGCCTGAAATCGCATAGCGATCTGTGGACGTGAGAGAAGCCTTAAACATGGGTTTGGGGGCATTTATATTGACTTTTCATTAAAAAGCGGTCCCTCGAAAGGCAGTTGAGATCAGTGTTATGTAGCCTTACAGATGCCCCCGATCACAATGGCTTAAGTAGTTTCTATGAACCTGAAAGGACTAATTTTACTCAATCCCTTCAAACACCTTTACTGGGAACCTGTGGTTGCTAGAATAAAAATTCAAATCAATAAAACTGCAGATCAGTCGTCCCTTTTCTGTTTTCAAACCAACCTTTTTGACAGTCCCATCCTGACTCCGATTAACACTTTAACACTACAAACATGACTTGTTGCTCAACACTTCAGCACATGAAAACTTTTATTTCTCACAGCACTTTTTTTTCTTTCAGGTGTGGTACTTGAGTTCAACCTCTCTAGTGCTTGATATTGATTTCAGTGTCTTCAACACTGTCTTCCTTGCACTTAATACCATCCTTTACAAGTAAGTCACTTTGGATGAAAGCTTAAGCGAAATGTCTTCATGTAAATGTAACATGTACAGCTTTTACATCCTGTTATTTGAGTTCAAGGATGTTTTTTTTCTGGGGGGACAGAAGTAATCATCATCATCATATGGTGTGTTTTCATTAGAAAAAGGTTATCTCTGGAGGCTCATTCGACTCATGGGAGGCAAGGGCAGCCTGCAAACAAAAGTTCTTAAAACATCCACTCACAAAGCAGCTAAAACACCAGGACACAAATGGATTTGACATATCTATCAGTGATTTGACCTTGTTGCACATAAATCACTCACTTCCGCTGAAAATGATTTACACTTCGTTGGCATTAAGATGCCTTTCAATGGCTGTTCATTTTTACGTGAAAACGCACGTTTTACCCTTCAGCGCAGCAAGCCAAATATATGTAAAGTGCTTGTGTCCCTCAGAGCACCACATGACCCAACTGTCAGATGCCAAACTGCTGTTGCTTTGATTGACAGTCTTGTGTTAAACTGCCTGTTTGAACTCATTAGCAAATTAAGGTCTGCTCTATGGAGAACCGCCAGTCACTGTGTGTTAATGTTGAACCCATGATTCTTTCAATGTGTCATTGGATACAAAACCAATGGTAAAATTCAAAACCTAAAAAACATATTTAAAAAAAAAAATTGATTTTTGTCGATTAAAGACCCACTTCATTGAAAATTGTGTTTTTGGTGTTTTTAACATGTTCTTATGGCAGTTTTCTCATTATGGAGGACATAGATTAGAAAAATTACACTTAAAATAGTCATTGCTTTATTCAAACTGTTGTGAACCAGAAGCAAAGAAAAAAAGCATTTGGAAAAAAACTTGTAGTGACAGTTTGGGATTGTGAGGGGCAGTAAGCTAGTGGGAGAGCGTGAAGGATGTCAGAAAGCAGGGGTGGTTTCTGCAGAAGCAAGTCTAGCATCACTTTTAAAATAGATTAAAAGTTGATTGGAGTGTCACTTTAAAAATGTGGTCAATCAAGTTTAAGATATGGCCATCCCTTTTTTATGTGTTGCATTCATCCATGATGCGCATGTGTGCAACAAGAAATCCTATGAGTCAGAGCTCCTGTTCTTACTTCACAACAGCTTTAATTTCAGTCTCAATCATTGCACATTGCTCAGAGTTCACCATCAGTCATGTCCACCCACTGGTATTGTCACTTCTGTCACATCAAGCAATCATACTGAACTTTAAGGTTCAAAAAACCTCTATAGTTTTCCAGCTAAAAGAGAACACAGCCTTATGTATTTGTTTGCAGCAGCTTCTGAAATAAAAGTAGTTCACAGGAAGAAAAAAAAAGAATCTGTATGAAATCTTGCTCTGATCTGTAGACAGTAAAAGATTGATACATCATTTGTAACGTCATTTGTTTTCTTTTCAAATATGATGTGACTGTCACTCTACTGCCCTTTTTTCTTTTTTTTATGTGATTGACATGTATTGTTATCACTCTTAGTGGTATTCTAAAGAACGCTAGTGGCAGTCTCAATGTACTCTTCATTTTTAACAAAAAAGGACAGCACGTTGCTGGAAGCTGTCGCCTTCTTGGGTTCCGTTTGACAATGATGTATTTCTATGCCAGGAGAATGCGCTTACTCAATGTCCAACCTTCATACGGCAGCCTGTCCTTCTTCAGTTTGATAAGGACATTATGTTGGCTTGTGTTTATTTGGGTTGCACGAAATATAAAATTATTGCCTGTAAGAAAAAACAAATAAATAAATAAATATATCGATAGGCTACTGAAACCTGCTGAATGATAGGAGCTTTAAACTAACGACTTTGATGGCGTTATGTCCACATTTGCACTGTGGGCATCATTTTTGTAAGCTACTCCTATGCATACATGTTAATGTAAATGATAAATGCTATTTTCATTGATGAACTGATTGGTTGATTGATATTTTATTTTCAAACAAAAAATAAAATAGTTTAACAGAAAAAAAGAAATAATAAATACATATTGTTATATTTTATGCATACATTTTTATACCTTCAACATAGATTATTTTTCACATAAAAAAACAAAACAATTAACAGGCCTCTACCACTGCATTGGTTGTAATTTAGTGACACTTGTGTTAAACTTAAGTAGTTTTTTTGGAGCAACAAAAAAAGGCTTTTTCATCAAACCTGAAACCTATAGTGTAGGTATAATAAATGTACTTTAAGGGTGCTTGTTCCTCTTATTGTGAAAGCATTAAAAAATACATCTGCTAATGACATTGTCAAACACAATATATGTTTCTTGTTTTTTTTACAAATTATGCACTATCGATTGACATTTAGGGAATTACCTCTACAAAGTTTTCTGTTTGCTAGTCTTTCTTGAAATTCACACAGCTTAGTCCCAATAGATAGCTCAGTAAAATGTAACAGATAAAAATGGTTTCTCTAAAAACTGGAAAATGTAATTTGACATATTGAGATAAATACCAAGGTGTGAGTTACAAAGCAAACTTCTATTTAATTACTACAAGCTAAAAATATAAACTTCAAATCAAACTATGGCCTCAGTGAAAGAGTTTTAATTGTATCTACCAATAGTTGAAATATGGCTGTGAGTAAAAAGACAATGTTAATCTTTTTTTTTTTGTATTCAGTAGTGAATGTGGTTTTTCAGATAAATCATTTTATTGTGTAAACCACCACATTATAGTTCATTTTTACATGATTTAGGTCTAAAAAGTAGGAGAGCATAAGGTACCATCCCTGCAGCTGGATCACAAAACCTTTGGTGTGTGTTTACCTTCAGAATATGTCCAGTCTGGTACCCAGCGACATGTACAGATCTGAAAAGGCTAAAGGCTTCCATAAGAACCCCTGAAGATGTGAAGAAAATATGTCGGAGCATTAGCTGCTGAACACAAACTTTTACCTTAAGCTGATGTTTGTCAAATGTTTCGTTTCATGTACAAAAAGTCCAGTTTCTGAAAATCAGAGGGTACAGTTCTTTCAGAAACAAGCATAGAACAATTTACAACCACAAAAAAAGGTTTCAATCTTTGTTTTTATTTGTCTATTTGCTGTTCATATTTTTCTGGCTTTTCTTGACGAGCATTAATTTGATCTGCATGGTACGTTTAGTCTGACCTACAGTGAAACAAAAGTTCCACTTCACATCTCCTATTAATATAAGACTGTGTACAAACCTGACACTTCTCTTAGCTTATATTGAACATGTATCAAATGTTTTTAGTGCTCTATCACTTGAGAGCCTGAATAAATGACAATCTAAGACATAAAACTAAGATTAGCTGCTGCATATCTAATTAGATGGGAAGATTTGAGTTTAAGTGATGTCAGCCTTCTTGAGCTGGATCTATAATATTTGTTCATCAGAGTGTTTGCTTACATCTCTACTCTTTATTTGACAAAGATTCTCATCCATCTATTCAATTTTGATACCAGTGTCTTCCAAATTTAGGTTGCAGAGGGTGGCTGGAGCCAGTCCCGCTCATCTTTAGTGCAAACACAGGCTGCATTAAAGACAGGTCACGAGTCCATCACAAGGTATTCATTGGAGAAGATTTTGTTTAATAAGGTTGAACACCAACTCAAATAACCAAAAGGCATCATTTGGATATCTTGGATTGAAATATTCATGGCTTGAAAGCTGTGCAGTTCTGAAAAATATTCATGATATTTTAGCTAATTAGTTTTTTTTTTCTCTCATTGACTCTTGCGCTATATTTAATTAAAAATGCACCAATCATTATTTCAACAATCTTTCCCAATAACTTATGGAGTTGTCCAACTGAACTTTTAGCCTAGATGAAAATTGTGCATTGAATGCAAGTGCAGTGAATGATGCAAGTCAATGCAAGTCAATATTTTTAGGGGGGATTTCACTGAAATTACCATGTATGGCTTACGTGGTCAAGAGACTGGGAAAAAAAAATAAAATAAATCGTAAGCTTTCAGTGGCTGTGCTAATGACAGATTCCACACTTTATAGTTTGGAGATGGAAAAATATTCTTCTCCCAGACTGACATGGAATATAACGCAGGTCATATCTGTCTTTTGATCCAGCAGCCGTGAATAATCACAAACCATGGAAAAAGAAAAAAAAAAAGATCTAGGCTTGCATATAGCCAGTCCCATTAATAAATGATAGTTCTGAACCAATTAAAAAGCCCTGGAAAGGAGGGTTTCTAAGAGTGTCCTCACAGAATTTTCTTTTTTTTTTTTTTAAAGGCATGAAGGCCTGTAAATAATAAAGCCTTGGGCAATCCCGCCCTCAGTACCCAGGAGATGCAGGCTGTATCAACAGCGTGGCACTGTGCTGTCACCACATATCACTCCTGAGCCTTCTCACAGCCCTCAGCCGTGTGAAAACACCACAGCCCTTATCTTTTCCCTCCTTACCACGGCACCATGTTAGCTGTTGAGCATACAGACTGGAGCCAGCCGCACACATTTCCATTTTCTCTATATTTTCACCCAGCACCATGTTTGCCTGCTTTTTTTCATCTCTCTTCCTTGAGCGTTTGAGGCTCGTAAAATGAATTTAGTGGTCATTAATCGCAGATGTTTCATTATTATAAGAATTTGGTAGTGGCTGATTTTTTTCTCATATGTATACACACATTAAAAAGAAAAAAAAAACATGTTCATTTCTTTGTGTGTTTGATTTTTGTTTCCCAAAGAAACATATGGTCTATTTGTCATTTGAATTAAGTAAATAATCAACCTGCTCCCACACCCAGCTCATGACATGCTCACATTTATCGCCCATTTCAGTGCCATGGAGCCCCTTAAACGGAGGAAGAGCTTGTAGTAGAGGGAAGAGGTATGCCTCCTTTCATGTGGTCACACTTGTTGGCAGATGATGATGAAACCATGATGCTGTTCCTCCTCATCCTGTTCAGTGTCATGTGGCTCTGTGGCAACCAATCATAGGTTCCCAAAGCAATGTGCACCCTAAACAGATAACTCGTCCAAGCCGTATAACAACACAACCCTTCAATAAATATGTTTTCTTCTGCGTTCTAAACCAGAAATCTGAGAGTTACACACAATGTGTCAATGCCAGTTACACGAGTGTAGCTGTGTGTTGTATCTTACTGTAAACCACCCAAGAAAATGACTTGAGACATTTGCTAAGATTCTAAGTTTTCTCATGCGTTCCCAATCCTCCTATCAAATTGGCGTATTTTTTGGACTATAATTCGCTCCAGCGTATAAATGGGAGACTCCAAGAAATACACAATAAAAAAGAAATCATACATCATACACTGGAGTATAAGTCACACTTTTGAGAGAAAGTTATAAACGGGGTGACGAACAGACATTTTATCTTGAAAGATAAACCATAATAATGGAATAAATAACAATAATAGACTGAATATTTGCACGCTTCACTACTGTAACATGCTGATGCTTTTTTAACTTTATTGAACATATGAGGAATCTGGTATATTAGAACAATTATTCATATAAATCTAGAATAAAAAAATATGCTTACAAGTCAATTAAACTCTTTATATCACTTAAATCACTTAATTATTTGAAATCTATATCCCCTGTGTCACTTTGGAACAATTCTCCCAATGCTGCTTTTAAAATGTGTGTTCAAGTGAACCTGTTCAATGACAAGTCTTTGTAAATGCTCATATATTCCCATTTTTAGTTTTTGCATTCATGCATCACTACAATCATTTTTAAGTCTGTTTTTGCGCTCTAAACTCAAAACGCAGGGCCATTGAACGTGTGTTGAAAGTTCGGAAGTGACATATGTTTTGCACCCTTTTCAATTCACGGAAGAGGTAACCGTTTCAAAATCGATCATGGAGGAGGAATTCATAAATGCAGTTTGTGCCCGGTGTGTTCATATTATAAGACGCTGAATGATAGACAAGAAAATGGTCCTTAAAAATCTTCAGTCTATCTCAAGTCATTCTAAACTTTCTTTCACATGCAATCTCCAACAGCATTGTTGGAGATTGTGACAGATAAACCCGTGACTGATGACATATGAGGATAAGACCACTCCACTCTTTGCAGGTAAAGAATACATGACCTTTGAGTGATTTATGGGCGTTGCGAATGCCAAGAAAAACTCATGCCAGCATTTTGCATTTTCGTGTAGCAACATGTTCAATATCAACTCAGAGAGATTCAACATAAAACTGTAGCTTTGTCTTTTTTTTCTAATTCTGTGTGAGGTCTTATGACTTAATGGGATACAGTGTTCCCTCGTTTATGGTTAAGTTTTAAAAAAATCGACAAATTAAGAATATAGATGTTTTACGGTAGGTAAACTCCTCACTACACACTTAATACTCATTTCACAGACAGGCATGAGCATTTTCACACTTTTCTTCTCTTGTTTAAACTCTCAAAGTTCAAATCTTCATTGGAAAATAAGTACAGTATTAAATAATAAAAACAAAAATCGTCTTGCGATCAGAAATGTACGTAAAATGTGGCAAACCAAATGTCTTCTGTGCAGGAGACACAGCACAGGGGAGATTGAGTGACAAGATCAACAGCCAATCAGGATCCAGAACACAATGCACTGTAAAAAAAAAAAAAAAACTGTGAAATGTGAATCACGATATTGTGATAGAACATTGTGTAAAGTTCAACTGTAATTGCTAAAAATACAATGCACAGCAGATTCTACTAGCAATCAAGTTGAAAGCAAATCTTGACTCCGTGACAATTTTTGTGCCCAGGCGAGGCTCAGACTTTAGATGAAAGTTCCTGTGACTTGCCATCATTAGTTTGCCAGAACAAGCTAGCAGTGCCGAGCTTTTTGCCCGAGGCCCGATGATGCCCTGGAAAAAACGAGCTATACGCTGGGTTTCTGTGACCCTCTTCCAAGGATCTGTGAACACTTAAAAACAATAGGAACGGACATAGGAACAAAAATGATCGTAATTAGGAAAGGGACACATTATGTCTGACACCAGTTCAGCCACCAGTCTGCCAGCAAGCTCTCCAGGAACTTACATCCACATAATGACCTCCACTTAATTATACATGTCACTCTGACTTTAGGCCAGCTAGTCACAACTAAAGTATGTGACAGAAGATGCATTAAAAAGCAGGGCTGAAACTGATTAGATATGAGCTGTGTAATTTACAACAGGATTTCTGAATGCATTCAATGTTAAACACTCTAACTTAATATAGGTAATCAAACACCAAATTATGAAGCAACAAAACATAGAACTACATAGCAGGTGAAAGCTGGAATTTATACATGTTTACATTTACTGTTGATGTTTAAAGCAACTGGTGAGTAAAATGTAACCTTAATGTTGAAGAGCTTTGAATACCAGTTTGTCTTTTCAAACCCATTCGCGGTGTCCATGTATGCATTATTCTTCCCAATGACTTTTCTTTCAGATGCTTTTTCTGTTTGCTACATTGTGACGATTACTTAAAGTCAGGGTCATAACGGCTCAAATTCTCTGCGTCTTTAGAGTACCGTCACAAACTGTTTTAAATGCGTGCAAACACTTAGACTTTTTAGATCAAAAGAAATAGATTCCCTGCCAAGAAGGACATGTAAAAGGCATAAAAAGCATTTATTCTTTATTCAAACAATATGGAGTTTAAACATGTAGTATGGTCTTTGTTGATGAACGCAAGAGCAATGATTGTTTACAAGTCCCCCACAGTGACTAGTTACAGGTAATTCACAGTTGGTCATTACTGGAATTCATACTGTTAAAATAAGAATGTACAGGAAACAACATATTCAGATGACTGGCATGTGAATGGAGTTTGCCACAACACACACAAAATGTTTTCACTGACTCTTTATGAAACCTTTTTAACATCGGATGTAAACTACTTCTGTCTTCTTTTGTAATGACAACCTATCGCATAAAAGAGAAATGTGGAATATTTGAATAAAGGGAAACAGCTCATGCTAACGTTCCTTTTATTAAAGTTAATGGATTAATTTAATCACAAATATTGAGGAAAACAATTGTCTTTTCTTCTTGTCCCAAGTTTGATGCAAACCAAGAAGTAAAATGTAGCAGTTGGTCAAAAGACCACTGGAGACTGGTTATGGAAAGAAACTATTTCCCATTGACTCATTTAAAAGAATACATTTTAATACATTTTACCTCGCAAAAAACATATCTGCAGTCTGATTTCAAAGATCTTTTCAATGAATGTTGCTTTAGGGTATTTTACCTTATAAATCAATCATTTTGGTTTCTTCTGAGCTCAAATTTGAACAGGTTGAGGGATCTGCCATTTTCATTGGCATTTACCACGTTTAAATACATCTTCAGTTTTAATGTGAACCATCTCCTCAATTAATTTGTCATCAAAATAAAATTGTTGAAAATTACTACAAAAATTGTGTCACTACAATTTTTCTTTTACATTTTTTATTGTTTTGTACAGTAAAATAATGTAGTTTTAAACAGCAGAATAAAAGTTGTTCTAGATTAGAGTGATCCCACCCTAAAGCGGGGTTCACTTTTCACAGTCTAGCTGTTTTGTTGATTTTTGTTTTGTGCAACTTTGCTTGCTTTTTTGTCCATTGCACATTGTTTTCTCGTGATGTCTCCGGCACAGAATATGTTTTGTGTGTCAGATGCACATGCCTCATTGATTACATCCAGATCCTTGGTTTCATTCCATAATACTGGACTTGTTTTTCTACGAAGGTTTGAATTTTGAGAGTTTAAACAAAAACGAAAAATGTGAAAATGGCTTGTTGTCTATCTAAGAAAACTGTGGGTTTTGAAGTTTTAAAACATGTATGATAATTGTAAAAAAATAAATATTCCTCTTTGTGGATTTTACCTATTTTGTGTGTGTTTGTTTTTTTAACATAAATCCCTCAATAAATGAATGACCAGTAACCTAAAACCCCTTCCTCTTTTTTTTTTTCCACAAGAAGTGAATTCAGGTACAAAGAAGCATGTGAACGCCTCGTATTTATTGATGAAACAGTCATCAAGCTGCACTTCATTAGACGCTTCCTGATGTTTCTGTGTTAATTATTGGCTGTGCAAAAGGTAACATGATAGGATCTTTAATCACCACAGACAGAGGCCTGTTTCCAAAGGACACCTTGCTGACACGCTGAGCCAGGAATGTGTCTGCAAAGCAGATTCACAGATCTCTGAGTACACGTGTCACATCACCTTGATATTTAACAAAAGAATGTACCAATTACAGGAAGGCTATCAGCAAAGACCTGCCAGCAGGTGATTTCTAAGGATATGAGGATTTCAGCTGCAGCTCAGCCATCATTGCCACTGTCAGTCAAAAACATACTTACCTCTCCATACTGTATAGGTGCAGGGAGACCACCAGGCGCAGCATTATTCCCACAGCAAATATTCAAAGGCAAGTAAATTGGACTCAGCTCAACGGAGCAAGGAGGGCACTCAGAAAACCTCTCGACTGCTTTGCTAGGCACATGTGCGCTGTGTATTTTCTACTCGCACAGAAATAATCTCCTTTTGAGCATCAAATCTTTTACCAAAGAGCAAGCATACAGCGTGAGGCAAGATCAGATTGAGGAGTTTTCCACTGATAATCACCCCGCGATTTGGATTTTATTCCACAGATACAAGCATCAGAAAAAAAGTGGGTTTCTTTTTTTTTTTTTTTTTTTTTTTTACCTTCACAGATGTGCGCTGTGAGAGTTGACCTTGTAGATAACATGAAGTGGACAAGAACCGAAGCAAAAAATATTTTCATATCAGGAAGAAAAAAATATTTTGAATTCAGTATGAACTATTGTGAATAATCTAAATCAGGTCTTTCAACAAACATTTTATTTTGGGTATAACTTATTGATTTAATCTGTAAAGCACAATCAGGGGGCCCTAATTTAGATGATGGACTGCAAAGCTTCAATTTGATGGGATTAGAGATCGCTGTGCTTAAGAAGTTCTTTGTCATTTTTGGGGCAGATTCCTTTCATTCTAACGTCACATCCAGTTTTCATCCAACAAAATGAGAAAGCAACATGGCACCGACCTTCTACCTTCTATCAGAAGTGACCTCATCTCCAGTTCATATAACCTGAATGATTTGGTTTATATTGTGCATCCCACTAGCTTCCTTGCTCTTCCTAGGAAAGCAGCTGTGGGTTACAGGAGATATTTTGTAGCTAGTTTTCTACCTGTCTTGATTCATCATTATAGTGTCAGTAGATTATAGCAGTAGCTATGTTATGTCACAGTCATCAGAGTGCAGGTGGAACCATATAAGGACCTTTTGCCTTTTTCCCATGTCTCTAAAGTAAAAAGCATTGCTCTCGCTGACACCTGTACTCTATCTTAAGACGCAATGCCTTTGAGGATGAATCTGTGTGACATTGAACCTGGGTCACTTGGTCCCATGAAAGCATGGTGAGTCCGCCAAAGACATGTACTATAAAGTAAATCTATCATTACTTTGCTAATAATTAGAACATTCTTGAATGTTGCAGGGTACACAAATCAATAGAAACACAGAAGTATTTTTACTTTTTTTATTATTACCTGAAGGTCCTGTCAGCATTCGTTACATGTGCTTTGTGTGGCAATAAACTATAACTGATATGAATCTTTAACATGAATTTCTTAATCATCAACTAGAATACACCTTAATTATCAGTTCACGTTTCCAACTGTCTTGTGTAAGGCATAAAATAGGTTACTATCCATGTGTTATCTATATGAAACTGTATATTATGAAATGAAATACTTAGCTAAAAACAAATTAGGAAAACACGTTTTGAAAACCAAAACCGTAACTTGGTACAAAATTTCAGTTCAATATGATTATTAGTTAACTAATCAACCAGTTATCACATGCCAAATGTAACATTGATAATTATTTCTGGATTAATAAAGTTTAAACTAATTCATAAATTGAGTTCGTATTACAAGTGAGTTTATACTATGACTGTCTCAAAATATTTCGACGTACCAGTAGATAATTGTAGTATTGAAAGTGGGCCGTACTTTGGCTGTGTTGCTCTGGGTGCAATGGTTATTTTGGGTCATGGATTTGAGGTAGGAAAGTTACTGTATGTTGAAATTGTTAATCCCAAAATGCAAAAAAGAAGTCCTTCTTTAGGTTGGCCAAAACTGTTGTGGAATTCTTTTGCAGTCGTGTTTGGCCTGTTTGTCTTTTAATAACTTAAGATAAAACTGACTTTTTTTTTGTTACATTTAGATGGAAGCCAACTTTCAAACAAACGTTACTTTTTGGAGCTTGTGACTTTACTGTTCTTCATGTCATCACTGAATATCTTTATCTGAATATGCTAATATATTATCATTGTAAAGATAGTAATGCAACACTTTACGATAGTTACGTGTTAATATTGGTGCAAAATCTCTTTGTGACAGAATCAGCTAATTCCAGCTGACAGATCTGATTGCATAGATACCTCACTACTGTAACATGTGAACAAGGCAGTTTTTCCCCACTCCAGAAGCGGCTGGAATTATGTTAATTATGTAAATGGTTGAAGAGTTACGGTAGTCGACTGCTAACACAAGAGCACTCTAGAAATGATTGAAATGTTTTTCTTTTAATATTTTCCATAATATCTGTGTTGTGCTATCTGAGATATGATAGTGATGTAACAGTGCAACACAGCCAATAATATCTGGCAGGAGTTATCACAGTTGGGGTTGATGAGGCACATGATTATCAGAAGCAAAAACCCTCCTAATTACTGTTTATAGGATGGTGAAAAGTACAGAAACAATCATTCCTGCAGCTAAACCACAGTAGCAACAGCAAGATAAAGCTAAAAAAGAAAATAGGTTCTAGTGTAAACATTTATTGCATAACTTTACTTACTAATGTCAATTTCTGAGTTATAATAAATGAGAAACTAAAGATGGAGCAGACAAACATATTTAATAATGCATATCATATCAATCTGCTTTTTGAATGTTTGGATTCCCATGATACCTAAGCACACAAACGTAAACAATGCACTTATATGTGCTGGAATTTATTAGCCAGAAAAAAAGGAAACTAATTAGTTTTAAATTCGACTACCAATCATTTCATTTTTCATTTTGGTCACATGAGTGCCATAGATTCAGAGGGGAAAATATCTGTTTTCCACTATTTGAATGGCAATATACATACATATATATATATACATACATATATATATATACATATATATATATGTATGTATATATGGTTAACAAGGCTCATCACTTCGGGGTGACATTGCCGCTCTCGGCATGCTGGCAGAGGTGAGGTATTCTTGGGGTCTGGACCAGTGTCTCCCGTGGATAGGGTTGAAAGGAGCACTATAGGTTTCTTACCAGCAGTATAGCAAGGCGGGGCCTTTTTTCTTGTTTGGGGCTGTCCTCTTGAGTTTCTGTGCATTCTGTGTGGTGTCCTTTTGTCCTGCAATGGGTGGAGTGGGTCTGTTTGTGCCATCGAGGATGAGTGATCCTTTATAGGATAGTCTGTGGTTTGCGGATGGGTGTGGTTCCTACTGAGACAGATCTGGCCCGCCTCACATTAACTAAGCCCAAAACACCCACTGAGGGCTTGGTGCTGGGAGCGGGGCATCAATGACCCTTGTTATGCTGCTAATATTAACACCTAGCCGGGTAGGCGTGGTTTTGGGGGACAGAAGTGCTCTAAAACTGGTGTTAGTTTGTAACCTGTTTTACAGGGTGTCTGGGGTTTTGTGCAGGTTGTAGACCTGGGGGGTTGGACTACATGTCTAGTGACTTTTTTTCCCTTTACATTCCAGAGAGTTAGCATGTGATCTGCTGAGGTTGTCATGCAGCACACTTTATTCGTGGCCCTAAACGGCCTCTGGAGTAGTAGAGGAGAATATTAAAAACTCTTGGGTGGTAGCTGGTGGAGCTTTCAGGCACGTTAGGCTTGGTTCAGGATCTTGGACTTATAATTCTACCCCTCTGCTTTTACATATTGATTATGTCAAGGATAACCCAAACCCAGCAAACCAAGTTTGAGGCAGAAATAATTAATAAAACAACATATTTTGACGACTAGACCCTGAACAAAAGGGGCCACAAACAGATCGCCTGACTAAGACGAACTGAAAACCATGAACTTTAATAGACTGAGGGCTAATTACCTAAAGAGGAAACAGCTGTGGATGATTAACAAACGAAATCAGGTGAGACTGTGACTGAGAGAAAAAAAAAAAAAAACATAAAAAAATAAACTAATGAGTATACATCCTCATAGATCAGCCTTTGTATATTGGAAATCAGTTACAAGTCACAAAAACACAATACAACCTATTTTTTCCGTTTTTTTTCTTTGTGTTTTGTCATTCAACTAGAATTGCCAGCACACATCAAGCCTTTGAGGGATGACAATTGCCCCTTACAGTAACAGATGTTGTCGTAGATCCCTGATGGGGCTGACCAGGCTGATAGGTAGAAATCAGTCAATTCTTATAAATAGCACAGCCAAAACTGTATTCCTTCCTCTGCTGGACCTACACAACACCAGCATTCTATGACTAATATTCTTGTGTGCAAACCCACAAGGATTTAAAGAAAGAAAAAAAAATCACCAATAATTAAATTGTAGTTTGTTTTTGTTTTTGTTTTTTACATTAGGCTAATTTAAACATAGCAAAAAATGTTGCTAAAACTTAAATGTTGTCAAATGAGCTTACATTCGCTCAAGAAGAGTCTGCTAGTTAGATCTAACAAAAGGCACAAACAATTAACTCCATTATTCTGGAATGAAACGCAATACTGATTCTTTAAGTTCTCGTTTCTTTGGTTACAAAGCAAGCTGTGCACTGGGTGCCTTGTGGTTACGCTTGTTCTTTGCAGGTGGTTTGATCCTTATGTGGGTTCCATCAGAGCTGCTACTTAAAGCACAAGAGCCAACCTGCCAGATGGGAAAAGCTCTCCACAATTATGTAGCTCATTAGCTGCAGGAAGACAGATAACCCTCTGATACAGTGATAGATAGCCAGGATGCCGAATGTTACCCCATGAAAGACATTATGGACTGTGGAGGTGGACCATCAAGCAACAACATAGAGGAGTTACTGTCTATAACAAACAAAAGTCAAATTTAGTTTGACTTTTTTTTTTAATCTCTACATATCTGTACTTTTTATTGTACTGCTACCTTTTTGATGTTAAGGATTTTTCATTTCCTTAAAAGTTGTTAAATTTAGATGCAACTATGAATGAAAGCAGCATTTGCATTTTTTTTTTTTTTCAAAATCTGCTGTAATTTTGACTTTTATTAAAGCAAAAGAATCAAGAACTATTTATGTGATGATGGTTCAGCAATCAAAATCAGTAGGTTGATGGTTGGATCCCCAGTGCAGGTACAGACATTTTTTTCCTAGTCTTTTGGACATGCTAATATAGCACTTAATAACTGTATGTGTTCTTGAGTAAAAGTTTTGGTTAACTATAAACTATTACGTCAGGTAAACAATCAGCTTTTTTTATTTACACAGACACACACACACGCACAAAATAGTTTCTCAGATATAATCTCTTTGTCTAGTAAACAATTATAGTTTTTAGGAAATTAGTCCATAGATGTATACATGCTGATCGTCTCAATAGGTTCAATAAAGCATCGGTTCAGAGAGAAAGTTCACCTCTTACTGCTCGTTTTTGTACCGATTATGAAGGAAACGTTTGTTTTGAAGAAGCCTGCCCATTTAGAACATTGTGACCGGAATTGTTTCCGGAACACCCAACAGCCAATCAGTGCAAAAAATCAAGTGCAGTAACACAATATTTCTGCTCTTAAACTTTCCTAAACCTCTGACTTAACATTTTATTAATTTAAATATTTCACACAATTGGAATGAAGGAAAACGTTTTCTCCTGCCTTTTTTTTTTTTTTTGTTCAAAAGCTGCATATTATCAAATAAAATGTAAGTCATAAAACCTACTATTAATCCTGATAAAAGACAACCCGAAAATGAGTCAGTTAAAAAAAGGCAAGGCACTGTTTATAATTTGAAGTAAAAATAAAAGACAAACAGACTTTCAGTCTGCTCAAATGAAAGCATGTTGCTGAATACAACTTGTATTGCATTTGACAAGTTTTTGTAAAATTCTAATCCGAAAACACAAAGAATGTCTTCAACCCAATTCTTGGGTTAGTCATGCTGGGGTATATTTTTGGGTTACTTTATGGAGTAATATCTTTTTCTTGAGTTTATTTTTTTTCTTTCCCTAGTTAAAACAATTCAGAAAAAATCTTTTTAACCTTGGAAATTGGGTAAAAATAACCCAATCCAGGTAATTTTTAGTTAAAAGTTTTTAGTGTGTAGGTGAGTCAATGTGGAATTCTCTACACTTTTTTTGGAAACTCTGCACCCTGCATGCCTTCTACTTTAAGGGACAACAGCACGCCAATGTAGTTACCCATTTGAAGTGACAATCCTGACAGAATAAAAGTTTCCCTAAACAGCAGACAATGGATCTGACAAACATTTAGATTCTATTTTCTAGTTGCAACGAGTGAAGCCCCGGCCTCCTTTGCAACACCAGTGTAGCCAGTGGCAACACCGCTCAGACATGTAATCTCTTTGGACAACAGAGCACCTCATCAACCAGAGGCCTAAATCAAAGTAATTGACAAAAGCAGAGAACTAATTACAGGATTATGACTGGATAACTAAGCATTTTATCTGAAGAAAGGCTTCAGCTGAATGCTCTGTGCTGTCAAATGCACTCTTTTCTGAAATTCATTGTGCAAACAATTGAGATGAAAATACATTTCCACATCTCTGCCAGTCTAAGAATTTTTTTATGAACATGAGCATCTTAGGAGAAAGACATATTTATTATTTCAAAACTGTTGCATTGATTAATATAAACAAATGTAAAGCGTATCAGCCAGAGTGAAATGGCTTTATGAAAGCATACTTTACTTTTAGTTCATGTTCCATCCTTTTTTTTGAAGCATAATAAGCCAAACAATATTTTCTCATCTTATTTATGTCCCCTCTGGGTCATATTCAGTATCTGGGCAAAGACTTCTTCATATACAAAGCCTATTTACGGATGCAAATTTGTCCCAGCTGGTGCAAAGATAATTCTATGTTGTTGGTGTTATTGTGTGTTCATACACTTTGCAACCCCCACCTTCCACACTGTTTGGCAGAAAAACACAAAGCCAAAATTAGTGGATAGTGGAGGTTCTACCCCAAGGACATTTTGCACATCAAATGTCAATTTTCCAGGAAATTCACTCAATTTACATATTTGTTCGCCCATTTTTTCTTAAAATACTAAAATAAGGCAAAAGTCAACATCATGCTTTCCGTATTGCTTGATCCTCATCTAGGCCAGGGGGGGTCCAAACTTTTTGCAAAGAAACAGAGTTTTGTGAGTCTAAAACATGTTAGGGCTAAGCAATTGGCCAGCATTTTTCAACCATTTTGATCTCATTAAATGCAAATGAACTATTTAGAGAACATTGTTTTGCAAAGGAAAACTTTTCCTTTTTCACATTGAACAGAACTATATCTAAAAATACTTTTAGTAGTGATTCTCCGTGAATTTTGTATGTTAAGATGAGCAATAAAATTAGGAAGAAAAAAAAACTTGTCAACATTAAATCTGGGTTGACATGAAATGCTACGTAGTATTCATCATTAAATTCTCATTCAGAGATGCAAACCGATATGATTTTGATTGAAGAGACAAATCTGTTTGTTTTGTTTTTGACAGAATTTATCAATCACAATCAAGAAATCCTGAAAAAAAACTGCTAGGAGGCCCATATTCTTTAGTCTTTAGTCCTATACTCTACTCAGATCCGTAAGTCTTAAATCTATGTCAAAATCAAGTTAAGTTAGGTGGCCATGATGCAAAGGTAGAATGGCCGACCTCTTAGACAAGATACTGAACACCACATTGCTGCTAGTAGTTGGTGCATAGTGTTCGCCACCGTAGCCGCCATCAGTGTGTGTTTGGGTGAAAGGGACTGTGGTTATAAAGCACTTTGGGCCTTCAAAGATGGTAGTAGAGCCCTATGTCAGTAAAGGACAGAAATTAAGAAAGGAACTTCTAAAAATGGAAAAAAATAACAGATGACAAACACTCATTGTACTTTTCTCTTAATGTGACATAGTGTCTAATACCGATTATGGTCTGTTTAAATGTGGTAAGCATGGTTAATCATTGTAAAGATGTTGTTACGCTTATCCTTGTGTGAAAACCTACCAACAGGCTTGAAAATACACTTGTGTAGTTTGTATTTTAGTGTTGTTGACAAAAGTTTATGTTATACATTTTTGTTCTTATCTTGACTTAGTCGGATAATGTTTATTAAGAATGCATCCTTAAGTAATTGAAGCTAAAGTGACAGTATTGTATGGTAACTGGCTCAACATATGTATAAAATGCAATGATTAGTTCTTGTTCAAACCTGTGAAGAGAAAACTAATGGACTTCTTTTTTTTACTATACCACACATATCAAGCAAAAACTGAAACAAATCAGAGGAAGCTCAGTGTTGGCAGATTTGTGGAGGAATAAAAACAGGACATTTTCTTATTTGTTGGAGCTGTGATAAGATCAGATCAGGTGATTAAAACAATGAATGTATCTGAATTAGACTTATCAAAATACTTTACTGTGATTTATCTGGGTAACTTACCTCAGGGTTTACAATACCCTGAGGGAAAAAAAACTGTTATTAAGTAAGGGATGGAAATAATCTACTACCTGGAAATGGCTGTTCAAGGATCCCCCAACACCACAGGACTGGACATCAATCACTAATGATATTTATAATATGGGGAGGCTAACCTTCTCTTGACGACTTGCAACAACAACATTTACGTAATACTAGGAAAGCTGGACTCAGATTTTGATGCAATAGATTTTTTTGGCTATTTTATTAGCTGCAGATGTGGTGGTGGAGTCAGTTTCTCATATGGGTCTCAGTCAAAGCTCCCCAGACATCTGAACATGATCAGTAAAACAACCAATTAGAAAGACTTCATAGAGATAAGACAATAGTCCGCTAGTGCTTTGCATCTGTCCACCTGAGACTCTGGAAAAAGAGGCATACAGTACAGTCTATTTAGCCAGCTCATACTTTTGTTCAGTTTAGTCATCCAAAGTCGAAAAAAATCTTCTCCAGAGTAGAAGACCCTTTGACAAACCAAAAAACACACCAAAACTGTAAAGTGTTACCATTCCGGTTATTTTTGGGGCAATTTTTTCTGCAGGTTTCACTGTAAAGTTGACTACAGCAAAATAGATCATTCATTTTAAGTAAATCATCAGGAGACTAAGAAAACAGAAGATGGGTGTTTGGTGCTTAGTCTCTTTTAAAGGTATCTGATCTGGTATGTGATAGGCCATTTCAATCTTTGTGATGGAAGACTTGCTATGTTTAAGATGGAAGCTAATTTCCAAAGCAAACAAAATGGTTATTTATGTTAATCTGCATCAAAAACTATAAACCAGAAAATGGTAAAAACATAAATAAATAAAAATAAAAATATCCTGAAAATGACAGCGACCTTCACTCAAAATTCACATAAACAAACTTGATGGTCACACCAAGGTCTTTACCTCTTTAGCCAACAGTCAGGAAAATGTGTGGCGGATCATCTACAGCTCTGATTTAATGAAGCATAGTGAAATTCTATGATAGTCACTTATGTCCCATAAAATCACTGGAGAAAATTGTAAAATCAATGGCCTGTTTTGTTACTTAATGAGAATTTCAGCTGTGCAAACGCGGTACCTCGCTGAAACATTTACCCCACCCTTAAAGTATAACCTTTATTGAGTGACATGAAAAAATAGTTCAATTTTGTTTTAAGTACATCTTAATTAATATATAATCAAACTAAAGTCCATCATGAAGTGTCAACCATTTAATGCTTTTCCTCATTGTTTGGAAATTGTTGTATTCCTGAACTGTTTGCAAGTTTGGATTTTGTTGGCCATTGAGATGCAGTTTTGTGAATGACTTCCCAAATATTGTACCTGCTAATCTTAGTAGGGTATTAAACCAGAAATGATTGGTATGCATCTTTTAATGTGGGAGAGTTAAGAGTTAGAGGTGAGGAAATGAAAATAAAACCAATCAGGGGAAAAATTAATATGAGGGAAGGTGGTGGAACTGATAGAATTCTATAATGTGTTAGCACTTGGACTGCACAAAAAAAAAAAAAAAAAACAATATGAAATACAAAGTTATAAAAATGTGTAGGTTGAGACAGCCTTCCATAACTTTTCAAGCAATGTAAAAAGCAACTCTAGATGTGCGACTTTTTTTCAAACTTACTTATTGGAAAGAATGATTAACAGCTTTCTTAGTTTGTTTTTCAAAGCTTTTTTAGAAAGCACAGATGTATTACTATCTATAGAGGAGTTCTAAATCCAGGTGAAAAGTGATTATGTATTCTTCTCCAGCCTAGTAGATCCATAATCATTAACATTTGCTCTAGCTTACTTTATTGAAGTATTTTCCTCATGTGTGGTCCACTTATCCTCACCAACTCCCCTTTAGCCAACTCAGCACATGAAAGGATTGATAGCAAGACAAAAAGACGGTGAGACTGAAAGAGAGAAGATCACAACAAGACCTTTTGGATGATTAAATAAATAATTACTGGTTCTATTTTGAGCGCTTAGGTCCAGGCGTCCTCGCTGCAGTCTTGGCTTACTCACCTGCATTTTGTCCCAGGAAGCATTTCTTTTTTCCCCCAGTGTGTTTTGACAGCTCACCCATAGATTTGCTGTCTGGATGCAGGATGTCTTGAAATAATATCTTTAATTGCTTCCCCACAATATTGATTTAGACAAGGACAAAGTAAAAAAACAGCTTCTAAACTTTGTTGATTTGAGGAATTAAAAGCTAAGAGATCCTGCCGACCTTGAACTTTAGAGAAAGGGCACCTTTGAAGATATAATACATAGGAGGAATTTAAGAATAGCACATCAGACAATGAGCCTTGTTCCATTAATAGAAACTTCTATCAAAAGCAAGACTACTGGAAATCTCAGGTGTAGCTTTGATAAATGTACATGGTGTCATGTATTTGTATTTTACCAGATATAACTCACATGTAAGAGTTAGTGTGTATTTTAGTGTAGTTTCCTTGATTTTCTTGGATAAAGACATATTTTGTGTTCCCTGAGCTCACCGCCCCGGCGTGTGGGAGGAGATACCAGCTAATGTTTTTATCCTGATCACTTCATGAATTGGTTTCTGTGTTCATCTCATTGACAATGTATGGAAGACATGGATGATGTTCAGAGATCATTTAGCTTTTTTTTTTCGAAAAGTTCTACAAAAACATTGGTGACCATGTCTCCATGTAGACCGTGAGCCGTCAAAAATAAATAAACCAATATATAAACCCTCTACTCACAAAAAAAAAGAGAAAAAATGAGTCACCAAATAGCAAATACTCATTCTTTTGAAACTGCTCTTGTGGCAACAGCTGTTTGTTGGGTGCTTGTATTCCATCAACTCCGGAAGTGACTGGTTCAAAGACTGCTATTGTTGTGTTTTATTTTTTAAAAACATAGTTGCATTTTATGAAACATACAGAATACATGATTTTTTTTAATTCCTATGAATATCTTTTTAAAAACAGATTGTATACTTGAGCACCTAAAAATGAAAACTTCTCATTATGCTTTGTGTTTTAAGTAGCTCACATGTCAAAAAAGTGTGAGCACCCCGGATTTAGAGATTCTCTAGGTTTAGTGAGTTTACGTCCTGCTGTGTCTGGATGACGGCCGCTTTTGCTGCTTCTGTCTCTCTCTGACCGCCTTAGAAGGCTCGCTGTCCTGCATAAACCAGAGAGGTCAAGAATAAAATTACCTTTATATGTACCTTATATACCTTTTTTTTCAGAGAAAAATAAGAAAAAAAACATTATAAAGTCCAGGAGGCCCGAGGACGAGCTACTGTCAAAAGATGTTTACTTCATTGCTAGATGTAAACTTTTTTCTGTAATTCTCATTTTACAATGCATGGTACAAGAAGAAAATTAGAAAACCTTTTTACTATTGACTGATTGAAGAATATCATACAGTTCAGCAGGAGAACAATCAGCTCTTAACCTGTTGTCATGGGCCAGAGCTCAGTCCATGATTGGTTGATGCAAGGCATCTTCTTTACCAAAGTTAAAATATTTGAACAATGAAAAACTTGCAGCGTGATGCCATGAATGAGCTGCTGCCAGACTCTTGAATAATTCTGCGTCTGTAAATTGAACTGGAACTTTGGTGGGGTCTATGCATTGACTTGCCATTTAATTTCGGTGTGAAAGCACCTCTAGTGGTTCCACACCAACATGGTGTTTTAGCTGGTTGCCATGACAAATTCACATGACTGCTGCCAAAATCCTTATTATCAAAAAGGCTGATCTAACATTTAGCAAAGTGACATGTCTTGTGTTCAAATGGTATCCTAAAATAGTTCCAGATGTGACAGACCTGTTACAGTCATTCTGTTGGAGTATTTAAGACATTCACCCTATTTAAGATAGATATTTTGTACTATTTATTTCAGTCACTTTTATAAGCTAATAAGTGTAAAGATCAATTTAGTGCTTTGAGCAATTTAAATATGAGCACAAGCATACTCACAATGTCAATTATTCAGTGACATCAGACAGCTGCATGATTAGACACTGTCAAAATCCATGCCATAAAAAGTGGCTATGAGTTTAGTTGACTCCTTGCAAAACAGTCACCTAATAATTACATTAATATGAAATTAATTTGCAAAAGCAATTAAATCGATTCAGTCTGACTTAATTAGATTTTATGTGATGGCAAGTAACTATGTGAAGGTCATGTAGCACAGTTGCATGTCTAAACAGAGATTCTGGAGTTGCGAGTTTAAGAATGTTTTTTTTCTTTTTAATCTTTGGTTTGTGACATTGTTTTTTTTATTATTATTATATAAAATAATCTGTTTTTAACTTAATTTAGTTGCAGGTTTGATGATAATCACGTTCCTGCCACATTTTTTTTTCACATTTGAGTTTTCAAACTGCAAGACCATGACAACAACATGTTAGCCACTGATAACACGAAAGAAAAAAAAAAAAAAGAAATAAGAACTTTATTTTTAGGTGACCTTCTAGAAATAAAGGATTTGGTTTTGATGGACAAAACAATTACACACGAGCTGTCACAGTTTATTTACCACATAAAGATGTTTCGATTTGCTTGGAATGGGAATTTACTGCTAATGTTTTTTTGTTTTTTTTTTCTGCACTAAGTAGGGATTAAATCAGTTAATGCATGCCATGATGATTCCTCTACAGACTTCTTCCAATGGCACATGCTTGGACTAAATCATCACATCAGCAGAGAAAATTGATTGTTCCATTGAAATATTTTATTCAGGATGTAAAACATGCTAAATATGAGGTTTTTGAGGACTTTTTGTTAAAGATGGACATGTTTTTAACATGGTCATGTAGCATTCATCTCATTACGGAGGACATATGTAAAGAAACTCTTGGTTAAATTTGCATTTCAGAGTGTTTCTATATACAAATCATTGACAGTTAGGAGCAAACGTAAAATTCCTGTTGGAAAAAGCCTGAAGCAGTGACATAGGTGCAATAGTAGGCAGGCCACAAGCTGCGTTCTGTGCTTTATTTTGGATCCACTTGCAGACAAATAGATCCATGCATCTTTATTTACCTCGTCTGGCCAAGAATTGTACAGCTTTCGTAAATAGTTTCAATATTGCTCTCCATTTTTGTTGCATTTTTTGTTAGGTAATGGTTGTGAGACGCTTATACTTAGTGGGACAGAATGTAAACAAAGGGATCATGGGAAATGAGGGCAGCCTTACTCACCACCAACAAATCTGCCCACAACCCCTGAGTCAAATTTCTGATGAACCACTGTTTCAAAAAAAATGTTGTCCTAGAAAATGACTTTTTTTTTCATTCTGCCTATGAACTGCATAATCATTATCAAAACCTTACTGAGAAAGCTTTTACAATAGATGTGAGATGATTGGAGTGGGATTTATAGCCATGAGGGGGCCCAAGCCAGGGTTTCATTGTGCCGGTTCAGATGATACATATAGAGGGTTGTTTCAGGAAGGGCTTTCGACGTAAAATCTTTGCCAAACCAAATATGTGAATCAGAACTATGACATCCATGCCAGATCAGTCAAGGCCCGGGTTAAATGGTGGAAGCTGATTTGCTGTGGCCACCCTGAAGAGAAAAAAAAATATATATATATATGCACCTTTTTTTATGCTTAAGTTCATTTATTTATCACATACAATGGTTAAACATAAAAGTGTAGCAAAGTGCACATTAAAGAACCAAGGGATTTATGCAGGGGCTTTGCGACAATGAAATACATATTTTAGAGCAAAAATTGAAGAAGTTTCATGGTTGTTTCAGTTCTTTTTCATATACCATGAGCACTTTGGAAAAGTAGCCATTTTCCAATCAGTGCATAGTTACATCCTCTTCAAAGTAAAGAGCCTCCAGGCCAAATTGTTGGAGCAAATTTAGCATATGCATTAGCAGTGAACTAATCTGCTGGTACGTGAGATATAGCTCTGCACAAATAACCAAACTTTAGGTCCTTTATTGTTCGCAGTGAGATGCAGTTTTCAAGTTTTAGGTAAAGAGGTACGTATTGGTACAACAAATAAGGCATGATCTATCATTTAGAAACCTCTTGAAATGCATATCCCACTGAACTGAAAACTCTTCTACATAATGGTAGTGTCAAAATCCACATGCGCTGCAAACCTGCTGCAAAATATACATTTTGAGAAAGTGAAACATCTTCAGTTGTTCTCTTCAGGTTCATTCCGAATAAAACCCTACGAGCTTAATGCTGCCTAAAGTCATGAGCTAATGAGACTCTGCAATGACTTTGATAAGGAGTTACATTTTAAATGGTTCCCCAACTTTGTTTACCCTGTAGGAATGAAAGTGTATTTAAATTTTGAAGTTTTTAATAATCTTCTGACACATTGACACAGTTGAGTAAAAGTTTTGAACAGAAGAGTCACTACACAGGGGGAAGTTGAAATGCCATGTTTGATTGATGTTAGCCATTTCTTCAGGTCAAGGGATCAAGAATACAACTCCAAGAGCCAAAAGCTTTTTTTTTTTTTTTTTTTAACCTATTAGGTATTATGATTGTACAGAATTACAATTCAGTTAATATTTATGGTCAAGCAATAACACCACTTGTGCACAAAGGTGGTTGATGCAGTGTCAGACATGTTGGCCATTCTCGATAGATGTCCCCAACTTAACTGAGAAATAATAAAGAAAAAGTTCATGAAAACACTAATGTTTGCGCTTGATCTTAATTTTATCAGACCAAAAAGATAATTAACTAAGGTTCAAACTAAAAGATAATAATAATAATCTTACATTTTACAAAGAAGCAATTGGTTAAAGAGAGAACAGCATATCCAATGGCATTCCTAGGCTTGTTAAAGTGCCACTTCAATCATGTATTGATCGATTTTAAAAGTATTTTCAGTGGTCTTTGAAATATGACTATGCTGTTTTTAGCCAAAATAAAAAAAAAAAAAAAAGAATGGGGTGGGAATCTTGAGGCACCTCACAATTCCATTTAATTACGATTCAGGAGGCAACAATTCAATTGTGAAACTATTATCAACACAACTTTCAATATTACTTCCAGTCATTATCTGAGTTTGTAGCAACTGAGATTTTAGCTGCTAGTTGTTGGTTTTTAAATGAGCAGTTATTGTAAGGTATGAGTCTGTGGTGTGTGAAGTCCAAGCATTAATGCTGTCCTGTCAGCTTTCACAACTGCTGCCAGCTTTCGTGTCAGTATATAGTGCTGGGGTTGATCGTGTTGGTAAAGAAGGGACGGTAAGGGATGTTGTATCTCTGCTCTAACATATAGAGCAACGTCCAGGAAACCTCATTCTCCACCACAGAATATGGTCTGAAGTCTTTTGCTATAAAAGCTGTGATTGACTTCATTGTTCGTTTAGCTTTTACTGATGATGGTGGAAGTTTCTTTGGAATATCTAATTTATTAATTTTTTTTACCATTGGAAGAGCTCGCAGCAGAATTTGTTGAAGCTACACTCAGTGGTTTCTTCCTATGGATGGAACTGCACAATGTGATTTTGGACAATTGTTGTGTTAGCTACATATTTAGTTTTGGTCTGACAGAAATTGCACACCGCATGACTTTTATTCAAAGTCAATTTGGCCGTAAACATTGAATCGGCACAGTCGTGTGACGAGATCTGCAAGGTCAGCCATGTCTGTGTGATCTTCAATAAATGTCAGAGTGGAAAAAAAAAGAAAATATAACTATCATTTATTTTCATCGATTATTTAAAATTCATAAAACAATTCTGAATTTTTTATGGATTGTAACTGATGCATCTAATACTTGATAATTTCCCCTGTCCTTACAGGAGGTACACCTGTTATAAGTTCACTTTTAAACTGTTCTTTCCAATATTATTTGTATTATTATTAACATTATTATAAATTATAACTACTTATAATAATAATAATACGCTAGGACTCTTTATATTAAACAAAGCAGATTCTGCCATGAAAATATTTTTTATTGTATTACAATTCATTTTCAGTATTTTTCCTAATACATGAACTAGTTTAACCTAGACAAAGTCTCACACAGAGATGTAATAACTACAGACCAAGTATAAAACAAAAATCTTGATATACTATAAGATATATGTTCATTTCACCAAAAGCTCCTGTTTTTAATTGCTTTTACATTCACCTAAACATGTTAAGGGAGAACATGAGTTGTCTTTCTAGCACACCCCTGCTTTAGTCTTACCCTACCTCACTGGTGATCAGGGCCATAACTAGAATATTATTTACTGAGATGGCACTGTAAAAGCTAATGTTGCAAAGATTCCTTTTCTACAGTGGGATTCCAGCTCTAATGAGGCTTTACTCATACAGCTTTGATGGCTCTGAAAAGGACACATGCATTTTCAAGAAGAATGTCAAACATCCACCATTGCATTCTCATGTAACATCATTAGGGTCAATTCCATTAAATTGCAGAGCAGAAACCGCTGGCAGCAAAAGCCCACAAAAAAAAAAAAAAATCACCTAATATATCACACACATTTTTCAGGGATGTTGCTGTCTGTGTCTGTCTTTTGAGGTTTCAGTGCACATAAATGTATTGATTTTATAGCGTTTCCAGTGCCCAGAGTCACTTTCAAAGCAGCTTTGCACAGCACGAAGGCTGATTTAGAAATAGTACCAGAAGAAGGATTTAAACAGAAGTAGGTTGTGTGATCTCTAACTACATGTTGCTTTCAGATTCAGTGTTGGTATAATCTTGGTTTCTTGGCACCTTCTTTCATGTGACAGAAACACCTTTATGACATGTCTTTTGGGTCTAATGATTTATTAAAATATCAGGTATGTGTTGGGTTTGGTCTCTTTTGATCGTGTGATGACATTTTAAAGTCTATGTGGAAGGCAGTGTTTTGACTGATCGGGTTAGCTGGGATATCTTGACATTTGCTGCTGACAAGTGTAAAATATGTGAAGAGGATTCTGAGGCTACTCACTGGTTTTACAAATGAAGAGTGTCTGAAAGAAAGTTGGAAAAAACAGATCGATCATAAAGTTCAGTGGCAAAATGCAAAAATGTATTTCCCAAAATACCAGTTCGCAACATGATACTTTCTTCAATATTATTATTAATATCATTATTATTATAATTATTATGTATTTGTTTTTTTTCTTGCCATGTTTTCCGCACTATAGGGCACATCGGGTCATAAAGTGCACCGTCGATGATTGGTCTATTTTTGAAATTATTCGTCATATATGAAGCACACTGAAAAATAAGGTGCATTATCAAGACAAAAGTCGTTCAGAGTAATTCTTGAACTTGTTTGTAATATGTCACATGTTAGCCACATTTGAAGCATTAACCATGTTAGTATATTTAAAATACATTTATCTCCTAACCTTGTTTGCAACATGTAAAAAAACAGACTGATATCGCTAAAACAACGCCCAACCTTTTCAGTAACACTTAAGAAAAAAAACGCATGTTAGCTTCATTAGCATATTTACAATAACACCTTGTCTGGGACTCGTGGAGAAAAAAAAAAAAAAACAGACTAGCATTTTGGCAGAGCACTGTGTACCTCTCAAAATCGCTTTGACATCAGTAAGTACAACCAGAATGAATCCATATATAAGGCACTCTGGATCACAAGGTGCACTGGCATCTTTTTTAAAAAGAATGAGGCTTTTAAGTGCACCTTATAAAACAGAAAATACAGGATTTTAACTTGTATGTGAGATTTTTCAGTTATTCAAACATTGATAAACTCGCTTTACTGTGGAAATCCACAGCTTTCATGGTGATTTTTTCCTATAGGGATTGGGCTCATTTTACATATTTAAAAATATCTAAAAAGTTACCAGATAAGCTGGAGAGTATATGTTTAAAATGTTCATACTTTTTAAAAAGGCTTGGTTTTTCTGAAATTTGTATGTATGTTTGTAATAAAAACAGCCTCAGACTATGTAAACACTTGGTTAACACACATAAGAACTCAGCAAACAAGTAAGTAAGTGAATGTAGATGTTCAAAGCTTCAAGCTGGTGTCATACGGGACTGTCGTGAAGTTAATCATCTTTCCTTAACCGTTTGTGTTGTTGTACAACACAAACTGTGGAACCTCATGACATACTCTGAGTGACTGATAACCAAGTTTATAGTGCAATGTCCTTCTTCCAGTTGGATCCTCCAGATTAAAGTTTCCATTTATGCTAGCAACTTTGAGTTTTAGACTATTTCACACACAATTTTCTACAAGTGAGGATTTAATTAGGCCTACTACCCGTTATTGTATTTTTGTATTTGAGAAATATGTTTTGGTCTTAAAAATCAGTTTTAAACTTGAAGCTAAACTAACCTGAAATTTAAAAAACACACAATTGTGTGATTATTTGTGAAAATAAAATAATTGTACAAAACGACTTGATGTGAAATAGTATTTGAATATGTAGTAGGCAATGATTAGCTGATGATTAGAATCATAAATGATGAAGGAATCATTTATCATAAATGGAACGTAGGAGTCTTTAATATTTCCAAGAGGACCAGGTGGCAGACATGATGGCAGCTGAAAATCATTAGCCAGAAATAGCCAAACTTGATTTGCCAGAAAACTTTTTAATTCTGAAATGGGTCAAAAAGAGGGTAAATGCTTCTTTGATTTTAAAGGATATTTACAACAGTGATCCAATTTGTAAAATGTTTCTGACTTTTAGATTGGAGCGTTGGATCCAGACCAGTGTTTACGTTTGACCGCAATTAAATTCAGTACTATCGATCTACTACGCGATCAATGTGAATCAACTCATTCTGTGGAGAAAAGTTGCTTTTGCGCCGGTTTATTACATTTTATGTAAGTAATATGTTGCATTTTGGTAAAAAGACCCTTTAAAGTCTTGCTTTCCCAGTGCAAAGCTGCAATTCTCTGCAGATCAGCTAATTCACTTTGATCACGAAAGGAGTTACGGTGAGTCAAAGGGTGTTGTAGGTTTTGACAAAGATGCCACAGGTGTTAAAGATTCAAATCTTAAAATTTAATTAAAAAAAATGTAGTGTCAATGGTTATATTAGCTTTTTTTGATCAAAAACAAGAGCATTTTTATACTGAAACTTGCGGCGCTCGCGGGTTGGTGGGGCGTGTGGGGGCGCATCCATGTGTTTTGTTCCGGTTCTTGACTTCTTATCGTTTGATGATTTTCAGCCGGCATCTTGTCTGCAACAAGGTTCCCCTCAAAATTCCCAGAACAATATACACAATTTAAAGCTAGCATAGGTAGCGAATGTTACTAATATACAGTGGTTGACCTTTCGCATTCTCGCTGATTTTTGTTTTTTTTTATTTTGTGCAATTTTCCTTATTTATCTACAGTTCACTGTGTTCTTCCTCCTGACAGAGAGGTAGATCTATCTATGTCTATCTGAGAAAAGTGCATGAAGTGTGTAGTGATGGTATTACAGCCTTAAAACATACATAATTCCATTTCACAGATTACACCTATCGCAGGTTTTTAGTAAATAACTCCTGCGATAAATGAGGGACTACTGCACTTCAAAGTGTATGTTGACTGCCTTGTTTAAACAGAGACCACTTAGAGATAAATTGGCAAACTTCACATTACACCATGTTCCTTCCTGTTATAGCTGGCCTTTAATGCAAAAATAAAGGTAGACCACTGAGTGCAATCCAAACTACCAACAATCCAGCAATGCTGAAATTCAAAAAGTGGTTTAAGATGTCAGGACAGATCTAAATAAATTAGGCACTGGGATGATCTCCCATTTAACACACAGGCACAAACTCACATTTCTGCTTTTGTTAACGTGATTAAACCAAAGACAATTCTAAATATGCATAGGCCTTGCAAGGATAGGTGCTTCCATAAATAGATTTAAATAAAAATGTAGATTTATGCAATTTAATGGTGTGAAAGTTCTGTTTTTTTTTATACGTGGAACACTTAGTTGATAGCAAAAATATTTGCACTGCATGGAAATGTTCTGTCATCTCCAATAAGGCAGCTAAATTCCACACCCAAGAGCTCTCCACAATTTTACCTGCTGGGATCTGTCAGAAGAATTTAAGGTTTTAGCTGTAAAACTTCACAGAGAATTAAACATGGGCTTTTCAACGGCGCAGGCTCAACATCCTGCATACCTAACACACCCATGTTAAACAGTTGTCAAGATTATACAGTCAAACGTATTTACACATTATGGCTCTCATGTAGCAGAGAGAGCAACATAACAAAGGGGTCTACTTTTGTTAATATAACTTAACATTTTATGAATCTGGTGAAAGTCTTTGGCACTGACTAAAAATGGAAAAAAACATGTTTTTTTTCATACAGTGGACTTTAATTTTCACCACAGCCTATTCAAATTGTCTGGGGGACTGTAGCCAAAGTAAAGGATGCTGCCTTAAGGCAACATCCTATATTATAGTGTGAAACCTTTCTCTGGGTAATCATTTTGTTTTGAGCAAGATAATTTACAGCTGCAAGAAAAGTTTTCAACCCATATAAGACTAACTCTAAAAAGTAAGTGTGTTGTCGTGCTTTTGTGTTTTCTTGCATGACTTAGCGAACATGTAACCATTACAAACACCATTCTTTCAGACCTTGTGTGCTTAAAAGCCATCATCAAACTGTCTGCGCTGTGCTGCCTTTGACATTAGCCGTGCGTTTCTACAAATATCCAGCTTGACAAGCAGCACAACAACAGCTTCTAGAAAGCCAATCCGTCAAACATGTTTTATTTATACACCCCTTTTCAAATGATCCCATTTTGGTTAACTTCAGGATCATGATTTACCATAAAATGTAATATTCCACAATATAAATCTTCAACTAAAGCAAAAAATAAAGTTAAAAAATTCTGTCTCCTTCTCTCAAATTTAAACTGTGCTGAGGATTTTTTGGAGGAAGTTGTGAATACTGTTTCAGGACCCAACCTTGTGCTGTTTAATGAGCATGCATATATTACAAAGTCTTGATTTTCAGAAAGTTTTATTGTCTCATAAAAATAGCAGTTTGAAAAAAGGAAGGTACTCTAGAGAGGTTCTTAGAAGTTGTGTACATGTTTTATCATTATTTTAGAACTAATTAAGCCATGCCAGTTAGGGAGAAAAATCCAACCATCTTAAGTTTTAACCACTACAAACTCATTAATATCTTCCAAAATATGTCAACTCTTTGAATTCTGTTCATCTCTGTTTGCTTATTAGCTCTGTTTCTTCATCATTGGAGTTCAAACATCAGCCCATTGTTTAAATCTGAAATTCTGCCTTGCAGGTCATTAGTCCCTGTCTGTGCCAATGTTCATTTTCAAAAACCCATGTTCTTTTCATCATTCAGCCCATTTGAGTGTCATTTTCCTAAGTCATTTTTGGTGATGAATTGGCCTAAGCAGTGGCACTTCAATCAAATCTTCTGTAACACATTAGGGAAGGGGAGAGAAAATGATATGGAAATAAATCACATTTCACTACTTGATCAGAACCAAAGTCTGAGCCTGAGCTGCTCTTTGCCTTGAGTCAATTACTCATTACACACAGCTATTGACCTTTCTTCCAACAGGAAGTTCAGTGAATATCTCTGGAAGGATTGTAATTGACAAGATGTCTCTTTTAATAGAAAAATGCCCACATTTCCTCACAAGTTAATTATAAATTCAATAGTGGACCCAACAGCCACAGTCGCTGAGAAAGGTTAGTATAGACATTAGTACCTGCCAGGCTCCCCATATGTGATCACATAATTTACTCTGGACAGGGAAGCCATTAACATTTGTACTTTTATGCCATTTAATACAAGGCCATGACATAATTTGGAAAAAGCAGCTCCAAATACAGTAAATAAATCTTGGTGAATAGGTGAATATGACCTCAAAATAGTTTCTCTTGAAGCAAGGAAAAGCTAAAAGTCAGTAAGCATGCTGTGTTAATCACAAGAAGGAACACTGAGCGATTACCCACTTGGCAAAACATGAAAGATAGAAGTGATTGCAGAACATGTAATAAACTGTCAGTATTATCTCCCATGGGATGCTGGGTGAGCTTGCTTAATGCTCTGTGTCATTTCTACATCATTATGAACAACTGATGTGATGAGCAAATACACAGGTGAATTCAGAGACTACTAAGGGTCAAAGATCACATCATCTTACTTGGACATCATGGATGTGTCGTTTCACCAGAGTGCCTTTCACAACCCCTTCATGTGCCAGTATTTGTCTACCTGCTTCAGAGGTGTTAAGGAAATGGCGTTCAACACAAGAATCAGAAGGTTTTCAGTTTTACCTTGTCAGGTCATCTGCTTTGTGCAGTCACATTTTTTGTTTTTTTTCCATGGTTTTGTCACGTTTAAGTTTATTTATTAAATGTTTAAGCCCGGTCTCCGGCATGGGTCCACCACCACAAGTTCCTGACAGTGGAAGGTGAAAAAGTACGTTTATGATATGTTATCTTACTGTATATTTACCACTTACTTTTCTTTTTTTTTATTGTTTAGGGCACAACATTTTTAGTTTGATCCAAATTGTTGCACAGGGCACCACAGTTCTGGTTCTTGGTGTCGTTTTCACACATTATGGTCTGGCAAAGGACCTTGTCTTTGAATATATGTGTTACCTTATTGGACTTAATGTAATGAAACAAGTAGATTTTAAAAACTGAATAAAAGTGGGAAGAGTTTTAGTGATCATAAAAGTTACTCTCTGAAACAGGAATAGCAAGAAAAATTGCCTGAACTCAGTTTTACAGTTTTTACATTGATGGATTTTGATTGGATATGTTAAACTGGTGTTAGTCATTTTTTCAAAGTTTATCAGAGTGAACTTTTTTTTGAATGTATAACTTAAGAAATTATTCCTAATAGTCAGGGAAAGGTACCAAGTCCCTTGTAAAATATTTCGAAGGCCTCAGTGCGAAGGAAAATGTGTAAAAACAAAGATTATGACTTAGCAGGACATTATGAGCTTCTATGTCCCCATGTCCACAAACCTTTAAGTTCTTTAACGTGCTTGCTTTAACTGAAACTGGAACTAAGACTACATAATTAACTCTTTTTCAGATCATCAAGTACCCTCATGTGTTGAGGTCTTCTCTGTTCAATCCTATTTCTCTCTTTACATGATAGTCTTCGGACTTCTCTTCACGTCTGCAAGAACTGCAGAAGAACCGTCCTTGAGTTTTTATGGTAACTGTAAAGCTTCTGCTTCTTTATGGCATGTGTTCTACAATTCCCAAATGGTCTTTTTTTCAGACTTATATTATTTATTTCCCATTAAGAAAAGAATAAAAAAGTATTGGTAATAAAAAGTCAATAACAGAAGAATTTGTCTGGCATTGGTAGAGAATTTTTGGCAAATACACTTTTTTTTAATACAAAGATTTATTATCCTCTCAAATAGTTTGAAAGGAGTATTTGGAACAAGTAGACATTTGATTGAATGCTTCTTTTATTCTCAGTCCAGAATACCTGGCTTTCAACTATACAGACCTTTTTTGTAGTAGATTTGTGTCCTTGATTCTGTTATTTTTTTCCATCTTTTTTGTTTTGAAGACAGAATTTTGTGCTTCTATCACACCCCAAACCATTTGCTTGAATCGTTCACTGAATCACCTTTATACTGGCAGGATGTAGCATACATTTTTAAACAAAACCCGGTAGCAAAGACAGCTGAAATTTGTAAGAGGTTGATGCATCAGTATCAGTCTGTCTTTGCATATTCTGCAAATGTATCTCTGGGGAAATTCAAGTAACCTCTTGACATGTTGTTTCCTCTTCATTAACCAAGCAGCTGTTGTTCCTAATGAGCCTAACGGCAATCTTTCAGTCTTAAACTTAAGCTATGGCTCTTACGCAACTGGTGGCATGGTGTCTGTGCACAGAATGAGGCCCAGCAACTGCATGTAAATCTAATAAATATGACCACATTATTTCAAATGTCCGTTTGCTCTCACATTTCTTCAGCATGAAACACATAGGAGGTAGGGAGGACTACTTTTGACAAATCCCTTAGCAAAGATTTATTTAACTGTCTTCCATCTGGAGATTTTGAACTGACAAAATTCCCCAGTGTCTACTTTGCTTTACTCCTATGAACAAGTACTTTGACTGATTCTCATAATATAATTTGGGTTGGGCACCGATTGGGTTTTATTCGGTTCTGGTGCCAAAGCGGTTCTTTTGTTTTGGTTTTGGTTCCTATTCCGTGCCGATTTGGGTACTTCAGTAATACAAGTAATGCGCTGCGTCTTCACTGTGACTTCCCTTTTCTCTCCCTGCAGGCAGTGAAAGACCGAACAATTCTTAGCATTTATTGCAATCCCACGTGGTGTCTTAAGTGTTTGCTAAGATTTGAGGTGTTACCTCTGTCGCACAAGATAATTTTTCTGCGCCTGTTGCACGTCGTTGAATTTTCTGTTTACGCTGTGAAATGCACCCAGACCTTTGAGCGCTTCAACTTTGGCAATTTGGAAGCACGTGCCCGTGCTCGCCCCATCAGTCATCGATCTTATATTAGCCTGCCCACTATCGCAGAAAAGGCAAAATAATTGGCTAGAACTTTAAAGTACTGAACAGAGTACAAACGATTCACATGATCATGCTAAGACAAATTCAGTGAAATAAAGCACCTAAATGAGGAACCGAATGCAGCAACTTCTATCGATTCCAGTAGAACTGCGTAAGTCTTAACAGTTCCTACTTAGAACTGAATTTCGGGGCCCAACCCTAAATATAATATGAATATTATGAACTCATGTTTAAGTCTTTGTAAAATGTCAAAGATTCTATTTAAGGTGCTATCTCATACAATAATTGTTGTCACATTATGTAAAGAAAAAAAGGTAAAATTAAAACACACTGTACTTTATCCTTCTTTTTAAGTTTAAGAACTACAAACAGGCTGGGCACTAACCTCATCTTATTAATACTTTAAGATAACCTGCAATTAAAAGCAGAGAAAATGATCGGTGTTATTTATGTGCTCATCTTGATGCCGCCAGTCTGTTTTGGTTTTCCTATCTTATTTTATCCACAAACTTTACAGAGCAAAACGTTGGGGAAGTATTAGTTATAATTTACCAGTATGAACTGTTTATTTACATTTGGGAGTCAATCCTAATGAAGAAAACCAAAGAAAAATAGAACGAAAGATGCCCATGTGCTTCCATAGTAGTGTGAAGTTTATCTCTTCTTTAGAATGTAGCCCCATGATTCCTCATAGTTACTTTATTTCCATTCAGTGGTGTAGATGCAGAGTGACGCACAGTGAAAGAAACTGCTTGTGGGGTGCCAGAGAAGAATTACTCCCCTGATGTATCACATTAATATGTGATAAACAACCTTGCATTGCCAGATTATAATAAATAATTCACTGCCCTTCAGAGGATGTGGTGTGTGCCTGCACAGATTATTTACAGCTTTGAAATTATTCCTTTAATCTCATCCAGCATGCTGCCAAGGTGAACCCAGAGGTTTTCCAGTCGTACATTATAACTCCGAGCATACAGTGCATTACAAAGGTTCATATATATTGACACACACGCACACACTCATTGTCCACTTTAATGTGTTCAATTCTGTTGATTACAGCTAGAGTGATTTATTTGCTTTTAAGTTGAAACTATATTACAGAGGTGATAGTTTCACCCTTTGTTCATAACTCAGGTGATAGTATCCGAGAGGAAATATGCTGGAGTGCATATTATTGTGAGATGGCTCTGGTGTTTTTAAATAGTAATGCCAAACATCACAACCATCTTACAGCAGCACACTTCCCTATGGCCACTATTGCATAAGCACCACTTGGGCAAAATAAAGCCTAGGGGCCAGATGTGACCTCTGGCACATCTGAATTTGGCCTCACACTGAGTACATTCCATTTACGATGACACTGGATCTCTAAGTGACATCACACCTGAACACATTTGACTTGGACAGGCAAGAAAGCCTCTGGGGCTCAGAGAAAATGGACTTTCTTTAAGAAAGGAACTCAACGGTACAATTCTGACCATTTTAACTTGAAAACAAAGAATCCTAATTGCGTGACTGAACAATTTAAAACACAGGTGGTGTAAATAACATGAACGGACAATGCATGTATATGGGTGTTTTGGGCTTTCGAGTTCAAAGCTCTCACATTCATGCATTGTTTTACGTTTGTTTCTGGGCTCTAACTACGACACACTTGCTGCAAGATTTACTAGTGACGTATGGATGGCATCCTTTTCAATTCACAGAACTGCCAATCATTTGAAAAGTAAACGTGAAGGAGAAATGAATAATTGAGATTTGTGTTCCCAGCCACAATTATATGACACCAAGGCTGACTCCGAATTGCTTCCCTACCCCTACGGCTTCTCCCTATCCCTGCACTTATACATCCAATTGGAGAGATTCTGAAAAAAAAAATAGTGTCTTCAAATTTGGATGTTACTACAACTTAATGATGTCATCAGCTGTGGCTTCATCACTTCTGTGCTTCAGAACAAAAACTTTCAGACACCGCTGCAGCATCAAATGTCCCTACAACTGGAGCAGTCGAGATGAGACAGATATCATTTATCAGAATAGAGCAATGACAGAAAAAACCTGGAGCAAGATTTGCACCATTTTGACATTTCGCACCAAGCCTCTTCCAACTGTGGGCACATGCGTTAGTATTGAGTAACGTCAGTCTAGTGTGAACACTATATGCTAAAAGCACGTTCAAGAACGCGCTGAACAAGTGTACATCACATGCCCGGTGTGTATGTAGCATGTGTTGCTTCTGCACAGACTAGTTTCAGCCAATTTTTATCTGAAATCTCTCCTTCTCCCTGTGGAAGATTGTAGTCCTAGAATCTTCTGAAGCCATTCTTCCAGCTTTGGGGTCACAGTCCCAAGTGATCTGATTAGCACTGACACCGCTGTTGCCATGAGCCTCCACTTCTTTTAAACTTCCTCTTTCACTCTTTGTTGTTTCATAAGATTTCCTCTGGATCTGGAATTACCAAAGGGCCTTAATCCTTTAATTCTCTATCTTTCTCGGTGGTATCTGTCATTTTTTTTTTTTCTGCACTTTATTTTAGTCACTTTGTTGTGATATTATACTGTTTGTGTGCCTTACCCTGCTGCTGTTGCAAACAGGCAGATGGCTGGTTCCACGTGCAGCAGGTTTTATTGCCTCAGACAGGCAGACAGGAGCAAAGTCCAGCTTAAAGTCCACAAAGCTAAATCAGGGTCAGAGTCCAGGCAAAGTTCGGGGCAGACGGCAAAAAGGCAGATTCAAATATGAAGCAGGGTCAGGTAAACAGGTGATCAGACCAGGATAAACCGCTTGGCATGCAGGCTGAACGACACAACCAATACTTTACACCGAGCCAGCCTCGGTGTGCTGCTTATGTTACCTGTAGATGAGCGTCAGGTGTGTGGTTTCTGGGATCTGTGCACTGGAGAAGTTGGGAGATGCACTGTCAGCATTCAGAAGATGACTCCCGCTGGTGACCAGAGGGGGAGACAGAGCTCAGACTCCTGACAGCTGCAGCTCACATGCTGCTGTTTTTTTTTTTTTTTTTTTAATTATGCTATACAAATATACAAAGACGTCTTTGTATAGTTTGCAGCTGGATTTATGTCTTGTTGCAAATAAAAATCCAGTTCTTTATATTTTTTGTACTGCTATACGAGTTCCTCTTTGCTGTCAGTCTGTATTCTTCTGCCTATACCATTGTGTGTCCAATGGATGGTCTTTTTTTTCCAAGTCAGCCATTTATTCTGTGGTACCTATAATACAGGGTCTTACCCTTCCATCACAGTTCTTTTCTGTCTCTCCTCCTCTTTTGGGGATTTTCACTGACTGAGGCATTTACTTTGCTCTGCATCTCAAGAAGAACCATCTTCTTGATGTACCCCACAATCATGACAATGCCTTAGACGGTCACTGGTATGCTTCCTCCCCTGTTTTCACTTAATGACATACATTCCTAATGGTAGTGGACATGCATCACGGGGAGGGCTTTTTTATAAATGTATTTTATTTATTTTTTGTCTTGACGTCAGTGGCCTTAATCTCCTCCTGTGACTAAATCATCATACCTGCAGGGAATGCGAAGAGAGGTGGAGAACTGATGACTCAGACTTTAGTCTGTTCACTCAGGTATACTGGACCTTTCTGGAAATGTAACAAGAATAGAAAATGAGTAATACTATTAGAAAATATAGAAAATGAAAAAAAAAAAGGTTAATTTACTTTGAACAATCTAAACAACTAAAATTGAAAATAATCAGGTGCATATTAAGAACCCCATAGTTAAAAATAACCCGTTGAGTTGTCTTTAACCCAAGTCTGTGTTTTAAGGCAAGGCAACTTTATTTGACAATTGAAAGTGCTTTAAAAAAAACATAAAATATACGTAAATAAAATAAATGAAACATTTAAAAATGTACTAACTTTTAGGGGTTTTTTTTAACTAAAGAATATATATATGTATATGTATATGGTTGTTGTGGTTGTTGCTGTAATACTTTTTTTCCCTAAATTGCACATTCTATTGTTACATTTTTATGTATCAAACTTCAATTTAGTAGCTAGCAACACCAAAAAGAGCAAGCCTACATAAAATAAGAAATAACTCAAATCAGTACAAAACCAAAGGTAATCAAACAAATCCAAACCCTTCTACTTCCTTATCCCCAATCGTCATTTACAGGAAGTGAAGGCCTTAGCCAACATTTTGTCTTCTCAGCACCAGAAAGGAGAGATGAGAAACTTTACTAATCAATAAACAAATTCAAATGTGTGTGTCTTCTGTTCTGACATGAAACACCCTATAGTGATGGCGAAATAAAGGCCTCATGCGGCACTGACCAACTTCTACACAAGCGGGCTGCAAGATCTCCTACTATCTTTTATCAAAACATCTGAGCGCACATGCAGTCAAAACCTCTTTTTTCTAAGCCTCATAACCTCTTTCTATGAAATATTTGATTAAAGGTGTGTAACTACCATTTTATCTGGAAAATAAGCGATTTGACAACTATTTGTAATATTAGCAATATACAGTATGTATGCTGGTACTTCTGCAACTTTGTTTTTACAGAAAACTAAACCTAAATCTATACAAGATCACTTGTCTGACTTCATGACCTTGATCATCATTCTAGTATCAAATCTTTGGAATTCAACTGTGTTGATGAAAAAGTATTTGGACCAAAAGATTATAGTTTTATTAAGAGCTGAAACAAACTCACTACCTTGATCCTCCTCTTCCACATCCCCAGCCTTTTCACCAGTACATCTGCAGATTAGCCTTCCACACAGTTTTGCCAGCTCTATTTTCCAGGGTGATTAACAGAGGAGATAGCAGAGTAATCGTAGATAAATCCAGCTAAGATTCTCTGTGTTTCTGCTGCTGCTTAACCTTACCTTTTCTTTCCAATGTGGCATGTGGCTGTTACCATCTGAGAAGCATCCATGAGGTAGTTAATTAGTTAATTAACCAATCTGTGTCATCCCCATTTTTTCTGAACATCCAGGTATCTTGATAAAATCCTGAATTTTTTTTCTGCAAACTGGTTATTGTTTTAATTACGATATCTAATTGTCAGGCCTCTCCCACACGGCAGTGTAATCACACTTGAAGATTAATCCTAATTTATTCAGCAGTCCTGTGTCCCTTGGCCTTTTTACCTAGATATACTATGATAGATTCTCTCTTTTCATTGAAGATCAGACTACAGATTTAAGGATCTATACTGAAACACAGAGGGTGTGCTGGTTTATTTAAGTCAAATGTTTGTTCAGTTTCCATTCATTATTTCACCAAATCTAGGACCAGTGAAAGCTTTTAAACCCCTTAGCCCACATTTTAAATCAGGAAGCGAGTCCAAACCTTTGACTGAAACCTACAGAATAGACACAAACTATGGCCTGGCTGCAGAATGAGTCATTGCAATAGTTTGTTTGTTTGTACTGGCATACACAAAATGAGCAAGACTTATAAAAAGGTTAAATGAAAAAGTCACGATCACGTGTAATATTTAAAACATAACTGATTATAGAAAAGATGTATTTTGGACAAGAGGTCCTCTACCTTCCTGTTTGAAGATACATTTATGTTGTTTTACTGCAGGTAGCTTTTCAGATTTCCATAAAGTGTTGAAAAGGCATTTTTAGGGAACAGATCGTGGGAAAAAGTGAGTTTCAAATGAATCTCACCAATGTAAGTGAAATCTTGCTAATTTCTGGAAATCCAAGATCTGCTTGTTCATGATCTGCTTTGGATAGTGTCAAAGTTTTTCATTTTTAAAGGGAATTCAAATTAAATAAATCTATACATTTACCAAAAAGCAACTAGTTTTGAAACCACTGTTTAGGGCAGACATGTCCAAAGTCTATCCTGTGTGCCAAATACAGCCCACGTTCAACTTTCTACCATCCCACAGAGTCTTATAATGAAATCAGTTACATACGGCCCCAAGACATTTCTAAGAACTACGATTTCTTGATTGTGACTGGCTGAATTATGTTATAAGCCGTTGCAAACCTGTGTGGCAACAGCCTGTGGCTACTTGATCTTAAGAGCCCTAAGAGGCAAATGAGAGGAACCGATTATTTTTTCTCTGATCAAAACCCCAGTGGTGTGTAGGTCTGAATAAGATAACTATTTGTGTTATTTTTCCGTTGATGATTTAAATCTAGAAGCTTACAGTGAGCCTTTTATTAAACAATATGTAATGTTTGACACAAGGCTACATTTATTGTTGACAAAAGCTTTTTTTTTTCCAGACTGTTTTCCTTATTTTATTTCCAGTAATTTGAGTAAAAAATAAATACATGTAGCTATAATTATTTTCTGTGTAAAGAAGTTTAAGAAAATATCCCATTGCACATTTTATTGAATGATTTATTTGCATTTAAAGTGATTAAAAAGGTTAAAATAATTCAGCCCAAAATGCTGGCTGTCACACATTTTCACCTCACTAAATCTGACCCTCTTTGCAAAAAGTTCGGACACTCCTGGTTTAGGGTAAACAACGAAATATAGTTTTACCTTTAAAAATTGTCCACATTCTGAAAACCTTGGTGTCTCTTTCTTTGTCAAAGCAACAAGATAAAAATGTTACAAGCAAGAAAAAAAGCTGGTGTCTGAAGGATTTCCCTAAAATATTATTACCCACTTCCTTTACATGAGATATATCTGCAAGTTGCACCTGTACAAGTTCACATAATAGCTGAGCTCCATAACAAATTCGACTGGGTGCTGTTTGATACTTATTCATCAACTGCTGACATGATACATTCATTTCCCTTGCCAATTTTAATAAGTCATCTCTCTTAATGTGAGTTGGTTCTATATTACCACACGTCTTTGATTAATTCGCATAGCTTCCTCTAATGTCAGCATATAAACGCTTGACAGAGGAGTCATATTTCAGGTGGGATTACGTTAGGTTATTGAAGGTATATTAGTCATGTTGTCAAGGAGAACATAATATTAATTTAGCATTTAGTACATTGTATTGTCAGCTAATTTTAAAATTATAAAGAATATATTTAAATGTTGTCAAAACTTACTATAATGGTATCAGATTTTGACATGCTAATGTGTAACTACACTATGTATTTTGGCTGTAGCTCATAGCAATTGGCTTAGTTGTTAAGGTCATTGTAGGCAGCAGTTTAAGAGTTCAGTTCCCTCCCACACACAGCCAGGTGAGATTTCAAAGAAAAATTCAAATGAAGAGCATGACCACATCTCAGAGGGCTTGACTTCTTACTACAACCCCAAAAATGATAACACAGCAGTCTTGGTCACACTCAGTATCTCTTAGCATTTTTTTTTTTTTATTCTTAAACTTTTACATTGATATCCAACTGCTGAATCTTTTGAGTGTTAAAAGAGATTAATCACTTTCTTTAAAGACCCACTTTAATTAAAATTTATTTAATGTGTATTTGTTGTGTTTTAATGATTTAGCATTTTTCTCATGATGGAGGACACGTGTAAATAAAAGTAGGATAAAAACTGCATTTCTGAGTATTATTTATAATTGTGGAGAATAAAGAATGACGTTTAAGAAAAGCTGTCGATGTTACATGAAATTTGGTCATGATGATGATTAAAAATGCTTTTAAAAACACAGAATTCTGAAAGTTCTACTCTTGCAGAAAATCTTTCGTCATGAGCAGATCTTCCATTTTCATTCTTTTTTTTAGTCTAGGTTTGTTGTGTTCCGCCCATTCTGCTCAAGTACTCAGTTATTCCAGAGAAAGGATTGACACCCTGTTATTTTGTCATTGGCTGTTTATGTATTTTCAAGTTTTTCCCCTAAAAATGTCTCTCTGCTGAAAATAATTTTAATCACAGCCTTCCACTGACAGAATCGTACAACAAATGGATCTGTCTGTACTCGCGCAAGTGAAAATTTATACTCTCCTTCACAGTTGCTGTCAGGATAAGACGCCGAACAGCCACACAATCTTCAAGTACAAATACAGCTAAGCCGCTAAGCTCCTGATTGCTGTAGGAAAACACTGTGTAAGCAAATGACTTTTAGGAGGAGGAGAAGGCCCCTCTGATTTCTCAATTATACTTCCTCCTCTGGCGTGAGGGGAAAGGAGGCGAGTGAAAGAAAGAAAGGGCCTAAACTGCATCATTGACGGTTAACCAGGCCAAACCAAACGCGTACCCCGAGGTAATGTGGTCCAACAAAAAAGGGTAATAGAGCTTGTTTCATATGAAGAAAGCTCATGCTGCGACAGAGAGCAAGGTTACACATCTGAGCAATGTGACTGTGGCACACTGTGATTTCTTTGTTTAAGCAAAACAAAAAAAAGGCTTCTGTGGTTTGTGGGGGAAAGGAGATGGAATGATTTGAGTGGAAAGCTGTTTATTCCATAAAAAAAAAAAAAAAAAAAAAATCCCTGATGCATCTTTGCATTGCAAAGAGAAAAATAAACAAACAGACCCATGGTGGCATAGACATGAGAGGAAGACAATAAGGAATACCACAATAAATACCTCAGATGATCATTTTCACAGAAAAGCAGTTGTTAAAAATTTAAAATGTACTTTTTAGGTTTTAGTTTCTAGTTTTTTTTACAATAGACAAGTCCCCATACTGAAGGCCTGAGTGTGTATAACAGATGTGTGAATATAACTGATGTTTTAAACATGCAAGCGTAGAGTAGTAAACAGCAGCATTTGCATTCATACTGTGGCGATAAGTAGGTTACCCTCGAACAGGAATACATCCTCTTCGGTGCACCATTGTTGTTAAATACTTAATGGAGCTGCCAGTATCTTCAATGAGCACCTGTGCTGTTGTTTTGTTAGTCTGATTAGAGTGTGAAAGAGCTGAGCAGAAAAAAAATCAATGGGGAGCTCCCTGTTAAGTCAACTTTGTGTAAACATAGTTTAGAAAATGCTTCTTTTTTTCTGTTGCAAAACATTTTTTTTCTCATGATCTCATCAGGTCCTGAGCCATGATGTCAGGATTATAAGTGAAACTTTTTCTTATTTTTTACTGTTGAGCAATTTGTCAAGTCATGGGCTCACATACACAAAAACCTCACTAATCAGTTACACTTACAACAGTTTAAAATTCATTTTAACAATGATCAGTTCGTATCATAATTTGTGGTTGTTGATATGATTTATATTCAATATTTTGAACGATCTGATTCACCAACCTGAAATCAATTCAGGACATATTTAACCAAAAATTCAACCAGGATAACTCCCATGGGTACTGACCAGTACCCTAGTACCCTAGTACAGGTGAAGTTTTCCACATTCCTTGTATTTCTTACAAAATAATCAAGTTTACATGAAATATGTGCACAAACAAACAAGTAAACAAAAATTAATAGCAAATCTATTCACATTTTAGTTTCAAAAAGTTCAGCCCATTGTTGTCCACCTTAAAATAACACCAGTAAAACATTATTAGAACATAATACCAAACTGTATGGTCACGTCTTTGCATTATTCAAAGTATACGTGTGGACTGTAAGATCATTTTTTGCTGCCACCACATGTGTGTTGTCTGCTGTGCTGGCACTTTGTGGTTCTTATGCTATTGTAAAATAAACCAATCATGCTTCAATCCAATTTGTGTTTTTCAATATCGATTTAAAGGATTTCTTTCATTTAGAAAAAAAAAATGTAATGGAATTGGTTGATTTAATTGACAACTTACCACAGACAGATTGATCTGGTTGGATTGTAGGATTATTAATTTGTTAAATCAACTAATCGTTACACCCTTAGTTTATTCACTTTTTATTCACTTTTTTCACGCCATTTTGGATTGACATCTTATGGAGTATTGAATGAAACTGATTGAATTTATGAATACTCCTCTTGTCCTGCTAGATGTCACAGTAAATATGATGTTAAAAAAAAGTCATTGTGATGGATAAAATGAGGATTGTAACAATGACCAGAACAAACTGCATTATTATAAACATGCGATTACATCATACAGTCATAATAATTCATGGAATCCTGTGAAGTTACTTTTCACACTTATGAGGCGGCCATGGTGCAGAAGTAGAGCGGTTGACCTCCAACCCTGAACCCCACTTTGGTCCTGATGGTTATAGGTTGGTGTCAGTGTTTGACAGCAGAATGGGACTGTGGCTTTAAAGCACTTTGGGCCTTCTAAGAAAGTAGTAAAGCGCTATATAAGTATACACCATTTGCCGGTTTGGTTTTGTTTTGGGCTGCTAGAGTGTCCACAGACTTCCCAGAAAGCTTTCTCCCGAAAAGATGTTAGCTAGAGTTACATCAAGAAACAAAATTATTTAAAAAATGAAACATAGTGGAAACTAGTTGTTAAACAGCAGGCATTGCCGGCTTATGTAAGCTTTTGAGTTTTTGTACAAAAACTGTGTAAATGTCAGGTACCATTGCATGTCGCAGGACGGAACTTCAAGTAGGAACCTTAATTTCACCAGATTTTATGGATGCAATGACTCCTACAGCTTCATACTTCAGTTTATGCTTGATATCTCCAACGTTGTTGAAGCTTGCAGTCTGATTTAGTGGAGATGCTGAATGTTTTCTTAGAAATGTGCTGAATCTCTTTCAGTTTAATGATATAAGCTTTCAAGATCCATCGATTTAATTGCTCCAACGAAAAACTCAGTTAATAGAGCAGACATCTCTACCTGAAGTGCTCTTGAGAAGAGTAAAATGCTTCGGCAGACAAGTATAAAAAGGGTAGATGACAGTCAAAGTCTTTGAACTGAAATATGGTCTTTTTTGTTAGATATTGTTTTCTTGACCAAAGTAAGTCTTAATTGCAGCAAGAAGAACCCACTTAAGAAAGGAAGAACTCGTTCTCTACATGATAACTGGACGTCCTTTCAATTAAGCGTTGCAGAGAGAAAATAAAACCAGCATCTGTTGCTTTTCATTAAATCAAAATATTTTGCAAAGTTTAAGAATGTCGAAATACTCTGTTAAAAAAAAAAAAAGACCTGTCACTGCTTTTCTTTGAGGGGTGTGGGAGTTCCACACCTCCCTGCCGTGCTTACATCTATTTTCAGTGATACAGCTTGCAAGCCAGTAATCACATAATTAAGGCCCTTCATCATATTTATTCATCGTCAAAGGTTTCTGACAACCTACAACTGTTTTCCTCCCCCACAGCTAAACTCTGTGCAAACACAAATACCCTTGGCGGTATTTTGAGAGTTTAAAGGAGTTTGTCCTCGGCTTGATTTGTCTTTGTGTGTGAAAGATAATATCGGACTGTAAATCATTGTGTCCAATGAAGAGATGATTCAAGGTTTTGGTTCGTCTGTAGAAATACTCAGTAGAGCGACGTTATGTGCATCAGAATCGCCAATTTTCATCTTGAATATTCTGCAGGCAGCTCGCTGAGAGCCCGACACCCAGTGAGTTGAAAATGGTTTCAAGCAAGATCTTATCATTAATGTATAATTCCACACTCCCGTCAGAGGGATACACTATCATCCCGCTTATTATTAAAAGTTAATAAGTCGTTCATGTTTGTCTTTGGCCACCTTAAGAGCTTCCATGGATTATTTAAACAATAGCATAGGCTAGAATAAAGCCAAAGCTCCTGTCTATGCAGGGCAACCACCTGATCCTCCCATCATGCAACATATTGAAGAAAACCGCTTGATAGTGGTCTTCAGCAAAAGCAAGTCGGCATGTGCATCTTTTATGTCTGAGTGCTGTGAGAACCAGTCTGTGAAAATGCCAGTGCTCTTTTTTTTTAGGTCAATTTGAAGTCAGAATACGGACATTTTTGATAATGGTAAAAGAAAGCCATCATACAGTGGACAGTGAAAAATCTGTAAGTGTTTTAGAGAGTGCTCACTCTAATTGATTGTCTTCATTCTTTCCATTTTCTGATGGTTTCCAGTGATGCACATTTTCTATTTCTAACATAAAAATGCACTTTCATGCTGTGCTTGCATAAACAAATACTTAATGTGTGTGTGTGTGTGTGTGTGTGTGTGTGTGTGTGTGGGGGGGGGGGGGGGGGGGGGGGGGGGGGGGGGGGGGGGGGGGGGGGGGGGGCAGGCAATCTGTCCTGTTTTCTATATGGTAAGCCATCCTATGATCAGTCGGAACTGTTGTTGTGGAGTAAGCTCCCCGCATTTCCCATCATCCCTCTGTTTACACTCTCTCTCGCTAGCTTACAGCCCCTCAAACCCTCAACCTAGCATTACCGGTGCAACAAAAATGGTGAACAATGTTGCAGCTATCCAGCTGTGCAGTTTTGGGCCAGATGCCAGCTCAGATGAGGAAAACAAAGATGCACATGGATCTAGTCATTTACAAGTGGACAACTTGTGATGTGCCGATAGTAGCACCTACATGATATGTACAGCCATTTTTCGTCAGCCCCTGATTCACAATGACTTAAGTAAAAAAAAATCCTCAAACACAGTTTTAACATGAGAAACTTTCAACAAGATTACGTTAAGAACACCAAAAACACAATTTTCACTGGAGTGGTTCTTTGAATGACAGCAGTGTGCGAAACCTTGCAAATCCAGAGCAGCTGGATTCTGGAGCAACACTCAATCACCTGGATGTCATCAGAGGAAGAGCCTCATTTATATCGTCTGCTGGAAACAAATTAAAACCCAAAGAGCAAGTTTGAAATAATTAGTCTAAGTAGCTAACAGGAAACTGCTGGACTCACAAGCCTAATGACTGCTGGGTAAAGGACTTAAGAAGACTAAATAAATATGAACATTCAAAAACAAGAGTGGGTTCACTTCCAGTTTTCTGGTGTGCTGTGCCACAGCACTTGTGCCGAGGCACGCTGCCAGCATAAACTCATGAGGGTGTTGTATCGTTAACAAACAAGCTCAGCATAGCTCTATTCTTCCCCTCCTACAATTTAAAACACGAGATGGGAGTGTGCCAATGACAGAGTGGGGAGCGATGCCTTCTGCATGTGGGGGAAGTGCAAATGATAAAGCGTCCTTTCTAAAACACACAGCTGGAGCTTTAAGGGATGGGGGAACTGTAAAACAAGCTTCTCCTTAATTAGCAAAACTCTTAAATTTAAAGTAGCAGTCTATTCTTTCTGTCTGTCTGGGAATATACAAGAGAATAACATTGAAAGAAAGTCATCACCAAAGATGAAACAATTTATTATGTTGCATTATTAGATGGGCAGGAGGCCTAGAGGAAGACCAAAAATGAGATTTATGGATGCTGTGAAAGAGGACATGAAGTGATGTCAGAGAAGATGATGGGTTAAATGGAGAAAGAGAATCAACAAAGGCAACCCCTGAAGGAAATAAAGATTTAAAAAGAGGGAAACAAGATAGTGCTCAGTGATCAGCATTCCTTCTTCATCTTTCTGACATCAGGATTTTATTCATTTTTATCACAAAAGCAATTAAAATATACTGTCTTTGGTGTATAAGTCTGGGGAACAACTGTGAAGTCAAATTTTTGTTTAGGTGCTTTTTTTATTGTTAATTTTCCTGCAAATAAAATAATGTCATCAAATTCATCAGTCATATTTTGGGCCTTTTTCCAACTAAAGTTTTCATGAAAGTTTCCCCCCATCACCACCTTTTTTCATTGACAAAATAAACATCCCACAGTCTTTTGGGGCTGATATAATTAAAGCTCTAGTTAAAAAATAATCTTGATTCAGGGAAGATATCGATCTACCCAATTCACAGTTTTTTTTCCCTTTAAAACTTAAAACTAAAAAAAATACATTGAAGGTGAAGGTTATCCATAACCTCCGTATGGACATAGGAACTAGACCGAGGTCGATATTTGTCCTGTCAGATCTGAGAAGTGCATGTGATCTGATCAATCACAACCTTTTCAAGCAGAAGTAAAATGAACCTCTTCAGACTCCCTTCATTTTTTTGATCATGGGTTTGAAATGTCAATTTTTATTTCTTTCCTCTACATGTGAAAACCTCAGAAATAACCTGACTGGTTGTAAGCGAACAATTACTGTACTTTAGTGTCTCTGACAAATGTCAAAAACCTTGGCGTTATTTATGACCCCCATAATATCTCCTACAACTGTATCACAAAACAAAATTCTAAACAATCTTTTTATCTGTTGATGTACTATTAAATAATCTAAGGTTGCTTTTTTAATTTAAGACAGTACAATTAGAAGAACTAGGTGGCCTTCAGCATGGGGACAAATGTGACATGCATTGGTTATAGTTCTGATTAGCACGAATATGCAAGATCTTACAATTATGATTGTTTTTCTTCATGTCAAACTGACATGATCCTCATTGATGGCCTCCATTGTGTGATTAGTTAGTTAGTTAGTTTGTCCAGTGATTTAATTGTTTCAATGAATAACCCAGTTATAAGAGCAAACCTCTCTACCTAAAGTGATTTCAAGAAGGAGAAAACGGTTCCGCAGGTGTCAAGAAGTGGTGGTGGAAGACCCAAAATGCAGGAGACCGGAAATGTGACAGAAGCTAAAAACATTTAATTAGTAAATTGAAACATGACAAAAATAATGAGGAAACAAAGCAGTGACAAAACAAAGCAGATGACCTGACCACGATGAACTGAAAACCAGAGACTTACTGTAAATACACTGAGGTTAATTAATTAACCTCAGAACATGACCAAACATAACGAAACCCAAACTAAATCACAGAATCCTCACAGTAGGCACGTTCAAGTCTCAAATAAGGTCGTTTGTTGGTTGGTTGAAAATAGACAAAAAAAAAAAGCTTCTTAAATTCACTTTAGATATGCATTCCAAAATTGGTTAGAAAATAAAACATTTACAAACATAATTGGAGTTATACATACAGTATAAACGCATATCACATTGAATCCATTGAACGTAATGGTCGAATTGAGCTTTTTTGAATTCTTGCAGGTTGTGATGCAAATTGATATAATCTCACTCTTGTTTTGATTTTCTTTTAATATTCCGGTGCTTGACATCTATTTAAAGTTCTTAGTATGTTGTCAGTCCAAGTGCAGATTTTTTTTTTTTTATTATGTAACAAAAAGTTCTTATTGGTTATCATCAAACATTTCGCAGTACTGGAGAAATTATTTTTACACAAATCATGTAACCAAAAAAAAAAAAAAGAATGCTTAATTATTATTATTATCAAATTATAAAAAAGAGTACAGAGTTGAGTCGCAAAAGATATTATTACATAGTTAAAACCAATCATTATTACTCGCCATGTAACAAAAACAAAGTAGTTATTGAATATAATCATGAAAAAATATTGCACTGCAGAATTATGAACATCTAATGCTCCTTTATTTGTCAGTGGATCACATCACTGTCAAACTGCAAACTTCCTTGTGTTTTCCACTTTTGAATAGTAAAGTGAAGCGCAAAGACTTTACCGTTTCGTTCCTCTCTTTTGGAATCATCTTCTTCTTTAGGGTTCAGGTAGCACACACTTTCTTTGGCCGTGAAATTAAACACCTTTCTTTTCTTTGATGAAGCTTATAGAGATTTCCTAGGCAACTCAAGTCCTTTGGTCTTGCTGCTATAAACAAAGGCTGTCGGTATACATCTCCTAATGCAACAGGGAGCTTTGGTCTCTTTTCTTCCCATTTTGTTTATCTTGTTTTGCAGCCATTAACTCTGTGTTTCTCTCTCCTACAGTTCTTATCACTGGCAAATGTTGTTCTGTCTTTGTTGTGCTTTTTCGTCTTGTTCTCCATCTGATCAAGCCTCCACTATAAGTAAATGCTTAATGTGTGGTTGAGACAAAGAATGGATGAACGTGAAGTCTCTGTGGATATACCTTCATAATATATAGATATAATGGTTCTAGTGAATATGTCTGAAGCTGATTCTGAATGTTTTAAAGTTTTTTTTTTTTTTTTTTGCTTAAAATAGATTGGACTGAGCTTCGTACATCTGATTCTTTTGTGGGGTTTTTTCAGTCTAAAATATACACATTTAAAAAAAATTTGAAAGAGGAATTACACTTATGTCAAATAGAAGGCACCTTTACTTTGTTCAGGGCAATACAGGTTTTGAAATGCCAGAATATTGACTCTCTTTTTGTCAGCTTATTAAAAACTTTAAAACAAATATGTTATTTAGAAAGATGTTTGCCTTGTAAAAAAAATCAAAAAGAAAAAACAATTATTTATTGGAGGCATTTTTTTTTATTAAGAGTAGGCTACTTTGAACTCAAGCTCTCTACAAGCAAATTACCATAGCAGCATTGTTAAACAAGATCCATCCATCAGGAGAAGTGTTTCTGTCCCTATTCAAGGCAAACTGTCATTATAAAACAAAATGTTATAATGAAATCGTCAGTAACCCAACAAGATGCTACATACATTTTTATTTTTGTTCATGGTGGATCTTATTTATTTTTGACAGAGTGTTAATATAATAACCCAAACATGTCTGGATGACATCTTAGTAAATCAATGTTGTCATTAAAGTCACTTTAGCTATTTACTCCAGCTACCCTAATATTGATTTTAAAAATCAATTACACTATCAAGACAGATAAGATGCCAGTTTGTCAATATAATCAATTGTAATTTTTTGCTTGCCCTCTTTAGACTAATTATTAAAGGCATTGAAGTCTTAATCTCCAACAGACCAAATGTAGGGCCAGTCAGACAGTAAAGCTAGCAAACTTTGTGTGATCAAGTCGGGCTTTTCGCTTCACCCATAGTTATCACTGAAGTTCACATAACTGCTGAAGTCAGGGCCCTTTCTGAGCGTCAGGTTTAATTAGCTGGATGTACTTTGGGTGAGGAATGGACTTTTATTTAAGGCTGAGAGTGTTATCGTGACACACTCTTTGATCCCCTTGGCCCTGGTCATCACCCGAGGGAGCTTCCTTCCATGGCACAAGGCGTGAAAGACTTTTCAGTTCGCCCTCAGGAGGATCGCAGCAGTCTGCTTGCAGGGCCGGACATCTTGTTAAGGCTCAGTGGCTCACACTGAAAATGAATGAGTTGAGCAAGAATTTCACGATTGGACCTCGGCTATCTAACAAGCCAATCACAAAAGCCAATTAGGACTCGGGCGTTGCTTTGGGGATACAGAGATTCCAGGGCTTGGGAAATGATTCTTTAGTCCTGGCTCTTGGCTATAACCTGCAGCTGAAATTCAGTGTTTTCTGCAAGAGAGCAAACAACAGCTCTAGACAATCTCACCTGTGGGCGGAATCAGATTTCCCCTGGTCCAACACACATGGGCTGAATGCAACATCACTTTACCTAACTTAGTGTTGTCAGAACTTTCTGAAGCACTTTAATAGGAGTTGTTTAAGACTCCTTTGACTGTTGAGCCTCACTCAAGCAATAGCTAACATTTTTAATTGTTACTGTTGATTGAGTTCTAGAACATATGCCCTGTGTTCACGAAGCTTTACAGGTACTGCATATCGCAGTTAATAAAGTCTGACTGACTGACAGACTTATTTCTGACTCTTTAATGCTCCTTATAGTTCATTGTGCCTTGAAGGCATATATGAAATGAGTTTGAAAATAGATCATTCATTGACAGTGCGCTATATTATATATATTATGCTGTGCAACCTATACCATGAAAAACATGGTACTGTATTAAGAAAATTGTGAACAATGTAATTGTGGTTTTAGACACAAGTTAGCTTTATGGATGTCCTACCTGTACCAGAGTTCTCAGAGTTCTCTCCTATTTTTTTATGCTAAAAACAAACCATTGTGCATACTTATAATGTCTCAAGAGAAACAATGTCCTAAACTGAAAGATGAATAGACTGACAGAAGAGGGGTCAAGGCAGTCCAGATGGAGCATTCTACATTCAGGGCTTTGCAATCTTAGGAGAAAAACATAAACATCTTGTCGTTTTAAATGCTTTTGAATGGGGCACTTTTCCAGACAATTCTATTTCTTATATTGTAAACACAGTCAGAAACTCTTAAGAGAAAGTGCAACTTAAATCAATAAAAAAATCCTCCAGTGTGGCTGTGCAATGACAGGTAGTGAGCACAACATGGGAGATTTTAAAGCATGCATGTCTACATTATTTCTTTAAACAGTATTTTACAAAATGTTTTGCTAAAATATGTCATTCAATTAGATTTAAGACTCATTTTTTTGTAAATGAACTCCCTAAAACAAATTACAATTCTGCAAAAGTTAAAATGAATGTTCGCTTTTACTGTTTTACATCAAAAAATGTCTGAGAAAAGCTGGAATCTTCGCTTTTTTGTGAAGGTATATGTTTTTTGTTGTAGTTGTTCTTTTTTTTTAATGAAACACAAGTAACAATGCAACAACATTTAATACAAGTATTTTAAAAGTAAAAAAATAAACTGCTTAAATGAACGCATATTATTCTTCTAAGTTAATACTTGAAGCTTAAGAAATTTTAGGTAAGTGACTTCTTCTCCCTGTGCGTGTTTGAACACTTTTATGGGTAGTTGGTATTTTTTTTAAACATCATTTTAAGTTAAAGCTTGCTATTACTTTCTTTTCAGGAAATTGAGCTAACAGCGAAATGAGGTCTTACTCTCGACGCTTCAACAAATTAGCCTTGTGCATTTGGTGGATTATATAAACTTCATTGTTTAACAGAAGCAGTTCAATCTTGTTATCACTTGTGCAGCAACATCAACTAAACAAAAGATTTCCCCAAAGCCCTTGGCATGGTTCAATCCTAATAGTCTTAACAGCATTAGACAGAGAACAGCCACAAAAGGCAGATCACCCCTTCCCTCCTCCACATTTAGGAAAAGATTAGGCATGCCACAAATCCCCTGCATGTTTACAACAGGTGAAGCATGCTAAGTGCAGCTGCTTTTAATGGAAGAACTTCACACCAAGTTAGGATGTTGCTTCAGGATAAAAAAAAATAAACTACATTCATGATGTGTATGCTTATATGTAGTTATTTTGTCTGATGGCAGAGAGGATTATGGGAAGCTGTCAGAATGAGACAAATTACTTTGTCTGACAACTAAGCCTCAGAAACGATAGAATCCAGTCATTCACTGGATTTGGTGTAGTGCTAATTAATTAAAACATGTTTTATGTTTGTATTTTTATTTAATTTGGTATGACAAATTTATTATGATTAACTTATTTTTGTGTGAAAAATTTACAAAATAGTTTGACGAATCCTATGTTTGCTTTTAGGTTACAAATGTCCAGAAGGTACTTTATGTCTCTGATTCAAGACATTCTAAGTGTTTGTAGCAATTTTTGTTTGGTTTTGAATTGGCAATTTGTTGTGATTACAGACAGATCTATATTAAGATTAGTTATGTTACTCATGGCAGACAACTGAATGAACTGAATTAAGTGACAACCACTAAAGGTCAAAACCAGAACAAATGTGTAATTGTCAACACAAAATCCTCACAGAACTCTAGGTCTGTCATTAAGTCATGTCAGCTAAGTATCTTTATCAGCAACTTGCTCAGATCTGATAATTCAACAAACAGGTGTGGTGCAATATTCATGTACAGTATTTTCCTCTGAGGCGTGTGTGCAACTAAAATGGGACTTGGATGTTGGTAAAGATTTTGGAAAAAAAACAAAATGCTTCAAAAGCTAAATGAACTCCAGTGTCACGATGGGTCAACTGAAAAAGGTGTGAAGTCATCTTCAAGACTGAATCCACAGAAAATTGTGTTTTTGTGCTTTTAACATGTTTTTCTCATGATGGAGGATATTTGTAGTGAAAATTAAGCTTAAAATTGCATTTCAGAGTATTCCTTTATTCAAATTGTTGTGAATCAGGAGCAGATGAATAAAAGCTTTTTAAAAAAAGCTTGTGGTTCAGATTTAGAAGCTACAATCAGCAGACCACCATCTCCTTGCTCTGCCGCATTTCAGTGCATTAACTTAGAGATCAGTCTTCATTTTCCAAAAATATTAATGCTAGGAGAAAAAGTATCTCATAAGTCTTGTTTACATTAACTATGAAATCTGTGGATTTGCGATAATAAATTTGCTTAATGGAAACGCCACTATTTTGAAAAAAACTTGCATTTATTGAAGAAGTTTTGCGCTCGGAGGAGGTGGTATTTTAGGGCGTATCGAAATGGACATTTTTCACTGCAAACACTGCGCTTTTTGGAAGGAACTGGCTTTGCTGAGCCCTCACAGCGGGCGCCATGAGAGGTCCCGCAACATCACAGCTTTTTTAAAGTTCCGTGTCAAACTGAACTGTTGGAGTCACAGTTCCTCTGTAAAATCACCAACTCAGATTTCCTCAAAACCGCTTAATCTGTGGCCGCTCCAACCCAGGAGGAGCCGCTCCATGGCCTGACGCATGGCGCAGACGTCTCCTTTGACAGAGACAAAGTGAGTTGGTTTGTGTTTATTTGCATAATTATGATTTGATGCAAACAGTATAATTGCGAAATTGTGTTTTTTTTCGACATTTCTAGAAAGTTGATAAAGTTTTGCACATCTGTGTAATGCAAAATTGAAAGGGGGATATTCTGTGTATCCTGATGAAGTAGCAACCACGCGAGAACTGAAAGACAAAAGACAAGGCTGACATTCCAAACTTTTCAGAGTGCCAAACCTTCCTGTATGTTTTCGAGCACTGACAAATTAAGTGTTTTGTTTATAAAGGCTTGAAAACTGGCACACAACACGGGCAGAGTTTCAAAGCACTAGTCATTTCTTCAGTGATGCATCTCAATGCCTGGCGTTGGTCCTGTTTTAGAGACAAGATGGAAAGCTAAAGTTTTGTGATTCTTGCACCATATTAGCTTCAAAGAGGAATCACAATTTTTCTCTACTGTTTTTTGTCTATAAAATAGGCAATACACAAGAGATTTAGACGTTTTGTGCCATGTACCATCTTTCACAATTTAAACAGATAATGATTCACTTAGACAGACATATTAAATGCTTCAATGTTGAGGTGGGTCACAGAACTCTTAGACTAACATTAAATATTTAATGTTGCAAAACTTTTAAAGCTAATATAATTTGCTGATTACACAAATATATTCTACTCTGCAGACAATCAAAGGGAACTTATCAATGTGGTGAACACAGTTATTCAGAATACAATTATGGATGGATTACAACAAACGATCTTTGAACCTTGACAAAACCAAAGCAATATTTTTTGTAATTGCAATGCCAATACAGAGCTCTCTGTTAAAATAAATAATGCTTTAATCTTAAAAGTCACGGAAATCAAATTCTTAGGGATTCATATCGATAACAAATTACGTTGGAAGCTACACATCAGACATATACAAACTAAAGTTACAAAAGTATTTCAATCATAGATAAGTCTAAATATATATTTGAATGCAACTGTAGATATTTTCACATTGCTCCCTAATATTAACTTATTTCATCTACTGTATAGAAATATGGGGTAATCTTTTTACTTTAAAATTAAGCCATCAGAATTGTACATAAAGCTGGTTATCTTGATCATACAAACAATTTTTTTTGTCAATCCAGACTTCCAGACAATCCAAACTGGGGGAATGCGGGAACTGCAGGAACTTGCAAGAACCACAAAGAAAAGTTTCTGTGTGTGGCTCTAAACTTTGGAACGGCGTTAAATAATGAACTCAAACAATGTCCATGAAGAGCAGCAGGGACCTTGGATGTGTCATGTGATCTTCTTCTTGCTACTTAAAGAGGAAGAGGTCATACCAAAACCACAAAGTATTGACGTGGTGACAACTTATCGGTTTGAATGTAAATGGCAAATGACGTATACTTATGTAGCGTTTTTCTACCTTCAGTCACAGTCCCGTTCACACATTCACACACTGAATGTGTCAAGTCTCAGTTGACTTTATACATCTGGAAAACAGTAAATAGGATTCAAATATTTTGTCACAGTGACGAGCCATTTTACATGTTTTGCAAATGAATATTCTAGTCAGAACAAGAAAGTAAAGACTGCATCTAAGAAGATTTTTGACTTTGACTTTGTTTTAAGTTCAGTTTTTCTCAATTTTCTCAAAGCTGCACCACAGGTCAAGTTAAGAAATTCAACTGTACATTCTTGTCATGCTGTGTTCTCCTGATAATGAACCAAAACTGATTAGAAACACTCTTGGTAAAGTTGTCCCCGTACAAAATTGTACTCACCATAATTCTACTGGATATGCCTACAGTATGTTTGGCTGCCACCCCAGATTGTTCAATGACTGAAGGGTTGAAATTAGGCCTGATGACAATAGTCTCTCATAAAGAATATGCTGACAAGAGGGGACAAAGAATGAAGTTAAAATCAAGTGAGAAAAGGGAAAAGACTGGCGCACAACTGAACTGTACCCACACAACATAATACTTATCCAAAAAAAAAAAGACAAAAATAGGTGGATTGGTTTTTAATTGTGGTTTTTAATTTAAACTTGATCACCAGGAGGACTGGAGTATGGAGACAGAATTAGTCTGAGGATGGTGCTGATGGGAAGTGCTGAGTAGGACAAGGAACAAAGATGTCAAAGATAAAACAACACAGAGACTCACAATCAGCAGAGTGGGGAGTTGAATCTCAGAAATGAAAAAAACAAAAACTTTAGGATTGAAGTCGGGCTGGATGTCAGAAGATGACACCACCATTTACCAGAAAGTTTTTTTTTTTCAGAATCAATGAGACAGAGTAGTTTTTTTTCTTGTCCAATCCTTACTGAGCTATAAAGTTTAAACTTACTAGCTGCTGTTTCAGGAATAGGAAATTCTCTGTTGTTGAATTCCTTAAGGTCAATTTGAAAGAGAGACACATTCTAAGCAGGTAGAATAAAAGCAAAAATCCTGTTGAAAAGCTTTCACACGAAGTTATTTGGCATAATAAGGCTAGTGTTTACAATATAAAAGAGAATTTTAGAAATGTTGGTAAGAAATATGAAAACACTGAGAAGAGAATTTTGCAAAGTGAGACTTTTTCAATGTACTATGTGTCAAAGGTCGTACTTTCACTGACAAAAATATTTCTACTGTAATGGTCATAGTGTACAATAACTCACCATTTCACACAACAGAACAAAGAGGAAATCACAATTATTTGATGCTTATTATAGGTTTGTCTTGGGAAGTGGTCTCTTTGATTGTTGGCAGTATTCCCTCATTTTTTTAACTAAATGTTAACACAGAAACAACTGGTAACTGCAAAGGTGTATGGATGCAAATCGTGTGAAGAAAAGTAGTGCATTTAGCTGCAATGAATAAATTATGCAAACATATATTCAGCTTAGTGAAAATGTAAGGTTCTACAGGAATTGGGGTATTTGAACATATGAACAGGTGTAATTATGCTATTCTTTACTGAAGATGGAATAGGGGATGGTATGTTAATTCATTTTGACCACAAAGACAGAGGCAATCTTTATATTTGCTCAGCTTCATGGATTTACAGCTACACACAGCTTTGAAAATCACAAATTTTAAAAAAAGAATAAAAAGAAAACTTTATAAAATAGTGGTCCCCGCTCTATTACCCTAAATGCTTGCACTCCCATCGTTGAATGTCATCATTTTGCAAATTCAAAAACAACAACAAAAAAAAATGTCAGTAGTTGTCGACTTTAAGAATAGCTTAAGTGTCGATTCAATTCCTTAAGCACAGTTTAGTAGTGGTTCTGTTTACAAATGTACACAAAAAAGAGGTTTTGCACATTTTACTTATATATTTCTCGTTTTTTTAAAATAATGTGTGTGGGGGGATATTGCACTTACAAAGCCTGAGTGGAGATGAATTGACACATTAGTGCCAGGGAGCTTTAACGATTTGTCAAATGAAATTAGAGCAACTGCTCTTTATGATGGTGCTGCATAAGAAAGTAACTGAGGGAGAATAATTCAGTCTCAATTCATTTTCTGCTGAAGGCAGGTCAGGGTTGAATTACACCATTTGGCTTTCAAAACTAATGCTCATGCATATCTTGACTGCTTGAACAAAAGCGTGGGGTGGCTTTTATGGATCCTGTAGAAAGGGTGTGGGGACGGCTTAGCGCGTAAAGCTCATTGCAGGAGATGATCACTGACAGCTATAACCTTACGGCACTATTACCACCAGCAGGAACGATCATTTGGGTATTACATTTAACAGTGTGATCTAATGGATCTGCCTTTGTAGCCGTGCTACACTTTGCTGCCTCATTTGAAATGTCTAACAACTTTGTTTTCCTTTATGTTATAGAATGAGCTAACTTTCACACATAACTTTAAAGGGAAAAAGTACAAGGGAACACTAAACATTCAGTGGTTTTCTCTTTTCCTATTGCCTTTGATTAAAACAATACAAAATGTCAGGGATCAAACGTTCTATTCTTGGCATATATGTATGTTTTTCTTCATTTTTTTTTTTTTTCAAATAAAATCAAGCTTCATGTTCTTTCTGCTTCAGCACATTTAATCTAGAAGATGAGCCATCCCTTAGTGGACCAATGCACCCCATGCAGTCTCCGATTAGAGTTTACCCTTCACGTGGTACAGAACAGGGTGATATTGACTGCTTCCACTTCAGTGGAGTTTGTCAAGATTGACACATAATGAAAGCACAGCAGGACTGACAAAAAGAGGCAAAAGTGTACTTGCTGACCAGAATATCAGACATCTGATTCCACTAAAATTAGCCACAGATTTTAGAAGAAATAAATGAACAGATGAACATGGGAAAATCTTTTGTCATCTTGCATAAAGGTCAAAACGGGGAATATTTTAACCAATGTAAAGAGTCCACCTTATTGTAATAAAAGTCATTTTTCTGGGAAATCACACCAATAAGTTCACGCACTAAATAACTGATTCAAGGTTTAGGATTATATCATAGGTTATGCATCCAATGACTTCGCATTAAAGATGGTTTAAATGAAAGAGAAAGCGTGATTTAACAACTTAGAAATGTTCCACTTGTGATCAAAAACTCATCCTGCTTTTTAAAAATGCTTGTTTGGAGTTGGAAGCATACCAGGCGTCAGCTTTGTGTGTGCCGCCTCTTCATTCGTTGAACTCATCATGGAAAACATAGATGATGTTGCGCGAGGAGCTTGGGTTTATATGTGGTGGATAGCTCTACAGAGGCTCACCAGAGTCTCTCCCGGTGAATGTGCTGCACTTCTGCAGTGGACCTGCAGCTGACGGCCGTTTTAAATGGTACTTCTGTCTGTCTGTGGCCCAGTTTGAGCACTAGCCCAAGAGGGGGAGTATAAAAATAAATCTAGGGGATGTTTTTATTACTGTCTAGATGAAAATAAGAAAAACATCATAAGCCCATGGAGCTTGGGGGATTGCCCTTGCTATGATGCGCCCTCTGTGATTCTACGCAGCAGCTCTCTGTGGTCAGGCGGCTCTCTGTGGCGGCTCTCCATGGGCAGCATAGCGTGGATAGCTCACAGCTAGCGAAGTTCCGCTGGCGGAGCCAGACAGTGGTGTCTCGCTAGCTCTGCCCCCCGTTTGATGACAGTGATCGCTTGCTTTGCCGGATCTTGTGCGACAGAGCTTGCCATGCTGTCCACCATGCGGCAGACTAGCATAGCGGGCTCTTTTGCTTTAGCTTCATGGGCTCTCTGACAGATTGGCGACCTGTAACCGGACAGTCTCCAGAAACTCTATGGCCCCAGCGGGTTAAGAAAATTGATGGAAGTTCAAAGAACAAAAATCTTTGCACCGCACGGCCATATTAAATTCATTTTTTCTACTCTTTGATCTAGTCACTGAAAAATGTCACGTCCCCAAAGCTGAGTCCCTGATTGGTTGACGTGGTGCTGCACCGTGCAAAGCTTGCTGTGCCCGATGCCAAAATGTCTTTCAAATGACTTAACATTGAAACTTGTGGCCCCTGCCGCGCCAGATACGTCCGGAGTGAATGTACCTTTAGGCTTATCTAAGATCATGAGCACAACTTGTGTTTAAAAGCAAGCAAACAACAAAGTGGTTGGAGATTGGAAAGGATTTCTACAGTGAGTTGATTTGCAGTGGATCTCTCTCAATTGTCTATAAGGTGAAAAAAACGCAAGAAGAAGCTTAAAAGAGGTACTTTTGCAGTTTACCCTGGTATGTTTTAACCAATAATTATCAAATATGTTAAGGAGACCTTGAAAACTAAACAAAAAAAAAGAAAAAATAACAACAACAAAAATATGCATGAACAAGTGCATCTGAAAAAGTAAGGTGAGAGTATTAGCTTAACTAAGTTAGCTGGCACAGACAGTAAAATCATGGTCACTGAACCACCTTCTGATGTTTTTGCCAGTGTAGGGGCCAAGAAAGGGCCGGAAATCAAATCAGCATCTCCATACGTATATCTCCAAACCTATAATTTCCTGGTAGATGGTCACATTGACTGTGGACTTCAAAAGACACAGCCGATGACATGGTGTCCCCAAATCCTCCCTGACAGTGAAAACTTTCCTCTTGACTTCAAACAAAGTGGATTTTTTTTGCATTTCCACTCTTCTTCCAGACTCTTGGACCTTAACGTTCAAAAAAGAAAATTGTACTTTTACTTGAAAAGAGGGATTTGAATCATTTAAGCAGCATTTCAGTTCTTATTCTCCTCAGACTCACTTAACAGTTTTTTAAAAAGCATCTTATGGTTCTTCTGATGAGTTTAACTGGTGTCACTGAAGACTTTTAACGTGTTTAGAGACCCAAATTTGTTGTTCTGGCATTTCTGTTTTCAAGAAGGACTGGGTGCTGTTGTGAGGCTCCACCCACCTCAAAGCAGCCTCTACAGTCAGTGTGACAGTCAGCTCCCTAGGCAAAAGGAGGAAGAAATCTACATCCGACCGCTTTATAAGTGCAAATGAATCAGGCATGCATGATGTGGCAGCAAATCTCCTCAAGTGTTTTTGGTTTGAGACTTAAGAACATGTCACCTAAATAAATTACTGTTCTTGAAAAGCAAATGGTCAAAATGAAGATGACCCTATTTTTTTGTGATCGGTGTGGGCTTTCCCGAAACCAAAAAAAGATCTTATGAACCAGTTATAACAACTGTTCTTGTTTTAGAGCTGTGGCTTGGAGAGCAACCCAAAGTTAAAAATTAAAACACACAAAAAAAAAAAAAAAAAATCTGCTAAAATGTGTCTTGTGGATACTTTGGCTTATACACTTTTCTCAGACAGACATTAACATTTAAACATTTTTCTCTCTTGTTTAAACTCTCTCAAAGTTCAAACTTTCTTAGAAATATAAGTCCAGTTCAATAGAATGACACTTGCAATTAAAAAATGGATATCAACACAGCTAGCTGATTGAATTCTGAGACTTTCTGAGACATGGCATCGATACCATTGATTGACAACAGTCTACAATCAAGATGCAGAACATAGTATAGCGTAAAAAGAAACATGCAAATATTGCACTAAGACAACCAACAAAACAGCGAGACAGTGAAATAGAGAAGAGCCACTGTATGTATGTTTTATTGTTCTTTTTACAATTTTTCTCTAAGTAACGCACAAACAATATGATAATTGGCTTATAGTGTTATTTAGTGACTTTTAGGAACTTTTAGGCTTTGAAATGGCAACTTTTCCTACTAAGGAGTTGGTAATACTGTTTGATAGTTACTTGACTAAAGGAATCTTGTCCACATCTAGTATTTGTATGTTTGTGGTGGCTTTTGATGCACTGACTCCAGGCTCAGTCACCGTCCTGTGGTGCTTCCTCAGATTTTTGAACGATTTTACTTAACCATCTTCTCCAGGCTACATCGATCCCCTCTGCTAGCGTATTTTTTAGCCACCATTTTTCCTTCTACTCAGTTGGGTGCAGCACTCTATGAACAACCAGCTTGTTTTGTGAAGCTCCGTTTTGTGGCATTCCCCCTTTGGTGAACAGTGTCAAGGACTGTATTCTGGAGAGTCAAGTCTTTATGATTGCATACCCTGCAAGACTGAGACACCATTTATAGGATTTAGGAATTTTTTAAAGGTATTAATATGAACTAATAGGCTGATTGGGGAGTGACACTATGAGTTTTCAACATTGTATTTTTTTGTTTTCGAGAAATTAACTGTTATCATCAAAAACGTAAACTCTTTCAATTTATCTGTGATGATTCAATGGAAAATACAAGTCTCACTTTTTAAACAGATTTCCAAATAACATTAAACATTTTACAGTAATTCTTTTAGATGTACCTAACTAGAACTAACATCACTGTTGCCTCAATATGAAAATGCCCTGGTTTGAATCTTGTCTGGCTCCTTTCTTTGTGGAGTTTCTTGTGTACATGAGTTTTTTTTTTTTTTTTTTTTTTTTTTTTTCCAGCTTCCTCCCATGATTATAAAGCACATTTCACAGGTTGATTGGTGACTTGAAATCATCTTTCAGGAGAGAGCACGTGTGTGGCTTTGGTCTGGTGAATTTTTCAGGGTGTTTTGAGCCTTTGCCCTAAACTTGAAGTAGCTGATACAGGCTCTATCAGCCCCCATGACTCTGCACTGGACAAAGCAGGAATGGAAGATGGATGTGTACCTGTAGACAACAACTGCCAATATAGCAAAACCATATCGCAAATTGCCAAAAGAGATGATTAGGTGGGGACTGAAATTGCTTTAGGTTCTATAGTAGAACTAGTAGTAGTAGTATTTGGGATTAGAACACATAAAGAAGCATGTCTTCACTCAAAGCAAAATTAAAGACATAAAGATAACCATAAAGTAAGAATGCAAAATAATATATATTTTTTCTCTCCAATCAAAGATACTTAAATGAAGACTGTTCAATGAAATCATTAAAGCCAAGCATCTCTTAAGTTTCTGGGTGAATGATGCGCCACAAACACTGTACGAAGTCCGCCAAGTCATCACCAAAAAATTATTCACCTCTTTAGCACAAAATGGTGAATGTGTTTTTGCCATTGCCAAATTTTACCTTGATATTTTCAGCTACATGGCAGAGGACGGGTGCTTCATAGCCCACTTCAAGGTCATCACGTTGTCAAGAGACAGTTGGGCATTGCCAGGACAGTTTGAAAAAGAAGATTGAATATCATGCTGTCATCATCAAAATCAAATCTTGGATTTCACCAAGTTTAGCTGTGTTGTGAAATACTGTATACAATGCATTTCAATAAAAGGAAAGGTTTCAAGGCAGAAATCCATTACCATACACTGTAAGACTTCTACACCTACATACCCCACATTTATAGTTTATGTGACAGACAACTTGGAAGGCTTAAGACGAATATTTTTTTTATTCATACTTTCTTTGTCCATCAGAAAAAAAAATAACATGCTGTCTAAAATGACTGCAGACGATACAGTCTGAGGGGTAATTAAAAAACAATTAGGAAAATGTGGCAAGGTAAGAGCACATTCACCTCCCATCAGCTAAATGAGGTCATTAAGCAAGCTGGATGTGATACATGTGTAGGCAGAAATGATCAGTTTGAAACAGAAATGTGGAAATTGGGTATCACAAAGCATTAAATGTTATCATCAACTTGTCTGTACTTGGTCCTATACAGAGTTATACCCATAAATGCTTCATTATTATAACTGTTATTTCTAGGGTTTTTTTTTTTTGTTTTACACTGTCAAGTTTGGACAACTGAAACAGGTTAATAAACAACAAAGAATTCTGTTTTTGTCTGATACATGTCCATTTTTATATACATATATATATATATATATATATATATATATATATATATATATATATATATATATATATATATATATATATACAGTTAGTAATGTACTTTTTTTGATCTTCAGACAAAGAAAGATGCTAAAAATACAGAGGACCATTCATAACATGTGTCACTCTTGCATTTTCCTTGAAGGCATTTCACAAATCTTTAGAGCCTCTTGAAGGAAGCTTATTTATCGCTGTTATTGTTTCCTTTTTTACCTCAAACAATTTCTTTTTTTGAGTCTTTGAAACACCTTTCTTTTGGTTGTCTTCATAGCCTCAAGCTACTTTAAGGTCAACAATTCCACATCTGCATCCCAGTAGCTTTTCTGATTCCTCCTGTTATTATTTATTTATTTATTTCAAAATAAAAGTCCCAGTCTGGCTGTCAAGCAGTTGTTTGCCCCCTAAAACATAAAAGCCATCTAATATCTTAAGTAAAGATGCATTCCTCTTCCCTGTTGGTGCTCTGTTTGAATAAATGGCAGTAGTCTGCCAATATCCATTTGCATTAATTAGCCTGTGCTTTGAACATAGTGGATCCCAGCATCTTCACACATGGGAAGGAATAAATTGGCTTCTGTGTTAGTGTCCACAATTTCAGCCTTTTTTTTTTTCTTCCTCTCTTCAGTGTGTGGTATTTCTCTAATATGACGCTGTCAAGCACAAGCATGTCTGACCTCAATACAGGTCATGGTTCATGAGTTTTGTCAGTGATCTGTTCATGCCCTTTATGTCTCTGTTCATCAGCACATGTGACCTACAGTCTGCTGGCATGGCTGGTGTCTCACAGCAAGTCTACTTAAAAGCCAAAACATCATTCTCCTTTTCACATGAAGCCCGTTGTATAAAAAGACAACTTAGATCAATTAGGTTATAAATGATATCCAACACAATGCTTGCTTTGGAGAAGAAAAATCCAGGAGACAAAGAACCAAGCTTAACATGACAAACAGGGTTCACCTTGAAAACGAAAAGGGGGTGTAACACAAGACCTAATACTGGGCGGCCATTGTGCAGAGGTAGAGTGGTCAACCTCTGATCGGAAGATTGCAGGTTCGGTCCGTGCGCTGTATGCTCGTGTGTTGAAGTGTCCTTGGGTAAGACATATTGCTCTTGATGGTTATCGGTTGGCGCCAGTATTCGGCACTGGAGCCGCTATCAGCGTGTGAATGTGTGTGTGCAAGGGTGAATGGAACAGTGAAGTGTTTTGGGCCTTTAAGAAGGTAAAGAAAGTGCTAAAAAAGTGCATGCCATTTACATTGAGTAACTGAGAACCATAAGTGTTAAACTGAAGAGAAATTGACTGAAAAATCTGTGGATATCAGAAATGGAAACCCGGAGTGAAAGTATCTACAGTTTAAGGAGGAATTGAAAACTTAAAAAATATATATAACCTGAACCGAAAACAGGGCATGATGATAAAACCATGAAAACTAACCATAAAGGCACAAATCTTCAAAACAGTGAAGTAAGAATCACTCTCTGTCCTACGGAAGATCTCCTTTACATCTATTTTGAGCATTTCTTTATTCAAATTGTTGTTCAAATGCAAAAAGCTTTCAGCTGTGACATAGATGCTACAGTTGGCGGGCCACGAGCTCCTTGCTTCATTGCCATGCATCTACTTGCAGACAAGTAGATCCATGTACATCTTTGTTTTCTTCGTCCGAGCTTGTATCTGGCTCTAAACTGTGTTAGGCTGGATAATTCTGAAACTGCTTGCCATTTTTGTTGCACTGATAATGTTAGGTTGGGGGTGTGAGGGGCAGTAAGCTAGTGGGAGAGAGTGGAAACAGATGCATGATGGGAAATGGGAATGGGTTTACTCCCAGCTAACAGTACCACCCACAACTCGGAGGCAAATTTCTAATAAAGTACTGCTGCTGTGCAGAAAATGTGTCCACGATATTGACGCTGTTTTCTTTTTTCTTTTTGGCTAAAAAGCATAATCGTTATCAAAAGACCACTTTGCACTTTTTTTACAATAGATCAAAATGTAATTGGAGTGGGACTTTATTTTCAGCAGTTAAAGTTAAATTTTAGAGTTTTGGCATCTTAAATATAGTACCCAAAGTATACAGTTGTTTTAATGATTACATGAGTGTTTAGATTGTATGTATTTAATGTGACTTTTTTGAGATATATTTTAGATTTACTTTAGTTGTGATTAGAAATTTTTTGTAAAAAAAATATATATATATATATATATATATATATATATATATATATATATATATATTTATATCAAGCACTCCTCACAGTGTGGATTAACCAGCCAAATATTTATCAAGAATCTCAAACAGTTTTGTCACTTCGGGTTTATTAAGGTCGACTGCAGTGAATTTGTCCTTGATGACCTGTTTAACATCTCTTTAGTCTCATGCAGGGAGTCACACCTGTGTTTTATCTTTATAACAACACAACAACCATTTTCACACCATGCAAATCCTGTCGCCTTTTAGTGAGAAGCATTCCAACCTTTCTCTGCCAGAAGGTGTGTCCTGTTGAAAAGTGGACAGATTTGAGTGTCCTTGATGGTGGGACCTTGCTGCCATGGGAGTGTCAAAAGAGTGCCACTGTGCCACCACTGACAGGTTCAGGACTCGGACCAACTTCTCCAGTCTGAACACACCCTTATGCTTACAGATCAAAGTAGTTACATCTTTTGAGCAAAACAAACCCTGTTTTGTAAATTAACTAGAGTCCCTTTTTGCTGCCTGTTTCAAGCAGAGTCCTCTTTACCTTCCTTCAAGCGACTGTAGTCACTTCTACATTTACTGATTCTGATCATGCACCAAGAATTGTCTTTCTCTTCCCCTCAGAGAACCTGACAATGCCTCCCTCTTCTCCCCATGAAACCGTCTCTCTACTGTCAAAGTCTTATCCTGCTGTGGCACCAGTGGCCACACCTTGACACTTTTTACTCCCTTATGTGCCGTCCGATGTGGCTGCAATTCTAGACTGTCTTTTGACGCAATGACAAAAACTCATTTACATTTTTCTGCTTCTTTACATAACAACAAAATTGAGTCAAAAGTAATGTGTTAAAAAAAAACTCTGCAAAAATAATACATGAAAGTGAGTGAAAAAACAAATTGTGGCATTAAACTTAAGAGCTGCTTTAATATTTGATTCAATATATTGGGGAAGCAAAGACGATATAGCATAAATAACAAAATGTAATTTTTTTCTTTGTAATAATATTTATTAAGTATTACAAAAACGTTTAAAACCTAAAAGTGACTGACTGGTCCCCTGAAGTGTATTTCAGTTTGATTTTGTCCATTACATAAAAAAAAAAAAAAAAAACAAACAAACGTTTTTTTTTTTTTTTTCAATAAATGCATTTTGTCAGCAGTGACTTTTAAAAACTGTTACTTTGCAATATTGTCCTGCTTTATCAGCCTGCTGTGTGTGTGCTTAATTCCCTGAAAATGCTTTATAGACTTACCATATTAATGTATAAATTGGGTTATCCTTCTTTCAAGGTCTCGATCCTGAAATTAATATGACATCTTTGGCAAGGAAACGGGAATGGCTTTTAGAAGAATTTAATAACAAAGCATCTCTGATAAAATTAGCTCATGCCCATTGACATTTTATCCTGTGCATTATAACAATAACTAGATCCCGTTATACTATTTGCCATGGCTTTGAGGCTGCGGTCTGATACATTTCACTTAGGCAATAAATGAAAAGTTAAGGTCAATTCAGATAAATATGAATGTTACGGAGCCATGTGTGGTGTTCAAAAATATTTGATTTAACATTTGCTCAGTTTGTTTTTATTGTTTTATTACCAACTAATTTGTTAGTCTATGTATGACAGAAAGTAAATTGTATTTGACAATAGAAATTTGAATGTTTGTTTTTATCAGGCTATTAATGTGCTATCATAATTTACTTAAGTGCAAAAACGTTTTTTTTTTTTTTTTTACTTCTAAGTTACTAGAAACTGGACAAATCATATGAACATATATCTTATTTGACATTACATGCCAGTTATAATAGACCAGTCTGAAGATTTAGGGAACCAAAGGCAGCTGCTGCAAGAATACTTTACCCACAAGGGCAGCATCTACAGGAACAAAATAGCCCTTGAAATCATGTCCACTTTATTACTGTGGTCACTGTTATAGTTGTAAAAAGAAGCATAAAAATGACAGAAAGAGGTTTTTTTTTTACTTCTTTATCCATCATTGGACTTTGGATGGGTTTATATCTCAAGGATTGTAAGAATTTATTTATTTATTTATTTTTTGTGTGTGTCACAATGTTCTTTGGGAATGATAGAATGAGTTTAAAGTTTAAACAAACACAGCAGTTTTTTTATATTTTTTTGTGAACCACATATTCATCACCCTTAAAGGTATTCCTCTTTTGTGATTAAACTACATAAGGAAGCGGTGATGACAGTCCATTAAGACTTTAATTCATCTATTCTTTCATAACCTAATAGTTCTAAAGGATTGAAGGATGACAGTCCTGAAAAAATAATTCATGCATATTAACCATCCTCAGTGTGTTTAACTGAATGGATTCCAGGTCATCCTGATCACATCCTTTGTTAGACTTCTTATTTTTCTCTTGTTGCACAGTTTGTTCAACTTTATAGATTTAACATTTAGGATTCCACCGCAAGTCTGGTCCCCTGGATTTTGGGTCGTTCGTTACTGGTTCTGTTAAGCAAAGACCTGACCAATCAAGACCCAGCAAGAGATTGTTTTCACTCCAGTGGAACACCTCTTCCCACTCCAGTCCACAACACACCATGCCATCCCATGCCATAACATGCTAAAAGGTTTTTCTGCTGCATTGTTTAGGTTACACCAAGCAAAGAATTTCTCTGGGAAGGATTGGTAGGGCCATACCTTGTCATGTTTACTGTCTCTAAAGGTCACCAGGATGCTTCTTCATGGCTCTCATCCTGTGAAGATCACTGGGGCTGCTACTCTTATTGTTTCCTGTCTCTGTGGATGGTACCCAGTCTGACCCTTTATTTGTATTTCTTGTTGCTAGCGAGGATCCCTGGGACTGCTTTCCTTCATGTTTCCCTTCACTGGAAAGAGTGGTAGGAATTCTACCCTTCACATGTTTTTGTCTTTGAGGAGTATCTTCAGAACTGCTGCTTTTCCTGAGGGGTTTGCCAAGGTACCCCCTCTAACCTGTTTGGCTGCAAAAACCTGGGCTTTTTATTTGTTTTGCTTTTGTTCTGACTCCTCCCCACTTATGTCCTTTCTCCCTTCTAGTGTAGTGTGTAAGGGAATCTAGAATCCGTTCTTTTAGGGAGGAGTATTATTGCCCAAGTCCTTTTGCTTGTTCTATTTGATTCCACTTACCTTTCCTGATTTTTGTCACGTTTTCCATGTTCCATCTGTCACAGTTACACCAGGTTCAAGTTCTTATTATTCATTCATTCATTTGTCTTCTATAAAGTTTAATCCCTTTCGGGCTGTCAGAGCCTAACCCGGTCACTCATGGGCGAAGGCAAGGGACACCCAGGACAGGTCACCAGTTTGTCGCAAGGGCCAGAATCACACACCCATGCACACTCTCATCCACACTTAGGAATTTACACCAATTTAGAGTGATCAACTAACCTTCGCAGCATGTTTTTGGATGGTAGGAGGAAGCCGGAGTCCCCTGAGAAAACCCACGCATACACGGGGAGAACATGCAAACTCCACACAAAAGGTCGCCCATTGGTGACACTGTTTCAAGTCCCCCAGCCAGGACTTGCTGTGAGGCAAGACCACCAACCACTGCACCACCGTGCAGCCCCTAGTTCTTAATTATGCTCAGTCTATTTAAGCATTTGGTCTTTCATATATTTCATGTTTCTCAGTGTGTTCAAATATTAAGTTTTTGCCAAAAGGCTTCCATTACACACACAAAACAAGCACTTTTTTTAGTCTCTGTTACAATGCTGGTGATTTCTGCTTTTGCTTTTAGTTTTTTTCACATTAAGAAAAAAAAAAAAAAGAGTTTTTCTAAGTGATCCACTGGTATGTAGATTACTACATAACACAATGCAGTTACAGTAGGTTTCACAACATGTGCTGCGTGTTGGATGCAGTCAAGAACACTCGGGTTTCTCTGACAATTCATCAGAATGCCAATTGTAACCAGGAATGATTGTATTGGCAACTCTTGTAAATGGCACTAGGCCATAATGTGTGGGCCACATTATTGTATTCTGCCACTTTATGACTCCACTTACTGTGCGCTTTGTAAAATGATTAAACTTTCAGATCTTTTCAACCCAAAATCTGGTTCAGTTCACTGTGCTTGCATCTCTTCAGACTGTGCTCTAAAAGTGAACCAAAGTATATATTTAGTGGTAAATGTTAAAAACAGACAAAATCGTTAAAGAAGTTACAATTAAATTGGTAAGTGTTGTGAAAAAAAGTTAAATCCCAATATACAATGGACGCTAAATGTTCACTTTTCTTTTCTTTTCATGCAACTCTTTTTTAGTTTAGAAAAGTCATTTTCTCACACATCAGATTAAATACACTTAAAAATGAAAACATTTTAAACTTACTCAGCAAAAAGGCATGAATTTCTATAAAACATTTTAAACAATATAAAAATTGAAAAGCCACCAGCAGATTAGAAACATCCTGGTTGGATCCAGGAACAGAGGTTTGCTCTTTCATAGTTGCTCCTAAGCGGTGAATCTCGCCAAGGAATCACGTTTTTCTTACAGTGTTTGCCCACCTGCTGCTCTACCTGAAGGCCATCTAAAATTAGAATTGGAAACATAATAAATCAGTGTTTCATGTCTCCCTAAGTAGTGTTTCATGTAGTTCCTATGTTTGAATTTTGCAGGAGAAAAAGCTTTTTGTGTGGATTAAGTTAAAAACAGAAAAAAAAAAAACCCAATTTTTTTTTTTTTTTTTACACATTGCATAAATGCACAACTGACCGTGCTTTTCCTATGTGGTCTGGATTTTAATAAAATATGCAAGTTACCTTTCACATTACTAATAAGAATGAGAAGAAACACAGTAATCATGAGTTTCATATTTATTACCCAAAAAATTAAGATGAGAAGACAGATTTCCCCATATAACAACAATTGACCATGTCAATAGCTGTTTTTCCACCATCTGCCACAATGACGGTTTGACAGCAACGTCTCATGCTCCACACTAACCTCATGATGCTGTTCTGGGAAATGCGTTCCACTCTTCTACAAGGGCTAGATGCAGGTCTCCCAGGTCACTTGGGGTGAGTTACAAAATAAGACACTCCCACTTCCTGTAGTTGAGCTGAGATTATTCTGGCACAATGCGGTGGAGCATTATCATCCATGAACAGGAAGTTGGGGGTGTACTGGTCAAGTAGAGTGATGACGATGGGTATGATGTTTCTAAGGTAAGAACGTGCAGTGACTGGGCTTTCTACAATAACCAAACCATTTTTGCGCTGACTGGTGATCCCTGCCTAAATTGTTGCACCTCGTCCACCAAAGCAAACCCTGAGGACCATGTTGACCTCGGTGCATCCCTAACCTTACCTTCTGCAGCAACGCTGATGACCGTGATTTCTGTGTAAAGTGACTTAACACTCATCAGTGAACAGAACGATAGACTATAGCTGCATTGATCAGATCAAATGGTCTTGTGCCCACTACAAATATTCATGGCGGTGCCTTGGTGTCAGTGAAGTCACCAGCAAAGAGGTAGAGTCGGTTGAAAAATGTTTGTCTGGGAACACTAGTACTCCTCACATCTCATAAACGAACCTGCAGCTTTTTGGCATTTGTAAAATGATATCTAGGGTCCTGGATAGGCAACTCCAGGCCTCGAGGGCCGCAGTGTCTGCATGATTTCCAGATATCCGAGCTCTATTCCTGATAGATTACTTGGTTCAGGTGAGTCCAACCAATTAGAACATGGCAGAGCACGGTATGTTGGAAAACATGCAGGCATCAAGTTGCCTATCCCTGGCATAGGTCCTCACGTACTGGTCATGGTTGGGGTTTGTCACTGGCGGGGCTCCCCCCCTGGGTCTGTCACAAACTCTGCCAGTAGTTCTGTGTCTTGATGTAACTCTGCTAATGAAACATTGAGACATATGAAGTTCATGTCAGTCATCTGACTGTCTATTACCAACCCAAAGACATGCTGGTGACACAGCTCATCCATAATGTTTAGTGTTCATGTTTGTTAGAATGATGAAATTGAAATAACTTACTGGTAAATCAGCTTTTTATGCCCACATAATGTTAAAATACACACGAGACCATTATGAGGAAAACACAATATGAGGTGTGTCTATCACCCCATTACAATACAATACAATACATTCATACAATTGCCCCCGGATCCCAAAAATCTATGAAGTGAAAACAACACTTTGTATATGACATCCACTGAATTTAGCACCATATCCCCAACTTGTTGTGAGCAGTGTTAGTAGAGAAAAAGGGCCAATGAACTCTGATGTCACACATATGTACACACAAGATCAGTATGTCTCTCTCTCTGTCTGCCTGTCTGCACACAAAGTGTTTTTAAGATTTGTTTTCCTACTCTATGTCTTGTTCCTACCCATACTGTTTGTTAAAAGTACATCTCAAGGGCTTTACAGGAAGCGACTGAATGCACCATCATGTTGTTGTGACTCTATTTGTGTTGGGATGTTCCTGCGTTGGTTCATTCAGATATGAGCCTTTCTTTTCAAGCCCATGACATGTTTGGGAGTGCTGTCATGAACTTTATTCTTCCACTGAAAAACTTAAACACAATTTCGAAAAAAAATGATGTCTAAAAACTATTGAAAGCTGCAATTGTGACAGAGGAAAAAAAAACTGCTTTATGACTATATATGAAGCCAAATGGCCTTGAATTTCTGAAACAACTGGGTGCTGTCATTTGTCGAGTATCTTGCCAGCAGCAACCCGGAGGCTCAGCTTGTGTAAAACAGACATTTGCCCAGAGGCCTTTTTTCATCTCTCCTGTGCTTTATTTTCTCAAATGTACCAAATCTTTTACACCTGGTACCTTATCAGTTGTCAAAGCACAATCTCTAATGGAAAGCTGGGATAAAATAAATGTAATAATAGATTACATCTATAGCAGTGATTACATTTGTTTGTTCCACTTCTACTGTAAAGGTGCATTCACACCGAACGCAATTTGTGTAGCCCGCCCCTCTTTCACCAATACTGTGCTCCCTAAGCTCGCCACCCAGCTGTGTGTGGGAGAAGCTACCAGCTAATGTTTCTAGCCTGATCACTACATGAAGTCTGTGTTTCTCTTATCTACAATGCACGGAAGACACGGATGATTATTTTCTTTTTTTTCCACGAGCTCTACATTAACATAGGGGATCACGCCTCCATGTAGAGTGCGGCCCATCAAAAATAAATTAACGAATATATGAACCTTCTACCCACAAAAAAAGGGGAAAAAAATCTATACCGAACAGTCTTCATAAATAACTTCTCTTGTGGTGACAGGGGTTTGTTGGGTGCTTGTAATCTGATTCTGGACCTTACTGGGTTCAAATCCTGCTGTTATTGCTTTATTTTTTAAATATATAGTTGCATTTTATCAAGCTCAAAGAATACATGATTTTTTTTTTTAATTCCTATGAACATCAAATACTAAACTAAGGGTTTCATAGATCACATTTATTTTTAACTATGTATTACTGTAAAACTCATGGATATAAAATAAAGACATTCTAATGACATGTAAAATCTAAAGACTTATTCCGATGTTTTTGATTAATATTTATTGTAATGTGTGTTGAGTAATTTAGCAAAAAAAAAAAAGACTAAGCAAACTACCAATTCCAAATCGGTACAATGCCAAACTACCAATGCAGGATTCATACCTGGGGTGTTTTGATTACAAAAAAAAAAAAAAAAAAAAAACTAGGCAGATCTCAAACTACATTCACCACAAGAGTAGTTGAGTCAAATCAGTGTTCGTCACTTAATAAGGACATTTATCCACAAAATGCTGAGTAAAGGGTTGCCACAAAAAAATGTTTTCATCAATGGATTTTTCATAGTTTTTAAACAAGAATCATGTGTGTCTTTTGTCATAGCATGTTGGTTGTATACTTGAGCACTTAAAAGTGAAAAGTTCACATTATTTTATGTGTTCTAAGTAGCTCACATGCCAAAAATTTGAGAGCAACCCTTATTTAGAGATTCTCTTGATATAGTGAGCTTCAGCCCCGCTGTGTCTGAAGGACACCCGCTTCCACTGTGTTTCTGTCTCTCCCTAACAGTGTTTGAAGGCTTTCTGTCCTACATTACCCGAGAGGGCAAGAATAAAAACAAGAATAAAATTAGGGGACCTTTTTTTAATATAATTGCCTTAATGAAGAAAAAATTTCAGGAGGCCGAGCAGGCTGTCTCTCCATCCCACAGATGATCTCTCTCTAGCCGCCAACCCTGCAACAGACTGTAGCCCAACAATGCTGCCCCGAATGGGATACAACAGGTTAAGAAAATGAATTGAAGTTCAGGTGATCTGATCCACTGTATTGGATGTGTATTCCACCTGCTGTCACTGAAAACGTCATGTGCCCAAAGTTGAGTCCCTGATTGCTTGACGCGACCTCCCCAGAGTTTAGGTATTTTTCACTCTGGCTCACCGCGCCCGCCGCTCAAATCGCGCCACAGGACCTCAGATAGCGTCTATACCATTGACTTAACATTGAAACCGGCTGCCTCTGCCGCTCAAATCGCATTGGGTGTGAATGCACCTTAAGGCACATACATGCACACACACACAGGTAGACACATACATAAATACACACAAAAAGAAAATATTCAAACAGGACTATTAGGGATCCCATCATATGACATTTTTGTCATATTACGTGTGACTTAATGTCACACATTCCCAGCAAGTTTGTATCCGTTTTTTGCTTAGAAAAATCAAATTGAGATTTTTCATTCAGTCTTGAAAACTCTAACAAAGCAGAGCTCCTGCTGGCCATGGGTTTTAAAAAACAGTAAGAGACAGCAAGTGACCAATAATTTTAAATCTATGAAAATAAAAAAGAAATAAAAATGTCTTTCTGCTGTTGTTTTTTAGTAGTTGTGACAAGGATTTTACTTAAACTGTGAAACATAGGTGTGGTAATAAAGCAGAGTAGAAGAGTATTTGCTAGAATGGCTTGTAAAGGAGTTAGGTTTAGAGTTTGTGTTGGGCTTTAAAAAGCATAAAAACTTAATCTTGGTGGTTTTCTGGTTTCTCCCTGTTGCATGTCTCATGTGGAATCTTTCCCTCTTGCACACATATGTAATTGTTGAGAGCAAAAATAGAGAGTATGGCTGCCATCTCTACAAAGAAATACCATTATGAATTTTTCTTGTGGCTTTTCTGAAAGAGGGAATCCTGAGGTACATCCATGCCAAATTCATTGCTTGTACCACAAAATGCATGATTTGTCTCAAATATCAACCTAGCAGGTTCCACTATTACACATTCTCACATGCAAAAGACAAAGGGCAGCGTGACCCCAATTAGTAGATTAGTCTACCTGTATCCCCTGTACCCGCCAGGCCACCAGGTACCAACCGCCATCAACCCATTTGGATTTTGTAAAGCCAAGCCGTCCAAAGCACAGTCTCCAGCTCACTTTTACTGAGCCTTGGGTCAAGGTTGATACATTTTGTCTTCACCAGATGCAGTCCCAGGGATTGCCCCAAGCATGAAGAAAGCGGGTCATTAGACATAGGTTGTCGCTATATCAGCTGCAGTTTTCACCCCATACTCACCTCTGCTGCACTTTTAACCCACAAATGCAATGTTGTGCCAACATTTAAAGGAAGTCTGGTAGTTAACAACAAGTCAACATTTGTTTGTTACATTTGAAGGGAATGTGGGGTCACGTGTCTTGCCCAAGAATGGCTGCTTAACCCCCTCAGGCTACAGCCACTACCTGAAGCAGTACAAGCCTGTCCACATCTTTGCTGAGGTGGAGGTGTTAGGGAGACTTTGCAACACTTCAGAAAAAGGAGGAAGTGTCAGGTAGAATATCTAAAAAAAATGTTGTGCTTTTGAAGGACAGCCAGTTCGACTAAAGCCAATGGTCAACCAACTGCAGGGGAAAATGTCCCTGCTGAGAAGTATATACAATGGCAGAAAAATCATTGTAAAATTAATAAGAATATTAAAATAAATACAGATGTATGCAAAGCTTTCTCAAAAATCATAGCAAAAAATCAAAATGGCACAAAACAACTTGTGTGGAAACAGTTATGTAATTTATGTTCTTCTGATGTCTTTTCTTGCCTAAATTCACATTTGACGTTTGCATTTCACTTTTTTTTAGTGTTGGTATTGAAAAAAATAGTTTGTTATCCAACTATTCATGTCATATCATTAAGCAATATTGCTAAGTTGGAAGCAATGCAAGTTTAACACTTGTTGCTGTCTACAGGTACTGTGCATGGTTTCTAACTTTTTTCAGTATCATATTTGGAATCTGGTTTTGCATGTTCCATTTAATTAAATGCCACAGGGGCAAACTTTTACCTTTCAAACTAAAGCTCATGTGAAAACAAAAGTGACTGACACACTCAAGCAGGTCAGAATCAATTCCATTCAAGCAAAAAAAAAACATTGCATACAACTACAAGTATTTTAATAATTGGGCTGTAGTTGATTTATCTTTTTTGTAATGTTTTACTAAAATAGTTTCATCAATTGCCATGCTTTACATATTGTCACCTTCTTGGGTTGTCTTATCCAGAAATAGGCTACTCATGTTTTAAGTCCTAGCATTTGAATTTATTATCAATTTTAAAGCAATGCTGCCATTTCTCTTCACGATTTGTGATCTAATATGCACTAGTATTTCCAGTAGTTCATTAAAGACCTCTTATTTCCATTGGAAGCAGTCAGCTGGTAGAACTTGGAGTCAGTCTGAAGCTGCTGCACATAGATGGAAGCAGCTGTCTGATGATGCAAATGTTCTATAATAGATTTTTTTTCAAACTTAAAACTTTTTTCTACTCTTTCTGCTTCCTGTGTTTAAAATACTTCACTCCTGTTGTCATTGATTTATCCTTTAAAATGGATTTGATTTAAAGTATCTTTATTTTCATTTTTATTTTCTGTATGTTTCCAAACCCTTCACATTTCTCTGAGGTCCTCTGAAATTGTACATTAGATTCTGTATGAACAACAATGGCCTTGCTTTGCCTTGTTTTTTCTCTTTTGAGAAGGATGAAGGTCGATGTCCTAATTTACTGTAGAGACGGAAATGGTCAAAGTTTTAAAAATCTTCCAAACTTTAACTTTATTCATATTTAAAGAAACCGGGCTAGCCCATTTCTCAACCACCTCTTTTGGATTAATTAGTAAACACCTAAGACATCTCTGCTGTTATATTGAAATATATTATATTGAATAAAAATATTTTTGCTTAGTTATTCAATTATACTTTGTCCAAGTGTAGAAGTAATTTTAATATAAGTCTGTAGAATTTAATATTAACTTATTAGGAAGATCGCTGTCCTACAATTTCTAGGACATACTAGATCATCCTGGTAATTTATTTCTGAAAATCATTCCATAATATTTGACCAATCAGACCAAAGCAATACCTCATTTATATCTTGAAGACAATGTTTCCTTTCTACTGCTCATGTTTTTATTAAAATGATTTTCATGTTTCTGTGACAATCATAAAGCTTGAGCACCTGCATGAGTGGTTCTGACTGCCTTTTCCTTATTTTACATAAGCCAGTGGGAAAGAGATTGGATGTCTGGATCAGGATGATGCACTGTAGCTACTGTCACAGCTGCTAGCTGAGTCCCTCAGGGAAAACACCACCAGTCACCCTGTAAAAAAGTGCCACAGCACATCTGGGACCAAACAGGTGCTCTGTCGTTTCACCAAACACTGATGTTTGCTAAACCTTTATATTTTTGTCCTCGTGCGACTCTGATAAGCATATTCTTAGTTTGGAATGCAGCTCAAGCAGTGCAAAAAATATAATTGAAAAAAAAAAAAAAAAAACTCAGGTCATTTCAGATCCCAACAAAAGAGCACACACTGGATGATTTATTTCACAGAACAGTGTTTAAAATAGTACTCCACATTCATGCAATTCTGCGCAAAGTATCAGAGTCCAAAATCCTTACACAACTTAGAAAAACGTTTGTAAAACGTAAGTATTACCCCCCCCCCCCCCCCCCCCCCCCCCCCTTTCTTTTTCCGTCCGGTCCAACAAAAAGAGCACAAACAAAATTCATATTAATAAAGTTTAGTTTAAATTACAAAAGGGGCTTATACCAACATACATTTTGTGTTCCCAATGATTTATAACCCCCGATTGTAAGAGTAAAATCTGTCTGATGCAAGAGGCTCTCAGCTCATATCTATTTGCTCAGCTGTTGGACAGAATAAGTTAAAAAAAAAAAAAAAAACCTAAGTATAAAGTATATTTGATCTGAAAGACCAATTTAAAATCAGTCTCTGTTGCCCATTAGCTTTGAAAATCACAAGTAAACTGTTATTAGTGCTTATTTATATATTTTTAATGACCTTAAAAAAACATAAATATATAAATTACATTTCAAAACTTTGAATTAAAATCTAAAAAAAAATCTAAACCCTTATGACCATTAAAGAACACAAAAGTAAAAGTAATTTTTGGAAGTGATCATTTCACTACAGGTCAAGGTTTTTCCTGGTCGGTTAACAGATTGTGGTGCTGCAGTCTGCCTTTGGAAGACCATTTGTACTGATATAGAGTAAAAATGTGGAATGCTTTGAGTAAATAGTTGGAGCCAAACTGAAAACAAATAGAACAAAAAAATACATTTAAGAAGAGATATGAAGATAATGATAAAACTGATAGGTCTGCAGTTCTACAGTCTGTTATACAAAATCTAAAAATTGAAAACATTAGTTGCTTCTAGTTTGTGATTAATATATTTTAAGTTTTTTTATTTCCATATAAGTTGTTTATAATACAATTTTGCAGAGCTTGTTAAAGTTTTATAGAGGTTTATTTTGTCATTCCATAATTGTTTAATGTATGTTTAAGCAGGAAACCATATAGAATAATACACTATGGAAAATGTAAATATAATCCACAATTTTATGAAATATATTGTATGTAAATAGCACAGAATATATGTATTTAATATTAAACTACATAGGTATCAAGCTATAATCACACTGCCCTCGGCAATGCAAGTTCAAACAACCAATTTCTATGAAAAGTCTATGTGTGTAAATATGGTTCTGCATTTAATACTCTCGCATTCATACATAGCTGTGTATATTTTTCAGACTGTTTGTTTTTTTGCTCCTGGTACAAAATGCATGTCCATTAATTGAGAGTTAAACCAGGTCGAACTCTGAGCAATCAGGGATTCGGATTTGTTAGTGGTGTATGGATGGCGTCCCATTCGAACATTGTTCATGAAGGAAAAATGATTTCTTGTGGATTTGTGGTTTGTACCTGCTCGGAATTATATGACACAAAGTTAGTCTTAAATAGGACTAGAGCTGTGAAAGAAATAGCCTGGAACACAATTTGCAAGATTGGCACTCCTTTGCCATTATATCTATCTATCTATCTATCTATCTATCTATCTATCTATCTATCTATCTATCTATCTATCTATCTATCTATCTATCTATCTATCTATCTATCTATCTATCTATCTATCTATCTATCTATCTATAAATATAATATTACAAACAAACTAAATAGGACTCCAGGGGGGTAACCGGAGAATAGAACTCCAAGCCTTTACAGACTAGGCTGTAAAAGTGTGAGGTGAATACAAAAGGCAGTGAAAGAAATGGCAAAGAAAGAAGAACAGCAAAGTAGATTTTGAATGAAGTGTGAACCTCCAGATCAAGGTCTGAAAAACAACACCGTGCATGTTTGTCCGTTTGAATCCTTCTGTTAGCTTTGATTTCTCAACATTTTCCCTTACTTTTCTTTTCTTTCTTTATTTCTTTTTCTTTTTTTTTTTTTTTTTTTTTTTTTTTTGCTTCAGTGCTTCATGCACTTTGTTGTCTCCAATCTTCTTTCAGTCACTTATCTCATCTCATGTGCTTCAAGGCAACACAGGACCCCGAGACTGCTTAGATAAATAAATACACCATTGCTCTCTCAGAGAGATGGGGTACACATGATTTTAATCTACTTTTTTTGTCATACATATTTGCTCAAATGCACTGTGGGATACAGAAAATCTGTCAGAGCATCTTGAATTTTGAACAGGAAATATTTCAAAATATGTTTCTTAAACGTTACAGCAGTTCATACACTGCATGACAGGTTTATGTTGCACTAAAGGAGCAACACACCTTAAAAGTGTTTGTCATAAATCTGTCTATTGGAAAGCTAATAGTCATGTTAGATTGAAAAGACGGCAAATGTAACAGCAGGAAAAATAAAGGTAACCAAATGACATGTTTTGGCATGTGGGGAGGAACCAAAAACATCTGCTACAGAGTAAAAAGGAAGAAGTGCCATCAAAAGGATCAAAAACAAATTTGCTATAAAAGCTTTGCCACTACAAGTCAGTTACTTTTGTGGTTGTGTTGTTTGTAATGTGTGGCATTTGACCACTACATGTGGCTCTCTGCTTTCATTTGGGGCTGAGAGGAGTGGAGTTGCTGGAATCTGGAATAACTGCTTTAAAACCCCTGGCCAAACACAAACGATAAGTGGTACAAAAACCCCTCAGTTCATGTACGGCTCCATTTTCAACATGACAAGACAGTTGACTATATTTAGATAACTTTGCTTTCACAGAGGATTTTAGCTGTATTTTCTCAACATCAAACATCATGTAAAAAAGATGGATTTGTTTCCTGATTTTTTTTTTTCTTAAAAGTTGGCGAAAACATAATGTTTTCTCATTAGCACATTATGTGGAAGTTGTGCCAAAGACCAACTGGCCAAACTTTCCTTTGATCTCTTTGTGCTGTAGTGGCATTTTTAATATGCTCTTGTTGCTGAATTCCCTGTCAAACATTTAGTCTTGATACATTTCCAAGTTATTCTTAGATCAATATGAGGGTAAGGTGGTGGGTATAAAACCTTTATTATCTTCACCCTTGGCAAACCTTTGCACACAGGCCAATTTCACTGCGGTGTTATCATTTGAGCCAGACAGTTTGCAGCATCTCGAGCGAACCTAATCCATATTTTGATACCACTTTAGGCACACATCTGTAATGCATTTATGTCAAAGTTGCAGACGTACTTCAAATGTCATTTGAAAAACCTTGATTACATACAAGCAGCAATAGAGGAGGCTGTTCCGCAGGTAATCAATTTGTACCATTATGACAAATGTTGCAGAAAGCTGATTTTATGCCAATGCATATGATCACATTTTATAAACTGTAATTTTCTTTTAAATAAGATAGTTGATTTTAGTTCAAAAAATGATATTGTAATATGTACAATTATCTGTCAGTGAACAACTCTCCTATACAAATATGCAACTTTCCTTCTACCTTTTCTTAGAATCAATTTTTCAAATGGAAAATTTTATGTTAAACTCATAATTACATGTTATAAAGTTGCCATTATGCATTTTTGTGTTAAATCTAAGTAGTGATGGATGTATTTTTACTGCTTTACCAAAACATCTAAAGCCCTAAAGTTGCTGTACTCGTGGCGTAGATTCAACAAGATACTGGAAACTTTTCACAGAATGTTTCGTCCATATTGACATGATAGCATCACACAGTTGCTGCAGATTTCTTGGCTCCACATCCATGATGCTCATCCTCTGTTTCACCACATCCTGGTGCTCAAGGTCTGAGATGACTCCAGTTTTATGACATGGCGCCTTATCCTGCCGGAAGTACTGTGTTCATTAAGGGATAGACAAGATCAGCAACAATACTCAGGTAGGCTGTGGTGTTGCAACAATGTTTAATTTGTACTAAGGGTACCAAAGTGTGGCAAGAAAATATCTGCCACACCATTACACTACCACCACCAGCCTGAACTGTTGATACAAGGCAGGATGGATTCATGTTTTCATGTTGTTGATGCCAAATTCTGAGACCGTCCGAATGTTGCAGCAGAAATCCAGACTCATCAGACAAAGGCAACGTCTATACAACTTCTTTTGTCCAATTCTGGTGAGTGTGTGTGAATTGTAGCCTCAGTTTTCAGTTCTTAGCTGACAGGAGTGGCACCCAGTGTGCTCTCCTGCTGCTGTAGCCCATCTGTTTCAAGTTGGACATGTTGTGCGTTCAGAGATGCTCTTCGGCAGACTCTGGGTGTAACCAGTGCTTATTTGAGTTATTGTTGCCTTTCTATGAGCTGGCACCAGTCTGGCCATTTTCCCCTGACCTCTGCCATCAACAATGCATTTGTACCCACAAAACTTCCGCTCACCGAATATTTTCTCTCTGGAGATGGTTGTGGGTGAAAAATCCCAGTAGAACAACACCTTCTGAAATACTGAGACCAGTCCATCTGGCACTAACAACTGTACCATATTAGAAGTCATTTGAATTATTTTTCTTCCTCATTCTGATGCTCGGTATGAACAGCAGAACATGTCAAAATGCTTAAATTCGTTGAGTCGCTGCCATGTGATTGGCTGAAAAGAAATTTACGCTAACGAGCAGTTGGAGCAGTGTATCTAATAAAGTGGCTAGTAAGCCTTAAACACTTTACTTTTGTAAATGTCTAATTTGAAATAAAAGTATTTATAAAAATGACAGTAAAAAAAAAAACACTTTTAATTTTTGCCAGACATTTTTAAAACACTGTTAGAAAAGATAATTAAAAAAAAGGTTCAATTTTAGTAGCAAAAATCAACAGTAGGAGTCAAAAAAAAAAAAAAAAATATATATATATATATATATATATATATATTTTTTTTTTTTTTTTACTCCAGCAAAATGTGAAAGGGTGTTAAAACAGACAGTGAAATGGGAAGGAGCCCTTTCAGTTTGATACTTAAAGCAGCAAAATGGGTCTTTAATATTTCACCAGGCCAGATGGGACACAGCAAGTTGACTTGTGGCAAGAGAGAAAAGCTGCAGTGATTGCACAGAGTGAACATATCAAACCTAAGAAATAGGCTGAAAAAAGCTTTCTGAGTGATATTTGCTGATTTAGGATGTGAAGTGCATGGAATACTTTTAAGTTCAGTCTAGAGGACAAACTTTGAGTTCAGTTCAGTGCAAATCTGGTCAGACATTTAAGCAAAGAAGGCTGCGCACCAAAAAAGGAGCATAAATGAAGCTATTGGGAGATTATGCACTTTTTCTTCACTGACATATCATATAAAATGACAATACTATCTCGCCAGCTGTCAGAACTTAACAGCTTTCCATCTTTTCTATTTCATGTAGACCATTTGCAATTTGGACAGGCAGTTTTGCATGTCATCAGGACGCTTTTTTGGATCATCTCTGGGACATCTTGTTAGCATTTATCCTGTTGAAGCCCTTCTTAACAGGTTGCAAAAGACAGAAACAATCTTGAAAAGATTCTGCTCAGCTGCAGAAAGCAGCATCAAATGAGCGAAGGGTCAGAACACCAACAGTTAGAGGGAAGCCTCTGGGACTTAAACAAAATTGGATCTGCCATTTTTTGAAAAATGTGCTGTTGATTTGATACTTTTCAGGTCTGGGTTTTGTTTCTGTGGATATCCATAATAGTTGATGAAGATGAATTACAGGTGCATCACTCGAAAAGAAAAGAAAGGAAGAGAAAACAGATATCTTGAGGAGTTCTGTCTCATCTTTTTCACGCTTTCAGATAAGGCTGTGCAAACTGTGCTCACAATGTTAGTTCATAATAGACTAGGAAAAGAGGGCTCATTAAAGAGTAATGCCAATTCTTAAGTATTCATGGATTATTTCAGCGTCCCAGGACAGTGTGGGCAATGTGTGTGAACTTGCATCAATATTTCTTCTAGCTTGACTTCAGAGGCAAAAGCCTTGAATTTGTGATGGAATGTAAAAACTGAGTCTTTTTGCCAGGGCTGACTATCTGCAGCTACGCTAAGCTTCTGGAGGGGGGGAAAGGGAATTTTAACTCTCTGAGGTAGAATCTAAACCTCATTTGAGCGTAAGCACTAAAACCCCCTATTTTTTATTTATTTTTTCTTACATGAAGTCAGATTTGAGTCTGCTTTTGACATAGCTTTTCAAAGGCAAAATATTAAGATGCAAATGAGAAATCGTAATACATATCCTCTTTGAAAATTGCAACCATAAAATTAGCTTGTTGGGAATAAAGGGGCAAAAAAAAAAACGAAATCTGTTCCAAAGTTGCTTTTGGAAAGTTGGTAAGATATGCACAAAAAGTTAACACTTAGGATTTTTTGCAAAAAATAGATATATGTTTTGTATTATTACTAAAAAGAACACTTTAGTTTTATATTTCCTGATTCTACATTAGAATATTAAAAAAAAATTACATATACCAGTTCAAGAAACCCAAAAAATGTATGTATATTTTCTTGTCTCCTGTATATTTTCTGTCATTTTCATGTGAGGATTTGCCTCCGGAGTGCTGGCTGATATCCTAATTTTTGATGGTGATTTTATGAGCTTACTATATTAAAATCACAGAATACTTCCATCTCGTCAGCAGCAGCCTGCATGCAAAAAGAGGTTCCCCTGGAGCCTCTGTTTACCAACCAAGTTAGATCTGCTGCTCACTAAAGCAGCCACACTCCAGCTTAGCTCCCCAGCAAGCCCTTTCAATGTCCCCCTCCTGCCACTGCTACCCCTCACGGACGCACACTTCACACACCAACACTCACACAGACACAAGCACACAGAATTAGAATTTCACCCTCCGATCCTTGAGGCTTTCCATTTCATTGCTCATCCTTAGTCTGCTTTTAACCAGAATCTGTTCAAAACTCCACGGACTGCAGGCTTTTATGTAAATCTTACGACAGAAAGATGTGAAGTTTAGTTACAAACCAAATTTGCATTTAAAAAAAAAAAACTAATAACAAAAGAGCAACATTTCAAGCTGAATTGTTTTAAGTCTTCAAAAAGCAAATCTATGGGGAGATGGTGGAGCTAGTTTGACAATGGTAAAGGAGTGACTTTCGATAATTTCTCATTAACCGCTATTTTGCAAAGTAAAAACATCTGATTTTGCTGTTTTTCACAATAAAATTATATTTATGTTATCTATGTATCAACATGTTAAAGAACTTTCAGAATAAAGAAACATGTTCTGTTTGCCCTAATATTGATCTTAAACTTTATTTTTTATCTCCTTTCTTGGAGTTTGAAATAACTCACAGCTACCAGTAAGTGTTGAAATCACGCAGCACAGAGTTAATGTACATTGAGTTATCAAACAACTTTTCTTGATCAGAAGATTTAATTAATTTAATTTTGTTTAGAAATATTTTCCTTGCGTCCTGTTCTGGTTTTGTGTATCTCATTTTTTCCATTTTTTGAGCTGCCTTCTGAACCCGAAAGTCTTATGATAAATTTATAGAAAGTGTACGATCTATAAAATTCTATTTTGCAATGGTAAAATGTGTTTCATAAAAGCAAAGTTATGAAAAACTCCTCATGTGTGCATGAGTTTTCTCCTGGCATTTGAGCTTCCTCTCAGTCCAAAACATTCTTCAAAGGTTCCTTTGCAATAATAAATGGTCCTTTTAGTGTGTGTGGTTTCATGTTTTGCTCCAGGATGGTTTTTGCTCTAGCAAAGTTCCGAGGGTGTACCCCACCTCATCTGACAGTACAGCTGGACAGGCTCCACAAACCCTGTGACGCAGCATTGGAAAAGTTGAGAACAAAAACGGCATGAGTAAACAGAGGCCCACTTTAAGGTTGTTGTTTAAAACTTATTTATGGTAACTAACATTGGGTATTTAAGTTCACAGCTTACTGTTGAATCTTTAATTGGCCTCTAAACTTGCAGTTCTTAAAAAGACTCAACCTTTCCACCCACAAAAAAACAAAATTCAGAAAATATCAATAAAAAAGTGAAGGGCTGACAACCCAATTCAACGACAGAAAATTGCCAAGGCCAATGATTTAATTTTCCATCTTCCTTATTTTCTTTTCGTTTTTCTTCTTACTGTGAAGATTCATTTGAATTTGCACATTGATTGCTTTGCTATCTGCATTTGGCAGATTGCCATAGCTTTGGCATAATGATATGATAGTTATGAGTTTGGTAACTGCTTAGTACTCTGTATTTTGTGTGACACTGCTCAGAGGAATTCTTTTTTTTTTTTTGCACAATAAACATTTGCTTGATAGTTTCTCTATTCAGGCTCGAACTGTTACTCTTTTAGGGTTTGTCTGTCATCAGAGCTGAGTCTCTCCCTGTCACTTTCAGCTGCAGTATGTTGGCTCTCCAGACGAGTAATCAATACAACATTTTCCTTCTGATGGACACGTACTGGGGATAGATAAATTCCCATTGAATACTGCGGTTGATTGAGCTACAGTTAGCTTGCTAATGTGCCTGATAGACTGACACCAACTGCAGGAAGATAGTGCGTCATCAACCAGAGTGACTTTTGTCTTACAGCAACATATTTTAATATTTTAATCACTTTTGTCTACAATGTCTTAAGCTTGTCAAAATATTTTTAATTAAACTGTGTGTTTTAATGCCAGCTTGACAGACTTGAGAGAAAGCTGTGGAGAAATTTGAGTTATATTTTTCCCCACCCAAATTTAATGAAGACAAATAATGAAAGGTGGAGAGGCAAAGAACTCCTGACTCAGTGTTTTAGACATGTTGTTTTCAAGATAGAATAAAAGACTCTAGCTTACCATACAGCCATGTGCCGCCACCCGTTAAGCTACATTCACACCGCCCTCAGCAACGCGCATTCAACCGTCCACTTCTAATGAAAAGTGTACGAGATCTCTTGTTTTGAGCTTCCACATTCTTAACTTTACGTTTATATGTAGCTACTCACATTTTGAAGTCTGTTTTCAGCTTCTACGTACAAAACGCGTGGCTACAGAACGCACGTTGAAAGTTCAATCTGGCCAAACTTTGATCAATCAGGGACTCTTATTTGGTGGTGACGAATAGATGAAATTAACTTGGTCTGCAAAAGATTTTAACTTGAGAAAAAGTGTGGCAGTGTGGATGATTTCATATTTAGCTGGCATCAAACATACAACTGGTGAAACCAAGCTGTCTCTAGTAGAAGATTAATTATAATATCTTAAATAGACTCTAGCAGGAAGATAGTGTTGACCCAGACTCTCCTTTATGTTATATTCACAATGGAAATGTGACACACATTTAGGAAAGCTGAGAGTGCATTCTTGAACCACCGTTTAGACCATAGCGTTCACACTGGACTGTTGCCACCCGGTACAAGCGCATGTCCACCACCTCCAGTTGGAACAAACTTGATGGGAAATGTGAAAGTGATGCAAATCACATCAATCTTTCTCCAGGTTTCTTCTTTCACAGCTCTATTCTAATACATGACTGACTCGGTGTGATCATTTTTAAACCTTGGTGAATTAAAAGGGACATCCTCCATACGTCACTCCTAAATTTGATTCTCCAATTGATCAACATTCAACCTTGTTTAACTTTCAACGTTCATTTAGTGGACGTACATGTTGTTCGTCTCAGAAACTTGTGTGGCAATGCATGAACGTAAGAGTTTTGAACACGTAAGCCCAAATTGGTTTACACATGTTTACATAAATTGTTCATTCAAAGTGTCTGCTTTAACATATGTTGATGAAGGCAGTGTGATTGTAGCTTAAGACACACCCCAGCCCATATTATTCTAAACCTTGTCAATGTTGTGTTTGATTTTCTGGTTGTTTGACAAGTCCTTGCCCAGATTTTATGCAAAAGGGTCATACCATTGTAGTTTGATAGTGTTTGCTTCTACTTCCAGTTCCTAAAAGTCTGTTTTTCTTACCGGTGTTCAGTTTCTTGCAATGGCGAATCATCACATGACTAAGCCTGGCACCAGTTTTCAAGTGACCTCTTAATCACTCATGACTAGATTCTTGTTACCACCTTTTTTGAAATGTCAAAGAACAGTTGCAAAAGTACATCTTTTTATTATTAATTTTTATTTATGTATTTTTTTTTTTCATTTCATTTTAGGAGGGGGATATCCTTTCTTTTTTTATTTTTGAATATGTCTTTCAAATGTTGTCAGCCAGCAGCTCTCCCACAGAAAACTCATTTGACCTATGCAGGAAATCACTAAACATCACTTGCCCTTTTGTTACTGATACATTTCCAAGAAAAAAAATCTTGGATGAACTTAAGTCTGACTCATCTACAACAGATGGCCTTATGTTAGAAAAGCAGTTCAGCAGCTTACTTATTTAAAAAAAAGGCTATTTGATGATTGACATGGATTTCATGTCATTATTCAGCCAGATGAGTAATATGTTGACCAAAAAATGTTGTCAAGTTCAAGTAATTTGGCTCATTTGTCTGTTACTGTATTTTGATTTTTTTTTTTTTGCTTTTTAGTAACATCAGCCTAAAAGTGTTTTCTTTTGTAGTTTTCTTTTTTTAACCAACATAGCCTCTGATATGCACAACTAGACTGAGTATCTCTAACCCAGACTGAGTGAAGGCAATAGTCAAAGCACTGAAAAATATTGCTTTTTTTATAGTCTAGTTTTTAAAAAATGGCAAGTTTCTTTCAGTTTTGACATAACAACACAACACAAATATGGTGTAGAAATTAAACTCGTGTTATGCTTGCCTTATCTGAAAATGCAAAGAGTGTTGGTGTATTAGGACACAGCCAGGTTCTGACTGTTCTATCTATCCAAATCACTTTTGGGGTCAAGGAGTCTTTTCCATCTACTGTTGGGTGACATTGGCGTACACTCCGAATGGGTCACCAGTCTGTCACAATGCCACACGTTCACATTCACACCTAGCGACAATTTAGAATAATCAATTACCTTCAAACCAAATCTGAGAGAGTCAGATTTCCCAGGATTCAAGCCAGGGTCTTCCCACTGTCAGGTGAAAGCTAACCACTGAACCACAGTGCAGTTCTCCTAAATCTACTGTAGGCAAAATAATATTACTGGATCCACCTTCAAAGGGGAGTCAGAGAAGAAGGTCTTGTAGGTTAAGAGAGCATCAGACAGGATGATGAGTTTGAAGATGAACACTAAAAAGTGCCAGCTTCTTGTCATTAGCAATATAGTAAAAGTTGGCAGCGAGTTAGATAAGAAATAGAAAATCTGAACTGACTTGGAAAGTAGTCCCAGAAGTGCGATAGTGGCGTTTGGTGCAGACTTCAGTGGCACAATGGTGACGGGAACAGAGGGAATGAATGTGGGTAGATTTATTGTTTAGGAAAATAATCTAGAAGTGCAGATGGTGGTAAAATAAGACAGTTCATAAGTTATTACAGCAGAACAGGTTAATCTGGAAATGTGGGACAGTGGGAAGAGCAAAGAAATAAGGGTATGGACATGATGAAATGTTACGTAAAGGGGAAGGTGATAATGTCTAAACAAAGTGTATTTTACATGTTTTTTGAAACTTGAGATTTTGAAAAAGACAGGAAGGACTTGTAGTAACAGACAAAAAGATACGCTATTGTTGGAAATTTGGTAAAAATAGGGGATAGTCATTAAGGATGTGAATGGTATTGGTAAAAACAGTCAAAGGGACTTACATTGAAGGATGGATGGTTATACTGTAAGGAGTTTCATGATAACTGATATAAGAGAGAGGAACTAGTTCAAGAGGTCAACTTTGAGACAGAAGAAATTTTAAAAAGTTCAGTAAAGAGTAAGTGGGAAAAGCTTAGAGAAGGATGAAAAGAGAGCAGGCAATTAGTCCTGATGACATACCAGTGGAGGTATGGAGGTGTCTAGGAGACATGTCAGTGGGACTTTTAAGTACTTGATTGAACAGGCTTTTGGATAGTAAAAGTATGTCCGGAGATAAAATGATCAGGATCTTGTTTAAGGTATGAGAATAACGAGTCTCAATGAAGACTTGGGTAAAGGGGATTTGCCAGAAACATATTTATTTGTGATTGGTAGATTTTCTGAGGCTAAAGAGCACTAAACATGCAACATTTGCTTTGAGAATTATAGTAAAAAAAAGTAAATGGAAGCACAAATGGAGCAGAACTGAGGGTAAGTATGAAAAAATAAAAGAAAAAAAACAGCCACCCACTGTATTGCTATGAGGAAGTAGTCAAAAAGAGCTTGTAAAGTTTGCAAAATTCAAGCTAAGATGTTTGTGTCACTTGGCCCGGTATTGTATCCACCAATTGCCTCCCCTTGTTTTACTTGCACCATTGACAGCTTTACATCTTATTAAAAATCTTTTTTTTTTTTTTGCATGAGGTCAGGGAAAATTTGTAAAGGAAAAGAAAATTACATTTTATTTGTAAACAACCTTGCCCTCCACCTGAATGTTACTTCAACAATGTACAATTCTTTGTCCAGCAGTGTATTTGTGAGCCAGAGATGTCAGATATTGGAGCTTTGAACAAGTGTCACTGTGGATGGTGATAACATTTAGGTGGGCACAGGCAAATAGGCTATGCAAAAGTAACAAAAGCTTGTTTGGAGCTGTGGTTGGGCACAAAAAAAGCCAATTATAAAAGTTTTTTTTTTTTTTGTTTTTTAAAAAGATCATAAATGTAATGTTTGGAGTATATATTAGTGCTGTCAACATTAACACACATGATTATTTATAAAAAAAAAACCAAAAAATGAATGCGGTAATATATATTAACTCTGATTAATTATACTCCAACCGTCAAGAGGAAGTAACCGTCTTCCTCTTGGTCAGGCTTCCACGACGTGCGTCAATTTCTTCGTCGGGCACAATCCCTTTGAAAATATGGTCACTTTCAAAACAGATAAATATTCAATTGATTTTTAGAACTTTATTCTTGTTATTTTTTAGGTTCAGATTGCTCCCTCACAAAAGGTTGTTTGTTTTGAAGAAACCTGTGCACATAGAACATTGTGACCGGAACTTCTTCCAGAGCACAAACAGCCAATCAGGATGGAGTATTCACTCAGACCATTTAAAGTGCAGAAACACAATGTTTGTTACTTATAGCTATATATATAAGTATCATTGTTTTCTTGAAGTAATACTGCAGACATAAAAGTCTTTAGAGTTCTGTTTATCTTGATGTTGATGTGTTTTGTGCACACAAATTACATTTATGGGAGTTAATACTTCAAATATGCATATGTTTCTTAAAAGCAATAAAAAAAAAACACTGTCTTTGTTTTGTGCATCTTACATCTTTTTTCTGCAAGGGTTCCTTATTAAAAATAATGGACATGACACTAAAGAAATGAAGAGTTACCACCTATTGGGAGAAAAAAAATAATTAGCTTGCTGCAATAGTTGAAGATATAAAGTGTTGTGAGATCAACTCTATAGGAAGATTGTGAATAAATCTATGCGGCCATGGCCTGTGTGCACGTAAGTGGGTCCATGAAAAAAAATGAGTGCTCGCTCAGTATAATGATTAATCCATTAGACATCATTATTCCAATGCTTTTCACACAAGAATTTGTATCATACAATCAGGTTGTTTTGCTTGGCCATCCACTTCCATTATTTTTGGCTTGAATGTTAGTCTGAACGCTGTTCACAAACGGTAATTACTTTAATTCTAGTTCAACATGGACGCAATTGTGTCCATTAGTTTTCTGTAAAACAACCGTTTCCCCCACTCCAGCCTCAAGCTAAGTAGCATGAAGTCTCAAGAGTGCAAAAGAGATGTCTGCACACATTGTCTTTCCAATGCCTCGTCTTTGGCAAGAGGGCATCCACAGTTTACAAGGCTTGCCTTCAATTTTACTCATCAAACAATGGTTGTGTACACAGACCATTCAAAGCAGAGAAAATGCAACAGAACGTGACGAGAACATCAAGCATTTCGGCCATCTGGGGAGGCAGAGAGCCAAATAATGACTCCTAAGCGATCATGGAAGTGTTATTCTTATTTTCGCTTGGCACACCCCAAAAGTCATGGTTGAGATGGAAATATGTGGGAGCACTGATCTCACCATGTGTTTGTGTGACACTGGTCAGATTCTCCCTGGAAGAAACACAGAAAAAATACATTCTTAAGAAAAGCGACCATGGCAGAAAACATATTTAATAGGAAAACCATTACTTCTGTCCTCTATGTCCTTTATTATACTTTATTTCACACTTTTTTTTTTACCATCATGGCAAATGTTCCTTTAACATAATGCTAATTAAGTTCAAAATCCTGTCTTTTTTATAGGTGAAGCTTTTTTGAGCAAATGGACATGCTCTGTGTTTTCAGAGGTTAAAATAAGAAAAGAAAAGCATTAACGCTCTTTCTTAAAACATTACTCCTTTATATTTTTTTCACTTACAAATTTGAAGGAATAACAACACATACATAGATTAGAATATGCATATATAGTGGGACTTTTATCAACTCAACACAGAGCCAAGAATACCATTCTTGTCTGACTGTGTTGTCCCAGGCTTTGCTTCACAGTAGACAGATGGAAGGAAGCATCACCACAGCATGTACAATCGCCTTCTTCAAACAACACACAAAGGACGGTTTAACAGTCAGTTATTCCTTTGGAAAGAAAAAGATACCCAGAGAGCAGTACGATACAATTTTATGCATCCATCTTTAAAACCACCATAAAATTCAACAATTAGGTAACATATTCCACAATAAATGTTTTGTGATTAAAGACTGCATGTTTTATTTCAATGCTGTGAACCAGTGAATTTAGCCAATACAATGTGCTTTTGTTTGCTTGCTTTTTTTTTAACACTTTTTAACAGGTTTTTCTGATAAATACACAAATCTAATCTTTTTCCATGCAAACAGGTCAAAAGTTGAAATGTTTACTTAACCATTTAATTGACTATTTTCTAAAGTTACTAACTGCAGGACAATAAAAGCTGATTATTACTTTTTTTGCTATATGCTTAAATTTTCCATATTTGAATCAAACTTGATGAATGTTCTGCATCCAAACGAACATTTTTAAAGTTTATGCTTTTCTTTAATGTCTATGCTGAGAGATCAGGCTTAAGTATTCTCAGGAGCTCTACAAAGGCATCAGTAATCTTGTTTCCATGTCATGAGATCATTCAGTTGTTTTATTTTTATTTTTTTTCTACTGCATGAGCTTTGACTGTGTCTGTGTCTCTGTAACCCCTGTAATCACTTTGATGATTTACCATCACCCAAGGAGGGAAAATATACAATTAATAATAATAATGTATTCATGCATATAAGGAAAGTATCATATGGTTTCCTGGTTTGTTTTGAAAGGCACTTCTTCTTTTGCATTCCAGTCAGTATCAAATACTGTTACACCCACATCTACAGCGCCCTCTAGGGATTGTTAGTGCAAAACAACTGCGAAAGGGTGACCAGGTGTTAGTAGGAAAATAACAAATTTATGAGCCTACAGATTTTTTTTTTTAATTCACATATAAGTTGCACAGCTGGCCAAACTATGCAAAAAAATGCAACTCATAGACTAAAAAATATGGTACTAAGGAACAATACTCATGTAGTTTAGTGTGATGTCATGAGAAAATCACCACATTTGGTGTTTATCTGTTAAGTTCATATTATTTGCTTCATGGAAAGTATCTGAATCACATTACTTTAAACAAGTATGGGAAAATCTAGGCAAAAAGGGACATGGAACCCTGGATGTGTTAAGATTTGGATGCATGGTGCATTTAGCCTTGAAAAATAACTCAACCCTCCAATTTAACCTTGTGTTGGAGGACATGTTGCCACCACAGTTTGGAGCACTCATCTTCTTAAATGGAAGTGTGTTTGCAAATCAATATAAACCTTTTCATAACCATAAAATTGATTTTGGTATGAAAGCTTCTGATTGGCAAAGTCTTTCAAGATTAAAGTGCTCTATTAAAGCGCATCATCCCATCATAATCTGTTTGCATTTTTCATCTTTTATGTGACAATCATTAAAATATATATTTTTAAACATCTATCAGAATGAGAGTTTTTTTTGCTTTTCAAAATAAATTAATAACGCCCTGCCTGAATGCCTGTTTTGAGGAATGCAGTAGCACACAACATGTGGAAACTAGTTCTCTTCTGTAAATGAAACTGATCAGAATAGAAAAAAAAAAGGTCATTTGTTGAATAATCGTTTGTTTGCGGCAGCTTAATCATTATCCAGCAGGCTTTACACCTGCACATTATCATTCAATAATCACTCGTACTTTACATTATTTATAACGGAACAGATCTTTGAACACAGACAGTTAGGTCTGTGTCGTAAATAGGCTTTCATTAATAATTGATCAATACTTCTTATTTTACCACGAAGGGCTTTTCGCTGTCTTAAAAAAGAGATGCGTAACATTTTAGAAAAGAAAAAAAGAAACCATGTTATTTGCCATCACTTTAAAGATTAAAACAAATCCTGGTAGAGCACCTGCACATGTAAAACATGAAATAAAAAGCAGAAAACACATTTTTTGACATTTCGTTTTCTACAGCGGATTATTTGAATCATTTTCATCATCAGATTATTTAAATCCACAATAGTGAAGGTTGTCTCCTGCTGACTAATTAGCTAAAACCTTTAAAATGATCATAATGGATCCAAGATTTTGAAGGCTGCAGACAAAATGATTCAATCAAGGATGCTCTGTAAGTGTTCATTTTATTTGTTCTTTTGTTTTAAAATGTGCTTTTTGTCATGTTGTGATGCACTTTACGGCATGGTTTAGAGCTTGGAATATCTGTGCCCATTTATTTAAAAGAGAAAGGTTAATAATGAGTTCATGAGTAAGTTAAGCTTGTCTTTTTTACCTTTTTGTCAGAGGCTTTATTCAGCTATGATCTGATCTCTGAATATTCAGGAACAAATATTCAGAAAATACATTTTTACAAGATTTTTTTTCTCCCTGATCTTATAGCTTTTTTTAAATATTTATTCTTTTAATTTGTCTCTTTGCTTTAGTCATATTGCTCTTGTCAGCACAGATTAAAAATTCCTATCTTCTGTTCTGCAATACTAGCTCTCAGCGCAGTTTCAAAATGTTCAATATTATTTTCAAATATTATTTCAAATTTAAGCTATCTTTTTTGTATTTCTTCTGTTCCAACACATTTTTTTCTGGAATTCTATTTCACCATCCAATACAGTTTAAGCAAATATTGAATTGGTCTGTCCACTTCATCTTTTTCAAATCTGTCTTGTTCTCCAGACATCCTTGAGAAACAAAAAAAAGAAGAAGAAAAAAAGGAGGGAACTGCAGTAGTTTGAACTTGTTGTACATTTGTTGCAATGGATACAAAGAAGGCCTGCATAGATTTGAAAATAATAAACATTTCCAGTGTGTCTCCAGCTTGTCAGATATGTCTGCTGAATTTAACAGAATCTAAAGACATTTTTACACTGCTCTCTGTAAGTGTCAGGTCATGGCGATGTTCTCAAAGCAGATGCAACATTATGAAGAATTGAAACTTTACTGAAAAGAAAAAAAGTAATATGAGTAATTCAGTGAGTTACAGAGTCAACTTAGTATCGATAGTAACTTACAAAGTGATAAGTAAACAGTATGAAACAAAAATGCATTCTCTTGGGACAAAAGGCTTTTTAAACTGAAAGGCTGATGTCTGACTAAGGAAAATGGTCATGTAATGTAGCAACGAAGGACCACACATCTGAATGCTTAATGTAGCGTGACCTTGTAATTTATTTTATGAAAGCTGTCCTTTAACTATTCTTTTGCCCAACTGTGCTTTACCGATATCTATTAGTATGTGGGCTCTTGGTTATTTTCTTTACGGTTTTATAAAAGGTGTGGGAGAAAACTTGTGAAAATGCTTGGATACACATTCAAAGCGTGACAAAAGGCAGTGGTAAAGAAAATGTTCTGTTTCAACAGAACCTTTAAAGACACAAAGTGCAAGAAAAGGATTATTTTCAATTTAGAAACTCACCATAAGGCCTCGGACATGCTTAGAAACGGAATGTCATGTTCAGATCCATGCAGCAGTCAGTTGTTCTGCATTAAGTTTTACGTTTGGTTTTAATTGATGGCTAAAATTAGAGCTTTGCAGATATCCAACATAATAACAAAAAAAAACAGAACATCAATATAATTCAAAGTCCTACATCTAAAAACACCCAAAATGCAATTTTCATCGGAGTGGGTCTTTAAGGATCCATTTTGCTGTTTGTTGTTTCATGTAGGCTATAGTCTGCCCATTTAGTTCACAAATATGTAAACATCAGCAAAAAAAATACTAAAATCCTGTCAACAATGTTCTTTGTTTTGGGCCTTGTTTGTCAGTCACATTTAAGACACATTTTCAATGCATACATGCTTATGAGATTTCTTCAGTGAACAAGCAGCTGGATTATCATTGATTTAACACAGATAGTGACAAAAAGAAGAATGGAGCAGCAAAGTAAAACGTGAGAGCTTTTTTTGCACAATGCTGTTGTTAAGGAACAATGTACCGACATGAAGGTGCATGTCTTAATCACTTTACATGTGTCTTTGGTCTCTAAAACTGAGCTTTACATTGCATGTCATGAGAAAATGTGTGCATTTCAATGATAGCATAATAGAGAAAAAGAAAGCATTGCATGGAGGAAATGTGGCTTTTCATGGGTTAGTGTGTCATGTAAATTCTCTGAAAGGACAGCAAGACTGAAAAAATGATCTTTAGAAATGTTTCAACTGTGGTTTGTTATGTCATGATTGAGAATGTTTGGTGACAGCCTTGACTGAGATGCAACTAATTGAATGTTCAGTTTGGACGGCATGGGTCCATTATATGTGGGCACAATCCAGAGTTACATCAGGAGGGTGTTCAAGGCAAAACTGCACTAATGAATGATCATTTGAATCATAAAAAAGTGGAATTGGGGAGGGTTTTAAAAAAATTGTGAAATATGAATATGTCCTAGATATATGTCTAAAATTGCTCATATTAAAAAAGATTTATTGATAGACTTTTTTATGCTTTAAATCAGGTAAATATAATTAGTCTTTAATGTCATATTTTCCTCACTAAAGCAATCTAGTCTTGCAACCAAAATCCTGAACATATTTTTTTATGTGTATCTCTAAAGCCTTAGTCACATGCACCTATATGGGGGTTTGACCCGTACTCGTGTTGTGGCCCTTTGTGTTGTCCAGACTCATGCAGGGTTGTAGAAAGCAGGCGACATCTAAAGAAAAGTGCAGATGCATCTTGCAGTTTCCTTGTAGCTTGTATGGCCACCTTAAAGGACGTCAGGAAAATGGAACGTGTGATTGTTGTACGTGTGGTAAGTGCATCGTGAAGTATACGTAAGGACAATGTAAGTTGTACAGACTTATGATGTGATGCTTGTAATGTGCCCTAACGCCACTCTCTAGTTATTAGTCTGGTGTGCATTCTACCTGCCCCCTTACTGACCATGTGCAAATGTTACACAAACAGGGTGTGCAAGTGTGCACACAAACTACACTCTGTCTAATTCCCTAACTTCTGACTGTAAGACTGACATGAAAGGAGCACACTCTTTTGGTGTGAACAGTATTAATAGGCTACTTGTACAGTTTGTATAGGGGAGAAAGACATTCCAAAGCAAAACAACATGTCTGTGTTTCACCCACTTTACCCCTCATCTACAATGGATGTTGTATAAGTGTTTCCTACGACCTGTCAGCCACAGCATGTCCCTAAAAAATTGTTCCTGAACATTCTTGCTCTACTGGCTCACTGACCCTAAGACTTAACAAACTGGAGCGATGAGACTTTGTGCAGCTTTTGTATTTTGCAGTGCCTCTACAAATGCTCCAAAATGTAACACCCAAAAAGGACACATGTCACACTACTCTTCAGATATTTGCAGTGACGTCCTGTGCCTGTGTGCTTTCTGTGTCAGGACACTTGCCTACAGAGCGGTCTGCTCAGAAGCCCTTCATCCAGGTTCACATTTTTTTTAATTCACTGTGCTCTGCATCAGGCACCAAAAATCCTAAAGACTTACATCTTCCATTTATCAATTTTCTTAACCCGCCGCTGAATCATTTTTGGGGTCACAAGGTTGCTGGAGCCTGTCCCAACCAATGTTGGGCGATGGTGCGGTGCACCCTGGACAGGTTGCCAGTCTGTCACACGGCAGACAAACAGCGTTTTTAACCTAAAACTGAAATTATTGTTTTTTTAAAAATCTTGTGACTCAGACATTTTCTATTTTCTTTCACTGTGCTTAACTAAGAATTTGATTTGTTTATAGTCCTTACTTATTACTTTAAATAAAATCATCTGACGGACTCAAATGGAAATTTTGTTTTGGTGTTTTTAGCATGTTTTTCTAGCATTTCCTTATGATAGATGACATACAAAATCAGATTAACACAGAATTTCTGAGTATTTCTTTTTTCAAGTTAGTATGAATCCGGGCAGGTAAGAAAATACTATTAGAAAAGGTTCTCAGTTGTTATGAAGAAACTTCAATGGCTTAGTGTCAAATATGGAGGGTCTGGGCCCAAATCTTCAAGTCTTTGGGATGACCTGACCTGAATTTGAACTTCCAACTTGCCAGTCTCAAAACTGGCACTCTACCTCAAAACCGCTGAGCAGCTTCTTTTTAGGACATGTTTACTGTGAACACTTATTCAGAAAAAAGATGGAGAACCTTCATTAATGTTGTTTTTGTACATACGTCAGACTGCAAAATCAATACCACATTTACCACATTTAACATAGAGGCAAAAACATCATAGAAATACCATAACGTTTTTCCTCACATGTAGACTGATATTGAGACTTTGAAATGAACAATTCAAGAAAACTTTCCATTGGACCACTAAACTAATCTGTATTGATTAAGCAGCAGCAATAACAACAAATTAGGCTTCTATTTGTGTTTCATGAATAATCAATTGAAGGTTGAACACCACCTTCAAACAGCGTTTGGTGCATTACATGCAATAAATGTTTTTATTGTCGAGTAGGACCAAGTGGATTCACATTATAAAATTAGTCACAGTGGGGGTAATAGTTTTTCTCTTTTTGATATATATATATATATATATATATTTCTTTTTGACTTAAAACTTTTGCTACAAGAAGGAAAACAGGAGAACAAAGTCAGACACTCTGAACACAAAAACTTGCTATCGGCTTTAGGATTCTTCTTTCATATTTTTCTTTTTGACAGTTAAAAAGAAGACAACAAAGCCCGCGCTGCTGTGTTTCTCACAGGGAGAAAAAAGTAGATTTGGTGCAGTTTTTTTTTTTTTTCTTTTTTAGTGTAACAACAAATACAGCTGAAGAACTTACAGAAATGTTGAAACAATGTAAATAAAGTAAGTTATTTACAACTGTTTTGTAAAAGTTTTCAACCTAATGAAGGAAAGGTGTTTCAAATCAAGGAGTCAAGATATGGAACCATCTAAAACAATCAATAAAAACTAAATCAGAAACCACCTTAAAAAAAGCTGGTAAAAAAGTTGCTTGAAAATACAGAAATGAACCATGTAGGCAAATTTCAGGTACAGAAACTAAGGAAAAAGACAGATAATTGTCACTGTTAGGGTCATTCAGAACAAAAACTGTTCACAACAAATATCTATGTATCTATGTATCTATGTTTAGATACAGTACTTTTGAAAATATATATTTTTAAATGTATTTATGTATGTCTAATCATATATACATATATATATATATATATATATATATATATATATATATATATATATATATATATATATATATATATATATATATACATAGATATAGATATACATAGAAATAGATATAGAGAGAGATAATCACTTATCTATCTATCTATCTATCTATCTATCTATCTATCTATATATATATATATATATATATATATATATATATATATACATAGATATAGATATACATAGAAATAGATATAGAGAGAGATAATCACTTATCTATCTATCTATCTATCTATCTATCTATCTATCTATCTATCTATCTATCTATCTATCTATCTATCTATCTATCTATCTATCTATCTATCTATCTATCTATCTATCTATCTATCTATCTATCTATCTATCTATCAAGTGACATTAAATCAATTTAAAATAAGAAATAACAACAAAAAAAAAAAGGTTTAAAAGGGAACAGTGCCCCCCACTTGCCACTTGCACTGAGATGGGTTTCTGAGCTCAGCTCAGACATTTCTACTTCTCATCCCATCTTCCAGCGGTGCACTTTGGCGCACGCATCTCTCCAACGCAGTGCGGCTTTAAGAGCGCCGAGGCTCTTAAATCTGCGCGTGGCTCCTCCCTTCTCTGTGATGTCAGCGAGAGGGAGAGAGGTGGGCAGCATTGAGGAACTGAGTTCATACAATACTACTGAGACATCCACAGCTTAGCAGAGAGATACGGTGAACCGCCTATCCCGGCTCCTGTAAGTGATGCTGCACTGAGGCACACTTTGATCCAATCCACTGGGGGAACGATGCACTCTTTGCACCCCTCATTTAAGTGTTATTTTCTTTTTTTTTTTTTTTTTTTTCTGGCAGCGTGCGCTACCTTAAGTCAGTTTAAAGAAGTGGTTCTTGAATAAATTTGGTTTAAGGTGTCAGTTCATTAGAGTCTTTCCTTATTTCTTTTTTTTTTTTTTTTTTGCTTCTCTTTTCTTGGATCGAAGTTAGGCTCTCAGCACAAAGGGCAATTATAGCGAGCCAGACTCTCATTCTGAACTGGTGAAATTCCAAACCCACATTAAGGCTAGGGATACAAAGTTTCTTTGAAAAAGCCTTGGATCACCGCGTATCTCCCTCCGCCTGTGGGATTGCGAGCTGAAGACATCCGAAGAGGAATTACAGCATCTTCTCCTAACTAAGTTGATCGCTCCGCTTTGCCATTTTGCGTCTTGCGCGCGGGGACCACCTTTTTTTTTATTTTAGCGCATGGATAAGTTTTTATAGTGGATAACATTTTTTGTGTTGCTTTTCATTCTGATGAGGATCCTGGCTCGTTTTCTCACTTCAGATTAATTCATGGCACTCTTTTCTTCCTTTCCGGCGATGCGTTTTCGCCACGGTACTCACCGCTGACTTTTTTTTTTCTTCCTCCCATCCTGTTTCTACCAAGCATTGAAGGTGAGTATTGCCTTTTTTTCCAGAATACTTGAGTCTTCATGTGATAAATGTGTTATTCTCTGACCATTTAACATGTCTGGTTTATGTCCCGAGCGCGTTTTCCGCAGCCTAAACACGTCGCGTATGCGCTTTACACAATCCTGTTTTTGACACTTATTGCAGAAAAACGGGCTACATTCATCATTTTGTTCAGGTAGTGAGTCATTTTCAGTGTTTGTGTTCAGTATTTCCTGGAGCTGCTCACACCACAAAATCCACTTGAGTGTCGCGTTGGTGCGACTTTTTTCATAGGAAAAGTGCGGATTATTGCTTTAGATATCTCGACTTCAGGATGTACTGAGTGCTATTTATGACAAATCACCGTTCACCATTCGCGTTCTATTCAAAACCATCCAACTGCGGGGACTTGTGTCCGGATTTTAGCGCCTAGACCCCTAGGCTCCGTGCGTTAATGCGCAGCAACAGCGCGCTCCAGCTTCTCTAGTTCACCTGTCACAGACCTCAGGGGCTGTTGTGTCTATTCTGATCATCAAGCCACTCTGGGGCCACATAACACCAAACAAGTAGGATTAGAATGTCCTCCAACAATCAAACAATCAGTTCAAATATTACCTGTTCCAATATTTTATAGCCACAGTTGGTTGTTTCAACTTCTTTATGACATTTGTTGATTTAATGGATTGCATTTTTCTAAAAAATGTAGTCTTAAAAACAAAAAAATATTGGGGATTTCAAATGAAAATGTGATTTTAGCTATATATATATATATATATATATATATATATATATATATATATATATATATATATATATATATATATATATTGAACAGTTTGCAAAAATAATAATAAAAAAAACACATTCAAAATGAATAAAAGAGTCAGGACAATCTGAAAAAAAAGTTTTTAATGTTGTTGAGGTTGTTAATGACTTGAAACAGAACTGTTCGCAAATTGTCCTAAATAATTGGATCTTCCAGATGCTTATTTCGCTGTTAAATGTTTCTTTTTTTTAATCTGCGGTCTAGGATATCTTTCGGAGCTGCTCTGTGTATATTTACCACACCAATTCATAAAAAAGTCTGATACATATCTATTTAAACAATTTTCCAAATTTCCCAAAATACTGGTGAAAATTTCATTTGACATAAAAAAATGTTAAAGGGTTCCTTGATAGGTCTGGCAAAAGTTTCCTTTTTAGTTTTAAATCAAACATCACTTCAGCGCTTTACAAATCAGTAATTTAGCAAGTCAGGAAGGCAAGTGGGCTATAAAGTAGAACTTTCTCTCTATATATATATATTAATATATACATTTAGTGTTTGCATGTGTGGGCTGCCCTCTTGAGGAAAAGGATTATGATGTTGACAATTAGCTTATCAACTGGCTAATGTAAAATAATGATTGCCACCGAATATTTAATTGTGGTAATTGTGCAACTATTTAGGTTTCAAGTTTCTTCATAGACTTAAATTCGACCAAATTCTGACTTTTTTATCTAAATTCTGTCAGTCTGTCATACAGTTCAGGTTTACCTTATGATTTCAACCTTATTGTCTGACACGTCATTTTCCTCCTCAGAGAGAATAAACGTAGCTTTAGATAATTGTTGCAAATTGACAAAATCCTCTTATGTCCAACTGAAATGCTACTTACAACTTCCAAAAAAAAATAAAGTAACTTTTTCTTTCGCTTCAAATCTGCTTGGACACACGGACAGTTTCTACAAAGGCAGTGCTTGACAGTTGATTTATCAAAACTTATTTTGTCTTAGAGTCAGAGTAAACTATGAAAGTTTCCAAAAAAGACCATTTTTAGGGGTGAAGGCTGTTAGTGGCAGTGGCTGTATATCTCTGCTCCACTGCTGCTTTCATATGGCTGCAAACAGTAGGAAGACCCGTCCATCACGCTGTTGTGTAAAGTGATCGAGGGGCTGGTCAGCTCCTCTTCACTTTACCTCTCAAGAGGAAGGTTTGAGTTTGCCTGCTGGATTCAACCTGCTGTCTGGGGCTCAAAATAGTATTTCAGGAAGCATTTCAGGAGTATAATGAAATGTAAGCACAGGAGACACTCTAACTGACACCTAGAATCTCCCCGATGTTACTTTTTCCCCTGCAGCACAGTTCCTTCACTCACTTAGTTTATCCCTCATGGACAGGTTTGCAAAGACTTTTGACAAATGAAAAGAAAAGCAAATGCTGGGAAATCATATGGAGCAGGGAAAATAACCTGCATCAAGGTAATAACAGAGGCGGAGAAGATGTGACTTGGAAATGTGCCCATGGAAGCATTAGGTTTTTTTTAAGGTACTGATTTCAAAATGAAATGTTAGAAATATGTTGTTTTTAAATTAACATATGAGTCCGATGATCTTCTTCTGCATATCTTTCCAACCTCTAAGAGCATTTTATCTTTGTATATTTGGAGCATCAATTCATGAGATTAGCATTTCTGAATTTTTTAAGACATAATTTCGTCTTGGATCAGGATTATTATTTGTATCCTACATAGATCACAAACTTGCGGACTGCGTGAGTTCAGCTCTAGACAATCATGGTTGAAAAAAAAAAAAAATCCTGCTCGATGAACATTTCATGAAGTGTGTTGCCGTAACTTAATAGCATATCTCTCAAATAGCTTTTGACAGGATTGCTGCACAACACCCTGCCCTGTGCGTGAAGAATGAAAACCACTGCAGTGATCAATGCTTCTTTTTTGTCCAACTGTTCTGTAATGAGTCTCATGCGGCTGCTTTGTGAGATATGTGCAGTCTGCCTGCACGTGTTGCGCCAGGGTCTTGCAGTTGTTGCAGATTCTGAACCAGCTTAATAAAATCCTTAATTTTAATCAATTCCCATTTGTCGGCAAGCTCACTTGCTATGAACTCTGCCGCCTTGCTAATTTAGAGGACCCCCTGTTGTGCAGTTTAGGTAGTCACACATTTGAAGTTTACTGTTTGACTTGTTTTAATTTCACACACACACACACACAAAAAAAAGAAAATTAAAATTCTCAGAGAGCTGCTTGCGATCCCTTGTCACTGCAGGTATGTGTGCATGTTACAGTGCCAGCTTTAAAGCGTCGTGTGAAGGCTTTCCAGACACATTTTGCCCGTCTTTGAAGGAAACGGATGTTTGCTTTTAAGTCTGCTGCCTGATGAATTCAAAGCAATATCATCAAGAAAGTCATATTTAGTTAATAAACACTCTAGAGAGTTGGTGGACCTAAACACACGACGGGGAAACGAGGGAAGCATTTGCAGATGAAAATATTGAGCTGAAACCAAGAGAGGAAGCCTGTATCATTAAGAAAAAAGGAGAGGAATACAATGTGTTCTGTGATGGCTTTACCCTGATATGTTAAATAAGTCATATTACACATGTTTTATTGAACACAAATGTACTTTTAAATAAATGCATTCGATTTTAAATATTTAAGCCTCATTAAAACCTTTGTGGCTGAACATGCGCTGACCTTTGGCTGTTGATGAGAATCACTTGCTTAATTTGTTAAACTGATAATAGGTTAAATGAACAAATACGTCAAAATGTCACTTAGCAAACCAAACAAGCTAACTCCCCAGTAGTCTACTAATTAAGTGATGGAAAGCAGTCAATATTTTATTCTATCACCTACATGCAGGGAAGGCTTGCAGAGCTCCCTCCTCATTTCCTAGTGACCTACTTCGGTTTTGTCCGTTTACATTCTTCCCTTTACCAAGTCTTAGCACTTAAAAATCCCTTATTTTTCAGCTTTAAGTTACGGACACACTGAGCATTTGATGCGTTCAAGAACACCCAATGGGGGTTCCTAAATCCCCCACGGTGTTCAGACTGGGCATGCTGGGAGGGGCTTCTTTTACCTTTGCTACTGCTTACTAGCACATGTCCACCACCTACAATCAGAAGAGACTTAGTGGGAAATGTCTAAGCAAATCTCGGTGCAAATCTTGTAAATCTTGCTCCAGGCTTTTTTTTTATTTTTGTTTACACCTCCTTTCCGATTTATGAAAAACTTGGGCTGAATCTGAAATGCTTCCCTACCCCTACATCGTCTCCCGGTTTCTACATGTATCCCTCCAAGCAGAGAGATATGGAAAAAATAGTGTCTTCAAATGCGGACATCGCTACCGCTCGATGAAGTCATCAATAATCAACGTTTTTCTACGTTAGCATGTAGCTACTTTCAGAACACCACTACAGCTTCAAATGCCCCTACAAATTGGAGCAATAAAGAAGAGTAAGAGGGGTAAGGAAGCAATCAGGATTCTGCCCCGTCATTTAATTCCGGACGGGCAAAAACCACAAATCTTAATTTTTCCTCCATGATCAACGATTCCGTGAACGCAAAGGTATACATCCATATGTCACTACCAAATCTGAGCCCCTGGTTGATCAATGTTCAGCTGGTTTAACTTTCAAACTTTCAAACGGTTAGAAAACCTGCGTAGCAATGCGTGAATGTGGGAGTTTTGCAGGTGGAAGCCCAATACGCACATAAATGTGTGTGTTTGCATAGACATTTAATTGGAAGTGGGTGCTTGAATGAGTGTTGCGAGGGTGGCGTGAATACGTGAATATAGCTTTAAAGGAGCAAGAGTTCAGCACAACTAAACATATTAATGAATGATCCTGTTTATTAGGATTCTTTGTTACAAAAACAACAACCAAAATATTGGATAATCTATACTTATAGTTGGAAAGAAAAGCTGTTGAAAGCCATTAATTTGCTTGATTGTGGTTTCCAAGACAAAGTTTACATTGTTCTCTCCTTCCACTGCCATTAGTGTAAACAGGGCTCTTATCTTACTCTGCTGGTTTACACACATGGCCGTTTGTGAAATATTTGAGAGCTCAATTGTCTATATTCACAGCAAACTAGGCTCTCCATTAATAGCTGCTGTCAAGCATTACAACGGTGAATTTGTGTGTTTGCATGTGTGTTGTTGCACGAAGACATCACAGCTTAAGGCTCAGTTCTGCTTCCTCCAAATTAGCTGCAGTCTGGATGTGAATTGCACTTTAAGAAGACACCACAGCACTTTTTTTTCAGACTTAAATCAAGTTTGATACTTTGATTTTGTTTGTTTCTCTTTGAGAAGAGGTACATTCTTTAAAATAATGTAGTGAAATATATTCAGCAAATGTGTTAACTAATAATACATCTAGGAATAATTTAAAAGAGATTAGGTTCAAAACAAGAAACTTGAAAAGTATTTCAAACTGCAGTGGAACTTGAATTTTGTGTTCTGTACCACATTTACATTATCTTGTTTTTTCTTTTGTTTTGCTCTTAACTTTGGCAGAATTGCTGCAGTAGAGGTGAAGCGCTCATCGAATCTCAAATATGGACTTAGCAAGTCAAACGTTTCCACTGGTGGTCCTCCTCACCTGTGTGGTAGTACTATGCAAGGCCCAGGAGAGGGACTACATAGTGAAGGAGGAGCAGCCAGAGAACGTCCGCATTGGGAATCTGCTCAAGGATCTGGATCTCAACCTAGATCCTAGCATCAGGCTGTCCTCTCCGTTGCAGTTCAAGCCTGTGTATAAGACAGGCGACGTGCCTTTGGTGAGGGTGGAGGCCAACACAGGGGAGATCTTTACCACCAACCACAGAATCGACCGGGAGAAGCTGTGCTCTGGAGTCTTCACAGAAAAACGCTGCTATTATGAGATTGAGGTGGCGGTACTGCCTGATGAGATCTTTCGATTGGTCAAGATCCGGTTCCTGATTGAGGATGTGAATGACAACGCACCCCTTTTTCAGTCAACTGTAATAAATATCTCTATCCCGGAGAACACGGCCATCAACACCAGATACCCGGTGCCATCAGCGTTTGACCCAGATGTAGGGATAAATGGGATTCAAAATTATGAGTTGGTTAAGGTAAGAGAATCATTTCTCTTTTTCTTTTATACACACCACCACTCACAAACACGCACAAATATGTTACTTGTTTGTAAAGATTAATTCTAACCAAGTGCCACAATAGGAAGGTTGGTATCCATGTGTGGATTGTTAACAAAAAATGCACATAGCAACTGTTGATGTATTACTACAGATGTATTTTTATTCATTGGAGGGGCACTGGAAATGGTTCAGAATGACCTTAAATCAAACATTTTGCTAAAATATCAGCTTCTGTGAATATCATTGGCTCATGTGGGACAGATTCTCTCTGGGGCATGGAGGTGGCTTGTTTCATTAGCTGCTCACAATAAGGTGCTTCCACATTCAAATGAGGCTAAATTTAGTGGTTCCAAAAAGTATGTTGTTGCTCCGACATGAATTGATTGGAAAACATGCTTTGCTGTCATGTTTTTTGGCAGTGCCTCTTAAAATTCTGCTGAGACAGATGTCCTGTTCTTTGAGAGCTTAATGTTCAGTGATGGAAACTGGCACAGGTACAGCAAATCAAACCCAACACGCTCCTCTATCCAACCCATCTTTCATTGATGGAATACGATTCCATGTGCTGGAATGCAGTGCTGCTAGATTTCCAAACATAAAACTTTTATCAACTGTATCATCTCTCCACAAAACTTTTCTGGGAAATAATTTTATAACTTGAAAGTCTGCAAACTGCAAAAACGTCTCCGGACAGTTTGCAGGAGTGGGTTTCTGGGTCCTACATTTTGCCTGAAATAGTCTTGTTTTGTGTACAGAAGGCATTAAGTTAAAACAAAAAAGTATCTTGAAATATACTAATAACTTACATGTGATTGTTATTCAATTAATTTAAACCCCTAGACTCAAAGTACTTGAATAACTGTTGTGTTCTAGAACTTTAATAGAATGATACCATAAGTAACTTTAAATGGCTTTTGGGGGCACGCCATAATCCCTGGGCCAAGTTATCGCATCAACCATATGCCATTAAAGCAGCGCCTATTTGTAAAGACAAAAAAGTACATTCGTTAAAAAATTAATTGCGTTTTTTGATAATCCAGTTGATGACTGTCTTAAGTCAACATAGGCTATTAATCCAACGTATTATTGATTATTTCTGTCACTGCTATGCCTGGAGCATGGCACCTGACTCCATCAGTCCTGGTTAATTTATTAATTTTAATTAGTATGCAAACTTTTTTTCTGATTGTTAGTTTGAGGATTTAGTGTTTTTTAATTTGTGTCTTGCATAAGTTTAGTCTTTAGACCTCCCATAGTGATTAAGCAATACAGAGAAGTTATGTTAATCCTTAAAAAATTAGACACTGCAATAAAAATCTGACCTACTTTTTCATAAAATGTTGCACAGCTTAATACAGGGTATAGGCATTATTATCTACATATCCTTTATTTCTGTATTAAAAGGAACTAAAAGTCTAGTATTTGCGACAATTAAAGCACCATCAGGAAGTGTGGGTTCAAAAGTGTGTAGATACAGACTATAGTGTCCATTCTCCAACAACATCTATATTAAGCGTACTGAAAGAGAACAAAGCCAAGGAAAAGAATGAACTATATTATGCAAATAGATGCCTCATGCAACTCCGGGATTGTTTTTCTTTTTTTGGTTGTCCTCTAATTGATGCACCATTAAACTGCAATTCAATGTTCTGGGTTAGCTAATGGAGTCAGCCTCAAACTCAGAATTACAAGTTAATTTTATGATTTTTTTTTTTTTTTTTTTTGCAGTCTAGACAATGCTTTCTGCCTTTTATATTAAAGATGAAACAAGGGCATAGAAATCAAGCATTATTTAAGGAGGATTTTATGAGCGTTAACCCTACAGAAGTTGCAGTATTTGAGAATACATCTGCAAAATGCCTCACATATTAATTTGAATAGTTTGTTTCCTTCCTGCCAAGACATCCCTAGCTTGATATCCTCTATAATTCAGGATGAAAAAAAATAAAAAAATAAAAAAATTCAATGTTCTAATTATAATGATCATCGACAATAATTTTCTTTGCCCTTTTCACAGTTTATCTCTCAAAAACCCATGTCTAGGCCACAGTCCAATAATCATTCGCAAGAAATTATTCTGACAGCATCTATGGTTTTGCATGCCTGATTCTCTTATTCTTTTTATGTGTACCTAAAATTAAACAACTCATGTCTCCTTTCTCATGTCGTATTCGAGTAAAGCAGAGGAAAAAGTATTAAAGAAGTATTAAAGATTTTCGGATCGTCTATTTCAGATGTGCACCAGAAAGCCAGGGGTTTAGAGAGGAAGGACTGTGCAAGCATTTCCTAGAATAGCTCTTGGCTGCTAAGCCACCCGTGGTCCATCTCTGCATGGTCCTGTGAAATTTGTCTCTGAAGGACCCCAAGAAAGATAGTTTGTCCACTTTTCTTTTGTTGTTCTCAAATTGCCACCATTGTGTTGCACAGTCAACTATACTCTGTGGTGTGTCACTCCACACGGAACTTACCCATGTTATCAACATACTGGACAAATAGAGACCCAGGAGCTCCTTTTTTGTATTACTTCATCCTTCTTTGAAACTAAAAAAGACAACACTTTGCTTGTCCAACACAATACCCAAAAAAAAAAAAAAAAAAAAAAAAAAGAAAAACCCACACACAAAATGGTTGGTGATCATGCAATGAAAGACAATTTGCCACCTGTAGTTTGTCCAAAAGTTATCTGAAGAATATTGTTGGAAAAATAAAGGTTTTGCTCACTACCTTGTTTACTTTCAACAGCATTTTGCCTTTTAAAAAATGCCTGACTTCATGATTAGATTCTTACTTTTTTGCAATATTTTTTCAACATTAAAGACCTGCTTTAATGAAAGTTGTGTTTTTTATGTTTTTAATATTTTCTTGTGGCATTTTCCCGTGATAGATGACATAAATGAAAGAACTTAAGAGTAAAACTGCATGTTTGAGTATTTCTTTGTTCAAATCAGGAGGTATCAGGAACAGATGAAAAAAATGCAATGGGCGGGTAAAAGTCTCACTCCTCCTTACTCCATTCTAATGCATACAAATAGATAAGTTCATGTCTAAATTTTCCTTGTCTGTGTTACCATCTGGCTCAAAACTGTGCAACTTGATGGCTCCAATATTGCTTATCATTTTTGTTGCAATGCGAATGTTTGGTTGGAGTTGTGAGGGCCTGTAAGCTAGTGGGAAAGAGTGTGAACAGAGGGATGATGGGATATCAGCAGAGGCTAACTTTTGTGTCAACTGTCCAGTCCACAACTCAAAGCCAAATTTCTGGTGAATGTCTGCCGTGCTGCAAAACATGGTTACAAAAAACGACACAGGGATTTTGATTTTGCCTAAAAAAGGTATAATCGAAATGCTTTAACATTTTTATATGATTTAAGTTGGAATTGAACAAAAGCTAACATAACACAGGTAAATGTAATTGATATAACTAAGCAATACACTTTATCCTCCAAACTCTCACAATCATGACAGATCAGAGCCAGTTAACATTTTTTTTTAACAATTTAGTCAATTTTTAGATACAAAAAAATTGGAAATACAAAGACACAATGTATTATGGGTAGGCTGATTTTTGAGCATAGAGCCCTTCATTCTCAACATTTTAATTTGCGAGCTTATTTTTAACAAGCCATCATACTGTTGATTAAACAAAGAGATTTAAAATCCCTCTTCTTTTGTTTTAATTATATTAAATATCAAAAGAGGAAGATAAATATGCGACTGAGGGTAGGACAAAGCAAAGTCCTTTCCAAAAAAAAAATAAAGAGGTGCCACGCCTTGTGATAAATATCCATTGAGCTTTGTTCATGGCCTTCAGCATGACTATTCCTCATGATGCATTCACAGTCTAATCTGAGTCAGCTGTGAGTTTTAAAAAGGTTATCAACTTGAGTGAATGATGCATCCACGTATAGTCTGAAGCAGTGTTTGCAGGATGAGCTTCCTAGACACCCTTCTCTCATCGTCAGCAACCCCTGCCTCTGTCAGTGTCAGTAAATCATTTCTATTTAAATTAGACAACTCTCATTCAATTGTGGAGTGCATTTACCCCACATATGCAGCTCTGCTGTAGACCTACTGGAGAGCCTTTTAATGTGGAACAAAAAAAGCAACTCATCACAGTCCAGGAAGGATTGCACATGTACAGTACGACTGTACGTATGGCGGAAGACTGACGTAAGGTTTAATGTGCACACTTAACCATTTAGAGAGCTTTGTCCTTCTCTCTCAGCCTTAAGGTATCCAGTGAGTGATTCATGTTAGTATTTGGCCTTTTCTTAGCCTGCCCTAGATCTTATCGCAATCCACCAGACTAATTTTGCATTCAGGAGAATGCACAGCCTTAGAGAAAGCTCTCTTCAACTTATTGAAATGCGCTGAGAGTTCTGCTGTCAGTTGTAAAATTGTCTGAAACCAAGACAAAAGCAGAGAAGAACTGCTAGTTCATAAATCATTGTGCAACATTCCCTTTGACACATGCTAACTCAACATCCAACTGTTATCATCAGGCTTTAACATGCAGAAAATAATCTATGAAGTAGTCAAATAACTGGCTTGAGAGACCTCGTATACACAGACCAATAAAGCCCCCAGAATGATGTTTTGGGCCTTTAAGTTATGAGGGAAACCACTTTGCAGAAAGATTTGTCACATGGAAGTTTCCCAGTATTCTGTGTGCCACTTCTGCCTTTTCCTATGACTTCAGCCTGCCACAAGGATCACGAAATAAGGTTTGAAAGGATCAGTGCTGCAGTGTGAGCTGTTTTAAGTAGTTCTGTCAATCACTGACGTGTCGACAACATTCCCTCTGCAAGCAATTTTTCAGAGTACACAATAATTTACATGCTGCAGCCGCACGTTTTCGTGCGTTGGCTACAGCACTGAGTTGGCACGAGGACAACTCTACATTTTGAAATATACTACCAACACTTGTGCTCCCTGGTTGAAATGGCCCTTCCGTGAATTATGAGAATGTACATATCTTAATCTCATTTGATAGCTCTGCCTAGACGGGGTAATCTTTTGCAACATAATGTGCAGCACGAAGCTTATCTCTTTAAAGAGGATGCTTTTTCTTGTTTTAGCATGAAACTGCTTCTGACTGAAAGAGCTTCAAAGGGCTTCTTTGTTTTATAATGTGCATGCAGGTCATTCACAGGCTTGATCTTCTGTTTATTTTCTCCCTGTGCTCTCTTTTTCTTCTATTTTCTGCTGCTGCTCTATTTCTTTACTACTTTAAACTTTCCTTCCTCTCCATATTTTCTTTTTCTTATTATTTCTAAATGTATACCACTTATTAAAAAAAAATAACTTGTAAAGAAAGGAGATATTTTTAATGCATTATACACCTCTTGTACTTATTCAATCAGTAGATTTTCCTCTGCTTTCAATAATACATTTTAAATATGCTTCTGCACATTTTTTATTTAGTAATTGTGGTCTTTTTCTGTTTTGGCTTCCAAACCCCAAAACTAATACAAAGTTGTTTTCTTTTACATTTCAGCAAGACAGGAACCAAAAATAAAATCTTGGTGAAGGCAGAAAAAACAAAACCAAACAAAATTAAATAATGAAAGAGAAAAAAATGTCTAAAAATACACTGCATTTGATTGTGGTTTTTGAAACGAATGCTTATGCTTAAAACAAATTTATTACCTTATTCACTTTTCCTCTGGGTTGAGTTTTGATAGGTTTGTGAGAAATACATTTCAAACTCAGCCGATCATTCCCATGTTTGTTCATTTGCAAGGACCCTGCTGAGTTGAGTAGAGTAAAGCCAATAACCAGCTGCCTGAGGTGTAACAATTCCTATTGACATTCATCAGATTTCATAAAAGAAGACAACAAATGATTTTAATACAGCAATAAATTTGCACTCTAAGAATGAAAAGCTGTCTAAGAAATTGTGGAATCTTTATCAACAACAATGCATTCTTGTAAAGAGAAAACAACACCTGAGTAATATTTTATGCATAACTTGTTTAAGTGAAGGTTCTTCCTTATGTCACTTTTTAATATTGAAAGTTTTAAATCCTCTTTAACAATGATAGTAACAATTAATTATTATTTTAACAAATAAAAATGTGGGGAATCAACAAAGAGTAAAATATGTTTTTCTTTATGCCATAAAGCCTTTGTTTTATGCACTTTAATTGTAAACCAAAAGCACAACTAATCACAGTTTCGTTGTTTTGTCTTCCAGAGTGTCACTGAGTTTGGCTTAGACATTATTGAGACTCCTGAAGGGGACAAGTGGCCGCAGCTCATTGTTCAGCAAAACCTCGATCGGGAAAAGAGGGACACTTTTGTTATGAAGATAAAAGTGGAAGATGGTGGAAACCCTCCCAAATCCAGCACTGCCATTCTCCAAGTTACTATATCTGATGTAAATGACAATCGTCCTATCTTTCAAGACAGTGAGCTGGAGGTCTCAGTGCCAGAGAATGCTCCAACGGGAACATCAGTCGCTCAGCTTCATGCGACAGACGCAGACTGGGGATCCAATGCACAGATACACTTTGCCTTCAGCAACCAGATTTCTTCCTCAACCAAACGTCACTTTGCCATCAACAGCTCTACTGGACTGATCACTGTGAAGCAACCTCTAGACAGGGAAGTGACCCCTGTTCATAAACTTATTGTCCTGGCAAGTGACGGCGGCTCAACCCCATCCAGAGCCACAGTAATTGTAAATGTCACAGATGTAAATGACAATGTTCCTGCTATAGACACTAGGTACATTATCAACCTTGTAAACGGCACTGTTCTGCTCTCTGAAAATGCACCCCTTAACACCAAAATAGCCCTTATTACTGTTACTGACAAGGATGCAGATCTGTATGGAAAAGTGGCTTGCTACACGGACCATGATGTTCCTTTCCGGCTGAAACCTGTCTTTAATGATCAGTTTTTACTAGAGACGGCTGCCCCCTTAGATTATGAGACCACTCGAGAATATGCCATTAAAATAGTGGCCTCAGATAGAGGGACGCCCCTTTGAATACTTCAGCTATGGTCTTAATTAAAATTAAGGATGAGAATGACAATGCACCAATCTTTCCCCAGCCTGAAATTCAACTTTCAATACCAGAGAACAATGACCCGTCAACACAGCTGATAAAAATCAGCGCCACAGATGCAGATAGTGGAAGTAATGCTGAAATCATCTATACCCTTGGCCCTGATGCACCTGACGGGTTTCACATAGACAGACGTACAGGAATCCTATCTGTTGGCAAGCGCCTGGATAGAGAAAAGCAGGAGCGATTCTCATTCCTCGTCATAGCAAGAGACAATGGCTCTACACCCCTGCAGAGCAATGTTACTGTCAGGCTAATTGTTCAGGACCTAAATGACAACAGCCCTGCTTTCACACACCCAGAGTACAACTTCTACGTACCTGAGAATCTGCCACTCTATGGAACTGTGGGCTTAATCACAGTGACAGATGCAGACGCGGGTGACAATGCTGCTATCACCCTGTCCATTTTGAATGGTAAAGACAATTTTATTATCGACCCCCAGACTGGTGTGATCAAACCAAACATCACCTTTGACAGGGAGCAGCAAAGCTCCTATACATTTATGGTCAAGGCAGTTGATGGAGGGCAGCCTCCCACCTCTTCCTATGCCAAGGTCACTATCAATGTTGTTGATGTAAATGACAATCGCCCTGTGTTTGTCATCCCGTCCTCCAATTACTCATACGACCTCGTCCGCACCTCCACCACCCCTGGTGCTGTGGTGACAAGAGTATTTGCCATTGACAATGACACTGGTATGAATGCTGAGCTGCAGTACAGTATTATCAGCAACATCATCATCACATCTAGGGTCTCCCTCGAGGTCTCTTTACCATCGAAAAAACATCAGGTAACATAACGCTGCAAGAAAAAATAGTTGGAGCTGATTTGGGACTGCATAGGCTGGTGGTCAAGGTCAGAGATTTAGGCCAGCCTGAGTCTTTACACGCTATCACGCTTGTTCACCTGTTTGTCAATGACACTGTCTCCAATGCTACCTTTATTCAAGAGCAACTACGGAAAAGTATGGAAACACCCTTGGATCGAAACATAGGGGACAGTGAGGTGACTCCTCAAGCTAATGGATATGTGATTGTTGTCATAGCTATCATAGCGGGGACCATGACTGTCATATTGGTGATATTTGTCACAGCCTTGGTGCGTTGCCGGCAAACACCCAGACACAAAGTGGTGCAGAAAGGCAAGCAAAGTGGAGAATGGGTTTCACCAAACCAAGAGAACCGCCAGATTAAGAAGAAGAAGAAGAGAAAGAAGAGATCGCCCAAGAGCCTTCTTCTGAACTTTGTGACAATAGATGAGTCCAAACCTGATGATCCTACTCACGAGCATGTTAATGGTACATTGGATCTCCCTGTGGAGCTAGAGGAGCAAACTATGGGGAAATACAATTGGGCAACTACGCCTACTACCTTCAAACCTGACAGCCCTGATTTAGCCAAGCATTACAAGTCTGCATCCCCTCAGCCCACATTTCAAATTAAACCGGAAACTCCTGTGGCCCCAAAGAAACACCATGTGATCCAGGAGCTCCCCTTGGACAACACTTTTGTGGTGGGCTGTGATTCACTTTCCAAGTGCTCATCGACTAGCTCTGACCCTTACAGTGTCTCAGAGTGCAGCTGTCAGGGGGATTCAAGACTTCGGGGCAAATCACCACCCGACAGGTAATTCATGACTTCCTTTTTAAATCCACCCACACTAGCCTCCATTCACAACCCCCTTGCTATTCCCTCGTAGGTTATGTGAAAGGGAGAGGGCAGGAGCACGAAACAAAGGGAAGTGGTCACACAAACCACAATCATGTTTACATGAATGTCATGTGTACCTAAGATATGGGAACACTTCAGGGAAAAAAAATATTTGGTACACCCTTTCTCACTTCAGCTAGGTGAACCTTTCCTGAAGGCAGGTCTCTTTTTATCCACATATGCAGGCAGCCATTTGCAGTGGAATTGTGCATTCTAAAGCTTTGTTTAGAACAGGTTTGATCTATTAAGCTGGCTGTGAATGCTTGTTCAACAATTGAAAAATTACTGACAAAAATATCTTTGAACTTTTTTTTAAAAAGACTTTATGTAACAAAGTTAGTTGTGTTGCAAAGGGGCGACTATCACATCATATATTTGGTTAGCCAAAAAAAAAAAATAAATGTAAAAGCCTGTCAAAAAGAATTTGCTTGCAAAACAAAGCTCCACCACTAAATGTCTTTAAGGTCCCACTGGGGTTTGGTGAAGGCAAAGTTTATTTGAATGCCAAGGTAGAGCAAAGGGCTTATGATTCCCTGAGAGACACGTGCCAAGTGCAAAGTGCCCCCAATAAATAAAAGCTGGCAAGGGAAATAAATGTAAATCAGATGTAAGGAGAGGTGCTTAGTGCTGACAGACCTAGCACAGTGCTCTTGTGAAGCCTGCCTACTGCTTCAGGTCACAGGGATCAAGGTGATGCAAAGCCTTGATACTAATAAACTTAAACACCTAGAGAGCAGTAGTCCATAAAAGCCTGCCTGGCCAACTTTGCATTAAACTCATACATTTTCTAAGTTAACGACCCCAGTTATTGTTATGAAAGATAAATATTTATTCATATTCTTTGCTTTTTTTCCTTTATTGTTGGCTTGCATAAAACTAAACCCACAAAAAATGTTTACAACTTAGGCAATGGTGACTGTTTGACAAGTAAATGAACAATATGATTGATCTGTCCCCAATGCATGACTGGAGGTGCATGTTGACCATAACTTTCAGGATAGACAGATACAAAGTTGATTATCTCTGAGGTGTTCACACATACAAGGACCTTACTGTCTTGATTGTCAATAGTTTTTCTTATTTATCAAACCAAATGTCCTTTTGTTTTCCTTTAAGATTTGGTTGTTGCTAAGTAGCACTGGCTCTTTGTTTCTTTCTCCAATGTTGATCGTAATTACCAAAACTGTCACTCATCCATTTCTGGGTCAATTTCATTATATTGCATCATTTTTTTCTATTTCTTTTACATCAGGTATCTTATTTTGTTCATGTCTACAGTCTCATATGGCTCACTGTTTCTAGACCTCTGGCTTTATTCTGCCTTTCTGCCTCCTCTCCATGACATCCAGTGAGCTTTAAAACGCAACATTACATAGTTGTTGTAAATGACTGTTGATCCTACAAAGTATTGTACTTAGGCTAATTTATCAAGACACCCACACAGAGATGATAGTCATTCCCTTCATCCACCTTTTATTTGAAACCCTAGTTAAAAGCTATGCCCTGCCATGGTACATTACACATAAGCCTACTACATGCCCCTGGTACTAAAGATTTAATCCATAATGTGTTTATACGACACACTGACAAGTTGTCAGAATGATTTTCCTCTCGTATGCAAAGTCACTGCCAGGAAATGTGCAGCAAGATTTAGTTAGTGTTCACCAATTCCGAATTATGATGCTTTCTGAATTTTTTGGGATGCAGATTTAAATAGTGTTCTTTTTTTTCGTATGTTACTGATTGCAATGGAATATTTTTGTGCCAATAATTTAAAGTCTATGCATATTTGATTAGTAAACATTCTACCAAATCTTTGACACTCTGTTTGGATCTCATTACTTCTGATCTGATTAATTCTCTTGTCTACATAAAGACAGGTTTGATGTTCCAGCTCTGTTAACCAATTCCTGCATGTGCATACATAGCAGAGGGGTTTTATTCACCAACCTATTATTAAGTGATGCTAAACTGACAACCTATAGATTTTTTTTTACCCTGGAGGAACTGACAAGTGATTCCTCCCACTTTAGACATTAGATTTCCCATCAGTTTAAAGTGTGCTTATTTAAAGCTTGTGGCACATAAAACTGCATGAAGCTATACCCAAAGAGAATCCGTGGCTGCAAAGGTTAATTAAATGCACTAAAGGGTTAATCACTCGTAATACAGAATGATTAAAATCACTGTAATTGGTTGGTGAATGAGGCTGGTAATAAAAGAAAAGAAAAATGATGATCTTTTTTTAAGATTTATTTATGATGCCACAAACTCTCTTTGGGTGATTCATTCCTGAAATTCAGTGAAGCTCTTTCTTTCTCTTTCTTTTTTTTCTTTTTTTTTTTGAGTAAGAACACTTAAAACCAGCACTCCTTCAAAAAGTGTGATTCTTGCTATTATCAAATAAGGTTAAAACAATGTTTTACTACACTGCAATTGGTTGCGATCACTTCAAGTGCGCTTCTTAAAACAAAAGCAGCTTTTGTTCCTTAAGTGCCAGCTATTCTGCCTCCTTGGCATAACCCAATGTGAGAAATCTAAAGGCAGAGATCAGAGGCAGCAGGTTGAGTTCTCTCTTTTTCTTTATCACAGTGACAGGCGGCACTTCATTGACTTTGTAGTGGTTGGTCACAAACCTAAAGCCGGTTGAAAAAAGAAATATCACAGACAAAAAAATTAAAAACCAGCTGCAGAATAATAATGAGGAAGAACAAAAGAGGAGATAATTATGGTTGAAGGTCACCAAAATGTTTTCAGGGACTTTACAGATTCAGTTGATAAAGAGTAAAGCTTGTAAAAAGACTTCAGAGACTGCAGATTTGTGTCACCATATGGTTTCATTATACAGCGAAGGCTGTAGTTGCAAATGCCAGCCTCCTCATTCCCCTCCTTTCTCTTCACAGTTTTAATGCTTCTCATCATTTTCCTTTAACCCCTTCCCCTTTGGAATTAGAGGTCAATCTGCCTCCAGTGAGGAGGAGGTCTTGTTAAACCACACGCTTGGGGGGAGGAGATCAAATAACCACCACCCTTCTTGAACTATTTCAGACACCACCAAGTCCTTCTTCAAAGGAAAACAAAAGAAAAGGGTTAAAGCATCACTTTGCTAAAGAGTATGAGCCTAACCTTGTGTGGCACAATTCAGGAGTACATTTAGCATTGTTGTAGCACCCAAACGCACTGTTCATTTTTATCAAATTCCCCAAAGGCCAGCAGATCTTACTGGTTAGCTTCACATGCATGCATGCCTCCGTCAGGTTTGAACATTTAAAAGATTGCGAGAACGAGGTCAAAAGAACACATTTTCCATGCTAAGATAAGTGTTTGAAGTAGAGAGTGGAGGTTGGAACCATTCTGAGAATTTTTTTTTATTTTGTAATTTAGGATTTGAGTCCATGTCGTTTTCATATTATTGTTTTATTTTATCTTATATATGTGCACCATATAGCCATTGTTTCTGCAATCACTGAGTCTCCATGATGTAAGCACCATCAGATCAGACTGTCTCTGTTTCAATCACTCACAGAAGTGTTGCTTACCTTTCTGAGGAATAGCAATAATTTATTCTGTACATATCAGAGGACCCCACTGGCAAGGGTCCGGATGAAAGAGTGGGCCTAAATTGATCCAAATGCTTGTTTTAGGGGAAAAGAAGAGTGCTGCTCTAGTGTGGTGGGAGACAACAAAAAAGACAAATTGGGAGTCATAATTGATAAAATGTTATGCTCTGATAAGTACAGGAAAAATGCCCAAACTTGTGACACCTGCAGCATTCTTCAAGGAAACCTGACATGAGTTGATTGCCAGCCGCACCTTGAAGAATGCTCTGTTTTCTTTTATCTTTTGCACTCTGTCCAGAGATTTCTTTTTATTCTATGTTTGACGTAGCCTCGCACTGATAAGGCTACAAGCTTAAGTTGCTCAGAGCTCAATGACACAGTAACTACAATCTCCCTATATCTGTCTGTCTCTCTATATTTCAGGAGATGGCACTGAAGCCACCACACTATGGCACACTCTGTGGCACAGGTACAGCTCGCTCCCACAGGATTAAAATCAATCTCTAGCTCCTACTTCCAAAAGGGAGAACAAAAAGAGACAAAAGAGGGAGAGGTCAAAGGGAGGAAAGAAGGAAGGCAAGAACTGATGAGGTGACACAAGTACTTTATAGTCTCTGCTGCCTCAAAGTCCACCTCTTCATTCAGTCCAGTAAATTCAAAAGATTCTTGAAAGGGAAAAGTGGAAAGGCGCCTCCTCTAAAGGAAATTCAACAAACTCCTTCTGTAAATCTGCTGGTATTGAAGAAAAAATGAACTTTTCTGTTACATTTGATCTGAATCAGTGTGGGTTGTTTGCCCAAAAATCGTATTCAAAAAAAAAAAAAAAAATCCACTCAAGCTGTAGCATAGTTGTCTAACACGGTCAGTGGATCTGTAAACTATGTTTATATGTATGTATGTAAATCCACCAGAATTGATGGTGTTTAGTATTTATTTTTTTGCAATTCTTTGCCTTGTTTTTTTAAGAACTTTTTTCATGTTGTTCTATCTGGAACTAGTGACGTATATTGTGCTGCAGGGCCTACAACCCAAGGCTTACATTGGTATTAGATTTTTTTTTTTTTTTTAATAACTGTGCTAAAGATTGCCACGTTGTTATTACACTGGAAGAAGTGGTAGGACATGTTTAATGCTTTGAGCTAAGCCACAATCACAAGGGACTAACTGCTGGGGTCACAATCAAAAGCTGTCTATGTAGGGCAGAATTAAAGAGCGCAGGGCCTAACCTTTTGTGTGCCCCCTTCTTTCTCTAAATCAGAAGTGATTTAACCAGAAAGAAACACAATAAAATGATTCCAGATGGTGAAGCAAATGAATAATAGTAATCCCTCGCCAGTGGTTCACATCAGTTGGTGGACCTAAGGAAAAAAATGAATTGGTACATTTGCTTAAACTGGAAAAAAAAGACCTTTTTTCTGAAGAACACAACAAAAAGGTCATCCAGCATTAAATGTTTAAAAGCTACAGTTAGGTCATGTTGGACAGAAAAAAATTTGCTTTGGGTTAATCATTTCTCCTCTGGGCATTGGTTTGCTCTAACTTCCCCTGCAGAATCATTGCTTATTCAACTGGCCTCCTTTTCTACAGTAAACACCAGTAACTGATGTGATGGATTAGCAGCTTTGTTCTCAATAGTGTTACTAAGTGGTGAGCTAAAGACTTATTTGGTAGCTAAAATCTATTGCTTTGAGTTCATACAAAAGTGTCAACAAACACGTGTGAAATCCAACATACGTCCACACCATAATTAGGGTGATTAAAATAGACAGCCATAGTGCATAAACACTATGTACAGTGTACAGACTATGTCTACCTTAAAAGTTTCAATTTGATCTATGTCACCAGATTTTTATTAAAGAGGTACGTTCATGTAACCAATGTATTCACAATTGCATAGGAGCAACAGTATGAAATATACATTCTAGCCCTGTGTAATCAATTGATTTGCTTAATCCTTGGAGGAAACTATATATATCTATATATACATATATATAGATATATATATCTATATATATATATATAGATATATATATCTGGGGAGAACTTTTGTTCTTGTAAGGAAGCCTGAACACCTCACTTTTCTTCAGTGTGAAGTACAATATGCACCTTACACAATCTTTGTAATTGACTTTGGTTTGCCAGTGTGGACAAAACTGTAAATGTTTTGTTTATGTATGTGTGCGCCTCTGAAAATGATTAAAGTCTTTTGCATTGTCCTGCATATTTTCACGACTGTTCTTGTTCACTGTTTTCAAGCGTCATGTTGCTTAATTCAGTTGATCATGCACAGAAAAATAACCTCTGGAAACTCCGATTCACTTGGGGAAGTCAGTGCATTGGTTCATTTCAGCAAGGAGATGCAAAGGTTTGAAGAAAAACTTTAAAGAAATGAAGGATTAGACATACATGATTAATTAGAAACTGATGAAAAGTGTAAATGTAAATCTGGCTCCAACTCCCTTTGAAGTGCAGACAAAAAGCGCTAAAACAAAAGCAAGAAAAGGATGAATGCATTTCCTCTTTTTTGCTCTCCTTTCCTTGAAAGCTGATACAGATCATTTGATAATGATGGCTCTCCAATTATGGTGAACAGTAGTGCACACACGCCAGATTTTACACATCTGAGAGGCTGTAAGAAGGTAAAATAACTGCAGCTCAAACATTGCGTTGTGCAGACCTTATGCAGATTGGATGCATAAATACAGACTTGAAAGGCATGAAAGAAAGTCTGACAACAGAAAATGTTTAATTGCTTATCAAAGTTAAATCATATTTTTAAACAGAGAGGGAGCTAATCAGGTCCCCTGGGGAAATTGTCCTTGGTGATTTCAGAAAATAGTGTTTTCCAAAGAAATGCATTCTGATAGATGAAATGCATAAATGTCATCGTACTAATAATAGACAATCACAAAAATGTTAAATATGGTGTCTCAATATAAAAACAAGGATCATGGATGTATGGGGAGGGACTGGCTGACTATAATGCATAAGTAGATCTCTGCTTCTGCTAAACGTAGATGAAGAGTTTATGTTAAAAAAGTCATTTTTTCCAATAAAGCACAATTTTAAAGGTAAATAACGTCCGGATCACTCCAGAACTGGGGACATTTTATATCCCAACTGCCTTATTTCAAATAATCCACAAGCAAAATACTAAAACATGTAGTTTCTGAATAAATGTCTGATCTTGAGACCAAATCCACAAAAACTAAGAAAAAGATTGCTTGGAAATAGTATTAAAAATGCCAAGTAAGTCTGGAGTACCCCCTAAAATTCAATTTTTGCCTATACTTCCTCCCATGTCCTAAGTAAATTAAGTTCCAAGTAAAGCAGGAAAATTAAGTTGATTTATTTGGTACTGTTTCATTGGTTTCCCTTGTAGCTGTGGAAAAAATTGTTTTAATAAACAAAATTGTTCAAGTAATAATTATTATCCATGAAACGTGTGTCCCACATGATGCATGGAACTTACCATCATATTTTTTAGCACAGTGGAAGGAGAATCTTGCAGAGAATCACATGATACACCGGACTTGACATCCTCAAACTGTTTTCCAAAAAATATGTGCAGAGGAGTTTCACTCTACCCCATGCAACTCTGTTATGCAAAAAACCTAATAAGACAATTAATATTATTATTTTTATTTGCATAAGTTAGTTTGTCTTTTTTGTCAGCAGTGACACTTAGCTAAACAACCAGCATCTACTGCCAAAAGAAAGCAAATATCAGTACAAATTAGCAGTCCTATTACATGCAAAAATTGGTAACAGGGTTGCACCAAGTTTTGCAATCATGAAATACATAATCTATAAAAAATTGTACAGTTGATTCGTAAGCTTAATTATTCAAGCCTTTTTGTTATTACCTATTATTTATGAAAGTGTAGCAGAAAATCAGAAACGCGAAGGTTGAGTTTTCATAAATTTTGAAGCATAAATGTCTTCCAATTCTAGAATGATGCATCCAGATTTAAAGCAGAAGTTCATAGTTGAAAATTGCTGCATCAATAAGCTTTAGTTTCCATTGAAAAATGTGAAAACGAATGGATTTTTCAATTGCATGTTCAATAAACTTTTCCAAATTGTTTTCCTAAAATGGGACGTTTCAGGAAGAAGCTCAAAGTTACCAAAAAGAGCTGAAAACCAGTTGAATGTGTGAGTGATAGGATCAACAGCCATCATCACCATTTACAAAAAAAAAAAACAACCTTCCTTCTTTTTTATGGTTGCAACCCTCTTACCAAACCAAAGTACATTGGTATGTGTGCACTTTGTCATCAGTTAAGAACATTGCAAGCAGATTCAGTGATTTTCCAACCTTGAGAATGCCATCAGTGCAATCAGTTCCTATGTGTTATCACTTACTTGCTTTGAAGCAACAGTAGAACATATCCGTTATTTTTTTTTAGGCTAGCATTACTTAGTATTGACATAGATATGGGCTGGAAAAAACATGCCTTTCTTCACATTGCATCGATTTAACATGTCACCAAAGCTGTCCTCTGAGATTGCTGTCGTCACTTGCAGACAATGTAGAGTCAAAGTCCGAGATTTAAGATTATGGATTATTTGAGTCAATAGGCACTTCCACAATTAAAAAAAAAAGTAGTTTTTGTGCCTTCTGTTAATTTCTCACTTCTAAACCTTTTTAAACAGCAGTGGTTATGACTTTTTAAAAACATTTAGCTTAAAACCATATCTCTGTCTAAAGAAATCTGACAAGTAAAATGATTAAAACGAGAATCATTTCATGCCTCAGTTGTCAACAGAAAGGTTTAGGTCACTTTACTACACAGTAAGCATGTTTAGGTCATGATGGGAAGTTGTCTTGAAGCCATGGACCCGTTTATGCATGTGCAGTGCGGTGATGTGGAAAACAAACTGATGTTTTTTTTGTTTTTTTGTTTGTCTTTTTTTTTCTGAGGCACTCCACTCCAGACAACACTCCACACAATTGCTGCCAAATCCTTGCCAAACTGAATAATTCAATCATCCCCCCATAGCTGCTGTGGGCTAGCTACTTTTGTGTGTGCAACAATCAAATCACGGAGGAAGCCCGCCGAGTGGTTCTTTCTGAGACACTGAGTATAGATGTACAGCCCGGAGATTGTTTTTATTGAAAACAATTCGGTTGATTAAACGAGGTGTGACTGTGGACTGGGGATCTGAAGAACATCGATTGCTTGTACAATTGTTTGTTCCTTGTTAGGAGTGTGATCTAAATCTGTGGTTACTCAAAATGTGTGCGGGACATCCTTTTTTTTTTTTTTCTTTGCCTATCCTAAACAATTCCAGGTTAGGAATGCTAACAGCCTATATTAGTTGAAGTGTGTTCAGGAATTACACGCCAGCAGGTTTTCCTTTTTTTTCTTTTTTTTCAGACATGCAAGTGTGTTGATGTATATATATATATTTTGTTTTTGGATAACTGACCTTTAGAAATGTTTGCTAAAAACTACACCCACCCATCTTTTGTTGTTCCTCCCATCCACACAAGGTAATACCCTGCTTTCAGCCTGAAGCTTTACTCATGTCGTAACTGAAATCCTCTTAAACACACGCATAAATACGAGCTAAACTCGTAATGACCAAAGTTCTTTGTGCCTTTGATTTATGTATTTGTTGAATTTCTCTGTCTCGCTGCTCTCTTTTTAAGAAGAGTACATTCACATAACCACTGCAATCTTGCAACCTTAACATTATTTTGACGCAATACATTTTCTGCCGTTACAGTTTCGTTGACCAGTGAATATTGGAAAAAGTTCTTTAAAACTAAAGCATGATTACAAGCATGATTACCTTAAAAGCAATGTTGTCCTGAATACATACAGGATATACTGTATATATATATATATATATATATATATATATATATATATATATTGTGAGATTACTTATTTATGACCCTACATAATAGATAATAGCTGTGGTGTTGTAGCTTTGTTTTGTGTTAGTCCTGTAAAGATCTACAAAGTCACACATTGATGATCTCACAGCATTGACACGGTGCATGTGGCCTGAGTGAGAACAATGTAAAATGCAAGTACTTAATTAATTGCAATTAAAGCTACAACTTGACTATAATTTGACTAAGATACACATGGTAAAATGACCTATATTATATGACATATAATACTTTACTACCTTTTTAGAAGGCTTAAAGCGCTTTACACATTTATACACTGATGCCAGCTCCACTGCCTAACAGTGGCACCAACCTATAACCACCAGGAGCAATGTGGGGTTCGGCATGTTGCCAAGGACACATTGACACATGGGCGGGCAAGGGTGGGATTCAAACCTGCAATCTTTCAAAACATATTGTATATCTTTGGCATATTATTGGATGAATTGCACAAAAAAGAACCACTTAAGGGGGACCTTTTTTTTTAGCCCAAGACTAGCATCCATTGTTGAAAGCAATTCCTGAATGAGATGCTGTTGTTTGTTTACAAGCTGAAACCAGACTTAAAGACAAGGCAGCAACTTAAAGTCATTGTCCGAGGAGGGCCACGTCTGTATCCTCCTTAATCCTGGTAATCCTCGTGCAGAAATCTTGATTTGCCTTTGTAAAAGAGATTGGGAGATGATAAGATGCTCGTTCGCCTCCTCAGAATAGCTTATAATCTGGCTTGAACAGAGGACTCAGGGGGTATTTAGCCTGCCTTGGCATTTGCCCAAGCAGATGGCTCTGAGGGAGAGAACACACAACCTTAGTGTCCAGCCTCCCCCGCATCTTATCAGTGCTCTTAAAAAAATATAAAAAAAAAGAACAGTAGGATGATAATCAATGTTGTCTATTTTGCCACTTGACTCTTTAAGTACTTTCAGCCAGCTTATGGGCTTTTGCAGGGATAATCTGGAGACCTCAGACAATTGTCTTTTTTTCCATACCGACAGTATTCAAGCTGGAATGCACACTAATTTAAAGAAGATTTAAAGAAGATGCCGTTTTCTAATTTCTACACAGAAACTTGGCAAAACTTTGCGGCTGCTGTGCTTCAAACACTTGCTTCTCCTGTGCAGGAAAACAACATATCTGGCTGTAAGAAAGACATCTCACAGGCAATTTGTTCTTGTTCCTGTCTGATCACATATACACACAGAATGAAGCTGAATGTCTACTCCAAGGTAATTTTAACACTTCAAGACTTAACAAGGTTTGTGTTGACCCATTCTGACAACAGACAGAGACAAGCCCCATCTCACCAAGTAAAGAATGAGATAGCCAGGGAAGAAACCGTTGCTCTTTTTAAGTTGCAAACCGTTTTCTGCAGCAACAGCTGTCAAGACACTCTCATCTGTAAGAACAAAACATATACCACTTTATTCTGACAACAAGCTGCAGGTTCCCGCAGTATTATATTTAGAAACTATAGCAATGCAATATCTCTGACAGTGCGCATGTAAGGTGGAAGCATAAGTCGTTTATATTGCTTTCTTGAGCTCACCTCCAGTACATGATGCCATCGGCAATCTTAACAGCTTGGACTGGACACCTGCAGCAAAAGCATTTGAACAAATGAGATCAGCCCATTGACTAATTGAAGCTGTGCAGGGCGTAAGCTCGCTGACTGCAGAGATCTGCATGCACGGTCGAAGTGTTTAAGCAAAACATTTCCTCCATCCAATCTTTCTTTGTGTTTGAGTTTGAGTTAACAGGATTTAGCTGTCAGCCTCAGCCTGGAACAGAGACAACAAAGGCAAGCAGTGGCCCTGAAGCCTGGAAACATTTTAATATTTATATCCTCATACGTCATGACATGTGGATTACCTTTGTGCACACCCACACTGCTCAGTAAACCAAAAAGGAGGCAAGAAATGAAAAATTAGGTTTCACAGACAGAGTTGTCTCATTAGGCTGGAAGCCTTTAGCAGTAATAAATAATATTTAGGACCTTGACAGTTATCAGGTGCTTTTTTGAAAGTCGACCTTATTTTTCAAATTTTAAAAAGGCTTGCATCTCCACCAGCAAGGGATTTTATGCATAAAATAAGTGTAAACACTACAGCATTAACTAGGGGAGACTGTGATTTACAATGGCACAGGATTAAATGAATCCAAGCTGTGTTGTTATATGAGGCAAATGGTCTTAGAAAACATAGCCAGTAGGGATGTAACCATACATTTTGACAACAATTCAATTCATATCGTAATTTGTGGTTGATTACATGATTCATAGTCATATTGGTTCATTTTGAACTATCCAGTTGGATCCGATTCACTGACCTAAGATCAATCCTGGTCATGTTTAGGTAAAAATTACTAGCATGGTTACTGAACAGTGCAGGACAGGTTCTTCACATTCCTTGTATTTTTTGCAAGATAATCAAGTGTAAGTTAACTGTACAACCAAACAAGAATTAATGTGTCATCCATTCACATTTTAGTTCAGTCGAACAAAGTTCAGCCCACCAGCGTTTTCCCACAAACTAAAACAAACGGAACATTCTACCACAAAATTCACAGTGTTTCCACACGCTGAACTATAACGATGGCTTGATCCTTTTTTGCTGCTGTCAAGTGTGTGTTTTACGCTGTAATGGCACTTGGTCATTTTTAGTAAAATAAACCTTCTGTGCCTCAATTCAAATTGTATTTTCCAATATCAATTATAATCAATTTATTTAATTTTGAAATGATTTTATAATGGTATGGGTCGAATTGATTAGCAACTTGAATATAAAGTGGTTCAACGATTAAGTCGATTCATTGATGACTGTTTGTTGCATCTTGTCTTTGTTCTCTGTGCAATATGTTGATATGTAATCAACATTTTTTATTTTTTTTTGCTACCTGCCTTATGATAATACATACAATTTAGCCAATATACTAATTCTGGCACAAAAAATCTAAAACTGGTTGGGAATTTAGTTAAATTTTTTTTTTTTTTTTTTTTTATGTTGAAGTCTAAATAGGGTCCGTTGCAAATATCCTATGTACATTTCTTACTTTCTAAAACTTTTTGTTTGCTGTTTTTGTTTTACTGAACATAGATAGGAAAGTTTCAAAGTCTGTTCAAACCACAATACTGGAGCATGATTTGGCCAAGATGATAGAAAACGCACTCTTCCTACGGCCTCCCTCTGAGCTGATCATAGCTTGTTTAGCCTACTCTCCGATCCCAGTTTAAAGCAGTTCAAACACTAACTAGTCATAAGTGAAAATATAATTGCACAACAAAAAATAACAGAAAAGAAGAAATAAATAACATTAAAACCATTTGACATTTTTGAATCTCTAGGAGCAACAGTTCTACTTTCTTTGACATTTTCAACCAAATAAAGATTACTTTAATACAAAGTTAATAAAATACTCCAAAAATATATCAAAATGATATTATATTTTTTCTTTTTCAAGCTTTTCTAAAAAATAAAAGTTTGATATTTGGCAGTAATAATGTAGCATTTATGCGTATTTATGTGTTTTAGCTAAATCTCTATTTTTTTGCAAATAAAATGTTAATGTTTCTCAAATACTCAGCCATTAGGAAATGAGAAGGCTACACAAATAATTCAAAAGCCTCTCACCATTTTTTGACGTAATCAGAGCTTCATTTTAAAATTAACTAAAGGATAATTAGTGACAAAGGAAATTACTTAATTTTCTTTTTTTTGTAATAAAATAATAACATTTCTTATCAATTGTATGTAATTAAAACCAGAAAGAATTTGGGTCTCTGACTTTCTTACTTTTGGGTCTAAATCATCTTGTTCAATATCTCATTGTGTTCACTCAGGACTGTTGTCTGCTTCAAAACTCACAAATAGTCGATGTTTAGACAAATCATATTTTATGTCATCACACATAGAGACAGGTCTTGGTGGTTGGTGCACATTTGGGTTTAACCCCCACCCCAACACAACAGCCAGCACTTCCATGACTCCTTGAATTGGTCCGACCTTATTGCATTGTGCGGAAGATTACGTTATGCTCCCTCAGATAATGACTGCACCCTACTTTGACTTTGAGGCAGTGACCTGAAATAAGGCACACGAGTGAAATCCGAGTCTGGATGAACCTGGAAGTGATTAAGGTCACCCAGACACAGCATATTTGTTTGACCCCGCCTCCTGGGCCTCACCAGTGAATCAGCTAGTGTCTGCAGAGCAGAAGAGGGCCATAGGAGACCTCTGTTTTGTGTTTCTTAAACCCGAACATCTTTTTAATTACCTGCACAGCTGTTCCCATAAAAATTGTCATTTATGTTTTATTGTTAAATACATGTTAATGCATTGAATTTAGTCCTTGGACTTTGGGTTCAAATTTGTTGCAACATTAACTTCTAACTTAAAAAATGATGTCTAAAAATAACAGTCTCCTTCAGTTATTTTGATTCAAGGACTTTTTTTTTTTTCTCAGTGTCATTTAGGTCACTCAAACTTATGTCAGTGCACATTACATAGCAAGATATTTGTTGGTTTTGGAATTATATTTTAAACAGCAACAGTGTAATATTGAATGTAATCAATGAAGGGTGCACAGAATGCTGGTACTCAAGTGTCCAATATTGCAGTGTATGTGTTATCTCAGATTGCTGACCGCACTAAAGAAAAAAAACCTTTGAGGTCACCAACAGTTCAAAGGTGTAGGTCTGTGCAGCATGTCTGTGATGCAGTTTGTCTGAAAACGAAGAAAAATGAGGAAAGTGGAATGCGTATTAAAAAGGAGAATTACAAAAAAAAAAAAAAAAAAAATTGCCCTGCTGCATCCTGTGTTAGTTTCAGATTAAATTTCATTCAACCCTTTGATACATTATTAATCAGAATGACTGAAAACGGTGAGTTTTCCAGCCCAAATCTTCTCGACATGATACATACATATCTTAATGCTGGAGGGGAAGGAGGGATAACATGAGATCATGCCTGCCTCTTGAGAACATGATGCACTGGGTGGATCTGTAGCTTGTTTTTGTGTTGTTCTGCTGGGGATTCATAGGCAGCTTCTCTCCAAAGCCCATGATGCTCCGATTAAAATTACTCCTCCTCTGGTGTGTATGTAAATCAGAAGTGGGGGGGGTTGTTAATGAAATAATGAAGTGTCTCTCTTTTTTTTTGCAAGAGAGACTCTGGGGCCCCTTATTTTTAGAATTAACAAAGAGATCTCCAGGGGTGTCCAGTCTTTTTGGTTAAGTTATGGAGTTTTGTCCACCTGCTATAATTGTACTATTTAAACACACTATAATTCCTGCATTTCCCTCTGGATTATGTCTGTTAAGATTCTCTTGGACCTTCTGGATAAATGTGTTCCCTTATGATCATTGTTTTTCCACACCAACCGATGCTCATCATTACATTTAAGGAAGATGAAACTGAGTTCTAAACAAAGTGCATCCTTTGACCATAAATATCTGTGACCCTGTAAGATGACCCCTCCTGTCACTAGGAAATGCTTTGTCACTCAGACTAATTCGGCAGATGAATGCTCAGCGTGATACTTGGGTATTTGTCTTCTGCTGTTCTCTTTCTAATGAGTTTACAGCTGATGATCCAGGTCAGAGAAGGGCAAAGATCTCCACAGCAGAAGTTGAGAACAAATTCTTCAGAGGGATTACAAGACACATTCTAATCTCTCAACATTCTAGATAGTTTAAATGTCAAACTTATCATATTGTACCAGTTCTGCTTGTGGCGATTTTTCAAAATCTTACTTTGCTGCTGTTTGCACCACTCGCCATGCTAGGCTGCCCTCGATTTTTTATCACCATGGGCTGTTCAGCCATGAATTTATTTGAGCGGAACTTTGTTTTTTTTAAGATAAAATATTCTCATTTATCTGAACAGCAGCATCTACCATAAACTCAACACAACATTTGACCTTGAAAATGTTCTGTAGCAGATTCAGTGAGACTGAACCTTTGCAAAGTCAGATATTTGCAGGCATCCTTTCCAAGGAGAAGGGGGCAGCATTACTGCCATGTTTGCCTTTTATAGATAACACCTTCAGGGTCATATGAATGACTTGGTGTGATGCAGGTCACCTTAAATGCGCCAAGAAACTGACTGAGAGTTTTGATTTTTCTTTTGCAGCATTTTAGAATAATTTTGTTGTAGAAATAATAACTATCCAGGCTTTTTTTTTTCTTTTTAGCCTGGCCACAAATACATTTTTTATGTGGGTTTTCACAAAGCACTGTCCCAACCATCAAGCCAAAAGTGTCAATTCTTTCAAAATAAAATATGTATTTCAACAAACAAATTGAAGGAAAAAAGAAAATTGAAAAATAAACCATTTTGTTTTTTCAATTTTGGTTTGACTCTGTTCCCTTCCCGTCAATCATAAGAACAACATGCTATTTACATGTGCTAAAGGCATGCAGGGAAAAATCCCAAGCACAATAAAAGAAGTGCAGTCTGGAGGCAAAAGATTGCAAAAAAATATATGTTTTAATATCTTGTTAAGCTAAGGCAAAAAGAAGAAAAAAATCTACAGGACAGAAGGGAAATGAGGAGGAGGAGGAGAAATGAGGCTCATGGGGAGAAAGGGCAGAGTAATTCAATTTAACTAAAAATTGTTGCCTCATACAAGAGGGAGATTGGCTTAACCACCAAAATGAATTAAAATTCATAAACTAGTGAAAAATGAGTTGCCTGTCAAAGGTGAAAAAATGACCCAAATATATGTATATATATATATATATATATATAGTTGCCAATAGATTACATTTTTGGTTTTGTTTAAATGAAATGTGAAAGAATTCCACAGAGATATCTGATCCCATGTGTAAGTCACTGAAGACTGATCTGGGTTTCTATTGAGCTGAGGGCAAATTAAATTAGAGTAGTAAAACACAAATGGCTTCCTTAACTCTATAGTTTCGTCAAACTCCTGCTGGCTTAATGCCTTTTCTTTAGCCCGAAACAAGTTGACTGCCTGAAAACAATAAACGTTAGGGACCCTTTCAGTCAAAAAGGCTATTTTAGTTTACTCCACACTATTATCTCATGCAAAAGAAGAATCTCACACTGGGAGACACACACACACACATTCACAGCAGATTATTTGCAATGCTTCCTAAACCAGACAAATGAAAGGGAAAAGAGTGTTTGACTTTGATCCATCTACAATGCAAATAACTAATTTATCAGTTGTGCTTAAAGAGGCATACAATGGGCAGAGCGGAGAACATTGTGCAGCTGGGATAATCCCTTAGAAGACTTATCCTGATGCTGCCTTGAGGGGAACAGTTGTAGCAAGAAGCAGATCTCATTCTCTTCCTCTGTGCCGCTGTACGTCTGTTCTTCTGGAAGCACAGTTGCTATCACAGCTCCTGATCAGCAGTTTTTTAGTAATACACTATTGTGTTGTTTGATTTTCCAGTTAATCCATCAAGTGTAGAGATTCCGCTCAGGATTACAGTGATTCACTGAACCTTTGACTACTAATGTCTGTGTCCCTGGGGTGTTTCCTGGATGTGCATTCATACGCTTATGTGTGTGTTTCTATTGCATGGGAAACTTTAACTGTTAAAGCTACAGCAGCCAGGTTTGTATCGATGATGCCCCTGACAGCTACTGTACAGGCAACTGTGGCTTCCTCCTAAAATGAATGAAGACTTAGTCTCTGCCCAACTTAAAAGCAACACTTCCAAACCAACAAAAAAAGCAAGGGGGCAGGAATTGATTTTTTGGTCTGGTTAAAGAACCCCAACAAAAAGAAAACAAAAAAAAAGCAACCCACAGATGTTGTACTCTACTTTAGAACTTCCCACATAAAAAAAGATCCACCTTGCTTGTTATAACTCCCTGTTGCTTGGCAACAATACAAACAAGCCAGGATGGATTTGGATAAAATCTGTTTTCAGTTTATGATTTGAATCTGTTGGAGCATTCTGACTGTGTCATTACGTGGACCGATTGCATGCAAAAGCTTTTCCAGTCTGGCTCCTTGAGTGCTGTCACTAGTTATTATGGAGTGTGCTATTTGGCAAAAGTGCATTTGCAGTTTAAAGAGCATCCCAAGATATTAGTGGCATCTAATTGCATTACCTGGAGGAGACTGATGGCGCCAGTTAAATTGGCCGGCTCCTCCTCAGGCTGTGTTGAAGTCAAGTGCTTCTTTACAGGTTATACGTCATGTTTCTGACTAGAATCTTTTGTCGACTAAGTGATTTTCTGACAGCTTTAAACCTCCACTCAGCTCACCAAATATACCCCCGTTCCCAAAGCAATCATATATCATACCATTAATCCACTTTCATCCATGTGAAACTAAAACAACGATGGAATGATAATGGCGGCAAATACAGCCAAATTTCGATGCGTAAGTCCGACTTCTTGACGTTAACTTGTTCAGAATTGATTCATGAATCCGTGCTTGTTTACATAACCAGGGAGTAAAATGTCCCAGCAGCGCGATCCATATTCAAGCAGACCAGCTGCGAGGCTTGCTGCATCACTTATCCATTTACGTACTTAGAAAGTCTGATTGCATTTTTTGGTCTTTCATCATTCGATCGCTTTGAAATAACCACAGATCAAATCTGCACGCAAATCATTGCGCTCCCAACATGTTTCTGCATCACGTTCATCATAAACAGCTCTTTGGCATGGTGGCGAAAGTGGCTCTGCTTGTGTAAAACAAGTCATTTCATGGGCAACTCCACATCAGTTTTTCTAAGGCCCCAGGCAAACTTTGAGATGACAAGAAAGTCAAATCTGGCAAGTGACCCTTAAAGGAGATGTATCTAGCACATGGCGTCTTCCACTTTTAGATTTAGTGTGGACTGGAGGGGGTTTTACCTCACAGTCCTCATTTAGTCCGGTGGGACTTCCACTTTGGGAGCCAGCTTTTTCAGTGTAGAAGAGGTGGGAAGAGACGACGGTCCACCGAGATGTCTGAGCGTGTTCTCCTCACATGAAGAGGGAAACAAAACCTCTCCGGTAAAATGGCTCATTTTCAAAAGCTCATTAGGAGAAAGTGACATATCAATAACTATTAGTTTGTTATTTTTTCCCACTCGCCCTATCCCGCTAAGACCTCTTTTATCATTTTCACCTTTCTCCCACCTACGCTTTTTTCCAATCATTTCTCTCGCCCTATCTTTTTCCTATGCCTCCCGAATGTGCCAGTGCCCTTCCCACCAATTCCCAAACCTCTAACTCCTCCTTTTTCTGCCTCACTTCCCACTAAGGGTAAAATGCCGGTGGGCATTTGCATTCACATTAATGTGAGGAGAGGATGTGTGGTAATAAATTGTTCCGTTCTCTCAATGAGCCATACAGAGTGGTGATAAAAACAACTTTTGTCTGTTGTTGTGCGCTTTTTCCCTAGTGGAGTGGGGGGGAAGCTGTGTTTGAAGTTCAGATTAATCTTCAGGGAGTCCCACCTATTGGGACTGTTAACCTTTAGCCATTCAGCCATAAAGAAAGTGAGTTCCATTAAAATACATAATGCATGAAGTACCGAGATTGCACACCATTGATCAGCACTTGAATAAATTGAGTTGAAATCCTATTAACATAATCAGTTACACATAAAATGAGATGAATAAAGTGCAGTATTACACCTGCAAAAATGTGCTGCTATCAGCCATTGGTTTCTAATTGTTGAACTGGACTGACTATACTGCAACTAACAAAATGAAATAAAATTTAAAGAAGGCTAGAGGTGAAATCCCTGCTATTTATGCAGAATTTTAGCTTTTGTTTATTCTTTCTGTCATCTTTTGAAAAACTTAAAAATCTATATAGATATAGATAAATACTGCTGTTTAATATTTGTCAGCCATATTGTTTGGATTCCATGCTATGATATAACCATTATGTACATCTTGCAGAAAAGCTGAAAGAAGTAAGCCAAGCCTCACTCACACACTGATCTGTCACAAAGTCTGTACGCCTTTGCTGTCATCAAAATATTGTTAGATTTTCTGCCTTAAAAAGTATAAAATAGTGTGATTTTTTTTTTTTAGCTCAGGTTTTTCTTTAATGCAGATTTGTTTTTAATGTGATAGCAAAGGAGGTTCCCTCCCTTCAAACACCCAAACTGCAGTCTATGAAAAATCTACCCTGCTGTATTTAATCTACAATGCCGGCTTGAAATTCAATCTTCTTGCCCCCTTCATAAATCCTTACTATCATCTCTCTTTTTTTTTTTTTAAGACATTTTTCTTTGCTTTCCGATCTCCAGCTCATCCGCCCCTCTGTATCAGGAATAATTAGGGCGATTAATTGAGGTCCATTATGGCATATGTGTGCTCAGATTAGGTGCAGAGGCTCTGTCACCTGACCCTGTGCAGACTGGGAGATGACCCAAATTAGAGCATGCTTCCTCCCACCCAGAGCTCCCTTTTTATTTTTTTTTCCTTTGCCCCCCCCCCAATCCTCTCTTCTTCCGGTACCATGCCAGCCTCCCCACATTGCTGCCAGAGAGCACATGCCAATGGTGGCAGCTTCTTAATGAAATAGTAATTGTGACTGCGACTTGCATGCCTCGGTTGCTTTTCCTGTCCTGTTCTGTTTCATAGCTCAGAAGTGACAGCAGTCAACTGAGTTCCAGCACTGTAAATTCATTTATGCACAGTGTTGCACCTCTGAGCATTGTTTGTTTTCATTACACATTTACACTGGCCGTGACTGCTTTCTTAAATCATTAATTCGACTGTTGAGCATTGAAATATTTTAAGAAATCCTGGAAATAAGTCAGTTGCTTACACCAATTTAGACAGACAGACAGATACAAATGGAAGGCATACACTGCTCTACAAACAACAAAAAGCCTTTTATTTCTTTTTCATCAGAGGATAAAAGCGATCAGCACTATTGTTTCCAAAGTGCCCATGCTGAACTAACATCACTTTCACCCTGTGATCATGTTGAAAATGGAAGAAAAATGAAGACATATTTAGTGATCCTTGATCCACACACCTCCTGTGAGGGGTTTGATGTGTGCAGCTCCAGATTTGATTAGAGACCTTGCACTGATGAATGTAATCCATCACCTTGTAAGCAGCAGGAATGATTGACTATTTGGTTTCAGTGTCTCTGTCATGAGCACTTGGATTTTAGTTTTTTGGAAGTTGCATAACCACAAACAGAATGCAGAAGTGTTAAATGAATGCTCTTGGGGCAATGTCTTTTGTCATTGCATAGGGAGAGTTTTATTTGTGAACATGACAGAGGTTGGATATGTATCAGTCTTTGTTAAAAAGAGTCCCCTTCCATTTTTTTAAATCTATTTCATGCTTGTTGTCTGTTGTTTCACCTTCTGACTTTCTGCTCAAAGCAAAACAATAAAAATGGCAGTTTCACTTCATCAACAAAATTCTGAGATAGCACACACGCAGAGCTGGATACTTCAGAACATCTCAGTATGTTATTCCACTTTGTGAGATGACAGCCTCTTTGAACTAGATTACACTCCCCCCCCACACACACACGGTAAAGTCTCAGTTTAGCCCAAAAGTAAGTCTCCTCGCAGGTCAACGGGGGAATTGGCTGATCATTCTGTCAAGAATTAAAAGACAAAAAATAACCAAAAAAGCTAAATGAAAAATAAAATCTGGTGTTTTGTTCTTTCTGTTGTGGTTCTGTCAGGTGTGGCAGCTCATCAAACTGAAATAATGAGGCCATGTTACATGATTAGTGAGAAAACTCTTTATATATTGATGTGACAATAAATGCGCTCCCTTTGCTGTTCTGTTGGTTTACAGGATCATTTCAGCAAAAAATCACTTGCTGCTCATTTCCATTTTAATACAAAATCTTTTTCTTGCAAAACCCTTTGTCTATAGTCAATCTTTAGGTTAAATCTAAAATAACATCAAAACATCAAAGAAAAAAAAACACAGGAAACACTCAGATACTACATGATCTATGAGCAGTACATTCTAAAGCAAAACTGAAAACATAATGTGTGAATAAAGACCCAATCTGATGAAAATCATGTTTTTGGTGTTGTGAAGATGTTCTTGTGGCATTTTTCTAATGATGGAGGACATTGAAAATCAAGCCTACAATTGCAGTTCTGAATATTTACTTAATTAAATTGCTGTGAATCAGGAGCAGATGAATAAATGTCTTTGGAAAAAGATTGTACGTTTGAAGTTGAAGATATTACGGCAGGTTACAAGTTCCCTTAGGTTGTGGTTACGAGGGGCTGTAAGCTAGCAGGGTAGCATGTAAAGAAATGGATGGTGGGAAGGGGGCGGGGTTACTCCGTGCTAATGGTCCTGTTCACTATAAAAAAGTTATTTTTTAATGAACTAATGCCACTCGGCAGAAACTGTCCCCAAAACAACACAGGTTTTTTGATATAGTCTAAAAACGGCAAAATCATATTTCAAAGAACACTGGGAACAATTTAAAAACAGATGCATAGACAATTGAAGTGGGACTTTAAATAAATGTGCACGGTGCACGCACACAAGTAAATGTTTTGTGCAGAACTGGAATAATTGTGAGAACCCTGATAAATCCCAATGCTTTTTGTTTCAAAATATAGAAGGCAGAGTGGAAAGGTTCAAAAATAAAGTGCTCATTTTGGTTGAACTCTTTCAGTGCTTCCCACACACACAATAGATTGACAGTTGGTTTCAAAGAAATCCCAAGCAACCGAAAGGAGGTGTGCGAGGAAGTAGAACTATCACAGAAGTGGTTTAGTCACAGGCATCACAATATTCGTGTTTTTTATTAATCCTCTCTTACATCTCTACAGCACTTAAAACGGAGCGTTGCCAGCACCCCGCAACACACATCAAAGTCAACACTTGTTTGTTGTGTCATCTTTAGATATAGAAATTTCCCAAAACAACTGACAAACACTTTATATGGGAGAAGATCAGGAAAATAGCAGATTGTTTGCCGCTTTCTGTCATCAGGTTAGAGGTGGAGGAAAGGTGATGCTCAGCACGCATTAAAACGAGCTTTTTATTGCTGAAATATACCTGCTTCAGTGTAAAAGCATACCTCATTAAGCTTCGTATTAATTAGTTCAACAAAAGCCCGTATAAATCATTTTTATATTTTTAGATAGAATATTCGATTTGCTGGAGTCTTTTAATCATTTTCTCAAGATTTATGGGAGTCTAATATTTACATGAAACATCAGTCACAGTATATTTGAATTTGATTGCTTTATTTTGGTGCATATGTCTCATGAAAACGTAATTCATTCTCCATGCACAGCGGCGAGGAGTGGATCTGAATGCCAATGACACACCGTCGAGAGAGCTGTGCAAAGCGCAGTGCGCTAAAATCATACTAATCTAAATAATTGACATTACCCATACTGCCTTGACTAAATAATTTAATAATTAAAATAATGCATCTGCTTCATAGCCGAGGTTTCTCATTAGCAGGCAAAGTGTGCAACCTGGCGCTCAGGAATGAAAGTCAAGTAAAAACACTTGCAGGAATTACAGAAGTTAAAAAGAGAATGTTTGTGTCTGCGTCATGTGGGGTAAAAGGGTAGAAAGGCAATGAGGTGGGAGGATACAGGTGCTTCTGATTAAGGGGTAATCTGGGTATCCCTCCTCTTTTTTTCATCTTTGCAACAAGACCTGCTGCTTCTGAGGGCCTCCAGCACTGTGGCTGCCTGGCATAATGAGCTCGACAACCACACAGTGGATGCCCTGCAGGACAGTCCCTACTGAGTCGTAATGAGCACTCCAGTGTATCAATTCATGCTCCCCATCAAGGGGCCCCCAGAAGCCTGCGTTTTCCTCAGACATGGGTGGAGTATGACTGGTTCACCAAACCTCCACTCCGTTTGTGAGGTAATGGCATCCCCCTCTGGGTTCAGCGTGATGTCCCCGCGTGTGGGGTAAGGACTGATGGCCCAGAGTCTATACTTGGCATCAATCACTCCACATCTGGATGGAAGTGCAAGGCAGTGGGAGTGATGGGGATGGAGAAGTGGCGAAAATAGAGAAGAGGCACAGGGCACTGGGAAGCAGTGCCTGGTAAAGAGACAGGAGAGCTCAAGAAGCTGGGGATGAGAAAAGGTAAATGATGGGGGAGACAGATGGAGAGAGTGAAAGAACTGACAGAAGCAAGTGTGAGAGAAGGAGCCAAAGATAAATTGTACAATGAGGGAGCTACACCGCTGTAGAAGATGTGGGGAGGGAAAAAAAAAAAAGCTATGAAGAAAAAGAGAGGAATATCTGGGTTTAATGAGATCTTTGGATAGAGGTGGGAGTGGGTGAAGTGTTTGTGTGTGTGTGTCGGGGGGGTGCAAGCTGTGTCAGAATCCAATGTAAGGAGACATAGTGGAGGAGCGAGAGGCTGAGAGCAGAGGAGAAAAAGAGGGTCTTTTGCCAAACAGCAGTCCACTGTCGGTGCTGGGGTGGATCTGTGTGTTTAACTGCACTGCTGTGCTTTTGCTCTCTTAAACAATCAGGAGGTGGGTGAGAGGACCGACGGGCCCAGCCGTGGAGCGGGCCTTTGAAGCTGCCTCATGCTGCGAGAAACTGTATTGGATGTAGAGAGACTGCTTTTTAAAAAAAAGAAGGTGCAGACTAAAAGATAAAAGGACATGGAAAACAAAAATATATATATGTACAAATTAGGGTTGTCAACGTTAACAGACGCGATTCATTTTAAGAAATGTATGTTTTAAAATATATTACTGCTGATTAATTACACTCCACGAAGCAACACTCTTTGTCAGCACTCTTTGTCAGGCACAACTCTGCTTACAACATGGTGACTTAAAATACCTATATATTCAATTGATTTACATTATTCTTGTTATTTTTAGGTTTAGATCGCTTTTTCACAAAAGGTGGACTATTTGATACAAAATGCGGCCCGTTGTCACAGTGATATAATGCGTTGTTAAACCTGCAGACATCGACTGACTGACAGACATAAGTCTTTGCAGTTCTGCCTGTCTTGTGGTTGATATGTTTTGTGCACACAAATTAAACTTCTGAGTTAACACTTTATGAATCAGACAGTAAAAATGAAAAAGAAACAAGAAAAACATTGTGATTAACACAATCCAAAGTGTGATTAATCTGATTACTTTTTTCATTGATTGACAGAACTAATATATATATATATTCAGACAAGGTGGACAAGACAGACATTTTCTAGAAGTGAGAACAAGGTTCTGTTGGAATGCTACTATTTAAGTAATCCTATAATCCTATACTCAGAGAGGTTACATGCAGAGAATGTGGAATGGATGCCTTGGAACCCACAATCAAGGCTAACTGCCAAAGAACTAGCAGCTTAATGCTGTAACATTCACAACTGCTATCACAACTTGTGATTGATGAAGTCAAGACAAGGTCATGTCTAGAATGAACACCAGGCAACCCCGAAACCAACTACAACGGTTAAGTGAAGTACCACCTGAAAGTCTCAGGGAAATTGTGAATGAAACATTGAGGGCAATTTCTGCCACAACAATCACAGAAACCAATGAACTGGTTTACACTTTAGCAGCAGTGATCCTTGAGATGGGTGACTATAAGAGCAACCATGGGAGAAAACAATACCCACCATGGAAGCAACAGTTAGAGTCTAAGATCAAGACAGCTCGGAGGGAAGTGAGACAAATAACAGAGGCCCAAAGAGGCACAATGAAAAAGCACGTTCCTAAGAAATACAGCCAGATGTCCATACCTGAAGCACTAGAAACTGCCAGACAAAGACTCCTAGCTCTGAGCAGCCACCTTAAGTAAAGGTGGTAAGTTAAGGTGGTGAGGTAAAAAAAGAGACAATTAAGCCAGACGGATAAACAGGCTGTATGCAACTCAACCTGCAAAAGTATATGCTCAGTGGCAGGGTCAAGACCTTTCATGGCTGAAAACTGAACAGTACTGGAAAAGTATATAGGAGAAAGAGACAGCATATAACAGCAATGCTCAATGGCTGTTCTCTCTGAGAAAAGAGCATAGTAACCTCCTTGAACAGAATCCAGTAACCATCACAGTGGTAGACATCCAAGAAAGAGCTTCAGTTATGAAAAACTGGACAGCACCGAGCCCTGACATGACACACGCATACTGGCTTAAGAAACTCACTGCATTCCAAGAGCGCCTGGCAGCACAAATGAACCAGCTGCTAGGAGATGGGACTCCCCCTAAATGGCAAACGGAAGGGCAAACGGTCCTGATACAGAAGGATCCCTCAAAGGTTGCAGTCCCATTCAACTGCCGGCCAATAACCTGTCTCTCCACAACATGGAAACTCATCTCAGGCATCGTTGCAACCAAAACACATTGGAACATGGATCAATTCCTGAGCAACGCACAGAGGGACACTGGTAGAGATTCCAGAGGAGCAAAACACCAACTCCTGGTTGATAAAACAGTCAGTCAAGACTCCAGGTCACGACGCACCAACCTGTGCACAGCCTGGATTGATTACAGGAACGCCTATGACTCAATACCACGCACGTGGATCACTGAATGCTTGGAGCTGTACAACATCAACAAGACTCTAAGAGCCTTCGTAAAAAACTCAATGAAGCTGTGGAAAACCTCTCTTGAAATCAATGCCAAGCCAATTGCACAAGTGCCCATTAAATGTGGAATAAAAACCAAGGAGATGCTCTGTCCCCACTACTGTTCTGCATAGGTCTGAACCCCCTCAGCCAAATAATCAACAAGACTGGCTATGGATACCGACTCAGGAATTGGGTAACCATCAGACACCTCCTCTACGGTTTTTAATATAATGGATGATAAATATAAAGAAAATTACGATTTAAACTCAGTTTGAATATGTTCAATACTAAGTATTTCTTTATTCATATAGTTGTGAATCAGGAGAAGGTGAGAAATTTGTAAAAAAACTGCGGGTGTGACGTAGGACCTACGACAGCAGGCCACAAGCTCCCTGCTCCGCTCCTTTCTGATGCATCCACTTGCAGACAAATAGATCCATGTACGTCTGTTTCCTCGTTTGACCTGGCATCTGGCTCAAGCCTGTACTAGATTTGGTGATAGCTCTAAAATTGCTTGCCATATTTGTTGGATCAGTAATGTTAGGTTGGGGTTGTGAGGGGCTGTAAGCTAGCATAAGAGAGTGTAAGAAAAGGCCTTATGGAAAATGAACACTGGCTTACCCTTTGCCAACAGTCCCTCCAATATCTCTTAGACAAATTTAAAATTAACTCCTAGGTAGGTTTAGTGAAAGGATTTGTCTTATTTCTCACCTGTGCTGTAATTTTTAACAGTCAAGTGCAACAGCTGCTGCAGGTTTTTTATTTTTTTTTATTTTTCTCTAATCTATTTGCTGTTTTCAACAGAAAAGTACAAAAACAAACATAAGCATATTCAATTTGTACCTTCTGGCTTTTAAAAAAAAATGTTGTGTTTTAAAAAAAAGTAAAGTCAGTGTAACATCACTATATTGTGGTTCACCTTTCATGTTTTTTCACATTTTTTCAGATATTTGTTTTTTTTTTTTAACTGTGCACTGTGTTCTGCATCCGGATTGACTGTTGGCGTTCTCGATCAATCTTCTCCCTGTCATGTCTCCTTATCTTTGTTTTCATTCTGTAATACTGGAGTTATTTATCTATGAAGTTTTGAACTTTGAGAGTTCAAATACGAGATAAAAATATGAAAATGCTCATGTCTGTCTAAAAAGTGTACAACCTGTGTAGAAAGGGATTTTTAAACCCTCAAAACATCTACTTTGTGGATTTTTCCTATCGCAATGTTATTTTTAGAACATAACTCCCGTGATAAATGAGGGAAAATTAATATTTTTGCACATATTAATATCGAAATCAATGATAAAACATATGTATCCGTCAATAGCTGGGGAAGCGCTAATATCCCTGTGACCTCATACTGGACTTAGTGAGCATAAAAATGCATAGATTAATGAAAAAAACATGTACCAGTTAAAGTAAATATTCCAAAAAAATATATTTTATTAATTTTGTACATAAAAAAAATACTTTTGAACCACAAAGTTCCATGTGGACATTAAGATTGACATCAATTTGTCTTTGTGGTAAGTTTAAGAATGATATCAGTGAAGGAAATTATTCAGCTATCTGGGCATTAAACTCAAAAAGAACATGAATAAAAACATGCACACTCAAACAGTACTTTGTTTTTTTAAATATTCCAACCAGTACTAAATATTTTAACTACGGTAAATTCTAAACGTCTCAAAAGTCCTTTAGTTGAAGTCTACGTGGTTCTCTGTATAAGCTAAGCAAGTACAAAAAAGGCTATGAAAGGAGAAAATCTAATGCTAATCTGATTGACACAGTCACAGAGACCACACTGGCATATATCCAGAAGCAGTGATCTTTGAGATATTTCCCGACATTGGAAACCATTAGGAGTTTCATCCCACGTGGAGAAAGAAGGCTGGAATTGAGGAAGCATGATGAGAAGCAGAAGCCAGGAGAGTTACCAGGAAGTTCTCAAGCAAAACCTCTAATGTACGCAGTGTTGAAGGACAATACACTAGAAACAGTCCTTCTCAAGGCTTAGAAATACTGAAGAAGAATATATGGGAAAGACGCATTATATAACACCAAGGCTCTGAGGCTTTTGTCTTTGAGTTGGCCACAATAATCTCCTGGAAAAAAAAAGTGAGCATCACAATGGCAGACATCCAAAAAGCGGTCTCAAGAATGAATAGGACAGAGTAGTATGTGGACCAGTATTTTGTGTTTCTGTGTGTCTGTTTTTGCTGCTCTAAACTGCTGCCAATTTGGCCAGAACACACACACAAAGCACACAAACAAAGAACAGGAATGGCAGTAGTGGTTAACAAACAAAACATCTAAAATAATAATAATGATAATTTAAAAGTTTAATAGCTTTAAGCTCTGACACGCAGCTTCTGGTTCTGGAAAGAGAATTGCTTTATAAACAGCCTGCAGCAGAAAAGCTGCTGATGTAGTTAACCCAAGGTCACACAATCCTCATCATTAAGGTTTGTCATAAAGGAGCAGTTTCAGACAGTTACCAACTAACTATCTTCTCTACACAGTTGGTACCTATAATTGGTTTCAAAATTCTCAATTTTGTCTTCTACTGAAATGATTAGTTCTATGTCTTGTAGCTTTGTTTTTTTTTTTTTTTTGTTTGTTTGTTTGTTTGTTTAAAGTCATCATGGCAAACAGTTGCACAGACAAACATGTCCCTGTAAAGTATTTCTTGAATATTGGTCGTGGCTTTCCACGTGGGCCATAATTGCATGCATCTTGTAGCTCTCCGCTTTGTGTTAGACTGTTTTTGAAGGATCAGTTCACAGGCTGGACCGGGGGTCTCGTGTGATGTGTCTTGTCCTCGCCTATTACTGATGCAGAGAGTCTACTGTCTTTCACATAAGCATTATTTTTTTTTCCTGTCAGTGAACACTGACAGACTCTTTAATCTGCAGGGGCTAAAGGCTGTGAAGGCATCTGTCCATCTGCTTGGAGTAAAGTCTGAAGGTGCTGAACCTAGGATAGGATCAGCAGTGTTATGTGAGGAATTTCTTGGGTTTGTCCATGACTTCTATCTACCCCTGTGGTCACACTATTATACCAAAAGGTTATCTGATTGCAGGCTGCACATACATCACCCCGGCTCTGGTCTTGTTTTTCCAATCCATCTGATCCTAGAGGATCTGTCTCACTGCTGTTAGACTCCTGACTGATTTTCTTGGTGTCTCTTTCAGAACAGAACTGTAACTGCAATTTGAAGACATTAGAATATTTAAATATAAATGTGAACTTTTAGAAAACATTGATGTTAGAAATACCAAAAAAAAAAAAAAAAAATCAATTGTAATCAGTTGAAAATTGATATATATTGTTTAGATATGACTTTAGCAAACACACACACACATTTCTAAATATACATCTATATGTGTGTGTGTAATGATCTGGCTTGGCTGTTACTTAGAATGATGGAGTCTTTCTACCAAAGAAACTCTGGGTTTGTATTTCAGACTTCTTTGTGTTGATATACCCTTAAGCGAGAGACATTTATAAATGAGTTACAAGTCAATACTTTCAAAGCTAATTGAAATATGTTGTACAGACTAGAGGGGACTGCGGCTTAGGTGATGATGTTCTGTACGCAAAAATGTTATTTAAAAACACAGTTTTTACATCCACTGTATTTTACCAACAATCACAAAGGTTAATTATTTAATTCACTTTTCTTTTTTTTTTTTGCACTTGCTGAAAATATTCCTTTATAATATTTTAAAGTTAGTCATAAAATCTAATGTTGAAGAGCAAGATGTGCTAAGAATTACAGTTAAGTCAGCCTAAATCGCAGGTGTTACTTTCTGGCTAATTCTTTCATTCAATTTCAGCTCATAGTTTGCTAATATCATGGTTGTATCATTGATATAGTTACTTTTATCAAGACCCTTTTAAATATCTTTCAAAGGGGTCGGGAGCTGAAGGGTGTCAGGAGCCCAGAGGTGAAGGATCCAAAATGCAGGAGACGAGGATTCGTGACAGAAACTTAATTATTTAATAAATCAACCAGAACTTGACAAGAACCATGGAGCAACAAAAATAGTGACAAAGCAGAACAGCGCAGACAACCTGACAAGGAAGAACTGAAAACCAGACACTTCAATAGACTGACAGTAATTAACTGAAATGAAGACAGCTATAAATCATGACAAACCTGAAACTGACGTGACTGAGGGACATTTCAAAACAGAACATGACAAAAACACCATAACTCAACTGACAAAAACCAAACCAAAGTCCTCAATCCTCACACAGGTCTTTTTAATCCGCTTTTAATTTTACTTATTATCAGAATTAGATAATTATTTGTAAAAATAAAAGTTTTAAGTTTTAAGATAGCTTCAAATACAGAATTTAGTTAGACAAAATAATAAGATGAAATGCTAGTCTTTACTCTCAGGAATGAACTATAGCCTCTGTATCAATCCATTTAGTGGATAAAATACAAATGCCTTAAGTGCTAACTCTAATTTTAATCTTCTGTGTGAAACTATAAACACATCTGACTCAGCAATTTGCATTCGAGCAACCGTTTTCAATGAAAAATCACCGTAAATGCCCATAAACCTGTTTTCACAATTTAAAAAGCTCGCGTCTACATGTCACTATTGAATTTCTAAGACAGTTTTTAGGCTCTAACTAAAAATTGGGCATTCACTGAACTTTCAACTGTGTGAATACCAAACACCTGAACTTTGACCATGTAAGGGAGTCGGATTTGGTAGCGTTGAATGAGTTTGTCCTTTTGAAAACACAGAAGTGCCAACCGATAAAAAAGGATCACTCATTGATCCTTCACTGATCATGAAGGAGAAATTAATACTTCCAGTTTGTCCCCTGCATAAATTACATGACACCAAGTATTTTATATATTGAAATAGACCTGTGAAATTAAAAGCCTGGAGCAAGATTTGCTAGATTTGCTTCGACATTCTGACCAAGTTTTATCCAACTGTAAGTGGACGTAAGCCAGTAAACTGCAGAAAAAAAGGAAGGCGACCCTCCCTGCCGCTCCCTGCCTGAACGTGCAACACATGTCCGGTGTGTAAGTTGCTTAAATTAAAATTACATACCTTTAAAGATGCAGTCTTTTTTTCAGCTTAGCTAATGTGTGTGTTTTTCTTTTATCTGATTGCAAATGTTCCATGATTCTTTCACAGAATTTTTAAACAACCACTCAAACATTTGATCAAAACCTTGACAAATTATTCAGAAAAAAAAAAAATCACAAATACATCCGACCCATGACTTCCACAGAGTAACACCATCAAGCTATGATTGTACTTCTAAGAACTTGGATTAATTGCATAAGTTGCATCCTGTCTTAGCTCTTGTTTATAGTGTGCTTTAGCAGCTACCGCTGCTGCTCGGGCAGAAAGTCTGTCCACTGAGGTTTATAGCAACCAATGAGATTATTTTTGCTTGCATTGCAGCTCTGTCCCTGATAAATGTTTGTATAGCTAAACCCCCAATCTGTCTGCACGTCTTGGTTCATGTGTGGCCCCAACTCCCACCACTGGGGGTATTGGTCGAGGCCTTTCTCCCCTACTGCTAGTGTGGAACACATGCATGGCACAACCAGGGCCATAAGGGGAATGGCACACAGCTGGTTTGATTGGCTCTGGCCTTAATCACCCATGTCCCTGCCATCAGCGCTCAAAGAGCAGTCACAGACATGTGTAACTGTGCTCAAACAAGGGAACTGATTGGGGCCTTTTGCACTCATTTTCAATTTAATACTGAAATGCGCTCAGACAAATAAAAGGCCAGTTTTGCTTTGTGAGATGGGTGTGTTCAGTGCAGTATCACGGGGCCTCACTTGTTTTACAATGGAAAGGATCTGTTTTCAGTGAGCTGGATATTGGGTGTAATATGGTTTCTGGCAGTTTGTTGCCAACACGGTTGCTTCCACACAAACGCTATTAACCAAACATTGCTTATGCACTTTGAAACATGTGGGTCTTAAAAGTTGATATTTATGACCTTTCCTCACAGAAAGACGACTGTTAATCGGAACTATTTCAAATTGGTCTTTTGTTTAAAATACGCTATTAGACACCCCTTGTGTTGACCCCTTTTATCAACAAACAGCAGTAAATAAAAAAACTAAAAGCCAGGGCTATCTGTTTATCTATTAAAGTGCAGTTCATCCTTGTTTACTTGAGTGAAAAACCAAGTTTTTCCTGACTATAAAAATTAGTTCCTGGTAAAGTGATGGCAATATAAATTTGAATACACTTAATGATCTGCTCAGCCGACTATACAAAGAACTGCAGTGGTAAATTGGGTAACTTGCTGATAAGCCTAATAGCAAAGCAGCATCCAAGCATTTGAATGAGGGCATTAATGGTTGTTTAAAACGGGAATAATGAAGTGGTGACACTTAGGTTCTGTTGCCTCTTGCTCTTTACAGAAGTAAAAAGAGAAAAAAAAAAACCCCTACCTGCCTCTGAAGGACGTTGGTAGGGACATACTAGGTCACCGGGACTTTGTGACACTATAAATGTGAACCAGAATAGAAAGCCTTAGCCTGATTTTTTTTTTTTTTTCAATTTTAAAAGCAGCTAACACAAAGATAAACTCAATGAACACTCAAATGTACACTCCTAATCCTTCTGACATACATGTGGATGCGCACGCACAAATGGAAACAAGCACAAATGAAGAGCACACACACAGAGTGAATGTCCACACAAAGTAGATGAGCTCTATTCTGTGTCGAATCAAAAGCATCTGCAAAGCCAGCTCCCTCTCGGCCATAGAGGCGTGCATCAGCCGGCAGTAGCGCCTGTTTGGTGTCCCAGGGTGGCTTGCGGAACACTTGGCCTGCTCCCTTGCCATTCTGGATCAGAGAGGCCCACTGCTATCATCCAGGCGTTGGCAGAAGCGTGGTTAGGCTTAAAATGACAAATTGGTTAGAGGGAGTGAGTGAAAAGAGCAGGCAAAGAAATATACTTTGAACAGAGAAATGCATTCTGGTTTTTGACAAGCGTGGCACATTATATGGTCAAGTGTACAAGTCTGACTCCCACAATGCGAATTGATCCAGAATCCAGAGGCATTTATGTGAGACAAGTCGCTCAAACAATGGCAAAGTATTTATCTTAGAAAGTCACCCACAATATGACTGGATTAGAGAGCTTTTCAGCATGCAGTCTCTGTTCTCCTGACCTAAATTTGAATAAAACTGCCCCTCCTCTACAAAATATCTCTGCAACCCTCATTGTTGCATTCGATGATTGATGGTGTGTTTTTAAACATCGACATGGTTGTAATACGATCAAATGTCTGCATATGTAATAAAATCCTAATTCAGGGAATTCATTTGACGGTGACAAAAATAACAAGTGGGGAAAAAAAACAGTGCTTTCTTTGTTAATTTGGTTCTTATTAGCAACAAACTGATCCAATGACAAGATTTCAGCTCATTCTTTTTGACAAAATGATTGTTAGCAAATAGATTTTCCACAATGCTGCACACGAATAACACACAAATAATCTATTTAAATTCTTTTTAAAAAGAAATGATATTGTTCTCGAATATGAAGGCACACTTTGAAATAGAAGTTCAGTGAATGTGGGAAGAGGTATCTAAAGTGAATACAAAAATCATTACCCCTGCATTCAAGTAAAAGCCTTTCCTTGGAGATGCTACATTCACATATCAAACTAGAGTTAAGTTTCTTGTTTGACAAAGCCATTAATTGGGAGACTGTCTTGTTCCAGCAAACATGCACAAACTCGGAATCAATGTATTGAACAAAGAGCGTCTGTCTCCTATATGAAAGCTGGATTACGTATCCCCTTTTAACTTGTTAGTATTGGACTTTTTGTGGTGAACTTACTCAGACCGAAAAAATTACCAGTTGTCTACATGAATGTCAAGTGGAGTATTGATCGTCTCAAAAACTGTGTACACTTTTTCTGCATCAGAGTTACAGACCTACTCCGATGAAAATGGTGTTTTTGTTTTTTTTAGCATTTTGTTGTAGCATTTTTCATATGATGGAGGACAAAAATAAGGAAAATTAAGTTGCATTTCTGAGTATTGTTTTTTCAAATCATTGTGAATAAAGCGCAGACCAAAAAATGCAATTTGAAAAAGCTTGTAGTCGTTACGTAGAAAGTACCTTCACCTAGCCACAAGCTCCCTGCTTCGCTCCATTTCGATGCATCCACTTGTTATCGACTAGATCCATATGCATCTGTATTCTTTAACTGAGCTGGCATCTGGCTCAAAAGTATACGACTGGATAACTCCAACATTTTTAATCATTTTTTTACTTGCACCGGTAATGTTATATTGGGGGTATGAGGGGTTATAACAAAGTAAACGAAGGAATGACGGAAATTGAAAGCAGGGTCACTCCGCACCAACAATCACACCCACAAATCAAATTTCTGATGAATGTCAGCGGCTTCGTTAGAAAACGACAAAGGTTTTATTTCCTTTTACTTTAAAAATGGTTCAATCATAATTAAAAGACCACTGGGTGACTCTGTTACAATACCTATACAGATGATTTGAGTGTGACTTTAAAGAATAAATGTCCTTTATTTATATTTCTTTTGTCTTGAAAAGTTAACATTTACAAATGTATCCACTGAAATGTGTGCTGTAAAAAATACCATAACTGGCCAAATGTATGACTGCATTCAAAAATGTTTCAATGGAAACAAGGCAGAGCAAATCTAAAGACATCTGCAGTGGTGGCTAAAATATTTATAAGACAGACTAACCAAAGAGAAAAGGGAGTGTTGCAATATTATCAAAAATATGTTTCATGGGAATGTGCTTTTATCTGCATCAGTGAGTATCCAATCTGAACTTTTTTCGCTCTTGATCTCGAAGACTCCAGACATTTTGATATCACTGTTTTTGGCTTTTACAAGACTTATGCAGCTACTGAATGTTTGCTCTGCTAACTTTAATGATGCTTTTATCTGTCCTGACTTTAAAGCACACTTTTCTTGATGGAGACCCAAATTGTCAGCAAATTAAAGTTTGAGACAATTTTTTTTTTTAATTTAGAAAACATATATCAGGATGGCAATGGGGCTTTTACAAGTTTACATGATTACATCATTCTGTGTTCTTTAAAATGAGACAAAGCCTTAGAAAAGGTAAATATATCATATTTACCAGCAAGTTTCTTATTCTAAAGCAGTAACAGTTTGTGAAGTCGTGTTTCTTCATCTATTTTAAACAAAGTTCTATATTTCAACAAATTATTTTTGAAGTTTGGTAGCAGCAGCATTTCATAGGTAATAAAAACTGCATTTATCTTCCTTGAGATATCATAGATAACTACAAAAAATACAATTTGGAATAAAATCCTGCTCAAGATAATCTACAAAATTCTACAGTGAAAATAATGTATAGTACTAGAGGTTACTCAATATCATTGATAAAAAAAATACTGTAAAAAAGGGTGATGGTACATGTTCAATGTTTTGTATGTTCTTGAATTCTGTTTCCTTGTGCATTAACTGCTGTAAAACAGAAACGTTGAATCTGAACCTGTCCAGGAAACACAATGAGTTCAAATAATTAGATATTTCAGCATTAAGTTAGGAACCACATCCTTCCGGTCTTCTCCATTTGGATTGTTCCCTGATTCTGATTCAGTAAACAAGAGTTAATTTTAAACACAGTAGCTTTGAAGATTGTAATTACATTATTTTTCTGCAGGCTTGTTGGCCCCTTTGGTCAAATGGAAACTCATTTTTGCCTCTCGGACTCCTTCCCATGTAAATTAGGCCTCCTTTCTTGCCAAAACAGTCATGACATTGCGCTGGTGCAATACAAGGTCTGCGAACAAGCCATGTCAGAAGAGCAGACACAAAACACCAGATGTAACCCTCTTAAATTCCCTCTCTAAGCATCTCTGGAATCTGGTTTGAGGTTTCAGAGTATTTTACTTTTGTTGTTAAATTGCTTTGCAAATGAGGCCTACTCTGGCACAATTTCAAAGAGCTTGTGCTATATGTGCAGCTTCCTTCAGGCGGTAGTTTCTGAACTTTCATCATTCTGTATGCATATGCACAGCGTTGCACTAAGCTCACATGGAAGACTAGATAAACATGCCAAGCTGGGAGGAAGATGGAAGGCGGAATGCCTATGTCTTGTCAGCCTGTCTGTATGTTGATTTTGTGTTCTTCGGCTTGACTGACATGGTCTATCTAATAACATGGCAGGTAGACAGTATGAATGCCTCGTAGGAATCTACCCATTAAAATGATATTCAATCATTTTTTGATGGGATTTTTATTTTGCCTGAAACCACGCCTTATAATGATTCCGGGATCCAGTACAATTCACATTGAAATGTTGTGTTGCTTAAAGCCATATCAGAATAATTGTTTTGATATATTCTGTTTTTGCCTCAGCTGTGACAGTAATGAGAGGTGATTGTGACTGTAAAGATTGCTTGTCCTAGGTATGCTGACTAAATTCCAGCCATGGATCTCCTGGCTCATAATTACATGTTACATAGTCTGAGCATCATCACTTTGCAACACAAGTGTTGCGCAAATAACACGTCGCTTTGATCACATGTCTAAATAAGCCTTTAAATAATAATAATGCTTCAACTGAAATATTGCAACATGGCCCAAGGCTCGGAGAATGCTAATGAACAGCAGCAGGGTGCAGTTGGGGCTGAAATAGGAGATTAAAGTGTCTTCACACTAAAACTGATGTTATGTAAAATGGCTGTATTGTGACTTTTGTGATTAAAGACTAAAAAAAAAACATTATTATGTGGCAGATGACATACTCTGTACTCAAAGAAAAAGTAGAAAAAAAGGAAAAATCTTTTTTGATTTCTTTTATATCAATCCTGTTTCTGGTTGTTGGAGATATTTTGGATGTCAAGGATGATTGTTGCAATAGATGATTTTGGGCGAGAATACATCCCGTTCCTTAATTCCGTAAATTAGCCCACAATGGCGCATCAGCTGGTAGCTGCAGTTGCTGTGTGTTTGACAACCAGCTGGCAAACTGCTCTGCCTTCATTGTGGAAATCCATGTTCCCTGGATGCCAGAATTGAAATAACTTGGGCTTTCTTTGAGCTGCAAAGGAATAATGGCAAGAATAACAAGACTACTTTTGATGGAAATTGAAGTTGAGACTTACTGCAGAGGTTAACGGGGCTATGCTGGCTCAGAAATCAGATGTATGCTTGGTGAAAGTTAATGCACTTTGACAGAAAAGAAACAGATGATTTTAGTCTTCACCAATTAATGCTTGGTAATTGTTCAACATAAAAATGGGACAGACACTTTTTTAATGACTTAAATACATATTTCTAGACTTTTTTGTCCACCCATCCATCCACTCTTAACCTCTTGAAGCCATGACGTTACTGGAGTCTGTCCCGGCTACAGTTGGGTGTGTGTCCGCAACATGTTTCTGTTAATATATAACATATTTACTGGTTATTCACTGGAATTGAAACTTTTCAGATGATTTCAAATAAAAAAAAAATGGGACAGAACTTTGCAAGCACAGAAATTAAATGGGTATTCATTAACACCCTGTATTAGCTCACCCTTATCATTGCTTTCACAATATCCTAAATAACAAAAACCAACAACTTTTCCTTATCAGGTTCTAAAGTTGTGGAAATAAAACAGTGGATGAACAGCAAAACATTAAACTTGACACCAAGACATTTTTTCTAAACAATCACTAAGAAGCAGTTAGGTACAAAAGCCCCACATAATTCCGACATGCAGGTTTTTATGTGTGTAGTTCTTTCTGCCAAAGCATTTCCTTATTGAATTCTGGATTTTGAATTGTTTGTTGCTACACCACCCTTTACCACCACTTTTTTATCTATTATATTTCATTCGGCCATTCCATCCTTACTTTGCCAGTTTTCTTTGTTTTGTTTTCCTGGTGCATGACCCAGATTTGGCCAAACTGCTTCAGTTAACCAGATGGCCTGAGTATGATTCAAGTGTACTTTGGTTAAAAGCATGTGAGATCATCAACAATTTAGGGACTGTATTTTTTCCCCTTTGTGCAGTGCCAAAATATAAAATGAAACATAAAAAGCAGAAAGAAAATTCACAAAAACAAAAAAACAGATGCTATCATCAAAAATTGAAAAAAAAAAAACAATGTTCAGTGTTAACAGACCAAAAAGTAAGTTCATAGTACCATAGAAGATCTGATCATGATCAAATATTTATGTATCTGGCCATCTTTCTACAGGAGACATTGCACAGAGGAGATTGATTGACAATAGTAAACAGCCAATCAGGATGGAGACGACAGTTCACTGTGTTAAAAAAATTAGCGTGCAAAAATGCACTGAAAAAAAATCAACATTGATACCCGCAAAATATAAGCTGCAAAATAACAAGGGACCACTGTACTTCTTTTTACAGCAAATTGATGCATCTCATGCTATTTGCAGATGTTCTTGAACCTTTTGCCAAATTTCCCCACAGAAGATCTGTCATAATTTCAGTCTTTCACACGTGACATGAGGATAGAACATGACTGGAAACCCCCAATCCCAAAAATGTTTGTAGAGGTGGTCAGACTCCCTGATGATAATTAATGTTCATTTTATTAGCAACATGTGGACACTATTTATTCTAATAAAAGGCTAAAGGGTTGATTACATTTTACTGTCTTTTGGCCTAATTTCAGTGAAATTAATCATGGCACAGCGTCAGTTGTTCTGGTTCATTTTGTTCAGTGTTTACCTTAATCATAAAAGCCGTAACCACTAGATTGTTCATCAAATCTGGATGATTCAAACCGGCGAAATGAAGTCCTGCAGTGACTTTCTTTCTTTTTTAAAGAACATGCCTTTTACTCCGGTTACATTCTCCTCTTTCACCGCCTGTCAAGAACTATTCTCACACTGCAGAAAACCAGCAAGCGAGGGGAACTCCATGGAGAGAGATGGAGATAGAAGGCAAGAAAAAGAGAATATATTTGGTGCTATGTGCTTCAGATCAAAAACATGGCAGTCACATGATCAAAGGCATTTGATAATCCTTTAACTACATGGCTCCTTTAATCCTAGTCAGAGAACAGTATTTTATTGGTGGTAAGGGGGGGGGTACAACAGTGTTGGGGTGTCAAACAGTGCAGGAAAAGCACAAACTAGTTGGTAGAAAGGCACTTTACTAAGTGTAGCAGAGTACTTTAGAAGGGGATGACGATATAAAGCCTCCTTGTTTTTGGCTAAAATGAAGGCTGAACTGATTGGGCTGGAGACACAAACGTGCTACAAGTCTCTGTCCACTCAGCACTGAATAGGCCTCTTGTTTTCTCCTGTGTGTGGGAGTGCGTGTGCGTGGAGGGGGTTGGAGCTTCTTGGAGAAGTTGGTGCATTGAATGTGACTTGACTGCAACATGCTATATGATTATTACAATATAAGTAAAACAAATTAAAATACATTTTGGAGAAGAACGTCTCTCAGGGGAACTTCATTTCCTTATTTATATAAAGATGTTTCTTAGAATCATTATGGATGAAATGGAATGATGTAGTTCTCTTTTGTAAAGATCCATTAGGCAAAACAGAACATTGAGATAACTTCAATAAAACAAACCATAAAAAGTCAGTTATCTATTATTGTTCATTATTCATCATAGCATTGAACTTTCTTAACCTCTTCAAATTACAAAAAACACATTTGGCAGTGTGAAAATTTAAAAACATCAACAGTTGGTGAAATCCAAAGTTCACTCTTACAGGTCTTGTCAAAACTGTTTTTTATCTTTATTTTTTTTAATTTAACAGATGTAAAAAAAACATTCAGTTTCCATCTGTGTATCTGCATCACATGTTTTAATTGACAACCGAGTGTTCTGTGTTTATTATATAACTTGTGGTCATACAGCAAAATATCTTTCACAAAATAAATTCATATAAAACAACTACTACTACTAACAATATTATTATTATTATTAATAATAACTGATAATAATTGCTTTGTACATGCAAACGTTACATAGGTTCAGCATGTCAAATAGAGCTGCTGTGAAAGAAAAGTTGAGTTTTCTTTTCTTTTTAAGATTTTAAAAAAATAAAATAAGACGAACCTGTGATTACGTCTAGAGCTCAATAATGTCTGTAGGGTTGAGCAAGCAAGGAAATCAAAATATTACTTTTTTATGCATATAATCTTCAGCTGGCAATGAGTTTGAACAGCTTCAAACTAATTGAAACACCAAACTGATGCTCACTTTTTGAAAATTTCCAATATTAATAGTAATGTTGCTGGTTCAATTTGTATGTTTTTCCAAACGGTTTGCACTTTCAGAAAGCAGTTTTCTACAACGGAAAATAACTGTATGGTTGAGAATAAAATAATAATTTTGAGCTTGTGTGTTCACGTCCTACTTTAAGTCTTAATGTTAATTTTGAAGCATTAGTTTAATTTTGTTTTTGTGAGATAAAGCAAGAATAGAATATTCAAAAAAAAAAAAATTATCTATGATGGTAAAAGATCACAGGTACAGTTCCCATCCTGCACGCCTATGTGTTAAAGTGTCCTTGAGCAAGACACTAAACCCCACATTACTCCTGGTGGTTATAAGTTGGCATCACTGTCAGACAGCGAAGCCGCCTGTATTGTGTGTTTATGAGTAAATGGGACTGTGACTGTGGAGCGCTTTGGGCCTTCCAAGAAGGTCGAAAAGTGCTATTAGCATACTATTTACCATAACACTGGTAAAACAAAATTAATCATTTGAAATGCAAAGAACAATCAAAACCAGGTTAAAATGTCCTGATTTAAAAGGTGACAAAACAGTTAACAGTTACAGAGAAAAAAATAGAACAGCTGTAAATCAAAAAGTCAACATTTCATTATTTATGATATATATACAGAGGGTCACAAAACCAGAAACCCTCTTTGTGATCCTCACTAAAAGGGTACAGTAAGCTGGCATAAAAACACAATTACTTTCTAAACATCTCCTCCAGTGTAACTGTTTTTTTTTTCTTTAATCTTCACTTACTTCGACCAAAAAAATTGCGCAATATATAAGTCATGATTTTGCAGGGAGTGCTTGAAGCCAAGATCACCAAGGTTTCCTCCCCTGAGTGACAAACCACAAAAACATAAAAAAAAAAAAAGAAAATCATACCAAGTCAGTTTTGATGTATTACCAAAGGAAATTATTTTTATTTGTCAAAGTCGTTAACATATCATAGTTATTTTGCCTACTCAGCCTGTGGGGAAAACTTTGTCTTCCAATTCCATCCTTCCAGCAAGACCCACTTATTCATTTATATTTCAAGACAGGATATTTACGCTACAGTGGAAGCTTGGTTGCTTTTTCTCCTTCAGTTGCTTTGGCCAGTGGGGTGTTCTCCTTCTACGATGCAATGAAATATAGATGTTAAGAGTCTGGAGAGTTGAGTGTCTCATCTGTCCTGGTGGAACCATAAGGCAGCCATTAATAGTGTCACAGAGAATCAGACATACCACAGGCATATAATTGGATATGAGGACATAACTGAAAGTACCTGCCTTGAAATCAACAGGGCTTTTCTGGTATATTCCCAAAGAAGTTTGCAAAGTCCATCACTTCCCTGCTGGTTTTTCTTCACATCTACGTCATTTCTTACTTAGTTCAGTACAAGAAAAAACTCATCTTCCTTTCTTTTTTTTAAACTTTTTTTTAAGGTATACAATGGTGCTGGTAGTATGCAAATACTTGGGATCTTTGCATAATCACAAACAGCGGGACCATCTGTTCTTGGCTTGTTGACTTACCTTGTGTCTGTTTTTAAATGCTGTTGTCGGAGTGATATATCAGTGTATTAACAATGTGATAATCATTTAACATCAGAAACTGCAATCGGGCGCATGTCCAAAAGTCGGAACATATGTTCAGTGAAATCTTTCAACAAAGAAGGATTTATAATCCTGCTGGATAGAGAGAGAGAAGGCAACACTGGCAAGCAAAAACAAAATGCATCCGTACTCTCACATCAGAAAGAATAAGGAGACTCTGTCAAGATAAAGATTTAAAATTTGACTGTCAACAAAAGCCGGAGTCTAGGATTAGTGAGAAAGTGGGAGAGTTGCTTAACCCCTCTGAAATGTATTGCAAAAATGCTAATAGCAGGAGGCAGAAAATAAGCTCCTGCTTCTGTCACTGCCGATTTGCTTTTGGAAAAGTCCTCCACTGAAAACATGTCCCTGATAATGTGTTTTTCTTGTAGAACCCAAGCCAGACACCAGAGAAGTCTTTTAACTCGCCGCCTCCCATTTGTCCTCATAAGGTAAGTAGGTTGTTTGATTTCAGTCGAAGGAACATTAGAGGGAAAGATGGCAAACACTTTTTTGAACTTATCATATTTTTTTAGGTTGAGATTGTCTTTTTAAATCAGCTTTGCATAATACCAAGACCAATTTCTCCAATGTGCATATGCGCTATTTAGAATCTTTGTCATATTAAAATGATTTAGCAATAAATAAATAAATAAATAAATGAAATCAAATACTTTGATTATCAGTCATTTAAAATAAATATTTTTTTAAATAAAGTCATGTTCACTTGCTCTTCTCACCATTGTGTTAATCACTGAAGAGTAATTTAGCACGAGGCGAGAAGGGCAGATTAATACAATGTTAAATAGTCCTTAACACGCACAGTCAAAGTCATGATCAAGACATCTCGGCACACTGTCTGAAGCAACCCTCCTGTTCAACCCTTACTCCCAGTGCACGCATCTTGCAAACGTGATAATGTGCTATGCAGTGAAATTCACACAATTTCATCTCACTTAGCACCAAACGTGTCAAAAAATGCCTGCATTTCTAGATAAATGGTTATGGTGGAAAGTGGCTTATTGCAAAAGTGGACCTAGGTTAAAAGAGCCCAATGGATGGAAGCTGTCTAACAGCCTGTCATCAACTGTTCAAAGCCTAACACTGCTCTACATCCCTAATGCACACTGAGCTTACTAAAACGACTTTGGATGCATTCTTGTCGGCAGGCGCTTGTGGGACAGAAAATAACACAGCATTATGCCCCCCTTCTCCTGGTCTGTCAGTGAAAAATCACAGGAAGGGCAAAGGAGTTCTGTTTGGTTCACCTCAGTCTAAAGTAACACAGTGTGTCTTTCACTTGAACTTTGAGCTTGGTGTGTTTCCAAAAGTACCATATAGAGCCACTTTTCAGACTTTTATTTGGTCCAAAACTTAAAAAATATTTTTGAAGAAACAAACTAATTTTAAAGATAAATTAAAGTAGTCTGAGCAGTCTCTATCAGACAAATTTAAGATGAGTATGTTCTTATATAAGATTAACAAAGGAGAAACAAGAGAATTCACCACTTTTGTGTTTTTAAAGCCCCCTTGTAAAGCTCTCCATGGCCTTACTCAATCTTTTTTTAAAGGAGCTTTTGATTTCCCAGCACACTGGTGAAGTACGACAAACAGCTGACTGAGATACAAAAGTTTTGGTAATCAGGCTAATTTCAAGAGTTTAAAACCTGTTATTGAAACTGTAATTTGCTTATTTATAGACCATATATATTTCCAGCCTAAAAGGAAAACTTGTTATTTATTTATTTGTAATAATAGGTTTTTCTTTTGTCAATTACATTGTTGTAGTTTTTGTTTTGTACCTTTAGCCCATTTAACTTTTGTGATTTTAACTTTTCTGCTGTATTTCTTCTTTAATGTTTGAAGCACTTTGGTCTAGTTCTTTTTACCGCAATAATAATACATATCCACAGGCCTACAAAAAATAAAATAAAATAAAATAACACTTCCAAACATTACCTAGTGTGTACCTTGTAAAACACAGGGTCTCAAACAAACAAACAAAGTAGCATTTTCCACTTGTGGCATGAACAAATCTGATCTCTTTACATTTGTCTGACATCGGATCACAAACTACAGTGTGACATGAAGTATGTACAGTAACTTTGTCAGACATTTCTTATCATGAATCAATCTTCCTCTGACTTGTTCTCTTTGGGTTTTTACCGAGCCAATCAAAGCTGATGTAATGGGGGGAACACCACGGGTTTGCTGTTGGTCTTACTCACGTTTTAGATGTTAGCAGTGGAACGTAATCTCCCTTTAGTCAGCTCACATTAGTCTCCATGATCTGCACCAACCTAATATGTGTGGTGAATGGTAGTGGGCCAGCTGGGGTAATTCAGTATGTCAGTCCGCTCAGGAGGCCAGTAAAATGAGTAAATGGCTGAATATGATTTATATGTAAAGAGTATTCTGATTATCACGGCTCTCAGAATAGAATATCCTCTGTCTTTTTAAACTCCTCTTCATCTGCATTGTGTGCATCCCCTAGATAGATAGTGGAATGAACAGAGGGCTTTTAAACTGGCTACTATGTGATTATATTAAGAGTGTGAGAGTGAAAGAGCGAGGAAAGAGGGAGGGGGAGGAGATCTGGTGCCCAAGCACTAAGTATATATAATTGCTTCTTGACACATTGGCCAAATTCTGCAGTGCCAGGATCTGAGTGAAAATGATTAACGGCTGTCCATGTGGGTGGGCACTGCAGGTCGTTCTAGGCCTTTGGTTTCCATAGCGATCCAAGTCTAAAGGCTATGCATCGCATAGTGAATACCCCCAAGGTCTACCTATTGTTAAACTACAATTATAACTCATTTCAAAAGCATTGTCCGTCCACCGCAAATTGTCATATTCATCTGACTCGTGATTTTCCTCCACTTCTTTTCATTTCATCCAAGCTCCTCTTTTGCTGTGGTTAAACGATACAGAGTGGAAAAATGATGAGCGGGATCACCTCACAACATCCACATAGTGCAGCTTTGAGGTTAAAGTCCCACTCCAATCATTTTTGATATATTTTCAGAGTGTTCCCAGTAGTCATTTAATTATTATTATGCAGTTTTTAGGCAAAGAAAAAAAAAGTTTTTGCAGAGCAGCAGTATATCAATAGAAATTTGCAATATTTGTGAAAATGCCTCAAATAAGCCTGCTCTGATTTCCCATCATCCCTTTATTTACACTTTCTCCCATTAGCCTATTGCCCCTCACCATTCCAATATAACATTGTGGATGAAACAAAAATGGCAAACAATATTGGAGCTATCCAACCGTACAGATTTGAGTCAAATGCCAGCTGGGATGAGGGGTTTGTTTGTAAGTGGATTCATCAGAATGGAGCGGAGTAGGGAGCTTGCAGCCCGCTGACTGTAGCGCCTGTCACTGCTGCAGACTTTTCTAAACTGCATTTTTTTTGTGCATTTTAAAATGCAATTTCAGCTTAATGTTCTTTGTATATGTCCTCCATCATGAGAAAGTTGCCACAAGAACATGTTAAAAACACCAAAAACACGATTTTCATTGGAGTTTGCAAGATAGAATATTATAGAGGGAGACTGAGAAGTTGAAAATCATGCAAAATTTGTGCAAGGTTTTTAGCATAGAATAGAAGGTTTGAGGAAAGCAGTAATTACATGTGTAAATCTTGCACACATTTTTCCTTTTTTAATCTTAGCTTATAGCAGTAGGCAGTTGGTGAGCATTGTTTTTTTCTGTTCATTTGTTTCATAATAGTTTTGCAGTAATTTAGAAAGAAGCTGCTTATATGTTTTGCTCAAAAAGACTGGAATGCATGGCTTGACTTGAAGCTATTTAAGCATAACATGATAAAAAAACAAAAACTATTTTTATGTTTGTATCTGGGTAAACTGTACATTGGTAAAAGGTGACAGATGGCTGGGATGAAGAGTGGGGGGAGGGGGTGGGGATCAAGCTCTGCTGACAATATGGGTCTTACTAAGCATCTTATCGAAGCCTGCTCTTATATACCTAACCCTAAACTGCACATCTTACAGACATAGTTTACACAGAACCATATAATCAAACATTTGGGGATCAGCATGCTCAACAAACATGTTACTTTGTAAAGTAAGGTGGTCACAGACAAAACGCTTATCAGATCCTGTGAGCCTCATGAACCTTAAGCCAAGACAAGACCTACATCTAAATGATGAATCATCCTGTGTAATTAAAGAGAATCCCTCCGGCATCCAAACAGGAGGTTTGTCATGCAGCAATTAGGTTTACTTCTGAGCATCCAGCGGAGTTTAGTGAGGCATACTCCTAGACAAGACAATCCACATTCCTGTCCCTTCATGTGCACGTGCACTGACATACAATTGAACCCTTGTCTCTTTCACGAACACACTCAAACACACAGCTCGTTTGAGGTAAATGTGATCGCAAAAGACAAGCAGCAACAACCCACGGCTCTATCTAAGCCTGGGGTAACGTTGGTGGCTATCATCAAACAAATAATGCTTTTTGACTGAAAAAAGACAATCCAAAAGGTCATTTGTGACCTCTGGGACCAGTGCTCCACAGCATCTGTCACTAGCAAACACTGCATGTCTTTGTCAAATGGGAAAAGGTATGGGGTGCAGTCAGCCTGCCACATAATGACGGCACGAGGAGCTATATATACCTAACATCAGTGTCACTGCGGCCTCACCAGGGCTCTAAGAGAACACGCTGTTTGCGCTGTATATCCAACATGTCAAATCTATTACAAGCTCAGATGGTTAATAGGTGAAAGGATATGTGTAACTTTATGGATACACTTTGCTGTTAAACAGTTTTTAAAGTCACATATGGAAAGTTTTGTGCATAAATTGGGCTAAATTCACATCTATATTCAAGCTGCAATAATTCCAATAAAAATCCACAAATACACTTTGACGTGGCAAATGGACTGCACTTATGCGTTGCTCCCATTGCTTTAACAGCTCCAAAAAGCTTTACACTTGTGTAGCCTCATTCACCCACTCAAACACAAGCACTCACATAACACTGGCAACAGGTCTGGCATGCAAGCATCAGCAGAAACTTTAGGTTAAGTACCTTCTCTATGAGAAACATATAGAAAAAAACAACGCATTAGAAAGAGAACAATTTCATCTTTCAACTCTAGGGAATACTATCAATTTGATTTTGTTGTTGTTCTTTGGGAATACATCTGTGTGGAAAAATCACTTTTAGAAACATTTTTCATTGTGAAAGGTTAGGTTTTGCAAAAGAAAGCTGGTTTTGTTTAAGCTTTCACAGTTTGGCACACGTTTTTCTTTCACCTATCTGTAGAAACACTAGTTTCTTTGGTTGCAAAATAGTTTGAAAAATAGATTAGATCTATTACCACCTGCAAACATGTACGTGCTTTAAGTCATCATACAAAGAAATGTGACAACTAAGTTTTTGAACAAAAGAAATTTGCTTTTTGGTTGTGATCCCCCTTGATGAATGTCAGTTAACTAACATCTCTGTAATATGTTGTTCTTCCATTTTATAAACTATATTTTAAATCATTTTAAGTTTTAAAACTATAATTTTCACAGGATGTGAAGCCCCAACATTTGAGGTTATCTCTCTTGTCACCCCGTTTCCACAACAATGCTTTATGGGATTTAAAATGTGAGAGAAATTGACGAAATAATTTGTATTGCATGTTGTCCTCTAACCAGCGTGCAGTGCTCATATATCTTTGCATCAAACCACACCTCCATGTGGAACAAATCAATAAAATTCCATTCCTAACCAAATTCCTCTTTTTGAATGGTGAAATCCAATCTTCATGGACATGCTAACAAATTGGATACCCAGCCATCAGGGCTGCAGCAAAGAGACAACATGCCCCCCCCCCCCCCCCCCCCCCCCCAAAAAAAAAAAAAAAAAAAAAACAAAAGAAAAAAAACAACAGGATGCACACAGTGTGAGAAGAAAACGCCTATCTCTCAAATTCCATTTCTGAATTCTCTTAAAGAGTAAATGAAGCAGTCACACACTATATTTCCCATATCTCCTGAACAATAGACAAACTCACTCTCTTTTTGCCTGTCCTTCCCTCACACTTAATACAGCATATCTTGTCCCAGGATTCTGTTAAACCAATCAAGGATTTGAGAGCCTCACTTTCAATCAATTACCACCCAAATCAGAGCAGAGGCCTTTGATATAGAATCATTTGTCAAATCAGTACAGATGGCTGGGGGCTGGTACCCTCCGTGCCAAAGGCCACATCCATGTGGAAATCTCTGCTGTGGGTGGGCTCTCTTGATACTCCCAAACCAATTAATGGGAAGCAATTGTGTGCCCAAGGACTGAGTCCAGCCTCCTGGACTGCTGATATACAAGCATCGTACTCGTTCCAGAGGATAACACCAAATTTGAGGTCTACCAGACTTTATTTTTTAAAGTAGGAGGACATGAGTAGGAAATAAAACAGTTATTTTTATTTAAATAGGACTTTTTGAAAAGCATCCAAGTTATATATCTACAAGGAAAAAACTTATATTCTCAAAGCAAATATTATATCAGAGGTTCTCCTTATGGCATGAAACCATAACATTACTCCAAAATAATCCTTTCTGATAAAAAACTAGTTTGTTAGACTACAAAAAAACATATATTTTCATGTAAATTTTGTGTTTTTTCTCTTATTTTCCATAAAAAATAATTGTATCTGCAAACATTTGTGATACTTGCTAAACATACAGCAAAACTATTTTCATTTATAAAAAGTGGCAAGTAAACAGTGCTATCATAGTCCATTGCAGGAGAAAATGTGTACACAAACAATAGACAAAGAATAAGCTTACATCAACAAAAATGGATTCAAGATATCATTTTGGGAACTTGTGGTTTAAATTTTCTCCTTTTATATTTAAATAAATAATCTTTTCAGGAGTTCGTAGTTGGCTTGTTTTCTTTGTTTTACCTTTAACATAAAACTCATAAATAGCTTGTTGACAGAGGCCCTTCCCGACCAGATTATAGTTTTTTTCACTGTTTTCCTAAAAGTATGTACATATGAGTCAATGATGTAATTTGAACAATCTTTTGAAATGCAACACTCAGGCTCTACTATGATTTTGGCCCAGTTTTTAGGAGCATTTTGCTTAAACTTATAGATGTTTTTAAAGCTTCTAGATTATTCATTATATTTAATAAAGCATTTTGTGAACAGTAAGGAACTAAATTATTTTTGATCCAAAAATATATATTTTTAAAGAATGTAAAAAAATGTATTTTTCTAAATGTTTCTGCCTATGTGGAATAAAATAAAATGAAATAAAATAAATTAAAAAAAAATGAAAATCCTTTATAATTTGGTGTTAATGCATTTTTTAAATCAAAGTTTTAGGTTAATTCAGCATTTATTTGGGTCTTTCATTTCAATCTCTCTTGCCAAATTAGAAGTTAATGAAGATTTAATGAAGGAAATTAAGAATTTAAACGTTGCTGAAAACAACTAGGTCCCTGAATCTCCAGGATTTTAATTTTATTCAAACTTATAACACATCACATTAGGAGCCTGACATGTTCTCTGCATTTTCTCTTGATATCATCATTCAACTGTCTGCGGACAGCTTACCGTGGAACAGGTACCTCTGTGACTAGTAGCACAGTGACTTTTAACAAAACCTAATTAAAAATGGTTACAATAGTGAGGATGAATGCAGTGAAACAGTGGTATTATAGTACATTAGTTGATCAACTTTGCTCCATTGTTCTTCATTACTTCTGTGAACAGGTGGGCACCAACATGTGCAATCACCACATTCACTCCTAAGTAATGCATCCCCATGTGCTCTTAGAATATGCTTACAAAAATAATGTGTCAGCCTACTGATGTGGCTCCTACACCCTAAAGAGCATTGTCTGATCTTGCCCTGATGAGTCTTTCCCTCTCGTTGTTGAGAACCCATGGCTTCCTGTATGACAGTCACTAGACTAAACCCATCCAGTTCTGATGCTCTTTCTTAAAGGTGATCAAATCAAACACTCTGCAGCATGTTGCCAGAGAAAATGCCATCATGTAGCAATACGTGGAAGTTGAATGTCATCTGAGGTGGAAGTAAGTTCTCCTTTTATCTCTGCCATGAGTGAAGTATACACATGAGTAATGTAGACATCTGTGCAGAAGCTCCACATGAAAGATCAACTTCTGATAGAGAAAAAATGTCACAGATGCTTTGAACTGAAAAAGTAGCTTTTTTTTTCTTGAATGGATGCTACCAGTTGCTTAAGAAAGCACTTGTCATTTTGAATGTGTTTTTATGATCCCATAAATTCTTACGGAAAACATCATTCCTTTTTTTCCCCTTTTTGCAATCAATTGCCATCTTAAAAATACTAATCATTGGCACAAACATTTTTTGTACCACTATTTGCTAAAAAGATGGACAACTTTGTAGGTAATGTATAATCTTTGAGCCATCACATACATTTCTTACTGACAGCAACTTAAAATCACTTCTAACTGCTAGTTTCAACCAGATTGAAGCCCCCTTACCTTGACCAAGCCTTACTAAGAATCAGTTGCCAACGGAATGAGTCATAACAGCTGTCACTAGTGGTACAGACTGAATTGTGTTCATGTTGACAGTAATTGGAACATATACATAAAATTACCCCTCTTTCAGGTGTAATCAATAGTATTGACAGACAGTTTCCAGTAATGACAGAGCTACTCAACAATAGATCCACACTTATTTATTTAGTATGAAGGTCTTTTTGTAAACTTCCAAATTCACGTTGCTGGATAAATAAACTCTTTTAAAACTTTACTCATGATTTATCAGATGACCTAGAAAGATTATGGGGACTAAAGGCAGATCAGAAATAGTGATTTCTGGCAGTCTGACTTGTCATTACTGTGAACTTTTGAAATATTGTGCTTAAGTTATAGATTAAATATTAATCATAAAAAGATACATGGTACATAAGTGAAATTTGTATTGTATTTTATTCATAATTTGTATTCAGTGCCTTTATAATCTTGTCTGATTTTTTTTCTTATGCTATACAAAAAAACAGTTGAGTAAAACCCGTGTTGGAGTCTTCAGTTAAAGTTGCAGTTGTTGGTTCACTTCACTTAGGATGTGCTTCAACATGAACACAGGCAATCTGGCAGCGAGAACAAATAAAGCCCAAATTAAAACTAAACAAAAGGTATCCCAGAGTTTTGCAGACTAATGATACGCAAAGCTGCATCTTAGACGGAAGCAGGATTTTCGGGAGCATGCTGTTTTCACAGCTAGCCTGGTGGGTGTGTAGTCTACTCTCAGGTTTCTGCAAGTGCAGCCAGCATATCAGCAACACTTTCCTCGCAGGTGAGAATCAACCTACATCTCTAATTCATGTTAATATGTCAAGTGTTTTATGATGTGAGAAGATTCTTTTGAGTTAAATGCAAAAGCAGCAAAGTTCAAAACAAATTAAAACAGATTTTTTTATTTTTTTATTTTGTCAGCTATTAAAAATATTTAAATAAATAGCACCTAAAATTCAATTGTAAATCTTCACAAGGAAAACAAGAACACATTTGAATAGCAGACAATGTTAGCATGTGAGCTCTTCAGACAAGCTTAAGCTTCATTGGTCGGAATATTTTTCTCACTCTATACTTTTGCATATTTGACACTGGCATAGTCTTCAGAGATGCAAGTCATACTCTGTGAATTTGACTCTGCATGCTAAAAAGGCAAAAATACAAGAAGGAAATTAAAAAACCGAACACATGACCTTATTATTCTGAGTATGTACAATGCTAAAGCAATATTGCCTTTATTAGTCATAATTACCACCTGCTGTACTTGTGAGTGGGAGGAATATCAATTTGCAAAGAGGGCCTCTGACTAAATGTTAAGGAGTCACCTTCTCATGTGAGACACATCCCCACTGTTTTGAGTGGGCAGATATGGCTCTGTTTTACCACTTATAGATTTTCAATAGAAGAGTACACAGCAGGCTTCTCTGTAATAATGCATTTACAAATTTAGAGTAGCACCAAGCGCTCTCAGAACATATGCTGACGGTCTTGGATGTGGCCAGAGACACAGCAAGAGTCTTGGAAATGAACATCACATGCAACTGGCTTCCTGGAGCATACATTTGCTTTGCACAAAGATATTAATATGACAGATGTCAGCAGTGGAAGAGGGGAAAAGCATGCTCTAAAAGTGAGTAGAAGTTTGTTTTGGTGATGCATTGCAGCAAGTACCGTGTAGCATCACTAAAATATGTCTATGTGACATCATTAGGCCATTTTGCCCTCTGTCTACAGCTTAAGCTTCAAAGACATTTTACAATGATGTCTTTTTAAATTGATAAAATATGCCTCAATCTCTTGACAACTGATGCTCAACACAATGCACAGACCTGTGATTATAGACCATATTCATAGGATACAGTTACTACTTGTGGAGTTTGGTCACTCTTGACTGTAATCAAACTATTGGAGATAACCCAGCTGTACATTTTCAAGGGAAAAAAAAATATTCAGGCACTTTTTACAGACTAAAGTCATTACATTCACTGCATTACATTGGGATATGGCTATAGACAGTGTTGGGGTAACGAATTACTATAATTTAATTATTTTTGTTAGTATTGAAGTAAGTAACGAATGACAGTTCAAATTTTGATAATTAATTACAGCTCCTGGACTATAGAAACCCTTGTTACTTTGTTACTTAGGTTTTGTGGGCTCTGACATTTTCTCTCGGTTCGATGAAACCGAGATGAAACTCATTGTAATGGAGTGCAACAAAGTTGTACATGGAGACATTTAAAAGTTCTCTGTGTTTAAAAAAAACTGGCTTGCTTGTAGATTTGATAGAGATGAATATTACGTAACAGTATTTTCCACATCTGACTTTGAGCAGAAGCATAGCATATGTTGTAACAGTAACTTATTTTTGTGTCATTTTTCACACTGTTGTCTGAATTCAAATGGAGCCACGTTATGTCTTCAACCATGTCCATACCATGCACAAGGTTATTGCTTTAAAAATAAAGTTTTTTTTAATAGTTTTTTTTGTTTGTTTTTATTTGTTTCCCGTTATTTAACCAGATAAGTCATATTAAGATTAAAAATCTCTTTTTCAAAGGAGCCCTGTTAAATGAAACACAAGGGAATCTTGTTTGTGCAAAGCTGTTTTTCCAGTGAGAATTTGTAAATGACTCGAAAAAAAATAAAGTAAAGTTACGCGTAGTGAAATAATTTTTTAAATAGGTAATGAGTAAAGTAATTTAATTACAATTTGAATCCAGTAGTAAGAAAAGTAATCAATTACTTTTTAGAAGTAACTTACCTACAGTAACACTGGCTATAAAATATTGATCAGAAAATTGATGCACACTTGGAGCTCTTGCAGCAGGGCAGTAGTGGCTCAGAGTTTAACAAAATGAATCTCTAGATGCAGGGTCACTTGTTCCTGTTTTTTAATTCCCATTATTTGTCACACATCTAGATGTGCATAGTTTGTTATCTGCATTTGAAGCAATCCTTGGGGGACAGCAACCACTCTAATCTAACGTGTCAAGCAGGCAGGCACTGGCTTACCTTTTTCACTGTCGTTGATACAAACCAACTATAGATTTGAACAGACGATTTTCTGGTCTCAGTGCAGACACTTCACTACTTGGCCACTAAGCTTAGTGGGACAAATTCTGTGCAGTTCCACATCCATTACTCTACTGTGTTCTCCAGAGTGGTCCATTTGAGCAATGGCCAAATGTAAACCTGAGGTTGTATTGACAGCCATTTAATTCATGTAGACTAAATCCAAAATACCTGTCCCATAAGAAGAAGTTATTTAATTATTTTGATACTTACACCAGAACAATGTCAATAATTTAAACAGTCAGGAGAATCATATTAATTTTATATATTATTCAATTTCATGAAGTTACAATAAGTTAATTTGATTTATTTACTTAAGTTTGAAGGCTTGTTTTTTTTTTTTTTCTTTTCACCACTAATTATGCAATATTGTTGAAGTCACTCCAAAGCATTTTAATTATGGTTGCATTTTGTACCTTGACCAGTCCATTCAAAATATGCTTTTATATTGTTCTATACGACTAGTGAAAAAACAAGAACAAGAACTATTCCACAAAGGTATTTTTTTTTTATTGCTAGCTCTTTGTAACAAACACAAAATATGATTTGTGCTTTTTTACACAAGGAAAAATCTACAAAGCAAACTGAAAGAGGTGATTTTTCTTTTTAAATCTGACTTGAAATGAATCACTTTTGTTTAGTAAATAACTGAAACATTATATATAAATATAGCACATTACTTCATGAATTTGTAGTGTGAATAAATTCATTTTTTCTTCCTCCCACTCCATTTTTGAGCTGTTGTTTTAAAAATATCTCGACTAAGACATAACATCTATATACATTTGTGTGTGTATGTATAGATCTATAGATGAGTGTACATATTTGTGCTATACGTAGTTCTATTGTGTTTTTTGTGTGTTCATTATGCTATATGCATGCTCAAAAAAAAAAAATCAAATTTTTATCTTAATCATGATTTGATTGATTTAAAAAAAAAAAAAAAGTAAAATGACCAGCATGTAAATCACAGATTGGGAAAACGTCAGTAATTAACCTTGTCACTTTGCACGCTACTTATTATTTGGTGTATTAATAGTTGTACAACCTGATTCAAGTTTTATTTCCGTTGAAAAACAATGATCCTGCACTGGAGGAGACTTTAACATGCAAATGTTTGCTCTTTTCTTTATTGTTTCAAAATGGTAAAAGTAAGTAGCTTGTATCCTCCAGAAAACGCACTGTGGTGATGTGATGCAATGTGGTGGCTATGTGCTTAAAAATCGAAAAAAAAGTGAAAGGAAAAAGTGAAAGGAGAGTATGATACTGTGCTGCTTGCTGGTCTGCAAATTTAAATCTAACTTTTTTCCACTTTTTTGGTGTAGATTTAAGTAGGAAGTAAAATAAAGTGATGAACGAAGCTGATTCCCTTATCTCAGTGTTAGATTGGATCTTGGAAAGACTTGATTTGATTTCAGTTTGCTGAATTTGATTTAGGTTGAGCCCCAGCAAACTAAGTTCTAAATAAGACCTGTCAACATCTCAGCAGAGGGAGAGCTGTTACCCTCTGAGTCATTAATAAAGTATTTTCAGTTCCCGTTGTCGAGTTCTCATTGCATTATAACCAAGCCACATCCATTTGGATTGTTAATGTTTCACAAGCTTCTTTGTGAAATCTTCGTGCCCGTGGTAACGCGCGAAGAATGACAGGGAATACATTCTGAAACCCAGATGACATCTGCTGAGTGACACTGCAGCTAACGACTGTGTGTTTAAATTTAATAAAGGAGCAACTCCCTCTTTGCAAGGGATCAGCTCTATAAATGTTTTGGGAATCATTAATCAGTATCATCAGTGTGCTCTGTGTTTGTCAGTGAATGACAGCAAGTCTGGTTTCGTGCTTCCAACATGAGCTTGTGATTCAGGATGTCACTGCACATCACAATCTTTGTACAATGCCTCTGTCAGTCTCAATGAAGGAAACTGTCAGATGTTTCAGTTGGAGACAGATCAAACAGAGGAATAATAATTCAAATTACTGCAGAACGTTGATAATGAAGCTCTGACACAACGGCGGAGCTTCCTGTTTTCCATCTCCAAGTATCCTCTAGTATCCTCAAGATAGTCCGCTTTGTGACCAGTTAATGTGTAACTTCCTGTTTTTCAGATTTCTCCAAAAAGGGAACCAAAGCTGGATTAGGAATTGTTTTATACCAAGCAGTTAAAGAAAAAAAATACTTAAGAAGTCAAACAAAAAATATTTATATATGGAAATATCAAACTTTGAATATATTTTTGTGATTTAATTAGGGGAAAAAAATCAAAGTAAAAGAGATATATCATCATATACATAATAAACATACACAAATATACACATGTAAAATATGGCATTAAAATTACTATAAATCAAAAGTAGATATATTTGTACTTATCAGATCATCAGATATCACTTGACTGAATCCATCAAAGTTTGTCAAATGTTTTAATTATTTGCTTGAAAAGGAGGGGCAGGTTGAATCAAATTTAATTAAATTGTAAGTAAACCTAAATCAATTTGAGAAAATTAAAGTTATTTACTTATTTGTTTTATTTATTTATTTTTTTACAAACACCAACTTTAAGTTTTGGGTAAAATGGTATTTTAGGGAAATGTTGTGTTCAAGAAGGACTTTTATATTTCTTTCTTAGCTAAGGATAATGGGATAATGTACACGAAATTGAGCAGAAATTATATCAAAACATATTTAAAAACATTAAATAATGATTATAGGTTGATATTTGTTTACATTTTGCTAACAGTCATTTGTGACCAGTAGCATCTTCATTTTGTGTGTACATCACATGTGTCTCACACTTAAACGCATCTTTTTCTCATGCAGGACTGAGATTTTTAACTCGAATGTCTGCGTTCCAAAATGAATGACATGCAAAAAAAGACCCAACCTAGAAGGGTTTGGTGCATACGCATAAGCACTTGCATCAAGGATTTGTGCCACCACTGCATCACAGTACTGGTGCCAAAAGATACCTGGCACATTTTACAGACCCTCTTTGAAAACCTTCGGTGTTTGAAATCCTCAAAATAAAAAGAGGGATGTGCTCTTAACCTGACTTATTGAATGTCTGCAAAAGCGACAACAAATTGCTTTTTTGACACTTATTTTATTCAATTTCTATTTTTTGTAGTTGTTTTTTAAATCAAGTTATTTATCCATTCCATGTTGTGTCTTTGAAGATAAGACATTGGCTCAATTTTTCACATCCGGTCTGACAGTGTTTTATCTCACAAGGAAAAAGTGCAACCGCTATGGCAGAGGTGTGTTGCATTTTACCTAGAGCAACACGGAACAGACTGACAAAGTATTGTGTGCAAAACCATATCACCATAACAGGATAATAGCAAATTCTGCCAATGTAGAAACTGGCAGCAAGCAACACAAATATGGTAATGTTTTTTATTTTCTTTTTCTTTCAGCAAACCTGTGTTGCTATAGCAGATTAAATTTTCTTCGTATTGTAACAGTAATTTGGTGTTAGTAAGCATGAAGCAAAAAAGTGAAAGGCTGCATGCTGAGACATTAGCTGAGGTGAGCACATCAGGGATTTAACACACAAGTGTTGGCGGAGGGCAATGTGTTTATCTCTGCAATGCAATGCAATGGATGTTTGATAATATTAGAAATAAATGAAAGTTCCCAAGTGAACATCAAGTGCCCTGTGTCTGTCAGGGTTCGGCACATTTATATTCTTATATAATATATTTTTTGAGTAGAACTTGCGTTTTTTGCATAGTTTGGAAAGGTGACGCAACTTATACTCAGGTAAAACTTGTATGAGGTTAAAAAAATAATAAAATAAGCTCCTGTGCTTGTTGTTTTTCCACTAACAACCGCTAGAGGACGCTGTGTGTGTGTGAATGAGTATTTGCTTCTGACAGCAATGCAGAAGAAGAAGCGTCAGCCTTGGCGGAGTTGTTCAAATGTGACACAGGTAATGAAGAATACAATGGATTCAGTGATACAAATTGATAAAGTTTAGTTGACTTGTTACCATGTAATTCATGCTTTGGATGTTGGAATAATTGTTCATATGTTGCGCTAATATACTAGACACTTACTCAATTCCTGCTATGTTTTATGAAGCTTAATATAGTTACGGTAGTGACGTGTCCATACATTCAATCTATGTTATCTATTCTTCCTTTCAAAATAAAATGTCTGGTCTGGATCCGTTATTTTGCTAAACAAATTTCTCGCAAAATTGCGGCTTAATTGCGACTTATACTCTGGAGTGCCTAAAAGTTTGAAAAATGCAGTAAGTAATATATTATTGCTGCACAAATCTTGTGGTACCTTTCTTTTTTAAAGGGAAAAGTAGAGTTTTCCAGCAAGATAATTTGTCATCATTTGAAGATAGTTCCAGGAAATGACTTTTCTTTCCTCCGGTGGTTTGTTCACCCTGCTCGATCACAGCCTGCTAAAGCTCTTTAGCTATGAGGAAAGCTGGAATGCTCACAGCCTATATGACACTGAAGGTCTGTTAAAACGTGGCTGCTGAGTCAGTATAAGTTAGAATAGCCATGTAAAAATGTTGGGACCCCTTTAATAAGGGAATGGAAACTGTCCCAGAATGGTGTACCTGAGGGAACCTCATAAAGCTGCACATGAACTTCTGCTGCTGTTAAAGGACTTTTATTTCCATCAGATGCCTCTTGCTAAAATATTCACGTTGTTGCTTTGCGTCTTATTATTGACACCATGATATATTCACTTTAAAATATCAGATACATAAATGAAAGACTTTTTTCTACACCTACTCAAAACAAATGCACCTGTTTCCCTCATGTGGTCTGAAGATAAAAATGAAAAAATCAGTAGAAAGAAATAAATGATGTAGGTTGGGAAAGTTAGACACCCACTGGGATGTCAAGCCAACTTCAAAGAGCATTTGGTCATGTATCTTCCTCCCTATTTCGAAGGTGATCTTTAACACTTTCTCATGTTTTCTTAATGCCAGATAAGGCACTCGATATAGTTAGAGTTTTGTTATTCAGTGGACATCATTAGCACATACATAGTATTAAAGCAGATGTTATACCGTGGCTGTCAAAACTTGTTCTTCTTCATAACTTGTATTGTACTTTAAAAATCCAGCTGCATCCTTGGGAAAGACACATACCAGCGTGTTTTGCAATTTTTACATATGCATTTTAAAATTCAAATTCAGATGCAATGAAAGAGATTTTATCTGGAATAGAGCCATATTCTAAGCATGCAAACATTCATTTAGTAATTCCAACTAAAATTGTCAAAAAATAAACAAAAAAAATGTTGTATTTTCTGACAGCTTCACGAATCTGTCAAATCAAGTACCCCTTGTCAAGCTCTCAGTAAGGGAGGAGTAAATATTGGATGTCCTGTACTGTGTGTATGTGTGCAACCATGATTGTGCAGTATTGTCATTATGTTGTTTCATCATTTCTTAAAGTTATACATTCCTACCAACTCAATCAGAGTTTAGAATAAAGTGCTTAAAAAGAGACATTGAAAGACTTTTGCTATGACCTAATTCCCTTCCTACTCTCGAACTACTAAAAAAGCCTGTATAGTGTGGGACTATCTAGTGCTCTGGATTTTAAAAGTATTTCAGACATAATACTCATTCCTTTTTTTTTTTTTTTTTTTTTTTTTCAAACACGCCAAACAAAAGGCATCAATTTCCCAAAATGAAACCAAGTATGGTCATTTTAGACTATTCACTTCTTTGCCACTAAGCTGAGTCAGCTGAGCCACAAAGCTATCAGACTATTTATGAATTCAATTTTGATGATTTTTGAAAAATGAATTTGAATCATTTTTTTTCACATGACAACACGATACTTTGTGGCCTAAACTTTCCAATCTAGTGGCCATTGATTAACTCTAGTTTTTCGTAGAGACTTCTGGGAAATTTCTGGGACACTGGATTTTGGAGACTCGGATAACTCTACAAAATAGGAAAAACAGTCCGTAGTGCAATAATACTGCGGACACACTGGGAATGTGTGGCATGTTCAAGAAGGCACTGAACGCGCTTTTAGCATATGGTGTTCACACAGAACTGTCGCTACCCCATACTAGCGCATGTGCTCACAGTTAGACAAGTGGTGTAAATCTTGTGAATCTCGGTCCAAGCTTTTTCTGTCACAGCTTTATTTCGATACATGAAAAACCTGATGTTATACAATACCTGCCGGGCACAAACCATATTTATTAATTTCTCCTCCATGATCAATTTGCAAACGAATGTTACTTCTGTGTTGTTACTTTACTACCAAGGTTACAAAAAATGCTTCTGTTTTCTAAATGAGTTTATTTAATGGAACTAGTGCATAAATTGTATTACTGCTTTTTATTTGTTGAACTTTGCAGTCTTTTTCCTATTGTCTGGATCACTTAGTTTTCTTTGCTTTTACTGAAAAGGTGTGGAAGTTTCTATGGTCAGAAGAGTATTTTAATCATTGTGTTTCATTAACTGATTCATGTACAGCAGTGTGTTATTCAGACTACACTCATAAGTATGTTTAAATTCAGTATTCAGAACATTTTTTTTTACCTATGTTGGATTTTCTTCTGGATTTGGCACAAACATTGGCTATAAAATGATGTTTTTGTTGTGAAATATCTTTTACGTGACCAAATGATAAACCATTTGAGAACTGGCGTGATCCAAAAGGAAACGATGCTGAGAAATAACCTTTATCCTTTTGGACCATAATCTTTATTCACTTACATTTAAGTGTGCCATAAGGATGTCCTTCATGCTCCATTTGATTTCAAGGGACATCTTGACAAACCTCAGTCTGAATTTGGTTGAAAGCGTGTCTAATTGAATTTTGATACATAATTAAATCAAGCAATAAATCAGCTCAGATCCCACTGCAACCGTCAATTCAGCACTCCTGAGCTCCACAAGCTAATTATGATGAAGTTATTATCTCAACCAAAGGGAGTTCTCTGAATGACTTCTCCTGCATTATGAAAATCTTTTGAACTAGAATATACTAAACCTTGAAGAAAGGGCACATTCACTCTGATAGATCTAAAAGATCCTAAAAATGTCACTAGCTGGGTTTGAAATGTGCCCATTGTCCCACTTTCAAAGCAAGTAGTTACCTTTCTACTTGTAGGCATGAGCAGCTTGTAGCTCATTTCAATGTTTTATCTGCACGCCATCTCTGTTAGCAGGTTGATTATAACATATCTCAATAAACCCTCAGTATACAGAAAGCATCTATATTGCTTTAACATGAATTTGGAGCATCATCCTCATCATCTGGTTCCCAGTCTCACATGCCCAATCAATTACATCCCCTGTGATTTGAGTGTGCTTTAAATGCCACGCTCCATGCATGTAATCACTTGACATAAGGTATTAAATGAAGTCTAATTATAACTTTGCAGCTATGTCATATCGCACACTTTTTTTTATAACAATCCCTAAGAAGTACAAAAAAAAAAAACATTTGTGTCAGTAAAGTAAAGGAATGCAGTTTGATTCTTTACTACAAAATAAATAAACAATATGGATAAACTCCTGAAATACTATGTATTTTTCTCTGATTAAATGAAGACATTTTTTTTTTGCAAGAAATTGCTTCATTTCTTCAGTTCACCTGAGAATTTTTACTAAGGTTTGGTTTTTATAAATATACTATATACTGCAACACTAGAACGGCGTCCTTCTGCATAATTTGGTGGGCAACAAGAACACTGTGTGTTGTGTGTGTATTCAAGTAGAAAAGGGTTCCTCTTTTTTTCCACTGTGTGCTCCTCCCCTTTTTTTTAATTCACCCAATTTGTTGCTCCAAATGAAACAGCAAAAGGTTAGACTGTGGAGTAATTAAAAACAGCTAGCCTAATGAAATCAGTTGAGGATGGTATACTGGGAGGATCAATATCCCGCTTCGAGTGAAGCGAGGAAAAAGATTGTGCACGGGGAAACACAAATATACAAACCACTTAATGATAATAATACTCTGATGAAACACAATCTTTTGTTGTAAAACTAGTCTGAACACACGGTGACATTTCTGCCGCCTTGTAATTACTTTAAGGGAAAGTTGTTCTTTGTGCTCACTCAAGAAGTTTACAGGATTTACATCGCACTGTGGTTTGCTGAAAGGGTTTCCTTTTATTGAATGTCAATAAGAACATCAATACACTTTGGACAACAACACCAATGTGGAGTAGAATAGGTATTCTATTTATCTGAGACTACACTTAAGTATATTGAAGACTTTATTAGCTCCTTTTGATGAGGAGGTGTTTTGTTTGGAAGCGGTTTTATCACTCTTTCTAAGACTTGCTGTGTTTGCCAAATAGGAAAACACGGCAAACTTGAGCTCTGATTTTAGGCCAACACATTGACATTTCCTTTGTCTGCACACATACAAAGATGGAACACACACACACATCCCAGTTTGACTCTGCAAGCACTTCTATTATGCAAACATATGTTGGAAATTGTTTGATTGTGCAGTGGCAGCCTGACAATTGTCATTTTGCGACAATTGATCATTCTAAATGCATTCATCTCATTCACAAGGAAAGCTACTTGACAGCCGGCCACATGCTTTTCTCCCGTCTTTGTTAAAAGATTTAAAAGTAGACTGCTGCTCACATGTTTTGACATACAAGTAAGTGCAACTTGACCAATATTTTCTGATATATCACACAATCAGGAAACTGCAAACTGAAAAAAAAACATAAAAACACAATTTTAACAAGAACCCTCAAGGAGAAAGTTAAAAATATTAATATAATAATAAAAAAAAGCAAACGTAGATTTCAGGATGTCAAGCAGCAGCAGACAGTTAACTCTGCTCATGGGTGTCTTGCCACCTTCAAAGCTATTTACAAAATGAAATGAACTTTTATGTGGGAGGCTGCAGCGATAGGAACATTAGATCTCATTAGAGCAAAATTACAGGAACCCCAGGGATGAGGATTTTAAGGCTTTTAGCACAACTGAAAGTTATCATGCGTTAGACTTTAAAATGTGTTCACAAAGATGGCCACTTTTTTAAACATGTCAGTGTTGTGATATGGCTAAACATTACATATGTCTTGTAACAACAAGCATATGTGTCAAATTAAAAAAAAGAAAAAGAAAAGTAACATTGATTTTAAAATAAAGTCAACTGGATCCAAGTTACCATATTAAACAACCATTAGGAGGCTTGTTAGATAAGAAAGTTAGTCCACTCCCACTAATAAAAAATGGACTAACTTTTACAACAAATATCAAAAGCTCTTGAGCTATCGTTTGGCTCATTTATTTATTTTTTCCACATCAGTTTTTATGACATGATTTCTGCTCAAGATGGTGGAGACCACAGTTAAAAAGATAGTGCTTGAAATAACCCCCAACCAGTGAATACATTAATGTCCATCTTCTTTACAGGCATTGGCATCACCGTGTAGCTGTCGAGTTGCATGATGTTCTCTGCAGTGTGCTTCTTGGAGGACTGGAAGCGTTTCTGCTTTAGTTGGAAATCCAGAATCATTGCTTTTGGGAAGAGCTAACAGAATGCTAAGATAAGCCTTGTGTACTGTCATGAGTGCTTTCTAACACTGTCTACTTATACCTAATGCATTTTTTTCTCTCTCTCAGCTACCTTACAAACAAATTAGAGAACCCACACTGGCTACATTATATGTGCATATATGTTGCAGCTTGAGTGTGTTGCAGCTCCATGCCTCAAGGGTTTTGCCATCTTGCTTACTTTCATGCTTGAGATGAGAGACATCTAAAGGGTTCTTATCAACATACAAATGTATAATTTTCCCATCATTATGTTGACCTCATATACACATCCACACAGTGAACAGCTTTTTTTGTTTGTTCTAAATTTCTGCTTACATTTTCAAAATAGGAAGTAGGTTACATTTCAGGCCTTAGTTCTTCATGTAGGCTATTGATAAAACTCTAGTCATGTTAGGTGAATGTTTTTATATAATTCTTTTGAAGTACTTATATAGATAAAAATATATTTTACAAAAACAGTACTTAAGATATATTACTTTTTAAAATGTCATATTTACATCAGCTTGTCAACTTACTGGGTTTACTCTTCATTTATATCCATTGAAAAGGACAAAGGCTATGCAGAAATGATTCTGCATGCAGCAGCTGTATCCCAGCAGCACCTCAACTGATTTAGAAATATACACGTGCAAGTAAAAAAGGTGGCAGTTCAGTGATCCACATGCGATGCACACATATCACTGCAGGAGTGAAGCCAGCCTTAGACAGAGGATCAGCTGCAGGTCCGTCCTAACATTAAAACAAGCTGAGCTCATAAAGGTGGGAGAGGAGGTTATTTTTAGTTTGTGGTAGGTTTTATAATGCAGAGCAGTGTTCTTAAAATCATCAATGTTTTCTTTGAAATATTGAGTTTTTTTTTTTTTTTTTTTTTATGCTATGACGTTTAATGAAAAAAAATATTAAAACCAGTCAACTCCAGCATGACAGCAGGATCTTAATCTTGAGATTTCTGTTTAATATTCAGGTTATCTTTTTCTGTCAAAACTGTGTTCTTAAATTGTATCATACTGCTGCATCGCTGCAGATAAAACCCTTAAATATATCCAATACTTTGCTTGATTTAATGAACTATAGAAGCTTTCTAAAGGCAATAAAGTATATTGTGAAAAGCTGTTCATCGTGATAACCATGTGCAGCTCTGCACACGCTCATTTACTTGAACAAACACGGCGATAGATCTCGACAATGGAAATTATAAAATGGATCAGTCGGCTAAATTATAGTCTATGCAGTTATAGCTATTGTGTGGTGTCCCCACAGTGAAATTTTCGCTGTCAAAAGAAGTATTTTTGTATGCATTCAAGATTTCCTTTTAAAAGCTCAGATGTAAATATGAGCAGAAGATGGAGAATTATTTGCATGTATATAATCCCAAAGGTACTGCTAGCATTATTTATATTCCTAAGGTTTACATTGCAAACTGATACTTCTTTGTGTTTTGTGTGTTGGTTCTTCTACAAATCTAAATTTTCAGCTCTTTAGTTAATTAGGCATAGCCAGAATACTCGCTCTGTGTGACTTTTTATTATTCTGTGGGCAGCGACACCATCTACCATGGTAATGTAGTACACCCTCAGTTCAATCCTAAATTGTGGAGCAAACAGATTCATTTTTTGTCATCTTATCAATTTACTACGGAATGTGTGGATTGCATGTGCTGTTGTGCAAGTAGTGGATTACTTGTTAGTGCTGTTTAAACCTAATCCCTAACCTTATAACAATTCTCTCTCAAAGTGTTATACTTTACATTAGTCCTGTTTTATTTTTAAGTAACTTTCTCTGTAACACCTACAGACGCGAAACACATGGTTACATGCTTTCCTCATTATATGACGAGTAATCTGTATAAATGATGATTACTCATAGAATGCTTTATTTCTAAAAGAAAGTGAACGTTTAGGAGGCACAACTTTAGGAGTAACTACCAGCTTTGTTTTGTTTGGTCCATGAAAAGAAAATGCAGGCTTTGGAAACAGGAAAACAGAGACCAAACAGAGAACCTGAGGCCTTTGCGCCACAGAAAGACTAAAACAAACTAAACAAAATGCTCTTATCATGCTGCCTAATGAAAGGTTGAAATGACTGCACCCAGTTTACAACAACACAACAGACAAATGTTTGCCCTTGGAAAAAAGAAAAAAGTAGGTTAAACACACTGATAAGGAACACACACACAAAAAAAGTTTTTTGTTCTAATGAGATCCAACAAAAATGTAGCTCAGAAATTAAGATTCATATGAGTCTTAAAAAAAAAAAGATTAGAGTAACCTTGCACAAGCAGAAAAAAAGTGGCATTTTTTTTTAATCTACTGTTTGGCCTCTTTAAAAACTTCTATTTTGTGCTTTTTTTAACTGTGTTACAATACACAAAATATCCTTTTAACCTCTCAAAATCTCTTTTGGGGTCACTTGGTTGCGAGAGCCTGTTCTGGCTTGGGTGAAGGCAGGGTCCACCCTGGACAAGTCGCCAGTTTGTCACAGTGCCACACAATCACACACTCACATTCAAAGCTGGGGACAATTTCAAGAAACTAATTAACCTGCAACAAATGTTTTTGGACTATGGGAGAAAGCCATAGTACCCGGAGAAAACCCATGTGTGCACAGGGAGAACATGATAACTCCACATAGAAAGGACCAGGCTGGCATTTGAACCAAAGTGCTAACCGCTTTGGCTATAATCAACACGTAATAATTTAAAAAAATGCTCAAACTTTATAGTATTGCATTATACTTTGTAGTTACAGAAAACGACAATATTTCACTATAACATGTTACATTTGTAGAGTTACTCCAAACACTGATTTTGAGTAAATGTGAGTAATTTTGAGTAAATATAAATTTAAATTGTATTTGTCACACACATACACATACGTTGTGCAATTTGTAGTGAAATGTACTGCAAAACTGTTCAACAGAGTACAAGGTCTACAAGGTACAAGCAGTAGGCCTAACAGAGTATATGTAATTGAGTATAAATAAATGAATACATGAAGATACATGAGTACCCTACTATAATGTATAGACAGCAATGACAGTCTCCATGTGCTGCAAAATGTTGATTATCTGTACATATTGACTCAAATATATATCAATTTTGTCTCCTTTCAGTGTAAATAAACAGCCACTGTTTTTCAGATCTAGCATACATTTGGATAGAGTATCAGAGAACAATAAGGCCTGGCGTTTTTAATCAATTATTTATCCAATATTTTAATGGTTAGAGTGCCTGTGGGGGATCAAAGGCAGGGCTCGAGCATCACTGCCTTTCCTTGCTTAAAACATCCCTGTGTACTTTGATGTGGTTCACCAATAAATTTATTTATCTGAAGCAGAACTTTCTCCCAGTATTGCATTTGAATTCTCAGAAACTGCTAGTTTGGGAGGTGTGTATTAAAATCCAAGGTCACTGAGTATTCCACGTTAAAGGAGAACAAAAAAAAAAACCACAACAGAAAAATGTACATATTTATAGACTCTAACAATGAGATGTATGACAACTGCTTTGAATGTTATCTAAATATGAAACAACTGTAGGTTACCTTCTCAGGTCCCTTGTGTATAATATAGTATATTTAATTGGTTGGAAAGGTCTTAAAGTTGAGGTATGTCACAGAATCTTGAATTAAACATTACCTGTAAAAGAAAAACTGTCTTACTGTATGCCAGATTCAAGCAAATCTCTGTTGTAAATGAGCAGTATCGCAATGCAAATGAGAAATGTCTAATATAGAGTGTCAAAAATGTCAAAGAGACAAAGAAGTAAATGAACTGAAAACATTCTAACAATGTCACATGCAATGCAGTTCAGAATAGCAAGTCTAAAGCTTGTTTATTACCCTGTTTGAATGTTTCCACTTTTGTAAAGAGGTTACATTTGTATGATGACCAGTTGAGCTAAATATCTGTGCTATGGTTGTAAAAAAAAAAAAAAAAAGTCTAGATTGTCTTAGGTGACAGAAAACCGCTTTTTCTGCCACATTTTGTTCTGCTCTTGTGTGATGATTGGTGATGTTGGAAATTGAACAAACATAAAGACCAAATGATTTTTTATGTGGATTTTTAACATGTTCTTGTGGGTTTTTTCTCATGATGGAGGACAAAGAATATTAGGCTTAAACTATATCTTTGGGTATTTTTCAAACTGTGTATCAGGAAGAGAGAAGAAAATGCTGCTTTACCGTAGTGCAATCGGTAGGCCACAAGCTCTCTGCTCTCCTCCATTCTGCTGCATCCACTTGTAGTCAAATAGATCCATGCAAGTTTTTGTTTTCCTTGTCATCTGGCTCTGATATTGCTTGCCATTGTCGCAGTACTGGTAATGTTGGGTTGGGTTGTGAAGGGCTGTAAGCTAGCAGCAGAGAGTGTGAACAAATCAAAATTTAACAAACTTGAACTCTATTAAATCAAGCAAAATCTGGACTCCCCACTTTGCAACATTGCCCCTCCACACGCTCAAATCCTGGCAAACCTTTGTGGTCTAATTAAATTATCTGAGCAGAGGCGTCTGTCATATTGTCCCGCATACCATGACTGACATCTGATCCTTCTTAGCTCATTGGGTGAGAAAACGGGCTGCAAGGTACTTTGGATGCCCACCCTGCAGTCCGTTTCTAGCAAGTTTGGCCTTGAATTTGATTGTGACTCACTCCAGCTTGAACACCAGCTTAAAGTAGCCTCTATAGAGATCAGACAAATGTGGCAACCGGATTCTTCTTAAATTCGTTTCTAAACACCAGCAAATTATTGGTGAGTAACTCTGCAGTCAACCCCGTGACTTGACTTTCATTGGCGTCTGTATGATTGAAAAAAGCTCTCTTCTGTGTGAATGTTTGTTTGAGTGGTTGAATGTGGCGAGTGGCATTTTTAATGTGTTTTGAGTGGTTATAAATTAGTAGAACAGCGCTACACGATGCACTCCGTTGAATATTTACTATTTGGAGACAGACCTCAGCATAAGGTGGATGTTGATTTCTCTCTGCATAGGTGAGAACGTGCGAGTAAGGGGAGCAGCAGAGAAGTCTAAACGTGGCTGCTATCAAGCAGAAGAAAACATTGCATGAGTAGCCAGTTGGGAACTTTGCAAGCACTCCCGCTGGGCTTGATTACCAGGTGCAATATAATGTGCTATATAAATAAAATTGAACTGGAACATGAACAGTTGGGGCAGATTTCTGCCCAGAAAGGAAAAAAAAAACTCCTTTGACTGTCATTATGCTGCCTAATCTGCTCATTGTGCAACATTTTATTTTCAAACATTAAAGCTGTGCGCCTTCAGGATGGCAAAAGATCTTCGGCATGTTGCAATGAGAAATATGGCTTTTCTTCCAATTCCTGAAAAGTGACTGAGACAGCACAATCTGTCTTCACAAATAATTGTTATTGACTCTGAAAATATGGTAACCTAAAGCATTTGGGGGAATACAAAGAAACATAAAAAACAGAGCAACTCTATAGATTTGTTTTGGGATTCAAGCATAGTAATAGCCAAATGACAATTGAGTGATTTTTTTTTCTTAAAGAGATGTTGATGACAAATCTGGTTTTGCTTAAAAACTGAACTCAAGAGATTTAACTAAATATAAATAGTGGACTTATAAGGTAAAAAAAAAATGTCTTTATGCTGCATTAGCCCATGCGCTCATCATGTTAGTATAACGTGATTGTTTGAAGTTCAAACCCCTAACACTTGAAGGGAGAATCTGTCATTCAAATGCTTCAAAACATTTATGTGGAAGCTAGTGAACATCACATGTTTTTACCGAGGCATCTGATTGGCCAGTTTGTAACTTGCATAATTTGCAAAAAGCACAAAATTATTATTAAAAAAAATGAGGATGTTCAAAAACACTGAAAAAGGTATCATAGCAAGAATAGTTATTTTGACAATTATAATGATGAGTAATAGCTGTTTATTCATTAAGTTTATGGGATTTTGGCTTCTTAAAGCCAACAGGTACTTCCTATTTGGAACGCAAGGGGGATGGGTTACCCAGTCCAGTTCTCTTAAACAGTCAATGCTGGAGACATACATAGTAATACTGAGTGGTGAGTAATACAAAACAGCATTTTTCTGACATTTTCAAATTATTCACAAATGCTCATGGGCTCCCTCAGGCCATAAGCTCTGGACCTTTGGCCCCAGGTGAGCTGTATTCATATAGTGGGCCTGAATCTACCAACTCATAAAATAGTTCCTAATTAGATGCTTGTGGGACCTGTATTTACTTAGAAACTATCCTCTACAAAATTTAAAAAAAAAAAAAAAAAAATCTAAAAACTATTTGTCCTTAACCACCACCTTTTTAAGATACTTGTACGTTTTAAATGCCAAACATATTTTTGCAAATGAATGTGGAATGCTATCATAGTTTATTTTTGCATAAGCATGTTTTTAGAAAAAAGTTTTAAAGATTTAGAGAAGCCTATGCTTATATAAGCTATGATTTAGCATCTTTTCCATAAGCTTTTCAACACTAGCAGTCTTCAAAGCTTCCTCCTTGGTTAGGTAGTTGTCACTACCAGACATTTTTTTTTTAATATTCACGTTTCAGAACATTATACACAGTACAGAGAAAACAAAATTGGTGATTAAAAATTAAATAGTCTTATCTCTCTGTGAGTTATCTCAGTCCCCAGAGAGAGGATGCTATTTTGCAGGCTTGCGGGTGTCTTTTGTTCCCAATTTAGAAGCTTGTCACTGTTTATTGTTAATATTTGATGCTTCATTTGATATTCTGTTCACTTTTATAGCTGACATGCAGAGAAAACATCTTTATCAACGTATCAGTTGTAGTCCTAGTGTTGTCAGAATGTCAGGTTTGCCCTGTTTTTTTTTTTATATTTAAGGGATGTGGATTCTTGTAGAACCAACAGAGCAAGGAGTGCTGGGCAAACTATGAGTCAAAAAAAAGTCAATATATATTCAGGTTTTTGGTTGAAAAATATATTCACTATGTATACGTTTATAATCTTAAGGTTTTCGTATGTAAACGTAACATAAATAAAGAAGGAGGGAATATTTTTACATCCTGTTAAAGTCAAATATCAATAATGATGATGTAAAATATTTTCCTTTTCCTTTCAGGAGGCCTGTCAGCTTGGCAAGCTAACGGCGATAAACGTGAGTCTCAATCTTCTTATACTTTACTCTTTGTTGCATGTTCTTTTGCATAAATGCAATCATAAAAAAGAAGATCCACCCTTTTTGTGTGCCTTTTTTTTCTTTCAGAAACATGACCAACAAATTAATAAAAGCGAGTAGATACTCTCACAGAGAAAAAAAAAAAAAAAAAACAAGAATGTCTCATTGCATTACAGAATTAGACCTGTCAGCGAATGAAGAAACTGTCCACCCATGCTACTTTCGCAGCTTACAGATAACAGTTAAGCCATTGCGGAGCATGTGGTTGCTAGTTCTGCACCCTTGAAGCAGACAGGACTCCGTCTTCCTTTTGGCAATCTTATTCGCCTCAAACTGAGTATATATTTTGTAACTTTCTTCTCAGGCAGCCGAAGCAAAAAACGTGACCACGTAACACTTCACAAATGCATTCCCCCACATGCACACACGCCATACAATTTTACATAGAAACTGAAGTAAGACATTGCACTCTTAATGCTAAGACAGGAAAATGACCATTATTAATAAAATATTTCAAAATATCTAAATTAAAAAAAAAATAAACATAGTATTTCCAGGCTGCAACACCAACAAGTGGGTCTGTTTAAAGATTTGTTTGCTGGTTTGCAACATTAGGTTGTGAACTAACAACATCTTAAGAAAAAGAAAAAAAAAAGACTAAGGCTTTGTCTTTTATTTATTGGTACAAATGTGCTTGTAAAATAAAAAACAATGAAAAATGTTTGCAGATGAAAGCTTCATCAAAATATGTCTTTGAAGTTTTGTATAAACCAGATATGCAAGAAAAGAATATATAACAAATTTAGGTCAAATTTCTGAAGAAACTTCTGTGATAATCCAAACAAGGCTTTCTTTTATAAAAGTATTTGCAAATGGTAGGCTTTTTCAACCACAAGAAATGTGGACAAATCCATATTTATATTTTCATATCCCTAATTTGTTCATTACAGACCAACTCCGATTGTTTTTGTGGCATTTTTCTCATGATAGAGAAAATATAGATGCATTTTTAAATATTTCTTTGTTCAGGAGGAGACAAAACAAATACAGTTGGAAAAAGCTTTTAGGCATGACGTAGAGCATTCAAAAGCAAGCCACGAGCTCTCTGCTCCATTCTGATGAATCCACATGTGGAAAACTGGATCCACATACAGGGCGGCTGCCTAGGGCACCATCTGCTGGAGAGGGCACCAATTGACAGTGATTAGGCTAAGGTTTTCTTTTTTTTTTTTTTTTTAAGTTTTATGACATTTTTTGCAAATTTCTAACAGCTGAATACACCACTCATTTAGTTCAAAAAGATTATTTTTTTTTGCCTAGGGTGCCATGCAGCCCAGGACCGGGTCTGTTCACGTACATCTTGGTTTTACTCGTTCGAGTTGTCATCAAAAATTACAACTGTTTGGCAAGAGAAGCTCCAAAAATGTTGAAAATTTTTGCTGTGATGGGCTGTAAGCTGGTGGGAGAGAGTGTAAACAAATGGATGATGGGAAATGGAAGAAGGCTTACTCCACACTCAAAGTCCCATCCACAATTCAGTGGCAAATGTCTAATGAACTACCGCTGCTCTGCAGAAACTGTGACCTAGAAAACAACACAGGTTTTTTTTTTATTATTATTATTATTTTGGCTGAAAACTGCGTAATCATCACAGAAAGAACTCTGCTTTTATAATTGATCAAAAGACTATTGGAGTGAGACTTTAATAACTAAGGCACTTTTTTTTTAATATCCCCGCACTTACAATACCTTTTATCCATTGCTAAGAACAAGCAGTGAATCCCTGTTGTTTCTTGTTGAGGGTGAGGTTGTAATGAACAGACAAAACACTGGAAACAGTAAAAAGGAAAGAAACAACTTTTGTCATGCGAGACACACTATAACAAGACATAGTAAGAGTATGGAAATTTACCATAAAAATAGAGACAATACAACAAAAAGCAGTTGTGACTGGAACAATTAACAGGTGACCTGAATCAAGGACAGAGCTCAAGGCAGAAGAGCTGCAGCGTATAAATTGTTACAAATATTAAAAAAAAAACATATTTAACACAAAGCTAATACAGGGAAAAAATGAAGAAAAACAGAACCTTAAGACAGATTCTGACAGAATACTTGTAAGTGGGCGGGATTTAAGAAATCAGTGAACGTTCACAGAAAAAAAAAAAATGAGACGACCCAGATTTACACAAGGTAAAGTCTGTTAAGCCACAGTTGTTCTGTTATATGCATGTTCAGCACATTCATGTGCAGCTGTTAGACCTCAAAGACGCTGCAGCACAAGCTATCTCCTGCCAGAATGCGAAGGTATAAATGCTTGGGTGACACTTTAATACAAGCTGTTGCATGTTAGTTCTGCATACTGCCAGGATATGCCAGAAAATGTGTGTCACACGAAGCTTCTGAGTGCGTTCGGACACTGAAACAGAAGGATTATGGACATTTATAGCCGGTAAAAAATATATTTATTAGTCTTGTGAATGCTTTGGATGCTGCCTCACACACTGTTGCAGCCTGGAGCTCAGGACTTATCCAGTGAGAAAATGGACTCGGTGTTGTGCATTTCAACACTGCCTTGTGATGTGCTTCTTCATCACAGAGGAAAGATCACTAAGCAGATGGAGAAAACCTTATTTTTTAAATCTAGATCATCCTAAAACTGGATTTAACCATTGTTGGGTGCCACAGAGTTGCCAAGAAAAGTCATTGGTAAAACAATTCATTTAGCTTGCTCTCATATTAAAAAAAAAAAAAAAAAAAAGTTACATACTATAACATCTTTTGCCAATTTGTATTTTTAAAGGCTCTTTTTATATTCGGTAGCTGCATTTTATCATGAAACAGTCCAGCTCATGATGTGTTTCCAATGTGGAGTGAAAGGTCACACCAGCAGTACATCAAACCAGAACAGTCTACTCACAACAGCAACAAACTGCTTTTTATTTTTGGCTCATACCATAAACGTATATCAAAGTGGTTTATTTGTTTTAGTGAAAATGCTTTCTATGCTAGACCTCATGATACAGTTTAACTCGAAAACTGAAATAAACTGAGGCTTTTTTTTAATAGTTCAAATGTTGGTATGTTGCAGCGTTTCACTGAAAAGGCTAGAGGCTTCTGATGTTGACAATTTTAGTGTTCACTTTCTGCTGCAAAAAAAAAAGTCAAAGACTTAACTGTACTGACTTTACTGCCTATTGATGCAAATATGCATCGAACCACTTTAACTCAAAAACCATATTAATTTAGCATCTACATAAAAGCATAATTGTTTTTTTTTCATAACTGGCAAAGAATGTAGACATCTAGACATTAGGTTTACATTTTTTTTTTTTTATTCCAAGGACCTCATATATACCAAGGACTCAAGAAAATACAAGTTTGCTTATGAGATACTTGCGAACACCTTGATTAACTCTAGCAAGCAAGATGACTAAGGATCTAAGCCAAAAAAAGAGAGCGATCAGTGTTCAGAGACATACTATTATTGAAACTTGAGGCATCATTCGAAAGCACTGATGTCACTGTTAAATTTGAAAGTGTCATAAGGGCATAAAGTCCTGCAGCGAATGAAACAAATTCTAAATGTCCAAAACACATTTGTGAATGAAATGTTGGCATGATAACTTATAAAGTACTGGCTAAACATACTAATTAAAGTCCCACTTTGATCATCTTTTGAGCAATGTTCATAGCTTTTCCAGTGGTCTTTTAATTATGATTTTGCCCTTTTTAGCCATAAAAATGTGTTGTTTTCCAGGACATCATTTCTCCAGAGTGGCAAGAGTTCATTAGAAATCTATCTGAGTTGTGATCGAGACCGTTGTCGCAGATTAAGCCTGCCCCCACTTCCCATCATCCATTTGTTTTCACTCTCTCCCGCTTGCTAACAGCCCCTCACAACCCAAACCTAGCAACAACAATGGCAGGCAATATTGAAGCTGTCCAACCATGTAGTTTTAAGCCGAATGCTAGAAGAAAAATGATGACATACATGGATCTAGCAAGTGGATGCATCCAAGTTGAGTAGAGCAGGGTGCTTGTGGCTTGTTCATTGTAGCGTCTGCGTGACAGCTACAAGCTTTTTCCAACATCATTTTTTCGTCTGCTCCTGATTCACAATGATTTAAATAAAGAAATATTTAGAAAATAAATGTTAATCTAAATTATTATTTTGATATGTCTTCCTTCAAGAGCTAATGACACAAGAACATGTTAAAACCACCAAAAGTACAATTTTCATTTGTTAAAAAAGTATTATTGTGCTACCAGTAGATCTGTTTATCATTCTACAGCACGTATCACCAATGAGGTCATGCTGGTGTTAAGCTTTATAATGAAACTGCAGACATTTTTAATCTTTATTAATAGTATTTATGTCAGTCAGTTAAATTTGGGTTCATTTTCTGTAAATTTGTAAACTCCCAGTTCTATAGAAGCTCTGCTCTTAGTTTATTAAATCTTGCTTTTGTGTTTGCACAGCATATCAGTACATAAAATGACTCAGAATGTAATTGGTGAAAATTCATTGGATTTGTCAGAAATCACCCTGTAATGTCTCAGCACAGTTGCTAGAATCACCTCCCTCGCTGGTGTTCCTGCAAACTTCTCCCAGAAGCTGACGCATATCCCATCACACATAACAGGCTTCAGTGGAACCGCATGTACCAGGGAGAAGGCGCAAAATAACATTTGCCTTTGGAATTTTCTGGATCTCGTAAACCTTGACTTCACAGAACTGGGACATGCGGAAACACGTTGGATCAAGGCATAGCCTTGTTTGTGCGTTCTCTTTTTTTATTCTTTTTATATATTTGCTCTTAGCACTTGTGTGACATGACAAATCACCATCTCTTCTGAACAAATTTATGCGGGTCTAGGTGTGCCTGCGAGGTGATTCTTATCTGAAATGGCAGAGCCAATCTCCCCTGATTCACTCCTAAGTGGTTCCTGTTTATCACTCAAAGTGAGGTGGTTGTCAGCCAAGTTCTTTTTTGTGCACCACTGACTACTTTGCTATTTTGAAAGAGTGATGGTCCAGGGGAAAGTACACAGTACAATAAAGCTCAAAGAGCTGTGATCTACCAAAGGACAAGGTGGCAGCCACCTCCTTTCTCCATCTAAATGTAACCGACTTCTAATCCCGCTCCATCTGGGCAGCTACTACAGGCGGAGAGTGGAGGGTTTCTGGCATGTTGTTCAGCAGAACTTGGCATGTATCTCTGCCTGTTTAGATTTCTCTGTGTATACTTCTCAAAGCAGTGTTTTATCTGACTGAATGGGCTTTGTTTGGTCTTGATATCTCTTACAGCAGCTTGTCTTTGCTTTATGGATTTCTGGCAGCTTCTTTGAATAAAAGATCATGCTCGGCTAAGCGCTCACCTTGACTGCCGGATGATTTTTTTTTTTTTTGCTGTAAATGTTTATTTCTCATTGCTCGTTATCCAAGAGTTCAAAGGTTATGTTTGTTTAGGATCCATTATTGGGATTTAAGTCTAATTATTATAGTCACACTGAGTAACTTTGTAATGAGGGCATTGGGATTTCTTTTTTCCTCAAAATCTGGCATTAATTTGAATGAACCTGAGTAAACAGTAACCTAAAAACAAGACACATCCTTATGCCAAATGATTAAGTCCTAATTGTAACAGACAGGTGTTCTAGGAGCCCTAATAGATTCAGGATGTCATTGTTGGAGCACATTTTTAATAATTAGAATCATGTGGAGAGGAGCATGTGTTTTGTAGGGGTGCCAAAAACCCTCTGAGAGGCTTATTTCTGTTGCTGAAATCTGGACATTTCTTTTGAATACATTGTCCAGTTATCTGTAAAAACTTACAGCGATGGAGGACTGGATTTATTCAAAGACATATGTTGCATTAATTAAGAAGGAGCACTTTCTAAAACAATGAGTTTATTTGAAAAACGGATTATTTTTTGGACAATGTCTGTATACCTTTAAATGCTTTAAGAAACTGAATTATATGTCTTTTTTTATGTATTTATTTTGTCAGACTGTTAAAAGGTTTCTACTGAAATGAATCATGAGAATTACTCAAGAGTAAGTGGATACTCAAATCAATTGATTTGTGAAGGCAAACATTAACAAAAGCCATATTTTGTCAATAAAAGAACAATTTGTCCAAGAAAATTATAACATTTACAATTTTTTTTGATTTGTGGTTAATCAATATGGCAAAAGTTGCATTTCCTAGGCTTATAAACACTAGAATAGAGATCTGCAATAATTTAGTCATTATTTATAAAAAAGGAAACAACATTTAAGTGTTTTTTTTTATTATTATTTACACTACTTGTCATTTTTATATTAGTCTCGTATTCCTCTTGCCTTAGTGTAACAAAGAAGTGTGTGTGCTTCTTCTCTGCACCATAGTGGCTTAAAAAATATGTGAACAGACATCACCACCTCCTGAGCTCAAAGTAGCATGTGTTAATGATGCTCCTAATTTGCTGCTCGCATATTGCTTTTGTTGCTATAGCGATAAAGAAAATTAAGATAGCCATTGTGAACCAAACATTTCCACTTGGAGAAAAAAATTGTATCTGTTTGATTAATGAGATGAATAAAATTCACAGCAATAACCAAAGCTGAGTGCATAATTATGTTTTATGCTTTTTATACCTCTATACAATTTGATGCAGCCGGATGTGCCAAGATTCATGTGAAGATATAGATTTAAGCAGCGTTTGTGTTGCTTCGTTTCAGGTGTATTACCTCAAAGTCAAGCCAGACCCCCTAAAGCCTCATTTTTCTCTCTGTCCAACAGGAAAGAGAAAAATAAATAAATAAAACAAAAACAAGCAACCGTGTGGTTTGCTTTCTGCAGGATGCGCTAACATGTTTGCAGACACTGTCATATAAAAAAAGAACTTTTTTTTTTTTTTTATGGCTCCAAGGAAAGGTCGCAACATGAACTTCTGTAAAACCTCGGGAGAAATCAAAGAGGCCTGCACAGCTCAAAAGAAAATGCCCACACTCCTGTGATCCCCAAGACTTTACCAATCAAAGTCCCAGCCTCTGCGCACATTTCTGATCTTTTATGTTCAAATTAAGTGAGAGGGGAAAAACTAGGACATAATTCACCTCAGCTAATACACATCCCATCATCTATTTTGAGGATGTGTATCAGAGAGGTCTCAATTATAACTGCTGCAGTAACTTTATTATCTGGAAAGTAATTCACCACACTCACCAGACCAGAAGCAGGTTTGGGTTACGAGGTCACTGTCTCAATTAGTTCTTTGCAGAGGTTGCAGAAGAACACTCAGCTTTTACTCAAGTCGAAGGACATTTACTTTTGTTAAAGAAAAAGTGAAACTTCAGACTTAACTTTATCACTTAGGTAAACATGAAAGTGAAAAAATAAAGAAAAAACATCTAAGTCTCACATGTACTTCTGCAGATAAAAAATGTAGCCCATGCTTTGATGCAAGTAACCAATCCTTGTATTGGATAAGTGAGTTTTTCCTTAACCCTGTAAAACCCACTATATAACATAATTGAGAGAAAATTCAATTAAAATGTTCTAAAACCTTTGACGAAATCCACAAAAATAAACAAATAAAATAAAATATGTTTTTAATAAGATATGGATAGTATCAATTATGATAAATTAGGTTATTTGGTAAATTTTTGGCCACAAAAAATATTCGTTTAAGATGGAAAAATATTGACATAAGTGTTTTGGAAAAAGTACAGTTTTTATCTACTGTTTCAAATTTAATCCACATGTTTTTAACAGGGTGTGACTGTATCATAAAGAATTAACAAATCAACAAATGTTTCATTCTTTCAATACAGCAAGCAGGCAAAATAAAAAAAAAAAAAAATTGTTACAATCGTAAAAACAGTTAGCAAAACTTCTGCCGCCAAAAGTGAGATTTGATGGAAGCAGCCATTTTGAAATGAGCGGCTCTTTTACTGCCTCTAGTGGAATGATGAAGAACTCCAAGGCAGAAAACGTGGATTAAATTATTAAAAAAAGAGTTTCAGGAAACGTTTGATCATGCAAATGAGATCATGCAAAAGGGATGAGGAGGTTCAGATTAAAGCAGGGAGACATTGACCCATGTCAGTTGCTGCGACTCAATGCTGAGCTTTATCTTCTTCTGATCCATCATAGTTTGATAAAAGTAATAATCAGAAACAAAGTTTTAATCTTAAATCTATTTTATAAATGTCCTTCATCATGAGAAAAATGTTACAAGAACATGCTAAAAACACCAAAAACAAGATTATTGTTGGAGTGAGTCTTGAACCAATCCAAATATAGTTAAGATGAATAGATACAAGAATAGTTTTGGAGCTCTTCACTTAGATAAATCTTTGCACATAAAAAAGCTTGACAGAATCGGCTGCATCCACAAAGATGTCTGCTTCACTTTCCTTCAAGTCATAAATAAAACATGAAAGTCTCTGTCATGTATTTTTATTCATTTTATAGTGTTTGGTCCAGCTACTTTAGCCGAGTGCCAAATAATGCACCTATGTTTCTGCATGGTGGCAGGACTCAACCTCAATGTTTAAATGGCACAAAAATAAAATAAAGTATTTTTTTCTGTCACACTTATACTACAGATGCACTATTTCTTTTTTTCTTTTTTTCTTTTTTTTTTTACAAAATCACGAAAGATAAAGCAACCAAAGGGAGAGCATCACAAGAAAATAGGCATTCGGGTAAATACATACACTTCAAATGGTACATGAGAGGAGAAATAAATTGTTTGCACTCCTCAACTTCCATCTTTTGGTGATTCCAATGACAAGATGCAGTTTGAACATATTTTCCTCTAAAAAGCGAATGAAGACGACAGATGCTGTGCGAAGCAACATTTCAGCACAGGTTTTCATTCTAAGTGCCATATCACTGGGTTCATTCACCCATGAACAAGCTAGCATTTCTGTCACCACTGATGATGATAATGCTGCTTGTTTGTCAGTCTTAGTGTGCTGAGAAAGTATCGCTACAAACAGATAAGAAAATATGGAATCGCTTTATTCTTTAATACCATCTTGAAATGGTGTGCTTTTTAAGTCTGGGATGTGTGACTTTGCAAAAACAAAAAAAAAAAATTGAATTTGTAGAAGGTTTGCATGAAAGATGTGTCAATGCCCAGACTTTTTTTATTCAGAATTTGATAAATAACTGGCAGTCATATTTCTAATTACTTATCTCATCTTAAAGTAAAAGAGCATTGCTAACGAGAAGCGGTGTTCATGTCTGTTCTTCTGGACAGAGATTTTTTTTATTTTTTGGAAGTTCCTTTTTGAATGTTGTTTTCTTTTCTTTCATTTATTTAATTATTTTTTATCTTAAACCCCCCACAACTGAAACTGTCTTCAGATGGGGATGAGGTAGAAATCTTTGGACTGCGTGAAGTGAACAATGAGCTCTGCTTGTCAACATGTGGGATGAGGGAGACATGGTCAGGTAAAAAGATCTGAGAGAAAGACCACATAAAAGGGTCTTTCAAACAAAGAAAAGCTTTGGTGTTGCTTTGTTTTTTTGTTTGTTCGTTTTCTCAGCAGTGGTATTTGGTTTTAAAGGCTTGTTTTTGGACTTTTTTTTTCAGCCTTAGCTAATCAACACACAACTGAGCTGTGACTTCAATGCCTCCCACACTGGTCACAAATTCCTGAATGTGATCAGAAGTTAAAACTAAATCAATATTTACCTTTATCTACAAAACTATTATATCCCCTTCTTCTGACCAGAACACTTGCAATAGTGTTGCCAGCTGTGCAAAAACTTCCAACCTGATTTTAGACCTTGTTCTTAAAAGGCAATATGTGAGGAACAAATCGTTTTTTTCAGGATATACTGGAATTTAATAGTTTCAGGCTAAAGCATGTGTTGCTTTTGCTCCCCCAATTTGGCAGTGTGGGCTTTAGTCAGTGATTCAAACTCTTTCAAACCCAAACATTGCACAACTGCCACAAACAGAAAGGTTTCTGTTGTTAAATTGCATTAACTATTGCTAGCCCTTAGACACAATATATCAATGCTAATATATAGACTTTTTCCAACTGAACAAAGAACGTCAACGCTTTGCTGATGCGCTGATTTCACTCTTGATGTGCTACAGATGTTCTAGGATAATTGATGCTTTGCTTTTCTTGAAGTGTTTGCAGGTTTTTCCTCTTCTTGAGGAATATCCATGGTTGGTTTTAGAGCTGCAACAAACATTTGGGTCCTCTAAAAACAAGCAAACAAACAGAAAGCATTTGTATAGCCTCAGAAGTCAATTAACTGTGTAAAGGTCCAGCACATGCCTGGTGCTGGGGATTTGAACCACAGATATCACCAATGCTAACCACAATGGATCCTCAGTTAGCTTGGTTTTCCCTTTTCTTCTATGTCATTTACTGTTTGCCCATCTGACAGGACTGGATTGTTTTTTTTTTTTAAAGACTTATCTCTTCTTTGTGCTCCAGACGCAGCGCCGTGTGACCTTCCATCTTCCTGATGGCTCCCAGGAGAGCTGCAGCGACAGCGGACTAGGAGACCCGGAGCCCAGCAGCACAGCCAGTGCCACCCAGCCTCTTCCCATGAGCTTCCCCCAAGAGGACTACTACGAGCAAACTTCTCCAAACAGTCGCACAGAGGGAGATGGAAACTCAGACCCTGAATCCAGTGAGTTTTCCAAATAATCCAACTTTTAGTTTTTTCTGTTTCTTTCATACATGTTTTCCCCATTTGAAAACATTAATGAAAAAAATGAAGACTAACATTTATTTTTTTTAAAAAGGCAATTTTTATGGTAAATGTTTTTGTTTTTTCACAGAAGCATCCACACAAATTCTTAACAAGCATTTTCTGTCTGTTAAACTACAGAGTTATTGTAAGTCTTGGACAAGATCAAATAAAGAAAAAAAGTTAGACAAAAAAAAGAACTTCAGCTGTGCACAGTGTCACATTTATTACAAAAAAAATCTATTTTTAAGACAGAATTTTGCAAATTTTATCCTGTGCTAAGCTGTATAATGCAAAAATAATTATACCCCCGAGGCTGGAACTTTGTTGAAGAGTTTTTCTTTGAATGATTTACAGGACAGCTGTCACTGCATGGCGGAGTGCCATGCGATGTCCTCCATGAAAAGCGACATTGAAATGAGGGTGTGCAACTTCTTCCTCATGCATATACAACATAGATGTTTTTGTTTGTTTTTCTGCTTAATCGTTGCTCAAAAAAGTTGCTGAGGATGGAAAAATAGGAAGGCTTCAGACTCACCACGGTGGACCCTGTGATTTCTTTTCACTAGGGGTAGTGTAAATCCAAAACCATTTTTTTTTTCTTTATCAGCAGCAAAGTTGCTGCTGGAATTATTTTGCTTCACTAGCAAAGGAGCAGACCTATTCTGAGTCAGTCCCCTGCTGTACCCACTCAAAATGGATATTCTGGAGCTGGTGAATCTGATTTTATTTTTCCTTGCATCACATGCAGCAGACAGGTGGAGGCTATGGTTGGTGTAGGCCTTGACTCCTTCTATGGCCCCTGTGTGTCATAGACAATATTGCTTTTACTTGGGCTCTGAGTTGCCTGTCAAAAAAAAAAAAAAGGAAAAAAAACTTTCTTTTTTTCCAAGCAGTAGTGAAACTTCACAAGCCAGGGACGAAAAGCTTGGTTTGCCTACACCCGTGTTCAGTACAGTGAGTGTAGCAAAGCTGAAAGTGAAACTAAAGCCTTTAGTGCCTCCCCAGCAGCTGGGCTGACAGGTCCAGGGTTTGGGTGTCAAAATAAGCGTGATTGTTAATGCCTTTGTTAGTCACCAGATGAAGTGGGTGACATTCTGGTGATGGTCATCTGTTCTTTCCCATGTAGAGGTCTGCCATATGATTATTTGGTTGCTAATTTTTGCAGGCACATTTCCTTGTACTTGCATTCATTTCTGCAGACTTGTCAAAGGAACGCAAACACCCATACTGCATAAATCCCAAAAATTAAACCACTCCTTCCCCAGCTGTTCCCTTCAATGCATTCACCACTTTGACAGCATTGAATCATGCAGCCTACGTGATTCATTCAGACACGCAGGCAATTGCTCATCAGTTCATTAAAATTCAGATATTATTCAGACATCAAACATCTAAATTCTTCTTCAACACATATATCACACTTATTAACCATTTTCCTATTTAATAATGTTTTTTGGAGAGCATTAGTTTCAGAAAGAAGACCACGCTGGTGTCATCTCATTACTCAAAATGCATTTAGGTTATTACAGTTTATTTAAGGTGAATATACACACTTATCTAGACCACTGCAGTGATTGGGTATGTTTTTTTTCTTTCTTTTTTTCACAAGCCAACTAGAAAAAATTCAAAATGTTTCTGTGTATATCTATAGATGCATATTTTATAGGCTAGACACCATTCTAACTCAAACACTTCTTTTTTTAGCCCCCAGATTCTGCTGAATAACAGGTTGGCACAGACACGTGTGCATCTTTGCAAGGCAAAACTATCTGACTTGCCAAGCTTTATTTTCCTCTCCCAGAAGTTAAGTCAGATAAACTCCGACTCTGTTCTACTCAGATCAAAACCATAGACAGCTCCCATGTGTGTTGACGGCCTTAGAGATGAGTGCTTTGGTGACAGAGGGGGGCCTAAGATGGATTAGATATGGTTTTATCAATGAGCACCAGGCTGGCATGGTGGCTGCAATCTCTTATCGTGTCGTCTCAATTTGTAAAGCAGAAGGAACAAGGAAAAGTGGAAAGAGGAGATGGGATGACGAAGTTAAAATAGAGAAACAGAGCTGATATTTTTCAAGGAGTGAAAAATGTTAGAAGAAAGGAGTTTCAGTGTTGAAAAAAACGGCATTGTTTAGCAAAGGTGCCTCAGCGAGGATTTGAATGTCAACTGGCACTGAATAATTGCGTGCGCCAAAGGCAAGCCATGTGGCCTTCTTGTGACAATGAATTTCTTGACTCCTCTTTAAACCTGCATCTTTATTAGACCACCCTCTCTTGAAATAAAGTTCATATGACATTTTATGTTTCTATTATTTATGAGTTAGGCGGCTGTTCATTTTATGGGCTCTTGCCACCCCTCCAGGCTTTTTTTCTTTTTTTTTTTGGAGCCAGCTGACATCAATCTTTGCTGTCGCCTTTCTTGTCACATTTTTGTCCAAAGGTTTTGATCGTTTGTCCGCTGTCCTGACAAATAGATTAGTACAGTTTGCATGGTTGTTTGGAATGTCAAACTCCATCATGTCCCTCTTTTTCTGCATGTTTTTACACATTGCAAAAACTGGGCCTCCTTAATGTAAGACAACAATTGTTCAAATTTGAAAACAAATCTGTAAATAAGCCAAAAAATCTGTTTTTTAAGGAGAAAAATTCTAGTCAATAAATCATGTTTTCTTAAACTAAGATTATTTTACTATTGAAAAAAACGTTCTTAAAATGTTTGTTTTTATTGCAAAACAAAAATAATGAAGAGAACCTGAAGGAAACTTTACCAAAACTGTAGCTAGTTAACTAACTTTTTTAGATTGGTTAAAATTAAGCATTAAAGTAGAAATATCGAGCTATTACAAAGAACAAAAAACTCTTACTTCTGTTGATATTCTGTCAGCTAAAGTGCAATGAAACCTTCTTTCTAGTGTCTTCTGCGCATCAGCTTTGTTGCATTTTGCCTAGCATAACTGAGATATACAGCGTCTTTACAATTTAATGTAATGCTTGGCCCACTAAGGCTTATGTCTTGTGGATTTGTTGATGTTTGTTTTCGTGGCATGGGCCCCCTCGTCTTTGAAGGGATTCGAGATTCATAAGGCTCAATCGAGATTTTTATTTTTATGCCATTTTCATGCTGTTTTGTTGCTCTTGTCCCACTAGCGACTCAGAGTGTTTTGAGGAATGATGTGAATCATCATGTCACAAACAACGATCAGTTTTAAGCTCCCAGACAAAGTGCAGCAGAGTGGGAGCAAATCCTCTCTTTTAAATCCCTGGCATTTTTCAAACAATACACTTTTTTTTCTCCTCTGGACAATTTGTAATATGCTTATTTCTTTCTCCTGTTGTGGGAGTTGAGGGATTTAGGAGGTTGTCCTTTATGTGCATTTAGAAGCAGCTTGCTGAGAGCATTTGTAACATCGTGCATTAGTCTTTTGAAGAAACCCCAAAAACCTGTACGGCATTGTGCCGTATCTTAATCTGCGGCATATGGCTTTCAAATGACCAGCTTACACCTTGTCTGTCTCAGATCTAATCTGCTATTAAAATAAGCCAATCCTTTTAAATACTGCAAGTGTAATAAGATTATAGTCTTAAATGGACAACGTGGTGTACGGGGAATAAAATCACTTTGGTAAATTGTTCATAGAAGGACAAAATATCAGTCTAAAATAAGTGTTTTAAATTGTATTTTCAAGGAATTCTTTGTTTACATTAGGCTTTGTGATGTATATTGTCTGATTTATTATTCCTGAAGCAAGCAGACAAATAATCAGGTTAAAGGCTTGCCAGGTTCATTCTTTTTGGGCACAAGATTCTCAGTCCTTTGATTTTTGTAGGTCTAAAATATCTATAATGGCTTTCAGACTGAGTTTCCATCTGGCTGATTTACAACTGCCCTTTTTTTGTCTTTGGAAAGACTACTTGACTTGATCTGGAGTGCCAAACACATTGGTACCACTTGAATTTTTAATGCTGCTCTAACCTCCAACTCTGGCTGCCAATTCAAAGCTTGCTCCGAGATTGGAATTCAGTTGTCTAGACATAATCTCAAAAGGAATAAGGGGGGGTTTAAGAAAAGGGTGAGAAAATATATATTTTTTTAATAATTATGGCTGAAGGATCACATAAGTAAAAGAAAAACAAAGCAAGGATAATTGAAACACTAGATTCTATCGTTTGTCCCATCAGCTCATCATTATGTGACAGCAACCATGTTACAGTCTTCAGTACAGTCAGATGCATTAATTATTCATATGAGTTCAATTTCTGTTTCACTTTGAGGGTTCTCATATGCAATTAGATGTAATGAATGTGCTTCTTAATTACATTCATTTGTGCAAATTTCCATTCCCCACTGAATTTTTCTGTGGAAACATTGTGACACTGACCAATGCCCTATCATTTGCAATGTGACCAAATCCATTCAGCGTAGAACAATTAGCTGTAATTAGTGTTACAATGTCATCAGCTACCACGGGGAAAGACTAAGCTGACATGCAAGGAAGAAGAGGACCCTTGTTCAGAGAGTCACAAGTCAAATAATACGGCAGGAACCAGGTAATTGGCTGACCACAAGCTCGGAGTAAGATGAACTACTGCAGGACAGTTCCATTTTTTTTGTTTTGTTTTGTTTTGTTTTTTTTCTACTTTTATTGCCGCCATGAACAAGTGCTTTCATTCACAGCAATGCCACACTTAATAAGGAACAGTTCAACCTTGTACTTTTCCAGCCCATCTCATCATCTGCTGCTGACAAATGAGTGCCTCTGCTGGAGTAATTAAGAATGAAATGCCTTGCTTAAGGGTGCAGTGCTGGCAGTTGAAAGATGGGAGGAAGTATTTCCCTTCCGTTTCACATCATGACCTTACATATTGTCACATTATCATGCTTATTCTGGCGGCATGTTTAATTCATGCTGCCCATAAAACGGTAATTTGCTTATTCCTTTTCTTGCAGTAATCTCCAATCTGCACGCTAACTTCTTTGGACGATACATTTCTTTTCCCTCTCCGTGTCTTTCACATCAGTTTGCTTGCTGACACATATTCTCCTCTATATAAATAAAGCTTTTTGGTGCCTTCTGGCTCCAAAAACTTTATAACATCTGCTGCAGTGGAACTACAGCTGAAATAAATGAAACAATGGTGACGCTGGATAGACAGTTTTTTTTTTTTCTCACATTCTCACTCTTCCTATTTATTTAACTGCCAGGGGTATAGCACTGAGTGGAAGAAGAATTAAACTGACTCATTTGTATCCTTTTCATTCGACTAGGATTTGGTTGAAGAGCCCAGTTCTAAGAGGTGAGGTGGAGGGGAGTCCTCGTTTAATCTGGTTCAAATGCCACACCAGACGTCTTGGAGAGAGACGTGCTATTGATCTGGAGGAGTCAACTCAGCTCACAGAAATCTCTCTCCACCCTCCTTCAAACAACTGAAAAGTGACATGTTAGAAACCTCCTTTTTCCCAGCATTAGGACTTTGTCTTTGTTATCTCACCAGAGACCTCTGTGAAGCAGAGACCTGGGCTTTCTAGAGCAATCATCCAGATCCCACAATGACAAGACAGAAGAAAGACTTTAAAAGGTTTTCAAATAGTCGATGATTGGCTCCTGTCAATTCTCTGAAAAGCCTCCACATGCTTTCTCCATTTATATTTACTACCACAGTGCTGAGAAATAACAGCTTCTAATGAAAATTGAAAGCAGCACTGAAAACATCAAATCAACAGCTGTTAAGCTTTACTTCCTGTTAAGAGGCCATGCCATTCCTGTTTTTCATCCTTGTGTTGCTGAAAAAAAGGTTTTATTGGGCTGATTAATGCTTTATATATCTTTTTGTAACACATACAAATAATGTATACACATTTATCAAAGGTTTATAACAGATTTTACCAGAAAATACATGTTTTAAAGAAGCTTCTACTTAAAATCTTTGAAAATTCTGCAAAATCTTCAAAAAACGAGAGTGTAAATGGTTTTTGAAATACAACATTTTTTGAATTCAGCATGATTCTGCAGCTCTTTTCAAGAGTTGTACAATTAAAATGCTTATATCAAAGTTGTTAACTTGTTCAGTGAGACTTGTGTCTGGCTTGGGAAAGGATCAATAGCTGCCAAGTTTGATTGCATCTCTGAACAATCTCTTCTGAACTGGGCAAGGCCAGAGACAGACTTCAAAGATAGAGCCTCAAAAGCCCCAGCCAACAATTCACTTTGTTCCATTCACTGACTCTGTGATTCCCAAACTGAAATTGCTTGAGTTGCATATGAAACCTATGAAATATTGGGTTTGAGTGAGGTGAGTGGTTGGAGTCCTTGATTCCATCTAGCGTATTTGATCTCAGCTACATCAATGTTTGAGTGTTCCAAAACAACAACTAAAAATTAAAAAGAAAAGAAAAGTTCTGTATTTAACACTTACATTGCCTTTGGCATATATACAGTGAGTCTTATTTGTCTAAAGTCACACTCCAACTATACATTTTTTTCTATTGTGAAAGCAGTCCAAATGTTAATTCTACTTATGCAGTTTTCAGCCAAAATCAAAAAGCTTTGGGTGGTATTTCACATCAACCCTTTGTTTACACTCTCTCCTGCAAGCTTATAGCCCCTCACCAGCCCAAGCTAACATTAGCGTAGCAACAAAAATGGCAAGAAATATTGGAGCTATCTAGCCAGACAGTTTTGAGCCAGATGGAAGCTCAGACGAGGAAAATGAAGACGGTAATGTCATCAGAATGAATGCATCAGAATTGGAGCAGAGAAGTTTTCCTCTTCAAAAGAGCCAAGACGATTTTCATAAAGAAATACTCAGGAACATCGTTTTAATCTTAATTTATTTTATATATGTCCTTCATCATGAGAAAAAATGCTTCAAGAAGATGTTGAAAACAGCAAAAACATGATTTTCACTGGAGTGGGCCTTTAAATCAAGTTAAAATCTGACAGCCAGCAAACACTGCAAACAGGATGTGCTTCCAACGCTTCTCCAACTTTTTTCTTCATTGATGTTGCTCCACACCTGGCTTAAGGAGCAGAAACTTTCCTTCTCTTCCTAGCAGGAAGAAAACATGGGAAGCAATAAAATATAAATGTGCAAATGATTTATTCAAAGACGTTTGTTATAGATAGCCTCCACAAAAAAAGAAAAAGAAAATCCCAACAGTCTGCATTGTTTTAAGAGTTAGTGGTAGCTTCAACAGATATGCTGGCAGTTTAGCTTCTTTCAGTCCTCCCACCATTGAAACCACACTCACTCATGTTGGTGAACAGATTGCCTTATGTATTGTGTGTTTCCTGTGTGGTGGCAAAACGCATTAGTAACAAATCAAAATCTTTATAAAAAAAAAAGAAAAGATTAGGGTATTTCTGATATTCAAGCAGAGAAAAATGTAAACATTTTTTTGATTCCAAATTCCAGTTTTTTTTTGTTTGAGTGTAAATGCCAGCACAATGTTAGAGGTCAGACGGTGTTGTATCGCAACAAAGCCATTATGCTTTGGCTTGGAGGTGTTGTATTTCAACACTACCAGTGGTACGGTTTATTGTTAACAACTGCATTAGTGAGGCTGAAATGGGGTTAGAGGAAGTGCAGCTGTCTCCCCTCCTCCCTCTGCCTCCCCCCTCGCTCATTCCTTCTATTCTACCCCCCCACCACCACCCTCCTTTAAGGTATCGCGGCATAGACACATTAGAATGCATGGTCTCATCTCGTTCTCATTTTTCACATATAGTCGGTCTCAAGGATAAGGATGGCCTTTGCTCAGGAGGACTTATTGACCAAAATAACTGTGCATCAATCTCCTGAAGGCTGAGCAGGCTACAGCATCTCAGGGTTTGTATTTTCAACTCCTCTCTCAGTCTTTAATGTTATTGACCCGGCTTGTCTTGATATGCTGCAGCAAAGCATGGAAAGCAAGGAACATATGGCAACGCCGTCTCAAAGCTTTGCCGTACTGATAAAGAGCTGAATTATTGATGCACCCAGGCAAAATGATTATTTCAAGTATGCTGACAGATTAAATTTGCTGGGAGAAAGGCAAGCTTTGACCAGTGTAAAGTTATATTGCTGCTTTTCCCAGCCTTCTTTTCCCAATAAGAAAGCAGGAGGACATAAACCGCATTCTTAATGAGAATCATTTCACAATGATAGCAGCAGCATTGCTGCAGTGACATCAATGGTATGATGACAGACGGCTACATCTATGATGCCATCTGTCTATATTTCACATATATTTCAGCAAAAATGTGTCATTTGCGAGGAGTTTCTTTTCCTCAAATGAAATCATTAATATCACAAGCAATAAATAAATCAAAATTGAGTCCATTAAATTTTAAACACGCTGGCACAATTTTATATTCTTATGGCACTCATGTATTTTTGTTTTTCTTTTTTATAAAATATATGAAGAATGCATGTTAAAAACTTTTTTCTACATCCTGAGCTGGCACTGTTAGCTAATTTGGGGAGTCACTGCGTGACCATGAAGGGGATTATTCCCATTCTGCTGTACGGGACCCTATCTCCACCCGATCAATGCATACTCTGGTTGATAAATTGGTACACATGGACAAATAGATCACGTCGGAGACCACTTACAGTTTGTTAACGCTGACAAATGGAGTGAGTGGTGAGGGAAGGAGGAAGTGGATGAAAAAAAGAGAGAAGAATGAAGTTTAAAGATATGCTAAAGTGGAGGAACCTCAGGTACAGTAGGAGGTTTGGCTTATCAGCGTATGACAGAGGGGGGGGGCTATTGAGGTCTTGACACTAAACACACAAACGTGGTTGCTGTGTAGCCTTCCAGCCAAGAGAGCCAAGGCATCCATCACGTTCACTGTGGTCTGTGGTTTTTGCTGCACTTATGCACAGGCTCTTTGTGAGGCATCTGTGGGGACCTCAAGGCAATGCAGCACTCGTAAGGTCGGTCAGCTGCCTGCTATTTCATGCGTGCAGAAGCAGACCTGCTCAAAATCCTTGCCAGAAGCTCCTGTAGAAAAAAGAAAAAATAAAAAGAAGACAGACTCTGTCCCTTTGTCCCCACTTCCCCCGAGACCCCTGCATGATTGCATTGATTTGTCCTGATTCCATTCAGCCAGGGGTCCCGCTGGATTTCTAGTATCAAACATCTGTCACACGGAGGCAGCCTCATGCTGACTGATTCAAAACTCTTTTAAAGGTCCACATTTTCACAAATGAACTCTGAAAAGTCAAGATAAACGGGGAGAAGCAGGCAGTATCTCATGTTTTCAGAGGTGTGTGGAGACATTATTATTGCATTTTTCACGCCGAATAACATTTCAGTTTAAAATACTGCACATGGTGTTTGTTGTTTTTAAACATAAGACGCCTCAGCACCTCATTTTCCATTTCTTTCATTGTCCTTCTGTAATAATAGAAGCAGCTGGAGCCTTTAAACACATATTTCTGCTTGTAGGGATGAAAACAGGTGCATCTTTGATGGGATGTAAGAAAGGGAAGAAAAAAGAACATTGAATTTGGAGAAAAAAAGAAGCCATGGGCAGAGAGAAAGTTCATCATTTTAACAAAAAAAAGAAAGAAAAAAACCACTTAAACATCTCCTGATGCCAGTCTGAGACACTGGCGGCAGCGTTGTCTTTGTTATGATAAAATCAGGCCCCACTACAACTGAGCCCTTGATGCTGCAGTTGGCTTAACACGGCAGGTCACCGAGGGGAGGCAGATGTTGTCTCGAGGCATGTCCCACTGCTACCGAAAAGATTCTGGCTGGTGTTTCTGGGCTTACAGGTGCAGAGGGGTTGGTGGATAAAGAGTTAGAGGTGCACTTACCCATAGTTCATCTGCCACAGGCCAGCACTGTAGGGCTGGAATGAGCAGAAATGCTCATTTTGATCCACTGATGTATAATAATGGATGATCAGCCCTGCTGTCACATCTGGAATCCAGCGGTCCATGGCGTAATGCGTCCTCACTACCACACATGGCAACAAGGACACGGTTGCCGCTGGCTGCCGTGCTGACTTTTGCCTCATGTGCCACAAAGGATGGTTGAGGAGGCGCTGGTCCGTGTAACACGGAAAACCTTTTCTTTTATTTTCTTCAAACACATGTTGAATGCACAGCTGCATTCATCCCTGAGAGAACTTAATACATTTGATCACTACAGGCTCTCTTTTAAAAACAATTTTACCTTGAAGCATCTTACTGTTATTATGCCTGTCTATATAATGGAGGGAAAAATAGCACACACAATAACCGTCTGAGATGAAGGACACTGGAGATAGAGAGTGAAAGGAAAAAAGTAACCAATAAAAGGCAAAAAAAAGTGTCAATTTAAGATCATTTTAGCTGTACAGTAAACAAAACTACAACTGGGCGCCTGAAGTGTTTTAAAATAAAGCCTTCCACTCAACACACATGCAGTACATAAAGACAAAAAGCCTCCAATTATTCAGTTTAATGAATCTTCAGAAAAGAAAGGATAAAGTGTAGCCAGGAGGTCTGGAGTACCCCTTCCTTTTATTAAGTCCAACACTTCATCACGATTCAAGCTTAAAACCTGACCTACTTTCCCCTTTTCTTCTGTCTAGGTGTTCAGTCAAGAAAATGTTGCTGTTTAACTCATCTGGTTAAACATAAGTTGTACAGAGATGTGGAAAGAAAGGCCCATAAAAATGAATATCCAGTGATCAATGTCAGGCTAAACAAACCTCCCACCTCATCCAGTTGCATTTAAGAACAGAAAGGTCAAATACAAAGCAGCACCACTCGCAGCTATAACTCAAGAACCACCCTCAAGACACTCAGTGGTTCTGTTGCAGGAGATCAAAGAGAAAACCATCAACCAAAAAAAAAAAAGAAAGAAATCTAGAACTGAAATAAGTCTCCCAGGGCTTTTTCTTTAAAAAATTCTGTAAAGCATTTGGAAATATATGGTTTCAGCATACATTTAAAGATCAATAGCTGCCATTATCCAGACCATGCTAGACAAAATTCAAACCATTGAGTGGCTTTGTTCAAAAAGAAAAAAAAAAAAAGCTCTCCTCCACGTTTATTTTCATTGTGGGTCGTCAGTGATCCGGTCACATTTTAATCGCACTTTTCAGCCTCATTGATTTCACTTTACCACAGTTTGTGCAGAATGAAATATTGTTCTTTCTTTTCTTCCATCAGAGGTAATTACTCAACAATGGGAGTTTGATATCGCGGCGTATTAGAAGTCATGGTGTTCGTGAAAAACAGATTGAAGCTACTTATATGGTGCAGCCTGGGTTAGAACACAACAGGCATTCTCAGTCATATGCGGCCGTCTGCATACTTATGCCCAGGCCTTTATTTAATGTTCATTCATTTGTACAGCCACTTGTCCAACAATCACATTTGCGACACAACAGAGAAAAAGACAAAGAAGTCACGTATGGATGCTTTTTCCACTGGACCGTTTCACTTAGAGCTCTCAGGTGAATTCTTATTTTTGATGTGCATTGTTTGGGGTTCAAAAAATGGCAAATGAGGCAAGGAAAACCTAAATCGGCAGCAAGCTCCATATTGTAATTCAGGTACAGTGTTTATCCCTGTAAAGCCTACTACATCAAAGAATTGACAAAGACAAGATTTTCTGGAAATAAAATGTTTTCAAACTCTGATGACAAATTGCATTGTATTTTTAATGAGATGCAGATATTGTCCGTTATGTTTTTGCTCACAACCATGTTAACTTGGGATGCAAAAATATTGTGTTCAGGAAAAATACACCTTATTTACCCATGTTCTCAAATATGATCCACACATTTTAACATGCTGTTACTGTATTATAAAGAGTGAATTGTTACAAAACTTGCATTTTTTCAATACCATAAATAGTCATTTAAAATAATGAATAAAGTAGATGGATTATTCTCATCATAAAGGTTTAAAAACTCCAACGAAGCAGCCATTTAAAATGAGGAAAAGACCTTCTATTGCCCATAGTGACTACAGTGCAGAAAACATGGATTAAGCTACTTTATATCTTCCAGTAGTGACACTCTTTGCTTTCATGCAAATAATTTTTCTGGAGACACGTGCACCTTTCCATCTTTGCTAAATAATCCATGTTTAAATCAGCTCTCCTAATTTGCAGCTCGCTTTCTTTGCACCTCCACCAGACAATCGTTTTGCTTGTAGCTCCTTCTCCTGCAGCTGTCCTCTCAATACCACCCATCCACTTGTGCCACTCTCAGATACATTTAGGATCCACCCCAAAATCTCATCCAGATCTCTCACCAGAATGTCCTTTGCCAAATGCCACCACACAAAGTTTAAACTCTAAATCGAATGAATGAGTGTTCCTTGGCCATTGCTACACTGGCTCACCACACAAATACCACAGACACCCAGCATCTGCATGATTATCCAACAGTAACGGACACCTGTGTTAGACCCGGCGCCAATTGGAAACTTGCATCAAGCTGAGACAGGCCACAATTAGAAGAAATGCGTTATATCTAATCTAATGGGACTTTAAGGCAATTTTTCATTGTGCTAATGAGAAAGAGATACCAGAGATGCATGTATCTAATACGATCTGAATGTTTATAGAGGGCCTTGCTTTTGAAGAGTGTGTCCTTCTCACTTTTTTGTATGAATTAAAACCTTATCCCACAAGATTAAATTCAAATATTTGGCTTATTTTTTGAAACACCTTCAAATTTGCCTGATTTCATCAGTTTTTTTGCTCACTTTCCTGTAAACAGGGTAAATTCCATCTGTCCTACCTTTAGAGCATCTGCTATTGCTTACAGGGCTGTCCACCTCACAAGTCACAAGGACTTGGCGACATCTGTCCCAACAGATAGAAAATCAGGATTGGGCCATCAATTCTGTTAATGCTTCAGTTAGCTTTGTGTTGTGTCCACTTTAATTTGCTTTTTGCTTGCTGCAGTGTACTGTAATATTGGTTTGAGACAAAGTCAAATGGTAGCAACGTGTCCCTTTACAGCCCACTCTGCAGGCAGATAATCGGATAAAGCTCCAGAAGTAATGGCCGTCCTGCATCCTGATAAATGCCTGTTAAAGAACAGGGGATGGAGGATTTCCCTAACAACACCTAATAAGAAGTTTGGCTGTTAAGAAGATTTAAAATAGCTAAAGAGAATGCACTTCATCAAACAAAGTGATGAAGTGCACAAAAACAGTTTTTTTGTTTGGTTTTTTTTTGGCATTAATTACAACTGCAGAGTAATGTGCATAATGTCTGTTCTACTTCTGTCCTTGTATGACAAGGTCAATTTGGGTGTCATGTTCAGATTTATTAGGGCAATTTTTACTTAGAAAAAGCCTTTTTATTAACAAACCCAAAGTCAAAATGACAAATAGTGTGTTCGACGAATAAAGTATTGGACAAAATCATGTTTTCTTCCTCCAAAAAACAATGTGTTTTTTTACGAACTCTATCTTCTGCTTTCAGTCTATTCTTCCCGAATCTCTCCTATGCTTAATTACAAATGAAAAATTAAGCAAAGTTGCTGAAATTAGCCATTGTGGGTGAATGAAGCTCACTCAGAGAGTCCTCCCCTCCCTTTATGCTTTCTTTTCTAGGGCAAATGCGTCAGCTTTTCCTCGCAAGGTAAAATATGCAATCTGCGCCTGCCAGTCTGCGAGCAAGTTTTGGGTTAATCCTCATGAATACGTGACTTTGTCCTCATGAATAAGTAAAAACCTGCTCACTGGGTAATTGAGGTGCTCTGCCACTAACAAACGAGGACACAATTTGTAAATGGGATTTTTTTTTCTCGCTCTCAATCTGGCCTCAAAGAGATTTATAGCGCATAAAAACGCTTAGTAAAATCATATTGATATTTTGTACAAGAAAGATGTGACATTGAAATATTGCATTCTCCCCTCAGGACTTTGGGAAAGATCTATAATATTCCTGTTTCTCATTTCCGTCAGTTTTGGACAAGCTTAAGGATAGAAATGTCTCCCAATATTTATTGCTAATTTTGTAGTTTTTTTTTTTTTTAAGTTTCTAATAATGATTCAGAAACATGTGAATCTTTGTGAATGGTTTAAATCATCAAAATTTCTAACCTTTAACTCTTGCAGGGCTAAATTAAAAAAAAAAAAAGAGAAAAGATAGAGTGAAATGTACAGCATGACTCCATTATGTCTGTTTCCTTTTAACAAAAAATCTTTCTGAAGGTGGCTCATCACTGCCAATTGCCCCATAAAGGATTCCATATGTTTGCCTTCTTTGTAGGAATATAAGCTGTCATTTGTGACAACATCATTTATTGTAAGTTCTCACAGTTATAGCCTCAAAAAGTTTCCAAATGGCTGTGCAACCACAATTAGAGGGTAACACAAACATTTGCATAACAACTGTGGTTTAGGATATTTTAGATAACCGATATTTCTAGAAACATCGGTTAAGATAGTAAGCACTGCAACTGAATGAAAGTTATAAAACTTATTTATCATCTAGTTTTCAATAGATTTGGCATTCTGGAGGACAGAAACGTTTTATCTTGAAAAAAATGTTTTAAATTGAAATAGAATTACATCATACATGGTGTTTATATTTTATACATAGATTTAAAAAAATCTCTTTGTTTCAAATAATGTATTTGTTTAATAATTAGTGCTGTTAATCAATTAAAAATAATTAGATTAATCGTACTTTTGGATTGTGATTAATCACGATTAATCCCAATGATTTGCAAGGTAAATTTTATATGACAGTATGCGACTTTTGAACAAAAGAAGGTCAGAGAGAATTTTTTTTTCCTATTGTTTATTGTCTGAAATGTTTTAATTTGTAAAGTGTTAAATCAGAAGTTTACTTTGTGTGGACAAAACACATGAATAGTGAAATATACCGTCATAAGTATCAAACATCGTGTTTCTTTGCTTTAAATGGTCTGGGTGAAAACTCATACCTGATTGGCTGCTGGGTGTTCCAGAGGATGTTCCGTTCACAGTGTTCTATATGTGCAGGCAACTTTTCCTTCATGATCTTGACAAAAACAAGCGGTAAGCTTTCTCTCTGAACTGATACTTTATTTAACCTATCTTGATGATCAGCACAAATATTGCTTTCCATCGCTGCTGCAATTCAAGGTGGCTGCCAGCTCAGCGATGCATTGACTTGTTGCTGTGACAACGGGTTGCATAACGTATTAAATAGTCCACCTTTTTGTGAAAAAGTGATCTAAACCTAATAAAAAACAAAAATAAAGTACTAAAAATCAATTGAATATTTATTTTTTTTGTAATTGACCATGTTGTGGGATAGTGCTCAACGAAATGTATGTTTTCAGAAATTAATGCTTGCCGCAAAAGCGATTGCTTCACGGAGTGTAATTAAGTTGTGTTATTAAATATTAACATGTTTTTTTTAAATAATCTCTTTTAGTTTTATTTTAGAATTAATTATTTAATTAAACGTTGACAGCCCATACTCATACACATATATATTTATATATTTATATATATATATATATATATAGATATATATAAATATATTCACCTTTTAACAGTTTTTTAAGGGAGCACAAAAAATAAAAAAAGGAGAAACTCTGCCTTCATTTTCAGGTTTGAAGGTTTTTTGTAACACAGTTTGCAAAGTTTTCTCTGGAGGATCATGACTGTTAAAAATCTAAATTGTATTTATTCTCTGATGAGTAAAAACATTACCTGATAAAAATGTGAAAATTACAAACCATAGAGCTGCATGGAAAATATGAAGATGTTTTTTTTTTCTTCTGTATAGTTCTTTGAAGTTGGGTCATAAACACATGACACAATCCATTTTTTAAACACTAGGATAGTTTGTTTCCAAAGTCAGAAGCTGCCAATTTTTTGTGAAACCTCTAAATAAAACCTAACAAAGAAATGTTTCTAGTTTTCCCATAAAGCATGGCAAACAATGTCCGAAACTCGGGACACTTCCAGCTCCTAGCCCATCACTTTGCTCCACAGTTCCTTTTTATGTTGTTCGATACCCCACCAAAGCCAGGTTTGAAATGCGCATTGATTTCAGTGGGGTCCTCTTCAGCAGTTCTGCCCCTCACGCCTTGTGCCTGACCCACTTATTTTCTCATCTTTCCCTGTTCTCTCGTGAGAGTTATCCTTGCACGTTGCATTTCCCATTACAGCTCGAGTGGATGCGAGCCAAGTATGATTGCACTGCATAGACTGTCCCTCATTCTCTCAACTGGATGACTCACACAAACACACACTCTGACTACCTGAATGAGTTAGGTGATACCAGCTCAGTCAGCCAACAAATAAATCACCAGACAAATTGACTTATACGCCTCAAGAGAGACTGTCTTGAAAAGAGTTGTTCAACACTACATGTACTATAAAGGGTCCATCTATGATGCGTATTGACAAAGATCTTTGTTTTCGCCCATCTGATTCTATAAGATATCAATGACCACATAGTTTCAAAAAGCCCTTTCCCTTTGGTTGGTGTCTGGGGAAAACATGTCATTCGTTTCTACAAAGTCACACTTTCAGTGCATCAAATTATGTTCTAAAATGCACATAACAAGCCTCCCGGTAGCAGAGAAGCTGTGTTTTAGCTTTTTTTTTTTTTTCACCCTGTCAGAGAGGTGCATGCTGGGTAAACAGAACCACCTAATAATGTACATTTTCACTGCATCTGTTCTCTCCAGCCCTTACGTTAGCGGTGACATAAATTAGAAATTCCCCAAAGTAGAATGATAAAGAGATGAATGTAAACAGTGATCAAATGTGGAGCCAGCTTTCGGCTCATGTTCCGTTTGCAATGAAAATTGGAATTTCCCAACTTTACAATGCAAACAGAGGAAACCTGCATGTTCTTCTATCAGTGCTGATTAGAGAAACACGCACATACACATCAGCAAGCTTGGCACAGCATTTTTTTTCTCCAGACTCTTTGGGATTTAGTTTAATCGTGTAAGGAAAGCAGCGGCTTCATCTTTTAATGGCATAACAACAGGAAGAAACCCAGACAATTTGTTTTGTGTATGGAAAAAAAAAAAGAAACAAAATAATGGAAAATGTACCGAAATCAGCAAAAGTAATTTCTGCTGCTGCATCTTGGAAATCTTTCAAATATAAAAGTACACGTGCTGTTCATTACTTATTTGGCAGAAGCTTTGAGACTTTTTTCTATTCTAATTGTTGCACAGCCAAAAAAGGATGAGGCTTGCAAAGTTTAAGCTGGAGTTTAGGTTTCTTTGGAAGTCTGCATAATATTTCTTAATAGGGTTGAAAGCAGGCTTGAGGCAGGTCTGTAGAGATTCCCCCTGCCTCCCCTGGATTATCATGTTTAAGCAGCTTCCTTGGGAGCATCCACACTGAGAATTTAAAGGCAAGTTTTGAGGGGGGAAAAAGGAAAGAAATGTTATCACTTTAGTTGTTTTACCACTTATCTTAATCTCATAACCACAATAATTACTTGCTGATCATACATATTTATGTGTCCATCTAGGATTTGCAGTTGGAGCACATTGTGTCTAAATTATTGAGATAATAACATTGGTGTTGCAGTTATGAAAGGAATGTTAAAAGGAATTTATATCAACGTTCACCCAGAAGTGACCTCAGGAGAATATGGGACTTCTCAAAAAGAATCAGCATTGTTGTTTTGTGCAGTTGACACACATTTAGCAATATAGAGCATGACAAATCCTCAAAAGCAAGTTGCAATTTCACATTAAAACAGATGGTGAAATTACCATTCAGTGAGACTATTGATCTTCAGTTGAAGAAAAATTATAAAGGGTGCATCCCGGAGAGGGGTTTGCACTTTGCTGCAGCCTCGTTATGGATGTAAGACAAAGTCTGTTCTCATGAGGTGGAAAATCTGAATTTATGGGGTTACCTGCTGTCTAGTTTTTCTTTCACAGCAAAAGCTTTTGCAATTTTCGACAGTGGCGGGATTTAAGCAAAGACTGTGATTCATCTCTTTGCTAGTTAAATGTTTAAAGAAGACATGCAATTTAAATTGCAGCAGAGCTCATCAATATGAAATTGGACTAGTGGAGGGAGACAAAATTTAAGGAGGCAGCCCAGCAGCTGCTGCACCTTCTTCCGTGTTCTGGTGCTCCATTTTGCACCTAGAAAACTGAAAAAGTTTGGATTTTCTGATAATTAACACCGCATCTGGAAACATCTAGTAGATTCTGAGTATGAAACCCAAAACGTATTTTATTTTGACAGATCAATTAAAAAAAAATGTAACTTCTATAGCATATTATCAAATATCCATTTAATAAAAAAAAAAAAAAGATCATAGGTAAATACATATTCTTCTTATGTCAATAAATCAAACTTATCTCTGCATCATTTTTTATATTTGCTTTTTAAGGCATATTTTCTGCAGAGCAGAAGGAGTTCATCAGACATTTCTCTCTGAGCTGTGGGCAGGACTATTGGTGCAGAAAACCTTTTGCCTGTTCCCCATAAGCCCTTTGTTTGCACTCTCCCCCACTAGCTTACAGCCCCTCACAACTCCAAGCTCACATTCGTGGTGCACAAAAACGGTGAGAAATATCGGAGCTACGCAGCTGTGCAACTTTAAGCAAGATTGCAGCTCAGACAAGGAAAATGAAAGCAATAATAGATTTATTTTTCTTAAATTGGATGCATCAGAATTGGAGCGGAGTAGAGAGACTTCCATCGTAGTTGCTGTGTCACAAACCCAAGATTTTTCAAACCACCGCTTGCCGACTTCTCCTGATCCATCATGTTTTGAATAATGAAATACAACCAAACACAATTTTAATTATTTTGTTTGAAATTTATTTTTAATTAATTTATTTTTAAATATGACACAAGAACATATTAAAAATACCAAAAACAGAATTTTCATTGGAGTGAGGTTTACATAAAGCAACATAGCCAACATGAAAAAGTATCTGTGGGCTACTGACCTTATTATCTGTCACTGGAAACATGACCCACCAACTTCCATCAAACATTTATTTCCCAGCCAACAATTCTGACACATTTGAAGATGTTCTTAAATTACATGAGTTGTTGGCTACATTCTAAAAGAATTGTCATCAAGCGGTTATGATAATAGTAGGGTTGTAAAACCGACATTTCCTGGACGCTTTTGACCAGACCAATTTAGTTTTAATTTCTAAGGTCATGCCAGAGTCCAATTTGGCTGATAATTAGGATCTGCTAAAACACAGATGTGTCTCCATATGAAGTAATAATGTGCATGGAAAGAAAGCCAGAGTTCAATAGACTTCCAGTCATCGACTTCTTCAGCTGATGAAATGCCCAAGGCAGCAAGGCGAGAGGAAGCCATTTGCAGAGTTGACAGATTCCATCACGGATGACTTTAGCATACCTGAAGCGGCTCTTTCCCTCCCCTCTGCATGCCCTCTGCAAGAGATAGGTGTGATGCTTCAGATTTTATGGGTCTTAAAAATGCTGGCGAAGTCAGTCTTCCCAAACCACTGTTAAAATCTGACAAAACTTGATCAAGCCCCTTCAACAAGCTCAGAGCTTCACGACACCCACAGTCCACCCACAGCCACATTTGTATCTCTCGCTGATGTGCTCTGCCCCCATAAGCAGCTCACTGTCTTCCTGGATTTTAAACTTGGCTGCTGATATAAGGTACTATAGAAAACAAATAATTCCTCTTGCAGCACAGTTCTTGAACTTCCTCGATTCGATCCCCGACTTCACACCACTGCTTGTAGTGCTGGAACATTAGCATCTGATCTCAGACTCTGATGTGGGTGATTTTCCCAAATCCACTCCTTACTGCAGCAAGTGATACTCAATCCTCACTTGAAACTATCCCCTCTATTAACAGGCAGCGAAAAAAAAGTCAAATTAAAAAGGAAACTGACAGTTCAATAAAATATAATAAGAATCTCATAGACATACTCTCCTGAGTCATAATGCAGAATTAGCAACAGGAGCACAAACTACTTTACTGCCTCGTTCTTTCATTATATTCTTAAGCAAACGAGTTAATTTATTGAAGTTGCGTCCTCCTTTATTTTTGAAAGCTCCTGGACTCTGCAGGCAAGCAAAAGCCTGTGCACACTCTTAAAAAAACACACACATCACTGTTTTATTTTAAATGAAAAGTATAAAAGAAGTAAGTTAATAAAATGAATAAATCCACAGACCACAGCAGAGCAATAAGACAGCCGTTTATTGAGACAAACACAGTCAACACCATTGTTCAGTTTTTCTTTAGTACTTTAATAATAGAAAAGTCATTGTTTCTGTGCTTATTTTTGAGAGGAAAAAAAGGCAGCAAAGAAAATCAAGAATATGTAAAAGTCTTCTTTTTTCATGTAAAGCTAAAGATAAAATTCACACTTAAACATTACATGACATAACATATGTGTCGCACGTTCACACATTCTTGAACCCGCTTTTAAGATACAATGTTCACACTAGACTGTCGATATCCAATACTAGTGTAGGGAGTTAGAAGAAGTTTGGAAGCGAAATGTTGTGGTGGGGCTTTATTTATTTATTTTTTTCACAGCTGTATTTCAACATTTATAATACTTGGCATCATATAATTCTGGTTGGGGACAAACCATAATTATTGATTTTTCCATCATGATCATTTTTTAAATAGTTTGCTCTTCCTTGGAATTATAAAGGAGGCTTCTCATCTGTCACTACTGAGACTGAGTCTCTTATTGGTCAAAGTTCAACTAGCTTAACTTTTAACACATCTTAAATGGTGACGGATTTTGTACGTAGAGCCTAAAAAATGGACATTTACAGGTGTTTATATAGATTTTCATTGGAAATGGTCGCTTGAACACTCCTTGCCGAGGGCTGTACGAACGTAGCACAAATTTTTCTCTGAGTACTGTGATTCAACTTTTGTGTTTTTATATAGTTTCAGGGTTTACTTAGTTTTTAGATGTGTTATTTTAGGTCTGATATTAATATGTAGCCCCCATGAGCCCGACCGTGTAACCCAAAACTCCAAGGAATTGTGGTTAATGTTTGAAAGCCTGGTTGTTAAGTTAAAGTCATCGACTGATATATTGATTTTCTGTAGATGTGATTCAGTTTTATTGTTTGGGAGTCAGGCAGTCTAAATTCCTCATGTTGCCCCAGTAAATACGGTTAATCCATCGTGCACAGGAGCACAACTACTGGGATATAAGAGGCTGCTTCACGCACAAAAACTGGAATATCACTTGGACTCAGTTGTGTGATGTTTCTTCACTCTGATCTTCCCTCTGAATATGTTGTTGATGTTGTGAAGTCACATTGGACATGTGGATGTGCGTGCGTGTACATGTTTGTGTGTGTTTTGCCTGTGGTCTGGCAATCAAAGGGAATAGCACAACTTCATGATTGCACGCTGCCCTTGAAAAAAAAAAAAAAAAAGAGAGAAAAAAATCTATTCCCCGTTGAACTCAAAACAGCCCAAAGCCTTTCTCACCAAACTCAATATTTTCCTTGTATACATACTGCTATAAGTGGACAAAAAAAAAGAAAGCCAAAGATAAGAAACAGCTTTAATATTATTCTCAATTTCAACGAGAACGTCCATTAATAAATTTGCTATTTTATTTCAAAATTTCAATTATTGTGAAATATATAATACATTTAAAAGCAAAAACCAATATTTATGTTTAAAACGATTCCATGTGAGCATTCCAGATTAGAGTGATGCTTTCCTCCCCCTTTCAGCTGCTTTTCCCCCCACCTCTCATATCTGGAAGCGTTTTTGGTCTGACATGCCTTTTCTTTCTGTTAAATGTCACTGACAGGTTTTGACATGAAGACTTAAGTTAGCAGTATCCAAGCTGTCATACTGTCTTTGTAAACAGCTTACGTTTTCCTCTCAGATCAAAGAAAAAAAAAAGAGAGATGGAGGAAAGAGGGGGGGGGGGGGGGGGTGACAGCAGACAAGGCTTTTTAACAAACATCCTCACATGCATACATAATGCCCCATTTCAAAAAGAGAAAGTTTGCCGCTCCATTTCATACGCAACGTTTTTGTGAGTGCCCAGGGGAAACCTTCTGTCCACGACTTCAATGGACTGCGTGCACTATACTTAGCAACTCTGAATCACACTGTATTGCAACTGGAGCACCACTCCCCCCATCTTTACATCGAGGGAATGAGGGATTTGGTGTAATGAGATTATGTCTCCTGGGGAATCCAAGTGTCCATGCGGAGTCAAAGTTTCTTGGAATAATCCACGGCATGATGAATTGCTTCAAATTTTTTTCGCAGGATGAACTGTAATCAGCCGGACATACTTTGGATGCTGCGCGTTGGCTTCATCAGCAGCTACACGCTGTGCCCATGTTGCATGGGTATTGATTGATGCAGCTGAGCCGTACGATTGCTGTCATGCACAAACGCAGACAGGGCCAATAGAAAAATCCCATGGATTTCTACGGTTCAAACAGGTTTAAGTCGTCAACCGCAGGGGAATCTCTCGTGACCTCAGGGTTGCTAGGCGGGGAGGCATCAAGGTCACGTGAGGAAAGACAGGTGACCCTTGACACGTACCTTCTGCCAGCTGACCTTGGAGTGAGATTTCCATCCCTGACCTGCGGCTTAAATCTTTCTCACCAGATCAATTTGATTAAGTCGGAAGTCTTTTACAGCAAGCTTTAGATAATGGCAGAATATCTGAGCATAAAGAGACTTGTGGGACATTGTTTTTCCCTCAGTTCAGCTCTCTCTATTTATGAATATTTTAGATCAGCTTAAGCTTCCTAAATTTGAAAGTAGAAATAAAAAAAAAATGCATTTTAAAAAGAGCTACAAAGTTGCAAAATCTTAGCAAACTTTTAATCAACATTTGAAACAGTCTTTTGAGACTGTGGCATTGGTGGCACATATATATATCTTTTGATTTCAATGTGGTTTATTTTTATTTTATTTTTTTCTATTTATTTATGTTTAATTATTTTTTTCTGCTTTTCAGCAAGGTCTTTTAGAGTAGCATTTTTTTTTTTTTAGAATCCTAACTTAATGGCTATGCTGGGAAATGTTGAAATCAACATTGATAACTGTTGGTTGGAAACAGGGCTAAAACAACAACTAGGTGGGGGACTGAAATTTCTCACCTTTGGAACGAGTGTAAGTTAGCAGATGGCAGGCCTTTAGGGTCCATAGCACATTGTCGACAGCGAATAACAGTCAGAGGAGAATGGGATGGCTCATAGCCTCCATCCCATGGTTCCATCTGCTGAGTCTTAAGCAAGGACACTGCATGCGGACATGCAGATCCAGACCAGGAAGTCCTGCTAATTTAATAAAGAACTGAAATAAACGTCAACGGGTTTTGATCATTATCGTTCCTGAGAGCAGCAAAAAATGTAATAGTGATGTAATAAATGAAATGAATTGGTGACAAAATTGCCTGGCACTCATACCTTTGAAACAAAACAACCTGCAGACTGTTTTATATTCAAAGCTCTCCTTCCTCAATGGCTCTTTGGGGTGATCTAAAAAAAGGAAGGCTTAGAAAACACAAGCAGACATTGTCTAAAAAGCTCATGCCAAGCGTATCTTTTGTCCTTTTGAAACAAAGTGGTCTGCCTTGTTCTATACATTCACCAGGTTTCAAAATAAGCTTTCATTACAAAAGGACTAAATTTAAATCTTATAGCAGCAGAACAAGGCCTTGTTCTCCGAACAAGCAGAAAAGGAATCATTTTGTGTCTAATTGCACTTCCTTCACTATATTCTCCAACTGGGTTTAATCCCAGCTCCATTCATCCCCATGCTAATCACAACATAGTCTGTGCAACAGAATTACTGCCACACATAATTCACGCTGTTATAATTACACTGCAGGCTCTGGCACGATACTCCAGACAGCAATAGAACCTACCTTGGTTGTTTGCACCAAAGTTTTGCTGTTAAAGAACTAACTGTAAAAGTAAAGAAAGTGGACTTTGGGTAAGTTCTGTCTCTGATCCTGGCAATACCGCCACATTGTTCAGTCTGATTGCGTGTGACAGGACGAGTCCTCTCAGCTACAATAAGAAATCAAAGCCTCTGCTGAAACAACAGCTGTTTCTACTTATGTAATGGCTCCAGGACGACTGTTCATATCCTGGCTTGTTGAAGCTGTCACAAATCATTAATCCCCTCCTGTCCGTGGGGCCGAACTGTCAGGTTGCCTTTGGACATCTGGGACGAGGCAGAGGTAGGTCTTTTCATTGAAACAGGTGTCTCAGACCTTTGTATTCTTGCAAGATAGCCTAAAATACATCGAACTCCATCACAGCACTTGTAGCATTGAACTTGTTTGTTAATGTGATGCTGATAAAGCAGCAAAAATGAAGAAAGAAAGAAAAAAAGAAAAGGACTGGGTTATATCTAGTGAACTGAAGAGAAACTGCCCCATTTTTCTGCAGTGTGAGTTGTTGTACCACAGAACCTCAGACTTTCTCTCATATTATGGGCTTTCAGTGTTTTCAAGCCCTGCAGGACATGAAGTTAAACATTGAGTGAAGCTAGATGCCCTCTACTGGTGGACAAAAGCAAAAAAGGAGGCTTGGGTGAGGTTTCCTAAGGATTTCTCTTATTTGTCATGACAGACAGCTGTTTTTGGCTCATTAAACCAAATATTATTGTGCTGAGTTCATAGTGTGTGCTATAGCAGTCTTCTGATTCTGGATAAGGCACATAGACAGAGGCATGCAGCTCATGCAAACCTTTTTTTCTTTGTTTGTTTCTGTTCTTTGCCCACATTTTGCAAGTAACAGGAAATAAATTATAACGGCACTGAACCGATGAGATGTACCGTCTGGTTCAGCTTATAATTGCTTTTTCAAAGACTAGCAATGAAAGTAATTAGAGGTTAAAGTAAAAACAGTAACCATCCGATAATCAGCCCGCTATTAACACCTTAGGGACTGCACACTTTTATCAGCTTGACCCTGCTTAGAAAACACAACCGCCCCTCCTGAGCTGTAGACTCTTTAGATACAAAGTGCTGGTGGATTGATTAGTGCAAAGGTCATGAAGTAATACTCTGAGCATATTTGTGGTCTAGGTAGTTATTGACGGAGTGAGACAGCTGTTTAGCAAAGCTTATATTGAGAGGAGTAAACTAATTATTCAATGTATTTGCCATTAACCGAATCCCTGCACATTCTTTGACCTTTACACTGACAAAGTTGTGATAGAGCGTGAATTTCATTATTGTGAGAAGCTCGTCTTTGACAATCAAATTAAGAAGATGGGTGTAGATTGAGAAAAAGGACTTAAAGGTGTGTTCTAATGAAAGTAAAACAGCTATCAGGCTCAAAATGACCATATCCACCCAACATAAATCTAGTCATTTATTTGTATATACCTACGCTCTTCAAGGTCATTGGAGCCTATCCAAGCTCATCTGGCGAGGTGTAGTGTGTGCCTTTGGCAGGTCCACACCCTCTTGTCAGATCATTCAGCGATAAGTGTACATATTCAAATCTATTGTGAATTTAAAATCCTTGTTTGATGTATGCTATGTAAACATGGAAAAAAAATGAACACGTAACGATTTTAGCTTTTAATTTAAGACCAACCCCAGGTTAGAACCCTGAGCCAAACATGAAGCAGTACTGACTGCCGTAACAGATGACGCTTCCACCAAGCAGTTTTTACTGGTGGAGCTTTTTGACTAGTTAAGTCAGGATGAACAAAAACTCCAATGCTACAATCATATGAGCTTTTGCAGTGCGAGTCCAAGAGGCCACTTTCAACAATAAGTCTATGGAAATGCACCTATATGAGCGTTATGTGCTCCGTTTCAAAATTCTCGTGGTCACGCATCATTATGCAAGTTTTTAAGTTAGTTTTTGGGCTCTACGTACAAAAAAGGTGCAGCCATTGAACGTGCTATGAAAGTTAAACCAGTTGAACTTTGACGAATCAAGAACTTGGATTGGATAGTGACGTACGGGTAGCATCCTTTTTAAACATGGAAGTACCAACCATTCAAAAATTGATAATTCAGGAAAAATTAATATGTAAGATTTGTGTCCGGCTGGAATTATATGACTCTGAGCCTTTCATACATTGGAATAGAGCTGAGAAAGAAAAAGCCTGGAGCAAAATTCACAAGATTTGCACAGCTTTGACAGTTTGCATCAAGCCTCTTCCAACTGTGAGAATAGGTGCTGCTATCCGGGGGGCAGCGGTCCAGTGTGAACATCATATGCTGAAAGCGCGTTCAAGAATTCCCATTTAGCACATTCTTGAACAAGCATGACATGCCTGGTGTATGTAGCGTAAAACTTCCCCAAATCAGGGCGGCCGTGGTTCAGCGTCAGGGCGGAATTTTGCAGGTTTGATTCCCATTTGGCGCCAGTGTTCAGCAGCAGAGCCACCATCAGTGTGTGGATGGGTGAATATGACTGTGTAGACATCACTATGCAAGTAAATGCCATTTACCATTTAAGTGTTGTACTAAAGTAAGATTTTGAGGCGATTTTGTTCAAAGTCTCTCTTTCAAAGAAAGTTTTATGGTTTTATCAACAAAGCAGTTTAGTTCACATTGTAAAATTGCAGTTGCGCAGCGCCAAACTAATTTTAAGATTGCAGTGTTTACAGCAATAAAACACCAGTCAAATCTACAAGTGATGTTTGAAGTTAGAAGGAGAAGCATGTTTCCTTTTATGTTTTTGGTTTTGCGTGTATCTCTATCATATGAATCCTCTGCACCCAAAAAACAAGGACTTTTTGAACTTTTAAATTGGATACAACACTTCTTTTTAACAAAGTTCAGTAGCAGTTTTTTACTCCGGAAGATTTTTTTATAGCCATTAGTGCAAAGAAGTGGAAAAATCCATCTGCTTGCACATATCACTTTTTTTTATGTAACCTTTGAGGATAAAGTTTCTTGAGAATGTATGGATTCTATATAAACTATAGACAAAAAAACCTGTCCGAATATATCAGTTACAGATGGGGTTGATTAATGTTGCATATATTTCAAATAATGAGGTTACAAAGACAGAAATTTAATTAGCATTAGATTTGCAGGTTGCTTTTCCCTGATCATTTGGGGGTTTTGATCCTTTGGCAGAACAAGGTGGAAGTAATTGAATAATATGTGCCTTCCCTCACATGCCAGTGTTGTGACAGCTATAAAGAAAATCAATATCTTGCTTTCAGTGGGAAGTCATGCACTTTATTCATAGTTAATTCAATTTCTTTTTTTCTTTTTTTTTTGCCACAGAAGTCTGACGTCACTAGCTTGTGGAGAACATTCTTTTCACACAGGGAGGAGGACAGTTTCCCATTAAATTTCCTTATTTTGTCATTAAAACCTGAGAAAACATCAAAGGGAGGATGATTTAATTAACAAAATAGAGAGTGTGTGTACAGTCGTCTGCATTTTGCAAATTACTGTTTGCTGAGAATAAGAGACTTATCAGGCCCATACAGACAACGCTGCACACCTCAAAAGAAGTTGTTGACACAAGGAAGTGGAAAATGCATGTCTGCCTGAGACTGAATTATCCACTTCACAGGTAATTTCACTTTACAGTTTTCAGGTTAAAAAAATTAATACCTTTTCTTCTTCAGCCAGAAGACTTCCCAATCCTTGGTTGTGTTTATTGTGAAGTAGGGATGGAATGAAAAGCATTGGAAGAGTTTCTGTCATTAATGGAATGTGATGATGATTCTTCCTTATATAAATCCTTGATTGTTTTTGGACCTGTAATTGTTTCCAGAATCCTGATTCTTAATGAATATTTGCATCGCGCCACTTTGGCTTGGCGGTTATCAGTCTGTTTATGAGTACTCCAGGCTAAGAAGCGCAGTGTAGACGGCAAACTCAAAGTGCTATGAACATGTTTATTAATGACACTGAAAAACATTTCTGATGGAAATGGAAAGAAAAACCAGCTGGGGTATGTTAACCAATCTAAATGGTAATTGTCCCACCTTGGTCTTTAAAAACCCCTTTGGATCAAAGTGCATTTTGAAAGGAGAGGATGTATTCTCTTCAGTCTCTAAACACCAAAAACATTGTTGACATTATTTGGGCTTTTGTTTCACAGTCTCTTTGACAATATTAGTCTTTGTCTTTTTTAAATGGAGGTGAGTTATGAAGTCTGATTAAATTTCTGTAATGAATTATGAATAAAAATGACTTGGGTCACACGCTCGCAAATTAGCAAATTAGTTTTTTTTTTTTGCACTCGTCAAAGAGATGGATAGCTATTCCCAGCCTTTCTGCCATACAAGTTAATGAGCTCCTGTGAGTTGAAGAGATATAATGCAAACCTATGCCTGGGGAAACCGTCGTCAGTTGATGGACAACATATGGTCCATCTTTAGACTGAATTCCCTTGTTGTGGAGACAGTCGGTAGAGGAATTACTGCAATCCAAAGCATTCGTTAATTATTGTTTGCATTTGGATCAACAAAATGTGTTCTCTCAAACCACTGAAATACAACAAAAGGAACAAGTGAATAAGACAAAGAAAGCGGCGGTGATGAGGTAGAAAGCAGCAGAGAGGTAACAGACATGAGGACAAAAGGGAAATCATTCATCTCGGCAGGTGACACCTCTAGCTAATTCAATATTATACCTATATTTTGTTGCAATGTTCTTTCTCCTTGGCATTTTGGTATTAGGGAGCTCCTGCTGCTGCACATAAATTCACAGAAAGGATCTTCAGGAGGAATTATCTTTTCATGGTTGAGGAATGATCTCACTCTATTATTCCGTTCACAAGGAAGTCGCCACAGGTGAAGAAAGGGTGAGAGCGAGGCAGAGCTCTGTAATGATGGAGATGCCGCGTTTGATGGAATCCCTGTAATTATAGCCACGTTCCCCATTGTTCTTTAAGCCTTGCACATCATTTCGAATAACCCCCTTCTCACAATGACGTTGAAGTTTGGGTTACTTTAGGAGAGAAGCCGTGTGGCACCATGTCATAGGTTTGAATTTGAATTTGTGTCTTTATCAATCAGGGATGACCTGAAGTGACATTTGAGTTTCTCAAAGTATGAATCCATCAAACATGGGAACCGGTTTTATAGTTTAATTGTTCTGATACTATTACTACTCCTCTCAGTAGTAATATTAACAATAATAACATTATGTGTGCACATTTCATTTCTTATAATCCCTCTTTCTGATTTACTGCCGATGAGAACTGCTGTTGAGGAGGGTGGTGTGTTATTCAATATCATCAATCAACATTAACCATCAGCTCTGAGCTATTGACTGATGATTCACCACAGCAGAATCTCCTCTGACTCTGAAATGAAAGGGAGCAGCGGCAGCAACATGCGGCAGAGACACTCAGTTGATTGGCACCTCATTGAGTCTGGCAGGGGAGGCTTTGATTGCACGAGCTGTCAATATCACGTAATTGTTTTTCTTACATACGTACATGGTGCCCTCTGTTTGTCATCTTTTTCCCCAAGCTCTTCTTTGATTTTTGTGCTCAGATCTCCATCAGATACAGACTTTTTGTCTTAAATTATTTTTCTTCCATATTTATTATGTTTCAATCTGTTCTTCACGAGGCTATGTTTTATTATGTCAGTGTCTATCAGTGCTTTAGCTAAAAAAACAAGCAAAAAACATTTGTTGCAGTTATCCATCATGGTAAACAGTATGGTACGTTCACACCGGGCATGAACATGACTTATCAGGCCAATGTGCAGCTTCAGATTCACAACATGTTGTTGCGATACAACAGGTAGACTTAAAGTTTTATTAACTAAATTATGTTCAAATTGAGTGTAAAACCTAAATGACACCTAAAATTGTCTGAGGAAACATTCAGGGCTTAGAGAGCACAGCTATTTTCCACCCCAAGGTCAACAAAGACGATGAGATTTAATTGAAACTGAAACTGCCTACTGGAGAGTTTGACAAAAATTAGCAATGCCAGAGCAGAGAGAGGAAGAGTCACTGGTGAGGACAAATAAAAGGAACATCAGTTCTCGATTAAAAAAGCGGTGTGTCATCACTTCCAGAGAATTGAATGTCAAGGTGATTGACTGGACTTGACTTTGGAAGTGACACAGGAAAGTCAGACATGCAAAATGAAAATGATCCTTAAATTTCACCAAAGGATTATACAGAAGAAGATCCTTTGGCACTTTCATTTCCTCTACAAAATATTTTAGAGCTGATTGGCTTTGACTCAAGGTCTCATGTAAAACTCCAGATGCCTCTAAATGTTCACTGACCCTAAACCTTATGTGCTTGGCACTTGCACTGCTGGGGAGGCACGGTCCCCGGGATAATGTCGCCAGCACCGACAGATTTCTACTCCCACCTTCTCCAACCCGTCAGCCCTCTGCTGGGCCCAGCGTTTCTGCACCACTTAATAAAGGGGAAATGAATTGCATCATTGTTGATGTCTTTGCTTGTGCTGAATGGGAAATTATCATAGAGATGGGGACTGGTGCCTTCACACTCTGAATTACAAAATGAGAGGGAGAGCGTGTTTGTATTTCACACAAACCCTGATGAACGCGCCACAATTTGAAGTGAACGAAATGCAGGACAGTAACACGATGACCCCACGAGACAAAATGTACAAACAAGTGCTCTCAGCTTTTGACAGCCACGCAAAATCAGAGACATAGAGTGTTAATATCCACCTGGCTAAACTGTGCAAAAGACACTGAGGTCAATGAGTTACTGGCAGTCTCTAGTACCATGTAGCAACATGGCTATCTTTATTACTTCCTCCTCCGCATTAAAAACTGTAACCTCTGGAGCATTCATTTCATCATCACAGGCAGAAGAAAATCACATAACTCACTTTTTTTCATATACACTTTTATAGAATTGTTTTTGTCTCCTTAGAATATTTAGAAGTCTCTGCAACAACCACCACTCAGTGAATTCTCTCTCTTGTGAAATCATTTAAGCACATGGCTTTATTAGGTTACAGTGATTTGTTTTGCTTTGATCTAAACAAAACTGTTTTTTTCTCAATAAATGTACAAATTATATTTAATTAAAATGAAAAATTGTCTTAACATTATTATTATTATGCCGTTTTTATGTTTCTTCAAACATAGTTTCTGCAGAGCGGCAGTAGTGCATTAGAAATATGCTTCTAAATTGTGGGCAGAACTGTTGGCGCAGAGTAAGTTCGCCCCTATTTTCCATCATTTTTTCTTCTCTCTTGCATGCTTACAACCCCTCACGCTCCCAATCTAGCATTACCGGAAAAAACAAAAATGGGGAGCAATATCAAAGCTATCCAGCCATACATGTGTGAGCAAAAAACCAACTGAAATGATGGAAGTGAAGATGTACATGGATCTATTTGCCTGCAAGTGGATGCAGTGGAATGGAGCGGAACAGGGAACTTGTGGTGTGCTGATTCTAGCCTCTACATCACTGTTACAAGCTTTTTTCCAATGGATTGTTTTTCATCTGCTTCTTACTCACAGTGATTTGTATAAAAAATACCCAGAAACACAATTTTAAGCTCAATTTTCTTTATTTGTCCTCCGTCGTGAGAAAAATGCTACAAGGTTCTTCTTAAAAACACAATTATCATTGCTATGGGTCTTTTTAATCTTTGTTACCAACCTTAAGTTTACATTTTCAAAAAGGATTTTGCAGTAGAACAACAGTGAACCTTGTTGAAGTTTTATTTTGTTAAATCGCTTATCAATACCAGCAGCGTTTTTCGTTTTATACCGGCAGTTCTGTATCTGATGCTGCTATGACCAGTGGTAAAGCTGAGATTGGTGGTTTGGTTTGATTTGATTGATAATCAACACTTACTCACACTGAGTTTGACTTGTTTGGCGGTATCTCCTGAAGGAATGAAATGTGTTGAGATTCTACACCACCATCACTTGTTTCCTGCACAGTTTGCAAAGTCCTCTAATTATGTGTTCAAAACTGTTTTAGTCATAAAAAAATGAATTCTGCTGTGCAGCTTGAAATGTTTGGCAATTGAGTTGCTCCAAAAACTGCCAGTTCTTTCGCAGCGGCACCTCTTTTGCTGCATGCAGAGCAGATCTTCAACTCTTTGTTGCTTCTAAATTCTTGCAGAAATCCACATTACCTTACTTCTCACATTTTTGGCAAATATGTCATCAAGCTCTCCATTTTTTTTGGAATTCTGCTATGAATTGACACCATTCTGGACGTGACAGATAACTGGCTGTTTGGCCCTGAAAGGGAAAAAAAATGTAGTTTTTAATTGGCTGAAAATGTCAGAATTATGTATCAATTCCTAAAACCTTTATAGTAAGACAAGGATGCAAACAGTTTTCTTTCTACCTGCGATTGTCTTTGCAGCAACAGTTATTTTAAGAATCAAAGTACTTGAAGTTTTAGAAATGTTTGTCACCTCTTGCTGATGTTTTCCCCTCATATATTTTGAAGTGTGTTCTAGTTTTTTTGTCTTTGTTTGTGGGCTTAACTTCATGCCTTTTTTTTTTTTAGATGTTTTAGCTGCAGCTATTTTACTACACACTCTCCCACTTTCTCCTCTCCATGTATCTGTGCCTGCTGCTTTCTCTTTTGAGAATGCTAGTTGACAATGTCTGCACTCAACACAGCCCAAATAAAGCACGCAGTGACAGAAACATTAACACAAGCCACTGAGTACCTCTGTGATTTTAGCGAGAGCATATCTGTCAGCCAGGGCCTGGAGGAGTAAAAAGCACACATCTGAACTTTCAGCAGCTGCTGTATGGGTGGAGGACTGTGACAGTCAACATCAAAACAGTAAAAGTAAAGCTGTGATTTATTGAATGTGCCGCTTGAATCTGCTTTCATGTTTGCCAGCGATACATTATATGACTCCCCTTCTGCTTTCCAGAACATGGCGATGCGGATGAATTAAACATGTTAAGCAGGGACAGGTCTTTCTCTGAAAGCCCTACCCTTTTCACGATAACCCCTTTTTAGACATTCAGTGGACTTATCACAGCGTATAAATAGGACAGAATTCATTATTCAGGGGAGGTTTCAGTGAAAAATTAATAGTTGTCCCCGGAGGAGGGTCTGTGGCGGTTCGGAGAGGGAAAACCTTTAAAGTGTACATGCTCAGGGGATTCTGCAAAGTGTCTGCCCCTCATATTAAAAACCTTTAGCACGCTGCACTACTCACTGATATTGGAAATGTAAGTTTGCTCATCATTAATGACTGTGACTAATACCGTATACAGACTGCATTGATGCCTAAGCTGTTTGCAAAATTTCCAGAGACAGAAAGAAAAGGGAACCAACATGACCGGCTGCTTTTTTTTCATGCTGACAACTTATACAGATTATACACTTTTAGTGTTGGCTAGTGGGACAAAGCACCAGACTTGAGCCGCTGACATCTATGAAGGGCTTTTTGCAACCGCATGGAATTATTTCACTCAGAACTTCTTCACAACACAATAGACTGTCACGCCACAAACGCACAACAAAAAGCGTACATCAGGTCCCCCTCTCAACACTGTCATAAAAAGAGATTACATTTTTCACCATTTCCAGATTACTCATGTCCCGAAACCGTGCCGCTGTTGGTGCTGAGTTGTTTTCAGCCTGCCAGTTATCAGTTGAAAGATGGGCTGCACGGTGCCTTTGTATCCACTTCCTATCTGCCCGGCCATGGAGGCAATAACAGTAATGTATGGCTAAGGGAAAACAGCTAATCATCAATGACTGCAAGATATACGGCACATAGAGTGACACCTTGTTTATTACCCTCTCTTTTTGCTCCAGCCGGATCCATTGGCTGCACGAGAGGCTGCCGGATCTGAGCACTTCTTCAATGTTAATTTGATTCATTCTTGTTTTCCATAATAATTGGGGGCAATGGGTCAGTATGATGAATTTGCTTGTTACATGACACTGGATGTAGCACATCAGCGCCTCTGCGCACTTTGTCTTCTTGGTCTCCATCATTTGAAAAAAGGCATTGCTTTTTATCAGCTATTCTCTGAAAACACCCAGTTGTCACTGAATTTATGCTTCACTTTTTTTTTTTTTTTTTAAATAAAGCTTTGATCATTTTAGGTGACATTTACATTTTTAGATCAAAATAATTTCTAAAAAATAAGATAATTTAAACATTATATCAGCCAAAGACATTCAATCTTCTTGCAAATATCAGGCTGCATTGTAAGTTCTTCCGCTTTTCTTTGGTACCTAATCCTTGGGGAATATTTTCATTTTCTCCTTTCATTCCACCGTTGTCTTTATTTTTAATTTCCTCAACCTCCGATTATCTACACAGTATGGAAATGCAGAGACATCCATCCATTTGCGATGAATTTTAAGGTGTCTTTGTGTGAGTCTTATAAATATACATTTATGTATTGCCTTTTTGTCAGTTAGCGCACACTTGCACTGTATATTGGCAGGATCATCCAGGCTCTGCACAAGTGCAGGTTTACACAGAGAGGAATAGATGGCTACCCCAGGATGAGATTTTAAGCAGAAAGCAATCATTGTATTCCTGTGGGGGTTTGTGTGTGTGTTCTCACATGAACATGTCTTGTGTTTCTGCCCCCGCAGGACCTCCATGCCTCCTCCTCTGTGTGTCGTTGTGATGATGAGTGCTGATTGCAGATTGTTATAGTGTTTGCACCTCTCATCCATGTGGCCCATGCTGGTTATTTGGCCAGGCCTGATTGTGTTGATGGTGACACCGACATCTTGTCCTTGGGTGGGGAGGCCCGATGGTTGTTCTGGCATAAATAAAAAAAAAAGAGAGACATAATCAACCAAAGTCATACAGGAGAAGTAAAAAGAGAAATGAAAGTGAAATGCTTTTTTCACATTGTTTTTCATCGATGCAAATAAAGCACTTAAAAAATAAGCATGTTACGCTGCAGCTGAATAAACTTCCAGCTTTTTTATTTCCCTGACAACAAAGGTGACTCAAAGAAAAAAAAATACATTAGATTAAGTCTATACATTTTCTTTTGAATCTCCACGAAGAAATGGGTGTTTCTGTCTATAACATACTTTTAATCAATGACAACACAAAGAAAAGAAGCAAGTGTTTGGCAATTGGTTGTTTGAGAGATCCTTTCTCTCCTTGTGCACTTTGTCCTCCCTCCGTGCTTTGTTATTTGTTTTGGTGTTTTAATCTCTGCCAAGTCAATAATATTCTTTGTTGTCTGAAATTGTGCGTCAGGAACATAAAAGCCTCGTCCTTTTGTTGAAAGTACCTGTCTGTGACTTTTCACTCTCTCTCAGACTCCCAGATAGAGTAATCATTAGATGTTGTTTTCTGCCTGCAATTACTTTCGGTTACAATGGGTCACACTCTAGAAAAGCAAAAGGGGTCGCAAGAAGACAAGGCTAGATGGATTACAGGCCAGGGATTGTATAGGTCCCTGAAGCGCTGATAAATACGTATGAAGCTCGCAGGCTCGGTGCTGTCAGCGGCCTCTCAGTAAATGCATCAAAAGTAATTAGTGGGAAGTATATATGGACAGCCACTCTCATTTCTTATCAGTCACATTGTCCTGTTTTAAAAAAAAAGGTCATTCATAATTGCCGGCACCAGTTGTTTTACAAGAGTAAAAAAGTCATCAATAAGTCTTCTAACTATATTTGGCTTTTATCTCTTTTTTTGCATTCATAAAAATCTTGTAATAAAATTATTCAGAAATTATCATGTAATCCTAATGGTTGAGTTTTATTTATAAACAGGACAAACATCATAATGAAAATGTACGACTACATTTTTATATTCTTAAATACCCACTCAGATCCAATTGGTGTTTTGGGTTTTTTTTTTAGCTTAAAACTGTGTTTCTGAGTATTTCTTTGTTCAAATCATTGTGAATCAGGAGCCGATGAAAAAATGCAGTTGGAAAAAGCGTGTACTTGTGACATAGGTGCTACAATCAGTGGGCCATAAGCTCCCCGCTCCGCTCATTCCACTGCATCTCTTTTGTAGACGACTGGACCTATGAATGTCTTTTCTTTCCTCATCTGAGCAGGCATCTGGTTTGAAACTGTACATCGGGATATCTTCAATATTGCTCGCTATTTTTGTTGCTCTGGTAATGTCAGGTTTGGGTTGTGAGAGGCTGTAAACTGGTTGGGGGAGAGTGTAAATAAAGGGATGATGGGAAATGAGAGAAGGCTTCCTCAGTCAGCCAACGGTTTTGCCCACAACTCAGAGGCAAATTTCTAATGAACTCCTGCTACTCTGCAGTAACTATGTCCTAGAAAACAACACAAAGTTTTTGATTTTGACTAAAAATGACATAATCATGATTAAAAGGCCGCTAGGAATGTTGTTAGAATAAATCAAAACTAATTGGAAAGAGACTTTAAAACCCTTTCTATCACAAACCAGATTTTGCAGTTTTTTGCAGCAGAATCCTGTCCTGTTAGATCACTTTCTTAAATGTATAAACAGTTTTGTGGAAAATTTGGTTCTAGAAGGCCTTCTGAAGTGTACAAATATAAACCCTAAGTTGTGCTTTTCTACAAGAAAAGTGAAATCCTCTTGTTATACACTGTGAAACAGGTTTCCGTTTGCTTTAAAGATACCTTAGAAGAAAAACAAAAACGTTTTTACAAATCCGGTAAGTTGCAGTGTTGTGCCCTTCAAATGGCAAAGCAGACTCACTTTATTTTTTTACTGTAGGAAAGCTGAGACAACCAACCCTGCTGTGCGCTGCTGTACCACCTCCATGTGGCGTCCTTAACTTCTCAAAGTCTAATATTTTCTGACATCAACTGGCCCTTACATCTTATGGAAGTTACCTACTAAATGGAAACTTGGCCATTCTATGGGCATAGAGGGATGGGGAGCAACAGTTTTGAATCATACGTTAAAAATAAAAAAACACTGAAAACTCAATCTTTAACCTTTAGGCAATGTTTTTTCCACCCTAAGAAACACACACACAAAAATAAACAAATAACTGGTGCTCTTGATGGGAAAACTTTCTCACAATCTGTGGCAAAACATTGTATAAACATATGCATAACACCTCCAGCTCTTGTGTTAGCCACCTTTCAAAGGGCATACCAAGTTTCTTCCGCTACGATGGAGTATTTACTTCTTCTCTTTGGCCTTGAGCACAGCAGCAATGTGAGCTGCTACTGCCATCACCGGGGAATATACTTCAGCCACCCTTGATGAAGGTAAAGAAAACTAAATAGAATTTAGTGTAAGGCAGTCATTTAGAGAAATGTGCATTTTTCACATTGATTGCCGTGGATACAGCCTCGTACAGTTGATCAATTTGATTTTAGAAACTGCAAAATACTTATTTAGTGAACTTTTCTCAGTGTCTCTTGATAAATATAATAAAAATATGAATGGATGCTAACCAATTTCTTGAAAAATTCCCCATATAGAATTTTTTTTTATTCTGAATTCTTTAGACAATTTGTTTAAGTAGTAAATTTGGACCAAAAGAAAACCAACCTAGTATTCATACAGACCTCCTCTTCAGCTTTGCTTTTCTAATACCTTTCTGATCTGGTTGCTGTGCTAACAAATGTTTTGTGTGCCCCTCCTAAAACATATCATTGTGTATTTTTCTGTAACTATGTTGTATCAAGTTTCTATATCAGTACTTATTACAAAGCCTGGTTTTAAACTTTTTTCTGTTAACAATTTTAAAACTTTTTTCCACATCAGAGATGTTTCTGCCACTAGACTAAGGTAACAGTGGGGTTTGATTTTGTTTTAGCTACAGTGGAAATGTCACACACAAAATGTTTTTTTGTAATATTTTTGTTAGCCAATGATTGATTGGTCAAGAAATTAAAATTCCTGATGTCTATTTGCTGTCTTGTAAAGTTATGCAGTAAAATTCTTCGGGAATCTTAATTGTTTCTTAACATTGTTCATTATGGACGGATAACCCTATAAGTCTGTTCTTTTTTTAAGGAATAATGTATATTTTTCAATAATGTTCTCATGTATGTGTTGAAAGCAGGCCATCCTTAGCTCATCGTTGTCTCCAAAAAAATCAGATTCATGAAAAGCTCTCGTGTAAAACATCAGGATTACAATAAACCAATGAAATCACCTGTTTGAAACAACACAAAGCTTATTGTTCCATTGGTTCTCAATACATTTGTCACTGTTCTACAGCAATGACAAGATTTCCATATCATCCATGCAATATTTCATTCTTCAAAAACAGGTTTCCTTTGAATTTAAAAAGTCTAGAATGCCACACGCATTCATAAGCATAATCAACTCCATTGTATGAATAAGCTACAAGTGTGCATAATGAATCAAAAGAAAAGCAGAGGGGATAGTGATATGCTTCCAAGGTATAAGTGGATTGCTTTGTGTGCTTAATGCTGTGAAAGGAAGACATTTGTTCAACATTTAAGTTGTGTTTTTTTCCTGGGTTGTGATGTAAGAAATGGGACTTTTCATAGCAACAACAAGTGATTCTAATAGCCCTATTATATTTAATGACCATTCATTTGGTTATTGAGATTGAATGTTTTAAAATTTGCAGAGAGCAGGCAAATATGTGATAAAGCGGAACTACAAATCTAATAATTCTTATTAAGAAATTTCTTTTTCTAATCTGGTGTCTGATCTTCTCATTTTTCCATTTGATCTTTGAAAAATATTAGAATACTGTTTATTTTTTCTCTCTTCTCTCTCTATTCTTTGTCATCTCCTCACACAAGAGAACCACATCTGCCATTGATAACTATAATATTACAGTACTATTGTTGAATGGTCAAAAATTTTAGACCTGGAAGCTAATGTAAATTTCGCTGTTTGTTTTGTCTTTGTTTTATTTTATTTGATGTTTTAGCTCTGTTGTTAATCAAAAATAAATTGAGTCTGACAAAAGTAGGGAAAAGAATGATTTTTGCTTTAGATGGTGAACTTCACAATTATTTAGCAGGTAAATTCAAAGTATGTGTGATTACTTTCACTCTTATAAATATTGTGCAGATAAATAAAAGGAACTTTGTCTTCCCAACAGCATTATAAAGTAACCATACTTCCAAGAAAAGAAGGATAAATGGTAAAAATAAAAAAAGCTCACACTAAAGAAGTCTAACGTGCAAAAAATCTTCAGGCAAAAACATTTTTATAAAAGATAGCACAGATTTATCACCATAGAAGAAGTTAAGGACCCAGACCAGCTTGCTGTGCAAAGAATTAAATGTCCTAGTTCCATGCAATTATCCTTTTAATTATCAGTGATGAGTTTGTGCATGCTGAAATAATGAGTTGAATCACAATTTGTGTGAAGACTTTAATGTGAAGCTCATCAAGATGTAACAAGCTATGTCAGTAAATATCATTACCTATCATGTTGAATATCCCATATCATTGTACTGAGGAGCTGTCTGGTGATAGACACTAAACCTGTAAATGTGTGTGTTTATGCTCACATTTGCACTATTAGAGAGACAACTCTTATAAATGCATGTGAAAAAGGCAAAATTGAGTTTATAAAAATGGCAAGATTCCAGATATCTAGCTGTCAAGGCCAAAGGAGAACAACTCTGTGACATTTAGAGATGCACTGTCTACAAAAGAAGCATACAAGCATTATGGTATTACATGGTCTCTAGAATGTTCCCAATTATCCTTACTTTGTTCTTTAACCTTTCCTGCAGCATAAAGACCTAAAATGTGGATTACCAGCTCTTTATTTTTGCATAACCAGCTCTTTGTTTAGCTTTTTTTTTGTCTCAGCAGGACCCAAAATCTGTGAAGGAACAGTATCCACACTGATGAAAATCATGTTTTTGTGTTTTTACCGTGTTTTTGTGGCATTTTTCTGATGATAGAGGACATTTATAGAGGAAATTAAGCTTAAAATTGCATTTCTGAGTATTTCTTAATTCAAATGGTTGTGAATCAAGAGGAGACGAAAAAAGCCCTTTGTAAAAAGCAAAGTGTGTTGTACAAGTTCTTAAGGCAAGCATCCACTTGTAGATAAATAGATCCATGTACATCTTTGTTTTCCTCACCTAAGAAGGCATTTGGCTCACAGTTGTACGGTCGGAAAGCTCCAATATTGCTTAGCATTTTTGTTGCATCGGTAATGTTAGGTTGATGTTGTGAGATGTTGAAAAAGCGTAAACAAATGGATGACTGTAGCTCTGCAGAAACTATGTCCAAGAAAATTACTATGTTTTTTTTACATTTTGGCTAAAAACGGCATAATCATAATTATTAGACCACTGGGAATGCTTTGCAATAGATCAAAAGATGATTAGAGAGGGATTTTAAACATCATAGAGCAAACTAGAACTAATTGTTTAATTTAGAGCTATAGAAGTGCAACACCATCTGCACGATTCTGGTTCCTTTCTCCAACACGTGTTGAGTGTTTATACAAGCTGTAATGTTTGCACAAATGGAAGGTCAGGTGAATGTGAATGAAGTCATGTTCGATCTGTGGCAGACCAAAGGACACATGGACGTTATAGAACAAGATTGCAATAAGCAGCAACTGCTACTGACCTTAAGGATGATTGTAACAACAAGTAGGAACCCTGAACTGTGGTATAGTACTGGAAAATACATAAGACCTCATTTAATGGATGGCACTGAGATACAGGCTGTTCTAAATCGGATGGTGAATTGGACACCATTTTGTCTGTGCTGCTCTAAGATCGGAGTTTGCTTTGTTTCGGTGTGTCAGACTATTTTTCGACCCCATCATTGCTACTCCAAAAGACAAATCACCTGAAAATGAGAACAGCGGGTCTGATATCAATCGAACTGTCTTTTACACCCTATTGTTTGCCGTTTTCCCTACTTCTGCCATTCAGATTCCTTCAAAGAGAACACGGGAAAGAATGTTCCCACCACCGGGGGATCTGTGGCATCAGTAACGTGCGATTCCTTCAGAAAGCTCCGCAGGGTACAGCTGTTTCCCCTGCATACAAAAGACAAGGGCTGTGGCATACCTTCAGCTGAAAAAAATCAGCAAAAGCTGTCAGCGACATCACTCTAGTCATGCTCCCACTCTCTCAAATCCACCGCTGCCTATCCATACTACCCCACTGGAATAGAAAATAGTGGAAACGCATGTCTTTTTTAGATAGGCTGGAGAAGAAATACTTCTCTCCACCACCCATGACCTCAATAAAGAACAAATGGTTTAAGAATCTTTTTCCTGATGGTCCAAACTTAAAAATTAGCAAAATGTCATATTGTAAAAGAAGGATTAAGTGACTTGATCTTTTCTCCCCTCTCCTTTTTTTGGTGGAGCCTTCTGCAAAAGTCCTAAAAAGCTAATAGATGCTGGTAATGCTGGACCTTAGATCGCCTTAAGGAGACATTTTGTGCTCAGTGGATGGTCGTCTGATAAATATATTTAAAAATGAAGTATCTTTTTGCTCATTGCATAATTGCAACTTTCATTTTTTTTTCGGAAATATTTTTTTAAACAAAAAAGTTAGGCAATCTTTTTAAATGCAAAATTACAAGTTTTATAATGATTTTTTTTTTAATATATTAAAGTTTAAAGTTAGTAAAAAGCAATCATCATGGAGTGATCCAATTAGATTTTTACAGTTCTGAATACATTCGTGTCCTTCTAATATAGGCTTTTACATCTTTTTATTTTAATTTTCTAAAACTTGGCAGTCATTTAAAAAGATTATGTCCCGTCCATTTATTTTTGAACTTTAAATCAATTTACATGTATTTAAGCAAAGATATAACATTTTTCCTGTTGTTCTGCCAATCAGTTAGATGAATGATATCATGTTTGATACCATTTCTTTTTGTATTACATATTTAAAAAACATTTTTTTTGTACTTTGTACCCAACCAATTAAAGAAATATGTGTCAATTGGATGAGATTATTTGACAAAGTAGTACATTTAAAAATATATATCCAAATAACATTTGTACAAAAGGCAAGTTTAGAGCATTGCGTCTACTCTGTGCTGTGAAGCTCTGAGACCGGGGAAGCAGCATCCATTTTTGTCTTAATGAAGTAAGTGACCCTTTGAAAGGTGACACATTTACCACCCGTGGGATTTATACTCTTCTGCTCTCCGGCTCTAGTTCAGAACAGATTTGACTCCACATGGGCTTTCCAAATATATCCTCATCATTTTTATCATGCCATTTCTCTTCAGACACTGCTCTGATAATTAAAGTTGACACAGTGATATTCAATCTTGTACAAGAGTACAAGAAGGGCGGGCCACTGGACCTTTCTGCACATGTCTTGATAATTTTGAGAAGTCGATTTTGGTGCTGCCAGAATTACCACACTGTTTGCTTTCGTTTTGTAGAAAAGTGGCAATCGCTACCAAGCTTGTTGGAGATGTGCAGACGCTCGTGGTGGAGGGGTAGGGTCTGTAAAACGGTGTGCGAAGGAAAAAGTCCTCGCTGTATGCCACAGTCTAAGACCACTTAATTATTTACAGGATTCTTACTTATGCAAATACACTAAATAATTTCTGCATAGCAGCTTGAAGCTGGGGCCTAGAGGAGCAATGTGATGTTAGAATGAGGACCCCTCTTTTCTTTGCATGGCCTAGGAAACATAACACTGCAGGCTCTCGGTTGCCTTGGTGCATACTGTTTTACATTCTAATTATCTGGCTTGACAGGCTTTATTGCAAAGTCTCTATGCCGACGCTTCATCCCAGACTCATTCCACATGTGATGTCAATGCAGGGATAATGAGATAAGATAGTTTGAGTGCTTAGCCTTGCTCGCTTGCCCCTTTGTTACTTCTTTTTTTCTTCTTCTATGCAGAAAACATCAATTCTGGGGCAGTGTGTAATAATCTTTTTCTTAAACGTTCATTTGTTCTTCTATTTTCACCACTTTTAATTTTTGGGATGCACAGATTTTTTTCACTGATTGATTTTTCATTTGTGTTATTCATAAGCACACAGAGAAGTGCTTTTTAACTTTTCTGATTTGTTTTTGGGTCTGAAAAAAAAGCACAAGAGAGCAATGACACTGATTAAAAGAAACAGTACTTTGTTAAGACGTTCATTAAATATTTAATATTGTACAACCAATCCAAGGCACAAACTGCAAGACATATTTTTCCTAACTCTAATTAAGCTATAGGGAATTCATTTCATATTGTAGGTAAACAGACGGAGTCCTGGGAGTACCAATGGAAATTAAATGCTCTGCTGCTGTTTTTCTCATTACAAGATGAAATGAAACATTTATCACTGACTTTCATTTCACTAAAAGGCTGACATTTTGTGGGTCGACCTCTGATAAGACAACAACTTTTTTCTGTTTATATTATGATTCATGAGCTCATTCAGCGCTTCGACTTCTCCTGCTGTATTCCGGCTCTGTGTGTTTTGACATGCTAACACAATAACTGTGTTGTTTTTCTTCTTGCTCTTGTTTTCACAGCCATCGAGGTGAACCTGCAGAAAGCTCTAGCTGAGGCCTCTGAGACCTGCACCCAGGAGTGTCTGATACTGGGCCACTCCGACAGCTGCTGGATGCCCCCAGCCCTGGCCCAGTTCCAGAGTCCTACTAGCAACAGCCCCACCTCCACCCCTACCACCACCACCACCATCACCGCTACCCTTTCCTCCTTTGGCTTCCAGCAGAGCTGTTCCCGGGGAAATAAAGCCAACGCTGGGGTTATGGATGGCCGCCATACTTTGGGCAGATCTGTGCCCAAAAAAGATGAACTGGACAAGGTATTCAATCGGCCCCAGTTCTACAACACCCTGGATAGAAACTTTAGTAAGAAGGAGGATCCTGTCAAGGTCATCCCATTGGCAAGCTTCTCCTCGCCAGGGCAGCAAACCCCCACTGGTGGGAGCAGCAGCTCTTTCTTAAACGAGCACCAGTTGTAATAGTCAAAGACGTTGGCATTGGCCTGGCATACCGTGCACATGACTTCGTTCATAACAGGCTTTTGACTTTGTGAAAAGTACTGTATGCATACATGTGGAGGTAAGAGGAATTTGAATAATTGAACTCAAGGTCAGTTTTACCGCTGAAAACACATCAGAGAACAGTAGAATTGACATTGTTATTCACATTCAAATCTGGTAGAAACAAGCTTAAGCATTATGAAGCAAATATATAACTGTTGGACTGATGTATGGTAAATAAAAGGTAGTTCTAAACCAAAGTAGCTCCATCATAAAAAACAAGAAAAACAAAAAAAAAACATCTAAAAAATTGCTTTCAGTTTGGTGATGCTTGCATAGTGATGAAAAGGGCACTATACACTTTAAACAAATTTGGCCCAGCTTAGTGAGACTGTGTTCTAAAAGTGGCACAGCAGCAAACGCAAAAACAAAAGCATTCCTTTGTGTTACGTATATTATGGGTGAGAAAAACAGGGCTCAATGTTATTAACAAGCTCTGGGTTTGTGGTCTTTCCAAGCTCTAGTGACTGCTCTTTATGACAAGTGGCACAAGCTCCTTAGGTAACGTAAAATGCTATTTTGTTTTGCCTCAACGTGTCTCAGAAGCTTCTTTGGGGACAGGGAACTGCAGAGGGGGTAAGGGAAGAATAAGTCCACAAAGCTTAAATAGGACACTAGCAAAAAGAATCACATTTTCATCTACATTTTCATCACGGACCGGCAAAAAAATAACACATCCCCTCACTCCTATACACTTGCATACTCATAATATTTTCATAGTGGTTGCTGCATCTCTGCCAACTCTATTAGAAAAATCTTCGGCCTTAGCATTATCTTTCTGACTTAGTAATGAAAAGCATGTACAGATGTGCTTTGGAAATGTAGTCTTTGTTTTAGTCTCTTTGATTCTTACTGCTGCTTAGAAACCCTCACATAGGAGCCCATTATGAATTTCTCAGTCTAATTACTTTGATGTGTGATGTCGATAGCAACCTCTATTGTGGCTTGAAGGTTCCAAACAGCTCTATTGGTACTTCTGAAACATGGTCTGGAGATGCAAAAGCAGATAAAAGGTGATGAGAGTTCAAAGGCAGCAGCTTAACACATTTCCTCTACATGTACTATGTTATTAACACCTGTGTTCAGGCAATAATTTTTTGTATCTGTTCTGTTCAAACAACCATTCCTGTGGAGTGCCAACTTTCTAATTTGGTTTTTTATGATATGGTAACACCAAAGTAATACACCAGTCTGCTAAAATTTCTTCAAACCCTCCGAGTATAACTCATCTGTTTATGTACGTGTTATTTTTTGCAGTTAGAACAGACATTGGGAGTATTTCAAAGGGGCCCTTTGCAGGCTGTCCCTCATTTTGGTTGCAAGTGAAAAAAAGCATCACTGCCTAAAATGTGCAAATTGTTGTGATTATAATAAATACTTGAGACTAACTTGCCATTGTAACAGATTGGGTGCAACATAATATATTACCGCAGCAATAAGTGACTTTGCTGATATCCATTTTTCTCTGTAGCAACATCCAAGCCAGGTGTCTACATCATCTGGTATATGATTCATGCGATTCATTTTCTTGTACCATCTTGCAAATTGGGAACAGGCCTAAATCTGTAATGCAGCCTGGTATTCTAAAGGGAAGTTACAAAGGCAAATTGTGTTAGTATGTTCTAAACTGTCCTATTCTCTAAAATTGGGACTTTTAACAGCATAAGGAGGGTTTATCTGATACGGATAGAATTGATCACTTAAGGGAACGGTGTGTCAAGGACAAAGAAAAGGACATTTCATTTCACTTTAGTCATTTATGAAAATGAATTGAACTCAAAATAAGCAACTTAAATAAACTCTTCTGAACATCTATTCAAAATGTCCTCTTTGAGAAGGGAATTCTAGCTCATTTCAAAAAAATTTTCCTTTCTTTTTCTTCCATACACACACACACACACATACACAAACCCACACGATTCACATAATAGTATATACAATGCATTTTTAATCAAAAGGGTTACATATCAAAAGAACCATGTATCAGTGTCAGTGAAAAATTCCAATTTTATTATTCTCCCAAATACAGATCCAACTTTCCATATTCAACTTTGAATTAAATATTGCTTTTAGACATCTTTAAAATGTTGCTCAAAGGTAAATACAAGTGTTTAATGTTCACGGTTACAGTAAATCTTGTGGTTTTGAAGAAACATCTTTACCCAGCATATGAGTTTTTTTTTTTTTTTTTTTCAAAGACACACAAAACCCTCCCTTGTATCAGTTTCCGCGGGTTGCTTCACGCAGTCACACTGTAATCAGAATGCCATTGTTTAAAACACTGTCCTATCACACTTGTACAGTAAGCACAATGCTACCAATCTGCAGCTTCTCTTGTGTTTTGGCCCAGTCTGCTCACATATGCCTCCTTTTGGACTGTGAATGTTGCCACAGTTACATTCACTCAAAGACGGCTTCTTGAGGAAATGGCATAATAACTGTATGAATGTACAGCAGGATGTTGCTTTTTGTAGAAATATGGCATACTAATTGAATGTCCATTATTTCTCTCTCTGTATTAACTCGTGATTTAAATAATGATATAGGGGGTAAATGATTCATGCCAAGTTTTTACTTGTCTTACGTTTATTTTGTATTTTTACTTTTTTTAACGCCAATGGTAGAAAGTGTTTTATTTTGAATTTTATCTCTGTTTTTTTTCCTTTGTCTTTTTCTACCTCTTTGAAATGCGTGTCACCATCAGCCCGCCCCGGCCCATAATTTGCATGAGCTATTTGGACTTTAATGAGACATTCTACGCACTTGACAGTATGTTTCATGCATCCATTGTTAGAATCAGTGTCAGTATTGATATTTACTTCAAAACCTGTTTGTCTGTCTGATGGAACAAAACAAATGTTATACAGTGTACACAGTCAAATCTTGTCCGTGCTACTTTGCATCTAAACATTCACAGCTATCAAAATCTTTACTGTCAGGTAACCTGGGTTTTAATCTGTACATAGCAGTACCCCTAAGAACTAGTAGTAATGGGTAAAAATGGGAAAGACTTAATATGATATGCATATGTTCACTATAAGCAAAAAGGGAAAACATATAAAGTGATGAGATGACAATCTCTGTTCAAAATGTGTTTGGATACATATGCATAATAATGATGAGCGTGTTCTTGAATGTGTTTCTAATTGATCTAGTATGGTTGCTTATGAGAATGTGTGTGTGTCTTTTTGAATGTGTGCGTGTATGCTGGCATGCAGATTGCCAGGATTTTATGTACACAAATGTATCATGTACAAAAGCAACTTGAAAAATGTGATATAAGACTTAAGTATATGCTTGTAAATTAGTCATCGGTGCGTCGGGTGAGGTTTCTTAAAAGGAGGCTTCAGTGCTTGCGAGCAAATCTGTATCGATCAGTAAAAGCTATACAGTCTGTGTTGTCATGCCTTTGTAAGATATCCCACTTGATTCTATAAAAAAAAGATCCTCCATATGGTGAAATGTTTTTTTTTTTTTTTTCTTGTCATTGAATTTTACTTGAGACATTAAATATTGAGATCTAAAAGAAGGTTGTCACATTCTGGTTTGTATCATCATTTCTTCTTGCTTTGTGTCTCCGTTGGATACTATAATGGGAGTACTCCATTCCCATTGCTCACAGATTTATGCGAATGACCTAAAACCCATCAAATGAAGAACTTGGGTTCTTGAAAAGATCTCACGATTGCCAAAGAAAGTGTTACACTTATTGTAAAAGTTATTCGAAGAAAATGGGAAATCTCTTTTACCCTTTATAGAAAATATTTTTAAAAAGCATCATTTTCTTTATGTTTCTACATAAAAAACTGAATTCCAGATGAGAGCTCCTGAAAGCAAGTAACAAGAGTGAAATGCAGTTCAACAAGTAACCACAAGGGGTTTCACACAACACCTACTTAGCCCGCTTTAACTCATATCCCAGATTAATGAAAAAACAACAACAAAAAATCTCAAAAATGTTAAAAGATCATTAAAATTGTTTTTAGAGAAATAGAGTGGTCAACATCGAATAGGAAAATCACTTGTTCAGTTCCCATCTTGCCTGCCCATGTTTCAAAGTGTCCTTGCGCATGACACTGAACCCCACATTACTCCTGGTTGTCATAGGTTACTGCCAGTGCTTGGTGCACACTCGTGTGTGTATGAATGAATGGCACTGTGACTGTAAAGTGTTTTGGATTTTCTAAGAAGGCAGTAAAGCTCTATGTAAGGGTGTATTCAGACAAGAACAATCATTAAGTCCAAACCGAGTCTGCTTGATATGTTTTGGATCAAGCCTTGAACCTTGTGTTTGGTCTGCATTTAGGCTGCCAGTCAGACTTTTCTGTTCCGGGACACAGTTTGCTCACAAAACCAGGTGACTAATTCCTCATTGAGCAGAAATTACGAGGGTGGGGCAAAGCAACGAGAGATGGAAAGTCCAACACTTTGAATCCTTGTTGAGATAGTTCACTTATTGAACTTTTTTGCTGATCAATTTTAAATTTCTGTTCAGGTACTACACTTTTTACTGCTACTTTGTGTGACAAAGGAGCAGAGATGTTTGGATCCATGTGCTATCAGGTTATTAAATGACAGGCAAGACAAGGTCAGCAAACAGGCCAGGGTCAGGTCAACAGGAAGGCTAAGCATGAAAGAATGCTCAGACTGTCAGTAGCAAAAGCAGGTCAAGACTTCGCAAAGGGTACAGAGCAGGCCTAAATACACACCACCAATGAACAGGAACAGGAGACAGCTGGTGAGAGCAGGAGGGGCAAGGAGCATTATGGAAGTTATGGGAGAAGCAGAAGCAGACAACACTCGAGAGAGGGCTCCCTCTGGTGGTTGGAGGAGGTGTTAATGGTCCTGGACTATGGTTCGCTTATTCAAGGAAGGAGCTGCATGGTGGCACAGTGGCTTCTTGCCTCACAGCAAGAAGGACCCTGGTTCAAGCCCTTGCTGGGGCACCTGAAACAGCATCACCAATGGGGGACCTTTGTGTGTGGAGTTTGCATGTTCTCTTCCTTGGAGAGTGTGCACACTTGGGTTTTCTCCATGATGCAAGGATGGATGGATGGATGGATGGATGGATGGATGAATGGATATTGATTATCGGAGGTAATCAACTCTGGTTCACTTCAAGCAAATCAAATGTGTCCAACCTGATAAAAAACCTTAACATTTATCATTTTTATTTTCCTATGTGTAATTATTTTCTGTTTTATCACGTTATCCTGTTCTGTACTTATACTGTAGTTGTGCACAAGTAAGTCTGATGTCTTTGAATTGATGGATGGTCATCAAACATCAGTTCGACGACTACGTTACTAGTAAGAAAAAGCAGGTCTGACCATAAAACAAGCTCAGACACCACTACAGCTTCAATTGTCCCTAGAATTGGAGGTAGGGAGAAGCCGTAGGGGTCGGGGAAGAATTTGGATTGATCACAATATACATCTTTTTAATGACCCAAAAACATTAACAACGACAACCTTGAAATATGTATTGTTGTCTTAACCAACTAGATTTATTCAAATCCCTGCTAAGTATTTATCCGTTTTAATTTAAAGAATTAGAAATGTCAATCTAAGAAAAATAAAAAAAGAATACCCACATAAATTAAAAAAAAAAAAAAAAAGATTTCCTTCTCAGTAATTTTGCATTGGACCATATTTGCTGTTGCACTCCTACCAACTAAACAAAATATTTTTGGTTTTCTCTAACTCTCCAGGCAAAATATGTGAGTTTGTTGCATACATTTCTGTTAAATTCATCAACTAGAGCTTCTAAATGTGTCTCAAATCTCTAGTTTTTATTCTTTTTTTTCTTGTATTTATTTTTTATTATTCCATGGAGACAAGCTGTCTGCTGTTACAGAGTGCACTGAGACATAACTGAAAGAAACCATGGACCGGAAAACCAAAACAATGAGCTGAAAGCTACTATAAAACCTATAAAGCTCAACTGAGACCAAGAAAAGCAAAAGTGTGAAGACAATTACCTCTGGGCTTTCTAATAACTCCCATGACAAGCGGGATGTGATCCATGAAGACACTGACGAGAGCTCCAAATGTAATTCCTGTATACATTTGCAATTAGAAAACATTGTTTTTAGTCTGACATAACAAGGGTATCAACCCAAACAGTTGCATATAAAAGCAACTAGAGCGAGTTTAGTGACAAAGACTGTCCCTTTGCCATCCAAATAGTGGATTATACGTTCCATTTCCAGCATTTGAGTCAGGCCACTGCACAACCATGTGGCGATGTGCTCACAGTCATTGTTATGTCTTGCATTAAGTCATTCTAAGTATATTTTACATGATTTGATTTGACATGATTTGAACCTATACCATGCAAAATCAACTTTTTTGAGCTTTTAAGTGTATTATCATGTTAATTCCTCACAGAAAACAATCCCAAATGGTATTTTGCCCTGTTCACACATCTTTGAGAATTCCTTATAAAGTTCTTCTCTCAGCACAAGCCCATCCCAATTCACAAAAATGACCGAGTCCTTACAATATCGTAGACAAGTGAGACCAGCCCTTTCCAGGAAAAGTCTCTGCTGTCTGTATCTAGGAAAAGGAGCTTGCAAAAATAACTCATATTTCATTAAAAAAAAAAAGTTCTTTATTGTGCCAAAGATTATATATTATCATATGAATGGATATAGATAACTCTTAAAGGCTTAAGAATCGCATTAAATAGGCGCTTTAAAAAGTCTACCTTGTGCAATTTTGTTTGGTTATTTTGGCTACAGTAGTTTCAAATGTAGAGCTACAAAGGATTCATAATTCAATAAATAAACTCATATTTGTCTTAAGTTTTTATGACTAAACTTAAATTTCATAATTGAATTACTAAAGTAAGTAAATTAAGTAATTTAAAATCATAATTTTATTACCAAGGATTATATTTCATTTCGATCTGAAACGTATACATTATTCAATATTAGGATTTTAAACCGTAAAGGATTTAAAATTATAAGTAGTCACTCAAACTTGATTTATTTGTATAACACCTTTCATTCTGCTGAAACGCAAAGCATGTTACATAAAAGCAAAAAGAAGACCCATTAAAAACGTAATAGATTTTAAAAACAAATACACAAGGAGAAAACAGAAAATGTACATATAAAGGGGGCCCCTCCCTCCCCTGGGTCCTCCCTCCTGCCACCCCGTTCCCCAATGCAACACTTGAACACTAAAACTGAACAGAGACTAAGAACTGCACCTCTAAGGAAACAGTTTGGCTTAATACTGCTGTGCATAAACAGTACTTATTCGGTGTCAATTTATTCCAAAGACTAGCCCGACCATGGGGGTCATCGCAGCAGCGCCCACCTGCACAGGGCAGCGCAGGGCCCACTCTACAGAGCGGTACACCCAGCCAATGTGACACAGCAGCAACAGCCCACTTGCAGGCAAAGCCAGTAGGATTCCAGAACAGAAGCATGAATAAAGAATGAATAAACTTAAAAAAAAAAAACAAAAGAAAAGATAGAATTACATAATTACAAAAGTAATAAAAATCCAGACTAAAAAGGAGGGTTATGAGCCTCTTCTTAAAAACCTTTGTGGTTTATTAGCAGTTCTAACATTATCGAAATGGTTATTACACATTTCCTTTCTTAATGGTTTATTTATTTAATAATATCCTTTTTTTTTACCAAATTGACTGTCTAAAACTCTATGAAAGTGGGTGGGGCCTAATTACATGTCTGAGCCACTCATAAATGTTTTAATGCCAATTGTTTTCCAAACAGGTGAAAAATGTCATCATGAAAACAGCATTTTCTGGATGGATTATATGTATTCGATCACCTAAATAGGCCCAGCTGGATAAATCTTTCTATAATTTGCCTTCTCTGGTGACTGTCTCCCCATCAAGCTCTGCAGCAAATAGCCAAGAATGGGAGTCCCAGGAATCTAAATCAATGTGAAAGGATTAGCCATTTAGCATTTAGAGCCCACCACTTTCACTGCTTGACAAAGTCATTCAGAGGAAAAACATCATTATAAACTAATGAAGCTCTTATAATTTATGGTATTAGGAAATAAAAAAAAAAATTAAAAAAAAACTTTGGAAATTGAGGATTTTAAAATTCACAGTTTCTATGTAAATATTTAACAATTATTAATAATTTCTCAGATAAAACACTGTAAACAGCTCATTATAACAAGGTATATTTTCAAAGAAGAGCTATTTATTTGTTGACTATTTAATTTGTACAATATCACGTTCATTTATGAAACATTTTGAATTCAATACCCTACCGTCTTTTTCCTTTTCTCTAGAACAGTATCACTTTTAATATTTCTGTTTTTCAAGCATCATCAGGGATTTTTTTTTAATTTTTTTTAGTCACAAGAAAACAACTTTGCTTATTAAATTGTTCAGTAATAGTCTGGATAAAAGGTATCCATAAACTATGGATTATTGGCTTGATGGCTCCACCAAATGAATGGTAAGTTATAGAAACATGAATCTATCTGCTGTGTTTTTGATCATTTTAAGCTCTATAAATACATACTTCTTTTTAATGCAACAAGAGTTGTGCATGTACTGTACATTTCTTAGTTTTAGTTCCTAATCAAGCTGTATTATTTATCTCCTGCTTTTCATTCTATTGCTTTCCAAACTATATATCCATCCAAGATAGCTCTGGATCCTCAAAGGCAAACTCTGTTACAGCGTTAACAGTCCCCTTGAGCTGTCTCTCTTACCTGAAGCCCTTTTGGCTTAATTCTTTATCCACTGCTCTTTTATGAATACATACAAGCCCCTCAGAGAGGAAACATCGAGCATACTGCACAGTGCAGAGGTTGATGTCTGCAACGACCGGACATGACAGCAAATTCTTGGCACTTGCGCTTAACTTGTGTGACACAGAGATCTGAGACTTTATCTCACAACGCTGCAAAACCTTTCTGGGCCCTGTCATCTTGAAGCCACTTAAGCATATGTTCTGTCCCCAGTCTCTTTAAGAGTCTGCTGTGACCTGCCCCATTAGTTTCCTGCGCTAATAATGAGACAGTGACGGTCCCAAGGATATCTGCACTGTCAAAACATATACCCAATGACACCAATCTGCATTTCCAGCAATTACTGCATATTTGATTTGAAAAAAAGAAAAACATTGTGATCATAACAGCATGCTCCGACATGCATGCGCTAAACATTCCTTTACCATCTGCTAACAAGCCCAACTTATTGTAAGCCTACTTAGTTCTCAAGGTGTCATCTGTTGAAGTGTCAGGAGAACATATAGGGATTGTCAAACAGTACACTCATTTCAAATTGTAATTAAACTGGCCATCAGGTACCCAGAGGCTGTTTAGTCAACAGCGGGATACTAATTACTATAAGATGACCTTTGGAATAATATCTGGTGAATTATTCATAGTTGAGAAAAGTGTTACACAGATATACCAATGACATCCAGGGGACAGCAAATGTGCAGGCAAAAGATTCCAGGCTGGACCAAGACCATTAAGGTCAGCTGGTGGAAAGTGGAACTTGAGAAAATTAGATGGTAAGCCAGGAGAGAAGAAAGGAAGATTGTTGACACACAAAATATGGATGTTGATGGGAGATAGTGCAACAACCGATTTTTGGAAAGAACAAAAAATAAGTTATTTGTGTCTTCCAAAAAAAAATGAAAAAAAACCGCCTAAATGATGAGGACAATTCTTTGTAGCACAATTACTGTGAGTGCTTAAACTTACTGTACAGTACACTTAAAAGCCCTATTTTTTAAAACATCAATACACCTATAATCCTGAGTGCCTTAAATATACAATATTTCTGATTGTGCTTACTTATGTGCAAGTGATTTTGACATGTACGCGACACTGTCAAAATGTTTGGTGGTGTTATTGTGAGTATGCTAACATGGCTAGTATGTAGCAATGTCAAACTGTACACTGTAAATTAGTTGCTGTAGATTTTACAATAATTACTGGCAGCTGGATGCCTGTAATTATTGTAAAGCCTTTTACTGCTTTATTACTGTAAAATGAAATACTGTATAATTTCTGTGAACTGTGTTTCATTTTACTGCACCAAAGCTGTAAGTTGAATCACAGAATACAGATACTTTAGTGTATTTCATTTTACAATTGTATTGCTGTAAAATGAAATGCAGCAGTTACTGGCATCCAGCTGCCAGTGGTTACTGTAAACGTTCCTACAGTAACTTAAAAAAAGGGGAAAAAAATTGTTCAAGCATAATGCACCGTGGTCTAGATTCATATTTGTTTTTCGCAAATACCTGTGAAACTTCTATAGATTTGTACAGTTAAGCAAAATGGCAAACCCACCATATAGTGCATTGAATAGTGAAGAAATTTGAACACAACTTGTGTTCAGTTTTTTTTTTTTTTTTTTTTTTTTTTTTTTTTTAAGAAGGCTACAAGTTAGTCACAGCAACGCTATTTATCAACAGCATCAATATGTTTTATTTACATGTTGCAAACACTGTTGGGAGTTACAGGTATTTTAAATACGCTGTTTCAGCTAACGTTTAGCGTGTTACACACAAGTAATATATTTACTGTGAACACAGTTAAAGTCTGACTGACTAACTGACTTATCTCTGACTCTTTTGTGTGTCTTAATGCATCTTATAGTTGGGTACCCCTTATATATGAGGTAATTTTGAACATTCATTGACAATGTGCCTTAAAATCCAGAGTGCCCTACAGTGCGAGTAATATAATATTCTCAGTTGTTAGATAAAGTCTCGGACATATACAGCAATAACAGTAACTTCAACTGTTTTCTTAATAATTCTTTTTAAATAATTCTGCTAAGTGATAATAATTGTAATAAGTAATAATTGTGAATATTGAGTAAAAATATGAGCAAAATGTTAAACTAGTGAAAAACTCTCAGTGAGATTGATTTTAGATCCTATTATAAATAATTTTACTGTTACTACTTCACAGCATTCTGCATGCATTCTCTGACATTTAAATATTAGGTTAATATAAACAAGTAAAGCTGTTTAATGCAGTAATTATATCTTTATTACTCACAAAAATTTGAATCACTTGCTCTGACAAAGATTTGATCAGGGTTTATTAACTTCTTGTTTGTTCTCGGGCATTTGACTTATTCTCATTCTTTTACCTATGCTCTGGTGACTCCTTGTCATGTGTGGCTGGATCTGGTGAAAAATATCAAACATAATTCACTAAAAAACTTGATTTTTATTGTACACAATAAAAATTGTCAGGAGAAACAATAGAAATGTTTATCATTCCCTGTTTAATTTTAAAAAATCAAAAGTGAATCTTCAAATCATATGAGCTTCTTGTTCATTTGAAAATACAATTCAATACAATTTGATTTAAAGTGAATTCTGTTGAACTCAAAATCAAGTCGACATAAGTAAGCACAATCAGAATTAATCCATATTTAAGGCTATTTTTTGGCTGCACGGTGGCACAGTGGTTAGCGCTATTGCCCTAACAGCAAGAAAGCCCCCGGTTTAAGACCCGGCTGAACCGACCTGAAACAGCATCACCAATGTGTGATGAAAACATACTTCATAAGTTCATTTGTCACTCTAAATTGTCCCTAGGTGTGAACTTGAGTGTGTATAGGTGTAAGATTGTGACCCTGCAACAGATTGGCAACCTGTCCAGGGTGCACCCTCTCTTTCCCCATGAGTGGCCAGTTTAGTTCTCTGGGGACCCTAAAAGGGACAAAACAGGTTTATAAAATGAATGATCAATTCAGTTTAATTTAAATATCACAAAACAGTAGTCTCACTGCAGTGGTTATACAAAAGAACATAAAGTCAGTCATAAAACATAAACAATAGCTGGTTACTGAACTAAACAGAGTAAGCTAAGCTGGGCATCCCTGCCCTTAGACACTCCTTCTAAATGAGGAAAAACTCATTTAAAAAAATTGCAGGAAAAAATTGAGAGACCTCAAGGATTTCCGCATGAAGGAGGGATCCTCTCTTAGGTCGGACAGACGTTGTACCAGAACTGTTAGAGAAGAATTTGCGTATCTAACTCTACAACTACATGTTTCAATAATGTAGTAAAAAAAATTGTTTGGAAAAGGCAAACATGAAAGAATATATATATATATATATATATATAAAGTAGCCATGAAATATGTTTAACAACAACAACAACAAAATATCTATAGCAAATGATTTGCTTGCTCCCAAAAAAAAAAACCCACCTGCATCCACTGTTTCATGCTTCAGATGTCTCTACAGGGTTTTTAGCACACAGAGGGTAGAGGTCTGGAGGAGTTTCTTTCCCATCTCGGCACAACCTTTAGGGATACTTTGCTGGAATTACTCCTGAGACCTTCTACAAAACTCTTCCCCATATTTCTATGTGACATAAATACATAAAAACCCAAATAAGTAGCCCTCTAAGCAAGCCCAAAGTGCAGCACCCCCTGAGTTACTGAGGAATCTGGGCGGGTAAATTAATGCAGAAACAAATGCATTGCTGCAGTTCTTTTGCAGTTCTTTTTATCTTGCTCTGCACAGGCTCAGCAAGGTTCATAATGTCTGAATTACTGAAACAAAAGAAGCCACCAAATGGACTGAACCAAGGTGGTCTCACACAAATCGATGGAATGACCATGACCTCTTTAACACAGGTGGTGTCAGGTGTTCAAACTGCGGGCCAGCACCACGGAAACAATGCCAAGAAAAGTCAATTAACAGCTCCACTGCAGTGGAGAAAAATCATTCTCTGGAGCTCAAGCCAGTTTTATTATATTTATAAATATATACATTCAGGGGGCAAATATGAGTAATTTTGCTTGATCCTGGCTCATCTATTTGATTTTTAACATAACTGTATACTTCTAAATACTGAACTGTTTGAAGGATGCAGTATCAAGATCGGTGGAGGTGGATAAGAATGATAATTCAATGCTTATCCCCAGGTTTTCAGTGTCATGAAGGTGGTTTAGTTGTGGACATATCACCATGTTAACGGTACACTTAGCTTTCTCTCTGAGGCATAATGAAAGGGTTCAAATCCCTGGTATTATCATCATATTCGGTGTGGGAACAGGGAAGCAACTATAAGAATAAAGTAGTCCAAAAGAGCCAAAAAACTGGATGATCAGTTAGAAAATGTAGTTTGCAGAGCTTCAGACAACAGTTTGACAGATTACCTATAGTGTCACTACAGAAAAAAAATATTTCATTAAGATTTCATCAAGATTACATGCAATCTTGTTTTTTTTTTTTAAGTTAAATCTAAAGTAATCACAGCACAATGATGAATTTGATGTGTTTGCTGTTTAAAGCAGTGGCTGCACTTCTCTGGACTCTGCTCGCCTGTGACATTGCACAGACCTTTGAGAAATATTTTACTTTGTGGTGGTTTTACAGCTGTGAAACACATGATTTTTCACATTGGTGAAAGGGTTTTGTCAACTCCCTTGAGGAGTGAGCTTCGCTCTGCTTGGGACAAAATCATTATTGTTTCCTGTTGCAAGTCAGTCATGCGGAACACCAGAAATTACGATTCAGATTGCAAGCATTTTCCCCAAGGACAGAACATAGGTGTTTTCTAAAATAATCCTGTATTTCTTAAGAAAAATGCAATTTTAAATAAGGAGATGCATAGAACCAGATCTTCCAAATAAAATGTGATTTTAGTCATTCAGTGATATAATTTACAATAATGACTAACAGGGTTTATGGTCTTCACTCTGATGATGGAGGATGATATTAAATAGTAAAAAACTTGGCATTATTTTAAAAAAAATGTCCATCCATCTATTTTCTTAACCTGCTATGTCCCTTTCAGGGTCACAGGGATGTCAACGCCTGTCCCGGCTACTGTTGGGTGAAGGCAGAGGACAGTCTGCACAGGTTTCCGGTCATACGCTAGTTTTCTTGAAAATTTACATTAAACCACCACCATCATTTTTAGATATAGTTATAGATTGTATTAGGGCAGCTACATGTTTAAATTAGAAGTAGAATGATTAATCATCTTAAAAGATTAATTGATTAATCAATTGTATTCCTACAATTATATTCCTTAATCTCATTTGATAATCTTTACAGATTAAAAAAAAAAAAAAACAAACAAACAAAAAAGTCACAGTTTTATTCTTTTTCAGTTGTGTTTTCTAATCAGACATAAGTGTTGTCTTATAAACATTATCTATTGTCCAAGACACAAACGTACTGGTGCGAAGAAAAAAAAAAAATCCTGAACTCATAAATGATTACCATGAACCGTATTCAGAGTTTGCTGGTGTTAAAAAAAAGGGACATGTAGATTTTGCCTGATGGGTAATAAAAACAAACACAACTTTCTTTTGTGCCCCCTATACAGAGCAACGAATTAGTTTAAGAGAAACTGCTATTGCTGTGAGTTCTTTGTGCAGATCTTAAGGTAGAATCACAAGGCAGCCAGTGCGTCTGATGAGTGTGTTCATGTTCAGCACACACGCAGCTTTTCCCGAGCTGAAGCAGCAAGTCCCCGAAGCTCTTCCTCCGTGGAGTCCATTGTCAGAGCCTATCCGATAGTAGGAAGTCTCTCCCTCCTCTTTGAAATCCAGAAGATCAAACAAAACAACACTGTTGATGCAGATTGTGTTTTGTTTGTTGTTTGAATATATAATACATTTTCATTGTTAGAGGTTTTATTTGTCCTACTGTTGGGGAACAGCTGAACTGATGATAAATATTAAATCTGATTTATATAATTTTTAAAAAGTCTATCTTTCTTTTATTGTTAAAACTAAGAGAAAACATTTTTTTACATGGACAAAATGGAAATCTTGTTAAATGTGAAAAGAAAGCAAAGCAATTCTGCAATCCACCTTTACTTTCAAGAATGGCTTTTTCACACTGGCAAAAAAAAAAAGTCATGGCGAGATGAATAGAAAGAAACAACAAGAGAAATCAATACGGCAATTATGTGTGTAGATAATGGACATCAAGGTGTGTTTAAAAAAAAAAAAAAAAAAACAGAAAAGAAGAGATGACGTAAAACAATTCAAGCCGTGCAAACATCAAATGGTTTAGATTTTAAGCTTCTGGCAAAGATCCAGTATCGTCAGACTGCAGAAAACCTTGAGCTTTATTTGTTTTCCAGCTCTGCCACATTCAAATTAGGACTATCTGATCATTAGACTGTTTTATTTTACACACAGGTGTCAGCCTCAGTTAAAACTCAGGGAAAATTGTTCTTTATTGGTTAGAAAAAACACCGGCAACAAATACTGCAATTAGCTAATTAGGATTTAAAAATACTCGCCAATGTACTCTTACTCAAAGGGAGAAAAGTGACTAAAACGGAAGGGAGTTTACACACCTGCCCCACACTCTGCATACCTTCTCTAAGGAGGTCACCTCCAAGTCCTCGGAGCTTTGCAGGTAGGTCACAGATCTGGAACTGATAACTCAAAGGAGCTCAGAGAACACACATTTGACAGGCATGACAATTCTCTGACAGGCCTCGTCGGGCCATGATTAATGACTGACATCCCCATCACCTGTTTCTTCAGAAATGCAAATGTTGCACAACCACAAAATTACTTTAATATGGCCCCTAATCAGACTTTCTTTCATGGACCAATGCAAAGATGAAGGAGCCATGCAGGCACTTAGTTGCCATTCTAGAGATAAAAAGAGGAAATGTTTGGCATGTTGAAAGCCTCTCCCGATCATCTTCTTGCAAAACGTACAATTTACATTTTTACTCAGCATTACATTTAAATCATATCACAATAATAAATAATTGTTGGACATTTTTAAAATGTAGTAAAGTTGTGATTTAGGTGTAATGTGATCATAAAAAGGCATATTGAAGGATAGAAATGAATTATCATTACTTTAAGTCGTTGTAGAGCGTTAACATTCAAGACTTCATTCATAAATATTTTATCATTTTTGCAACTCTTAAAGACGATTGCATAGATTATTTTTTAATCGTTTTCATAACTAATATATAATACATTGACTAAAAAAAAACTGGGGGGCAGTTACACCCCCTGGCTCCGCTACTGTTCTGAACGAAGTTATTTGACCCAAAATCTTCAGTTTCCTTTACACCAGACCAGCTACCATTTTTGGAAAACCATTTGGTCAAGTACCAGATTTGTTGCTTGAGCTGATTTTAAAAAAATGATGGCCTGATGCCTGATTTCAAAAAAGCTTTTTCTTGACAACCATAGAAAAAATATTTTTAAAAAAATTGCTGCAGGGAATTCTGAAGGACATGTGCTTCATCAAAAAAGTACATTCTGTTCTGGCTTCTTCTCTCCTGCATCTCCAGTTGAGTTTGTTAGACCAGCTACATGCGGATCTATAGTCTTCCAGCAGCGGCAGCCAGGATGGAAATAGCATTTCACTGTGCAAGCATGGTGATCCACCCCTTCTGTGTACTCCAACTCTTTCCCACTGCTGACACATCCAACAATTGTATTCATCTAAGTATTTCTGGAGATGACAGGACTCCAAGTTGGGCTGAAAGTCTGAGCAGTACAGGATGAAGCGAAACAGTGAGAGTCCAGCCCCCCGTGGCGCTCTTGTGCTGCTGACCACAGACTGTGGGCTGTTAGGAAGTCAATATTCCAGGCAGCTGTGGAGGCCCCCACCTGTATTTTAAGAGGTTTTCTCCTATAACAGGGCAGACTGAATCATGTTAAAATCACTGGAGAGATGAAAGAACATGATCCTTGCAGTCCTGCCTGCTTTATCTAGATGAGTGGGCTCACTGAAGCACATGATAGTGTCTTTATCTCCAATTCCAGGAAACTGCTGTGGATCTTCAAAGGTTTCTAATGATTCAAAGCAATTGGAATGTTTCCTCGAATGCCTCCATACTGTATTATTTAATCCCAAAATCCATGTAAGTGCTCGTATAACAAATATAGCCTTTTCTGTTTTTAGTCAAACAACTGTATGCAATTAACTTACATGAAAAAACACCTTCACTTTTTCTTTTTCACTTCAGTGAGCAATAATAGTCAGTAAGAGTTGTAATAAATGTTATTTGATTTGGAAAAATCAAATGTTGTATCTAATTAGTGGGCTAAAAAAGACCAACGTTCACATCGCCCTTGGCAACGCACGTTCAAGCAGACACTTCCAATGAAAACTCAGTGTAAATGCACATAAATGCACGCTTCAGGGTCCCACATTCAAAACTCTTAGACGCATGCGGAGCTTTGCAACAATCATTTTCAACAATCATTCTCGAGCTTTATGTACAAAATGTGCAGCCAATGTACACATCAACGTCGAAAGTTAAACCAGAGAGTCGGATTTGGTCGTGATGTATGGATGGCGTCCCCTTTAATTCACAGAAGCGCCAACCGCTTCAATATTGATCATGGAGGAGAAATTCATAATTGTGGTTTGTTCCCATCTGGAATTATGTGACACAAAGTCTTTCATATATTGAAATGGAGCTCTAAAAGAAAAAAAAAACTGGAGTAAGATCTACAAGAATTGCCCCACTTCATCATTTCGTACCAAGTCTCTTCCAACTGTAGGTGGCCGACATGCGCTAGTAAATGGCACAAAAAGAATAAGAAAAATCTCCCCTCCGTCCTTGTCCAGTGTGAACACCATGGGCAAACACACATTAACGAACCCTCGTTTAGTGTGTTCTTGAACGCATGTCATAGGCCTGGCGTGATGGTAGCTTAAAAAAACTAAAATAAAAGGGCACGTTTTTGTGTCTCGATTGATCTCTGATTTTAACTTCTCAACTGACATCTCTGACCTGTCCCATTCAATATTTCTGTTTTACACTGGGTTTGACAACATGACATTTTTGTGTGTGTGTGTTTGTGATTTTCTTTATCTGCTTTGACAATCCCACATCCAACCTTGATGTCTCTCTTTCTGAGGATTTCTTTTCTTTAGGGACAACTTTAAAACAAGTTTTAGGTTCCAAAGATGGTAGAAAAAGCCCACCTTGGCTGTAGTGATCATCAAATTATACAATTATTGAAAAATACCTGACAGAAGAAATCATTGGGCGTTTGTCAGAGAGATTTTCAGATTCATTCATTACGGTATTCAGTGTAACGACTGTTCTTTTGAATTTTAGAATTTGAGGAAGGAGTTGTTCTGCTTTCTTTTAAGAATATGAGAAATCATAGAAGAACTCATTTCTTCTGTATAAATATACAGTCACGTGCCACATTTTGAGTTTGTGAAGATGTTGATACCTTGAAACAGATTAAAAGCAGTTTCTGAGCTGAAGATTGCAGGTACTCTGTGAAACTTAAAGGAATTATTAGCATTTTCCACAAGGTTTGACATTGAATAGGTGCTCTGGGTGTTCCTTTCCAACAGCTGGCATTGCATTACTGAATATGCATGAGCTTTTTCATGGCATTTGTCATCAGGCGTTTTGACAGGAACTGCAAGTTCTAATAAACTAACTCTGGAAGACAAAAAAAGTTAGTAAGTAACATTTCACTCTGCATTAACACAATTTCATTTCCAGAAGAATTTTCTATTTGTAATGCTGTGCTTTGCCTTCAAAGAACAACTACTGAGTCACCTTTTGTTTGATTTTATCATATAAACAAATTCTGAAAATGATTTGTATATAATAAACCAAATTTAAAAGACTCATGTCTCTTTTTAAGAGACATGAATCTTTCAATAAAATAAAAACGTTAAATTCAGTTTAGTCAATGTGTTTTATTTTTAGCTAATTTTCCATTTGAAAGAAGACAATTAATGACACAAAACAGCACAACAAAAGCAATGAAAGACAGAATATTATTACAGCATCCTTCAATCATCCTCTTTCTTTTATCATCTCATTTGCAAGTAGAGAAACTGTTAAACAGCAAAGACAAGCCAAAAAAAAATAGTCACACGCAGACTTACTAATCCTCTTTAGAAAACAATATTTCTTTAGATAGAAATAACTCCAAGAGATAATAGAAACTAAGCAAAACATATTTTTTTAGAAACAAATTGATTATCAAAAAGTATCCAGAAACAGAGGAGCAGTAATGAGCAAACTTAATATTGTCAATGTGTTATTCTGAAAATCAGAAAAAGCTGAACGTCTCTCGTGAAGCTCCTCATTATCCTGATTGTATAATAGATATAATCAAGTAAGAATGTCCAATTAGGTGCCCATATTCCTCTATTACAAAAAAATATGAAATGTACTGCTGACATTGTAAATGTGATTGTCTTCCACAGTAAGCTGCTCTGTAATCAGGGAGTGGTTGATGAAGCTTCCCGAGTTTAAAAAGAGGGATTTTTTTTTTCCTTTTTATGAGTCTTTACAATGTAAATCTTTCTTAGTCACATTAAAACTATGATTAAGAAAAAAGCCAGGCCGCCTTATAAGCTACGTTCACACTGAGCTCAGAAACGCTTGCTTGAGCGAGCACTTAAAATGAGAAGTCCTTGTAAATGCACGTACATGCATCTTTCAGGCTTCTACTTTCATAACCTTCTTGTTCAAGTGTCGCTAAGCAAGTTTTTAAATCTTTTTCATGCTCTAAACACATAAAACGGGGCATCTTTAGCACACGTCAAAAGTTAAACCAGTTCAACTTTGACCAATAAAGGACTCTGATTTGACAGATAAGTTTGGATGGTCGTCCTTTTTGATTCACAGAAGTGCCAACAGTTTGAAATCAATCATCAAGAAGAAATTAATAACTGTGGTTTGTTCCCAGACAGAATTATGTGAAGTCTTTCATATATCATAAAAAAGCTGTGAAAAAAAATCTGGAGCAAGATTTGCTAGAGTTGCACTGTTTCGACATTCCATACTAAGCCTCTTCCAACTGTGAGTACATGCAGTAGTATTGGATAGTGAGAGTCCAGCCTGAACTTCATATGCCAAGAGAACATTCAAAAGACCAAGTTCAGCACATTCCTGGACACCCCATACATGCTCAGTAAGTGTGTAGCATTAGGGTTGACATGAAGAGACTAAATCTTAATGCTGACTAAGCACATGGGAACTAGAATTCAAACTAAAATTAGAACTAGATAAAAGTCTTGTCACAATTTCTTTATTTGTCCTTTTTCCAACATTTTGTTATATTTATTTTAAACTAATCCTGCTTTTTTTTTGTTTGTTTGGAAAATAAACAAGAGGGAGGCACAAACTCTAATATTTCATTTGATTAAAGAATGAAAACAAATATCTGCTTGTGATGTGAAGATTTATCTACATTTTTCGAGATGAACATATGAATGGCACAGAGAAGATTGATTGGGGTGCAAATCAGGACGCAAAACACAATAGACTGTAAAAAAAAAAAAAAAAAAAAAAGTTGCAAAATTGCACTGAAAATAACCAGCTAATTAGCAAGACCGCAAAAGGTGCGATATAGTGAGGGACCACTGTATAACATGACGTGTTTGATGTTTATTCCCACACCATGAACCAGTAATCGCATGGCTGACACACTTCAAAAGTAAACTCCATGTTGGAGTTCTTTCTCAATTTTATATTTAATATCACTGCTGCAGAGGAGATAGAATGAAGTGGCTGGTACTTGCTTTGCTTTAGCATGTAATTAGTTTTGGCACGCAAACGGGAAAACACTAAAAACACCAACTACAACTTCTCACAAGAGCAATTTGTATTAACACATTTAATTAAAAGGGAAAAAAAACATACTAAATTGTGTGTTTTTTTTACTTTTTTCATGCTGTTGGATCCGTACTGTGAAGCATCCAATAGATCACACAGGTTTACATCAAGTATGTCATTTTGGATGAGTTTGGTTTATTTTATCCTAAACCACCACAGATCAATAAAATCTGAATTCGAGGATGCAATGAATTGAGTGTGTATCTTTCAAATTAAAAGCATCTTGGTAGAAAATTGTAGGGGAAAGGAATCATTGAAATTCCTTCATGAATGGAGTTTTCAGAATTCCATAAAATGTGCAAAAGCAATATGAAACATACCACTATAGAGTTTGCTTAAGGCTTCAACCAAAACATTGAAAAATACAAAGGCAAAATGACTAAATAGAAAAATGTATAAATAAAGGTCACCCTCAACCAAATCTTTTTTTTATTTGAGGAAATATGGTCTCTGCTATATGATGGAGGCTGTGGGATGTGAACAAACAGTTCTTTCCAGGTAGTTTGAGTGATTGCCTAATCCCCTGTAGCTAGATGATTGGAGAGCAAGGTCAGTTTGAAGGAACAGGCTGATTGAGTGCTGTCTGTGGTCAGAGGCTTGTTTGAGTCTCTCATGCCATTAGATGGACAGCGGCTGAAGATTCACTCTGTGAGTTTTTCAACACTTTAAACAAAATGTCCAAACGGAGGGGCATTGGGGTGCCAGTAATCACTGGCACTCACTGACAGGAAAGACATAAACAAAGAAAAATCTCTGTAATTATTAACAATCAGAACAAAGGGAAAATCAACCTAATTTAGTTTAGAGTGGGATTCACAGCCTGAATCTAGTTAAACTGGAAAATCCTTCTGCAGTGTGTTGTTGCTCTTCTGCTTTTTTATGTCACCCTGTCTGGAGCTCCAGTTTGAAAAATATATGATAATCATTCCCAACTGCCTTCTCCTAGTTCTGCCTGATTTTCATTTGCATAACGTCAGATATTCAATGTTTTCCTTTTTTTTTTTGATGCGATGAATCCTGAAACACTGATGAAGTGTTAGTGTTGTCAAGCTGCATTTTGTACTCCATCGACACCCAGCTATTTTTCAAGTTTGTCAATTTGTCTCTGAACTGGGTTGGTGGTAAAAATTTCAGCGCTTTCTGGGCCTGAAATTGGATCAGCCCCCCACTTACATTCAAATACAGAGGGAAAGTGCCGTTCTGTGTATCAAACTCCACCAGTCTGCGGCAGAAATCCTTTGTGTGGACATCTCTGTGACAGCTCCTTGGCAACTTCTGCGCCTGTGTGCCACAAGCTCCCTAAGCTGACTGTTCGGATCAAGTGGGAAGAGGCAGCAATCCCAAAGAGAACAAAATAGCAGAACCCAGCAGCTTTCACAGCCAATACTATGAGATTTACTCGACTAAGAGAGGGATGTGTTGACATATAAGCATGTGTGTGATGCAGAGGGAGAAAATGTGAGCTAAAGAGATTTATGTTGAAATAATTTGAAATGTCAGACAAATATATTTCTCAGGAGGAATTATGTTCTCATAATGACAATGCTGCCAAACTAAAGTTTGAAAACAACAGAAAAATACAAATAATATTAATAATGTGGTACCATACGATATTTTTAGAACACTTTAGAAGTCCATAAATAACTTTTCAAGCTCCTATGCACACACATTCCCCCAAAGGAAACTATGTAATTTGAAAATATGCTGCAAAAGTTAGGCTACTGTCACAAATCTAACTACCACCGAGGCCTCCCTAATGTTATTGATTTGGTAGCAACTTGTGGATAAAGTCCATTTTCGAAACACGGAAGCGCCAACCGTTGTAAACATGATAATGGAGGAAAAATTAATAACTGTGGTTTGTGCACGGCGGGAATAGTATGACACCAAGTCTTTCATTTATTGGAATAGAGCTGTGAAAGAAGAAGGCAAAAGCAAGATTCACAATCTTCTTCCAACTGTAGGTGGTGGACAAGCACGAGTCAACAAAAGAAAAAACAAAAGAAGGAGCCCCTCTCTACTGCTTCCTGTTTGGTATGAACACCATGAGCTGAATGCATGTTTATGAAACGGCATAGCCTAAAGCACATTCACATGCCCCCATGTGAACGTAAAACAAACAGTAGAAAGTGCACAAACTCATAAAGTTTTATTTCAGAGGTGCTAAGGAAAAATGGGGTAATTACATTTTCCCAAAACAGCAAATATAATATATCACCTGAGATTACTGTAATGCAGCTGCTTAATCAGCAATTCTTTATGCGACTTGTCACCACATATGTATGCAACACATAATTATGAAGCACGGCTGGATACACACAGTTTCTGAATTGCATCGGCTGGCAAACCCTATTTGTAGTTTGGGTTTCCATGCGCCAAGCATAGAAAGGGAACATTTGGAGAATCTGAACACCACATGTGATCTTTTTTTTTTTTTTTTGAATGACACAACAAAAAATAGAAAAAATATGTAATTTTGAACCCTTTCATTTTTTTTTCACTTGTGTTCCTCTCTCCCCTAATCCTCTAAACCACACACAGGTGTGCTCACTCTGTTCTCTGGCAACTGAGCTTTAAAGAAAAGGGGCAAATTGGTTCCAGTTGGGTGGACACTTCACATCATGTAATGTATTCCAGTCTATTACCACTTTTGTTCTGACACCTCATTTTTTTCCACCAACACAAGAAGGGGTCATTCAATAACTGACACCTCTCTTCCACACTGTGGTCACATCTCTGGCGCTGCTTGAGCATGTATTGGAGTTGAGAGACTTGAATTTCAAGAGATAGATTTGCTGACAGAGACGTCCCATCACTCCTTATGTTGGGGCTCGCGCAGGAAATGCTTCGCTGTGAAGGTGCAGATGCCTTGTCACTTTTATCAGAGGTAATTGATCACAGCAGACAACAACTGATGTGTGCAAGTCAATTTTTTTGGGGGGGGGGCACAAGGATGCAGCTTATTCAGATAAAAGATTTCTTGCATTTCACCTATTGATAAGCTCCCTTCACAGCTGACAGAAAATCAAGCCAACAGCAACAATTATTTAAAGAAAATGTGTCTACATCTTGGAAAAACACAACCACATTTATATAGTATATTTCTATTACATCTTGCTTAATGCTTTCCCCATCAGGCCATGAAATCCCTAATGAGATGCTACACAGCCCCTGTAGGAACATTTAACTGTCGTGGTGCAGGTGCATTAAAAAAAAAGAAAGAAAAGCCCACCCTGGGAGTTCTCCAGTGCCAATTAGCATTCAAGGACTTTTTGATTCATTAGTGGCCCAGCAGACTGGTTAGATGGAAGCATCTGTTGTCTGGTTCAAGTTCTTATGCAATCAATGTCAGAAATAATCCCAAACAACAGGTGGTTTACTGGAGTAGGTCCTACATGCATCAAAGCAACCTGTTGCACTATTTTTTTTTTTTTTTTGCCTAGTTTAATTACTAACATAGGGTATTTTCTGCCTTTCTTTTTTGCCAAGAGTAAGTTTATGACATTCAATTATTTTTGTTCCTTTTTCATGGAGCTTGACCATCTATATAGCAGTTTCTGAATATATTTAATACATACTTTTACTTTTTTTTATTGCTTTTTGTCTTAAAACTGTAATGGATGAGTTTGGCCTTGGCTGTTTATTTATACATATTCACTAACAAGCTGAAACCCACAGGGAAATTCACTCATAACTATAAGTGGCAATATCTTCATAAAAAATAACAGCCATCGAATGAATATATGTTCACACCGGTTACCCATTTAAGTTTTAGATTAATTAAATACAAAATCTTCATAACATTAATTTATTTGAAGTGATCAAAAAAATATTAGTTTTTGCAGCAATAGGCAAAAAAGGAAAAAAAAATCAAATCTCAGCAAAAAACCTAAGCCTTTACTTACCACAAGGCTCTAAAAATGTTTTGCAAAAAAATCAAATTGTAATCTATGGAGGAGAGTTAAGGCCACCGTGACAAACAACCATGACTATACAAGAATCAAGTCGTAAACATATGAGGAAAAAAGTTTTTAAAAAATATGAGAGTAAAGTTGTAAAATGAGAAAAGTCATCCTTTTTGGAAAAATGAAGTTGGTGGTTGAAGTGACAGTCATATAAGGGACAATTAAGAGTGACCAATTAACCTATGAAGTATGTTTTTGGATTGTGGGAGGAAGCCTGAGTTACGGAGTGAAAGCCCACGCATGAGGGGTTGCAGAAAGGCCCCCCATTGGTGACACTGTTGCACAGCTGGGACTTGAAATCCTGCTTTGAGGCAGGAGCGCTAACAATTGCTCCACCGTGCAGTCCCAAATTATAACTTTATTAAGTTTATTAAGTGGTTGAGACTTTGCACCTCTGCACCTCCACCAGGCAATAGCTTGCTGTTTACTGCAGTTGTCTTTCCAGTATCACGCATCTGCTTGCGCCAGTCATGCAGATTTCTCACCAGAATGTTCTTTATCGTGTGCCATCGCACAAAGTTTAAACACTAAATCAAATGAACTTTTCTTGGTCATTGCTACACGACACAAACACCACAGACTACCGGGGTCTGCACGACTATGTACGGCCCGGTGTGTGTGTGTGTGTGTGTGTGTATGCCTTAAAGGAGCCCGGCCACTATAGAGATTAATGTCGAACAGAAAAAAAAAAAAAAAAAAAACACCTGTTAGGTACTGTGCATTTAAAATAAAAGCATTTCCCCAATCACCTCTAGCTCTGTGACAAATTGGGAGTGTGTGTTAGCCTGGGGGCAGTGCTCTACCTGAAAGGGGCGGTCCCTACTTTGTGATGTCAGCTCTTGGGAACTCACTTGTTTTTGTGGGTTGGGAGGAGCTGGTGCTCAGAGCACAGGTTTCTAAGATAAAATTTCAGAAATGCGTGAACAGATCAAAATACTTCTTAGTGGTTGTTTATATATAGGAATGAACATTATAATTCAGTTAAAGTAGATTTCATGGTATAGGCCCTTTAAAAGTAAGTTATTGTAGTTTCATTAAAAAAGATATTTACTTAAATTTAGCTTTATATTTGGAGACCATTGCAGCTTTTTTTTTTTTTTTTTACTTTTTCAATTATTAGAGCAATTTGATATTTATGTTTTAGAATCATCTGTTTCTATTATAAGAGTGAGGATGTATGAATGCAAGAGTGATCATATATGTAATGAGAACGTATGTTTGTGAAGGTAGTGTATAGGTCTGTGTATGGCCCCTCAAATAAAAGGTCTTCTTTATCTTTGACATAATAAACTTCATGCTTTTTGTTGGAAACTGAATAAAAAAGTTTTTTGGAGAAGTGCTCACACTTTTTTTTAGCTATTATAATACAGATCAAGCTATATTTTTAAAAAGCCGGTTTTACTATCCACAGACCAAACAGTTTACATAACTGTAATTTAACAATGCTTATTTGTTATGTGTGAAAATATTACATAAACCAGAAGCCATAACAATAATGCAAACTATTAAAGCTTGAATAATGTCCTCTTAAAATAGCCTCGTGGAACATTGTTCCAAAGAAACACAGTTATTGACCTGCATTCCAATGATCTACACAAATATGCCATCAACTCATTTTAATAAACAGCATAAGCAGTCTACATGAGCACCACAAATTAACTCAGAGTTGCAAATAGAAGACCCAATGACAGTCAGGAGCCTATAATTTACCCACAACACAGATGCAGCTTGTTTCTTGTATAGCATAATTAGCCAGATAACCACAATGCTGGTCACAGCTTGCTGTTAAGTAGATGTGCTGTCTGGCAGACGTCAAAAATGACTATTTATCCAGGCAGCTTTGTTAAATCAACCTCTGCTTTCACAGAACTGTCATGTTGTTCAGAGCAATTTGCTCATTTCAGAGATGTAAACATACCTAATAGCCCCCCAAAAATTAAAGCCTTTTTTAAATAACCTTTTTAGTGTCAGTCAGCTATTTCAGAACAAAAATATTGTAATTTATTTGAATGTAAATCTTCATGGAGTCAGCTGGGCAGCCCTCCAAGCCAATGGCAGTGATGAACAGCCTGTGTTTAGTGACACAAGAGATAAAACTGGTTGTGATTAAATCTCGTTTGTGAAAGAGATGACAAATAAAGAAAAGAAAGACCAACTTAAAAATATCAGACATTCAAAACATGATTCAAAAATGTTTTTAAATACTTAATTTTTGACTAAACACAAATTTAAATCACCATGAAGCACTCACAACACTGACAAATTATTATTAAAATCATCGAAGCAAAGTGCATTATTAGGAACAAAGTATAAAAATGTAAACCTAAATGGAGTCAAAAAAGGGAAATGAACTGTGTCCCCAAGAAAACAATTCCTCATGAACTGAGATGACCCAAAATACAATGCCAGGAGAGTTCATAATAATAACTCTAAAACACTAGAACAATCAGTTATAGAACAAGGAATGTTTTGTTTTTCAACTTAGCAAAATTATCTGAGGGCAAAAAAGTAGATGTTAGGCTTTAAAGCAGCGATCATCTGGATATGTTTGATGCAGTACTCCAACAAACTGAAAACAAAGTATTTATCAGATTAATAGAGTTGTTTTATATATATAATAATGTTCTCACACTGGGCTGAAATTTTTTGAGAACGGATTTGCCATTAATTCTTGTTTACTTGTTTGTTTGTACACATATTAAATTTACATTTCATTATCATTAGAAATACAAGGAATCTGGAAAACTTCACTTGTACTGTTCAGTATCAGGTATATATCTCTAAAGCACACTAGTTACATTTTTGACAAAATATGTCCTGGATCCAATTTATTTCAGTGAATCGAATCAAATGCAAATGTTAAAATGAATTGTTACATCCCTCCTTTCTATTGGTGACAGTATGAGCAATAGATTTGAGCTAATAGTAACGGTCAGGGAGTTTGAAAATAGTTGGCGGCTGCTCGGCTCTGTCATCCCTCCAAAGATTTTCCCATAAGCATGCGACACCTACAGGATAACAATTTGGATCTAAAGCCTTGTGCATATACAGGCAGAAATTCCCATAAGGAGTAAATGTACACCTTTGAATCGCAAACCCAGCCACAGATATGTTACCACCTTGAGTGGGTTAATAATGGAGAGGTCAATGTTGGCTATGAAGTCACTCTTGTCAGACTGGTTGGCTCAAACAACCAGGAGCTCAGCCTTGGCTAGGTTTGATTGAAAGTGATGCTTCTTCATTCCTGTGAAAATGTCTGAGAATCAGAGTGATGTCCTTGTCAAAACTGTGATATAATCTGGCAGAAATGATGAGTTTAGATTCTGTCAACATAGCTGCTCTGACATGAGATCCCAAAGAGGGCGAGCTTTTTAACAAACAGAAGGAACCTAAACACTAAACTTTGTGGTATAATTGTGGAGAAGAGGAGATAAGATTTTCCTCCATTGTAAGTTTAAAGAACTACAATATATCTTACCGGTAAAGGTTAGAAAATGCATTCTTGATCTTTGTTTATGTTTTTTTCTATAAGGAAGATGCACCGACTGGAGTTATTTTGTTCCATGCAGTGAAGTCCAAAGCTTTGCTACATTGATTTCTCATAACCACTTACGTTGCATGAAAGTAAATAGGCATTTGTTGGTCCATACTATCACGCTGTTTTCAATTTATCTGATGTTTTGCCTCATGCATTTTTGATAATGTACTGACAACTGACAGTCACCAAATGGCTCAATGCATTATTTGTTGTAAATGTCTTTTTGAGATTTTTCTTTTTATTTCTCTCTTTTGCCAATGCTGTTGTCTGCTTAATGCAACCCTAAAATGCAAGACATTTCTTCTCTTTCATTATAAACAGCTCTAAACATAACTACATATGATATATACATCCAATACTGTGCATCATTCTTGTATGAGAATTAACAGAATTCATAGAAATGCATAGAAAAGCCCATTTCCATAAGACACTTTAAAGGCTACGAGGCAAAATTTGATTCCTTACTTTTAAATTGCTGCGGACACAATGGCAATTTCATGGTTGTTCAAGCCGAGAGGTTGCAAGAGATCTCTGAGGCTAGTCGCCCTTTATCTCAGCAAACATCAGAATCCCTATACAAAAAAGCTGAAAATGAGCTATTGATTTTCCTTTTGTCTGTTTCCCCCTCACTCTCTTATCTCCCTGTGGTATTGTCATTCTTTTGTCTAAATGAAGGTCAGCATCGGTTTCCTCGTCACTGCCACAGAGCGATGCAGTAGAAATACACCAGTCTATGTTTTTGAAAGAAAAGGGGTTTGAGGATAGTTTTTTTCCCAGTTTCTTTTGGAATAAATCATTTAAATTAGTCCCTCCTGTGGATATTTCTTTCATTGTGTTGAATTCCTGCAAAGCATACAGGGTAATGCAGATGGGCATGTTTCCAAAATACAAAAGGACTAGTTTTTTTTTTACTATTTGTAACATTATTATTATTATTATAGCAAATATTGTTGGCAAATTAACATGAGCAAAGCCTGGGACCCTTTTACAGATAATCAACTGCAATCAAAAATATGGCTCCGCCCCTCCTCCTGCTCACTGTATGTAATTAGGAGTGGGCTGGTGGCACCAGAAGACAGTACAAATGCGTGGGCGTTGCCCTGGACCAGGAACTTAATTTTGATATAAATAAGGATTTTGCAAATAATTAGGTTAATCTTGTTCTTTTTCAAAGAAAATTACAAAGATGTGAGGTTTGATAATGAGGGCAGCAGCATAAGAAGTCTATGTCTAAACTTTCCTCCTTATGGTCACTTCCTCCAGGTCTTCCAGGAAGATGCATAGATGTTTTCAGCCCAACCAAGAAGTAAAATTTATCCAACTTGTCCAGGGTCTCCCATGGGGGTCCCCTACTGGTTGGAAATTCTCAAAAGCAGGAAGTTTTGTCGACCTGGTTTTCTTCTTATATGGATTTTTTTTTCTGTACTCTTATTCCTTCATTTACAGACAGCAGCACATTGTCAGAAAAAAATAATATTATCATTTTTTTTATTGTACAGTAAGCAAACGCAGTGTTTACGCTAAAAGCGATTAGCAGGAGCTACCAGTTTCAATGTTAAGTCAATCTCCTTTGCTTGTGAGACTTGAGTGTCACGTCAAGCACAGCACGAGGGTCTATCAGCAGGGCGGTTCAGGTAACGCCATGTTTCTAGAGTTCAAATATCTGAACTTCGGTGAAGAATTTGCATTGTGTCAACCAATCAGGAACTCAGCTTTAGCCTGTGGCGTGTTGACGATGCGATCTGTCAAAAACCAACATGGAGCAGAATCTGATTGTTCTCCTGAACTTTATAAGATATTTCTTATCTGTATGGATAGAATAATTAAAAGTTCCTTTAATTTTATTCTTATTTTTTCCCTCTTCAAGCTAATACAAATTGTCAAACTGGGTCGCAGATAGACGAAAGTACTGCTGAAAGCAGCTGTCTTTTAGATGCAGATCCTGTGATATATGGTGAATCTCACTGTACTGGTTGGGATTCTGGATGCTCTCATGAACCCAGTCATGAAGACGTTCTGTAAAACTCTTCAAAATTAGTAAATCTGATCTCTCAACATCCTCTGTAATTTTCATGGATTGCAAATCAGCTATACAGACGAAGGCAAAGCTTCCATGTAGCGATGAGATTTAAAAATGTTGTCTGTAGCTCCTTTTACACGGCGGTGGTTCAGGTTTATGAAAGCATTTTTAGACAAGCTTCCAGCAGCAGATTTGTCACGTCAACATAGAGGCAGAGGATACAAAATTGATGTGTGAATTGCGTTCGATCGGAACACAGCATTAGCTTCAAAGGCAACAATGAAAGTTCCATTCTGTCTTTGGAAAATCTCCATCATTCTCCCTTCATTAGTTTCAACGCTCTTCTTGCAGTTTGGGGAGGATGGTGGAGTTTTGGACTGAATGTGGATGGTTCTGCTATATGAGTTTGACTGCTCTCTGCAAATCAAAAATGTTAAGGCCCCTGCAGGTTTGGAACCAGCATTATTATGCCCGTCCTTTCTCTGCTTCCAGGGGTCAATTTTTTTAACATTGTTGATACTCAGCTGAGCCAGTAAATGAAAATACTGATGAAACTCTTTCCCTTTTGTTGCCTAGATGATAGATCAAGCACACGTCATACAACAAATACCCTTTTTTATTCATTTTTTCCTACAATCATCATCTTTGTTATCTAAACTGAAAGAAAACAATGAACGTTGAGGTTATCTTTTATAGCGACAAATTCAAGTCTCAAGAGAAAAAAAAATGTTTTTCTGTCAACTGACTGGTGGGGGCAAAAAGTCCTGTCATAATGTTGCAGAGCAGCAAGTGCATCAATGTGATAAAAAGCTTTCTTGAATCTACAATGACATCAGTGCGTTTGACTTGGCGTGTCTCTCTCATCTCACTTCATCACCTCCCAAGGTGAGCCTGCTGTCTCGGTAAATCCGACTCAGCACCGAGCGCAGATTTTTTTTTTTTTTCCTGCATATTCTTTACACTTGTTTATTGTTTACTGAGCGGGTCACTGCACCTGCTTGCTTGAACAGCTGTGTCAGTGATGGCGCCCCTCTTCCTAACAGAGATTCGGAGGCTGATTGTGTGGTGCTCCCTGTCAGAGGTTCCTTCGCTTGTGAGGCCTGCATGTGACCTGATGCACAGCATTTACTGGGGCTGTTTGAATAATTTATCCTTGGAATTTAGCCCAACCCTGACATTTCCATGTTTGATACCCGCAGGGTTTGGCTTCAACAATACAGATAGTGCTCCCTTCCTTCTGTGCCCCATCAGATAAAGTTTGAAAGCATAGCAAGTGCACTCAATATCAAAAGCATGGATATCAGCAATACTGCATGTTCTACACTCTGGACTCTGCAATTTTATTACCTTACTGCAGTATCTCTACCTATAGAGAATTGGATTCAGTGCTGGTTGCAGACATTTCACTTTCAATATTAGGTTTTGTCAATAAGAAGATAAGATAGAAACCTTGTCCCCATAGTCACAATGCTTCAGTGGAAAATAGCAAGCGAAAACAGCAAAGGAAAAAATTAATAAAGTGTATAAAAGAAGCAAAAGCAACTCATTTTAAGAAACACAAAGGTAGAGCTCGAAAACAGGCTAAACTCCGACCCGGTATTTATAAGATTTTTTTTCTGTATTATTATTTCAGGCTGACCCAACACTCACTATGGTCAGACCGCCCTTGGCACGTTCAAGTGACCACTTTTAATAAAAAAGTTTATGTAAACACATTAACTTCAGATTTTTGTGTTCAAAACTCCCATGGGCTCTACGTAATAAAAACAAACGTTAAATGGTCACCACTCAAACTTTGACCACTCAAGGCCTCAGATTTAGTAGTGGTGAGTGGATGACGTCCCTTTTCATTCACGGAAACACCAATTGTTTGAAAATTAATCACACGCAGAAATTAATAATTGTGGTTTGTTACTGCCCAGAATTATATGACACCAAGTCTCTTATGTAGAATAGAGATGTAAAAGGAAAAATTGGAGCAAGATTCATGAGATTTGCACCGCTTTCCATTTCACAGCAAGTCTCTTCCAATTGAAGGTACTGACGGTCCAGTGTGAACACCATACGTTGAAAGCACTTTCAAGAATCCATGTTTAGTACATCTTGAATGTAAATCACATGCCCTGTGTGGCTGTAACAGGAGAAGCAAATTATGAGCAGACGCCAAAACGGACAGGAGGGTGTGCAGCTGTAGCTCTGGCGAACGGCATAGTTGTCCGTTACTTTTAACAGTGCTGGTTCCGTTCTGAACCAGCTGGTTTATATGCCAGAGGCTCCTCAGTCATGAAGCCGAACCTTAACTGACTCCCATAGACAAGAAAAAGTACCTTTCAATGCAGTTCTGCTGCAATTACTGTGAATCTTTGTGCCAGAGAGCAGTTATTTATTTTTCATCATAGTTTTCATAAGGCATACTGTAAAAGATGTAATGCACAGTGCCGTGGGCTAAGTTCTTGCAACGCATTCCTTGATGACAATCTGTTTACAAGCTCCTTTTTTCTGACTGACTGTCTGAGGTCTTCTTGTTTTTTCTGACATGCTTCTCATTTTTCCATGCACATGTACTGCCCCTTCACCTGCTCACCCTGATTGACGTGCCAGAAGCCGCTTGCTGTGTCCCAAATGCAAACCACTCGATCTTACTGGCATTTAGCTTGAGGTTCTTCTCTCTCACTAACAAAATCATCAATGGCCAAGAGGAGGGGGCATGATCCCCTGTACAAGACCTTGAAGAAAATCTTTGTTTTAGAATGTTAGATTTTGCTATATTTCTGTGTATTATGGTTTCTCAGTTAACTTAGTCGTTACAGAGAAAGAAAAGAAATACCAAGACTGAAATTTGTTTTGATTTTCAAGATTCGCATAGTTTTAAATCATTCTTTCGGTTTGGGTGAGGTCAAATATGAGCACTGTTTCATGTAAAGTCAACTCAGAGCACATTACAAAGAAGAAAATGTTTTTAATCAATGAAATGAATGTTTTTTTTATTTTTCCAGGTCATGGGTTTTACTGTTCTTCATAGATGTTTATATTATAGGAGAGGAAAATTAAGATTCCTATGTGGGACTACAAGTTTTATTTAGTTTGATCGAGTTAAATAGAAAAGTAGAATGTCAAAGACGTGTCTGTCCTCAGAAGTGCTTTTACTTTGTCTTTTTAATGTATTATTACAAAAAATGAAAACACTGAGGGATAATTTTCTGTAATTTTCCATCATATAGTGTAGAGAAGATCCTTGTGGTGGCCAAAGAGTAATTTAAGGTATAAAAACGTAAAGTGAATTTCATACAACACTTTTACTTTTCAATGTCGATGTACAAAAAAAAAAAAAAAAAGGAAAAAATCCCCATGTTTTGTACAGGCCCTTCAGAGGATCTGACAACGTGAATTAACAGCCTTTCAATTCATTTCACATTTCATTTTTCACCAGAAATTAAACGTATCAACTTTGGTTTTACACACTGGTTATATTCTTTGCATTTAGTGTTACAGACTGAATTACTGAGTTATGTGCTTTTAAGAAGGGATGATGAAAAGATGAAAAAAAAAGTTCTCAACCTTCATAATAGTTTAGTCCTTGACATATACGCTTCAGTTTTTTAAATCCTTGGAATAGTTTTATCAATAAACAATCCACATTACATAACCACCAATTCAGCTGCCCATACAAGGATGAAAATCAACTGACTGAAAGGCATCTTTTAAATTCACATCCACTCAGCTGAGACAATGAAAACTCTCTCTCATTTTTTTCCTCTAAGCATGTAATTTGCTTCAATATCAAGCAGTTCGTGACACGTTCAAATGATTTTTTTTCCCCTATACTTTATGTTTTATGTCTGATGAAACTCCCCTTGAGTTTACTTTCTAAAAAGACTTTGAGGGACATTTTTAAAAATCTTGTGTTCTGGCACTTTCTCAGATCTGACTTTTTTTTTTCCCCAAGGACATATCCTCCTGCTGGCAGGACCTGTCAGGCAGGAGTATCTCAAAGTAAAGAGGTGAGAGGACACCAATTAGGAAGCCATCCACAGTTAAGAAAGCCAGTGGCACAGCTTGCCACAGGAAGTGGGATGTCTGACTTCCTGCATGGGGTCACAGCTGTTTGCGGGGAGGTTACTGCTACAAGCCAATACGAAGTACTGTTTAGCGTCTGATGAGGCAAGCCTCATTTGAATAGCAAAGAGCCATCTCAATGTCACCAATAAATTTACATGATTTCTTTCTTGTTACAGCCAGGATCATAGTGGGGACTTTGCTGAAATTAAAAGAGCATGACAATGCCTAAAGAGCAGTACCAGCTCAGATCATTTGCACTTTTTTAGATAAAGCTCATTTCTAGCCTTTAATAATATTTGCCCACAGAAAATGATCTTATCATCAAACCACAGACCAACACAGCCTGAAAGGTTGGTCAACAGAGTAAAATGTACATTTGTTTAGGAAAACATACTCACAGAAAAATTGACATATTTTTGAGATCTCAGATTGTAACATGACTTAATTTGCACATAAATGGTATAATATTGTTTTGTGTTGTAGTTCTCTCCAATATTAAAGGGCAAAGCCCTTAGCTTTTTGAAGTTTAATTAAAGGCACATTACTTTTATCATATTTGAGCTATCACTAAATGATTTGTAGTGACTTGCTATTAAAAACTTACCTGAATTGAACCCTTGAAGCTGAGAGTCAAGCAAGCACCCATAGGAAGGCATTGGGTGACTTCGGTGCTTCTTTAATGTGGATTCAAAACCACAATATCACAGTCTCTGGGTGGACATTATCACTTGGAGCACTGAACTGATAAAAAAACACACATAATGTTCTATAGCACAATAAACAGCTACATCTTTTTCCTAAAACTTGACATGTGGATGTCTAGTTTTTCTGTGGCACTGTGCACAATCACAACAATCACAATAACTATTTTCTGATCATTTACATCAAATTACTGATCAATTGTTACATCAAATGCTAACTTGAAATGAATTTTCCTTGTCTGTACAGTATCTTAAAGTTTTCTAATTCAGACTTATCCTGCAAGATTGCTCGACATCCAGGCTTCTGAGATTGGGAAAACCTTTTTTTTTTTCTTTTTTGATGTATTTACTTTTTTCTGACATATTTTCCCATCTTTTAAAATTCTGTTCATAGATTGTTGTTCACTTAAAAAAATCTAGAAACAGTAAAGCGCAAGTCCAGTTGGTGAGGGGAGCCGGGAAGGCAAAGGGGGGTATGAGGATTTATTTTTTTAAATCAACAATTAATATTAAATACATGAAAAGGGGATAAATCATCAGGAGAGCAGGAGGAGAAACGTGACTAACATACAGTAGAGGTATGTGCAGAGCTAAACTGTGTCCAAAAATATTCTTTAGTGCGTGTCGTGAAATGCCACAGCAAATATTTACATTTCTTTTATCATAGCACGCAATAAATCTAAAACAAGTTAGTAGTTCACGCAATATTGTTTTGGTTATTGAGGTAAAAAAAGTTATTCATTGTAAGTATAGCTGAGAGTTTGAATTTTGTGCAAAGTAATATATTTTTGCTCATGTACTACAAATGTATTTAAATGACCAATCATTTTAATTTTGGTTTTTAAACTTGTGCTTTTTTTGTAAATCAGGGGGACTTTCAGAATTCTGTTGGCAGAGTTGTCCTCTGCTTGTTTGTGGCCAAGATCAAGAGCCATTCACATCCTCGTTCACACAACAGGTGTTTTCACAATCAGAAATGAGACCCATCTAATACCACCTCCATGCATTTGTGTTCCCTGCACATGTGTATGATATACAGCACACACACACACGCACACACACATGCAAACAAAATATTTTCTTCCTTTTGGTTTTTAGTTCCTACTGAGAGTTTGGACTCAGCTTGTTTGCTGAGGACCAAACACGTTGCCATCTCGGTATTTATCCCCAAACAAACTTGGGGAAAACAACATGCCCCTCATCAAACTTGTTTGTGGTGGTGGTGCATGTTGGGTGGCTGCCATTGAAGCCAGACCCGTCACTGAGTACAAAAGCAAAAATAGAATAACATTTACCAAACAGACTGACTTAACTCTGTATTATATTAACAGTGTTAGCTAAGGGCTATTAATTTTGCTTTATAAAATTAAACAATGTTGCTTAATAAATTCATGATATACTGTGGCTCACTGCCTGGTGGAGTAGTGGTTAGCACTCTCGCTTCACAGCAAGGTTTAAATCCCAGCTGGATCCTTTGTATGGAGTTTGTTTGCTCTCCTTGTGCGTGTGGGTTTTCTCTGTGCACTCTGGCTTTCTCCCACAGTCTAAAAACATGCCTCGTAGATTAATTGCTGGTTCTAATTTGTCCCTGGGTGTGAATGTGAGTGTTCAGGGGTTGTATCTATCTGTGGGGTCTTGCAGTGGACTGACAAACTGTCCAGGGTGTCCTGTGCCTTCGCCTGACAGCAGCTGGGTTATCCCCAGATACCCTGTGACCCTGAACAGGAATAAGCAAGTATGGAAAGCATATGGATGAATACTGAAGCTTGTTTAGTCTGTTTCATGCTATACAACGTGTGTTGCGATGTAGATTCACGTTAGGCGCATGAGTATGTAAATGTGTACTTGTGTGGGTAGAGCTGCACAGGCTTCTCTTCTTTTAGGACAAATGTAAATGCTTTCATTAAATCAGTTTTGGCGAAAAACTATAACTTTTCCCAAAAATGGGAAAACTGGGGGAACAAGTTAAACAGCTGATGGAACATATTGAGTGACACTGCATCTAATGCTACGTGCACCAGCAAAGTGCGTTCAAGCAACCAGTTCCAATGAAAAATCTTTGGAAATGTGCATATATGCACATTTTGGGCTTCTACATTCAAAAATTTCATTCACACATCGTTACATACATTTTTAAGGCAGTTTTCAGGCTCTACTCCATTGAAGTCATGTTGACAGTTAAACCGTGTTGAACTTTGACTAGTCAGGGACTCGGATTTGGTAGTGCCATGTGGATGGTGTCTTTAATTCATGTAAGTACAAACTGTTTGAAAACTGTGAGTATATGTGCCAGTATTTGATAGTGCTAAAGCCTACAACATCCCAAAACCCCATTCAGCGCATTCATAAACATGCATAAACTCTTTATTGCTCCACTTGAAAATCACCCCCAAACTGTTAGGTTAAGGAAGCAGGTTTTGAAGACTGTCAGTTTGCCAAATTTCATGAGATCACAAAATATTTTGTACACAGCATTTTATTTTGAAAATGTTGTAGCTTTTCTCGTGTAGTGTCTCTTTGCTTGAAAAGAAATAGCTTCATTTTTCTAATTTAGCAAAGAGTTTTTGATTAGTTTATTATGCAGTCTCACACCAGTTTTTGTTCTAAATCATGGAGCCTGAAGGACTTTGCTCCACACGGACTCAAAAAGAAGGAAGCAAAACGTTTTTCAGTCATAAAGCAGGTGTTAGTGTTCATATATAAATAAAACCACTTTTTATTCATTTCAGAACAAATTTGTGTTAAGTTTATACAAGGAACGGGGCTAACTTTTAAAAACAGGATGAGATATTAGCAACGGACATTCAAGTAAGTGTCTTTACCTGAGATTGGTGCACAACTGGAAGCACGAGGAAGATGAGAATGTGTGATTAGCTCCCGCTATGAGCAGCTGTCAAAAATATGCATATTTGGGCTCAACCCAATTACATCCTCTGATCCCTAGTCACTGAGCTGATGCAGTCACAACCATTAATCTCCCTGGCTGAGTCCTGTGTGTGAGTCATGTGTTAACAGCCAAGTACACCACTCCACCCCCCACCACCCCACTCAGCACACACACAAGCCTGGTTTCACTGCCAAGCCCAACCACCAAGGTTCAAAGTCATGCCAATCATATTGACTTCTTTGACTCTGATGTTCCCATGAGCTCATCAAGTTTATGGACAAACCTCTGATGACCGTGGAAAAAAACAAAAAAGCATAATGCGCAGTTCACAGGAAGCATTCCAATCAAGCTTGCCAGCCTGATGTTATTGAACCAAGGTTTAAAAAGAAGTTACGGTGCGTTATTGTCAGTGCTGGCAGTACTAAATGATGGAAAGAAAGACTTTCTTTCTTTCTTTTTTTCAATTTGGAATGTTTAAGACAGAATATCCCAGAGCTGTGTCAGGAACCAATTCCAACAAATCATTTTCAAAGTGGACAGTAGTAAACAGTTGACAGCTCCTTTTCTTTTTTTTTATTTTTCTTTTCTTTTTTGGCAGCTGCCTATTTCAAAGAAGGAAAGGCACCTTCAGCCTGCTGCCTGCTCCAAGCTTTGTGGAGAGCAGAGAAGAACAAAAGAAAACGCTTTACGTTTTATCTTGGTTTCTGCAAATGTTCAAACTAGTTTAATGGTTGAGTCTTGATTTAATTGTCTGATTTTCTGTCAAGACAACAACCAGTGAAAGAAAGTAACTTTTTAGATTTGTGTGACAACATTTAATCAGCTTACCACTGGTTTTAAAAAGTGACGTGTGCCAGAAAAAGTGTTTGAAATTAAGGGAAAACTACAATGAGGTGAAATGGCTTCAGCAGACTCTGAGTTACATGGAGCCCAAGTTCCCTTTTGGTGAGCTTTTTGTTCACAGAAATTAAGGGAGGAGTAAAGCAGACCCCCTTTGTTCCTGTGAGAAAAGAAACTCATTTGCTTTTGAACGATAAATGTCTTTCGAGCATAAATCATGGACCCTAATCCTTTTACCAATGGCACAAAATACAAATTGTCTGTCACTAACAGATCAGACCAAAGGGAGTGAATTTGTGGTGCTCTTTCTTTCCTGCTGTGCTACTTTCACCAAAAACTGGAAGATTAAAGTGGATTACTTGGTGTGTGCTTTTGTTGCATCTCTCTTTGTACTTTACAAGCACAAAGAAAATAAAGCTGTTCATTTTTTATAAAGAAAAAGATATGAGCAGCTTTCTTGAATAGAATTTTCTTTTAACAGAGTCGCTACCCTTAACTTTAAGCTTGTCTGAATTGGGTCTCACACACACCTTTCTGATCCAGAAATCTTACAACATATGATTAATATACCCACTGGAGTAGTGCTGACATTTAGTTTTGTATGTATCTGTGCCCCATTTGTATTCCCATGACAATGGGGACTTTAAAAAAAGATGCAGGCATCCTGATTTATCAGGAAAAATAGACATCTAAAAGAAATATATTCAAAACAAAATAAAAACTAACATTATCCCTCATGGGAGCTTGTTCTTAATTAAGATCCTCAGATATTTGGTATGCTTTTTCACCATTCAAGTTAAATATCAGTGTTCTCACACTGAGAAAGCAACTTTATACACAATGGTAACATTTTCAAATATTGTAAAATATGTCAGGAAATGAGATGCTCTGTGGCGAAGCATCAATGGGCGTGTGCCTAGTAACCTAGTAGAGGGGGCGTTTCAGCGATGTGTGTATTGAGGCTTGCAATATACTAATATGCACATATAAATATAATATACACACAAAAACATATCATATAAATAAACACATAACGTTCATTCTTTATTTTGCTAACTGTTTTATTCACAGGCGTTCTTCAAAGTGTCATTATCTTCAAATTTATATGAACTGATATTTTTGCATCTTGTAAATTAGTGTTTTCCAACCCTGGTCCTCGGAGAACAGTCTAACCCTGCTCAAACACACCTGCCGTTGATGGTTGTCATTTTCAGGCTTCTGCAGAGCCCGATGGTGAGCTGAATCAGGTGTGCACAAAGCAGGGCAACATGGAAAACATGCAGGACAATAAGCCCCAAGGACCAGGGTTGGGAAACACTGCTGTAGATATCCTACTACAATAAATCAAATTTGCTTCATGAAGCTTCCCGTGTCCATCACTAACTGGTCTTGTAGGACCCAAAATGCAAGACAGGAGTTTTGATGGCAGGAACTTTAAATCTTCAGTAAATAAACAAAAAACAAACCCAAAAACCATAGAGACTCTCCCGAAACAAAACAAGTGATGAAGCAGATTACCTGACCAGAATGCTTTAAATGAGCTGAGAATAATTATCATAAATGAAGACAGCTGTGGAAAATCAACACAGGGAACATGGAAACATGATGAAAAGAAAGACAGTATAACTCAGAGTCCTACACAATAGGTGGCAGAAATGCACATTGATTTTGGTGCCATCTGCCATTTAAACAAGAAAAAGAAGGCAACACATGAAGAATCAACGCAAACAAAATCCACACAAATTGAAATAAATAACTTTTTATGTTTTCAATTTTCTTTGTTGACAGCTTAGCCTACTATCCTTCCACAACATGATATGTTTAAAAACTGGATGTTTTACATTTACTAACTTTGTTTGCTAAAGTTGTATTTGTTCGAAGCATTTTCAGATCTAAGTTGGGATTTAGATGACATTTTGAATGCTGCATGTCTTTTACCACTATGATGGCAATACAGAATGCAGGTGGATTCAAATGTGAATTACAGTTAAAAGGTGTTTATTCAATAAAAAAAATGATGGTCTTGAGAATAGCGTTGTGAGAAATATATTCTTGAAGAATCTATACATGACTCAGAAACTTTCAAGTAGTTTATTTGAAATGTGAGAGAAAAATGTTGTTTTCAAAGATACTATTGGCATTAAATAATACAATGCATTTTCACTCGGCTTCTCTCACAACTGTTTTTAGCGTCAGTACTTGAGCATGTGTTTACATCTGACCTTATCAGACTGTCCTGTTTGCGATGTTATGAGCTTGTTTTTATTTTATTTTTTTGTTTTTTTTTCTGCGTCCAGCCTGTTGCCTTCAAAAGTACCCAGGCCTCCATCTGCCCTCCTGCCCAAGTGTTTACTTCTGGGTTTTTCACTGTGTGCTTCAAAATATATTCTAGAAGGTTGCATATGATGTCAGTGTAAGGGATGTATTTTTGCTTCGGGCACTTGCTGTCTATAGCATGCTGTGACCTTCCCTCATTGTAAAACAAACTCTACAGGGCACACTGATTTTATTGACAACTTTTCGCAGTGTGATGTTCTCTCTGCTGTAGCGGATCTAAGAGGGAAAAGCAAACAAATAAAGCTTGGGGGATGTTTGTTTTGTGTGCAAACAAAAAAATCCAACACAGTTTCTGGACCTGTCTGGGTCTTTCTGTTGCTTGGAAAAAAAAAAAAAAAAAGGATTATGCACATTGTGTGTATGTGTGCATAACCAGCATGCGTCCTGTGTAAAAAGATCAAGATTGGTGCGTGTTTTTGACTTTTATTTGCCTGTTCTTCTACCTGTGCTTTAGTAGGGCTGGAGGGGGAATCACAGTTTTTAAAGTGTCGTGTGTGCGTGGACAACATCTGCTTTGAGCGGGTGATCCATCTCTTGTTTGCTGCCATCTAACAAGTCATGAGGGATTTTACTGAGAGAATGCCCAATACAGAGGGCTCCATCATGAAATTTACTGTCTCACAAGGGCATTTTAGAGGTTGTGCTTTTATCTTCTGCTACTGAGAGCTTATCTAACGGCCTTTTTTTCCCTTTAAATTACTAGAATTGAAGGGAATGGACTTTTTGTTTCAGTAGAACTTTTATTTTTCCTGTTCTACAAGTTTTTATTATCTATTAAAAGAAGAAAAAAAAAGGTCATGTTGCTAATAGCAAAGTTGCAACACTACAACACAAAATGTCCTACTGCTTATAATCATTAGTGTGGTCTATAGCTGATGTGCATTTCAGGATGTCTGCAGAGAACACATGTAGCACACTTTCAACACTGCTGGCATAGTAGGAGTTAAAAGTAAGCTTTTATCCCTTCTTTAGACAGAATGTTGTTTTTAAATGCCTCTGGCTTTCTTCCATGTTTCCAGCCTGAGGCCCGCGGGTCTAACAAGCATGATGCTTTGAGGATTGACTTCTGATTTAACCCAAATTTACAAGCTGATTACTATGCAAACACTCAGTCAAGTCGGGTACAAAACGCTGGCTCCTCATTTTTACCAGCAATCTTTTGGACATCCAGAGAATGAAACTGTGAAGCCGTGTTTTTGTATGGCTGCATGTGCATATGTGTGTGTGAGAGTGCGCGTATTTAATGGGTACCAGCCGAAACTTTGATGTAATTGATAAAAGAAGCTGTTCCCCTAATCCTAATGGCAGAGTTCCTTATGATCCTTTATGCAAAGACTTCCAGAGGATCAAAGTGGCAGAGTTTTGCCCTGGGCAATAAAAAATGTATCAAAAATGAGGTTGAAGGATTTATTAGCGGGGTGTAAATCACACAATTTATTCAGTTGATACATTTGGTATTTCCTGAAGTTTACCAGCTATTTTACATAGTCCCACTATTAACAGATAAATTAGCTGGTCATGATGTGGTTGAAAAGATTCCTTTTCCTCTTTGTCATGACAAAACTTAAAAGTAAGAATAACAGTTTTTTTTTTTATGGATTCCTTTCACCATTTGTTTCCTGGGATCAACTAGCAGCCGTTGTGGGATTCGTTAGTATATTTATCTGTTTAATTTGTTTGTTTTGTCCGTTTTTACAAGTCACTTATCCAAAAGTAAATGCATGGGTAAATGTAATCTGAATTAAATGAGGTTTACACACATGTAGCTCCAGATCAAGTTATTATAGCCAAGAATAAATCAAAGTTTTAATTAAAACTATAATATGGCCATAAAAAGATGCTTTGAGGCTGTTTTTTCTTGGTCATGTATACCATTACACAGAAATGTGTTATGTACTATTTTAAAAAGCTTTATAGAAAGTCTTATAAAAAGTGCAAAGTAATGTTTTTTAGTTCATATACCAAAATAAACACTACCAGTTTGGAGTGATGCCCAGTCTGCTTTATAAAGCGAGGACTCTTCAGATTGGTAATCTGTAGAATTTCTGCTTGATCTCTTTTGAGTTCTGTTTTATATTTAGGACTCAGACAAGCTACATTAACTGTGTCATATACCTTGAAAACATTAGCTATGTCCTAGAAACTATATTGTTTTTGCTCTATTTAAAGGATCCTCTTCATATGGTCTCTTTGCTGCATTTAGTTTACCTTAAAACATGGATGGTTCTACTTTTCTGCTTTTTTTTGGTTTGATTTTTCTTTATTTCTCTTTATTTAAACAGGTATGATTTGATGTGTTGGCTTCCTTTCCTTTTCGACTGTTAAAACTTGAGCACTCCTTCTTTTAGGGCAGACAGTACAATCCAACTGAACTGGTCCTGAAGCTGTTCCACCCCCTGATGAGCAGTTAATAACAAATTAGGGGAGGGGGCCTTCCCTTCAATTCTGATAATGCTTCACTCTGTCAGCTCAGCTTAAAACTCATTGATTCCTTTGTGGCTTTTTCTGAAAAATAATCTGGGTTTAAAGCATGAAGGCTGCTCTATGGCATCACAAATGTCATATCTGCTGTTGGAAAAAAGAGTGAATATATATATATAAAATATATATATATATATATATATATATATATGGAAGACACAGGTTGCTGCTGTCTTTACAGTAAAATGATTCCTATGACTTGAGAATAGAGTACAATATCTCTCAGTGAGACAGGTTGCTGCTCCGTCACAGGTGATGTATAGTTAGTCAGCGCCAATCACCTTAGAATAGAAGAACACTCCATTCATCTGCTCATGGCTTATTGAAGACAGTGGGATGCTTTTGAATGCCTGAAGCTCACAGTTCCATCCAGAGGTATTATTGGATTGAGCCTTTTTATCTCCCTGTTTATCAGTTTAAAATGCACTTTTTTGATTTATATGTCTATATCATATCTTCCACTGCAAAGAATTCCCTGTGCACAGCACAAACAAAAAAATGAAGCTTTGCGAGTGGCAGGAGTTTCAGTGTAGCTTTAAAGGAGTCCTCTGCAAACAGTTGTAAAACATGTCGTCTCAGTTGTTTCTCTGGGCCTTAGTATAAGTGATTAGGATGTGGAATATTCTGCACTGAGAAAAAATACGGTGTTTGGATGTTCCAAAACGGAAACATATGTATATTACATCGATTTGCATTTAGACAAGGTACAGTATGTCAAGGTCATCAAATGATTCCTATAGGACTATTATAGTGCATAGTGGTACTACTAAATTAGTTTGAGACCCGTGTATTGATCGTAGATGTATTGTGGATGCACTTTGGGATGTTTGAGATTGCATGAATTTCTGTATTACTGCCTTTCATCTGAATCATCTGAAGTATCTTCACCCACCTTGCTGCACAGGCAGCCAAATGAAGAAATGTCTTTTCTCCACTGAGAGAACAAAGGAGATACTGATGCATATCAAATAATAATAACTCACCATGCATCATTAAGTGATATTGGGTTTCACCCAAGCAATGTCAGGCTTTGGTTTTGCTGGTAATTCAAATGGTGCACAACTGGCTATGTTTTAGTGGTTTTCGAGCAGAAGCAGTGAGTGGTTTCTTGGGTCAAAGAAAGCCTTTTTACTCACAACACGTGTTTGACTCTGCTGCTGTTCTCCAACTTTTACTTAAAGAAAGAATTTCCATGTTTTTAGAAACTTGTGTGTGCAATTCCAAAAAAAAAGAGCGTTGAGTTTCTAAGTTTCCCACCACTCATTCTTGTTGTGGTCGCATTCAAAAGTGAGAAAAAAAACTGTTTTTTTTGCACTACAAGGAAGGCAATTACATGGACTGTGGGATACAACCTCATAGTGAGTGGGCAAAAGAGAAGAAAAGAAAAATCTGAATGTAGCATGCTATTATCTCTGAATTGTTTGTTTTTTCAAACCATCAGTAGTTTATTCACTTGCTTCTTAGGCGGTCCTGGGGCAGCAAGCAAAGAAGTGACTCAAAAAAAAAAAAATGTCAATCATTCACCACATGCCCCAGACCTTGACCCGTTCCTCCTGAAAGGAACATAAACAGCTCTGTAATCAAACAAATCTTTTAAAGTAAAGTTGTTTTCTTTGATATAACAAAATTAAATATGATTTATTTATAAATGCACTAAAAATACATATAGAAAAGCGTTTTTACGTGAAAGGCACAATGCCCTTGCATCATCTACTCATGCAAGGCATGAACTGAGCATTCATTTTGAAATGCTTCACTATTACTAGAATTCACAAGTCTCTTTTAAAGTTGTATCAAACTAAGGGAGGTTTAAAAAAAAAAAAAAAAAAAAAAACGGAACAAAAGCGCTTCCAAAAAAAGCTGTTGTTTTTCCAAACTGCCTACAGGATAGGGAAACATGCATTCTATCTCTCATTAAGCAAAAGTTTCATTTTTCAAAGCACTGCTAGTAGGATTTTCCAAAACGATTATTCAACTTCCACAATGAAAGTGCTTAAAGCTGACATTAAAGCAGGTTGTGGTGAAAGGCGGCCTCCACAGTTGGCTATAGGATTCTGTGAACCCATCATGAGGCCACGTCTCACTACATCATGTCTTCCAAATATAGCCTGTGTCCTTCTCTGCAGGTCAGCAGCAACTCTTTTTTAAGGTAATTCGAGATTTTGTCTTAAAAGAGTGGAATTTACTGCTTTGCCATAAAAGCAAGCACAACCGGAGAACCACAATGCACGTTCAATAAAACTATATGAGATCATAAAGGTTGAGCAATAATGCATCTCTGAGGCAGATTAAATGGAAATCAGGGAACCAATAAGGCTTGTAATAGCAAACTGTCACAGACCAACACTAAAATGTGGGAGGCGCCTATGCATTACACTTACATGAGGTATAGATTTTAGATAAATTACATTAAAATAGATTTGTATTTGTGTTTTGTGATAGACAATGACCAAAAGTATTTATCTTAATTTCTGTGTAACAAAAATGTAGCCACACTAATATGAGGAAATTTGACTTTTCAATCAGTGCTTTTAAGCTCACCAAGGCTCGCTGGGTGTAGTAAAGAATTTATAACAATTCAGATAAAGCCAGTTGTGAAGGCCTCTGAAGGGCAATGACTGCACAGCACACAGACAAGTTCTTATAAAACAGATATACACCCAAGAATCACTCCATTTTCAAGCTGAAGCAATATTTAAACATGTTTAAGTTTAGACTCATTAAGTTTCAAGGTTTCCTCCTGAAATGACTGGAATTCTAATTGCAGCCCTGTTAACAAGGTGCAGGATTGAGATTCAGTTGAATGCTGCATGTTCCTTTTATCATTCTATGCCAAGAGATTGTGAGGCCTTTTTGTGTTGTCATGGAAACCTTTTACCTTTTACATTTCACATTGTCGCTTGCATTTTTTTGCACTTGTCCATTTGAGTGAGGCAGTGTTTGGATGTGTTCGCCACAAGGGGCTTCCAACAAGGCAGTAAGAGCTTATGACTCCTAGGGAGTAAGTTGGTCCCTAATGAGGCAGAGTGACAGAACAACAATGCCTTAAGCTTTTCTTGAAAACTGCCAGATCAAAATTATTTTCTGAAAAGAAACATTTGAGTTATTTTGCAGCGTTTTTCCTAGAAAAAAATGTTGCTGAGCATAAAACTTTTCAGTCATAACAGACTTTATTTATTTACAATGATGTAAAACATCTCAAAACATTTCTCAGATGTTAAATTTGAGGATCCCATTATACCAGTATCAAACTAAATGTCTAAATCTTGCTTGCATCTGCATGGCACAAAGTAAAGCTGTCGCTTTATGTGTTTGTTATAACGGAATAATTAGTAAATACTTAATATAGTATTTATAACATATTATTTAATACTGGACTTAAGTAAAAAACTTCACACTCTTCCTCAATTTTAAAAAAGAGCATAGCGAGCACTGCTTAGGCTCATATAAGGTGCTTTTATTTACTAAAAAGCACATTCCTAAAAAGCACTTTTATGCCTTTAATACCTTGACATCCATGAGTCCCATTCACCCATTTACACTTTCCTGCGATACGAAATGTGAACCAGGAGCAATGTGAGGTTCAGTGTCTTGTCTAGGACGCTTTAGTCTTGTTTACTAATACGGTATGGTTAGGTATTTTGGGTGTTTCTATTGTAAAATGGACCCATTAAACAGTACTGAACCGTACCTTTTTGAGGGCCTCAATCGGTTGCAGGTCCATTGAAAAGTGGAATGGAACGGAACGGTTGTCTTTGTAGCTACCCATTAATTGGCAGAACGTAATGATAACATTAGAAAGCGCCAATATAGAACTCATTTAAGGCCAACATTTCTAATGTTTCTTTACGGCGATATTCATCTTAGCCCCCCGCAATCTTCTTTCAAACAACATTAAACTCCTGTTATTCACGACGTACCAGAAGTAAAGCAAAAAAAAGAACAAACTGCTGGATGACCTCCTTGGTTGTTGATTTTCTAGTCATTGTCCTGCAATGACGCAATGACACGCTAGTGGTCTACACCACGCACGCACCATAAAAACAAACCGCTCAGTTCAAGCAAGGCTAAACTGAGTGAAAACGCTCGCCAAAAATAACTGGACCATACTGTGAAAACTTAGATTGCTTTTTCACAAAAAATGTACTATTTGATTGGTGGTGTGGCCCATTGTCACGGTAACAAAGCATCACTGAGCTCGACTGCAGCAGCAAAGGAAAGTGATATATATGCTGATCATCACTATAGGTTCAATTATGAATCAGTTCAGAGAGAACTGCTCACTGCTAGTGTTTGTCCAGAAGATCAAGGAAAAAGTTTGTTTTAAAGAAGCCTACACATTATTAGAGAACATTTGGGCTATGTGACCAGAACTTCTTTTTTAGATGCGCATCAACAACCAGCAGCAAATCAGATTTGAGTATTCACCTAAAGTAAGTAAGATGCAGAAACACAATGTTTGTTTCTTATGGCTACATACCAGCATCTTTGCTTTCTCTGACATTAAAGTCTTTACGGTTCTTTGGAGTTCTGCTAATCTTGCTGTTGATGTGTTCTGTGCATATAAATTACATTTCTGGGATATCTGAGTTAACACTTTACAAATTAAAACATTTCAGACAATAAAAATCAAGGGAAAATGTTCTCTGTGACATTTTCATTTGTTCAAAATCCTCACATCGTCATATAAAACTTACCTAGTAAAACATTGTGATTAATCGTGATTAATCACAATCCAAAAGAGTGATTAAAGAGGCAGTGTGAGTGCCTCTCGCACTTTTCATGTTACTTAAAGACGTCAGCACCGCAGCCAGACCGCATGTGGTGTGAGCTCAGGGTTATGACTCTCTTCTTATAGTTAATAACCCACCCTTTGCTTTGTGACATTCTGTTTCATTTGCCAGAAGTCAGATCATCTGATACTTTGTTGTCATTATTCAGTTTCTTCAATATTTCTTCTTTTTTTTTTTCCCCACTGTCCAACCTTAGTAATTTCCACAATTTCAAAGCATCTACATTTTTAGTGGACATACGCTTTATTCAAACAAACTGACGTAATTATACATTGTAAAGTTTGCAACATCTCTCTCCTAATACACTCACATTGACATAGCAATTATTCCGATAAATGAATTCTCAGCAAAAAAACAAGATCAGGTCTTAGTGCATCCAAAAGAAGCCTCATGATCATCATCACTGCTCTTTTGTAGCAGCACAGCAAGAGAAAGCAAACATGAGGGATTCTTGGGTCTCAACCACTGTGGGCTGATTTATATGGGGTTTTTGCAAATGAGACAAACACTGATAACAGGTGGGTATACTGGACCGGTGACCCACTTTGACTGCAGAGGCAACAAAACAAAATATAAATCAATTTTAAATTGTGTTCCTAAAAATAGAAATTGTTTGCTTTGCTCTTCTTCTCAAAGCTTACTCTGCCGATTTCCGCTCTTAATCCTAACAAATACTGTTTGAAAGCAATCTAAAAAAATAATCATTTAAAAATAAAATATATATAGATATATATATATATATATATCTATACATATATTAAACTTTTACTGTAAATATGAAATAGTCTTGGCTATGACTTTTACAAAATTGTTCTTTGGGTAAATCTTTGGCAAAACCATCACTTAAACAAAATAAGATCATACTGCAGCTGTAGTGAAGAACAGAAAATGAGCACACTGGTGATAAGTTCACTTAACAATCCTCCACCACTACATTCTTCATCTGTGACACAGAAAGCAACGTGGGTGTTTAGTAGCATGATTTTACTGCTTTGTGGAACTCAGCTCAAGGGTAGCTGCAGTCCTGGAGATGGTTGCAGGAAGGAGATCTGCTCCCACTTTAGGGAACCAAGCTTGACAGCTCTTTACTCATCTGGGCCCCTCAGGGAAGCTTGTTCCCACTGCAGCAGGATTTCTATCACCAATACCAGTGCTTCCAGTAATGCCTGGATAGGAACTAAGGTGCTCAGTCACTATAACACTACCGCTCCATGTGGAAACCAATCCTGTATAGCGTTGAGGCGGGACATTTTATACCCCTCCCACTTTTTTTTCCACTTTTTTTCATTTCGTTTTGCAGTTCATACAAATGAGGGCAATTGGCCTTTTGATATTAATGCAAGTGTGAGGGGTGTAAACCTACTTGTATGGCTTATTTGAGGCCTTGTATATGCAAAGCAATATGCAGTTATCATTACACCATTAGGCAGATTGTTCTCGTTATGGAGATACCGCTGGGGGCTATGGCTCCATCAAGGATGTAATGTCTGTCCTGGGAGACTCACTTGGGCCATTTTGCTCTGTTTCTCACAGAGGTGAATCTGATACAATGAGCCCAGTTCCCGTTAATTGTGAAAAGCATTATATTCATGATGAAACCATACTGCTTTGTGTTTGCTTTTTCTGCTCTGCTTTTTCAAATTGTAGTTTTAGTTAGATATTGTTAGCGGGATGTTTTTGATCAAGACTTAAACCTCTTTTATATGATGTATCCCAGATAAATAGTTGTTCTGAATTTATTCAAACAGACCTTCTGTGGAGTCATACTGGTCTTTTTTGACAAAATGTTGAAGCAACAATTTGTTGTCCTGGAAATGTTGTCTTTACGTGAAGCTATGCAGTTTAAAAACGCCATGCCGTTTTTAAGGCCATTTCATCTAAACTGAAAGTATGTTTTTTTTAGCATAAGGCGGAATACAATTCTTTAATGTCCCAATTCCAATCATATTCTGACCTGTTGTAATAACATTCCCAGTAGTCTTTTAATTATGATTGTGTCATTTTTAATTAAAATTAAAAAAAAAGCTTTTCTAGGACATAGTTTCTGCAGAGTGACAAGAGTTCGTCTCGATTTAAAAAAATAAGTACTCAAAAATGCAATTTTTATCTTAATTTTCTTAATATTTGTCTTCCATCATAAGAAAATGCTTCAAAACATGAAAACACCAAAAACACAATTTCAGTGGAGTGGGTCTTTAATGATTTTAAAACGTTGTAGTAGACTTCTTCTGAGTTGTGGTTTTGTTTTCTGACCTCAAACAATTTTTTTTTTTTGGTACACAGCGCTCAAAAATCTCTGTAAAAATGTTTTAGTAAAACTTTGGTAGACTACAAAGTCTGGCTTCTTGATGGATATTTGTTGTTTAGTTTTGAACTTTTTACAACTGAACAATGTTGAAACTAACTGTGATTAAAGTTTGACTTAATGTATCGCTTTTTCTTGTGAATGCCAGGTTGGAGATCAAGGTGGTACACACGAATAAATAGCATATACTTATATAATGCTTTTCTACTTTGTTCTAAGTCCCAAAGTGCTTCACAGTTCCATTCACACATGCACGTACACATTGGTGGAAGCTTTGCTACCTAACACTGGCGCCAACCTTAAGCATCAGGAGCAATGTGGGGTTCAGTGTCTTGCCCAAGGACACCCTAACACATGGTGTGGGTAAGGCAGGAACTTAACCTCCAATTCTATAATCAGAGGTTGACCGCTGTAGCTCTAGCACAGCAATCCCCATAACAACTCATATGGAAATACTCTGAACTTCTCATCAATCCGTCTGACCAATGCCCTGCTGCCTCTTAGTATAGTCACACTGTTATTTGACTATTTTCTTTTACTTAATCTACAGTCCAGTGTATTATTAACGTAGGCTATTCGTTGTCAATTCTTTTACGTTTTGCTTTATAGTCTGGTGCACCTTATGATACAAAAATCACAGTACTTACAGTACCGTTATACCAACAATACTTTATGCAGGAAACATTACTAGTTTCATGCACATGCACATGTCTGTTCTGGAGGAATTTCTTCCCCTCTGGATTGTGATATTTTTTTTTCTAATTGACTAATGTCTTTTGAAATTCAAACCCTTGTGCTGTTTAAGAGCATGAAAGGAGCCTGTTATAAACAGAGATGGAAAAGCAGGTATTTACAGTATGAACAGGCTGTTGATGGCAAGACCGGAACGTTCTGTGAACATAACGGCATACCATAATGACTTCATTCTGGACCTCTTCATTTATCCAGGTCTTCGTGAAGATGGTCACGCAGTAATGAGTTGTTCTCACTCTGATCTCATTTGCTTTACTTGTAATTGGCTTGATGTTAGTGAGGAGCAGACTTAAATATGTCTCACTTTCATTTTCCCTTCCATGTGGATGGCTTGCCTGCGTAGCCTGTGTAGCCTTTCACCTCCATTGCTTCAGCCTGCACACAAGTGGAGGTTTGCTTCTTTAAATTTGTGGATCTTCAGTTGAATAAGACAAACATAAAAGTGTGCAGTTTTGCATACTTCCATAATGAAAAAAAAAGACGCTGGGAGCAATTGTATGTAAATGAGTCTTCACTTGATGGCATCTTGCAAACGTACAAGCTCATTTATATATTGCAGTGGTCCCACTGTAAAGATATTAACATTACAAAATGAAATGTTGGAGCAACTATTTGTTGGGCTGTGAATGGTTTCTTCGTGGAATATTAAGTCAAAATGCAAAGGAGCACAGTGTGTGGGAAAAATTGAAATTTCTGTTCCACATTACAACAAGTTTTCCAGTTGAAAAATATTAGTGCTCTCAATCGATTAAAACATTAATCAGATTAATCACACTTTTGGATTGTGATTAATTCACAATTAATTCACATTTTCAATGTCTGAAATGTTTCAATTTGTAAAATGTTAACTCAAGTATCCCAGAAATGTAATTTGTGTGCAAAAACACATCAACAGTAAGATAATCAGAACTCCAAAGGACTGTAAAGAGAAGACTTTAATGTCCAAGAAAACAAAGATGCTTATATGTAAACAAAAGAAACAAACATTGTGTTTCTGCACTTTAAACGGTCCGGGTGAATACTCACATCTGATTGGCTGCTGGGTGTTGATGAGCACCTTATAAAGTAGTTCTGATCACATGGCCCAAATGTTCTATATCACTACCCAAGCTTCTTTAAAACAAACTTTTTGCTTCATTTTCTGGACAAAAACAAGCAAGTTTCTTTCCGAACTGATGTTTTATTGAACATATCGTGATGATCAGCATATTTATCGCTTTTCTCTACCGCTGCAATTGAGGTCTGCCGGCCCAGTGGCGCACGCTCGGGTTACCGTGACAACGGGCCGCACCATGTATGAAATAGTGAGCTTTTCGTGAAAAAAATAAAAAGAATAAAGTACTAAAAATGTACCTAATATTTATTTATTTTGTAAGTGAGCATGGTATAAGTGAAATAATGGCTGACACGAAATGCAACACCATCGCTTCTGACATGTAATTAATCTGCGTTAATCATCAATAACTCGTCAAAGTTATTATTGATTAACGCGTGCGTTAACGCTTTAACATTGACAGCCCTAATAAATATGCATGTCAGTGTGCATATTTCTAGGCCATCAGGGCTGATCCAGGAAAATAAAATCAAATTAATTTCCTCTATACATGTAGACAAAGTAAAAACACAAAATGTAGTTTATGTCCTTGCATCTTTTGTCATGCTTCATCCTGTTCAATCCTGTTCAGGATCGACGGTGTTGCAACCTCTTGCAGCTGTCACTATAAGCAAACGGTGGGGTTTTCCATCGACAGGTGGCCAGTCCAATATTTTTGTGTGTTTATTATTGTTTATCTGCTCTGACAGCAGATTAAATTAGAATGTGCTCCTCTGGCTGTCATGTTTTCTCTGAACAAATGCTGTTTGTAATCTGCTTCAACAAATACAAATTCTGTCACTAAACCGCTTAGAGAAGATCGATAAATGAAAATTCAAAATTGTTTATTTGACAGTGGAGGAGTGGGAAAGTGGAAAAGACAAAGCTGTTGAAAGTTTAAATAAAAAAGAACAGAATTGCCATTTCTGTTTCTTGCCTTAACTTGGTTTTATAATTTGAAAAATAAAAAAACGGTGAAGCTTTTCAATATTTACAACCAAAAATGTTAAACCTAAATGTTTGCAGTTATGGCATAATATCAGCCCTTTTATCAACAGCAAAAACAGAAGCTACTGTGCTTTGGAAAATCCGTGTCTGTGTACAAATATGTGTGCATCACATGAAACCTTAAGCCAGCGGGACAGCTCCCATTTTACTGTGGATTTGAAAGCTACTTTATCTTTGTAACATTCAAATCCATCTCAGCCAGCGGTCTTTTAAAAACTAATATACATATGAATATTTGCTCCCATCCATATGTAGATGTTTCTTAATTGACTCTGACAGCTGCACGGCTATTATCGACGTGTGGTGCAAGCAAAATGTAAGTAAAATTATTCCCCAACGCAATGTGGTGCCAAAAAAGTGGCAATATTCACATACAGTTGACAGGTTAACAAGTGACAAAAAAAATGATCCCCACACTGCATCCATTAGGGAACAAGAACATCAAACTCATTTGATCTGCAGCAGCTGATAAAGATATCAATCTTGTATAAGTAATGAGTTACTGCTTCACAATCTTCTCTGAGTGTCCTTGCTAGAAGAATTTTATTCGCATATTCATGGACAGACATTCACAGTTAAAGCTTTCCCTGCACAAAACAATAATGACAGTTCCGGAAGGCAAAATCGTTACTTTGTGTATTTCCTCCATATTTCAAGAGCAGACATTTTCTGAACCTCCCAGCAATGGCCATTGTTAATTAAGGCGACTGTGTTTTGACTTATTGACCCCTCGTAGCCCAGGAGATTTTGATGGGTTATGGAAGAGCTCATGGAGTCTGGCCCATGGCCCAAGTTCTTTCCTTTTCGGTCATCAGCAGTGTTTGATGCGTGGCAATTTAAATCCTTTCGTCTAATTAAATGTGATCTGCACTTGTGCTAAATTACTTTTTTCTGCTCACATAGAGATATCAGCTGCTTCTCACACAAGGTGACATTCCACTTTTCCATTATGCAGGATTATAACAGGTAAGACTTGGAGGATATAGTATATGTAGAAGGCCACAACCACCCTGGAAGACTTGTCCTTTCTTTCTGGTGGAATAAGTAATAGTGATGAGCAGACTGCTGGCCAGGGGAAATCGAAGGGATTTGCACCTTAATTCAGAGCTTAGCTACCTCATCTCTGGTGTCAGCACAATGCAAAGTTCAATGTTAAATCATTAATAAAATAATGCCATCAGTCAGTCAACAGTCAACTTAAATCATTGAACTCACTAACACTCTTTGGGATCAATACTTGAACTCTGCAAGCACTGAACGGATAAAACTGATTTTTTCAGTTGATAAACACTTTATTTCTTTATTTTTCATTTTCAGCCAATCACTTTGCTTTTACTTTAATAAAGATACAAATACTTTTGTTGTTTTCTTTTAACATGTGTGATTAGCTGGAACTATCCTGATGGATTAGAGTTCAAAAGAGAACTTTTTTCATTACTACAATTTAAAAAAGACTAAATTTTATTTGTTTTCAAAGAAATAAGCAAACTCATGTTTGCCATATTATCATTTTTGCCCACATTAAAATAATGCTAACAATTATCCTACCAATAACACATAGAATCACACTAATAGTACTTTCATGGCACTTCTCACATTAGAAAACCATTGGGCCATTTTAACACTCCTGGTGACCCAAATTTGATATTTCCTCATCTTTATTTAAAGACCCACTCCAACAGAAAATGTGTTTTTTGGTGTTTTAATATGTTCATGTAGCATTTTTCCCATGACAGACGACACATATAAAGAAAAAAAACAGCATGTCTAAATATATATTTATTCAGGAGCAGATGAAAAAAAAGTAATTTAAATGAGTTTGTAATTGTTACGTAGAAACTACAATTGGCAGGCCCCAATCTACCTGCTCTGCTCCATTCTGATGCATCCACTTGCAGACAAGTAGATCCATGTAAGTCTTTGTTCTCCTCGTCTGAGTTGTCATCCAGCTCAAAACTGTACGTCTGCATTGCTCTGGTATTGCTCTGCCAATGTTAGGTTGGGGTTATTAGGACCTGTAAGCTGGCAGGAAAGTGTGAATCAAAGGGTTGGTGGAAAATGACAGCAGGCTCACCCCCACGCCAACAGTCAACTCAGAGACAAATTTCTAATGAACTACCGCACTCTGCAGAGACTATGTCCTAGAAAGGCTTTTTTTTTTTTATTCTGACTAAAAACTGCAGTATAATAATTAAAATACCACTGGGAACGCTTTAAAAATAGATCAAAAGATGACTGTAGAGGGACTTTAAAACCGGAAAAAGTCAAAGCACATTTGTTGCTTCCTCTGTTTTCCTTAATTGCAACAAGTTATGATATCAGACTAAATAGAAATCTTCTTGGTTAATCCTCTTTCAATGACAACACATGAACGATAACGTGATTCTGAATAGTTTGAAAGAAGAACAACTTCTGAAAAGTGCAAACTGTTCACTGAGACCTTCGCTGTTACTGCAGACCTTTCAAGCTCACAAAAGACAAAAAGCCTCTCACCTAGTGCAGCTTTAGAGGAATAAACTCCTGCCCTGCTCCAAGGCAATGAAAACAGAACACAGTCTTTGGGATGAGGTTCACCTGATTTTAACTAGATCTGAACCTTTTAACCTGCCCCCACCCCCAGCTCAGAGGGCATCTCAACTAGTGTGATATGTTACAATACTAATACTTTAACCTTTGTTGATGGGGTGAGTACAGTCTAACTTGAGAATAAAAAAAATGTTCTCCTACCCTGACTTTCTGTCATGGGATATACAACAAAAGAAGCAGCTACAACCCTTGCAATGTAGCATACCTTAGTCTGTTTCTTGTGTCCAGACATCAGGAGTGGGTTGACCGGTTTGCCCTTTTTAGCTCCTTCACCTTTTGGCCCTTAGTGCGGTGACCTTTACAGTAAATCTATTCTTATTCCTCTTCTGGGTAAGCTGTTCAGCAGGAAAGATCAGTCTTCTGGGCTATGCTAAGCTCAAAGCTTCTTTTCAAGTAAATCCTTTCCCAGTTGTATTGAGTCAGATAAAGCATTTTTGCATTTTCGGAATTTTCAAGCATAAAAGGAGCTAAACACGTCAAAAGACAAAATAGTCCGTCCAGAAGTGGTATTCATGGAAGAGTGTCAGCCAAAAAGCCATTCCAGGGAAACAAAGTCAAGCGGCCATGGTGCAGTGGTAGTGTGACCAATCTCTCATCAGAAAATTGCAGGTTCGATTCCGCCTAGCTTGACCATGTATCGAAGTGTCCAGTGTGAATGTGTGTGTGTGTGTGTGGGTGCATGAGACTGTGGGACTGTAAAGCTCTTCAAGGAAGGTAGAAATGCACTATTCAAGTATTCACTATTTAAACCTTAGTCACAACTGCCTTTATGGGTGGATACAAGCTGACTGCAGGTGAAAAATGGGTTAACCTGTCAGGGGCGTGTAGGTTTTAAGACGTTAGACCGCCTGTTGAGCCAGTAAGATGAAAATATTTCTTGCACATTTTTTTTGTACTGGCGTGCTGCAATACATAATTTGAAGTAACAGGGAAGTTGGTGAGACCCAGGCATGTCTTATGGATTTTTCATTTTTTTTCCATCCCACCGAATCCTGTGCACTGCTGAGAGAGCCTGTTAGCGCCGGTCAAGAGAAAGGTGCGTGCTCTTTGCACACCCATTGCATGTAGTCTGGCTGTTAGAAATGAGATACTCAGACAGTCAGAACGGAGATTATGTGGACATCCTGCGGCAGTGGGCTCCAACCTTTTTCAAACCACGGACCCGTTTACGGTCGGACAATATTTTCACAGACAGGGCCAAAGTTGGCGTTTCATATTTTGAAGTTTCCGGTTTGTGAAATAAAATATTTTTCAAATTAAAATGCAACTGCATGAAAATTGATCTGTAAAAAATAAATTAAACATCAATAGATTTTTTTACAGATAAAAATTCAATGAAACAAAGTTGTTAATTTGTAGAAGTTGTTTCTGATTTGTTAAAATTCAATAAAGATAACCTTACAGGGTTTTTTCATAGAATGCTACTATAACATATGACAACTCAATCCATTCCAGGCTCAGATCATCTTTCCATGTACAAAGATTTATCATACTTAGTTTTTACATAAATCCTCAATAATTGACTATTTTTTTGTTACTCAGAAACATTTTCTATGCTAAAGTGTCTTAACAGATGCCTACCTAATTTCCACTTACTGTAGGAAAAGTCTTCAGTGTCCCTTTTACAAGTTTCCAGAAATCAGCAACTGTATTTGATTGAATCTTCATTCTCTGTAAAACATTTGCTTTTGGTTTTATCTTAGACTTTGTGATGATGATGTTCCCTTTACGTCAAAGTGAATGCTAACGACAATAACTTGTGTCCGACTGTTAAAGTATGATGGATAAATAAATCAAACGACTCAACTGTCGCAAAACTGAGATTTTTCTAAATATAAAAGCAAATAGGTATCCATCATGTTTGCAACGTCATTTTCAACGTGTCAAAGGTCAACTGTCCATACGTGTGCATGTGACTAGGGCTTCATGCAGGATAACATAGGAACTAGGGTGCAGAAAAATAACAGCAGGTTCTCCGGACTGATGAGTCAAAATCGAAGTTTCTGGCCGTAGCAGAGCTTGATCATCAGAGGGCTGGATCACAGAATAAATGATTGAGTGATGAATACGTGCATGTAACAGTGAATCATGATGGAGGTTCCTTGAACGTATGCATTTCTGCAAATTGAGTCAGAGATTTGACCAAGATTAATGGTTGTTATCAATGCCAAGAAAATATAGGTAGATACTTAACTGTTATGCAATATTATCAGGATATTCCACAGCAGGAAACAATCCCAAACAGACAGCCAAAGTCATTAGGAAACATCTTCAGCCTAAAAGCGGACAAGAAGTTCTGGAAGTACCTACATGGCCCCCACAGAGCCCTGATCTCAACGTCATTGAGTGTGTCTGAGATTTCATGAAGAAATAGAATTGTGTGAGAAACCACACACCCACAGAACTGTGGTTAGTTAAATGAGATGTTGGGAACAACCTGCAAGCGGTGTTCCTTCCTGGGTGCAAGTGTACCTAGAAGAATGTATTGACTTAGACTCTTTGGTTTATTTTATTTTGTTGATTTATGAAAATAAATGGTTAACGCTTCCATTTCTGAATGTACTCTTTGTTTGCAGCACCATTAAACTTTTACACAGTCCTGTAATCTTGGAGAGAGAAGACTATCATCATTTTTTATCATTTAGAGACATAAAAAACACACTATCTTCTGTCGTAAATTTTTAATCAAATTTCATGTTATGTTTTTTTTTTTAATCACATAACTGATAGTTTGGTACATATACTGTAAGGTTACAGCATATAGTTTCTAACAACAGTACAGACCATAGATTTGCCAGATCCAATCCTCACTTGTGCTCTTGACAACAGCATCTCCACACCTGCACCTTGACACACTTCCTTGTTATCTGAAGAGAGAAATTGTTTGTAGGGAAGAAAAAAAAGGTTTGAAACTTCCAATGCAATCAGGAAACCTTTTTTTATTCTGTGAATGGAGCACTAAAACAAAATGATGATCAAAGCATTTTGACAAAAATGACTGCTTATAAAAAAATCTCTGACTTTCAGAAAGCTCTTACCCAAAGAAAACTTTTGAAACTTTATGCTGAAAGTCTTCTTTAAACTTTAAAGTTAGATTTATTTTGGAGCACTTGAATCCACCTAGACTTAATATTCAAGCAGTTCCCAAGTACCACTTAAGAAGTGTGAGGAGTTCATTAAGCGTTTCCAAAAATGCTTGATTTTCTTGAATGCGTTGTGTAAGTGTCTTGTAAACATTCATGCTATAAGTTTGACTGTTTACTAGGACTGCTAATTAGTCATAAAAAATGAAAAAAACGTTATCAATTTCACTAATTATGAGGCCAACATAGGAAGATGCCTTAAATGTACTTCATGTAAAATTAAAACTTTGGAGGTGAGCATTCTTGAATCTTTAATAGTATGTAAAGAGCATCAAGAAGTGTTTTAAAAGATGTTTTAGCTTGGAAGCCAGAAAAAACAGAAACGTTTTAAGACAAAATATTCAAAAATAATGAGCATTGAGTTACTTCTGATACCTATTCAAACTGAATGTAGAGCACAATGAAAGTCAGACTGTTGTTGTTGTTACATTCAAACAGCAGAGCAACATGTCAAATGAAAATGAAATGACAAAAATGGTATGTGAATGTTTAACTTGTGGTAAAACTGAGGGGTACATCTTTTGTCTGTCTTTTGGAAAAGTGGAAAAAGTATTTTTGCGTCTCCATTTTCCCTTTGAAAAATAAACAACAAAAGTGAAGAAAATGTATTTTTGTGTTTCATTTTTTATCATTTCATTTTGATTTCTGGAAATTACTTTTGTTTTCCAAGGCATTTCATCTTTATTTTGCTTCATTTTTTGGCATTGCCTTTTGGTTTCTGAACTTTTACCTTGTTTTCTGGTGGCTGGCAAAAGTAGTTTGTCCTCTCTGGGTGGGTGGAGTGCTCCTTTCCCTGGTGGAGGAGTTTAAGTATCTTGGGATCTTGTTCATGAGTGAGGGAAGATCGGAGCGTGAGATTGACAGGCGGATTGGTGCAGCCAGTTGGACTTTCCAGTTGCATCACATTCTGTTGACGTTACTTATCAAAGCAAAGTGTGATACACTTCTATTCCATGGAACAACTCCATCTGCAGTTTACTCATTATTCATGATTCGTCTTCAGAATCATATTACTACTTGAGTATCACAATTGCTACTGAGTCTTTCAAGTATATTTGGCACATTTTTCAAGTTGCTAGCAATTAAGAGGGTGTAATTACTTGCTTTGACATCCACGATGACAGAAAGTGTTTTTGAGTACTTTTCAGTAAACCTCCACTGCATAAAAAATGTCTGAGCAGTGCCTCACAGAGAATCTATCCCTCTTACTTCAGAACATTTAACTCTGACACATCACAACAATCAATCTTCCCTCCTGTAAGCCTGCCAGGGACAGTGACAAAGAGGTTGCATATTTTGTTGAGGGAAAAAGGCACATCAACATTTCTCAAGAGATGCTCAAGCACCAGGGTTTGCACATTGTAGGCTGTTTAGTGCAGATTTGTGCTTTATTCCCCAGCTCATTCATCGGTTTTACCTGATGAACACCCCAAGGCTTCTTCGGGGGGTGTGCTTAGCATTAAAGGATATGCCAAGAGTTCAAACAGACCTGCCTCTATTCTCATCCATCTTATTTTAGGCAGCTTTTGCGGAAAGATGTTGCAGATTAAACTTTTTCCTTGTGGCAATATACATTTTATCTAAATATAAAGGAACAAGTCAGTAGGCGAACTCATATGTGTTTGGTGTTCCTTTGTGAGAAATGTTCATGGCCTTTCCAAAACAAAGATATAATAATCTTTTGTGTTATGTCCCTTGAACATCACTAAAGTATAAGAAACATATGCATTGTTCCCTCATTTGTCACGGAGGTTACGTTTCATAAAATACCTGCGATAGGTGAAATCTGCAAAGTAGGATTACAGATGTTTTAAGGCTGTAAAACCTCTCACTACACACATTATACACTTTTCTCAGACAGACATGAACATTTTCAAACTTTTCTTTGTTGTTTAAACTCTCAAAGTTCAAACCGTTGAAAAAAAAAAGTTTTTACTAGTATTATAGAAAGAAAAAAAAGATTTTAGATAAATCTCGTATCAGATGTATGTAACTCAAGCAACACATGCCGTGTCTCTGTATGGAAGACACAGGTGGAAGAGATTGACAAGATCAACAGCCAATCAGGACGCAGGACACGATGTGCTGTTTTCCCTATGATTCTATTGATATTTCAATGTTTTGTCACCAGACCTGCACCTTGTTTCTGCCACTTGATCTTCAGTTCACTGCCAATCAACTTGTGACTCTGACCAATACTTTGGACCCATCTTTTGGACTTGGAATAGTGAAGTTCAGATTTCCCCTTTCAGACTTCTGCCTACCAGCATAAGCTAATTAAATCCATCATATTGTTATCCTAATAAATAAAAAAAGAAGAGCACAAATCACAGTTTCCTCTTCAGGTCCCAGCTCTTCTTTCATTCCCATGGACCTTCACCTGGAGAAACAGGGAGGAAACAGACACAGTAAATTCTCATTTGTGTTTTCTCTGTTTTATAGATTTGCCCACTAGTGTTATTTTGCAGTTTTGTCTACCTGCAGTAGCCAAATTGCCTTTCCTCACCCCTGGAAACAAACAGGTAAGAAATTTCCCTGCCTGCTTATTCAAGATTCCTTCATCTAACAACATTCTGCTTCTTTCCAGCCCTGCTTCCAGTCCCTGTGCTGGAAGCAGTCGAGGGATTCAGAGGAAACAGATTCCTCTCATTGAGGCATAGAAGTGAGAATTTAGGACTGCCTTTGTCACCTTTGCTCCCAAAGCCATCAAACTCCAAAACCTGCTGTTCAGAAACTAACTTGGGTGTAATAAAGTTTTATTCTTCTTCTGTTATTTGTGCTTTTATCAATTCATCCACACTCAAGCTCAATAAGCATATCAATTGCCCTATCCTCCATGGTATTATATATATATATATATATATATATATATATATATATATATATATATATATATATATATATATATATATAAGAGCTCAAAGCATCATCTCACCACCACCAAAATTACCGGTGGTCAAACAAGGGGATTGCAATTTTGTTTAAACACCTCTTTTCCTCAAAAGTGGTGGTGGACTCAAAAATGTAGATATATGTGGGGCTTGAACCCACCCCAGGCTTGTGGCAGGAAATTAAAATTTTAATAACTTAATTCAAGCATGACAATCTATGAAAAACGGAAGAGGCAAAAATGTGAAAACACATGACCTGACTCAGATGAACTGAAAACCTTTAACATTAATCCACTAACAATCAACAAAAACAACTGAGTATTTAAAAAATGTGTCCAGGTGTACTGTGACGGGGGTAAAGAGAAACCGAAACCAAACACCACTAATCGAAACTCAACCAAAAAAAACACTGATCCACACACCTTGATTTAAATCTCATACTTTATGTTAAGGTATAGAGAGGATATTTGTTAAACACTAAATTTAAGCTCATTTCCAACCTACTAACTCACTGAAGCAGATGCCGGTTCACCCAAAAAACCCATCCCCTAAAGATAAAATAAGCAATGTCGTTTATGCAGTCCAGTGCTTTGATGACTGCTCAGAGCTGTACTTTGGAGAAACAAAGGGGATGTATCGATATAGAAGGAACAACATCTCAGGACCGGTTTCAGAAGATTACATTGAAAAGACAAAGAACACTCATTAAAAGACAACAGTGCACACATAATTGACAGGGAAAACAATTGGTTTAAAGACCCAATCTGATGAAAAGTGTGGGGGTTTTTTGTGTTTTTAACATGTTCTTATATGATTTTTTTTTCTCATGATGAAAGACATATATAAGGAGAATTAATTTCAAAATTGCATTTGGGATTATTGTTTTATTGAAATTCTTGTCAAACAAAATCAGACACAAAAATGCTGTTGGAGAATAACAAAGTTGTGATGTAGGACCTACAATCTACACAATAATAACCTTCCATCAACAGAGGAAGAGGCCTCAGACACAGAATGGCTTTTCACATTCACCATTCATTGGTTCTTCTCGTTGTTCCCCTTAATGAGGCCGTCCGATTGCAGGAATGTGCTTAACCCACCAGCATGATGCCCAACCCACTCTAACTGATAAAGCTACATGGGTGATTGGTGAAACTTTTCAAAAAAGAAGACTTTAAGTCTTGATGCCTGGATTTAACCTCAAGACAACATTACTTGGATAAATGGGAATCTCCCTCAATATCCAGGCAACATTGTTGAAATTTTGAAGTTCTCTGTTGCAAACAACCCTGCTGCACACCACATTTCTTCCACTTCCTCTTCCTAATCACCACCAACTTTAACATTTAACACACTAAGCCCTGAGTTGGAAATATAACTTTTGAGATTTGTATTCAGTTGATTTTTTAGCACTTTTTTTTAACTTTCATGAACTGTACCAAATCTAACCTTGGGGTGTAGTTGCTGGGATGCTCACTCCTGAAAAGAATGGCAAACATATAAATGTTTTCTACTTCTCAATAATTCATTTGCTCACATTGAGGAATCACAGACCTCAAAATCTTGTATGGAATCATGCGTTTTTCCATGACTGGCATCTCAGTTACCCTAAAATGCCAGATTTGGTGATAATTTATCAGTCTATTGTAAATTTTAAACGATGCCTTTAAATTTTGGCTTATTGTTCCATAAGTATTCATATTCACTTAAATGTCGAACGAAACAATGATTTTGGTGTCCTGATTCTTGAAACGACAAGAACAAAGTACACATTTCCACACGAATGTGCGCAAAAACTTTGTTTGTGTTTTCACAAGAGGTACAGGGATTCATTTTTATCAAGGATTCGATTCATATCATAATTTGTTGTTGACCATCCGATTCATAGTCGATATTGGTTCATTTTAACAATCCAATTCAATGTGACTCGCCGACCTAAAATTGATTGATCCAGGTCAAGTTTTCCAGATCCCTTGTAATTTTTACAAGATGATCAAGTGTAAGTGAAATATGTGTACAATCAAACAAGTAAACAAAACTTAACGGCAAATCCGTTCACATTTTAGTTTCATAAAGTTCAGTCCACTGTTGTTTTTCCACATCAAAATAATACATACGGGACATTATTAGAACATTCTACCACACTGTTTGGTCACATGTCTTTGAAAAATTGAGAGTTTCCTAATATTGGACTGTGATGATGGTTGGTCATTTTTTGCTGCTGTCACATGTGCTTTATTCACTGTGGTCGTTTTTTTACATTATAATAAACTACATCTACCGGACATTAATCCAAATCCAATATCAATTATTATTGATTGATTTAATGTTGAAACAATTTAAAAATGATATACTTTGATCATTTTGATTCGATGAACAATTTGCCTCAGACAGATCAATTTGATTTGGATAAATCGATTCATCGATTAAGTGTTACACCCCTTGTATTCATTGAATCTTAGTACCAAATCTTAGCACCATTTCTCAACACCATTTACATTTCTATAAAACAATAAAGAAAAAGCACTGAAAATGTGTGAGGTTTTAGTATGATCGTATAAGTTTTCCCTTTAAAACTGTTTGAACCTTTCAAAACCTAAGAAATTACAACCTTTACTCTTCAGTTCTGCTCACAACAGCAGCACAGCCTTTTATTCTGCAATACATTCAACAAAGTGGAACACATCAAAAGTGCGGTAGAGCTTTGGAGTGATAGTCATAGCTTACAGCACATGTCCGCTGCGTTAAATTGGTTTTAACAAACGCTACATCACAGGACAGATCTTTCTAAAACACACCGACAAAGATCAAAATGCAAAGTTTACTTCATGAATATTAAGCTTTGTGCTCTATGATGTGGCTCAATGTTCTCTTTTAATTTTTTTTCCCCCCTTTTGCTTTACTATCACTCTTCTGCATAAAGCTCCTTTGTTTTGATCATCTTCTCCTTTTTTTTTAAATCTGCACAAGAACAAGGCAGTTCTTTAACTCTCCTAAGGGCATTGAGACGTGCCGACAAAGACTCTGATGCTGTAATCCCACAACAGAACGCTTACCTGCTGCACAAGCTCTCTGTTGTTCTGAAATGTTACAGAATCCACAAAAAAAGAAAAAATGTGATGGCAATTTGCAAGTAACTCAAAGAAATCATTTGTCAGAGTATGCTGCTGTTAAACAGCTGTGCATCCCACCAAAGACACTCGTAGATTGAAGTGTGCTGTGTGTCACTGCCAATTTTGAAATGACTATCCTTTCTCCGTGTCTGACACCGACATTTACAAGCAATTGGCTGAAGTAAATAGGGAAGTGGATAAACAATATCTATCACAGTACACAAGTATAAAAAGTCTGTTCAAATTACGTATTTAAAGCATGCACCACAAACGTACATTTCATTATAAGAACATTTATAATTGTCTTTCAGGGCAAAATTACTTTTTGAAAGGTCAATGTTAGGTAAATAAAGGGAAGTTTACGTAGTGAATGGTCAGGTTAATTTTTTTGCAGCTCATGATTTCCCCTACAAGTAAAAACCTTGTGCTCTCCAGGGTTTGATTAAACTTGGCCATCCTGAATGCATACTAATGTGATTGAGCACCAGAAAGCACCCAAGCCTGATTGTAATAGGTGTTTTGTTTGCCATTTTTCCCTCAGACAAACTGCAGAAGAGTTAAGTTACATCACACACGTATTTATGGGATGATGTTGTTTTACCTAAAACACTACAGGGAGCTTTTTTTTTTAGCAAAAAAGGATTTGAATCGGCTCCCAGAGCCAGGGGGAAATGAAACAAATGATCCTAATTCTAACAGAATGTCAGTGGGCCTCATCCCAGTGGATCCTTTATAAATTAGGACATAATGCGGCGGTAAGTCAAAGCATCTCTTTTTTTTTTTTTTTTTTTTTTTTATGGGACAAACTTGATTTGTGTGCCGAGCGTTGTCTAGAACACTCACATGCATACACTCAGACTCCCGCTGGAACATGCAAACACTGCGGCAGCAGAATTTTAGGCCCAGCTAGCTGCCAATAGTGGGAGGTTATCTAAATGGCCCATAGCGGAACCATTCCCAGCGGGCAGATAGCAATTGTCAAGCAGGTTCAAGGTATAATCTCCGCTGGCCCATGAGGGGGACTAATGACTGACTGGAGGAAGAGAGAGGAAGATGATTATACTTTACATACTAACCTTGGCAACTGGGTTTGTCCTTTAATGATGGCATAATTCAGCATTCACCTTGGGAGGCTGCCAGGGGTTTTGGTTTATGAGGTCACCCAGGTAACCTCAATCATTCAAGAGCACGCTCTGTCTTTGCTTCAGTGACTTCCCTCAACACACCCTTACATACAGACACAGGCAGGGGCACCTAACACCCCCGTCTTAGCGATGGGTTGTCCTCCACTAACAGCAGAAATGGTTAGATGACCCTCTTGCCTTTCTGTGCCTCCCTGTCTGACATCCTTGAACTGCACTGGATTGATAGATGTGTACACACCGCACATCTGGATCTATCTCTGTGTTTGAGGAAAAAAAAAAAAAAAAAGAAGACGCTACTCTTACTGACCATTTGATGGACTCTTTATAATCACACAGATATTCTATAATAACCAGTCATTTTTCGTTGTATGCGCTATATTGGTAAATAATTATGCATCATTTTTTTAACAAAAAAGAAAGATGTCTCATAACTTTTAATAGATTTGTACTAATCTTGTTTGAGGCTATACTTTCCGAAATATGGAAAAGTTCTCAAGCACAGGGAGCGTGTACAGAAAACCCAGCAGACATAATTCCTTTGCTCAGTGCATTGGTTATAGCTCAGCCACTCGTAATGATGCGGTAAATCTAAAGATTTCAATACTGTGCATTCTAAATGGAGTTCTAAATCTTTATTGCGTGATTTGTTTCTTTTAATTTTCCTTATGCAGCAGCAACTTTACAGCAATTTTAGTTACCTTTAGAGTTGCAGTGTTTCTGCTGATAAATCTCCACCCTCTACCATTACTAATTGATACTAGATCTTATTACATATTGATCAAAAACAGGCTGTGCCACGTCCGAGAACATTGTCTAATTAGATTATGTATATTTCATATGGCTCTTTTGGAATACAATACAACACGGTGATGTATTAGAATATCCATTATTCATGTGGAACGCCAATACATTTGACATATTTATTTTTCAGGCTGCCTTTGCAGCTAAGCTGGTTCAGGCGCTGCATGCCTTTGAAGCTAGATTTTGGTTTTATTGTATAAGTGTGTCAAAGTGACTTTGATGTCAACTCCATTAAAGGCTTCAGATAGGATTTTTTTTTCTTTGTTTAAATGAGGAAATGCATTATAACAGCCATTGAGGGTGGGAGAAGCTCAATAATGCGTTAGAGGCAGCTTCTCTAATGCCAACAACCGGAAGAGCATGCTTGACTACAGTATTTTTATGTGTTCTTCTAGTGCTGCATGCTGGAGTGTATGTAAAGCTCAGATGTTAGTGTGGTGATGGCAACACAGGTTATACATCAACTGAATTTTTCCATGAAGCTTTTGGTGTCAACTCTTAAGAGCAGTGAGGTTAATGGGAAGAAACATAAGTATATACCATAGCTATATATATATATATATATATATGTGTGTGTGTGTAATATATAGTTTGTATAATTTATAATAGAAAAAAACAAAAAATGTATACTGCGTGAGATTTTCTGTGCGTCAGTCTGCTGACAGGTCAGTGCAAAAAACATACATTCTCTTTTTACTAGGTGTTCGAGGATTCATTTTAATAGCAATAGGAGTTGATTTGACATTTATGATTGTTCATTCAATCCCTTTCAATTTTGGATTGTTTTGAGCAATCCGATTCGATCCAAGTCACTGACCACTGACCTAAAATCATTACTGGACTTATTTAGACAAACATTCAACCAGTGTGACTCAGAGATAAATGCTTGGGTACTGAACAGTGCTGATTAAGTTTTCCAGATTCCTTGTGTTTCTTGCAAGATAATCAAGTGTAAATTAAATGTGTACAAACAAGAAAACAAAAATTAATGTCAAATCCATTCACATTTTAGTTTGACAAAGTTCAGCTCACTGTTGCTTTTCCACATCAAAATAAATGGTAAATAATAAATAATTAAATTGTATACTTGAATAGTGCTCTTCTACCTTCAATGAAGGCCCAATGCGCTTTACAGTCACCCATTTATTCATTCAAACACACACTGATGGTGGCTCTGCTGCCAAACAATGGTGCCAACATTATAGCCATCAGGATCAATGTGAGGTTCAGTGTATTGATCAGGGAATCTTCTCCACATGGGCAGGCATGGCGGGAACCAAGCCTGCAATCTTCTGATCAGGGGTTGACTGACCTACCGCTGCACCACAGCTGCCCCAAGAATCAAACAAACAGAACATTATTAGGACATTCTAATCTACCACACTGTTGGTCATGTCTTGCGTATTTCCACACATTAAACTTTATTTTTAAAAATTGTTTATTTTTAATTATGGCTTGATCTTTTTTTTTTTTTTTTTTGCCATCACATGTGTGGTGACCGCCGTGGTGCATTGGGTTGGTTAAAGTTAAAGAAAAATAAACCTACCATGTCTCAATCAAAATGGTATTTTCCCAGATCAATTGGATTGTCAATGTATATAATTTTGAAATTATTTTTAATGGTATAATTTGATTTGATTTGATTCCGCCCCGGTTGGAGAACGGAAATCGATTCATCGATTAATCATTTCACCCCAACATTTTACTCATATGCTTGGGGGTGCATTCACACCAAGGTTGTTTAATTCCTATCAAAATGTGCTTCTTTGATTACACTAGTGCAGTTCACTACAGTGTGAATCCTAATGGAGTGTTCAGTAAACCACTGAGTCATTTTAAGAAAGTCAACAATTCTGTTTAAAAAGTGTTGCAAAAGTAGAGTTGCAAAGTTGCAACAAAGTACAATATATTTACACAATTCTTCTTTTTCATGTTTTTTTTTAATCCTGGGTTTCACAGAATGTGATCAATAACACCTCAAAGCAAGTAGTTTTTGTAACAATATAATAAAAGTAAACCAAATGAACATGTATAATGTTTTGGCATTTCTTGCTGAATTAAATCAAGTATATCAAACACTGCTGGTCCAAATATGCCAGATCACTTTCTAATGAAATAACAGGGTATGTTTTGAAGATTTGAACATGTTTCTTAAACCTGCATAATCTGCATAATAACCCGGCGGAATCTCGGTTGTGATCCCTAAGAACTCTGCGGACCATCTCACACACATATTGACATGGAATTTCAGAAATTGCTCCATCCCTCAATCTGCTGCCAACTCATTTCTACATAGCACTTTGTCTTGTCAGATGTATCCATGCAGAGTGTCTGTAATGAAGACTTTCAGCTGCTTTTTAGAATATACTAAGAGCTTTGATGTGAGTTGCCAGCTCAGATTGCATTCAAGCACCTGTCACTATTCGACATTTAAAAGGATGGAGACAGGAAAACATTCAGACAGATAGACCAGCAGGTGGGTCCTGAGCCTCACATTGACAAAAATATACTGTAGTCAGAAACATGTAGGCTACTTCTTCTCTACATCTTCTTTTGTTTTTTAGATTTTCGTTTTTTTGCCAAAGATTTGGGTAAAATCTTGGCAGAATGAATCCGGCACTGATCAAAAACCCTATATGCCTCGCTCATCTAAAGAGGGATTTGATTGATCTGCCAGTGTCCTTCCTTATAAGAATTTCAGTAAAGTGTGGAAACAGCAGTTCCAGGTGGGTAGATATTGGAGGAAAAAGAACGTGGCTCGGACAGTTTAAAGATCCTTGAAATACTAAAATAGAAAAAAAGGTTTGCTCTCCTCCCTAACTCACTGCAGCCAAGTCTCCAGCTCTTACAACATTTACAGACAAACCTTGTCATCCACAGAAAAAGGGAAAGAAGTCCTCACCACCGTCAGAAGCTTTAAATGTGAAATTTTGATTTGCTTCTTCTCATGGTCTGTAGTTTAAAAGTAAACCAATAAATTTTATATCCCATTTCTGCTGCAAAACACCCAAATCGTGTTAATTTATACTATCCGCTCATCTTCCTGATGTTGATTCGTGCAGGCAAGTATCAGCTAATAGGTTTATGTTATTAGACTGCCACCTAGTGATCATTTCAAAAACTTCCAAAAGAAGCCTCTTCTTCGAGGTGGATGTCCAAATTTTGCTGCCACTTTGCCTAAAAACATATTTAAGTTCTTCCCTGTGGTCATATTCATAATTTAGAAAATCCACATATCTTACTCTTAGGTAAAGCAATACATTTAAATAAGTAATATGTAAAAGTGAAAAGCGTTTACTACGTTGGACTAACAAAAGTGGACTAAATTGTCAGAATTTCTGCACGCATATTTGTTTTTTCTTATCACCTTTATTCTCTGTTGCCTTTTTTTTTACCTCAGTTTTTCCAATAAGCTGCATGTCTACAACAGCTCAACCCACACCTGGAGGAGCAGAAGTCTAATGTACAGAAGGAGGCAGAAGCTGCTGGCAAGCCTTCACAGTAATTGAAATTACTCATTTACTCAGTAGGGCGTTTATTAGAGACATAAACATCAGCGAGTTGGCTTCCTAGTGCGTCTGACAAAGACCCATAATCATTGTCAAAGCAAATAAGGGAAGTGAACATATGCAGAGACTGAATGAGAGGAAGGAAAAGAAGGTCAAAGAATGTCTGTGTCCCACTAACTTCTTTTTGTTTGAGAGCAGAAAATAAAAGATACAATTCTTTCATTAATCACAACAAAATATTTAGTAATGAAGTGAAAAAAAAGACAATTGTGAGGATCTTGTTTTGTTTGCAGCCTGTTGCTGCTGCCTGGGAGTTCACTCAAAGATTCAGTGTTTTGTGGCCAAGAATTCTGCATACTTTGAAAACATAAGCCAGAAAACAAATAACGTGGAGGTGGCTTTACAAGAACTGAAACCATTTTCTATTTGCTCGGTTTAATTTGGAAAGTTGTGTCTCATGTTTGACTAGCAAGCCCAAGGATTTAAATAATCTCTGTCAGAATGTATGTTATGCCTCCCAAGTATGCAGATGGCGGTCCCAATCTTGTAGAACTGAATGATGAGTGCGCTGGTTACGAACAGTTAAGGGACTGCTACAGCAAAGCCAATGAATTGCACAGTGGGAGCTAATTGAAAGAAGGGGGGACTGGGGCATGATTGCTGCATTCTCCAGAGATGGCTTTGTATGAAGCCAGGAGAAAAAGAACTTTGCTTTGTCTCTGCTGTGATTACCATGCGTCAAAAGCACATTATGCTCTTCAGTTTAGAGGTTACAGATAATATTTAATAAAGAGCAACATTGCCTGGCAACGGGATCATTCACTTCAGACTAATCAGACTTTTTATTCATCCTCAATTTATTTCAGCTTCTTAAAGGGATCTTAATAATGGATGAGCTGCAGAGCGACAGAAAGAAGGGAGGAATAACAGCTAACTGTCAAACCGGCTGTGGCTTTTTTTTTTTTTACATTTTTTTATGTTGTGCCTCAGTGATGGCTTATTTGCGCAAGGAAAGGGTTATTTTTGTAGGTTTAAATCAATTAAGGCGTTACAAGGAATGAATTACTCAGCATTTTACTGTTAGCGTATATTCTGGCAATCTATTGAACAATGACATTTGCAGAGACATAATTTAATGAACATCTGGTTTTTAGAGGATGTCTAATGATTTCACATTCATCTTCCTCTAAATGGCTAAAGTGCATGCAATTACGTTTTTAATTAGCTGTGAATATGTTTCTGTCAGTTGGAGTGATTCATCTGTTCAACATGAAATGCGCCATGTGATTCAAAAGTCACTGCGCTGGTTCGGATTTTAGAGCGTAAGAGCGCCTTCTGGGTTAAAGTTTCTGTCACTGACACATGGGTCTCTAATAATTCTCCGTAATGCTTTGTTCTGCTCTCTACAAAAGAGCCCAAAAGGAAAATTAGTTCACTGCCAATTCAAAGCATAAAAAAAACAAGAAAAGAACACAGACATTTATTTTATCGCTTGGGTTCCCAGCCCAGCTGTTAAACCCTGGCTTCTGCTGCTCGAGAAATGCCCAGATCTCTCTAATGAATACTGTGTGGCACTTTCCAGTCTCTTAGACCTTTCGGACTTCTTAGTGTGGCTCTGACAGTCGTTTCTTCAAGCCCAATCACTAATTCCTCATTAGAAATGATGAGCTTCTCCATCACCCCTTTACAAAAGGTTAGGCCCAGACCCAGAGGGGAAGCAGGAAGTCCTTCACTCTGGACCTGACGGAAAACTTCACAAGGCTCCAGCTATTGATTTACAGGCTTCGTGTTGCCTCTCTACCAATGTAGGGGTCTGCACTGCAGCATACTAAGCTGATGTGTAATCAATGACTCATACCACAGCCGGCCTCTGTGCACGGACCCGTCAAATTATACTGTTGCTTTTCAATATTTGGCACACTGTGTTTTTAAAACTGCCTTCCGGAAGAACAACACAGGGAAGATCTTGTACTGTCACACCAGCCCACACACTCAGACACAAACAGTGGTGCAATCCTGAGGGGGCTGTCCCTGCACACATTAAAGTATGCACTTATATATTTATATATAAATATAAATATATATTAGAAACAGTTTCCTTTGGAATCAAATCGCCAAGAGATGTGGTCTATCCGTGGACTTGGCCGATCAGCAGCTTTGGTGTGCCCTCTTCTCTTCATGGGCCTTAATGATATGCACAAGCACACTCCAGGGCCAGCTTCCCAGAGCATTTAATCCACAGAGATATGATACCATGCTGGATGTTGGGTCATCCATCACAATCCCTGTCCTCTCTTTCTCTTGGCTTTTCTTTGTCCTCCCTCTTTCCCTCTCCACCGTCATGCCAGGCTTATTCCATTTGATTAGATTTATGTTAACTGGTGATCAAACTGTCAAATGTGTATGTTATTTCATCAATGAAGAAAGTCTTCTCTAATTAGATTGTATCTTAGATCTAGGGGTTTTTTTTCCCCCTGTCTACAATAGTTTCAAGTATTTTCTCAGGAAAACAGTAAGATTTTGTTTTCTTATCTATGTTTTCTTGCAATTTTATATATTATAGAAGATTAGATCTCTCTCTTCTTAGTTATCTATGATTTTACAAGCAAATTCGAGTAGTAAAGAAAGAGAATAAAACAACTATAGCCCTTTAGGCCTGTCCTTTTCATCTTTTTAAAGCAGGTACTTTTTTCTCAGATCACCTTTTCTTTGGCTTTGACCTATTGATTGCACCACAATAAAAAAAAAAAAAAAGTTTAAAGTTTTTCACTGTAGAGAACCCCTTTTTGCATTTATCAATTAAATTCTCTAAATCGATATTGTTAAATCAACACATGCCAATCAATACCATCCTTTATCCATTACACGGTCCATTACACGTCCCCACGGCTTCCCAAAAAGCCATTAGGAAACAAAATCTCGCTGAAGAAACCCAATCATCCACTTCATGGGGAGCCAAGTCTGGAGCCTTCATCAGAATATGTTGCCCTACTTTTCTTACCGTGCTGCACGAAAGACAAATGGACAGCCATTAGCAGTGTATTAATTACATGTAAAGAATTACTCGGTTAATCAATCACACAATTTCTCCCTTCACTTGTCACATTAGCTGGTGACACAATAAATAAAACCTGGAAAGTCTGTGTTGTTCTGATCTTTACTGTTAACAGGCTGGAGGAGTGCGAGCACGTGCTTCTTCCACAGACGCATAGAGCCAGCTTGGCGCGTAAAGGTTCACAGAAATGCCTCAGATAGAACAGACACAAATTATCACGTCAAGAAAGATTAATTGCAAAGATCCCTGAAAGGCTAATAATTAACACTGTCAGAATGCGTAGATGCACAGACACAGCAGTATAATTACTTTTTAGTGGGTATCATATACAATTATCTGTTCTTCTTTGCAAAAAATGACTCAAAGCAGCAACGCATTAAATCCAAATACCACAAATGATCAGAATATGTGGAGCTGTCATCAGAAAATAATGAGACGCTACTAGCAAGTGTTTTTGAGTTCTCTGCACATTCACTTCAATTACTCCCCAAATGATTATCACTTCCCTCCCTTCTTGCATCAGCATATGGTACCTTTGTAGTGACAGATTTAATAAAATCAAGGTTAACAGTAATAGATATGAGAGAAAAAGATATCTTAAATGTGTGACATCTGAAAACGTTTGTGTCAGAAAGTGTAAGGAATAGGGGACAAACTGAATTAGAAATATAGATAATTGGTTTTTTTTCAAGGGTGAAAGTTTAGATGCATTATACCAGGAAGGTTTAAAGTGGAAATGTTTGGAGTCTCAGCAGCAAAAATAACTTGATCTAGTAGATTATGTAGTAAGATAAGATCATTGACTAGAGTGTGACGTCACCCATAGAAAATACCTTACTTCCATCTCCAGCAAAATGAAGCCAAATCAGTCGCCATTTTTCTGCGATATGTTTATCGGCATGTTGGAGCCAGTCGACAGGGATTGAGTTGGTCTGTGTTAACATTTCTATGGCAACTACAGTTGCCGATCAGGAGTGAGCTTGTTTGAAGTCCCCACACCTTCCACTGAAGCGGAGAATTCGTCAAATAAAAGTTTAAGGTGGAGGCACCACATGCTTTTACACCTTTTGCATCTGATTGGTCAGTTTATAAAAATATTAAGAAAAAAATAGAATAAGAAAGAACATGATGAATGGTTATTCTGACAAATGGAATGGCTCAGTAATGGCTGTTTTTTTTTTTTTTCTCAGTAGACATTTTGGGTTCTTGGAGCCGGTGGGTGCTTCCTGTTTGAAATGAGAGGGGGGAGGGGACACTCAGTCCAGTTCTCCTATACAGTCAATGGATATAACTCTATCAAGACAAGGTGCTCTTTGGAAAAACAGGAAATACATGAAAAGCACAGCTGAATCAAAGTTTTAAACTCAGTCCTATCCAAAAGATGTGGGACTTGCACACTGTGGATGAAAGAAAACTGACCAACATCCTAGAGTCTTGGCTGTCCATCAGAGGAATGACATTAAATCCCAGCAAGATGATGTGCACATCTAGCTAAAATGTTTACTGCTGCATAAGGAGGTTACTAAAAGTACAGACTTAGACGACACGGTTATGTCCGACATTTTTTTCAACCTAATCAACTAACAAGAGATCTATTGTGAGGCATTCAATGCATATGATCAATGTTTGTTGGATTGTGTCAATAACGTGTTGAGTGATTTGTGTTCAAAGCACAAAAGTTCCGATCAATCACCTTCATCAACCACAGGACACAAGTGAGTATAACAACAATCATGTTTCCGTGGGGTTAGACTTAGCTCATCCAATCACTTACTAAGCTTCTTTTTTTTATATAGTTCCTGCCCTTTTCCAAATGGTCTCTGTGGAGCTCTTCCCAGATGGTTCTGTGAGGCAAACCATCTGGTGTGTTAGGTTATATTTTTAGGGCTTCAGGGCAAATTTGATGATGATTTAGGTGCTGATCCAAAAGAAAAAAATATAGCACAAAAGTAGCTGATCATTGTCATCCATGCTGCAAATGGAAAATCACTCAGTAGAATGTCGTGACGTTTTCCCAAAAACAAACACTGAAGCCAGTTGTTTTGAAAGAAAAACAGAAAAAAGAGCAAAAAAAAAAAAGAATAGCAGGATTTCATTTATTAAAATATGTGTATAATTTATGTCACATCTTGACTTTGTTATTGTGAAGCATTAGGAAGGGCAGCACACAGACAACTGAATGATTTGTTCAAATATGGTGAGACCCAGGCTGGTTGGGTGAGCAGAGTTGCTGGTGTTGTAAGCAGAATATTGGATTGTCTCTGCTGGCGAATGAGTAACTGTGCTGTGGGCCCCGAGGCATGTGTATTACAAGAGAGGTAAGAACAAATATTTCTACCTCTTCTGAGCCTCTGCACTGTATCCTCGGCCAGTTTAGTGCGCACAAAGGGTCCCTGTGAATACACCTTGTGATACCATTGACACAGATTATGGATTTTACCTGCCTAAAAATATGCTATGTGGGAGCGTGGAAATGTCAAAGAAGGCACCCAGGCTGTGAGATTTACTGGGAATTTATAGATCACCAAATGCTGCTCTCGAAGGAAGCAGAGAGGGAAAGTCCGTGCAGGAGCCTCGTCAGAATGCATCCGCCGCTGCCTATTTTACCTCAAGCAAGAAGTGATGTCTGCTTCATTTGCATATACATGTATTTGCACAGATCCAATCAAACCTCAAGGTGCTGACACAATTTTAAAACTCAAAGCGGAATACCAACCAATGTTTCAGCTGTAACTAATACCCACAGCCCAGGGAAGAGAAAGGAAGAGTGCATTATCAGCGCAGCAGATAACATTTAAATCAGAGAGCAGCTTTGAGCAGACAGAAGACTACATTTCAGGAAAGATCAGGTCACTTATTTTTTGTTACAGCTGGGGTCTGTCAAGCAAGTACACTAGATTAAAGATGGACAACCAGGGCTGTCAAACATGCCTACCTATCAGTTTAAAGGGTATCGTTTTTTTTCCCTTGTTGAATAATTTATAATCTCCAGAAAGCATAAAATTCCTCTACTGTATACATCATGTCTGGTAAACAAGATTATGACACATGTTAATGGTAGATGTGCTCCCAGTTGTTACATCAAAACAAGGTTCCCTAATAAAATCTCTGGGGGTTTATTAAAAGGAAAAGATTTTTTTTTACGCAAATGTCTCTAATAATCATTCTCTGCACAGGAAATTTGTAACCATTGTGCTCGTCATTGCGTTATTCTTTGGTAATCTGCGTGAAACCAGTCACAGTAGACTGTTAAATCCAAATGCAACGCTTGTTAAAATCACATAAAATCAACCCCCCCACCCCCCCACACACACATAAGTACAGTTAATGAAAGTGGAGAAATACAGTGGAGGGAAGGAAAATGGAACATAAATGAGTAAAAGATTATATGGAACCCTGAATGGAGATATGGATGGGGGGAGGGGGTGTATTTCTCATTCACAGCATTCAGAATGCGTTATTAGGGAATGATTTCAACAGGCTCTTAGTAGCTCTCATTAGATGGTGTATCAAACCAGAACAAAACTCACTTCTCCTAACTATGTGGAGGAAGTGGATTGGAAAATTAAATGGGGAGAGCAGAGTGAAGGATCAGTCTCCGCCACGCTCTTGTCACCATGCCCCTGCTCCCACTAACAAGTCCGCTCAGTCGACTCGCGCTTAAAGTCATTCACATGCTCTTTAATTTCACTTCATTGATTGGAACTTAAACCTCCAGTATATGGCAAGGAAGACATTAAGATTATCTATTCCCTAAACCTTGCAGTGAGCGTTTGTTTTTTAAATTGTGCCACAGTACAACCGAAGCAGCTTCATTTTGAATTTGTGGCTGAGAAACTTCAGAAACTTTGCAAACTGAGCTTGCACGCCCACAGTTGGACACCATGTGGGTCCCTGCAGCTTTTAAATAAGTATATATTTATATATTGCGCACTGTAGATCAGTAACAGTAGCATTTCATTAATCCTGACATGCTGTTCCTTCTTGACGCCAGATGCTGGGGACACAAGCTGTCGAAACAACAACCATGATCTTAAGAGCTTACTTCTCAATTCCCAGTTTTTTCTTTGTTTGCGCAGCCAAAGACAGCATTACATCCGTCAGCAAGATATGATTTACATAAACATCAAACTATTCTTCTGAATATCTGTCAGCGGAAGTCTCAAGACTTGCAAAATATTAGCATTTCAAGGTTGCATTCACGCCGTGTTCTTAACTGTTTTGCATATACTATTTTTATGCGTTCATATATGGCTACGGACGTCCGACCAAAGCCAAAGTGTTGAGATTTTAGACGTGTAATGATGTGGTCATTAAACAGCAATGACAACAGTTTTGACCTGTGAATTGGGTATTTCTATGAATAAAATAAAAGGAAGTCCTCCGCGGGAGGTAGGGAGTCGGATGTTTCAAAATGCAATGAAATATTTCTAATCATGCTGCATCAAGTGCTGATAAGAAAAAATGTTGGAGAAAAGAAACACCAGCGGAATTGCTACCACAACTGTATGCAATCACATCTTTGGATGGAAATTACACCTCGGACCAGCTTGTTCAGCCACTTTATGAGTCATTTTTTGCAACTGATTGTTTATCAGTCATGTGTGACAGGCTGTGTGTGATGAAAATGCATTTTATGTCAAATGTGTAGATGTGTTCAGATGTTTTTCTGCAAAATAGGTGAGAGTGTGAATCTCCCCGGTTTTGTGGATGTGTGCTCGTCTGCGTAAATTCCTGGTTTTGTGTGGGCACACTGTCATCTCTGGAAGGCTCGAGTGGCACTCTTGTTGCCATTTGCATGATTAGTTGTTCCTACTGAAGACATCAAGGCCCTGGCATGGAATTACAGATGTAAGACGGCAATAAATGACCACTTTGACTGATTTAACTTTTTTATTTTTACTAAAACCCCAAAATTTAATGTTACAAACCTTGACTTATGTAGAAATAAAATGGTTTTCTTAAACGTTCCTTTGTTTTGCCTTACAGAGCCTGCACGCAGAAAAACCAGTTCCATCTCTGAATTTTCCGGCCGCCAGATACACCTTGCTTAGCACAAGAGACTTGAGCCAGCTCCCTGATGGATAAACAATATGCATTCTCCCAAACTCCTATCTTAAACATTGCATTTCAGGTACCGTGTACATCAATATTGCCTGTGTATGGGAAGCTTTACTTTTCTCCAGTGTAAGGATCAATAGTCTATGAATTTTTAAACTCATCTTACATTCGACTCTCACCTGTAACCTTCCCTGACAGCCCTGACAATCTCATTTATGCCTTCAGTCCACTTACTCTGAACTCAGTTTCAACTTCTAAACTTGTGTTGACAGGACAAAGCCAAGTGATCTAGACTGTACACAGTATATCAGCATTATTATGTAGAAGAAAACATCTGATTTGAATGGTTGTTTATTTTTAAAAGTTATTTTTCCATTATTGTTTTGGTTGTTATTGTGAATCAACATAGTGTTCATCCTTAAAATTCTCTTAGGTCTGTGTTGAGTTCCGTCTAACAGCTGTTTGATGCAGAAGACTAATCTCAAAGGTTTTGTGAGTCTGTCTACGATCTGAACTGGCAGGCATGAGCTGGATTTTGTTTCCCATTTGTGAGTAAATCTCAAGCAAAGAGCGAAAGAAAGATGGTGGAATTTCAAAACAAAAAGCTTATCTCTTTTGTTGGATCCCTGCAGTTACTGACCACTGCACCAACGCTTTAAAGTTTTTGTGGTGTAAAAGTTTGCGAGACAAATCGACTTTTGACATATTTTCAGTCAACACCAGTTTCCACCCAGTACAGAACTGAACTTTTTTAGGTACAGAAAAGGGAGCGTTTTTTTCAACCTAAATTTGCACCTTTATGGTAGATTCTTTTGGTCGATGCTGACTGTATAAATTCAGCTGTACACATCAGAGTAGCTGTGGAAATGGACAGAAAAGCTGTTTGACCCTTGCTAATTCTGATTCATTCCTCGAAGCTGATAGGAGGATGCAAACAGAAGGTTTCAGTAATGAAATGAGACAAAACAAGGAATGAGACTGTTAAACTGCATCGTTCCTGCTTGTAATATGTCAGCGTCTATTTAACTTCACTTTAGAAATGGATTTTATTCTGAATCAGGAGCCAGTGTTATAAAAACATTTTCTGTCAAGAAAAAAAAAGAAAAAAGGAATTTGTGATCTCAGTGTAAGGTTAACATAGTATTCAATTTAAAGGCAAAATAAGACATGTTTGACATGACAGGCTATCAAACAGAAATGATTTTTGCTTGATAACCCTCGAGGTATCCCCAGGCATTTGCACGTGAACCTGTTCAATTCCTTGGAAATAAGGCCGAGTATTCACCCCCTAGAATACAAATATTATCCAGCGAACATTTCTTTTTTTTTTATGCTGTCTGCAGTTTGACAACAAGACTTTGGGTAAATGGTATTATTTTATTTGGGATGAGTTAATATTAAATTGTAACAAAAATGTGAATAAAGAAGAAAATTGAACAATTCAAAAATACACCTGGTAAACTGTGTGCAGTGCAGATTCTTTAGATAATTTTACCAAAACTCTGCTGTCTTGTGCATAAATGGAGCTGAAGGTGTGAATGTGAATATGTCACTATATTAACACATAAGAACCAAGAAGCGTTTTTCCTAAAAAGAAAAAATAAACGTGAAACGTACCACAGACCTAGTGGACCACAGAATACATTTTTGATATTTTTCTGTTACACTGATGTCACCATGGATTCTTAAGGGTTAAAGTGTAGTCACATCTGATCAGCATTTAAATGTCTCCAACTTGATATAAAAACTTCTTTTCTCTCCTTAAGACTACGGTCATATATCCCAAAATGACACAGCGCAGCAACCAAAATGCAATATTTTCACCAAATTTGGCAGGTGGCAGCAGTAATCAGGAGGCAGCGGTTGACAGTCCAGTGACAGGTGGATGTTAGGAAGGCAGACTGATAGCAGGGTATCCAAGGCCCCCCAAATCATCTGATGAATGGACAATTTCAGACTACCACCCTCCAGCCAAACCCCTGCCCTGTATTATCCCACTGCCACTGTCCGATTGTTAGGGATTTTAAGGTAGCAGAACAGGCACTCAACGAGGCCTGTTGACATGGGCCGGGGGCCCAGCGATGACCAGACATCAATCTGGTGACTCCAGCAAGATTTGGTCCAAATTGGGAGACGACACTGATGCTGCACAAAAATGATCATTGTCTTGATAACTCCACACTCCGAGACTTTTGTGAGAATAATACAAAGAAGACAGATAACTGTGCTTTCTTGAGAGGCACGTTGTCTAAAAGTTTTTTTCTAATTTGTAAACTGACAAAATTATAATGTGTTCTCAAAATCTGAGTTGCGAATGACCAGTGGTGCAGATTGGCTGGTACTGGGCAGCTGGTACACTTGATGTGGATAGCCGCTGTCTGTAGAGATGTTATGCCATACCTGTTTACGATTCGAGCGGCGGGCAAAAGTGAACTCTGAACTCTGGGGAGGTCGCCGACCAACCAGTCTGTCAGGGACGGTAGGTGATGGTGGACCCCAAAAGCAATGAAAGCCGTTTATCATGAAGTTATCATCAGTTTATCAAGTCAAGTCCTCCAAACAGTAAGAGGCGTCCAAGAGTTCTCTGGGAAGAGAGTCAGAATCAAAAAATGACGAGTAAATCCAGGACAGGATAGCAGAGGGAAACTCAAAGCTTAATCCAATAATCTAGAAAGTTCAGTAATCCACAAGGTAAAATTGAATAGTCTCACCGGAGAGCGGCAAGCAGGGAGTTCACCATGAGACGAAAGAGGGGCGAGCCACGCAAATTGCGTTCAATGTGATTGCACCTTGAGTAGATCCTTAAGTCGTGTTGTGTACCACGTGTGTTTTTGCTCCCAATAAATGGATCCACAATTGTGTTACTCCAAACTGTGATGAGAGACTGTAATCTGATTCTCTATGTTGCAAAAAGAGCAACAATTTAAGGTTACTTCTTACAAACTTCTTTTTATTGTTTTTGGGCTATCATTTAAAATGTTGACAACCTTGATGTTTGATCTGGAATCCAACCTAAGTCATGGCTTCTTCAGTTAGTTTTAGGTAATCACTCCTATTTTCTTTTCGTGACGAACTAAGTCGGATTTAGTGTTTTTTTTGCCCTTCAAATTGTCTCATGATGATCCGTAGGGTTTAACTTGACATGAAGAGCTTGTGGCTTACTTCGCACAAATACCGCCTCAGTTTGTTTGTTTTGCCAAAATGAAAAATTTAAAAGGTCTTAAATTTTTAAAATAAACTTTATGTTAAATGTTTCACTTACCAAGCCCCTCAGTGATCTGTCCCTCTGGCTTTCAGGGGAGGTTTCTTTCCTCCTTGAATGTCAAAACAACTATGGTTTGGCTTGGTTGACTCATTCATTATTTAATGCAACTCAGCAGATACATTTTTTTTTACCATTTTTGCAATTAGGAGGAATAGGAATTAGGAGCCATATATTTTCTTGTGTTTGCTAATTTGAGTATACAAAGTTTCTTTTAAAATCAATAACAATGACGAAACAATGAAAAGGAGTTGTGCTTCATGGCTTTTAAACGTAATACTCAAGGATTTTTATAGCGTCTGACTGACAACTTCTTGCAAAATAAGGCAGAGGTTGACTAGGGAAAGCCCGAAGGATTTGCCATTTTATTCAGAAGGCACGAAAGCTTGTGTGAAATTTGGTACGGAATCAAACAAGTAAACCCTGGTCTGCTTGAGAGCGAGGGTCTCGGCTCACTTGAGGGTGAACCAAAATGCAAAATGCAGAAGTACACGAAAGAGTAAATGACGTAAGAGCTGTATAATGAAAAGCAGAAAAATACAATAAAAACAATGGCCTAGGGGGAAAAACTAAGAAGTAAAAATCACAAAAAAGTTTGGAAAAAGGGTTTGGAGGGTAAACATGATCCAGGCACTTAAAATGCAATAATCAGAGGATTTGCTGGACTAGTCTGTTGTCTTCTTTGTGCTTTCTATCCATTTCTTGCTTAGGCAATGCTGTGAGCAACGTTTTTTTTTTTTTTTTTGTGTGTAGTTTCCCAGCAGTTTGGTCTACTACAGTCTGCAGTTTGATTCTGGGAATGCTCTGTGTGAAGGGAAACCAAAGCAAAAGGTCGGAAAATGATCAGCATTCTTTGCCCTTTCAAAGTGTGTTTACCTCACTATTCTAGTGTGAACGCAACCCATTAAAATACGTCAATCTGACAACCAATTATAGAATTAGAAAACTATGGAAAGTTTAAAATGTTAGTTGTCTTCTTTCTTTGCTTAATGCAACCATACAATCAACTAAGATAAACAATTGTAATTTGACTTTAAAGGGCCTAAATCATGCTAAACTATATTTATATCACCATGTATTACCTTTGGCACATTAAAGAACAATTTTTTTATTGAAATGTGAGTTGTTTTCATGAGCTCCTTTTCCCACCTGGATGTAAGACACTTCGATCTCTGTGGCACCGCCTTTTAGTGTCATCCTTTTCAGGAGGAATTAACATTGTAATACACTTTTGCATAGTATAGGCCCTTTATAATTGGATTTTAAGGACATACATAACATTGTTAACTTTGCTGAAGGAAAGACTGAGCTAAAGAGCTGCTGGATCTTGACTGGGTTATTTTAATTCTCAGGATGTAGTGTGACTATGAACCTCAAACACAGATGGAACAATAAAAAAAAGCAAATGTCTCAGGGTGGTCTTTGTCCATCCAGATTGGTTAACCTTGAGGATTTTTCTGAACCAAATAAGGAAAAATTCTAACAAGTTTTCTTTTAACCTATCCACTAAGTTTTTGTTTTGTTTTTTTTTCCTTTGTTTTCTGCTGTTTTACTAAAAGAGTAAAAAGCTAATATTTCTGCTTTTCAATTTCCAACAGTTAAATAACACTGAACAAAATCTATTGGAGTAAAATTAAGGGGAAAATATGTACTTACTACTTTGTTCCCAAAGTTTTTGTGGTTGTGGTAGGATTTGTGCAAAAAAAGGCCTTTTTAGAAATAGATAAATAAAATAAATGAATATTAGCCCTTACAACAGACTGGCAACCTGTTCAGGGTGTACCCCACCTTCACCCAACAGTAAGTGGATTGGCTCCAGCAGCCTCGTGACACCTTAAGAGAATCAATGGGTTCTGAGAGTGGAGGAATGTTAATTCACCCACAATTTGATGTTATTCAATTGATATTAATGTCAAATTGTTATTTTTTTTTATCTTTTATTTTATTTTGTGTAAAAACAGTAAAAAGGTTTTAACTGAACAATTTCAGAAGCCGCAGTAGAAGTCGATTCTGTTCGACAAAATATATCTGTGAACTGAGTTGCTTTAGTGCAAAATAAGCATTCAGGATTTCCTACTTTCTTTTACACTGTGAAGGTAAAACAAAACATCCAAACCCATAAGAATTTTAGTCAGCATGTATCCACTGTGACAGTTTATTCCTGGCGCTTATCGGCTCAACCTTTCCTAAATTTCCCTGGAAAACAGTATTACATGTTGTCATGTGCTGGACTATAATCCCTGTGGATTCACTTAATCTACATTGGCAAAAGGACAATAGTAATGATATTCACCTAATCTCCAGTGACAGATTCAGGACATGCTTTTCATTAACACAAAAGTGGATAAAGGAGCAATAAGCACTGTTTCAAAGTTTACCTAAATCCTTTGAAGTTGGCTGCGATTCACATTCTGGTGTCACCTGTCTCTGTCTGCTGTGGTTTAAGCCAGTTCAGGAAAGATGTTTGCAGAGCTCTTTGATTTAGTTATTCCACTGTATTTTTTAGAAAATGTGTGTTGCATACAATAGCAGGGACAGAGGTAAAATATAGAAAGACATTGCACGTCTACAATGTTTCAAACTGTGAGAACAGGAACCGCAACCTTTAATGCCAAAAAACAGCCATTTGGTCCAGTTTCTTGTAAACCAAACCACAAAATCCCACTTAATTGTTTGGAAAAATACACTTTTTTTATTGCTGTGGCCACTAAGACTTTTATTCATAAAATGTAGCTTTTAAACATCTACAATAATTGAATTATACTAGTGTTCTACTTTTCAATGTCTCTAGTGTTATATTTTACTATATCTATAACAATTCTAGCTTGTTTTACTTTAGAGAGCACCACATACAAGTTCCTTTCAAAATAAAACACATCTTGTCTCAAATAACCGAAACTAACTTCTGTTTTTTTTTTCAAAATATTTGCATTCGTCTTTAAATCCATGGTTTCATCCGACATTGGTGGGATAAAAAGGGCCACACGTGTTTCTGGAGCCTGACATTGCAGATCCTTGTGTAACAATGAAAAATGGGAGTCGAATTTGAGACATTTTTTTTTTTTGTGTTAGTCAATGCAAAAATGTCACTTGTTTACATACTGACATGCATTAGCAAAACCTGAACTTGAAACTTGAAAAACGTTTGTAGAGAAGTGTCCATTTAATGATTTGCAAGTTGTTTTTTTATAGAATTCATTGAAAGATTTTATGTTTTAATTTTGAAATAAAATTATTAAATAAGTCTGTCTAAACCTATTCAAACACAAGTAAAATAAAAAGACAGAAAAAAGGAACATAGTAGCTATTTTTCTCTGTAATTAGCTTCATCTGAGGAATTATCAAGCACTAATATAATTGCTCGATTCATCTCCCACGCCATCTGGTGTGAGAGGAGTCTACCCCTGGAGCTGATTGCTTTCCCCCGGTGCTGTGTTGGGGTAATAGGCTGTTCAAAGGCTGCTCTGAGCTCGGACAGCTGAGCAGAGGTGGGGCAGGAGCAGCTGGCCTTGGCAGCATCACCTTCTGCCTGTCAGAGGGCTTTGGGATGTGCTCCATTCACACTCTAAATGTATGTGTGCCCATGTGTGTGTTTTTAAAATACCTGAGAGTCAACTTGTCTCTTAAGTTTGCTTCGCGCCCTGCAGAAAACTTCATCATTAGGACGCCCACCAACATCTGGAAGAGGTTAAGTAAAGGACAAAAAAGCAGTACTGAATGTAAATAGCACCAGCAATTTGGCTGGTTTGCAAAAAAATGACACACAGACATTTCTAAATGAATTTAGCAGTGCCTTTTTTGTGTGTGATGGTTTGCCATTTCTGTCATTTCATCCTTTTAGCTGCCATATTTCTCCACGTGTCAGTTAAGTTTTGGTTTCAAAACAGTGTTTGTCACAACAGTGAGGGTTTTATTTGACAGCTTGACAGCATCTGGTTTATCCTGAGTCATTCAAGCTTTCCTACGGTGCTGCGCACCCACTAAATCTCAGCATGGCTGACACTTGTTGCCTGTGACCCACTTTTATCAACACATTTTATTTAGAGGATGCAATTTCTTCATGTTTACCGAACAAAAACGTAGCAGATGTTGTTGAGTGGGATGCCGCAATACTTTCATCCTAACAATGGCAACAAAAATGTAACAGAGATGTATTGTTTTACTCAACAGATTCATGCATGTAGCTTTTACTTTTCCTCTTTTTATTTTGTGCTGTTGAGTGTTAGTGAGGTTTTTTTCAACAACCTGGACTGCTGTCATCAACCCTCCCTCAACAGAGGTTCTTCTATAACTGGAACAATTTCAAGTACCTTGTTTCCCTTTTTCAGTCTTTGACAAAAGAATGTTCGCAAACCTATGCAACATCCAGGATATTTAAACTCGACTGTAAAAATCAAGTCTGTTCTCTGAGATGTATTTCAATTACACAAAGTTATGGTCAATCATACACAGTAATTTGCATATATTTCACCTCCCAAAACTGTAATAAAGCACTAGGTTCTGCATCATTAAAAGTGAAACTGATTGGAATAAAATATGAAAATCGTGGCCAGTTTGTTTGGATAATGTTCTGGCATTTTTATTTTCTGCTTGCACTCAAAAACACACAGTAACAGTGATTGCAGAATATATGGAGCACTTTTAAGAATTGTTTGCAATTTTCGTATTGAAAATGTAATTTTCTAAGAACTTCTTATTTAACTCTTTGGTTAGGCATTCATTTCTGATATGTTGAGATGCAGACATAATTGTAAAAAAAAACATGAAAAAAAAACATTAAATAATTCAAATGATTCAAAAGATTATTGCTACATGCACTGCCTTCAAGTGGCTAAAAACTACAGATTTTAAAGTAGGGATTAAGCACTTTGCTCAAGAGAACTTCAGCTATTTTAAATAGCGAATGGGGAAGCCATGCTCCATTTTGTCAGTCAGACTGGAATTCAACCGATAAATTGTGGCGATCTTGCACACAAAATAATCCAATTTCGTTTATGATTTTTGAGGTTTATGTCAAATGTTAAATCTTTTGTTTCAGTTAATGCTGTTGACTTATTTCCTATTGTGCACCTTTTAACCTTTTAGAACCTTCTAGAACTTCACTAGAATAAGTGATAAACATGGATCGGCCTTACTTGGAAACATTTTTCTTTTCTAGGTAAATAGTTTATCATAAATGAGTATGGTATACTTTAAGATATCTTTACATTTCTGTTTCAGTCCAAAGCGTCCCTCATGTTGTGCAAACAGACTCATCAGTGTCAACAGAGTCGCTACACTCAAGAATCTCTCATTAAATGTAAAGCAGCAGCTTCAACATAAACGTTTAATAGATTTTGTCAACAATGTAGTGACTGTCGTCCTTTTGCCTCATTGACTCAGACAGCAAAAGATAAGTAGAGTGGTCATGGTGGTTTTGAAGGATATTCTTTCTGTGTTTATATCAATCAAATATAATACTTTCAATTAATAATATGAGAAAAACAACTGAGGACACCTTGGAGTAAGTCTGAGAATAAGATATGGGCATCTGCATTAAATGGGGGGTTGGGTAAGGAGCTGGGTTATTTAGAGAATCTTATCAAACAGTTGAGTGGGTTTATGGCTTTAATAGGTGTCCTGTCGGATAGAATTGTAAATATGGAGCACCATTGTGCACTCAGAGGTGTGTACATCCTCTGCCTCATTTACCAGATGTTAAGTCATGACCATCCCGTTTATTACACCGTGCAATCTACAATTAAAAGGAAGAAAGGCATGAGAGAAGAAGAACCATTTACCTTAGCTCAAACTGCACTTACACACCAAACACAAATTTCACTGTTACTCGAAAACTTCCCATGCATGCAGCACATTATCATTTGATTCCCGTCCAGAGTTCTCAATTAAAATTATACAGAGGTTGCATTTCATTACTTGAGCTTGGGGCAATTTGCAGACCATTAAGCTTCTACCTGTATCAGTGGAGATGCTTTTGAGGTGAACATCTGGGGTTGAGGAGGCAGAGCATGAAATGAAGTGCCCCTGGCTCTCTGCTCTACCTTTTGTCCAGAAAGAGCCAAGGGTATTAGACGGCCATGAATAGTAAAGAGTGTGTTTCTACGGGCTGCAACAAATTGGTTAGGGATCTGAATAGAAATAGAAAATCAGCTTTTATGTTTTTGAACCAAGTTTGTCTTACAACTTCAAAAAATATGCAAAAAAGAAAGATTAAAAGAAAAAGTATCTTTGTCTGGATGATGTTTTACTGACCATGAGGATATATCTTAGAGAAGGCAAGAGTTATCTGATGAATAGAATAATGCATATTAGGTGTTTTCCAACATTAAAAGTCTTTCGTAGTTAGAGTCTGGTATATTACTTAACAAACTCTGATCAGGATCTTGGATGAAGAGATCTCAAAGTCTAGATGGTAGCCGTGAAACTGATGATGCATCCCAAGGGCAGAAGAGGTGGAGATTGGGGCGGAGGAGGGCTTGCGTAATTGCCTGGAATGTGGAGACACAAACAATAGTGGAATTTTAAGGAAAGGAAACAGATATTGATTGCCTGGAAAACGCAGACTGAATAGTTATTGGACCAAAGCAGTGAAGAGGATAATGAATGAATGAAAACATGAGAGTGAATGTGACGGCAGTCAAAGGCGCTATGAAGGAGGAAGCAACTGATCTTCCTTATTGAAATTACGGCAGAGCTTCACTTCAATAAAAAAGAAAACCTTAGGAGAATAAAGCAAGATTGACTTGAACAATAGAGTTTTGAATGTTGAAATATAGTCCAATTATTTCTGGATCTAAGGTAAAATTGAAGAACTGCTTAAAAGAACTGCTTACCTCAAATTGGTCTTGTCGAAAAGCAAAAATAAACAAAGATACCGTAACATCTGAGTTGGCCTCTTCCTATACTCTAGGAAAGGATGCGTATACAATCCACCAATAAAATACACTAAATCACTGGTTAAAAGAAGGTGAAAAAATTGCATTAAAGCATGGGCAAAATCATTTTACCATTTAGTAGTAAATAAGTACCCAACCACCAAAAAGGGAGGGGGGCACTGTCTAACAGTACCTACCAGTCAAACTCACCTATAATGAGCTTGATTAGTGCCATGACTCAAAAGCTAGCAGCTGAAAACCATCTAAAAACTCTCTGGAGCGATGGACCATGTTTTGCAACAGCTTAAAGTAATTCTAATTAGAATGAGTCATTAGGCTTGAAACTGCAAAATCAGAAAAAAATAAAAATTGTCTTTGCATATCCTGCACCCGGAGCCCTGGCTGTAAAGGCTGCCCCTGTTCTGCCATGACTAGTGACCCTTTGCTGTCTTTTAGTTTGTCCAGCTTTGTCCATCCACTGGTAAAATTTTCCAATATAAGTCACTGCTTCTGTTTGCTTGGTCTCCTTCCAATCGCTTTCCAGGCCTCTTTCTTGTATTGATCCATGTGCCTGCTCATTTCAGATGCTATGATGCCTAGAGCTTTCATGTTGCGAAGAGGCAGATGATTGGGTGGTTGTTGGATGGACTTGTTTCCCTCTAAGAATTCTTCAGAATCTGGTTCAGAATCAGTTAACCATTCAGGGTGGTTCCAATCCACAAGCAGCTGGTTCTGTTGTGCTGAGCAGTTGTAAGCAGTAGATGTGGATCATTTCGGGGCCTGGTGCTGCCCAGTTCTTCCTACTTAAAAACCATTCTTGGATGCTGCCACTCTGATAGTTACTTGATACTCTTGATGTTCTCTTTGTCACAACTGCCCTTATGGTTAGACACGGGCTGCCTGCAGGAAAAAAAATGGGTAAACCTGTACGATGCAGGTGGCATTTCTAGGTTGTGGACCACTCGTTGAGATGTTCTTCCAACAGCATTCGGGAGGCGACAGGTCGTAGTCAGTAGTTCAACAACACATAAAGGATAATTAATGGTGAAGTAGGTGAGACGCAGGCACGTCATACAGATTTTTCATTGTTTCAATCCAGCTTATTTCCTACACCCTGCTCAAAGGGCCCGTAAGTGCTGTTCTCGTTATAACTGAACTCCTTGCACGTAGCCTGACTGTGAGAATCTAGAATATTAAACAGTCAGATTGTAGTTTGTAGGGGCATCCCACAGGCATGTTATGAGCACTTCAGTATCAGTTGCACACCCCGTGTGTCCAGCATTTAAGGTGTGTGGTTAGTAAAGAGCCATTGCACTGACCTTACCAATGACCTTAGGACAGCATCACCTATATGTCTTAAGTGAATGCAACTTACGACACAGCAAAGAAACAGACTAAGTGCAAATAAATACTGGACCATCAAAAGAAATGACAAGCATCAAATGTAGTAATAGCATGCAGGACAAATAGTGAACTGCAGTCCAAAGTGATGCAAAGATGCAAATCTAGCATTAAATGGCTCCATTGATTGATCAATGACACAAAGAGCTCCATACCATTGGTTCAATGCATACAAGGTTTTATTTCATTTGTTACTTTAAACTACAAAGAGATAGTTTAGCATGTGTGCAACCAGAGACCACTTATCGCCATTTATGCCTCCTTTTGCGGTATGCACTCCACACTGGGCTGATACCGCGATGACGATGAATTTTCGGTTTATTGTCCAGGTCTAATTTATCCCTCACATGACAGCTGCTGTTGCTCATTTAATTGCCTTCACTTTTTCCGTATGCAACATGAGATGTCTATGCTGCTCAAGTCATTACATCTAGAGCTGCTGTGCTTGCTATAGAACTCCACCCTTTAATCTTCTGTTGCTGAAAGATGAGAAGAGAGTGAAAAGCCAGTCTAATATCTTTCATGAAAAAAGGGAAAAAAAATATCAAAAACCATGGCAAACCCACACTTAGTAAGGGGCAGCTTTGGTGCGTTTCTGTTCACACTGTTGTGAATAATATCCTTTCTTTGTTGGGGATTATAGGTCTTTGCCACGGGGTCTGCCAAATTATTTTGCTTGTGACAGCCTGAAATAGCTTTCAGTTTGTCAAATAACTGCAGAGTTGCTGTCTAGGACATCCAGTGATCATCGCTTTCCTTAACACTGCGAGGCGGCGGCGCTAAGAGAACCCCAACGCAAACTGGCTTTTCATTGCTGTTATCATACCGCAACAGTATGGGGATCTCACCAGAGATTTGTGTGGTACAAGTTGTATTCTAGATGATATGCAGTAATCAGGCCCTTTGAGTCTCCTGCTGTCTGTCTCCCTTTATGTCTGCAGACTTTCTCTCAACCTCGCTAAAGCTTGCAAGCACTCAAGTTTTGCAGTGTTTTAGCATTACATCTTTCCACATGGCACACCATTAAGCTTTTGGGAACTAGGAAGACAGCCCAGGACTAACACTAAGCCTCATTGTTGCAGGGAACTTGGGAGAAACACACTGACCAAAGGGGCGCTAAATCAAGCAAAAAACACAAACAACACATGAGGTTAAAAGTCGAGTATTCCCGACTTGCTCTTTTTGTTTCTACTCAGGGAACACGTTGTACATTCTTTGTAAGTTACCCAGCCTTCCCCCCTATCTGCTCATATGACATGCAGTTCAGGTGAGGTGTCACGGCGACACTAGTTATGCAGTGGAATTTATTGTCTGCACTGCGGCAGATTACAATTGCTTAACATGCCACACAGGAGACTTCCAGGCAGCACTTTTTGCAGTGTTGCATCTTACTGGCAGCTATGGTGGAATGCCACAGGCATGCTGAGATGCCTGGTTTCCTAATGTGCAAAGGACATAGAGTAGAGCAGGAAGAGGGGCAAAGGAGGAAATTGAACCCCCTCCCCAACCAACCAACCAAAAAAAAAAACCCTAATTATTTGCCCTGTCTTTTTATTAGCATTTTTCATTTCCTCCCCCTTCTCATTTGAGTTTTTGTAGCTCATCCAATACTGTTGTGGTTTAATATATTATCCTGATACTTCATTAACATTTAGGTGACAGTGTGGCATGTGCACTGACACAGTTGTCATTAAAATGCAGCTTATCTACCACATTTCAAACTGAAACACAGTAGGCTTGGTTTTTTTAGGGGAAATATTACATTACCTAATGATTACCTGCAAAAATCTACTATTTGTGATGTCAATAGTTAATGTGGAATTCCTCCAAACTAGTTTTCAAAGCGGATACATGTATTTTAGCATTCCTTCTTCCATCGTCATTCTACAACAAAACACAGATTCAAGCTAAATAATTTAGCACCTCTGCATATCAAACAGGAATATCGGGAATAAGCCTCAGGATGTATTTGAAGGGAGGATTTTTTTTTCCTATTTAAGGCAAAGGATATGTGAGAAGAAGTAGTATTCTGCGAGTTGAAAAGGATTTTCCTGTAAAAAATGTTGAGGAAGATGAAAATAAATCTTTTGAAGTTGTTATCTGCATACAAAGGCAATCAGGTTTTGACACAAGGCTATGGGAGGATAAGAAAGGTTTTGATTTTGTCCATGGTGGGCAATCCCTCTGGCAAAATAAATCATATATGGGTCAAATGTATAATGCCAGTTTGATAAAGATCAACAGAATAGGTTAAAAAAAAAAGTCTAAAAATATGAATTGCTTAATCCTTGTATATGTCTGTTCAGATTCCATCAGAAGGTACTTTTTTCAATGTAACTGAAGTGTTATTGTCTTTCAGTTTTATTATTATTAATATTATTTCACTTTTCTTTTTTTAAATGTCAAAGTCCCTTACATCTATGCAACTAGCTCACTATTCTGGTTGTTTATCAATTGTGTCTTTTTTTGTTTAAAGTTAAAATGTTCTGTTTTAATCCATAGATTTTTGAATAGCACTACTTTGGAGAATAAAGAAGAAGAGCGAATCAGAAAAAAAACAACGAAATGTGTTTCCAAGAAAAGATATATGCAAAAGGTTGTCATAGAAATCATGCCTCGCTAGCATTCAAATAGACCTGGAAGGCAGAACAACCACCCCATTTCTGCCGCTACATTTTAGTTCTATTCTTAAGCACCAAGAACCTCATTTTATTGGGTGAGTTGCTATACAGTACACACCATTTTCCCTCATTGTGTCCTTATCTTTGTCTGTATTTGTCTAAAATTCACTTTAAAGTAGGCCTATACCAAAAAAGATGGACAAAACTGCTAATCAGAGTATGGGTCAAAGGGATTTATACCTAAAAATGCGAGTGGACACTCATTTTTCCAGGATAATTCTTGAATAATTGTTTTTTTCTTAACTATTTTTTGGTGGAAAAAAAAAACAATATTTTTAATGATTTTTTTTCCCAGATTTAACCTGTGTAAAATGATTTATTATTAACTATAAACGTCATGTATTAATGTATTAAATTACCTTGTTCTGTAAAGTAGGACTATCTCTACATCCAACCATCCATCAATTTTCGGAACCTGCAGAATCCCTTTTGGGGGTCACGGGTTTGCTGGAGCCTGTCCTAGCTACTGTTGGGCAAAGGCAGGACACACACTGATCATGTCCCCAGACTGTTGCAGGGTTGCACAATCACATTCACACCTAAGGAGAATTTGGAATCATCAATTAACCTGCTATGCATGTCTCTGGACTGTAGAAGCAAGCTCGAGTCCCTGAGGAAAACCACTGCATGACTTGAAAAAACTTCGAATTCCAAGTAGAAAAGTCTGGGCCAGGATTCAAACCAGAGCTTTCTTGCTGTGAGGCGAGAGTCTTAACTGCTACCCCACCATGCAGCCTGTCATAAGGCAGCGAAAGTGAATTAAAGTTGTGGAAGTAAAACATTGGAAGAAGATGTAATGAAATGACATATTTTTATTATTTCCATTATTACAATAAGGATTTCTTAATCTAAAAAAGACAAACGGTGCTGTTACAAGCAATTCATTAGTCTACATAATAAAAGGGAGCTAAACTTAGTGAATTGGGTTTAATAAATGACTTATCATAATAAAAAAATAGCTATTCGAGTGCTTGCTCTAAAAGAGAGTCTATGTTTTGTTATTATCTATATAAAAACTATGAAAGGTCATGTTTATTTAGGAAAATTAAGAACAATAAAACATCCATTTTTTAAAGCTTAAGGAGTTTAGCTCCTTACAGCTTGAATTGAAAATAAGATGATTGGAAAACAGCATTTGAATCATTGTCACTTGCTTTATTACACCAAGTTTATTGTAATGAAAACCAAAGTAAGGCATTTAACTTGAAGTAGATTTTTCTTCTAAAACTAAGGCATTTTTATTGTAATTTCCAGCATGTTGGGATCTCTTCGCCACCGTAGGAAGCTGCCTTTCAGCCCCCCTGCTGCATGAACACAAACAAGAACTGACAAAGACTACTGTGTCATATTTCAAATCCACCATTCATCATGCCTTGTAGAAGCCTGTCTTTGGCGTACTCTGCCTTCTGCTCAGCGATATGTGGGATGAGTTCCAGACCACTAAAAAGAATCAAGCAAGAACACGAGCGAATAGGTTTGTCTACTTGTCTGTCTTTAGATGGATGAGTCATATGTACACATTTTGGCAAATTTCCCTTTTAATAAAACTATGCAGGGTAAAAGTTGAGTTTATGATTCAACATCAAAATGAAACAAAAGCTAACATTCTAGCTTGGCAGTAGATGGTCAGCTCATTTTTAAGAACTCCTGCTCCATTTTGATTGGTGTTGATTTGCTTAAACTCTTGTTCAGTCTCAATGTGCCACAAGAATAGTCTGTTTCTAGACCTTAAAACAGGGCTTATGAGTTTAATGTGGTTTCATATTTGTTACACTTGACCATATGGAGTCTCCTCACAGCAAAATCTCTCAGGTATAATGTTTTTAAAGCATTAGAAAAGATGTTGACTTTGACGCTAATTAAATCTGTGGTTCCAACTACTGAGTAAAGAAAGTTTCTAGCTTTTAAGACATTAAACAAATCACCCAAAAATGTCATGGCCTAATATTTAGTAGTTGCCTTTTGGATGCAAACTGTGATTTAAAAAAAATTTCAGAACTAGAATTATCTTTATCAGATGAATTTCTTTGCTCAATTGTTTTACTGTCAGAATCCATCAATCTCCTTCATTTACTTCTTTTTTTCAATTTTGACATTTAGAAATGACCATTTCCCCTGACTACTGCCATTATAAATTGCTAAACAAAAGCTGCCCTTTTTTTGAGTTTTTTCAACATTTTACTAAACTTAGGGGCCACATCCACCAGCAGCATCAAAACACTTTTTTTTTTGGGAAGCACCCTTACAAGCGACAAATAGTTACCATTCTTCAATGATTTTACCACTGTTCTTTTTTGTATTTCCACTTGATGTGTAGCTTTATCATTTCTGTTGTATCCATTTGACTACCAGTAAGTGTGATCGTTTAGATCACTTAGTGACAAGGGCTGTAACGAGTATCTAAATAATTGGATACTTGTGATCTACCCCCAAAAAATACTAGTACAAATATTCGCTACATCTGAGATTGCTGATTTGCAATCTTTAAAAATACAATTGAGTATAGCAAAAACTACACTTCAGACAATGTCGTTATTATTCAGAAATGCATAATAATGTTTAATTTTAGGTATACAAACTGAAAAAAGAATCCAAAAGTAAATAAATCTTCTAAGTAATGTGTCACTAATAAGTTTCCTTTTTTTCAAAGGGAAACTATCAAGATTTTTGTAGATAAAAAATAAATAAATAATGAGTGAAAAGATTATGAAGTTCATTTTACTGAAAACGATTCTGAAAAAAACCCTATTTGCTTTAAATAAAGTCGGAGATTTGAGTTAAAAAAATGATTATGATTTTAAGAATAATATAACATTTTGTGATCATCATACAACATTATATGACTGTCTGCTAGCATGGCAGAGACAAGAACGAGTCTTTGCAATGTCCATTTAAGTGTGGGAACTATTTAGTTTCTCCGCTAAAGATGATAAAGAAGTCAATTTATAAAATGTGTCTGTTGGAAACACGGTTGACAGTTTGTCTTAAAGGACTGTGAATGTTTTCAAGTTGTAGTCATTTTCATGTAAGTAGTCTATTTTTGTCATCTTCTTCTCATATCAACTATAACTGCAGTGTAACCTAAGTATAAAAAAAAGTGAAGAGAACATTTTCAGGATTTGTTGTTAAATGATCCAAAGCAACAGTAACATCTATGTTTTGTTTATTGCTGAAGTTAACTAAGAAGTTGGCAGAAAACCTTACCATTTTAATTTTCATACATCTAGTAAAAAGAGACTAGAAGTAGCAACCATTCAGATATATTTTTATTAAACTGTAAGAATTGTGCTTCGATCTGGGACTCATTGATTTCCTGAATCAAACCGTATCACTATTTAAGCAATAATCCACAGCTCTAATACTGACAGAGCCTAATATCTGGCTAAGCTTTCACACTATGGCTTGATCTTTGCATTCAGTCTCTTTAAAATGTTCTGGATAAAAACTGTATTTTGTCTAAAACGCTGCAATGCTCTGTTATTCTTTTTCTTAAAGCTGGATTCCCATAGGTTTCGTTAAGCTTCCCTCTTTAGAATCTTATCCTACGTCCTTTGCCTGTGCTGTGGCAGCATGAAGCAGACCTAAAGTGTACTACATTGTGGCCATTTGCCGGCTCCTTACCCATTCCAAGGCCTTCCATTATGTCTTCAGAAGACAGATGAAGATACGTCAGTGTTTCCCCCCTGGCTGGAAAGCTTCAGGTCTAACCTCCCTTACAGCAGAAGTAATGGTCCACACCTTTAATTGTCGAAAGCTGTTCATCTTCACTAACAATAAGCTGTGGGTCTCGGAAAGAAAGGCAGTCGTGTCTGACAAAGGAAGTGATTTAGTCCTGGAGGAAATTCGTAAACGGTCGTTACACGAGCAGCGGTAATGTGCCGAAGAGACATATCACGGGGGTAGGAGCTGTAGCAGACACAATAGTGGAGTGCAAGAAACGGTAGACGTTTTCCTCCGTTTTGCAAAGATTTATCAGAGAAAAGAAGCAGTAAAATTGTGCATTTGGTGTGTCCTTCAACATGCTAATGATTTCGTTATTGCAATGGACACAATGCGCTTTGTTGCTCATGGAGACCGAGGAGGAGAATTAGACAGCATCTTTGTTGTCAAGTCTGTTATCTTTCAGAATCCAAGCAACACATCTCACTTCATGATTTTAGATGCTGTCCATGTGATCTCTTTCAGGTCTTGATGTTTCCCCATTATTCCATTTGATATCAAAAAGGCATTTGATGCTTTGAAAAGTCTGCTTTCAGTTTTTGCGCAGCTTTCCTTCAGTCTCCCAAAGAGGCAAAAAGCTGGAAAAAGACAAAAAAAAAGGAAAAAGACAGAACCAGTAGAATTGATGGGTCACAAGTTTGCTGTCTAAATCAGACACATAAAATAAGGAATATGCAACTGTAGTTGCCAAATTTAACCGTGCTCCCTGGGAACGTTGAAGCCCATTAAAATGATAGATTGCAAGGTTTATTCAAAGAGATGTTTCTCACCCACAAAGCAATCTAATTGCGTTCATTCCTGTGAGAAGTCCACAAATGTTGAATCTAGATTCTCAGGCGTATTGGCAGCAAGCTGCCAGACAGCAGATGAGTAGCTTCAAACGAGCAGGGAGGGGGGGAGGGATGAAAATTTCTGACAAACAGTGAGAGGCAGCGTCTACGTCGTCTCTCGCCCCTGACAAGCTTTCCCATGCATGAATTCAAAGCTGGTAAAACCATGGCTGGATTCATTTTGATCTGACATCCATCATGTAGATCAGCGTTGTGGCTTCACTGTACTGTGTCCACAATAAGATGCTTTTGGCAACCAGTCCATGACATCCCCTAGAAATCCGCGGAAATCTGGGACCTATTTGGTGAATGTGTCATGAGCTGTGGCCGCCTTTTTGCTTTAAGTACTTTCGTTTTGAAGTGAGAATTATAGTCTGCTCTTGGACCATATGGTGTTATTTTTTCTTATGCTGAGAGTGGCATTGCAGTTACAATTTTCTTAGCATTTTTAAGCTAATATATTAGCGGGTATAATTTCCTATCATATAAGTTATATTAGGAAAAAGTGTGCATGTATTAGGAATGTAAAGATAGCAATATCCTGCAGTATTTCTGAGGAGAAAGAAGAACAGATACATAAAAAGTCAATTGCTTCTTGACTGATTGCTTAGTAAAACAGTTCTGCTTGTGCTAAAATCCTGTTTTTATGTTTAACATGTTTTATTTTCCTCATTAGGAGGACATATATGAATAAAATTAAGCTTAAAATAGCTTTTTTTGAGTATTTGTTTATTCAAATCATTGTGAATAAGGAGGAGACAAAAAAAACGCAGTTGGGAAAAGCTATGATGTAGAAAATACACTGAGTCACAAGCTCCCTGCTCCACTCCATTGCCATGCATCAACTTGTAGACTAGATCCACGTACGTTTTTGTTTTCCTTGTCTGAACTGGCATCTGGCTCCGATATTTCTCTTCATTTTTGTTTCACCGGTAATGTTATGTTAGAGTTGTGAGAGGCTGTAAGCTAGTAGGAGAGCGTGTAAATAGACAGATGATGGGAAATGGGGGCGCTGTTACTCTGCCCCAACAGTTCAGGCCACAACTGAGAGGTGATTTTCTAATGAACTACTGCTACACTACAGAAACTATGTCCTAAAAACATCATTATCAAAAGACCATTAGAAACAGTTTTAGAATAGATCAAAAGAGGATGAGGCTTTAGTGCAACCAAAAGTTTGAGTCTGGAATTGTGTTAGTTCAGATATTTAACCAAGAAGTGATGGAGCTGATACCAGTGTTAAACCTTAAAATTTCAATCCCACTGCTGATTTAAAGAGAGATACAGCTGAACAGTTCCAACTTGCATGGCTGAAGCACGGCAGCATGTGTGCAGAAGGCGTTGGGCAGATGGGATGTGTCGGATATATCTCACCCAACATAATGAGATGAGAAGGCGCCTCACCAATCTTTGGGCCCCACTGAGGGCAGGAGACACAGTGCCCACTCATACGGGAGGGATCTCTCCCCTCTTCAAAGATAATGAGATGACAATGTATTCAACTGTGGTTAGATAGAGTCAGAGTTTGGGGGGAGGATGGAGGGAGAAGCGCTCCACAGTACTTGTCTGGTGCCTTTGATCAGTCAGAAAAAAAACAACTGTCAGTCTTTGTATCAGCTCTGGACAAACATGAGCTCAGCCACTTTAGTGTAGTCACAAGAAGAATCCAATTCTGAGTGCGCTCCCTCGTGCCGGTGATTTTCCCAGGATCTTCTGAATTGGATGCCAAACACTTGTGTATGTTAAACACACTGCCTCTTTCTTAAATCCTGACAAAAATTTGCTGTAGTGTAAGATCAATTCGCCGTCACCTGGGAAGAGACAACACAACAGTTTGCCTTACACTGCTCTCCGCTGCATCGTGTCAAGCGCCACATCAACAGGCTTCTTTAAGCTGCCATGACGAGAAAGTCTTCTTCTAAGTTGACAGTTTTGTGGCGCTTGTTTTCAGTTCTGATGGAAAAGATCTTTTGCATTCTTTTTTTATGTCTCAGTCTGTCCCCCAGAAATTGAAAAAGGCTTTTTGCAAGAATCCTTTAGTGAGAAGTACACTCCATGCTCTGCTCCAAATCAGACATGAAACATTAAACAGTGTTTTTTCAGTAATACATTGTTAAAAAGTTCATGGAACTGAAATCCCAGGTTAATTCAAAAGTATATATTTTATTAAAAACTTTTTTTTTTGCCAGTAATATGTTGTTGTGATCCATACAGTAAGACTGTTGATGGGATTCATTACTAGTTTCCGTCTCTTTTAAATGGTGGAAGCGTCATAAAGCCAATGCTCTTCCTTCATCACTAAATACAAAAGTGGTCAAATAAATTTAAAAAATAATTTTCTTTATTCAAAACTGAAGTCTTTTGTTTGTTTGTTTGTTTTTAAATTACAAGACTCTTGTTCAGCCAAAAATGATGTAAAACATTACAAAAACATGGCAGGTCAGAACTCATCTTGTTCAGGCTCAAATCACCTTTCAACACTCACAGCAAGATGCGTGTTTGAAAGTAAAGGACCATAATGCATAAACATGCAGTTTCTTAACGTTGCATCATCATGTCTCAATAATTGCAGTGTTATTAGCTCAAGTATTTGTCCTTGGCATTCCTAATGTGGGCTGACGTTTATTATGAACAGTAATGGTATTGGAGATTTTGATCTGCCATCAGCAAGCACATCCTCTGCAGTGCAACAGCACCCTCTCTTGATAATTCACATTATGATTACATCACTATGCGGGAGCCTGCAGTTAGTCTGCAGATAATGGTTTAGACTCACTGCAAAAAATCCCTTATTAGTTTTTTTAGGATATTACAAAAAAAGAAATAAATGATTTAAAATTAAAACCTCTGTTGCGACTATTAAAGTAATTCAAGTATCTATTTTTGAGAACAAAAATCAAAGCAGTTTGTATTTCGATCAATCAAAGCTTGAAGCTGAATATTATACCATAGTAACTTTTTTTTAATATAGGGAGGAGGGCTGTCTTGCCGTGTTCACTGCAAGTTTTAAGTGAAAAATTTACAAGAGATGCAAGATTTTATTCCATTAATTTCAGACATTAAACTTTCAGTGTTTTTTAAATTAAGGGTCCCTGCAGCTTAAAAATTCTTACAAAAAAACTTTTAATTTAGTTAATTATTCAGTGGCTCTTACTTTTATGTTGGAAAGTCTCAAAGACTTGGATTAAAACTGCAGTAAATGAATTAACAACTGCTGAAGGGTTCAATATTAGAAGTGTTTCGAGACCCGCCTTTATAGTTTTATTATATATATATTTATTATATTATATATATATATATATATATATATATATATATATATATATATATATATATATATAGATAGATAGATAGATAGATAGATAGATAGATAGATAGATAGATAGATAGATAGATAGATATATATATATATATATATATATATATATATATATATATATATATATATATATATATATATATATATATAGATAGATAGATAGATAGATATAGATATAGATATATATATATATATATATATATATATATATATATATATATATATATATATATATATATATATATATAGATAGATAGATAGATAGATAGATAGATAGATAGATAGATAGATATAGATATATATATATATATATATATATATATATATATATATATATATATATATTATTGTTTTATCATTTATATATATATATTCCAAAAATGTAAGAAGCAGAAAACACAAAAAGATATATCCAAAGTTTTTTATACTCTTTGGTGGAAAGAAAATGTATACTTTCATAAAGTTTCATCAGTTATTTTTAATCTTCACTTTTACTTGCTGATTATAAAAAATAGTTCAATATATTTTAATAAAATTTAATCAAATAAAATGTTACCAGAATTTCTAGAGCATACTATAAGAGCATATACTATTACTTTATCTGTGTTTTTTTCACAGTCTTAATGCTTTAGAGAATAAAATCATTCCAACATCAAATGTTCCTCATTTGGATGTACTGGTATGGTACCTGTACTGGTATAAGACCTTTTCAGTCTCACAAGTTTCTAAGTTTAAAATTCAGGTTTTACTTGTTTTTTACTTCTTCTGTATGTCTGGTGTTTTATTTATTGTGTTGACAATTGAATCTTGAGGCTGTAATAAAATTATATTTTATTCTAATGCAACTTTAGGTATTGTACGTTAAACAGATAACATTCTTTTGATAATTGTAAATTTCGCAACTGTATGGCAAGATCTTGAAACTTGAACAAATAAGGAATGTTGGATATTTCTAATTGTAAACTGCAGCGAAATCGCAGTGCTCTCTTCTATGTCTAACCTTGTTTGAAAAAAACCTAAATTATAAATGATCATCAATTCTATTGTTTCATCCATCTATTTTTTAAACCTTTTTTTACCAGGTGGGGATCATAGAGATCCTGGAGCCTATCTCGCTGGACTACACCCTTGAGAATTAATTCTATAGCTAGGAATGAAATTATAAAGCAGGAGAAGCAGCTTTTCAAGAAGACTGGAAACAATCCTGGAAAAAAGACAAATTATTCTTTTATGGTGATTTTAGGAGAATGTGTGCCAAAAAGACCAACGTAAACTAACCTCAAACCCGGTGCTTAAGTCTGTTTTATCATTACACAGTTTACTAGAAGCAGAAGAAAGACAATTTCAGCCTACAATGAAGTCAAAGCAAAAAAAAAAAAAAAAGAAGTGGATTTAATCATGCAGGAAAGACTAAAGTCATTTTATTTATTGTTTTGCATGCTGTACAAAATTAGCATAAAAACATTAGAAGCAATATTTGGCCTTAAAACATATCATATGTGCAATTACAAATAGTTTTGTAGTGAACAGCTGTTGATACAGATTTTTTAAGGAGAACATCCAACTACAAATGTATAAATAGTTGTGGAAAACCAAGTTTAACAATTGTCGGACTGGTTTAGATGCATGTCTCATCTACAAAGCCAAAGATGAGATTGGTGGTGAGAGCAAGACAACATTTAAACTAAAAAAAAATGTTCTAAAAAAAATGTAAATATGAGATGAAACATTCACTCTTCTGGCATTTTGAGAGTAAAGCTAGAAACAGATCATCAGATTGCATTGATTTAACATCAATCTCCTTGCACCAATGCAGTTCTGTTGTCAACAAAATATGAAAAGCAATGTAAAATATCAATATGATATATTTTCTTTGATTTACAAATGTGCAAACCTTTGTTTGGTAAAGTGATCGGTTATCCTTATTTGTGTGAGATTGGAAAACATTCATATTTAATCCCCCTCCAAAACTGAAATAATGCTGTCCATTTTTATTTCTTTCCTCCATCCTTGAGGAGAGATGTTTTTCTAAGATTTGGTGATATCCAAACGCTGTGAAGAAAGCAGGGAAGCTTCTTATCACTGGAGCTGTGTTTGACTGCCTGATTGCTCAGACCTGTCACCATCTGTCCCATCTACCTGCTCACATCTGCCAACATTTGCAGAGACCTTTCAAACCCAAGGAAGATCCCAGTTTAACCAAAAAAGCTGAAATGCATTGCATTTAATTTTACTTTGCACTGAGAGCAATGTGTTTTTTTTTCATTTGAGATCTAATAATTAATCACATTTGAGAGCACATGTCAGCATTTCTGTGATGACCCACTCTGTCCCTTTAAAACATAATTTATTTCCACATGTTATTGGTTGGGATCAGGTCCCTGTATGCATTAAAAAGCATCTAAGTCAAGCAGATGATTTTGGCTTTAAATTGTTTTTCTACAAATCATTCAGGGCAAAGGTTTCGCTTTCAGTGGCTGACGGAAACGAGCCGGAATTTGTCATTACAGTGGATAAAAAAGAGACATATGAACCTAAAAATACTATATTTGATGATATGATAAGAACAATTTGTTTATTATTATCAAATATCTCAAAGATACTTTTTTTTTTATTTAAAATGTCATAATTAATGTGGAGGACATTCAAAAAGTTTCCAAAAAAGTGCTGTAACAAAGCAGTGCAGCAAAGCCTTGGCACTGGAATGCTACAACTTTGCCAAATCTGTGAAAATTCTTGATCGGTTAAGAATGTGGAAAATGTGCGTTCCATTCCAGTTTGAGCACACGTCCTCTGCAGTAGGCTGACATGGCCGCTCATGATAGAAACAGTCGTTCGTGGGCAAGGCTCTGTTTGCTTTTCTCTCATGAAAAATATGGAGAGCAGAGTTATAGAAAGCAAATGAAAGCAGGATTCTCGAAGGATGTGTCCTCAATCTGTTGTTCTGTTTGTCCACCCCTCCTCGCTGCTCCGCTGTTGTGAGACAAAACACTCAAGGCAATTTCACCACCACCACGCAGGCGCCTGCCCTTCCGATGTTGAGAGGGACCTCCTACAGGAGGACAGAGAGGTTAACACGCAGTTTTCAGTCGGGGGAGGACCTTACAAACACCCGGTTTCACCTGATGCAGATAAGAAGGTGACCAAGTCAAGACTGGAAGAATTCAATAGACTACATCTTCCATTGAGACAGGTTTAAGTGAATTCTGTGAGTCTATTCTTCTCCGAAAGACAAACTGTAACCTTTACATTCATGATGAACGGCTAAATGTTTTTAGTTTTACAATTATCATTTGTTTTGTATCAAAACTGGTTAATAATTGCAGTTGCACTGTTTGTGCACTTCCACTACAATATCTGCATTATATAGTATAAAATGTCATGACTACCTCAGTCCACTCGTTGTTCTGAGCATCGTAGGACTCGACAGTGTTCAGATAAGACTGGCCGTCATAACCGCCCACTGCATAAAGCCGGTCTCCCAGCAAGCAGACACCCACTGCATCTCTGGGAACGCTGAGGGACGATACAGTGGTCCATGTGTCTGTCTTTGGATCATATCTGGAAATGCAACATTTGATCAGAAACCTGCCACATCGAATCAGCAAGAGGAGACAGCATTCCATTTAAATTCAAATTCACTTTAGCTTAAGGGGAAAAGAAATCTAAAACTAATAAATGTACATTGTCTAAAATCAATGAGAGAAGTCTTACATATATGATAAAATAATAAAGACACAAAACACCTCAAATCTGTGAAGTTTTAAATGGATAGATCACTGAATGTAATCAAACGTCTCTTCTTTTAAGTAATTAACTTTCATTATTTATCTTTTAAACCTAATTGGTCCTGTGGATTGTTAGAGTGAGCCTGACCAGCAACTGTTGGGCAAAGGCAGGAGGCACTAGACATTTGCCAATCTTTTGCAAGGCCACAATCTCATATTCACATCGGGCATGTGACGTGTTCAGGAATGTGTTAAACACTCGTTGTTGAACGCGGTTGGTGTTTTCACTGGAAAGGCAGGAAGCAGAGTCCTCATGTTATTCTTCTGCTACTGTTTGCTAGCACATGTCTGGCACCTACTTGTAGTAAAATGTCAAAGTGGTGTAAATCTTTCAAATCTTGCTCCAGGCTTTTTCTTTCACAGCTCTATTCTGATATATAAAAAAAAACTCGGTGCCAAATCAATCTGTCAACTGTAGTCATTGATTTCTCTATAATGGTCAATCTTCAAACATTTGGTACTTCCATGAATTAAAGGAGACATCATCCATACGTCACTAACATATACAAGTCCCTATTTGGTCAAAGTTCAACTGATATGACTTTCAACGCATGTTTAGGGGATGTGCATTTTGTATATGAAGCCTTAAAACAGACTTAAAAACTTGAATAGCGACACGTGAATGCAAGAGACCTTACATTGAAAGTGATCACTTAAATGCTGAAGTCAATGCGAACGTACCATCAGGGACAATGTACAGCACCAATCTATCTAAGAATCATGGTTTTGGACTGTGGGAAAGAAAAAACATCCCACATGTGTGAGAGGAGCATGCAAATGCCACTGAAATGGGAGTTGAACCAGGGTCTTTTTGCTTTGAGGTGAGAGGGCCACCCACTACACCACTGTGCAGCCTCTGATTACAATTTTAGCAGATTAAACATCAACAAAATAAAAAATATAAATGTTGTTTGTTTTTATTTGATAAGATAATCATGTACAGGAAAATGTATTAAGGTTAAATAAATTACAGACAAATGTTATCTGGCAATAATTATTCTTGTTCTTTTTTAAATAAGAAAATTCAGTTAAATTAAAAAATGTAAAATATTGTGTAACAGAGGGGTAAAAATATATATATTTTTAGTTCAACCAGCAACAATCTCATAAACACACACACACACATATATATATATATATATATATATATATATATATATATATTCAGGAGGAGATTATGGCCACCAGATGGCGCCAGATACTATACAATGAAATCAGGTAGGGGTACTTGCCTCTTCAGTTTGATAGCACAACCATCTCACAAAACAGAAACATGGCGGGGAGTGGGACAGATTTATCCTGCTTTTGTTGTTCAGAGACCAGCCCCTTACTGAACTCCACTGAAAACAACCCAGACAAAGGACGGTGTTTGTGAAGCATTGACTGACCTCTCAACACAATCGGACAGCCTTGAACAGTGGTTGGAAGCCGGAGCATCATGTCCGCCAACAGCATACAGGAAATTGTTGTGTGTTGCAACACCCACTCCTCCTCGCCTCTTGGCCATTGGTGCACACATGCTCCACTTGTTGGTGTGCGGATCGAAGCACTCCATCGACCTTAAACATGAGCTGCCATCTCGTCCACCAACTGCAAACAATCTGCCAAAAGGAAAAAAAGAAATCTGAAATGTTTGACAAACAGTTCAGCTGAATCTGCAGCAGATGTTCAGAAATGTTATAGGACACAGCAGTAAAAAGGGGATTTTTCCACTGTGTTTTTTTTTCTTTGTGAGTCACTTATTTGAGAAAAGCATCAATACTTTAACTCTTTGTGACTCACAGGCTCAACATCAGGATTTTGTTCCCTCTCAGCAGGGAGAGGGAACGGTTTCTTTTTCCGTCTTCTGCTGCAAAAGCTACTCGTCCACAAATTCTGCTGTGATATGAGAAATAGTCAAGCAACAGCATCTTTAAGCTTTTCTTTGTTTTACATTTAGCCATTTATCCAAAGCGACTGACAGATGAGCTAAAAAACCAGCAAAAATTTGCAGTCATCACATTCAAATACATTTATCTGACAGCATTTTGGCACCAAAGTGCTGCTATCTTCAGCACTGCTGATTTCTTATTGAAAGATTTTAGCTTTAGACCCAATATGGAATCATACTGTTTCACCTATAAGTGTTTATGGGTTTTCTCTGGCTAATGTAGCTTTTTAATACTCTAAAAGTTGATGCATTTCACCTTTTCATGGGTGTTTGCATGCATGTTTGTTGATGTTACTGTGACATAGTGATGAACCGTGTGTGCTCCAAGTCCTGTCAAACCCAAAGACAATCAGAAATGGGCTGGATAATAATGAAAAGATTGTTAATTGTGCAGCTCTGTGTTTGTAGCAAACTATATACCTGTGTCTCTTTCTTTTAGAAAACCAGCTTCAATGTATATGTCTTTTAATTGTCTCCATATTTAAAGAAGATTTCCTTTTTGTTGCAGAAACTGCAAAAACATATTCGTTACTGTTGCATTTCACAGAAAAAAAAAACTCCAGAAAAGGCTTAAGGTTGAGCACCAAAAAATAAAAAGATGAATTTTGTGTGAAACATGGATAAATCTTTCATCATTTCTTTGCAACTTCTTAAGATGTTGCCTAGAAGTTGTGCATTCTTAGGTGTGGTGCAACCATTCTGACTCAGTCAGTTAACAGTTTCTCAATCCTAGAGAAGTAAAAGCTTTATCCTTTAGCTTTTTATACTGCTACAATTAAATTATTGCTGTGGAGATTGGAAGATTAGTAGAAGAGATAGACAAAACATTTGTGTTTGATTAAAATCAAATAAAAAATAAGGGAAACGCACATATTTAATTGTTTTCATTTGTTTTGTGTGAGTACTTTCTCCCTTTAGTTGCCTGACTCCAGTGTTTATAATAAAATATTCTGTTAAAATATTTATTCTACAAAATATTTTGTTGTAATTTTAATTAGGATCATTCTGTATGTTGAGATGAGATAGTAAGTTCAGTAAAATAGGGTGGTTAGACTTACTTTCCATTGAGTGCTGTGACTCCCATGGTGCTCCGGGGAGTCGACATGCTGGCCACGTAATTCCATTGTCTGGCTTGTGGATCCCAGCGCTCCACCGTGTTGAGGTAGCTCCACCCATCGTGACCTCCTACAGCATACATGGGGCCCTCAAGCACCGCAATACCTTCGCAAACAGAAACGCCCGTTTTTGTCAAAGAGAAGATAACTTTTATTAAATTCATGGATGAAAGCATGCTTCAAACATTCACATCCGGTTACTATAAACACAAAGGACTGTTTTCAATCTTGTATTGTGAATCCCGAACAAATGCAAACCACATGTCTGTGAATAATCCGCTGGGAAAGAACGTTTTGAGCTTTTCTTGGAGAGAACAGATATAGGAGTGAAGTTCTTGCTTTAGAGCAGTGTGAGTCAAGCAGCAGGCCACATCTGTTCAAGAAACAGGAAGACTGTAAAACATTAGTCTTCATTCCCAGCTCACTGAGGGAAGCATTTTCCATCAGCAACAAAGCTTTAAAACAATGGATTTTTATGTTGCAACAGTCTTTTTTTTCCAGAGTTCAATCATTTTTAGACAGCACACTGTAAAAAAAAATCTCCTTAAAAATAATTCAGATATTCTTCCCACATTGACGGATGATCTTTAAAAAAAAAAAAAAATTGCCAATGGGGCGAGAAAAATGGTCTTACCAAGAATTGTTATTTTTAGAATAACATTTTCCTCACTAGGATGTATTTCTTATGCCATTGAACCGCTTTTTTTGACAAGATTATATTTCTTACACTACAGAAAAGAAATATTTTCTTTTTTTTTCTTTTTTTTTTGAAAGACTGGTGCTTTTAGAAAAATATGTTATCGCTGTATTATTTACTCAGAAAACTCACAGAAGAAAAACATCCAGGCAGGGCTCAACATGCACGCGAAATTCCAAGATTTCTAAGGTGAATCTGTGCACGATAAATTCACAAAAAAGACTAAACAAAATATGGATAATCTCCACAGCATGATATCCTTTGGCTTACTGTTATCTCAGACCTCACTTGCTGGTGGAGCTCAATGCTTTGATTAGATCGCGCCTGTTCCGTCAGCGGAACATTTCAAAACATTTCTGATAGGTGATGTGATGGGCCGGGAATGGAAAGGGAGAGAAAGATCAGCACAGCGAACCCGCCAAAAAACAAAAGACTGTGACAAAAAAAAGCTCTTTTTTTCCTGTTCTACCATTTTAAAATAATCTGTGTTAAAGTTCTCCCATCAACTTTTGATCTATTCTAGACAGTTCCCAGTGCTTTTTAATTATGATTATGCTATTTTTGCCAAAATCTATGGTATTTTAACAACCGTACAAGAGAAGAATCCAATCCAATCGATGACCTGGTAATAAAATAATACATTTCAGTGATAACCATAAGTGTTTCAGTTGTTTCCTCAACTTCACTTACCGAGACCATGTCTGTGTGTCGACATTGGGGGCATGGTTGACCACACTTTAGTAATAGGGTTGTAGCATTCCACCATGTTGGATGTCTTAAGTCCATCTCGCCCTCCGACCACATACAGCTTGTTGTCTATCACAGCCACACCAAACTGCAACCGCCGTCCGTTCATGACTCCAACCTGGACCCAAGTGTTTGTCCTCAAGTCATACTTCTCTATGGTGGTAGAGCCTGAGATCAAAACACAGCAAGAAGGATTCATTTAAATCACATTGCATTGCGTGAAAAATGTATTTGCATGTTGCCCATTTACCTTTGGTAGCATCCATTCCCCCAACAGCATACAGAGCACCCACAGTAGACTTCCTGGGTTTTGTTCTAGGACTCTGAAACATAGGGCGTCGCTCAGGCAGGAGATGGTACTTCATGGCCTCCATTAGCAATTTCTGGCATTCCAAGTCATCAGAGAACATCTTGTTGTTCTCCAGATCTGCAAGGAGCTACATTTGGTAAAATAAAATGACATAAATTAATAAAATAAAAGGTACTTTATTGCTGCTAACTTTTTTAAAGCAAATAATAATGTATTTTTGACAGGAATATATTAACATGAGTTATTATTCAATATTTGTATTTGTATTTGTTTTATGCACGTCTTAATTACTCTTTTTAGGCACTAAAAAACTCAGCAAAAGAGGAACAAATTATGTTCTGAGGATGCTGGGATCACACTTCTGAGCCTGTTGGGTAATGTTTAATCCCAGATGCTGAAGAAAAGAGTCCAAATGTTTCAACTGAGATTTAGAGACCAAAAGCCTGAATTAGTCTTTTTTTGTTTAGTGGACTTGGGAAAGGCTTACAAGCTATGATTTCATTTTATTCCATGGGATTACTTTTAGCAAGAACAGAAGATAAAAAGAACAGAGGTGCAGTCAGAAATTGGGGGGTTTCCATGGTGATTTTGCTCCAGGAGGCACCTTGGATGTTTGCAATGATCACAGAAAAAGTTCGTGGTACCCAACTGCTGGCAAAAGAAAACGTCAAGATGGTCACTGAAAAAAACTAAACTGACAACTATTACTATAAGACAAATATGATGAAAATTAATAAGATACATCTGACTCTGGATATTAGAAAGATATCTGAAAGAAAATCATATGTCAAAGGAAACACCCATAAGACTTCCTCCAAGCTGCTTGATGTTCCTGTGACCTTAACTGGACTTATTCAGAAATCTAACGTCCACATTGGATAAAAGGGACAAATAATATGAATTGGAAACCAATGAGCACAGAAAAACATCTAAAGACATTCAAGGTAAACTGCTGTAAGCTGCACATACCAGATTGTACCAACCCTGATGGTTTGAATCAAGTGATGATCAATGAAGACACTACTTTTGAAAGTAATGTCAACAATTACTAAGCTACTGCATTTTTGGCATGGGTTTCCCAGATGTAAAATAAAAGTAGCATAGAGAGAAATAAAAGTAGACCGTCCCAAAAATGAAACATAGTCAAAAATGCATTTATGTTTTGGTACTGGTTGGTTGTATCTGGCAATGGGGTGTCCTGAACTTGTTCAAGTACAATAAAATCTAAAGTCTAAACCAAATTACTCTGGAACCAAATGAACTACCAAGTATTAGCTGTAAGTTTTTCAACAAAATTATGACCCAAAACATCAAGCTAAAAATGACTTTTGGACTTTTCTAAGACAAACCCCAATTTGAAACCTACTGTACATCTGTAGAAAGAACTGAAACAATTCAAACCTGATACAGTTTGAGTAGTTTGCTCACAAGAAATAAACCAAAACACCAATTGTTGTTTGTTGCTGTAGTTGACTTAAAAGGTTGTGGAAAAAAATATTAAGGTTGCATCACCATTTCATTTTGGGCACTTTGTGATGTTTCTTTTTTGTTATTTTAATAATTTTGTAGAACAACAATTCAAAAATAATATCTAATTTTCATTGGTTGGCTTTCAGGGATTTTTAGACTTATTGGTGCTTATGTTAATAACACAGAGTAATATGAAACAGGGTTTGTTACAGGTTATAAAATAAAGAAAATAACTAACAACTGCTTCTTCTAAAGCACACTTAACTTAGCTGGACATCGTTTGTCATCCACTTACTGGCTTATCTCACCTGGGGAGGAAGAAGGGGCAGGCGGATGTAAGCGAGAAGCACCCCGAGGTCCTGTTGTCGCTGCTGGACATCATTCCTCACCCACATCATCAAAGCTTGAAAAATAGTTTCTTCATCTGGAACATTGATGTCATCACTGGAAAGCAGCTTAATAATCTCAGCCGTGGGGAGCAGCAGGAACTCCTGGTTCTGAATGACCTCCAGGAAGTGTTCCTGAGAACAAACGGGAGACACAGAGGAGACAGATAATCATCAGTTATTAACCAAGGAGGAAGCTTGGTGCAACGTAGAATGTGTGACCGTCTGTGTGTGCATCAGTGGTTGGCATCTCTTTATAGTTTGAGAAGAACATTTTATTCAAGGACAAAGAAAACACGACTGCAATAAGTTAGGCTTTTAAAATGCAAGAAATTGAAGATAACTCTAAATATCATGTTTGGAAGACAAGGTTCGAAAATATAAAATAACAGTGTTTGTTGATTATCCGTTATGAAAAATCAAGGTTAAAATACTTGTTCTTGCTGATTTGTGTCCTACAAATACCCCCTTGAGCCTTTAAAACATCTTATATGCATTGCGATGTAACCAATGCAGCATAAAGCTCTAGTCTTTGTTAAAGAAAATCGCTATGGTCTTTCTAAAGATGAATCTTACAGTGCCATTGCCCAAAGCAGTGTGACAGCACTGCATGGCTGCTTCTTCAAGGTCTTTGTCTCTGGACATTTCCAATTAAGACACGAAATAAAAGCTTAAAGCTTCTCTGGCCTCTGTGTGTATCATCTAAACCTAAAACGCCCAAAAGACAAACTGAGTGATCTTTTCTTGTGATTATGCCATGTTTAGTCTTTGAACAAGTCAGCTGAGTGTTAATGAACAGTGTGCCAAACTCCACATTGTCCCAAATCTGCAAAGAATTCTTCAGAATTTGAAATGGAAAACAATACATGATGGTGTTTGTGTCAGTCATTCTAAAACAACACTTCAAGGGGTTAACCCAGAGAGCTTAATGAATTGAGGGACATCCATCGATCTGTGCAGAGAAGATGAGGCGGGAGACTCCATCAATGCAGCTCTTCTTTATCAGTTAGTTGTGATTACAGATTGCAGATAAACAAGAAAAAAAAACTGACAGCTTTTTAGGCTCTTTATGACTATGAAAAATAATGAAATTCTGCATGCAGCCTCTTGAATTAACAGCCTAGAAAACAAGCTCAGTGAGAAAAATATGAAATTGATTTAACTGCTACAAAACAGTAATTGTGTAATATCAGTGCTTTTTGTCAAAGAGGAACTCCACTGGTGTGATCAGCGTGAGGCTTGGATAATTACTTTTCAAGGGCTTTTTGATTACCTTTAGGCAGATGGCTGCCGAAAGAAAAAAGAAAAAGAATGCTAATGGAATTCTTTAAAATACTAATAAATCTACCAAGTCCAATGTTCCATTTTTGTTTTGCTGTAATATAAAGCAGTCAACTGTGTGACAAAGGAAGAGGATGTTAGAAGCAGGTCCTGGTTTTCCTAACACAAAGAGGAAAACCGAGCTTATCAAAACACAACTCAGTCCACTCAGAACACAGCGGATGGCATACCAGGAAGCTCACTGCTCTCCCTGTTCATTACCGAAGAGATTGAACAGGAAGCTGGCCCTCTTGTGCAGCCTGATGATTAGATTAACCTCCTGGACTTGGATGGGGTCTATGTAAACTGGGCGAGCAGATGTTCCCTAGGAGATAACGTCTGCCTTGCACTGTCACTTCTGCATGACTGGCACAAAATATCATCCGGGAAATACGTGGTGAATCCTAATCCAACGAAAATGTGTCTTGTGGAAATATATTGAAATTGAAACATGTAGGGTTGCACACTAATCAATGTGCAGCAATGTGTAATGCCTGCTGACAGCATGCAGCCATGTGAAAGCGTGAAACTACTCAATTTCCATTCAAACCTGCACATCCCCTCAGCTGAAATTAGAAGATATAAATAACAGAGATATGGATATTTCATTCCTCTTGACATTATCTTTAAATTAGCTCATCTAAAATTAGAAGAGTGTGAAGAAAAGAATTATATTTTGTAATGAAGTGCATATCTGAGAAGGAACTTTTCCATACGTGCTTAATCATTGTGTGATCCTAAAAAAACATACCTGTCAACTACAATCAAAGTACATGAAAGGAAAAATGCAATTTCAGGATATCTACTTATAAAAATGGAAAAAGTTTTGTTACTGTCATCATTTTCTGCTGTCGGTCATTCACATTGGTTTGAAAAAGATTGCCGCCCTTCATTACATATAAATGTAAATGCGATCTGGCCTACCATGGTGTAGTTATGGGCCACATTCAGCAGGTCAACACAGCCCTGAGCATCTGCAAACGACCGGATTCCCAGGCAGTTGGAGGGATGGAGCTGTTTCATGAGGAAGCTACAGCAGACTTGGATGACTTGTGGAAGCTGGAGGAGGCAGGCTGCTGCCAATAAACTCTCGATGGTCTCTTCTTTCAGCTCAAGGACACCTGCAAACAAGGACAAAGCAATGTCCTTTCAGGTCACACGTGAAAGCATCTGCAGAAAATAGTAGCTTCTTATGATATCGCATATCATATAAAACAGTGAGCAGCTCCAAACTGTAAATAAAAAATGAAACCAATTTATTTTTTACCATTAAGATGAATAAGTCTCATTTCTAATACAGATTTTATGAACTAGTTGACATTTTAATTCAAATACATGTTAGGAGATTTCATAAAAAGGCAATTTGAGTGGTAGAGTAAAGCAATTTTATGGCGAAGAGCCGCCCCGCTCAGCAGTCTCAATAATGAATTTGTCTTATTGATCCATTTTAATCACGCAGGATTTCAGCAGTCTCATAACGGCTTGCAAAACCTTGTGAATTTCTTTTATGAGCACTAACCAGTGTAGGCAAATTGAACGAGAGATTTGAGTGCTTCAGGATCCACTCCCTCCATCTTTATTTCCTCCTGCTTGGCCTCTCTCACATCGCTGGTGAACATAGCAGCAAAGTAGTCTGAAACAGCACTGAGGACCAATCTGCCATTAAAGAAAAGTAGAAAAAAAACACATCAAATGTTTGTTTCTTTACTGATGTTTACAAGTCCAAAGAGACTTTTGTGTTTGGTATTATTTCATGAATATGTTTCATGTCTTAAGAGTAGATTTGCACTTCAGCATCAGGCATGTTTTTTTCATCCGTTTACACTGGTAGCAATGCAGCTCCCTACATGTTATGATGTACATCTGCTTAAGAAGTTGTATATCATTAAAACCACTAAAAGAAGAAATCTCATCCATGGTATGACTTCATTTCATTAGCACATATAAAGGATTTAGTACTAGATAAGACTCATTTCATGTCTAAAATGGTCAAACTTCAAAGATAAATTCCAATTGTACACTATTCCCTTACTCCTTTCATTCATAGGTTTGGGGGTGTTTTCCTTTGCCCAAATACCTAAAGAGCTTTGAAATCGTAAAAGTTGTTGGTTACATGCTGCTTTCAGTGAACTGAAATTTGACATTTGTTGACTGTTGTGTGTGCTTCTTACAATGTCAAGCAGAAGTGAAGTTATATGCATTAAACGTAATGAAGCCAGCTTAACGTGGCATTGAAACGAAATCATTGCATTGGAACATAAAAGATTTCAAAAAATAATGAAAAGACTTGCATTTTAAACCACAGATAACATCCATAAAATAAATATACTGTTCAAGTCAAACTTATTTTGCCTTTTTAGACAGTTACTTATCTCTTTTTAATGATTTTTTAGATATTTATTCTTAACCATATATGTTTTCTCTTGATTCTTTCAATGTCATCACATCTGTGGACAACTTACAAGATCCTCAGATGCGCTGTCTACACATGAAATGAAGCTCCGCCCCTCAGACTTCACATCTTCATGCATTGTAACAAGTGCTCTTTGGCATTGAAATTAAAAGAAGTGAAAAAAACAAAATTGGACATGATAAAAAATAAAACAGTGTTTGTAAAAAAAAATAAGTCATCGACTAAAAATGCAAAACAAGTTTGACCTGAAGCTTGTTTTAATTTTATTTAACATATTTTGTCTTTTTTTTTTTTTTTTTTTAATTTTCCAAATCTTTTATTTTTCAATGCCAAGTTTAAGCCAGTTTGATGCCATGTTAAAATGCCATAAAGTAATGAATTTTGGCCAAAAATGGTTCCCTCATCAACTTACTACCAAACAGTTGCAGTATCTCTTCTTTAATAAGAAAACATTTTAAATGGATTTCAAGCTAAATAACATTAGCATTGCATGATATTATCCAAAGAAATACTGATTTTTTTGAACTTTTATATACTGTTTACCTGAATTGTTTATTTGTACTTAGTAGCACTTTTTAAATTCCTACTCAGTTATCTCAGATGTCATGAATTACTAAGGGTCAGGTGATATGAATCTGCAGTGTCAGTTGTTATTCTTATTACATTTCTAGCCATTCCCATTTAGCCCTATATTTTCATGTTTCATATTAAACTTGGTGGTAATTCTTATTTCTGAGCATTATTCTGATGAATGAAAGTGTAATCCTAAGAGGTGGAATTGAGAATGACCAGTAATGGGGTTTTCCATAGACCTGTACCCCCACTCATTGCACCAACAAAACTGACTCACTTTACTCCAAACATGAACCTGCAAATAATAGGGCAGGATTAGGGGTCGGCAGAAACTCTACGTCATTATGTCTCTTATTCACAGGAAAATATATGAGGAAGAAGCAAATGCTGCATATGAAGATTGTTTGTTTTAGTTTGGTTTCTATACAAGCTATAGGAAAACTTGAGAGTTGATATAAATTATTTGCACTCGAAGAACACAGTGGCACTGAGCATTCAAGGATGTCATGTAATGAGTTCACATCAGTCAGTCTAATTAGGACTTGATGCCAAAATATTGACAACTCTCCAAGAGGGATGACAAAGTCGCCCCATATGTCAAAACCTTGAATTGAGGATGAGCAAAGAAATGTAATTAGATCACTGCAGCGTAGAAATGAGCAGAAAATCATTGAAGATGGAGCTTTCATGTCAACTATCATCGGATAATCAGACGATGCTTGCTTTGCATTTCAAAGACCAATCAGTTTTTCTACGGAGGGACCAAGCTAATAAAATCTGCTGTTAACTGTTGGTCCAGACCAAAGCATTAACGCATGCTTCACAGGATTAACGAACCTTATCCAGGTGAGTTGTTTTACTTCTAATTTGCTGCAGATGGAGGAGTAATTAGTTGCATCAAAGCAGACAGGAGAACAGGCACCAACCTGTGAGCCGGTATCTTGTGTTCTCCTGCTATCAAGAGCACGTCGCACAGCTGCTTGTGCTGGAGGTATGTCTCCATCTTACGAAAGGTCTGCTCTGCATGATTTGCAGCCTGGAAAAACTCATCAGAGGAGTTGGTGTTCATTCTGGAGAACGTGCTCAAAACCAGCCTGTGGATGACAAGAGACAAAGCATTTGTCAGATCAAAACCTTTTTGACCTTGATGAAGCATTAAGTTTGCACGTGCACATATGTTCTTGATTGACAATATAAAATAAAATGATCAACTCTGACTTTGTTTAAGGGGAACACATTAGACAGAACAAGGAGGGAATCATTCAGAAAACTTTACTTAAATAAGCCAAATCATTTTCCCCCTTTTTGGTGTTTATTCATAATGCCCAACATGTTTTTATGAGCAGGAAAATTCCTGTGGTGACAGAAGAGTTTATTTTGGGACATAGCATTCCAGAATCTTCTATTCTCGATGGGGCAGTTGCATCTTGCTTGCCACTCTAAGCTGAAAATAAACAGTTGTGAACTAAACTCCACACATAACCGGATAACTGCTATCTGGGGGGAAAAGCGAGCCCAACAAAGTATGGACCAGCTCTCTAGATGGAGAGCAAACCCGCCTTGTTGTTTGTTCCAGTCCACGTGTGAACATCTGAGCATTCATTGGACTTTTAGAACAAAAAATATTTACTAAGTAAACCACTCTGTTTCTTGCTGCATTGTGGCAAGGCTGAAACCAGGTCTCTATGGGCTGTTAGATTACACGCCCTTTCACAGGCATCTGAATAATCCTTCGCACTCATGGCAAATAATGCAGCCTAGTCACTTTGGTGTCCTTCACAGAGAAAATACGCTCATTGACATTTAGAGTTGTTTGTTAAGCTACAGAAATATGCAAACCGAGGGGATTTTCTATTTTTTTCTTGTTCTAAGAACTGATGGTCCTCCAAAATAAGATGTTGCTGCAATTTGAAACATGTTTGTATGACAGCTTGTTAGCATGATACGCATAATATTACATTAGGATACGTTATAGTTTTATCAATAAAAATCCACTGCAAACCCCGTTCTGTTTGGCAGCATCATATGTTAGCCCACAGTAGTTAGAGCAGGGGAACAATGGCGGCTTGTATTGATGTCCTATTTAGCACTTTGCATTACAGTTTTCAGATGGGCATGAAACTTTCTCCTCTTTTGTTTACCAAAGACAACAATATTTTTGCTGTGGGTACTGCTTGCATTGCACCGCAGTATCTTATTGTCTAATCTTTATTGGAAGACTTTATGCTAAATGCAAGAATAATTTATTGGCCTGTCTCAGTATTCCCAACTGACTCTGAAGTCTTGCAAAGGAACACCAAACAAGAATGAATAAGCAATTGGGCCATAAAACTGAGATCCATTGCTTTTGTGTTGGCTCCGAGGCATGGTGTGCGAATTTTTCATGCCTACCAATCTCTCCGACACTAATTGCTTCGGTATCACATTCTGGGGAGCAGTAAATTTCCTCTGAGGTGTATATTTTGCTTCGAGTGGTGGGCTGGACCATCAGAGACATGGGCGAATTTTATTGAGGCACTAAAACCACAGAACACCTTGCAACAGAGAAAGTGCTGTGGACACAATGCTGCTGCAAGACATATTGCTCAGGAGTTACTAAGTCTGAGGAGAAGAAGAATCGGAACGTATCTGCAAATCAGTATCAGAGAAGATTGTGCTTTATTTATCATCACACATTATCTTCAGTGAGCACAGAGCCTTTGAATTCTTGTTGTTGCTTTTCACACTTTCTGGGAGCAGTGTCACCTCGATGTGATTTATTGCCTCCGAGACACTGCAATTACGCTGCATATTCAATGCTGTTTAGGTGAAAAAGCTGCCGTATGGAATGCCTGTATGCTTTTATTTCCCACAAGATTCAAACAGCTGCTGCATTCATGAATAGAGATGAAAAAGTGGTCGTTATCAATATTGCATAAACATTTTTGGGTGTTTTTACCTTACTTTCTGACTTGCACAACATTTTAACCCATAATTCTTTTTTTTTCTGAATACTTTCATTCTTTTTACATTCTATGTATTGTTAAACTGTGCAACATTCAAACAAAATACTGATTTCTACACACAATGCAATGTTTAAAGTGAATTTGTAGCATATTCTTTAGTGTAAACTACACCTTTCTTTCACAGCTGTATTAAAATATATGAAAGACATTGTGTCATACAATTCCGATTGGGCACAAACCACAATTAAAAATTCTTCACTATGATCAATATTCAAATGGTTGGTACTTCCATGAATTAAAAGGGACGCCATCCATATGTCACCACCAAATCCGAGACCCTGATTGTTAGAAGTCTGACCTGGTTTTTGACTTTCAACGCATGTTCAATGGCCTCACATTTTTGTTCGTAGAACCCAAAAACGACTGTAACAAAGCGTGAACGTGAGAGTTTTGAATGCAAAAGCTCAAAACACAGATTTTTGTGGTTGCCGAGAACGTAGTTTAACACATTACTAAGAACAAATTAAAGAAACAGACATGGCAGAAAAGTGATGCCGTTTAGACAGAATTTAGGAGAAAACCATTTCTTGCCTCTTTTGCTTTGAGAAACATTTAAAGCTAGCTTGAAAGTTTAAACCAACAATCAGTGTAACTATTCCTTGTAGTATTGGGTTCTATGCTCCTACTTGTCAACATTCTGCCACTATGGATAGCCTGGTGCTAAACAGATAAATGGTTTGGAAAACTCCAAATGAGCCTTTATTAGATCGGATTATCTCCAAATTGTTAATGTCAGAGTAGTTTCTCAGTCTCATTCCAACCAGTGTCAGTTTCATCCCTCCACAAGAGGGACACTCATAGATCACTAGGCAAAATGGAAAAAGAGTTTTCAAAATGGATTATTGCAGCTTTTTTCCCCAAGAAGGTTTCTGAGGCGCTTGAGCTGAGTATCCAACAAATCCAACAAAGGCACACACAGCATTTGCCAGTTCGATGTGTTCCATGAGATCTTAAACCCTCTGTACTTTGACAGAAAGTGATCCGCTATTGGCTTTTTTTATGTTGAGAGAAGTATACTCTCTCACTGTAATATCTCGATCCGGAAAGTGAGGCTGAGATGAACACTGCACAGAAATAGATTTTCCTCTCTGCACTTCTTCTTTTAACAGAACTTTATGTTCTTCTTAAGTCGTTATTGTGTTGGTACATTCACTAAGTACTGATAAAGACTTGAAAAGTCTGGTTTCATATGGTGACCATGTCCTCTGACCCTAATTGTTATGAGAGGATTCTTGATGTCAGTAAAAAAAAAAAAAGAAAAAAGGTGGGAAATGGGGGGGGGGGGGGGGGTAATGGAATTTCAGAATTTTATTGCAATAATAACTTGTTTGGAAAAAAAATCCCCTAAAAATCCTGCAAACTAAGGGATGGCAACTCAACAAGCCTCTCCAGGAAGACAGGAGGCATTATGCATGTGTGTGCTCAGGATTTGGGGCTTTCTGTTAAGTGAAAAATGTGCAAATCTAAGCAAAAAATGTCTTTGGCTTTGCTGCCAGTGAAAGGTTAATATGCATACTCCATACCAGCAACCCCTCTGTTTGAGCGTACATAATTAAGTCAGTCCTGTGGGCATTCAGTGAGTAGAAATGCACATAAATATTCACTTGAAAAACAGTGGGGCTGTGTAAAAAAAAACGTTTTTTTCATTGTCCTAATGAAATGTATTCCTTTGACAATTTTGTTTTTGCACCTTATTCATATAAATACATTTTTACCACAGGGCCATTGTATTTTCTTTATATTGTACTTTACCTATAGCATGAAAATCTTTCATCTTCATACACAGATTTTTGTTTTTCAGCTCACTTTTCTTTTTTGCTAGTCTGTACTGAGATACTATTCATTCATACTTTCTTTGCATACCATAATATTTTAAAGACCCACTCCAATGAAAATCGCTCCATGCTCTTGTAGCATTTTTTTCATGATGCACCATTGTCTGGTGGAGCAGCGATAGGGAGGTTGATTCCTACATTATCAGCTCATGTGTCGAAGTGTCCTTGGGCAAGACACTGAACTCCAAACTGCCTCTGTTGGAAGGTTGGTGCCAGTGAATCCTCCATCAGTGTTTGAAAGTGTGTGAACAGGTGAGTGGGACTGTGACTGTAAAACGCTTTGAGCCTTAAGGAAGGTAGAAAAGCGCTATTCAAGTATACGCCAAAAGAAAATTAAATTTAAAATGGTGTTTCTGAGTATTTATTTACTTAAATTGTTGTAATTCAGGAGCAGACAGAATTCTGTTTGGAAAAGTTTTTAGCATTGACGTAGGTGCTATGGTCAGCGGGCCACAAGCTCCCTGCTCGTCTCCATTCTGATGCCTCCACTTTCAAACACATAGATCCACGTACGTCTTGTTTTTCCTTGTCTGAACTGTCATCTGTCTCAAAACTGTACGGCTGGATAGCTCCAATATTGCTCACCATTTTTCAATTTTTGTTCAGTCGTGATTATTTTTTTCGTCTTTTAAAAAAAGTTGTTAATTAACTCACAGAGTGCCAATCTAACAATATTTATAGTGCATCACAATTGTTCAGAGAAGCCATTTTCAACTATGTATTATAATTTACTGCATAGTAGGAATGTGTCTGCTGGCAAAATCACACATTGACCATTTGAGCCATTTTCTGTTAGTGTATGACGCTTCCAACAAATACCTGAATTACTGCTGGTGACGAGAGTAGACGTGGCGATATTTCTTTTCCCAGACAGTGAAGTGGGAATTGAGATATCATTCAAACTAACAGCCTGCTGACTCAAGTCTCTTTTGGTGTTTGTGTGGAAGAGGTCAGGGTTTCTATTCCATTCAGGTTAACTTCTGTCATATTCTCTGTCAAATGTTGCAGAGAAGCCGTTTGAATGAGAGTCACGAGAATACAACAACTGCAGGGTGCAGAAATACTCAAGAACAATAAGAGCAAGGGTCAGAAGTGGCAACCATTTGTAATCTGAATTGTTGCTTGGAAGAGAACAGCTATAAGAAGATAAACTATATAGAAACTGCATTTAAACCAATGTTTACATGAATGACCTAATGACTTAATTAGCAAATATTTTGTGACACTTGTTTAGAAGTTTAAAAAAAATGTCACAAATTTTCATTTTTCTAATTCAGTTGCGCTCAAGCTTGTGGGATTTAAATGTTAGATCTCAACTACTCAAATTTAAATACAATCCGATTGTCACAAAGATTTCGGTACAGTTTTGTGTGAAAGCAACAAGCTACTCTGTTCCTTCCTAAAAAATTCTGACATGTTGATATCAAGAGTAAAAAATCCAATTCCTTCTGAATATAAATGGAGTAACTCCGTGGCTTACTTGTAAAAAATGAAAGAATAAAGGAAATCCTCGGGGAAATACACCCAAACTGACTGACACGCATTTTTCCAACTACAGAGAAATGGCTAAACTTTCTGTTTCCTCACAGCTAGCAGGTCTGATATCTACAACTCAGCCTGAGGGTTTGTGACAAATTATGTGTCAAGGATTTATGAAATGAGACGTAATAAGGCCACCCAGCTGGTGAAATAAATGACTGAACACGTCTCAGTGACAACCACACATCTGCTTAGCTACAGATGAATGTATAAGCTATGATGTGACACTCTGTCACTAGCATAATTCCGGTTATGTTGTCGATTTACAAATGCGGCGCTCATTCTAAATAGTTACTGAGTGGGTGGATTTCCATTAGGAAGCTTTTTTGATGAAAAGATCATTTTCTACAGAAGATCTGTAAATTCATCTGCTACATGATTAGAATGAAAATATTTTTTGAAGCTGTTTCAGTATTGTTCTTAATGATCAGAAAACAACAATATTTTCTACTTTACATTAAAGGGCATAAAGTAAGTTTTAATCAGTTTTCTTGTGTTTCCAGTTAAAAAAATATTATATTTAGGGATCATGTCCATATGCATTAATAGTCATTTAGTTATTCATAATAGTTTGTATTATAAATGAGTAGTTAGTAAAAATATTGAACTATATAAGGTTTTCCCCAACAGCATATGGATGGATTTCATCATCCAACAGTTTTACAGTATTGTTACCATAACATACTGGTTGTGCTGCATTTTTCAGGGCCAGCATGAGCACAAGGTTCTTGAAAGCCCGCAAGTTACACATTTCTTTCTCTTTTTTTGTGCAAGGCACATATTTTATGCATGAACTTTTCACACACAAGGGCTCCAAAACATGAACATCTGCCAATTATGCCAACACGAAGGGCGGACTGGAGTCGATTCACAAGCTGCAACTTAAATCGGAATAATTCATGCTTAGTGGGGAGCCAGCCATTCATGCCTGTGGCATCCTTCAGTCTTCTTTGGCACATTTCATGACTTGGTAAAAACAATGTTTTGAAATATCTCTTTAATAAGATGAGCCTGGGAAAGTGCATTGTTTTTGTGGTTTTAATACAGAGTACGTGGAACAAAAAGACACTGGAATCGGTAAAGCCAATCACCTTAAAATGTCACAGGCAAGATAAAAGGAGAGTTGGTCTTTTCATCTATCGTGCGAGAGCTTTAGTGTTCTGCCAGTCTTGTACACACAAACAGGCAACACAGAAAAAAAACACATCCATAACCTGTTTACTTCCTGGAAAAGATGTCGGATCAATACCAAGACAAGGAGAGAAACATAACATGGAGAGACCAGTGATTGGATTTATCGCCGGAAACCGGTTTGTGAGAGCTTAACGTAAGTATTGTAAGGAGATTTTGATCCTGGTCAGCCACTAGGCATGATAGCTTTTAACTCATAAGCAGACATAGTTGTGGCTGGCTGTCTAGATAATTCATGTGATTGCACTTCTGTCTCTTTTTATAGGTCCAGTATGTGTTATGTTATGTCAGACTCTCTCCTGCTTCCACTTTTAACTGAAAGAAAAATGCATTAGAGAGCCACGGTTAAAGAAAATACTGGGAGGAATCCATCCAATTCTCATCAGAGTTTGATCTGTATGTCAGCAAAGGGAAGATGGAGGTAGAACATTCACTCATATTTAATACTTTATTCAGCCAAGAAAACTAAGGACAAAACATGAAACTTAACCCAATTGATGTATGAGATTACCTAATAGGAACCAGTGAACTAGAAGGTAAACTAGCAGTAAGGATTGTTTGTTCTGAGCATCACAAATTGCCAACTATTTTAAATGCAATTGGAAAACAGGTTAAAAAGTAATGACTATGCTCTTCACTGCTTACATGACAAGTGATTTAAGAAATTGAATGTTTTAAATTACTATCTTGAGGCGCTTTTATGCTTTTCTACTGTTGGTAAAATTTTGGTAAATGTGTGTTGCCTTCAAAATCAATATACTTTCGAAGAATAAAGCAAATTCTACATAGCGTCCAAAAGTCATCAACATGACAGGCCCATTTTCCTCCACACACATTCAAATGCATACCTCTCTCTGTTCTCCACTCTGCAGGTTCCTCTGAGCTTTTTTCACATCTTCCTGGTTGGGGTTTGTCTCTCTTTCCTGGTGGCACTAGGAGAGGAGCTGCTCTTTGAAGACTGATCGTTCACCTGAAGGCCTTGGATTGTGCTTGGCTGATGATGCCATAACTGATGACTGCTCTGACATACACAGGTGTTGGCCCGGCGTCGGCGACAGAATGCTGTGAACTGGGCTGTTAGTCTTCCGAAGTCCTCCAATGCTCTATCCTTGAGTGGCTCTTCAGCCGTCCTGGACAGGCGTTCCTCTGTGGTCCAGGCATCCTGCTGGATGTAGCTCCCACACAGCCACACACCCCTCCTCCACCAGCAGACCCTTGGTTTGAATGGCTAACCAGCGCCAGCGGAGCCTGAGGATCTGTTTCACGTCAAACTCTTCTTCCTGACACAGACATCCTCCTCTGGGCTTGTAGACGAAGGCAATGGCACGCGGTCTCCAAAAACATGGAGAGCGGAAGAGCAGAGCCTTGATTTTAGTCCTTACAGACGACAAAGTGCCTCTTCTCTGCTGTATTGTCTCTCTACAATCATGACACTTTCTCTCGTTGAATTGCCTTACGTTGTTCTTTTGGTGAAGATGGAAAGCGGCTCTTTCCTGCTTTTGTTCCGTGCCTGAGAGTACTTCCCTCCTCCAACTCTCGCTTTCTGTCTTTCTCTCCTTCCTCCTGTGCTGCTGCTGTTTCTGTTTGCTGCTGCTCCTGCTGCTGTATGACGCTGGAGCTGACTTAATGCACATGCATGATCCAACTCCTCCCTTCACCACTCTTCGCGTTCCCTCTCCTCTCGCCTGTCTCTCTGTAAATGCACACGCAAGCCCTCTCACTCTGAGACAGACACATATGCTATGTATCAAATAAGAAATCTCACAGCCCTTCTGGACCCTCTGCTGCTGTCTGTTCGATGTGTATGTGTGAGTGATAACGTGTCTGACTGGTGCTGCTGTGAGGAGGATTTATGGGATATCATGAACCAGGATGACAAAGTCAACCTTAATGAAGACATAAAATCATTTCCTCTTTGTTCCTGATTTTTGTCTTTCATTAACAAGACTCCACTCATTCATATCCTAGAATGAATAAATTAATTCAAACTCCGAATACCGGAACACATCACTTGCACCATCAGCTACAAGACATATTAATTCAGCCAGATACACTGCGCAGTTTGCCATTTTCACATCAAACCAATCCATGGGGGATATCTGTGTGTAGGTAGCCAGGCAGGGAAAAAAAACCTTTCAGTCACTGTTAGAAGGCCAACACATAAGAGAAGATTACATCCTGATGAACATTCAAGGTCAGGAGCTCTCTTCCCAGGTTGGAAACATTTTTTCCTTTTTTTTTCCAGTATCATGTATTATATCTGCTACTGCGCTGCACTGGATAAGACTGCAGCCCAGAAAAACTGCTGGCCCGTAAAGCAGGAATGTTATTGGACAGACGAGACAGCAATGGAAGCTTGAACATTTTAAAGACAGTACTGACATTTCCGTTATTATGCAGGGTGTTGTAACGCACTTCTGATCCTTGGTGTTTTAAGTGCAGCTTTGCATCTGTTGTTAAGAGATTAAATGTACCATGACCATGGTCGTAATGGGATTTGAAAGAGATTGTAGAAACTATTTTGAGATAAATCTTCAAATCTAACAGTTAATTTTTGTTCTGGACTCAGTTGATATTCCAAGCACTTAAAGACCCACTCCAATGAAATTGTCTTGTTGTGTTCTTCACATGATAGAGGGCCCATATAAAAATTAGTGATTCAATTGTGTTTTTCGAGTATTTCTTAATTCAAATTGTGTTAGATCAGTAAACAGGATGCTTGAAAAAAACTCAGAATAATGACGCAGTTACTGAAATAGCCGTGCCTTCCGTTGGCCTCCAGCTCAACACTGTATGGCTGGATTGATCCAGTATTGCTCGCCACTATTTTTCAGTGCTATCTTTAGACGAAAAGCTCGAACGTGAGCACGCAAAACAGAGCTCTCAGCGATGAGGAGAGGAAGGGGGCAGGGTTGCTCCGAGCCAATAGTTCAAGCCACAAACCAGAATTGTATTTCTAATAAGCTACTGCCACTGGCCATAAAATATATCATAAAAAAATGACAAAGGCTTTTTAATTTTGGCTAAAACTTGTGCAATCACAATTAAAAGACGACTGGGAATTATTTTACAAAAGAAAAAAACATGGTTGGAGTGGGACTTAAAAGACCAACTCCAATGATAATCATGTTTTTGGTGTTTTTAACATGTTCTTGTGTCATTTTTCCTGGTGATGGAAGATATTTATAAAGCAAATTGAGACTTGAGAAGCATCTGAGTAAATTAGGAGCATGAAAAGAAATGTCATTGGAAAAAGTTGGTAGTGATGTAAGGGTTACAATCCACAGGCCAAATGTTCCGTGCTCCGCTCCAGTGCATCCAGTAGTAGTCAACTAGATCCATGTACTACTTCATTTTCCTCACCTGAGCTGGCATCTAGCTCAAATTTGCTGGATAGCTCCAATATAGTTCGCCATTTTTGTTTCACTGTAATGTTAGGTTGGCTTTTAAAAGGGTGTAAGCTTACAGGATAAAGTGTGGACAAATAGATGATGGGAAATGGGGACGGACTTATTTCCCGGCTACAGTTCCACCCAGAACTCAAATTTCTAATGAACTGCTGATGCTTTGCAAAAAATGTGTCCTAGAAAATGAAACAGGCTTTTAAATTTTGACAAAAAAATGGCATCATAATTAAAAGACCAATGGGAATGCTTTTAAAATAGATTTTTTTTTTTAATAGAGTTGGACTCTAATAAAGATTTGTAGGTTTCTCTTGTGGAACAGTCCTAGAAATTGTCTTTATTCTTTACTGTTGACACTGCAGTTCATTTTCTATTTTTAAAAATATATTGAGTTTAATTCCCATTAGTATAAATGATAAATACTTTTTTTTCTCTTAATTCCCCTTAAGTCATACCAAAGATTAGAGGAAGGCCTGGGACCAAAATCCCATCCACCAATTCCAGCTTCCACAGTTGGATTGAAACATGAGGGGTACTATTAATTTATTATCAATTAGTGATAGTTTAAAATCCCTATTTCAATTACTTTAAATTTTAATTTAGGATTGTGTACTATGGATCAATATTTGGCAGGGAAGACCTCCAGAAGAGTCCCTGTTTAATTCATTGCATGTTGAGTCTGAAAGACTGTTTGCGCACAGAAACTTATACAGATGAATCTGTGTGTGTTTTTTGCTCAACCATGTATTGCAGACAAAGAGAGCGGATACTGCCCTGTTCATTCTAATTGCCTTTTTCATAATGAATAAGTCATGCTGGGAACACAGTGAATGAACAGCAAGAGAAATGCAGAGCATCAATGGTTAATAATTAGTTCTCAGAATTGATTACAAATTCTAAAAGTGATCTGATCTGATGCTGACTCATAGAGTTATGAAAAATAGATGCGTACTGTTAAATAACAAGAATAAACATAATAATCTTTTACTGTCTTTGTTTGGAGTAACTGAGCTCATAGTGGCAAAAAAACCCAGATAAGAGTGGGGGATGCACCTATGGAAGATGCTTTAACTGTATTAAAGTAAGAGGAAGGGATTGTTGCAGCTTTAGCTGTGAATATGTTTGGAACAAGCTGTAGTGCTACTGCTGAAAACTTGTCTTGTTTATTGTGGTTTCAGAACCATAATATAGTGTTTTCATACTACTTAGTAGTTAAGAGTTAGCAGTCTGTGTTTTTCTTAGCATTAATGGTGAATCGGTGGGAAATTTTGAACAAACTACGCAGACATTTACACAGCAGTTCAACCTAATGATGATTTGACCACTGTTTTTTTTAATAACATCCACAACATTGTCTACTTGCATGGCACAACGCTGGATCAAGACGTTTGAACAATTTTAGAATCTCTACAAGAAACAGCCGGGAACATTGCATTTTTCTGAAAGTTTTACAAAGACTAATCACTTTTGTGCACTTCAGAAAAAGTGCACAATGTGAAGTGGACAGCCTTTGTGATCCTTATGCTCTGCCTTTGCCAAAATAGTAAAGCTACATAAAAAAAAATCCTGACAAATGTTGCATGTAGACAAGTAACAAATAGACCCCCAAATAAGAAGAAGCTCACTGGCTCCATCTCCCCAACATCATCCTGAAATTGAATAACATTCTCTAGAAAAAGGCTTTATCCATCACACTCTACTTCTAGCTGTAGCAAGCAATGTATCTGATCCTGACCTTGCGTGAATATAAATAGCTTTTTTTTTTGGATTTACATGGTTGTCGGAAGATTTTGACCTCTGGGATAGTCAAGTTTGATCACTGCTCAGAAATTTATTAGGTTTGGGAATTGGCTTTTAAAAAATGTTATAGAAGGACAAGCATTGTCTCAAATGAAAACATAAATCTTCTGAGTGGTTACAACCCTCATAGATAACTGCACATTCATTTTAGTGCACCCACCGCTGTTCCCAGAATGGGACATTTTTCAATGTCAAACCATCTCACAAAACAGATGAATATAGATACAGATATCAATAGAGGCCATTAGATCTGTTAAGTCTGTCCGATAAATTCTTAATGTTTTAAGACTTTATTCAGTTTACGATAATGACTGGATTTTTTCACAACATTTTGACTTAAATGTTCTCAACTCTGCCTTTAACCTGTTCAAAAGATTTTTTTTGAGGTGAGTTTGACAGTTTTCAAGACTATTCCCTCCTTCATTCACACTGTTCCCTTCCTTTTAGCTGGAGAAAAAGCACTAAATCAAATTGCCATGGTTGGCATCCATGATCAAAGCCTCAACTGCTACATGCACTGTCACGAGCAATGGCTGAAACCTTTAGATGCGTTCAAAGAAAAGCATGCTGTAGCAGATGATTCTTCTTTGTGGAAAAATAAGTTACTCTCATAAACTCTGTCTGTCTGTCATCTGTGTCTGTATGTCAGTCTGTTGGTCGTTTGGCCAGTTTATCTGTTAGTTGTGCTTGAATCTTTTCATTCCAATTCCCCTATACTTTACTCATTACCTGTAAAGCTGGAGCAACACAGAGCTCCAGAACACCCCTAAAGTCAATTAATATTACTGCACCATTTACTTGCATATTACTGTAAAACATATTTATTGATGAACACACTCCCTATTTACTGTAAATGGCAGGTTTATGTTTTTTTTTTTTCTTTTTACATAACTATTGTGATAAAAAATAAAACAACTAAATGTAAGTATACAAAGAATCAGTGAGAGAATTATTTAACGCTCTTTGGAATCAAGGAAACTCTCTGGCGTGTACCTCCCATGGCATGTAACCCATTGTAGTCATTGTAGTCAACTCAGCGACTGTGTAGAAAAAGGATGTTCACTGCGTAGCTAAATGACACTCTGTTGTGTATTAGGTTGATTTGAATTTTTTTTTCATTTTAACTTCCTGTTTATTGTCATCATGACTTGCTTGATGTTGCAGAACTCTGGATTTTTATAAAAGAAAAAGGGTAGAAAAAACAAGTTTAAATGTTGTTAAACATATATGTCAGTGAATGAGCCTGAGGACATTTTTAGCCAAATGTTAATGTAAAATACAAAATATAAAATGGAGGTGCATTACACACACACACATCCCAAAAAAAAAAAAAAAAACTGTAGTTAATGGCAATAATGTCAGTAAAATCAAAATGAAAAAGCTTTGGGAAGTTGTTCATTACACCTGTAGATTTAAATTTTTCAACACCAACATTTTTTACAGTGCTTTCAGTTGTGGCCTTAAGCTCAAAAGCACTTGTATTGATATGTGTGGGTTCTGAAATGAAAAATCGACCTCTGCACAGCTCTAAAAAAAAGATAATGTATTTGGAGTTCTTGTTTTTTAGCATGCAGATTTATAAGTAAGACCACTAGGCACATGATGTCTATTAGATATCTAATATTCAACTACAGTAAATGTCTACAGACCACTATTTTGTTACTTTATTGAATGTAATGTTCTGCATAAAGAGGTATCTACACATCTACTTGAAGCTATCTAATCTTAAGTTTTTAGATGTCTATTAAAATATTTTTTAAAACATATAAAGGAAACAGACATTTTACATCTATTTATCTAGAGAACCCACTTAAACTCTTTTTGGGTCACAAGGTTGCTGGTTCCATTTCAGCTACTGTTGAAGGTGGAGACCAGTTTGTCACAGAGCCATAGAAGACAGGAGCAATTTGGAGACAGCAGTTAACTTAGAAACAAATTACAAACTGTAGGAGAGACTCCACAACTGTAGAGCAAGAACATCCAACCTTCACACCGAAAGATCCCAGCTGGGATTTGATCCAGGTTCTTATTGTTGTAAGATGAAAGAGCTAACCACTATGTAACCATGCTGACTCCAAGAAAAGATGTATATCAGATGCATAATGTATATCTAAATCTGTAAACATTGAAAGCTTTGACTTAGATATCCAATGGAATTGCCCATGTCTAGTGGGAGCTTAAGACAGCACTTCTTTTGCATCCAATCAGTTGTGTTGATAAATAAAGTTCTGAAACCCACAGCAGCATTTTGTACTTACTTTAGGCATTTTTGAATTATTTTAAAATAAAATGTGTTTGATTACCTAAACCATTCAGCTAAGACAAAAAGCAGTGAGAAGCAATGTTAATATTATCAAAAAAGTTCAGCTATTTTTTCAAACCACTATAAATGCTCTACTGAGCCAAAATCCCTCAGCATCACTTGAAAAGTAGATGAGCTATGCTTGCACCTAGATTAAACTGGCAACAGACACATTCAATTAAAAGGTTGATGTAATCTTGGAAACATACATACTACATTAAAAAAATAAATAAAAGTATTCCAACAGATAACTTTATGTCTAGCAATAAAAAAACCTACTGCCTTGATCCTATGAAGATTTACTTTGCATTTAGATCAGATTCCTGCAGTCTAAAAAGTTGTTTCTGCGCTGACTGCAAGGGCATCATAAAGAAGTACATCTAGAAAAATAGATATTTCATACATAATGCTTAGTTGTGCAAAAAAATTAATAAAACATAATCTGATGTAAACTGACTACACTAACATGTTTGCACCTTTGTGGGAACAGGTTGTACATGCATGCCAATGTTGTTTTTTATTACTCTTCCTAAATTGAAAATAAAAGGTCATAAAATTTAATATAGATTGCAAATTTTGTTACTTTAGTGTGTAAAGTCTGTAAGCTTTTTAATGCTTCATGAGTCCACAAAGATACATTTTTGGCTTAACCAGAGAGAAAGAGTTGTTTTTAGACAGATACTACATAATGTTACTTACAATAAGAATTTTACCAAGGACATACAATTACACGAACACACAACCTCTTAAAGAAGGATAGAGTTAGTTGTAAGAAAGGATTTTTTTTTTTTAAAGATTAATATCTTATAACTTTTCTTACCTTAGAAAAGCTTTAGTTATTGTTGGCATTGAAGAGTGGAACAAGCTCTCGAAATAAAAGGACGCAAAGCACAGCACAGAACTGCATAACTGTGTTCACTCGCTAAGCAACTCTTTCTCTGAAAAATCTTGCAGCTCAGAACGGAAAGGGCACTTTCCTATTTAAAGGAAACTCCTGTCAATTTCCTTCCTCTGTTCTACAACAACAAATTCATTCAAACAACCAGGAAGCCTGGAATCACATCCTGTGTTTGAGGCAGACATTCCTTTCACGAAGATATCCTACAAACTGTTCCTCTCAAAAAAAGACTTGCTGCTGGTTTAACCATTACAATTTAAACCAATAATATTTTATGAACTTTACAAATTTTTGTTTTAATTTTGATTTCATACTCCGTGACCTGTTTTGGTTATTTGAGCATATAAATGTAGTCATTTTTTTAGGCTTAGCTAAGTGTAAACAATTACTTCAATACTTTATAAATACATTGGGGGGGTGACTTAGCAAAAATAACAAAGAAATACAAACATTTACAAGTTTTAATGAAAAATAAGACAATGTTTGTTTTGTTTTTTCTCTGGGCGTTCCAGTCAGGACAGGTATCCTGTTACGTGATGTCAGCTTTAAAATAGTCCAGTGGCGCGTTCAGAAATGTTCATAGAAGTGACCAGACTAGTCCATGAAAAATATAGGGCAGTGATCTTGATGTTAATTATGTTGCAAATTAGACTCAGTCTGTAGACAAAGGTACACTAGATGTATAATCTCAGAGGTCACCCATGAGATTCTGATCAGCAAATGAGAAGCCTGAAGTAGGACAGGTACACTGACTGGTTTTCTCAACTAAGGTAGAGAAATGGCCAAAGGAGCAGGAGAAAGTACAATGAGTTTTTTAGGCCACCGATCACTCTTCCTATCCTACATTTAAAAGATATTCTCATAATAATTAAAGATTTAAAATGGTAAATTCAGAGATGAATAAAAAAAGAACTGACTGAAAAAAAACTATAATTGTAATAAATAAAAAACCAAACCGATAAAATGTGAAATGTAATACCTGTATTACATTTACATTATGTGAAATGACAGTGGGATTACATTATGTTTGCCTTTCATCCAGGATTTAAAAGTAGTGGCCTTGTTTTCCCAAACTATGCCTGTGGATTGTACCCGTCACACAGAAATCCAACACACTTACCTAAATCTGAGGAAAATTGTATTCAGAAAAAAACAGGTTGAAAAAAAATTTCCCTTAAATCTTTCTTAACACCGTCAGGAGCTTAAAACTAATTGGAAAATATTACTAACAATCCATACAAAATTAATTTGCTGTTTAAAAAAGAAAATCAAAATGGAATGAAATTACTCCAAGACCAATTAAAATATCTTTATTTTTTTTGTATATGTGTGTTTTTTTTCCTATTAAACAAAAGAATAATCTAAAATTTAAGACAATCTATAGACATCTGCTTCATAATTTTAGTTAGTGTTCTTTTTATTGTAATACTCTGAGCTGTTGAAAAAAAATCACTCTTGCAACAATGAGACTATAGAGGAGTCACCCAAAATCTTGGAAACCAATTAACAAATCATTAAATGATTATTTGATTCCCATAAGCTCTTTAAAGGCAGTTGTTCTTTAATGGCTTATTAAAAAAAAACATTATTATTGACACTTATTGGTTGGAATGTGGTTTTCCAAAATAATGCTCCTTCCTTTTACAAATAAAGTAGGAAGAGGTGTATTTTAATTAGTATTCATTGATGAATTCCTCTAACCCTTTACCTATTTGTTTATTGGATTTTGCAAAACATATTTACCGGTATTTACATTTATTAATTTAATCAGCATGACCTCAAAGGTTGCCGTCCATGTGCTTTATGATCTCGTTGGCTTGCCATACCAAATAACTTTTCGAGGCGCCATGCGAAGAGTCACGCACGTCAAAAAATCTTCAGAACTGAACGACCAAAACATTGATCTGCTGAATTAAAGCAAAGAACGAAACAGGTGAGAAGAAAAACAAAGTCAAGGATTTCCAGGTTTCGAAGGAGTTTTAAAAGCTAACAACAAGCCAGAGACGAATTTTACCGCCTTCATTTGTGATTTTTTTTTTTTTAATCATCTTGTTTGTTAGGTCGGCTGCTGTTAGATTGACGTGGATTTAATGTCATCTTGCATTTCTTTTGAGTGACTGGCGACTTGAAAATATTTTTTTTCGAAAAGTCAAGAAAACAAAATTCCCATAGAATATAAAGTATAATACTTGCAGAGTAGATTGAGTGGAGTTATAAGAAACTGAATGCGATTATAACAACAGACAATCTGTGTAGCATAAATCCAGCTGCAAATTAGGAGTAGTAGCATTCAACTCAAGCTCTTACCTTTCTGCAGTGAAATGCAGCATAAAGCAGGTGAGCTCAGTTAATCGTTTTATTTGTTTTGGAAAATTGAAATAAGATTTTTCTTGTTCTTTTAAATTAAAGCCTCTGAAAAATACTAGTACAGCATTTTTGTTATATTAGTAATAATTATAATCATCATGAAGATTCCTAAATACTTTTTTCCAGTTGAACACAGGTCACTGTTATGATCGACACAACTTGACATATGCACATCAGTCTAACCAATTGGTTATCAATTCCAGTAGCTGAATTCTTTTCACTCACCCTTGGGTCCAAAAGTGTCTTGCTAGAGCTAAAAGTACATGGGAAGACAGTTTAATACATTCAATTGCAAACGGGTTTGAAAAGGGCCAGGAAAATTAAATTGAAATAGAAAGGTAACTATTACATTTAAAACCTGAAGTTAAAAAAATTCATTCATTCATTTTTTTTCATTCATTTTCTAAACCGCTTTATCCCTTTCGGGGTCACGGGGCTGCCGGAGCCTAACCCGGCTACTCATGGGCGAAGGCAGGGATGCCCTGACAGGTCGCCAGTCTGTCGCAGGGCCACATTACACACTCACCCACACTCACATCCACACCTAGGGAAAATTTTAGAGTGACCAATTAACTATGAAGCATGTTTTTGGATGGTGGGAGGAAGCCGGAGTCCCCGAGAAACCCACGCATGCACGGGGAGAACATGCAAACTCCACACAGAAAGGCCCCCATTGTTGACACTATTTCAAGTCCCCCAGCCGGGACTTGAACCAGGAACCTTCTTGCTGTGAGGTAAGAGCGCTAACCACTGTGCCACCGTGCTGCCCTTCATTTTCTTTTTAAAATGTGTGTATACAATTTAATCAACAACTTGTACTCCCTGGTGTATGAATAATTTGTGAACATCGCATTAGATAACAAAGTTACATGCTTAGGGTTAATGTGTAATGTGTCACGGTTAATGTGTTTGCGCAAACATTTACAGCTGTAGGTAAGATGAAGAAATAAAAGATGCCAGTCTCACAGAAACACGTATTTAGGATCTAGAGCATCCCCTGTATATAGAGAACTGGACTGAACTACACCCCCACCCCCCACCCACCCACCCCACACACACGTTCCAAATAGGAATTACCTGTTGGCTCCATGAAGCCAAAATACCAAACTTCTCTTGCGAAAGAACAGCTATTACTAGTCATTACACTTGTCAGAATAACTATCTTGCTTGGATACCTTTTTATAGCATGTTCTTGTAATCATAATTTTTTCTTGATATATTTTCTTTATCACAAGATTTTCAGTTATAAACAAACCAATCAGATGCCTTAGTAAAAGCATGTGGTGCAGCTGCCCCACCACCTCGAACGTTTAAATAAACAGACTCTCTCAAGCCTGCTTTCAGTGAAAGGGGTGTGGAATTCAAACAAAATGACTCGTGATTGGTGGCAGTAGTTGCCATAAAAACGTTGACTAGAACCAACCAATGTCATCTAGCTCCAAAATGCCGGCTGAATTGATTCCGGGTCTCTGAGCCGAGGCATTTTCTATGGATGACATTGCACCTGCTCAATCCAGTTCTCAATCTACAGTCAATGATCTGTATAAATTGTCTATGGCCATTTTTTGTTTATTGTTGTAGATTAACTGTACAGACACAACCCAAAGTCTACATATGACTTTTTATGTCTTCTGTGCTCTTCTATCTTCTTGAGATTACCTTGTTCCAATTTGGAAAGTTTCTGTCATTCCAAAACCCTAGTTTTAATTAAATATTTTGTAGTGGTAAATCAACAGACCAGGAGAAACTATGAAGCAGGAAGCGTTAATGTTTTCTCACCAATCACTTTGTAAAACTTCCACGTTTACAGAAAGATTAGACATCTTTGTAGAGTAGTGAAAATACTGTATCCTGATTTCCCAAAGCCTTTTTTTAACTCCTCCATGGAACCCATACAGCAGTTTTCTATCTTCAACTTCCCCCTCTCTCTCTGGTCGGACATCATCATCCAATGATTTCTCGCTACACTATTCACTATTCCAATTTTCATTGACACTTTGTAGGTCAACATCTTTGGTGGTGGCTGCTGTTAAGCAGAGGAACAACTGATTTTATCAAATGATTTGGCTTGGTTTTATGTATGACCTTCCTGACAAACTGTTCTGTATTTGTCTGGGCTTCGCACCAGCACACAAATCACTGGATTGTGCCACCTTGTGGTTCTATTGTTCTGTACATTCTGTATTTTCTGTAAATATAGGTATGCAAAATAAAACATTTGCCCTTCTATATTCTTAGTGCCAAGCAAACAACAGCACTCACAAAATACTATATCGAGTGACTGATTTGAAAATAAAATCTTACTTCAGTGTAGAGTAAAGCAGATAAGTCCAAGAAAATTGTACAGTTGTATAAATCTGTTTATTTAGTATGTTTAGCAAAATGCACACAAAAGAATAAACCCAAGAAACTCATGATTTCCATTGCTTTGAATCATTATTGTCCAATTTTCCATCAACTTGTCTACAAATCACATCAAAATCCACTTGTTTGGTGACATGTTTATATATAAGTAACAGGAGTGTACATGAACAGCTTAAAAAAATAAAATAAAATAAAATACAGGGTATCAGAACATTCCAAAGAAGCCAGGAAAAAAATCTCTTTACATGAACAAGGCTATTTTTTAGTTTTGATGACAAGCATTGACACTCAGAAAGAACATAATCTTTTGAATTAACACAAACATTACTTAGCACATAAGGAACATCCAAACTGGGATTATATTGCATTTATTTTATATACAAAATATTACTCTTTAGAATGTGTTTTAAAAGGACCGGCTCTGTGTTGTGGAAGTTGTGGAAGTTTGCAATGGAGATATCATGAATGCTAAAATAACTCCATATATTAAAAAAATAGTTTTTGAATTGTGTAAAGATAAAGAACATAATTTTCCTTCAAACTAAAAATTCTAAAAACAAGTGTTCTCTTAAACCCTTAAATAGTAACCACCTATAGTCAAAACAAGTGTTTTGTTTGTTTTAATTTTGTTTTTTAATAAGAACAGACAGGAACAGGAACACCTGCAACATTTAATTGGTGATCATTTGACAGGGTGGCATTTTTGCAATCTATTTGAAATATTTACAGAAAATCTTCAATATTAATAAAAATACAAATTAATCTTATTTACAGGTTGAAGGGATTATTAACAATTTGGAAATCTCATGTTCTCCTAATTACTTTAAAACATATTTGTGCATGTTATTCAAGGTTTCAAAAAACCTATGGTAAAGGATTCACACTTGTGGGAGAGTGTATTTAAGTGTAAAAACGTTTGAATCTTTTTTGGTGAAACAGATAGCTCAGTTTTGGGAATTTTAAAGCCTGCTCTTGAGCCACTGTCACTACTAGAGGATGAGGAAATCTTGATTTTTTTGAGGGTGTAGAACCTTGAGCTACTTCCATCCCTGCCATTTTCTCCTCCAAGTGTACTTCATATGAGCCCTTTGACTTTGAACCAAACCTCCAAATGTGCCAAATTTTAACTTGCTTTTCTTTCCTTTAGCCTTGTTTACTCCTAGGTCAAGGGAACATCACTAGCCTCAGCTCTAAGGGAACTGAAGGAGAACTTGCAGTGACCCTTCATCGCTATGGATGAAGACTGATGTCTTGGCTTTTAAATAAATCCAAAGAGGCTGACTTGCTTTTAGTTGACACACTGAGCCCACTTGTGCTTCCATTTCCAACTTTCCACCATCATAAGAAGGTTCACATAGCACTGTGGAAGCCTATGCATTTGTCCACTTGCTCCTAATTCTACATGTGTGCCATGAAGATCACCTGTACTTCCTTTGCTTTTGATTTGCCAAAAAATTGGCATCTTACCTTACTTTGCCCTCATTATGACTCAGTTCTGGACTAGCAATTGGGACTGTGTGTTTATGTCACCACCAGATAAAACTTCTGATTCAACTTTAATTCCACTATCCTGGCCTTCAAAAGACCTTTAAAATACCAAACTTTGGCATCCATTTTGGAAAATGTTAATTTCCCCTCAGGAATAGCGAAGCACACCACCTGACCCAATGCTTCTGACCCCTTTCATGCCTGTCATTTTGACATCTGGAGTACTTACTTTCACATCTGGCCCTTCCAAACAAACATTTCCACCAACAGTTCCAGAACCATCAAAATCAGTGCTCACGCCAGCAGACACCAAATCCGTTTTAAATAACATCTTCAGCTAAATTTTCCATCACCTTTCATTTTTGGTGATTTGATGTCTAACTCAACATCTGGAAGTGAATCTTACCAAACAAGCTTTCTTAGCTTGTTTCTTTGCCAATAATGTGGGATGTGTCCTCATCGAGGTCAGCTGCCAGTACTTTAGTATCAGCTTCTGGTTTCTTCCCCTTTCCTTTTACTTTTGCTAGTTAAACTTTCCCTTTTCCCTTTCACGTTTATGTCTGCATCAGGGGTCAATGTCAATATCTTCCTTTGATTTCATTTTCATGATGTTCTGTGGCCCTTAATGTCAATATTTGAACTACCAATATCCATATCTGATTTATTTTACTTTCTGAGACTTTTGTCTTGGAAGTCTTGAATCCAATCTTTGGCATTTTTACTTTGATTTTCTTTGAACTGATTTCTGGAAATTCAGATGACAATCTTTCCTTTAATTTCAATGTTTGAACTGACAAGATCCTTTTAAATCAGCCTCTGTTTCGGGGACTTTTGTTTCAAAATCAGCATCTGGCAAAAAGACATTGGGTCCGGATACTTCTGGTAAGTTTATATTTCCTTTAATCTCGGGCTTTGACATCCAAATCTCCTCCAACTTTTGGGCCTTTTAGTTTAATGTCAACGCTGGCTTTTCCATTTTTGGACCTTTGATGTTAAGTGATGGCATTTTTAGTTTAGGCATTTCAAATCCAGGCTTTGTCCCATCAATGTCTACTTCTGGACCCTTGACATCAAGGTCAGGGGTTTTAATGTCTCCTCTATCTTTGGTAAGGATGTGTCTATGTCTCCTTGAGTTTTGACCTTTCAAATTGAAATCCATTCTGGCATGGAGACATGAGTCTGAATTTTTGGCATATATATTTTGGTCCTTTGAATTTTGCATCTGGACCCTTAATGTCAACATCTGGTGCTTCTACTTTAATGTCTGTAGATGGAAGGTTAACGTCAATGTCTGGCCTTCCAATTTGTGACCTTTGCTGCCAAAAGTAGCATTTTGAATTAGGCATTTTTAAACCTCCTTTCTGGCCTTCAATGTCCACTTCAGCTCCTCCAAAGTCAACATCAGTGCGTTAAGGTCTCCTCCAATCTTCGGACTTTGACATCCAAATCTCCTCCAACTTTTGGACCTTTTAGTTTAATGTCAACATCTGGCTTTTCCATTTTTGGACCTTTGATGTTAAGTGATGGCATTTTTTAGTTAGGCATTTCAAATCCAGGCTTTGTCCATCAATGTCTACTTCTGGACCCTTGACTCAAGGTCAGGGGTTTAATGTCTCCCTCTATCTTTGGTAAGGATGTGTCTATGTCTCTTTGAGATTTGGACCTTTCAAGTTGAAATCCATGTCTGGCATGGAGACATTGAGTCCTGGCATTTTTGGCATATTAAATTTAGGTCCTTTGAATTTGCATCTGGACCTTGATGTCAACATCTGTGCTGCAATGTCAACATCTGGTGCTTCTACTTTAATGTCTGTAGATGGAAGGTTAACGTCAATCTCTGGGCCTTCCATTTGTGACCTTGCTGCCAAAAGTAGGCATTTTGAATTTAGGCATTTTAAACCTCCTTTCTGGCCTTCAATGTCCACTTCAGCTCCTCCAATGTCAACATCAGGTGCGTTAAGTCTCCTTCAATCTTGGAGCTTTGACATCCAAATCTCCTCCAACTTTTGGGCCTTAGTTTATGTCAAAGTCTGGCTTTTCCATTTTTGGACCTTTGATTTAAGTGATGGCATTTTTTTTAGGCATTTCAAATCCAGGCTTTGTCCCATCAATGTCTACTTCTGGACCCTTGACATCAAGGTCAGGGGTTTTAATGTCTCCTCTATCTTTGGTAAGGATGTGTCTATGTCTCCTTTGAGTTTTGGACCTTTCAAGTTGAAATCCACATCTGGCATGGAGACATTGAGTCCTGGCATTTTTGGCATATTAAAGGCCTTTAATTTTGCATCTGAACCTTAATGTTAACATCTGGTGCTGCAATGTCAACATCTGGTGCTTCTACTTTAATGTCTGTAGATGGAAGGTTAACGTCAATGTCTGGGCCTTCCAATTTGTGACCTTTGCTGCCAAAAGTAGGCATTTTGAATTTAGGCATTTTTAAACCTCCTTTCTGGCCTTCAATGTTCACTTCAGCTCCTCCAATGTCAACATCAGGTGTGGTAAGGTCTCCCGATCTTTGGAACTTGACATCCAAACCTCCTCCAACTTTTGGGCCTTAGTTTAATGTCAACGTCTGGCTTTTCCATTTTTGGACCTTTGATGTTAAGTGATGGCATTTTTAGTTTAGGCATTTCAAATCAGGCTTTGTCCCATCAATGTCACTTCTGGACCTTGACATCAAGGTCAGGGGTTGTAATGTCTCCTCTATCTTTGGTAAGGATGTGTCTATGTCTCCTTTGAGTTTGGACCTTTCAAGTTGAAATCCATCTGGCATGGAGACATTGAGTCCTGGCATTTTTGGCATATTAAATTTAGGTCCTTTGAATTTTGCATCTGGACCCTTAATGTTAACATCTGGTGCTGCAATGTCAACATCTGGTGCTTCTACTTTAATGTCTGTAGATGGAAGGTTAACGTCAATGTCTGGGCCTTCCAATTTGTGACCTTTGCTGCCAAAAGTAGGCATTTTGAATTTAGGCATTTTTAAACCTCCTTTCTGGCCTTCAATGTTCACATTCAGCTCCTCCAATGTCAATCAGGTGCGTTAAGGTCTCCTTCGATCTTCGGAGCCTTGACATCCAAACCCCTCCAACTTTGGACCCTTAAGTTTGATGTCAACATCTGGCTTTTCCATTTTTGGACCTTTGATGTTAAGTGATGGCATTTTTAGTTTAGGCATTTCAAATCCAGCCTTTGTCCCATCAATCTACTTCTGGACCCTTGACATCAAGGTCAGGGGTTTAATGTCTCCCTATCTTTGGTAAGGATGTGTCTATGTCTCCTTTTAGCTTTGGACCTTTCAAGTTGAAATCCACATCTGGCATGGAGACATTGAGTCCTGGCATTTTTGGCATATTAAATTTAGGTCCTTTGAATTTTGCATCTGAACCTCATCGTAACATCTGGTGCTTCTACTTTAATGTCTTGATGGGAAGGTTAACGTCAATGTCTGGGCCTTCCAATTTGTGACCTTTGCTGCCAAAAGTAGGCATTTTGAATTTAGGCATTTTAAACCTCCTTTGGCCTTCAATGTCACCACTCAGTCTCCAATTCACTTAGGCTTAAGTCTCCTGACCGGAGCCTTGACATCCAAATCTCCTCCAACTTTTGGGCCTTAAGTTTAATGTCAACGTCTGGCTTTTCCATTTTTGGACCTTTGATGTTAAGTGATGGCATTTTTAGTTTAGGCATTTCAAATCCAGGCTTTGTCCCATCAATGTCTACTTCTGGACCCTTGACATCAAGTCAGGGTTTTAATGTCTCCCTATCTTTGGTAAGGATGTGTCTATCTCCTTTGAGTTTTGGACCTTTCAAGTTGAAATCCACATCTGGCATGGAGACATTAGTCCTGGCATTTTTGGCATATTAAATTTAGGTCCTTTGAATTTTGCATCTGAACCCTTAATGTTAACATCTGGTGCTGCGATGTCAACATCTGGTGCTTCTACTTTAATGTCTGTAGATGGAAGGTTAACGTCAATGTCTGGGCCTTCCAATTTGGACCTTTGCTGCCAAAAGTAGGCATTTTGAATTTAGGCATTTTTAAAACCTCCTTTCTGGCCTTCAATGTTCACTTCAGCTCCTCCAATGTCACATCAGGTGTTTAAGTCTCCTGAATCTTGGAGCTTGACATCCAAATCTCCTCCAACTTTTGGGCCTTAAGTTTAATGTCAACATCTGGCTTTTCCATTTTTGGACCTTTGATGTTAAGTGATGCATTTTTAGTGTGGCATTTCAAATCCAGGCTTTGTCCCATCAATGTCTACTTCTGGACCCTTGACATCAATGTCAGGGGTTTTAATGTCTCCCTCTATCTTGGTAAGGATGCGTCTATATCTCCTTTGAGCTTTGGACCTTTCAAGTTGAAATCCACATCTGGCATGGAGACATTGAGTCCTGGCATTTTTGGCATATTAAATTTAGGTCCTTTGATTTTGCATCTGGACCCTTAATGTTAACATCTGGTGCTGCGATGTCCATGTCTGGTGCTTCTACTTCAAAGTCTTTAGAGGGAAGTTAACATCAATATCTGGGCCTTCCAATTTGTGACCTTTGCTGCCAAAGTAGGCATTTTGAATTTAGGCATTTTAAAACCTCCTTTCTGGCCTCAATGTCACTCAGCTCCTCCAAAGTCAACATCAGGTGCGTTAAGGTCTCCTTCAATCTTTGGAGCTTTGACATCCAAATCTCCTCCAACTTTTGGCCCTTAAATTCATATCAAAGTCTGGCATTTCAATCTTTGGACCTTTGATGTTAAGTGATGGCATTTTTAGCTTAGGCATTTCAAATCCTGCTTTAGTCTTGTCAATGTCTACTTCTGGACTATGACCTCAAGGTCTGGGGGTTTTAATGTTCCCTCTATCTTTGGTAGGAAGTGTCTACGTTCCTTTGAGCTTTGGACCTTTCAAGTTTAATCCACATCTGGCATGGAGACATTGAGTCCTGGCATTTTGGCATGTTAATTTAGGTCCTTTGACTTTTGTATCTGGACCTTAATGTTACATCTGGTGCTGCGATGTCAAGATCTGGTGATTCTGCTTTAATGTTTGCAGAGGGTAGGGTAAACTTAGCATCTGGGCCTTCCAATTTGTGACCTTTCCTGCCAAAAGTAGGCATTTTGAATTTAGGCATTTTAAAACTCCTTTTTGGCCTTCAATGTCCAACTGAGCTCCTCCAATGTCGACATCAGCGCGTTAGGTCTCTTCAATCTTTGGGCTTTGAATCAAATTTCTCCAAGTTTGGTCCCTTAAGATTCATATCAAAGTCTGGCATTTCTATTTTCGGACTTTGATGTTAAGTGATGGCATTTCACTTTTGGCTTTCAAATCCAGGCTTTGTCCATCAATGTCAATTCGGGACTCTTGACATCAAGGTCAGGGTTTTAATGTCTCCCTCTATCTTTGTAAGGATGTGTCTATGTCTCCTTTGAGTTTTGGACCTTTCAAGTTGAAATCCACATCTGGCATGGAGACATTGAGTCCTGGCATTTTTGGCATATTAAATTTAGGTCCTTTGAATTTTGCATCTGGACCCTTAATGTTAACATCTGGTGCTGCGATGTCAACATCTGGTGCTTCTACTTCAATGTCTGTAGATGGAAGGTTAACGTCAATGTCTGGGCCTTCCAATTTGTGACCTTTCTGCCAAAAGTAGGCATTTTGAATTTAGGCATTTTTAAAACCTCCTTTCTGGCCTTCAATGTCCACTTCAGCTCCTCCAATGTCACATCAGGTGCGTTAAGGTCTCCTCAATCTTTGGAGCTTGACATCCATCCTCCTCCAAATTTTGGGCCTTAAGTTTAATGTCAACGTCTGGCTTTTCCATTTTTGGACCTTTGATGTTAAGTGATGGCATTTTTAGTTTAGGCATTTCAAATTCCAGGCTTTGTCCCATCAATGTCTACTTCTGGACCCTTGACATCAAAGGTCAGGGTTTTAATGTCTCCCTCTATCTTGGTAAGGAGTGTCTATGTCTCCTTTGAGCTTTGGACCTTTCAAGTTGAAATCCCATCTGGCATGGAGACATTGAGTCCTGGCATTTTTGGCATATTAAATTTAGGTCCTTTGAATTTTGATCTGACCCTTGATGTTAACATCTGGTGCTGCGATGTCAACATCTGGTGCTTCTACTTTAATGTCTGTAGATGGAAGGTTAATCATGTCTGGGCCTTCCAATTTGTGACCTTTGCTGCCAAAAGTAGCATTTTTGAATTTAGGCATTTTTAAACCTCCTTTCTGGCCTTCAATGTCCACTTCAGCTCTCCAATGTCAACATCAGGTGCGTTAAGTCTCCTCGATCTTGGAGCTTGACATCCAAACCTCCTCCAACTTTGGACCTTTTAGTTTAATGTCAAAGTCTGGCTTTTCCATTTGGACCTTTGATGTTAAGTGATGGCATTTTTAATTTAGGCATTTCAAATCCAGGCTTTGTCATCAATGTCTACTTCTGGACCCTTGACATCAAGTCAGGGGTTTTAAATGTCTCCCTCTATCTTTGGTAAGGATGTGTCTATGTCTCCTTTGAGCTTTGGACCTTTCAAGTTGAAATCCACATCTGCATGGAGACATTGAGTCCTGGCATTTTTGGCACATTAACTTTGGTCCTTTGAATTGGCATCTGAACCCTTAATGTTAACATCTGGTGCTGCGATGTCAACATCTGGTGCTTCTACTTGAATGTCTGTAGATGGAAGGTTAACGTCAATTTCTGGGCCTTCCAATTTGTGACCTTTGCTACCAAAAGTTGGCATTTTGAATTTTGGCATTTTAAAACCTCCTTTCTGACCTTCAATGTCCACCTCAGCTCCTCCAATGTCAATATCAGGTGCATTAATGTCTCCTTCGATCTTTGGAGTTTTGACATCTAAATCTCCTCCAACTTTTGGCTTTTTACTTTGATGTCAAAGTCTGGCTTTTCCATTTTTTGGACCTTTGATGTTAAGTGATGGCATTTTCAGTTTAGGCATTTCAAATCCAGCCTTTGTCCCATCAATGTCTACCTCTGGACCTTTGACATCAAGGTCAGGAGTTTAATGTCTCCCCTATCATTGGTAAGGATGTGTCTATGTCTCCTTTGAGCTTGGACTTTCAAGTTGAAATCCAACATCTGGCATGGAGACATTGAGTCCTGGCATTTTTGGCATATTGAACTTGGTCCTTTGAATTTTGCATCTGAACTTTAATGTTAACATCTGGTGCTGCAATGTCAACATCTGGTCTTCTACTTGAATGTCTGTAGATGGAAGGTTACGTCAATGTCTGGGCCTTCCAATTTGTGACCTTTGCTGCCAAAAGTAGCATTTTGAATTTAGGCATTTAAAACCTCCTTTCTGGCCTTCAATGTTCACTTCAGCTCCTCCAATGTCAACATCAGGTGCGTTAAGGTCTCCTTCAATCTTTGGAACTTTGACATCCAAATCTCTCCAACTTTTGGGCCTTAAGTTTAATGTCAACATCTGGCTTTTCCATTTTTGGACCTTTGATGTTAAGTGATGGCATTTTTAGTTTAGGCATTTCAAATCCAGGCTTTGTCCATCAATGTCTACTTCTGGACCCTTGACATCAAGGTCAGGGGTTTAATGTCTCCTTCTATCTTTGGTAAGGATGTGTCTATGTCTCCTTTGAGCTTGGGACCTTTCAAGTTGAAATCCACATCTGGCATGGAGACATTGAGTCCTGGCATTTTTGGCATATTAAATTTAGGTCCTTTGAATTTTGCATCTGAACCCTTAATGTTAACATCTGGTGCTGCGATGTCAACATCTGGTGCTTCTACTTGAATGTCTGTAGATGGAAGGTTAACATCAATGTCTGGGCCTTCCAATTTGTGACCTTTGCTGCCAAAAGTAGGCATTTTGAATTTAGGCATTTTAAAACCTCCTTTCTGGCCTTCAATGTTCACTTCAGCTCCTCCAATGTCAACATCAGGTGCGTTAAGGTCTCCTTCAATCTTTGGAGCTTTGACATCTAAATCTCCTCCAACTTTTGGGCTTTTTACTTTGATGTCAAAGTCTGGCTTTTCCATTTTTGGACCTTTGATGTTAAGTGATGGCATTTTCAGTTTAGGCATTTCAAATCCAGCCTTTGTCCCATCAATGTCTACCTCTGGACCCTTGACATCAAGGTCAGGAGTTTTAATGTCTCCCTCTATCATTGGTAAGGATGTGTCTATGTCTCCTTTGAGCTTGGGACCTTTCAAGTTGAAATCCACATCTGGCATGGAGACATTGAGTCTGGCATTTTTGGCATATTGAACTTTGGTCCTTTGAATTTTGCATCTGAACCCTTAATGTTAACATCTGGTGCTGCGATGTCAACATCTGGTGCTTCTACTTGAATGTCTGTAGATGGAAGGTTAACATCAATGTCTGGGCCTTCCAATTTGTGACCTTTGCTGCCAAAAGTAGGCATTTTGAATTTAGGCATTTTAAAACCTCCTTTCTGGCCTTCAATGTTCACTTCAGCTCCTCCAATGTCAACATCAGGTGCGTTAAGGTCTCCTTCAATCTTTGGAACTTTGACATCCAAATCTCCTCCAACTTTTGGGCCCTTAAGTTTAATGTCAACATCTGGCTTTTCCATTTTTGGACCTTTGATGTTAAGTGATGGCATTTTTAGTTTAGGCATTTCAAATCCATGCTTTGTCCCATCAATCTCTACTTCTGGACCCTTGACATCAAGGTCAGAGGTTTTAATGTCTCCTTCTATCTTTGGTAAGGATGTGTCTATGTCTCCTTTGAGCTTGGGACCTTTCAAGTTGAAATCCACATCTGGCATGGAGACATTGAGTCCTGGCATTTTTGGCATATTAAATTTAGGTCCTTTGAATTTTGCATCTGAACCCTTAATGTTAACATCTGGTGCTGCGATGTCAACATCTGGTGCTTCTACTTTAATGTCTGTAGATGGAAGGTTAACATCAATGTCTGGGCCTTCCAATTTGTGACCTTTGCTGCCAAAAGTAGGCATTTTGAATTTAGGCATTTTAAAACCTCCTTTCTGGCCTTCAATGTTCACTTCAGCTCCTCCAATGTCAACATCAGGTGCGTTAAGGTCTCCTTCAATCTTTGGAACTTTGACATCCAAATCTCCTTCAACTTTTGGGCCCTTAAGTTTAATGTCAACGTCTGGCTTTTCCATTTTTGGACCTTTGATGTTAAGTGATGGCATTTTTAGTTTAGGCATTTCAAATCCAGGCTTTGTCCCATCAATGTCTACTTCTGGACCCTTGACATCAAGGTCAGGGGTTGTAATTTCTCCTTCTATCTTTGGTAAGGATGTGTCTAAATCTCCTTTGAGTTTTGGACCTTTCAAGTTGAAATCCACATCTGGCATGGAGACATTGAGTCCTGGCATTTTTGGCATATTAAATTTAGGTCCTTTGAATTTTGCATCTGCACCCTTAATGTTAACATCTTGTGCTGCAATGTCAACATCTGGTGCTTCTACTTTTATGTCTGTAGATGGAAGGTTAACGTCAATGTCTGGGCCTTCCAATTTGTGACCTTTGCTGCCAAAAGTAGGCATTTTGAATTTAGGCATTTTTAAACCTCCTTTCTGGCCTTCAATGTTCACTTCAGCTCCTCCAATGTCAATATCAGGTGCGTTAAGGTCTCCTTCGATCTTCGGAGCCTTGACATCCAAACCTCCTCCAACTTTGGGCCCCTTAAGTTTAATGTCAACATCTGGCTTTTCCATTTTTGGACCTTTGATGTTAAGTGATGGCATTTTTACCTTGGGCATTTCAAATTCAGCCTTAGTCTTGTCAATTTCAACATTTGGACCTTTGACATTAAGGTCAGGGGTTTTAATGTCTCCTTCTATCTTTGGTAAGGATGTGTCTATGTCTCCTATGAGCTTTGGACCTTTCAAGTTGAAATCCACATCTGGCATGGAGACATTGAGTCCTGGCATTTTTGGCATATTAAATTTAGGTCCTTTGAATTTTGCATCTGAACCCTTAATGTTAACATCTGGTGCTGCGATGTCAACATCTGGTGCTTCTACTTTAATGTCTGTAGATGGAAGGTTAACGTCAATTTCTGGGCCTTCCAATTTGTGACCTTTGCTGCCAAAAGTAGGCATTTTGAATTTAGGCATTTTTAAACCTCCTTTCTGGCCTTCAATGTTCACTTCAGCTCCTCCAATGTCAATATCAGGTGCGTTAAGGTCTCCTTCGATCTTCGGGGCCTTGACATCCAAACCTCCTCCAACTTTGGACCCCTTAAGTTTAATGTCAACGTCTGGCTTTTCCATTTTTGGACCTTTGATGTTAAGTGATGGCATTTTTAATTTAGGCATTTCAAATCCAGGCTTTGTCCCATCAATGTCTACTTCTGGACCCTTCACATCAAGGTCAGGGGTTTGAATGTCTCCTTTTATCTTTGGTAAGGATGTGTCTATGTCTCCTTTGAGTTTTGGACCTTTCAAGTTGAAATCCACATCTGGCATGGAGACATTGAGTCCTGGCATTTTTGGCATATTAAATTTAGGTCCTTTGAATTTTGCATCTGAACCCTTAATGTTAACATCTGGTGCTGCGATGTCAACATCTGGTGCTTCTACTTTAATGTCTGTAGATGGAAGGTTAACGTCAATGTCTGGGCCTTCCAATTTGTGACCTTTGCTGCCAAAAGTAGGCATTTTGAATTTAGGCATTTTTAAACCTCCTTTCTGGCCTTCAATGTTCACTTCAGCTCCTCCAATGTCAATATCAGGTGCGTTAAGGTCTCCTTCGATCTTCGGAGCCGTGACATCCAAATCTCCTTCAACTTTTGGGCCCTTAAGTTTAATGTCAACGTCTGGCTTTTCCATTTTTGGACCTTTGATGTTAAGTGATGGAGTTTTTAGTTTAGGCATTTCAAATCCATGCTTTGTCCCATCAATGTCTACTTCTGGACCCTTGACATCAAGGCCAGGGGTTTTAATGTCTCCCTCTATCTTTGTTAAGGATGTGTCTATGTCTCCTTTGAGTTTTGGACCTTTCAAGTTGAAATCCACATCTGGCATGGAGACATTGAGTCCTGGCATTTTTGGCACATTAAATTTAGGTCCTTTGAATTTTGCATCTGAACCTTTAATGTTAACATCTGGTGCTGCGATGTCAACATCTGGTGCTTCTACTTTAATGTCTGTAGATGGAAGGTTAACGTCAATGTCTGGGCCTTCCAATTTGTGACCTTTGATGCCAAAAGTAGGCATTTTGAATTTAGGCATTTTAAAACCTCCTTTCTGGCCTTCAATGTTCACTTCAGCTCCTCCAATGTCAACATCAGGTGCGTTAAGTTCTCCTTCGAACTTTGGAGCTTTGACATCCAAATCTCCTCCAACTTTTGGGCCCTTAAGTTTAATGTCAACATCTGGCTTTTCCATTTTTGGACCTTTGATGTTAAGTGATGGAGTTTTTAGTTTAGGCATTTCAAATCCAGGCTTTGTCCCATCAATGTCTACTTCTGGACCCTTGACATCAAGGTCAGGGGTTTTAATGTCTCCCTCTATCTTTGGTAAGGATGTGTCTATATCTCCTTTGAGTTTTGGACCTTTCAAGTTGAAATCCACATCTGGCATGGAGACATTGAGTCCTGGCATTTTTGGCATATTAAATTTAGGTCCTTTGAATTTTGCATCTGAACCTTTAATGTTAACATCTGGTGCTGCGATGTCAACATCTGGTGCTTCTACTTTAATGTCTGTAGATGGAAGGTTAACGTCAATGTCTGGGCCTTCCAATTTGTGGCCTTTGCTGCCAAAAGTAGGCATTTTGAATTTAGGCATTTTTAAACCTCCTTTCTGGCCTTCAATGTTCACTTCAGCTCCTCCAATGTCAACATCAGGTGCGTTAAGGTCTCCTTCGATCTTCGGAGCCTTGACATCCAAACCTCCTCCAACTTTGGGCCCCTTAAGTTTAATGTCAACGTCTGGCTTTTCCATTTTTGGACCTTTGATGTTAAGTGATGGCATTTTTAATTTAGGCATTTCCAATCCAGGCTTTGTCCCATCAATGTCTACTTCTGGACCCTTCACATCAAGGTCAGGGGTTTTAATGTCTCCTTCTATCTTTGGTAAGGATGTGTCTATGTCTCCTTTGAGTTTTGGACCTTTCAAGTTGAAATCCACATCTGGCATGGAGACATTGAGTCCTGGCATTTTTGGCATATTGAACTTTGGTCCTTTGAATTTTGCATCTGAACCCCTAATGTTAACATCTGGTCCTGCGATGTCAACATCTGGTGCTTCTACTTGAATGTCTGTAGATGGAAGGTTAACGTCAATGTCTGGGCCTTCCAATTTGTGACCTTTGCTGCCAAAAGTAGGCATTTTGAATTTAGGCATTTTTAAACCTCCTTTCTGGCCTTCAATGTTCACTTCAGCTCCTCCAATGTCAATATCAGGTGCGTTAAGGTCTCCTTCGATCTTCGGAGCCTTGACATCCAAACCTCCTTCTACTTTGGGCCCCTTAAGTTTAATGTCAACGTCTGGCTTTTCCATTTTTGGACCTTTGATGTTAAGTGATGGCATTTTTAGTTTAGGCATTTCAAATCCAGGCTTTGTCCCATCAATGTCTACTTCTGGACCCTTGACATCAAGGTCAGGGGTTTTAATGTCTCCTTCTATCTTTGGTAAGGATGTGTCTATGTCTCCTTTGAGCTTTGGACCTTTCAAGTTGAAATCCACATCTGGCATGGAGACATTGAGTCCTGGCATTTTTGGCATATTGAACTTTGGTCCTTTGAATTTTGCATCTGAACCCTTAATGTTAACATCTGGTGCTGCAATGTCAACATCTGGTGCTTCTACTTGAATGTCTGTAGATGGAAGGTTAACATCAATGTCTGGGCCTTCCAATTTGTGACCTTTGCTGCCAAAAGTAGGCATTTTGAATTTAGGCATTTTTAAACCTCCTTTCTGGCCTTCAATGTTCACTTCAGCTCCTCCAATGTCAATATCAGGTGCGTTAAGGTCTCCTTCGATCCTCGGAGCCTTGACATCCAAACCTCCTTCTACTTTGGGCCCCTTAAGTTTAATGTCAACGTCTGGCTTTTCCATTTTTGGACCTTTGATGTTAAGTGATGGCATTTTTAGTTTAGGCATTTCAAATCCAGGCTTTGTCCCATCAATGTCTACTTCTGGACCCTTGACATCAAGGTCAGGGGTTTTAATGTCTCCTTCTATCTTTGGTAAGGATGTGTCTATGTCTCCTTTGAGCTTTGGACCTTTCAAGTTGAAATCCACATCTGGCATGGAGACATTGAGTCCTGGCATTTTTGGCATATTAAATTTAGGTCCTTTGAATTTTGCATCTGAACCCTTAATGTTAACATCTGGTGCTGCAATGTCAACATCTGGTGCTTCTACTTTTATGTCTGTAGATGGAAGGTTAACGTCAATGTCTGGGCCTTCCAATTTGTGACCTTTGCTGCCAAAAGTAGGCATTTTGAATTTAGGCATTTTAAAACCTGCTTTTGTGCCTTCAATGTCCACATCAGCTCCTTCAATGTCAACATCAGGTGCGTTAAGGTCTCCTTCAAACTTTGGAGCTTTGACATCAAAACCACCTTCAACTTTTGGGCCCTTAAGTTTAATGTCAACTTCTGGCTTTTCCATTTTTGGACCTTTGATGTTAAGTGATGGCATTTTTAGTTTAGGCATTTCAAATCCAGGCTTTGTCCCATCAATGTCTACTTCTGGACCCTTGACATCAAGGTCAGGGGTTTTAATGTCTCCCTCTATCTTTGGTAAGGATGTGTCTATATCTCCTTTGAGTTTTGGACCTTTCAAGTTGAAATCCACATCTGGCATGGAGACATTGAGTCCTGGCATTTTTGGCATATTAAATTTAGGTCCTTTGAATTTTGCATCTGAACCCTTAATGTTAACATCTGGTGCTGCAATGTCAACATCTGGTGCTTCTACTTTTATGTCTGTAGATGGAAGGTTAACGTCAATGTCTGGGCCTTCCAATTTGTGACCTTTGCTGCCAAAAGTAGGCATTTTGAATTTAGGCATTTTAAAACCTGCTTTTGTGCCTTCAATGTTCACTTCAGCTCCTCCAATGTCAACATCAGGTGCGTTAAGGTCTCCTTCAAACTTTGGAGCTTTGACATCAAAACCACCTTCAACTTTTGGGCCCTTAAGTTTAATGTCAACTTCTGGCTTTTCCATTTTTGGACCTTTGATGTTAAGTGATGGCATTTTTAGTTTAGGCATTTCAAATCCAGGCTTTGTCCCATCAATGTCTACTTCTGGACCCTTGACATCAAGGTCAGGGGTTTTAATGTCTCCTTCTATCTTTGGTAAGGATGTGTCTATATCTCCTTTGAGTTTTGGACCTTTCAAGTTGAAATCCACATCTGGCATGGAGACATTGAGTCCTGGCATTTTTGGCATATTAAATTTAGGTCCTTTGAATTTTGTATCTGGACCCTTTATGTTAACATCTGGTGCTGCAATGTCAACATCTGGTGCTTCTACTTCAATGTCTGTAGATGGAAGGTTAACGTCAATGTCTGGGCCTTCCAATTTGTGACCTTTGCTGCCAAAAGTAGGCATTTTGAATTTAGGCATTTTTAAACCTCCTTTTTCGCTTTCAATGTTCACTTCAGCTCCTCCAAAGTCAACATCAGGTGCGTTGAGTTCTCTTTCAATCTTTGGAGCTTTGACATCCAAACCTCCTTCAACTTTTTGGCCCTTAAGTTTAATGTCAACATCTGGCTTTTCAATTTTTGCACCTTTGATGTTAAGTGATGGCATTTTGATATTTGGCATTTCAAATCCAGCCTTTGTCCCATCAATGTCTACCTCTGGACCTTTGACATTTATGTCAGGGGTTTTAAAGTCTCCCTCTATCTTTGGTAAGGATGTGTCTAAATCTCCTTCTAGTTTTGGACCTTTCAAGTTGAAATCCACATCTGGCATGGAGACATTGAGTCCTGGCATTTTTGGCATATTAAATTTAGGTCCTTTGAATTTTGCATCTGAACCCTTAATGTTAACATCTGGTGCTGCGATGTCAACATCTGGTGCTTCTACTTTAATGTCTGTAGATGGAAGGTTAACGTCAATGTCTGGGCCTTCCAATTTGTGACCTTTGCTGCCAAAAGTAGGCATTTTGAATTTAGGCATTTTAAAACCTCCTTTTTCGCTTTCAATGTCCACCTCAGCTCCTCCAAAGTCAACGTCAGGTGCATTAATGTGTCCTTCAATTTTTGGAGCTTTGACATCCAAATCTCCTCCAACTTTTTGGCCTTTTAGTTTGATGTCAAAGTCTGGCTTTTCCATTTTTGGACCTTTGATGTTAAGTGATGGCATTTTTAGTTTAGGCATTTCAAATCCAGGCTTTGTCCCATCAATGTCTACTTCTGGACCCTTGACATCAAGGCCAGGGGTACTAATGTCTCCCTCTATCCTTGGTAAGGATGTGTCTATATCTCCTTTGAGCTTTGGACCTTTCAAGTTGAAATCCACATCAGGCATGGAGACTTCAATGTGTTTAGATGGAAGGTTAACATCAATGTCTTGGCCTTCCAATTTGTGACCTTTGCTGCCAAAAGTAGGTATTTTGAATTTAGGCATTTTAAAACCTTCTTGCAGGCCTTTTATGTCCACCTCAGATCCTTCCATGTCCACGTCAGGTGCTTTGATGTCTTTTCTGGTTTTTGGGGCTATAACATCTAAATTTCCCCCAACGTTTGGGCCCTTAAGTTTAATGTCAATGTCTGGCTTTTCAAGGTGTAGACCATTGTTGTCAACTGTGGGCTTTTTCTCTTGAGGCATTTCAAATCTAGTCTTTGTCCTTTGAAAATCCTCGTCTGTGCTCTTGATTTCAAGAACTGGGGCTTTTATGTCTCCCATTTTCTTTTCAGAGGATGACCCTTTTGCAGTCATGCTTATGTTTTCCTTTGTCAAAATGGTACCTTTCACATTGTATTCTGTGTTTGGAATCTGGTTTTCTAGTGTTTCAACAAGAACACCTCCCTTTACTGTTTTAGTGTTATATGCTTGTCTGTCAGTGTTTCCTTCTTGAAGAGTCACTTCAACATGTAGCGTTTCATCATCTGGGGATTTTTTGTTAAATGATGGAATTTTAAATTTTGGAATATTAAAACTGTCTTTCAGGCCTTTGGTTTGTTTATTTGTTACTTCTTTGTTTTCAGTAGAAGCATTTTCCTCCTCTTTAGCTTTTGCAACAGTGACATCTAATTCCTCATCAACTTTTGGCTGTGTTAGTTTTCCTGAACTAATTGATATGTTGAAATTATTTCCTTTTTTCTGAGTGTCTTCAGTGTCCCTTTCCAATTCAGGTGTTCTTATGTCAGCTTCTGCTTTTTTTACATTAATGTTTTCTGTGGATTTATTTACATAGGCATCTTTTTCTTCTACTTTTTGGCTTTTTGAGCCAAATGATTGAATTTTAAATTTTGGGATGTCAGTGTCCATTTTTTTATTGAAATCTGATTTTGTATCATTTTGAATGTCTGTATAAGGAACATTAACAATCCCATCTTTCGTTTTAGTGTTTACATGTTTACCTGTAACCTCTACTTTTATCCCAGAGTCTGGTACATCTACTTCTCCTCCTACTTTTTCTCCTAACCTACTTTCATCTTTCATGATTGTTTTCATTCCTACTGTGGACATTTTAAATGTTGTGGTTTTTGTACCACTCACAGTTTCTGCTGTTTTAGCATCTGAAAAACTGGTGACTTTTCCAGATACTGAATTTGTGTCTGATTTTAAGGAATATTCTGAATCAACACTACCTAAGGTGATTGGTAGTCTGACATCAGGGCCATCTCCAGATAAGCCACTATCAGTTCTGCCTTCTCCCTTTTTCTCTGGGTGACTGGTGACATTTTCAGATGTGCTTATTTTTGTTTTTTCATCAAAAATGGCTGTAGAACCTCCCATACTTGTTTTTCCTTTGACTGAGATCCCAATCTGCATGTCTCTTTCTGGTACTGACCAATAACTTGATACTCTGTTTTTGTCAGCTGAGGTTATTTCTGCTGCTTCAGACTCTCCTATTGTCACATGGCTATTACCAGTCTTTGTACTGTCTGATAGCGTCATACTTGTTTTTGAAACCAAATGGCTTTCACCCTTTTGCTCTGCACTCTCTCTTAAGCTTTCTGCCCCTTCACTGTCTGTAACTCTAAATGTATATTGGAGATCTGAACATTTTTCTTTTCCATCTCTTGCAATAGTTCTTGTTTCAACTTTCCCTGCACTCCATTGTTTTTCTGCAGACAGACCTTGCGGACCAGTGTAACTCAGATCGCTTGAATCAAACACTCCCTCTTCTGCTCCCACTTTACCTGAGAGGTTACCACGTAAGACTGTGATACTCGGAGAGGAATCTCCAGACTCATGTCGTAGCCCCTTGAGGTCTGGACTTGAAAGTTCAAGTTTCTCACTGATGCCACTTGGTACATCTACCGTATAAGTAGTGATGCGACGAGTAATGGTGGTAATTGTGCTCCCATCGCTACTTGTGCTGCTATGTCGTTCTGTGCGGACATCAACTCCTTCTGCAAGGTCTTCAGACTTCAGCCTTGGTTTAATCTTTTTTGTGTATATTCTCCTGTAGTCCTCATCATCTCCACTCTGTTAATTATAAAACACAAGCAACCATGAAACATGTAGATATGATACTAACTTGTCTCAGTTCAGCAGCCATCGAACTATGACTTGAACTATCAAACTATGTTTGTTTACTTACAAGAACTATATCTGGACTAGAGCCTCCAAGGCTTGTCCTCCCTTCCCATGTAAGTGTGCCCATTGGCGAACGGCATGGTGTGCTCAAGGGTGAGTAGCATGGGGATTTGTCTGCTTTATTTTGCAGTTTCAGTCCAACCTTGTGTCGAGCCAGTACTTTCATTACCTCTGCTGTCTCTTCTGTGCTCATGTTATCAAAGTAGATTGTGGCACCAACAATTTGGTCACCTATAAAATAAGAAAAAGGGAGCCACATGCAAGTTGGTCACAAATGTATATTTATGCATTTGTTTATAACATAGAGATTTCAAGACTGTAAAAATACTATACATTTAAATGAACATTTAGTGCCAATAACTTTAGGTCTTTAAAAGTGTATTTATCCCATTAATTTCAGTGAAGTTAAGACCCCTTCACTTCTTGCGCAGCACTCTTTCCTCCTTCTTTCTTCTAAATTAAAAAAAAAATGTTTGATGTCATTTAACTTTTTCTATTGAAACTTATATATTATTCTATTATTTCAGGCTGTTTAACAGGTGGCTTTAAACATGCCCGAAAATATATATATATCTTGTATTCTCTTATGTTTAGTTGTCTTTTCCAACTGTAGACAAAGTATAGTTAAAGTAGACAAAGTATAGTATAAATAGCATTTCAAATAAGTTTAAAACTAGTTTAAAATTATTTATCAGGCAAAGCACAAATACAACTCTTAGGAGTTTGTGTATTCTCTCCTTAAATGTAAAATAATTGGAAATTATTTTGTTTTGTTGGTTTAGAGTTTTTTGATTTGGCATCTCAAGGAGCCATTTGGTTCTTGTTTTAGGTGAAATTCCTATAAATTGATACATTTCTCAGGAATAGTTCTACTAACTTATTTACTCCTGCAGCATTTGATTTTAAGCTTGAGGTTTTTTATTTCTTTTCTTGGGGATATATAATAACACTAATTTTTAAACAAAAAATATTTTATATCTTTTTTTTCATGCAGAAGCATGTCAACTTAAAATAGTGTTAAAAATGATGTATGTAACTATTTTGTTTTAAGGAAGAAAGCTTGCATGGTGCTGGCTTTCTAACTTCACCAGCTATCCCCTCCATGTTAACTTTTTGAATGTTTAATTTCAAAAGCCTTTGGTCTTTGGTCCTCTCTGGCTCTTTCTGGTTTTGCTCATTTTTAATTCTGCTAAGATATGTTTGGATTCAGCACTTTGTAAACACATAGATTTTGGTTTTTTTTGTTTTTTTTTTAAGAAATATTCTTTTGTGCGATACCTTTGGGAAATTAGCCATGAGAAACTTTGCGCACATTTTAATTTTTCTTATTGAGTTCAGTGTGACTACCATGTGTCACCAACTTTTTGACATTATTCTGAGATATTTAAATATGGGAATTTAACAGGTTTCTAAATAACTGATACAAAATAGTTGACACAAAAGTTAATATGTATCAATCTGTGTGTAATATCATTGTGTAAATGAATTTGTTTTGGTATCTTTTTGCTTTTTTCTTTCTTTTTTATCTATCATTTTCGATAACAGACTAAAATTTATGTGTTCATGTTACCCTACCTTCATGTACTCTTCCCGATCGCGCTGCAGGAGACTCCCCTTTTACCTCCTTGACAAACACTTCTCCCGTACTTGCATGTTCAATGGTTAAGCCAGTTTTGTCTGGACCCTCCCAGTCGGGGAAGAGCACCTCCCTGGTTATGTCTTCGTCAGCCATCTATAAACACAATCACAGACGTTTGGTTTAAGTAGGAGAAGTACAACAGAATTAAAGCATTTTCTGTAGAACACACACATATGCTGTATAAAAGAATACCTGGAATGTTTTTTTTTCCTCTATTGCAGCCTTGCAGTATTGGAAAAGCCTTTATTTTATTTCCTGTAGTAAGAAACACAAAAAAGATGGGAAAAAAATCATAAATTAGGTTTTTAATTTAGTATTTGTTAAAATGTTTCTATTTTCAGATTTGTTCTTTTTTGTTTTTAATTTCTAGGATTAAAGTCAGCATCCCAGGTTTTGATACCCAAAGGTGAGCACTAGAGGGGGACAAAACTCTTCAAAACAACACAACACTATTCCCTCAAATCTTTGACCTTAAATTATCTTTATTAATTATCTTTATCTTGGCCAAATTTTATTATTTACATTTTATTATTATTTATTTTTATTTTTATTGTATTAGAATTCTAAATAAAGACTGACAACACAGTGCAGTGAGGAAAAAAAAAAAAAATTGGCATCACTTCTCTTGTTTTAAATTTTTAACCATCAAGCTAAATAAAGTTAATGGTTAATGATTTCCCAGAAGGGGTCTGCACATTTTTTCAATGCATTTTATCACATTGATTTAGACATATCATTTTGATGACAGACAACATTTCTGTTTGACAATTAGTTAACCAAGAACATTGAAAATAAATGGTGCACACAAATATTGGAAACGAATCAAAACTTTCAAAAACATGTTTGTATTTAATACTTTGATGATCGTATTCACTGTTCATGTAGTTATATCCACTTGCTGCCACACCCAATGTACATGTTTTAGCAAAGCAATTTGTAAATGCCATTAAAGAAAAGAGACATTGTAAGGTCTTGCCACATGTGATTAAGCAATGGCCAAAGATTGTTTTCAAAAGGTTGCTGGTGATGGGATGCATGTTCAATCAGGGGTATAATTGTAAACTGAAGAGCTATTCCAGAGCATTACATGTAAATGTGATCTTAATTTTAAAAATCCCTTTTTAATATTTTTTACAATATTCAGTGACATTATCACAACATTGTCACAGAAGTTGTTCTATTGCATTAAAATTGCAATGCATCATATAAAATTCATACAAATTAAGCTGCAACTTTTTTTTAGGTTTACCTTTTCCATATGTAAAAATTACATTATTGTGAACCCGAATAGTGTTATATTACTAAAACATTAGTAAAACAAAAAATGCTATTTTTTTTATATTATAATGAGGATTTTCAAGAAATTAATGGTTACAAACAGATTTTAAGTTAGTTAAATAGACAAATGCTGTAATATTGCTGCATTTTTTGGGGCTGTTCAATAATTTTATTCTGTGGTTTAAAGAAAAAAAATCCCACGTATAGCTTGTTGAATATAGACATGGGGGCTCATAACAGCACAAGACACAAATTAACACAAGTCAATAAATAGACTACTTTCATTTGAATAGGAATACTGGAGAATGGCTGCAATGCCTTGAAGCATGATTCCATTCTCTAAATAACTTGGACACAGCGTTGAAAATAACTTTTTGTAAACTTTCTGGATCAAATATCAAGTTCTGGGGACACGACAAAAGATAATAGAATGATATGGTGCCAGCTGGTGCAGACATTTACACCCTAGCTTTACATGTTTTGTTTTTCCTTCTTTATTCCTCTTATTGTTGTTGTGTTGTGTCTGTCAACAACAAAAAAAATCAGGCTCTGACATTATATACCCGACTTATCTCCAACTGCTGAACAGTATCTAGCATTAAGGATCAACAAAACAAAAACAAAATAGCTATAAATAAAATAGCCCATCTTGATTCTGTTCTCTTATGTAGTTTGGATTGGCATAACAGAAAGAGCAGAAAGATAGAATGACAAAAAACATCATAGAAAAAAGCAGAAATTGACAGGAATGACGCTATGTGAAAAGTTGGCTTACGATTTAACAGTGAAAAAAAAATTACACCAAAAAAATTACAATGTTTGAATAATGAAAATAACTTTACATGAAGGTCTTCTTTTTCCCTTTTTTTTAACCATATTAGTATATTAACTAAGATATGGTTTAAAATCACATAAACTATTCACAGAGAAACAGGAAGAACAGCAATGAACAATTTTCTCTGTCTAGAAATATCATATGACCTGGTATGAATAGTGTAGTATAAACAGAGGCTGAATAAAAATCCTTTTGTTCTTAGAGTCATAAGACAATTTTGCATTATGTGACTCATATTAAACAAAGAAATATGACATTAATGTAGACCTATATTATTTTGCTTTTATTTCTCAAAGAACTGAATGTAACCATTACGACAGAGGTCATGAAATCTTTAACCTTGCCTAGAGAAAACTTTAGACAAAACTAACAAAATAAATCTGACCTTAACTTAAAGATTTAAAGGAAAGCAGCAAAGGTTTGCAGAACATAGGAGGGAAAGCGCACAGATCAGCTCGTATGTCTGTCATATTTTATTTTGGCCTGCTGGGAATAGGAGGCGTGGGGACAAAAGGCTTGACAAGAGCTTTTGCTACTTGGGAGCAACCGCAAAACAATTTCTGGGTCGCCAAGACTTGTCATTGACATAAAGAAGCTGTGCACAGTTTTATAATGCAATTTGTACTTGCCTTTTTTTTCTTGAGCCAAAATACATAAATAACCCACAGCTGCTGACAGCAAACATTGAAGAACATTGTGAGTCTGCGAGGCCTTTGACAAGGTTGTTTCATAAGAGGGTTTTGGGAGAAACAGGTGGTCTTTAAGGGTGGGAAGAGAAGGGCAGTAAAAGAGCTACAGGGGGGAAAACCACTAAGTACCAGGTTCTCGCAATTAAGACAGTTCACAGCTAAAAAATAAAGGCATAACCATTCAGAAAACACAGGAGTAGCAGCATTTTGCTGTTTTATAGTATGATTGGTTAATGCTTTGCAATGACAGCAGCAAGAGGGTCCACATTAGGATGATGTGCATCTGCTAAAATACTCCTTACAAATGTTTTACTACTAATATTTTTTTATCTATGGGAACAAAAAGTAACACCTACCTTGGATTGCTCAAGCAAAGCCAAGGGCTTCAATTTTTGCTTTTCTTCTTGGTTTTCTCTGTTGAGACAAAAAAAAAACAGGATTTGAGTTAGTCTGTCATAACTAAAAATGTTTTTCTTGAAAATGTTTAATGTGAAAACCCTGTGACTAGGTTTAAGCAGTTGCTGAATCGTAAAAACAACCAAGAACATTTATCAGAAATGAGTCATCCGTTAAGACCTTTTTAGACTCATAAGTTGTTTCCACGTGTTTTTTCACAAAGTCAAGAACAAATTTTACTAAAGTATTTGAGCATAGATATACAAGATCACCTCTCCCAACCTTCAAAGGTTTTGATAACTAAGCAACTACCAGTAGCAGTGTAGACTAAGGTCAGTAACTAAGCAAAACTCCCTCAAAGTAAATAAATCCAGAATTGTCTGTTGTTTGTTTTTCAGAAAATTGATAGACTCATTCTCAGTAGGTAAACTGAATCGGATGTAAGGTAAACTTAAAATTGAGAAGCTCAAGAAAAACAAAGCCAGTTGCAAAGGCATCACATTCTAGCATATGTCCATAACTTCTCCAGATCTGCGTTCATTCGAACAAGGACTCCAAAGCCAGTAAAGGGCTGTTGCAGAAGTCCAGTGTTGGTATAACATGTTGTTGTTGCAACTGCATTAATCATTTGGATTGTAAAACTTTGTCTGTATGCCCAAGTGTTCTCATTTCAACTCGCTTTTACAGGCTCAACTCCTTATGAGTCTTAGAAGGATTATTGTGTCAACAAAGCGGCACATTGTGAAACAAAGCATTCTGTTTGTCAGTAACAGTACAAACAGAGCCAGAACTAATGTGTGTGCAGACAGGCATCTACCGGTGGAAACAAGTCCTGCAAAAAAATTCTTATGAGACAACCTTTCCAACCATATCATTAACTTCGTCTTGCAAAGACCCTGTTTAAAAAGCCAAGTTGTTCATTACCTTCTAACAAAAAATCCCCAATAACAGTATCTGCGGGACAGAAACTATTGATAAACAGTGAATCTCAAAGAACTATGAAAGGAAATGTGTGAATCATTTTAGTACCAACCAGCTGTTGTTGACTGGATATGGTTTTATGTTAATTTCGCTTAGATAAAACGCAGATAGAACATGACTGTCATTATGTTTGTGTTGAGAGGCTTGAAACAGAGCAGCTGTGTACACTCTTCAACACATACTTTTGTTACAAAGAAGTGCATGTACTGATCAGACTGCAATGTCATGAGGCATTTACGCACCAGCTGACTCCTCTTTATTTAAAGGTAAGAGCAACAAGCTTGAAGTGTTAGATGAGCTAAGATGTGCTTCGAAAAGTGGGACTGAAAATGAAATAACGTAAAATAGAGTGTAATTGATTACCTTTTTCAGAATGCAAGAGTATGAAGCTTAGTTTTTTTTTTTTTCTTTTTCAATAGAATACTAGGTAAAATTATTTGAAAATAAAATAAATAACATACAAGTACACTAATAGGCATTTGGCAAATGATTTGTGGTAACTTAGAGGGGTCAAAAACAAATAAAAACATTGTAGACACGAAATGACTGCATGTCTCCCCTCTGCACAGACCACGTTGTTTTGCCCCAGTGCCTTGCTGAAAAGCAGCCCTCTGAACTACCCCACCCAGGCCTCCAGTCAAACACATTCCTTGATAGAGCTGTCAGGCCAACTGGAAGGGAGCCCAGCCTCTCCCCATGGTGACTAACTCCAAAGAAATGTCCTCTTTCTGTCTCCCTCTGACTTCAGATTGATTCTGTTCCGCATACACCGTACCCCACCTCAGTACCCCGCCCTGCACGCACACACACATTCTGCACTCTAACAAACACACCCCAACCACCACGTTCTCCTAAAAAAAAGGTAAGGACACCACATTGAGACATTTAACAACAACCTGAAACACACCCAAACTGAGAAGGGATTTCACTGTCCATGTTGTTGTGGTGTGTGGGGTTAGTATTAGCATTGCCAGTGCTTAGGGTTGATACAACAAACAGAATTTATTGCTTTTGGTTGCATCCCATCACAGGGCGGATATATGCTTTGACTTTTTAGATGTCAAGCTTTGTTCTCAAGTAGGTCACAATGAGCTGAAACAATGCACCGTCAAAGGGGCTGAAGTTGGTCCACCAAGTTGATTGCCAAATCCAATCAATTTGGTGCAGAGCAAAGAGGAGCAGTGTGACAATGATTAAATCTCACCATTAAAGCACACCGAGCACAGTGGTGCTGGTGAGTTAAAAGATTTGATTATGAGCGAATAAGAAGGCCTCAGTGCAGCAATGCACTGTGGGAGGGAGGAGTGGACTCTGTCTTGTCAAAATAGAATAGACGTGCTGTTCTCCTCACCGCTTTGCAGCTTCACACTGCGAGGACAACAAACAGAAAAAAGAGATACAGCAGGCCTCAGTCCTCCCTCAAAAACGCAGATAGGCCTTTCATGTCTGACGCATGCAAAAGGAATGAGGGTCAAAATAAACGGCTCTTTTCTGTGTCCACAATGTCTCGTACCAAACCGCAAGTCCTGCATAAGACCAGAGCCTGCCCACTGACGCCAACTTAGCCTGCTGCTGATTAAACTATTGTGACTTTGGCAAGAGTCAGGAGACAAATGGAAAAGCGAAGGAAAAATACTCTTGGTTTTACGAGAGCACAAACAAGACTAAGAGTTGCTCTGCAAGCACTTTAACTCCCTTTTAAGGAACTGCATCACAAACTGACAGAAACCTGTGAAATGACTCACATCACCAATATTTCTCCTGAAGTTAGAAGTGATTGTGGGCTGTTGCCAACCTCCTGCTTCAAAATTGTACAAATTGAGCAACATGCAACTTTATAAATTAAATCCAAAGAAGCACTGACATGTTTGCCTGAAATGCAAAGAAAGATGATTCAAGTTTTGAAATTGCATAACTAGTCACACCCAAGAAAGGAGATAAAACTCCCCTTTATCCCTCTAAAAGTAAAGGGGAGTTTGAGCCTCAAAAAATGGCAGGATAAGTATAATAAAAAATCCATGATGTGTTCCTTACCAAACCTCAAGAGAATGTCTGTAAAGATTTAACTCAAATTTGTTTTTAAAATATTTTAGATTTATTGTGGGGGTTTTTATGCCTATTGGATTAAAAATCTATATTAACACATTCAAAAAGCAGCAGAATAAAAAGACACTGAGTGGGTTAAATAAAAATCTAAGGAAAATCCAAATTTGTCTAAGACTGTTGTTGGAAATTAGCAATTTTTCTTTGCTTATCGGAGTTCTAGTAATATCTAAGAAAACCAAGCTTGAGTATCATGTGCAAAATAGATAAAATCTAAGCAAAGCTGCACATACTGCCATATTTGCATTCCGGGCTCTGTCTGACATTCTGGGCCCCCACTCCACATAGTTTTGGTAACATACATTCCTCGCATGGGGCAACATTGCAGGGCAAACATGAGAGCCAGGTAGATTGCGCAAGTTATTACAGTTGCACAAGATTTATTGTTTTTGAATAGTTCTGCCTAACAGATGCATAAAAAAAGCAGTGGAAAAATGTATTCTCTTATCAGAAAAAAATGACACCCTTTTTTCAGTCATGTGCCTACAGAAGCTCCACTAAACATGAAGTGAGTTTTTAAACTTCATGCATGTGCATGGGTGTAACTCGAAGGGCATCAGTTCATCTCTCAAATCTCTATTCTTTTTTTAAAATCAAACAAGGCATGCAAGAGTAATCACAGAATCTCTGTTAGCAGAAGTGAAAAGCCAGCAGCATTTGAAGGAAGTAGCCTTCTATTGAAGTGGCTGGGAAAGGCTGGGTAACATTATGATGTGTGTGTTTTTTTATACAAACAAGCTACAAAGTGAGTGAATTTTAGGTTATGTTATTTACAATAATTAAAAATTTGAATAACTAAAGACCTGGATTTGAGATGCCCTGTGAATTAGTTGTAAACACAAAGATTTGACCAAAAAAAAGGATAAAAATCTCAATTTTACTCGGTTAGAGTTGCAAGTTAACTCAAACTTTTCTAACAACAAATACAACCAAGTTTTTGTTTGGTCATCTTAGACAGGAGTATCTCATCTACATTTGAGTCTTAGTTGTTGAAGCGAAACTAAGTCGCTATAATACCTGACAACAGCACCCTCGCATAGCTGCTTTCATGTGACATTTAAGTATTAGTATAGCACAAGTGGTGCACAATTATAGAGATTACACTGATTTAGCAGAGAATTTTTGCTTCACCGAGGTAAATTATGGTGCTCTGAAAATCTTTAATCACATAATATGACACTTTGTTATTTATGACCCTCCCACTTAGGTTTTCTTGCTGTCTTAAAATGTTGTTGAATGATATAATAACCCATCTCAGAGTGAATGCATTTCTCAGCAACAGGTTACCAAAACTAAAACAATGCCTTTACTAATGTATCAGTTTAGAGTCTGACCATCTCACACCATTATTCCATATGCCTGTTTTTTTTCATCATATACTTTGTTCCATTTATGCTTGTCATCCATGTTTGTTTTTACTTTTTCAGTATGAAAACCCTTGAATTGATCCCAGTCAATCCATCTTAGTTAGCTCCTGATCCTCCTAAAAACTTCCATTTTGCAATATGTTCTCTCATATTGTAATAAATTGGGTTTGTGATCGCCTCTTCTTTCAGATCTCGCAGAACATCCACGCCCTCTTTTGTCAACCCACACATCCCTTCCTTCCAACCACCCACTCAAAACTCACGAGGAAACTGGAGGAAGTCTGTTGGAGCACAGTTTCCTTGAGTGTCACTCTGGCACCCTTAAGTTAACACCACAGCCCTTGTTCGCACTGTCAATCATCAGAGAGAGATTATGCAGCTTGGTTGACAAATATGTTCACACAAGGCAACTCTTCAACAAGCAATGAGTCACAGCTTTCCCATCAGTCTTATAATTTGCTGCTTGCCACACAGGCAGAAAGTGCAACGCTGCTAGCTATTTGGGGCAACTTGAAGCTCCACATCCATGACCACCCACCAGAAGTCTTCAGAACTCAAAGTCTGCTCAAAAGCTTAATTCACGTTTTTGGTGAAATCCCAGAGTTGACTAGGTGCTGCTCCACCTTGAAAAACTTGTATTAAAAGTAACTATGTAATCTACCCTAAGGCAATCAACTGAAAATTCAAGAAGTGGAAGGAACAGATCATTCTAATTGAAAAAATAATTAAATAACAAAAACCTGCAAACCTCAATAATGATAGAAAGTGAGGTACCTAAATGCCAACTAAATCATAGACATTGGACATTTTCAAGAACACCGGAGCATAAATTCCTTTAACGCCTCTGTGAGACTGTTCATGTAACCAGCTATCACATAAATTACCTTGATGAGAGCAATTTGAGACGTGCCAGGCATTTACAGCTGCAGGGCTCTAAAAGTCGTTTAAGTGCGTATTGTGAAAAGACAGAGCAGAGCAAAACACAGTTTGTATTTTTGGGTGTGGCAGGAGGGAGCAGCGCAGGAAACTGCACTCAGCAAAATCTGACTTGAGTCCGCAAAGACTACGTCTGATCTTTTTGGGAGCTTTTTCCACAGTTTACCACGCACTCTTCACTTCACACAGACTATAAAGTAGTGTTTAAAACCCTGTAAATGATACAAAGTAAGGCAACTCTTCAGTTTTTAAAATGAGTATTTTTCTTTCTTTTTCTAAAAGCGAAAAACTCTAAACTCCCCCGTCCAATGCATCAAACCTGGTTTCAATTAGCTTGTCTTTCCAAACCACTACATTCCATAACTCCCCTCCTCACGCCAGTCCCACCCATCCCCCCCTCGCTCCCTCACTCTTTTCCCTGTCTTTCTCCCATCTTCTGTCCCCACACACCCTGGCAGTGAGCCCAGGTTAAGAAACCCAAGGTGAAGGAGAGACAGAGAGATCGCTCTATGTTCAAGACTAAAAAAAAAAGTACGTCATAAAAGAAAAGCAAGCCTCAGGGCCAAGCTACCGCGATTACCTTCAACTTTCTACAAAGTAAACCCAATGAAAAAGCAAACTTTTACTATCTCATGGAACCCAGTTTCCACAGATTACAAAGGAATGTCCATTTAAAGGGAACTTTTTTGGATTTAGTAACGAAAACTTCTGGTGTTTACTTAATATGGAGTTGGGACTTTGGAAGGTTTACACGAGGGTCCACAGAAACTGCATGGAGTGGCGTATGTTTCTTTTCCCTGCTGTAAAGGGTGTGCCTCTGTGAGGAGGCAGCAGAGCAAGAAGAGAGGGAGAAAAAAGAAGAAGGGGGAGGGAAATGAAGGAGTGGGATCCACACCCAAACTTGTTGCTGCAGGCTCTCTAAGGGAAGTACCTTCACTTTTTAAACTCCCAAGTCTCAACAAAGGGCGATGGACACAAAAACATGATCATCCGTATATCACAACCCAGCTTCTTTACCCTCCTCCTGCTTCAGCCATTCAGCTTAAAAATGGTGTTGATAAAAAGCAAAGTTTGATTTCTTTATTACTGATTATTGCGTTTAAACAACTTTTAAATCACTAATATTACATTTAAAAATGCTGATTAAGTTTTACAAATAATTTTGTAACTTAAATCTGTTCAAAAACATGGATTCACAAGTTTCACGTGTTGTTTGAGAATCTTTGTTACAGCAGAAGTGAAGTGCGCAACTTCAGTCAGGTCCACTGCATTCATGTGGCTGTGTGAACACACCCACTTCTCATGCAGCACACTGGTTCATATAAGTATTGAAATGATGTCCACACAAAGTGACAGCTCACCCTCAGAAAACTAAAAAATAAACACAGAATTCCCCCCCCAAAAAAACTGTCTAATCACAAAACTTTCATTTAGAAAAGCTTCTTTAGAATAGTCTAAAGCAATATAGCAGCTACCTGCAGTAAAGTAGAACAAGATAAATTAACCTTGCAACCAACTTTTCATGTAAAAGATAAAAAGTTTGAACACTTTGGCAAAAGAACTGCTTTGACTTTCCAGAAATCTTTTTTGGATCAAAGAGCTGGTTGGCCATTTCATGAAAAATTACTTTTTTTTAGTTAAAAACGATTTGTCATATTTACCTGTGCGCAAGCCTTGCGCGCGAGTAGCCTTACACCAGCTTGAGCATCCTGGAAATCGTGGCTTCTCCTCAGCCCAAGAAGAGCACTTCAACTCTGCCACAACTTTTCAGTCTGGTGAGTGTCTGTCACTCTTTTCCTATTTCTTGGTGAACCAGATTTCCAGGGCGTTTTCTTCCCCTCCTCCTGCCCTCCCTCTTCTGTTCTGGGTTGATCTGAAGCTCTTTTTTCTGTGTGTAGTTGCTCCACTGGGCTGAGTAGAGTGCTTGCACAGGGATCTGAGTTGGGCTCCTGGCTTACAGAGGGGAGGGGAGAGATATGGGAGGGGCCAAGCATGAGGGAGTGGTCCCTGACAGTGGGGCCACCCACTGCTCCACGTAGATGGATGAAAAAGCAAGCCTCAAGAAAAGACAGCTTTACATTAATAAACTCAGAGTAAACTAACATCTCAGTGAATAAAGTCTTAACAAACTAGTTCTTGATATTTTGTCAATTTAGCTAAATGTTAAATAAAATCCACAGCCAGCTTTTTTGTGCTATTTATCTCAGCAAAACTATTTTAATAGTATTAGTGTATGAATATATATATATATATATATATATATACACACACACACACACAATCCAAAGCACTGTGCACATGAACGATTGTGGAAATTGTATTTATTTGTATTTTAAATATTTTTTAAAGGCATCCAAAAAACGAATTGCGTTTTTTTTTGTTTTCCTCACAGTCATTTTACTGCTGTCCCCAGGTTTTGACTTACAGCTGTTGCCCCAACACATTTTCCACTCTTATACATTTGGTACAGTCCACCAGTGACATTTTCTGTAGGAAGTGAGGTCATTTAGGTCAAATGCAGGTCATGGCAAGACCAAAGGTAAGTTATCTTTTTTTTCTGTTTAAAGAAATATTAGCAAAGTCAGAGATGATCCATCTAAAATCTCAGTCCTGTTAAAATATTTTTTTTTCATTTAAATCTCTCAAATACTGGGCTCCATGTGCTCATGCTACTAGCATAAATGCAAAGTGTCTCAATGTTTCTTTGTGGTTAATGTTATGCTTAAATCTCATTGCTATTACCCTCATTACTATTACTCAAGAAGGGAGTATCAGTAATGAGTTAGTGGTAACATCAATGAATAAATAAGTTACTCCCCTCTAATGCCTTTTAATAATTATTATAAGAAAATGATTAAATGACTGAAAAGATATAATAAATTAATGAATATTAACTAGTAATAACTAATATTAGTAGCAACTAATATTAACTAGCTTAATATTAACTACAATTTCAGCTGTGAATGTTTTAATGCAAAGCTTTTTAAATTCAATGATTGGCAAGCAGGCTACAGCATTCACAGACTTTGCAGTATGGCAAAAGCCTGAAGAAGTTGGCCAGTGGTGCATCCTAAAGGTCAATCTGTACCCTGGGGTCATCACAGACAAGACAGAAACACACATCGAGATCCAGTGCATGGCAAAAACAGGAGATGTATTAACATCGTAACTGGCTTAAAACTGATAATAGTGAATATACTTTCTAGAAGGTGTGAAATGTTTTACATTGGGTTGCATAGTTCCAAGAACATAAAAAATAACTATTTCTGCGTGTCCATTTGATCTTTTTCAAATTTAAAAGAACAATTCTGTTCATCTGTGAAAAGAGCAAGTAAAAAGAATCACCATTTGTTATTGCTGTTACTTTTGTTTCACTGTTGTTACTTGAAGTTTTGTCAGATTATTCCACTGCTTTTTGAAAAATAAAGAAAATGAAATGTATTTTTCCATTCATATCAATCTAAAAGTATTTCATGTCCGATAATAGAAAGAGTTTGATTATAGTCTTAGAGAAATACAACTTTGAACAAAATAATGTCATATTTTTGTCAAAAATATGACAATTTTCCTAATTCAAACAATAATGTCTTCTATGTTAACTGTTTCTTTACAAGAAAACATTTTGTGTTGTTTTTTGTTTTTATTATTGTTTTAAGATGTCACTTGAGTTTTTGGTAACAGCAGAGAAAAATAGTGATGATAATAAACTTTCAAAAGTGGTAAAAATGTTGCCTAAGATTGACCACTATTCATTTTGAATAAGTAAATGTTACTAATTTACTAAATTCTATATTAACATGTTATGAAAAATGAAGTTCAATTTTTAAGAATTTTGAGGAGCAAAATTCGAATGAATGACCCATGTCAGAATAAATAGGAGCAGCCAGTCACATACTGAGCATGATATAATAGCAAGTAAAATATGATACCATAGCATTTAAGATTCTGCAGGCAAACTGATAAAGTCTTTAACAAAGTGACTTTGGAATAGCTGTATTTTACACAATGAAGGCAGTTTTTAATAAAGCTTGTGTTTTTTCCTTCTTTTAGTTTTTTTTAAGCGTTTTCTATTTTTTTACACATTTCATTAAAAAAGTGTAGCTTTTCTATTGGACATTTACACAAAAGTCTGTTGAAATTATGATTGTATGCTATGATTTTGTAGTTCTTTCCAAGAAGATTGTTTTGTTTCATGCATTTTTGCTTTGATGCAAAACAGAGTAAAAGACTATCTCAAGTTTTAACTTACATTTTTAAGCTTATTCTAGCAAACAGTGATCCAGTGTGATGGAAAAAACAAGTAAAAGATACTGTGTGATTTCTTGTTTAGAATGAGTCATGCTGGGTGGTGTCTCAGACAGATTCAGCCTGGGGTTAAGGGTTTAACTGTGCCTGTGGTTCGATCACAGATGCAGTTGTCGGATAAAAATGAAACGCAGCAGCTAAAAGAATGCAACACTGTTAAATTCTTGCTTTTCATTTTCATTTCACCCGCAGACATCAGATGACCTTTGGTGTCCTGATGTTTTTTGCACCGACCTTCATTATGTGTTGATTAGATGTAACAAAATATGACTGTTATAACCTTTTGATTTAATGAGGTAACAACAACAACAAATACAGTTTATATTTGTATTTTTACTTGTTATGTTTTTTAATATTTCATTTATTACATTTGTGTCGTCTATTTACCCTTGACCGCATTCTTTCGCACTGCTTTGAAAATCCCTAATCAAATAGTCACAACTTTTTCGATTAACAAATTGATCTTTGGCCACTTAAGTAGTTCTTTCCACATACTTTCTGGCCTTCAGTCAATACCAATTGATGTGGTCTTACGCATGCATCCGGCTTTGCTAAAGCAACATCATGTGGGTTATATTTGCACATGTGTTTATGTGTCATTCTCATTTGCTTCCCTATTTATATTTAAACTTTTTGGGATTTTTAGACTGTTTTATTTAGCTAAGTTCTTGTATCACACCCTTGTTCATCGAGGGGCAGCAACAATCAACACACAGAGAACAGGAGCACAGGAACTCAATGTGTTGCTTTGTGCGAAGGGAACAGGGAGTGGCACATCCCTGTACCCATGTGTGCACATATTTTAATATTGCAACATTATACAAGCCTGTTCAGAATCAAAATCGTTTGGATTTGGTTTTATTCCAAAAAAAAAAAATGGGTGCAGCACTGTCACAACTGTTTTTATGGTTGAGTTTAGTGAGCACATGTTGAGTTGAATATCCAAGTGAAATATCAGCAAGAACTCTGTGTGAAGAAAGATATTTATTTACTCTTGATTATGTTTTCCAATGAATCCAAGGCTTAAGGTCTACTGGTGTTCAGGTAAAAGCATGATGGATGCTACATTAATAATAAGTGGTTTCTTTTGCGGAATTTTAAGCAAAATTTCCGTTTTTAACCACAGCCTTGCTAACACACCTCACAAAGCTCAGGCAAGGCTCTGACTTCACAATTCTTGTCTTATTTTTTTACTGTGTAACGACTTTTCAATAACCGATGAATATTTGTGGTTTCATACTGTGAACTGGTATTATGGAGCTCAAATGATCTTTATAGTTTTCCTCAGAAACCTGTTTTAAAACCAACAAGGCAACTTCTCAAGTTGCATTGTTTTTAAATTTGTAAGATAAAGATTACATTAGGCAGGATAAACATAATCTCAGTTTTCCAATAACATTTGCACCGAACATAAAAAAAGGCAAACAGAACTCTCTGGGCCTGTTGCTTGGCGGTGGCTCACTCCAGTTGAATGCAAGGATATGTGAGAATGGGTGTGTTTCCTGGCCCTAGGTGTGTCAGCTAGTGTGAACCAGCGCAAACAGCTTGGTTCAGACGTGCGATGAGTCACAGCCAATGACTACAATGAAAACAGGGGTGCTCAGACTGCAGAAGACTAAAATCAGAGGATTAGATGGGCATTGACGGTTGAATGCAAGATTGCATGAGTGCATGAGTATGTGATTAATGTTTTCTGCAAAATAGAAGAAGTCACAAGGCACTGGCCAGTGAAAAAAGTGTAACTTGTGATATGATTGCAAAAAAAAAGAAAAAAAATCTAGGTCTACTGAAAAAAATGTATCTGGTGACACAACGGCAAGGATTTTATTTCCTTGAAATCACCCTGAAGGACTGTTGCCATTCCATTCCAAAGGCAGAAACACAAAAGGGTGTGTTGCACATTTGACTGAGTAAAAGAGGTTAAATGGGACGCAAAGAACCACATCCTGATCTTTCAACCACAAAAATTAGAAGTCTTTAGAACATTAGAAAGCAAAGAACATTAAAAGCAAAGATTTAGATTTAACCAAAGGAGACAAAAAAAGACAACGAATGCACCAGATTGGTTTAAGAAGATTGCATAATTTACTGAGTTAATTGAAATAAGGTTTAATCCAACAAAAGTGTAAACATTTTCACTATTTTTCTTTTGTTGTTGCCACAACAAAAGAGAAAAAAAATAAAAGTCTGGAATTCTTGTGACAACCGTCGCTGCTATACACATTTTTGAAGCTATGAAATCTGCACTAGAATCTTTAAACACAATGCAAACATTTTTTATTTTGTCAGGTGTTTAGCAAGCTTATGCTGAAGCCCCAGTCATATGAGGATTGTTGAAGAGGCACTGTCAACTTTTGAAATATGTCAAAGGGAACAACAACTCTACTCATGCTTTGAGTGAATAAGTGTACTTTTTGCAGAAGATAATTTTTTTTAAAGGCTGTAACTTGAAGTCGCAGAAACAAGCAATCTCAGTATAGTCTCCCACTACTCCTCAGTGGAAGTAACACAACATTCCTTTGATGTTTACTTTTTCTCTTTTTATTTCTTTATTATTTTATTTTTCTAATATTTGCAAAAAGATTAAAGCAAAAACTCTTCAAAAGCAGCGCCTGTATTTAATGATTTGTAAAGAACAAATGTGAATATAAATGCTGTTTTACAGGACACCATACCAATGCATGAATGAAGAAAAACAACAGAAGCACTCTTTACAGACACTTGCAATAAAAAAGGGTTTGGTCTAACTTATTTTTTTTTAATTAAACACCCATGTTTATTAAAATTGTGTTTTTGGTGTTTTTATCATGTTATTGTAGCATTTTTTCTAATGCTGAATGACACATCAAAGAAAAAATAAACTTAAAATTGCATTTCTAAGTATTTCTCTTTTCAAATCATTGTGAGTCAGAAGTAGACGACATAATGCTGTCTGAAAAAGATTGTATTTGTTAGCCTGAATATACAATGGGCAAGTCACAAGCCCCCTCCTCCACTTCATTTTGATGCATCCAGTTGTAGACGGCTGTTAAGTTGGGGGTGTGAGGTGCTGTAAGCTAGTGGGAAAGGGTGTAAACAAAGCACTCAGTAATGGGTGACGGGAAGAGGGGTGGGGTTTCTGCGCGTCAACATTCCCGCCCACAACTCAGAGGCAAATTTCTAATAAACTACTGCCGCTCTGCAGAAACTATGTCCAAAAAAAAAAACACAGACTTTTTTTTTTTTTTTTGGCAAAAAACAGCATAATTATAATTAAAAGGCCACTGGGAAAGCTTTGTAAACAGTTCAAAAGATGAGGGGAGTGGGTTTTTAATAATAGATAACAATATTAAATATATTGGACTATTTTTTCCCTCAATATTTACTGAATTTGAAAGGCACAACATTATGATAACAACAGATGACAGCTTATTCAATGTTGTGACAGCTCTGTTTTGTAGTTGGTTCTGCCTAAACAGTAGAATGTTTTAGCAACGATTAAACTCTAAGCTTTTAGATTTGCCTTCTAAATGGAAAATTGATTGTTTTCGTACAAATTACTGACACAGAATGCTCTTTTCACAACTTGGAAATCATTCACACAGTAGAAAAACTGAGAGTATTTTGTTGTTGGTCAAATTTTAGTATTACTTGTTTTGAGCGATTTTTTTTCTCTGAAAAGAAAAATGGGAACTTGTTCATCAGGGACGGTAATTGAGTTACCAGTAATTGTGTAATTAAGAGCTATATGTAATAAATGAGATTTGTTCACAACCAGTAAAGCCTCAAATAAGCATGCATTGATGCATTATTGCTCTGTAGGTCACTTCTGCTTTTCGCTTTAACAGTTAGTTGTTTCTTGATGCTGTTGTAAACTTACAAAACTTGTCTTTGTTGGTACCTAAAAAAACCAACTTAAGTTAGAGCACTTACTTTTTTTCCTCCTTCAAATGTTCAGGGGTTTTTTTCCCCAAGAACTATGAGTTTAGCTAATAGAAGTTAATTATGTTTTTGTCTTTTTCTTCAAATATTTGCTCAAATTAAAGGTTTAAAATTGAAAGAAATTATGACTTGACAGATCCTTGATCTCACTCATTATCTTCAGATACTTTGAAGAACCAAAGTATGCTCTCCTGCATTTGTTTTATGCCAAATCATTCTGTGAAGAAATAAAGGGAGAACACTCTGAGCAGACCAACATTCCATCACAGGCTTCCAATTTCATTTAGCAAAATGTGATCAGTAAGTTATAACTGAATTTTATTAATCTCGTCAAACTATGTGGCCTGCGGACTTGACCTCCGAATCATAATGTCCCATGATCACCATGTCATCCAGTTCCTTGAAGACTCCCGAACTGCAGATTTGTGATGTTATCCTTGAATGGCCCTAAAAGCCCAGCGGGTGTGCAGACCAAGGACGTGACGTGTCAAACACAGTGGATCAAACGTAACCACAGAAAGAACAGGGTATCCATGGAAAGATTACAACTACAAAGAATCCCAGTCAGTTAATGACAGCATGTGGTGCTTTTGATAAACTATCTTGCAAAACATGGGTCACTAGCCTGGTATTTGCCATCACCATGGTAACTCATCATTATTTATTTTTTCTGAATTCCCCAAACCACATGCTTCCTTGCATACTCATAAGTACATATCATGCAACACACACAAACGCATCCTGATGATTCAGATAGCCACATTAAAAAATGTAAGTGGAAAAAGGAGAATGAGCGGCAGACTGAAATGTGGTTTCCACAGCAAGCTGTGAGTCACGAACAAGAAGGAGGGGCCAAAAAAAGGACTATTCTGGGATGGTTACTGTAGCAACATAATAAGCAAGGGGGCATAAATGTTTCCATAGCAATGCCCTGCGTGTGTATGGATAAATATCACATGCCACAAGGAATTTGGTAATTTAGATAGGAACTCTGTTTCCACTTTTTGTGCACAAAGTTTGAAACTGTTTTTAAGAGGATTATCCCACACACATACCGACAAGCATACACACACACTCACTGTTTTCCTGTTTTTGGTGTGAGTACACAACAGTCCAGACTGGAATGCTTTCCACCGGTTAGCTCTTGCCACGGTTGCTAAATTGTTCAGCCAGTGATTACCTTCAGGGGTATAACTGTTAGCCAATTGTTTTAACCGCCCTAGTCTGATGAAACACAGATGAATAACACATCCCTCTGTACTTAAAAAAAAAAAAAAGAACATGCAAAGGTACCTGAGGAGCCCCTCTGGCTCCAAGCTTTGTGTTTCGACAGAGATGGACATGACCCTACAGACAAGTGAATACCAATGGGTTTTTTTTTTTTTTTTTTTTTTGAAGGGGATCTCTTTGTTCGATCACTGAGTGTCAATTGAATGATAAGATGTCTCTCCTTCATGTGACCTCCCATCTGCGGTGCCTCAACATACACAGCCAGTGCATTCCAGTCATAGCTATAAATGCCTAACACTGCAGCTCTTTCTTTGGGTGGATGTCCTACAGCAAGTCAATACATGAAAACCAGGTTGGGGTACATGCTTGTTTACTCATTCGTGCTTAAATTGCTTCACTCTTAACAGAACATTTAAGTCAAGTCATACATTTGTGCCAAAGAAGCAAATTGCAGTAAACTCGGTTTTTATGAAAAAATAATAGATTACTTTAGGGCAATTCATACAATTGTGAATCAGTAAATACTCACATAATTTCATTGATTGTGGTAACATTTTTTACTTTTTTTATTTTTAACATTAGTTAAATGCTTCATGAAGGAAATTCTCATGTTTTTAAAGGTATTGTGGTCAATATCTCAGCTCCTGGTCGTCATGGAAATGGAATTTTTACTGTTTTGCTGTAGTTTGACAACATGCCCCACCTCTTGATTCTGGCACTGTAACTTGAGCCTCATGCAGCTCTGGGGTTTCAGGCCCAAATGTGCAGGGGTTGTCTGTTTTCCCCTTCTGGCTGCGCTCTCCTTCTCCTTCCTGGCTTCACGCATTTCCACAACACTCATTTCTGACGGTGTTTCATCCAGCACAGCTGACCAATAAATAACCAGTAAACGGTCCCTTTTTGTGACATTTCAGAAGTCACAGCCAGGTGCTTCTGCGCAGGCATGTCTGAATGGTGTTACGAATACTACGCCATCTTTTCTTCAGCTATTTCCCTTCAGTAGGCTCACCTTTGACCTCCTTCATTCCATTCCAGTGCTGAATTACTTTGCTGTTTCGGTGCCAGTGAAAAATGTGGAGCTCACACCCTTTAAGTACACCTATGGCAAGAAATATTTCTGGTCATTTTTTCTACTGGATGAAGACACCCAGAATGTGAATACATATTGGTAAAATCAGTTGAAAGTTTCACAATTCCTCTGCATTACAAACATGTGATGCTGACATGGTTTGGCTTTCTCATCTCTGGCTGTACACCAAATGATCCATAACACATTAGGTGGAGTAGATGTTGATTTGAACATCTGGTTGACTTGAAGTTTCAGATGTTGGCTGGAACAATCAGTTTCTTACGATTGTGTGTGCGCACATGTATTAACATACTTGTGAGAAATAACTCCTGAGCACTCTGAACATTGAAGACGCTCGAGAGGACATTTTGCTCTGTCCAAACAATGTAAAGGCCATTATTTGCGACTTAGTTTTGGAGTGACGTTAGGGCTCACCAGTCAGTTGTGATCATTTAAGTTAGGATAAGGAGCTAGGAAATTCTTCACGTCAATGGGAAAACCCCACACAGATAGAAAAATATCTGCAAATGTGTTTGCTTGACAGAGGGAGTTTTACTTGAAACCATCTCAAGAAAAATCCCATAAAAATTAGAGGGTGGGACTGTAAATGTGTGGTTTTGAGAATGCTGTTTGTATTTACCAAACCCAACCATAATGTAGATCCTCTCTTATATTGATCTGCTTGTCTACTTTTGTGTTAGCTCTGTTTAAGCAAGCAGGAGTACCAACAGTTCAGTCATCCCTATAGGATTTTCTAAAGGTTGAAAGTCCAGATGAAATTGATGCTAGTGTGTCATTTGGTGACTGACACATGATTAGTTTGTCCCTGGATTCCTTTGCTGTAATTTACATGCTTTATGAAACGAACTAAATCCATCAAGTTCACGGAAATGCATGTCAGTTAACAGTTTTGCCAAGTTGATTGATTGCAGCAGTTTATATTTTTGTTATGCTTCCTTTAAGTAAATATTTTCCTAAACTAATTATAGACCTGAATCTCTTTTCATCTCCATTCTGCTCTGTAAGCATCTTACTTGTAACTCAATGAAAGAAAGTAGTTAGGACACTCGCTTGACAGTGGGAAGGCCCTGGTTCAAATCCCAACTGGGTCCTGTTCTGTTCTCCTTGTGCACGCAAAGGTTTTCTTTGAGCTCTCTGGCTTCCTCCCACAGTCCAAAAACATGTTTGACAGGTTAATTGGTGACTCTGAATTCTCCCTTAGGTGATAATGTGAGTGTGAGTGGTTGTTTTCTCTGTGAACCAGAGGTAGACTGTTAAACGGTCCAGGGTGTACGATGTCTTTACCTGAAAGTACTGTAGCTGGGTAGGCTCCAGAAACACGGTGACCCTGAACAGGATAAGAGTAGGAATGCAGTATCAAAAACCAGTATTGTTTGGTACCGGTGACAAGTCATCAATTTTTACCGGACCAATAAGTTTCAGCCTTAACGGTATTCTTTTCAGTACCGGCGTAGCAACATCTTTGTTTCTATATGTCTTATGAAGACGGCCAGGTCCTTTACCTTTCTCCTTCCTTTCCGCTTCAGTGTATGGGTGGGGGCGGCTGCTCATGTGGCACGCTCTCTCACACACATATTCTTATGCTGCCACAGCGGCCGCGACCAAAAAGGTCCAAAGCGTGTTTTCTAAAGTAGATGTAGACAGCACTTGCTGTCTCAAATGTAACAAAAACATGTCTTGAAATGGCGGTGACACCAGTAACCTGTTCAAACACCGCATTAAAATGCACCAGATTCTCGCTGAGAGGTGAGCAGTGTTTGACCGTCCAAGTGAGACGTGAGGCGCAGCGATTGATTTAGCAGGTGTGTATGCTAGCGGTACACACAAGGAGCATGTGACTAAAGTGGATTAAATTTTAATAAAAAAAAAGGGAGGGGGAACAGCTACCAGCACTGTAAAAAAAACAGAGATCAAATAATATTAACTAACAGATTGAACAGTCAAATTGTGCCTCAAGACTACATTTTCTTAACTAAAATGTAGAATTTATTAAAATAGAACTTTGTGCATTTTGATTTCCACCGTTATTGTTCTTTGAAGTGAGGAGGCCATTTGATTTGAGGCTATTTTGATTCCATTTTGATTTCTAATTGCACTGTTTATTTAAGTTTTTACTTTATAAGGTAAGTTATTTCAGACATGTTAGTACTTATTGATAATTTTATTTTCACATTGCAAAGGATGTTAAATGAGCATATTGTGTTTTCATTTATTTTGTAAAATAAAAGGGTTTTCATGTACATAATTTGTTTTCTCCCTCCTGGTTTTCACACAGAAAAGTATTGATAAGACAACCGGTTAGAATACCAGATCGATAAGCAGTATGGATAAGAGCAGTAGTATCGTTAACATCCTAATGGTACCCATCCATAGATAAGAAGGTATAGAAAATGGATGAATAATATGTTTTATAGATTGATTATTAGAGCAGCTATCATATCAAGATGTTTAGAGAACACCAGCTTTAACCTCTTTAGACCTGGACTTTTGTTTGAAGTGCATTTTTTTATTACATCGGAGAAAGGCAAACATGTCATGTCTCTATATGTCCATATGTCAGTTTTAACACCTAAAAATCTACTTAAGAACAACAGAGTCGCTATGAGATGGCAGCAACATTTATTTGAACTAAACCTCATAAAGAATCTGAGTGATCCAGCAAAGCAGAAGGTCCTTAAATTGAGCAGTTACATGCATCAGAAGATCTTTGTTGTTGTATTCAAAGTATACCTTTTAGTTTTGCTTTTTCAATTAGATATGCTCTGCCTTGTGGTTGATAACATGAACCAACTAAGAACTTTGTGCAGAGCAGGTCAGGCTAGTTTGAGTTGTGTCATGTGCACATAGCAGGGACGTGCGGTCAGGGAAGGCAGCTGAGACCCTTCTTCACCTGTCATTATGAAATGCATTGTAACGGTAAAATAATTATTTGTTCATTAATCTGTGCTGTAAGAGTAATTTCTGTGGGATTCAAATAACTTCAGTCTTTTTTAATCATCAAAATGACTGTATTTGCATATTTTCTGTTTAGTGACAACACAGGCACCAAGGTGAGGCAGCACAGAGGTCTAACTTACGATAGATGGCGCAATTCCTTACAAACTGGGTTGAACTTTGCCAGCTTAGTGTGTGCTACCAATGTAGTGGTTCATAAAGTATTTGTATGCATTGTAGACATTTCTGTTATATATTGCTACTTTCCATTTCATAGGTAATGTAATTCATGTATGTCCATTATTTATTTAGTGTTTGGTTCTAATTGGAGTCATAATTGCATTAACTGAATGTTTACTCAACAAAGGGAAGCTTGGTTTACTGCAGTGTGGATTTGGATTTCTAGGTCTTTTAGACAAACTAACAAATTAGCGTAGCTTATTTTCTAATGTCTTGTCAACAAAATATACTGTAGCTGAGTAGAAGCCAGGCCTAAATTAAAGCAACATGCAAGACACATTTTGGATCATCAAAAAAAACAAAGACATAAAAATGAATAAATCAGCACATTCCATCATAACCTCAAGTATCCCCAAAGAGCCACAGAAAAACGAAAGCTAGAGAAAAGGAAGTTAACGAGTTTCACTCTGCAACGTGCCAAGGTTCTTTAGAACATTTCAATATGTGACATCTCACTTTTTACACTTTTTGCACAAGCCCTCCACTGCCTTCATCACTTTTCCCCCCTTGTGCATGCTGCTGGAGCAGATGCTCCACACATGCATACCGTGCATAAAGCCCCCACTGAGGGCTGACAGCCACACACTCCATATGTGGACAAACAGTGCAGCCTGTCTCTGTGTTTGACCCTTACAAGTGCTCCCTGGGCACTCCTCACGGAGGAACGTTCACAAAATGCTTGGAGACTAAAGATCCAGAGAAAGGAAGGAAATGAAAGGAAAAACCAGCAAGTGTGTGGTTAACAGAGAACTAAAAAGTAGTGTTGGAAGGTTGGCATGACTGGAATAGAAAATGTTGCTGTTGGCAAATGTCAGCTTATTGTTCTTGTGTCTTACAAAAGTTTTGCATTTTAACTCCTGATCTCCAAATTGCAAACATGGAACAGAAGAAGTACTGTAAGTAAACATGACATTTACAAATTGAGATGTTTTAATCCATTTTTTAAAAAACAAACTGAGCACATTTTCAATTAGTATCTCCCTTGTGGTAAAAAAGAGTTTTGTAACTGCTCTCCTTCAGCAGTTGAAGGGTTATCCAACTGCAGTGTTGTAACAGCAGCAGTCCTGTGGGCGAAGTCGAAGTTATTTGCTCAAGTTACAACCCTCTTCCACCGTGATCCGCAGGATGGGTGAGTCCTGCGTTCAAGGATTGGAGAGCTTCACTGTTGTGGGAACATTTCCATTTTCTGATTTCCATCAGACCACAGGAAAAAATGAAATGGCTTCCCTGACTCAACACTATAGTGGGGGATGATTGCATCAAAATGACCTTGACTCACACTTGGTAAAGTGGAAAATATTGCACATTTGACTCACTGGGAGATGAGAGTTCCGCCGTCTCCGTGGATCGGATAATAAATCTCATAACACATTCGGAAACTTTTAATCTAAAAAAAAATAAACAAACAAATTTACTAAACTAACTGCAATCGGCTGTGATCCAATGCACTACACATATTTGTTCACTTTGTCAAGGAATCTGAGAAGTCATTACAACCTAAGTCATTGCGTGTGCTTTCCAGGTGTTCTGTTTTTCCTGCAGCACCATTCAGCAAACAGTGAAGCACCACACAAAGAATAAGCTTTACCGGTTGTGGGAATGACTAATAAAAGATCAAATGTGTCATGTGGACTTTCATAGGATGCTGGGTGTGTCAAGTAAAACTGAAATCTTTATTCTCACAGCACAAATTGATCTGAACTTTTAAATACAATAAAATCAGTTGGGGTTTTTTTTAAGTGCAGGCCTTTGCTTGCTACAAAAAGCTGGAATGATTGTCAAAAACATAGAATATAATAAAAGCCTTTTCTTTTTCCAGCCCAACTTGCAGAAGGTTCTGAAACTACTCATTTCAGCATCTCAGTAGGGTGTGGTCAAAGCCAGTCACATCATGCTTCTGCTTTAAGTATAGTGGAAATACATGTCCTAAAATGTTTTTAACATTCTCAAAGAGTTTAATACTGAAAAAACTTTAACATTTGAAGCTCTGCGCTAACAAACAGAATGACATGAGTTTACTATTATCTGGACCAGAAAGATTTAAAGAAACCTATAAAAAAAACTTTAAAAAAATTGTTTTCTTTAAAAAAAAATAAAAAAAACATCCAAGAATCTCTGTAGTTTTAAGATTAAATGTTAAACTGAACCTAAAGCCTTTTAAAAGTCCCTTAATTAAGTACATCTCACTGCTAAGTCTTCTCCTGCCCTCTGCAGGTATGACAAAAAAATGCAATGATGGCATTTAAATTGTTCCGTTTGTGTAGTACAAAAGCTAAATAAACAACTGAGTTTAATTTTTATTGTACATTCATTGAGTTTGATTTTTCGGCAAATGGCCGATGAAGGCTTAATTTGAGTCAGACAAAATGCCCATTTATCAACATAAAGCTGTTTCGTGTAGTTAAATTCTAGAAACACTCAAATTAAAATGCTACTTAAAAGTTGTTACATCACTTTATTAGGGCATCATTCTTTTAAGGGTTGTCCATTGGTTGATATGCTTATAAGAAACACAAACATACACAACAAAATTCAAGTTGTCTCAATAGCATTGAGAAAAATGCTTTATTTCACAGGTCAGAAAAAACAAAACCAGTTTGAAGGGGCCATTGAGAAGAAAAAAAAAAAGTCTCATTTTCAAACACTGTCATTTCTGCTGTAAAGTAAGCACATGTGGCTGAAAGTCCATAGTTTAGATGGGAGGGAGGGGCACAGAATTCCACTAAACGTCTGAGCGTCCTCTCACTTGAAGATCTTGCCCTGGTTGAAGGATTTCCCCACATGTTTGAATTCTCCCTCCCAGGCAAAATACTCTTTGACCATGGTCTTGCACTCATCGCTGTTTGGATCCAACTTGCGCCAGTCGTATGATTCGTAGTCAATCTGCCAGTCTTCAGAAAGCTGAAAGTGACAAGAAGCACATATTTACACAGAACCCCAGTATTATTGAATCAAACGAAATGTTATCGTCAGATTTCTTGTCACATTTTAACACTTTGCTTTAGGCCACACATTTCAGTACTTCAAAGCATTAAGACAATTACAACTTAAATAGATTTTATTTGTAGCCACAGCATGAACCAGTCTGTTTTGCTCACTGAATTAGAGATGACTGGGATGAATGCAGCCGTTATTTCTTTTCCCCAGTCAGATTAAGACTTTGTGCCATAGCTGGACACAGCCTTGCCCAATGACAGGGGAAATCCAACCCTACATGGTTGAATAACAAACTCATAGCTGTGCACCATTTCTTTTTCCCCTGAAACATTCAAAGAAATGTCCTTGCGTTTTAGTCAGGTAAAGGCATCCCTTTATTTTTTTTCCTCCATTCATGTATGAAGTATGCAAAAAAGGACATTTTTCTGTAGGTTATTAGGGGATACAGAACTATATCTTTCGACACTTACGGTGAAGGCCAGCTCCTGTCCTCTGAACACCCAGATGCCTGAGATGCAGCTGTCATTGTTGGTGCCAAACAAGATGACGCTGGCAAAGGCATTCTTTCTCAGTTTGTCCAGGCGTTGGAACATTCCTATAAACATCACACAGAGCTTTTAGGCATTGTGGCTGCATTTTCATAGAATTAGGTCATAACTGAGTGCTGTAGTTGTGAGTTTAAGAATCACTTGTGCGGTAATCTAAACAGACTTTATGAAGTCTGAAGTTTGTAGAATGATGTACAGAACAAACAGTACAATGTGACCACAGCATGAACCAGCCTGTTTTCTCACTGAACCAGAGATGACTGGGATGAATATGGTCTTCGTTTCTCTTCCCCTGTCAGATTAAGGTTAATGCCATAACAAGACACTGCCTTGCCCATTGACAGGGGGTATTTTTTTCTTAAGGACTGTTGCAATCGTCATTGACATCAAATATGAACCAATGCAGTACATCTCGAAAACACACATGGAACAGGATGGGGAAAAAAAACTAGTTTACAACCACTTCTTAACATTTTTTGAATTACAGGGGTTTATTTGCAGCATGAGAACATTGTTTTGATGTGTTGGAATAAGTACTTTTTCAGTCTTTTTTTTTTTTCATTCATTCATTCATTCATTCATTCATTTTTTTTCTGAACCGCTTTACCCCTTACGGGGTCACGGGGCTGCCGGAGCCTAACCCGGCTACTCATGGGCGAAGGCAGGGGACACCCCTGGACTGGTCGCCAGTCTGTCGCAGAGGCCACAGTCACACACACATTCACATCCACTCCTAGGGATAATTTTAGAGTGACCAATTAACCTATGAAGCATGTTTTTGGATGGTGGGAGGAAGCCGGAGTCCCCAGAAAAAACCCACGCATGCACGGGGAGAACATGCAAACTCCACACAGAAAGGTCCCCATTGGTGACACTGTTTGAAATCCCCCAGCCAGGACTTGAACCGGAAACCTTCTTGCTGTGAGGCAAGAGCGCTAACCACTGCGCCAACGTGCAGCCTTACTTTTTTTTTTTTTTTTTTTAGATTTTCAGTCTTTAAAGTGTAAAAAAAATATATATATTTTTTCATATCCATTCAAATACATCTTAATATTTTCATAATTGACACACAAACCATTGTGGCAGCACTCGCTATGGTTTAAAGCTGGGGCTTGCAAAACCAAGTCGAACTTTTAGTTCACATTTATATTGCAAAAACTAGACATACTTTTTGACTTTCTAATGCAGCAGTTCACACATTTCCAGGGTGAGGTGTATACAAAAAATTTAAGCAATTTGGCAGGCTTTGAAGTCCCATTTCAAAAGAACACACCCATGGCTTGTCCTGTACATCACAAGAGTCACCGGTCATTGTTTTTAGAGAAACATGAAGACGGTTAAGGATGCCAAGATTAAAAGAAAAGTGGTAGCCGTGCGCGTTGCTATCCATTTTGCACGCAAACATAAGCAGAGCAGGGGTGTGGCTGCACTGGGAGAATTGGGGAATACAGGAAGTGATAAGAAACAGGGCCAGAGCACAATGAAACATTTCTGATTGTACTTTGTGTGTGTGTTTTTTTAGAGTGCAGTGAATAAACTTCACTATCTATTACAACACATAATCCAGAAACTGTTTGAAGGGTGCAGCTTCTTTGTGCTGAACAAATATATATATATATATACACAGAATAAGCCTACTAAACATATCCCTGCATTAGATCCACCCTTTGAACAAACCAGTTTTTAAAACCAACGGTGCAACACATTCACTGGGGATGATTTTAGCTGCAAAAACTAAAGGGGTGGTGCCATGGCAACAGCCACGTTTAATAATGATTTATTGATTAAAAAAAAAAAAAAAAAACAATCTAAAAATGTAAAAACTGTTTCATAAAATCTACTGGTTTCCCTCAAAAACAAGTTTTTGTTCCAAGCAAAGAAACAGCTTTTTAAGTGATGATGCATGAATTCCTGGTAGAAAATACAATAAAAAATCTCTACATTGTTTCCAACATCTTCATGTTTCTGGCTAAACAAACATACCACTACTTTTATGGAAGATGAAAATAAAGAATTTGGACTCTACACCAGTCTGCCCCTTGGCATTTTGCAGATTCTCACCTGTGATAAGGTTGCAGCTCTTGAAGGTAAGTGTGAGTTCTTCTGGGTATTTGTACTGACTGTACCAGATGGAGTAGCCCTCACGATCAAAGTTCTCCCAGAAGTGAGGAATTGCTACTGTCAAGGTGTCCTCGTTGGAGTACTTTCTCTTGAACTCGTCAAAGACAAATGGACTTTTAAAAACAAGAGCAAACAACACGGATATTACTATTGGGCTCTTGACTTGAGCAGAATAAATACAGCAAACCAATAAATGCAACTACAAAACATAAAAACGAAATCCACTGTAATTTTTCTGTTTTCTGAACTAAACGTTAAGCTTTGCTTTACATTTATTAACAAAGGTGACAGTTTCACCATGCTTATATACAGATTAACAGTTAACCTAATCCCATTTGGGGTTTTTTTTCTTCATGTTGTTAATGCAGCGAAATTACACAAACACGATGATGCAAAGTAACCACAAATCAGTGGTGATCTCTCCAGTTAAACTGACTGAAGGCTTTAGATGTTTATGTTTGCATGTAACCACAGCATGAACCAGCCTTATACCCACTAAATAGAGATGACTGGGATGAATATGGTCTTTTTTTCCTTTTCCCCAGTCTGATTAAGATGTAATGCCATGACTGGACACCATCTTGCCCAATGACAGGGGGAGGGAGTCCTCCAGTTTCACAACTTTTTAAAAGCTTTAAAATGTAAATAACTAGTAATACTAAACGATAGTTTGAATTAACCCTGCACATAAGACAGAAACACGGAGTACCTTTTTGGCAGGTGTGCAAAGGGATCCTTTGCTTTAGGCTCTGCAGCCAAAACAGCATCGCAGTCATCCATTTCTTCTTCTGGTTCAGGTTTGCTCTCCTCCTTTTTCTTTTCCTTCTTCTCTTGTGGCTTGGCTGCCTCTTTTCCCTTCTCTTTTTTGGCAGGGGCCTCCTTCTTAGGTTGCATCTCACCAAACTTCTTGGCTAGATGGAAATGAATTATTTCATGAAGAGGATGCTTGACCCCCGAGTTATAAAAAAATATTCAATTATGTTAGGATTAACAAGCCTTCTTAATGACTAGATGTTTCAGCTTCGTTCAAACTTGAAAGACTTTAGTGCTATAAGTTGGAGAACCGTCAGTTCACCTTTGAAGCCCAAATTGATGCAAAAACAAAACTTTATGAAAAAAAAAAAATCATCAGACATCAGAAATCTAACAAGTACATTTTTTGCAGACTCACCATCAAACTGTGCCATCTTTTCACACAGTTTGACTTCCCCAAGGACAGTCTTGAACTGAGGCTGGTTGACACAGGTGACAAACCAGCGGGTCACGTTGCCATAGGGCTGGCGGAAGGAAGGCTCCAAAACCTACAAAAGATAAAACCAGTCAGTACATTTCTGGAAACAACACCAGCTCAAATATTGCTGGAGGTATCAATGCAGAAAAAACTGCAAACCTGTTTATAGAGCCAGAGCAAGGAGCAGGCCACAGTGATGTCCGCAAGGCTGATTCTCTCACCCACGAGGAAAGTGCGGGTGTTCAGGTGTTGGTTCAGGACGGTCAGGATCTTCTTTACATCTTCTTTGGCCTGTTCTGTGGCCTACACAGGAAAAATCATTTAAAGTTCACTAAAACTTAGAATTAGCATGTGATGCAGAATCCACGTCACAACCACAAAAAAGTTCAGAGAATAAAAACATTCATACCTGCTTGTTGAACTGCATAATTCCCAAAGTGGGGAAGACCCATGTGCTTGCTGGAGGGATGATCTCAGAGTCAGCAAAGCTTACCCACTGCAGCACTTGTGCTGCTGCCTGAGGAGTGGCACCCCGCAGGGCATCATTGCTCACTGTAGGCCACAATCCAGAAAAACAGGTCATCTTAGAAAAAAAAATCTTTCTAAGGTCAAGATAAAGTCCCCATGGCTTTAACAAGTTAGCTTGTGGATTTATGAAATTAAAGCAATTCATAAAACCATATTGGAAACCATAAAATTTAGCAACATCAGCTAATTAGGCTTGATCATTATTTTTGCCTCAATAGAACTGATGTAGAGATCATAAATAACATTTAAAGCACACTGTTCCGACTGTTTATAGAGACGTCAGCCAAACCAAATGTTGCACAAGGACATGGAGTTAAAAATTAGTTTAAAAATGTGACTTACAGTAATAAGCAATGGCATTACTCTCAAACAGACAGAAGCCGTCATCTCCCTGGTAGGCAGGTACCTAGAATGACAGGAGTTTTAAGTTCTGTGACACCCAACTAAATACTGACAAAAATAATGTGAATAATCTGAACTCACCTTGCCCAAAGGGAAGTTGTTAATGAAGGCAGGGGTACGGTTTGTCTGTCCGAAGGTGAAGGCAGGGGGGGTGCTGGCAATTTTGATGCGAGCACCACTGTACTGGGCAGCGATCTGAGCCTTAAAGGCCCGCCAGTTCTCTGGGTATGTGTAGATAGTCTAAAACGCAAGAAAACATTTTATCAGTTTGTGACTAAATTTGTTTAATCTGGTATAAACATGCATTTTCCAGAGTATTTTTCCTTGATAAAACTGTCTCAATGCAGGTCTAAGATAAAAATTAAAAGTTGTTTTTTCCCATATAAGGAAAGGTTTAGAATAAGATAATACGCTTACCACTGCTGATACATTTGAATTACAGCTGTAGCTAATCATGGGTAATGAATGACCAAATCAGAAAGGAAGCACTATTTAATAAGAAAATACCTTAAAAAAAAGTATACAAATAAGCTGAAATGCTTCTAAAACTTAGGGGTATTTGTTCAATTGTTTTAGAAACAAGATAGATGCAAATTAGCTTAATCAGCGCACCCTGCTGTTTAATAGGCTAGCAAACCCCATCTACTCACTATTTTGATGACGTGAGTTCGATTAAATGAATAACGAGATTTTATTTAATCATTATTCTAAACATATCTCAGTCATGGAGTTGCATTGACACATGGAATTTGGGAGCGTTCGACAATCTCACGGAATAGTTAACGTGGCACAACTGAGTTAGCCGCTGATTCAGGATTGTTAGAGCCTTCTCCAAACATAAGTAACAAATAAACCCTCTAAGGACTAGAAAACACCAATAGGGTCTAATGTGTCTATTAAACGACACAATAAAGGAGAGGATGATAAAGATACGAGATGGATTGTGACGAAAAGGTTGAAAGAAAACTCCACGGTTGGCCTCCTCTCCATCTTACTCACCCCTGCCGCCATCTTCAGGACGAGAGAAAGAAAGAACGCCGGCGCACATTAGTGACGTATTAAAGATCGTGACACGTGCCCATCCATTTTTTTCTGCGCATGTCACCATATAAGTTTGCAACACAGTTAAAATAGGATACTATTGTCAACTCAGACACAATGCCAACGTATACTGTGATTAAAAAAGACAATGATACAAAAATAAATGAGCAAATAAAAGATTTTATTACAATGTACAAAAAAGAAACAACTATAAGCCTAATTTAATTCTACCTTACCAAATTTATATTGTAAAATCTGCAGAACCGATTCTTGACACCAATTCACACAGTTCTACTTACTGAAAATAAAAAATACTAATTTATTACAGAAACCAGCAAGGCGTTTACCAAATTCTACCATGACATGAGTAATTACTATATAAATTGTTTGAGATGCTGTGTGCTCAGCTGGTAGAAATCAGCTCACAAGACCTAAAAAAAAAGAATAAAGGCAAGTTTGGGTTAGTGCCACATAAAATAAAAAATAATTAAAACAGATGCTTTCCTTACACACTTTTTATTCTGCAAAGTAATTAGTGTTCCCAACATGAGAAAATTGCTTAAAAATACATTTCAATTTTATTTTTTGTAAACAATATAACTTTGTTTATTAAATAGATTTCAGTACATTATTAACTAAATGTACTGAAAACTGTACTATAACAAAAGACAAATACATACTGTGAGGCATCATCCATCATATTAAACTATTGTAACTAATAAAGATTGTACTGACCATAACTACAATATTTGGAGGAAATAATAAGTTAAGCATCTTATCAAATACAGGAAGTTGGAAATCATCTTAAGAAGGTGCTTCAGGTAAAATCAGATCTTAAATTTTAGTGTATACAATGTTTAATCTGTATTTATAAATGATTTAAATTTTGAAATGCTGGGAACAAGTGTATTGTAATGAGTTAAGAAAAATGATACAGCATAAAAATATAATAAATGATAATTACAAACAGTAACCACACATCTTCTAAATTCAGAAGTGTATGTTGTTTTAATACAAAGATAATCCATTAAAGTAATTCCTTGGTTTAAAAAAATTACTCTGACTTGACACTTAATACTCACCCAAATAATCATCCATCAGAGACCCAATGGCAAACTAAAAAACAAAGAGGAAGCTTGTTTTATTTAACATTTCTGCAGTTTATCTGTGTACAGGTATACATGTATTTCGACAAACTGGCGTTTCAGTGAGACTGCTTTTTAATTCAATCATGCTATTGGCTTGCTGGCAAAATAGATATACGCCCTGTTGTATTCAAGCCATCTATTTTACATATGCTTGTTCTTTTCTTCTTTTAATTACTTTTAACTAATATCAGGAGGTAAAAGAAAATAACATCAGTGGAATCCATTAGGACTTAAAGTGCTACTCCAATCATGTTTTGATTTATTTTAAAAGCGTTCCCTGTGGTCTTTTAATTAAGATTGTGCAGTTTTTATCTTAAAAAGAAAATTTTGAAAAACTGACATAGTTTCTGCAGAGTGGCAGTAGTTCATCAGAAATGTGCCTCTGAGTTGTGGGTGAGACTGTTGTCGTGGAGTAAGCCTCTGCTGATTTCCCATCAATCCTTTGTTTACAATTTCTCCTGTTAGCTTACAGTCCTTCACAATCTCAACCTAACATTGGCGGTGTAACAAAAATGGCGAGCAATAATGGAGGTATCCACCCAGTCTTGAACCAAATGCCAATTCAGACGAGGAAAACAAAGATGTCAATCAACTGATTTGTCATAATGGAGTGGAGCAGGGAGCTTGCGGCCTGCTGAATGTAGATCTTCATGTAACAGTTACAAACTTTTAAAAATGGCATTTTTTCATCAGCTCCCGGTTCACCATAATTTGAATAAAAAAGTACTCAGAAATGTGGGCTTAATTTTGATTTTCTTCATGCATATCCTTCATCATATAAAAAATGCAATAAGAACATGTTAAAAAAATAAAAACAAACATGACTTTCATTCGAGTGAAGCTTTAACTGATCCAGTGTTCCATGTTGTTACTGGTCACAAGATCAAATAGAATATTTATGAAAAAAAACGTACAATGTCATTCTTGTCCACTCGTGTTCCCACAATCTTCAGTCGAATCTCATCATCTTGCTGGATTACAATGTCCTATTAAATACAAAAGAAAATCTTCCTTAAAATCAGATTCATCACAAGATTGAAAACTGAAAGAGAAAAGCAGTCTTTAATGTCTCTGCATGGTAAACCTACAGTGTGATTTTACATGTTTTTCTTGTTTCTCAGAAAGCTTCTTTGTGCAAAAGTTACTGCATTTTTTATTTGTTTCAAATATTGCATAAAACAGAAAAAGTAAGAACACATACCTCATCAACTGTTTTATAGCAAGGTGGATTGGAGTTGGGATCAAATTCCATTTCTGAAGGAATAGACTGGGAGAATAAAAATATAAAATACATAAATTATACATATAAAAACTTGTCTACATATTCCATCAAAATATTTAGTAAAGTGTTAAATATTACATAAAACGTACATGGCGAGAGATGAAGCAGGACATGGGACCAATTTCTGTGAATAAGCCAACCTGCAAAACACCCAAAAATTTGATTAAAGGAGAAAAGAAAATTTGTTTAAACAACATGGAATTCAGGAACAGAATTTATTTAACGTAATTTATTTAAGTTTTCCAGATGAAAAACAAGCTTAACAAAAGGATCCATTCCACGTCAAATAATTATCAAACATATTAGACAGGCTTACAAACTACTCAACTGGTATTTAATGGAACCTCACCTTGTTAACCTGCGTGACCACAGCATCCACCACTTCTCCTTTGAATGGGCGGAACACAATGGCCTTGTACTTAACTGGATAGAGAACAAAACCTCTACCTGGCTGGATCACACCTGCCCCAATGTTGTCAATAGTAGTGACAGCAATGACAAAACCATACCTGAGAGGGGGGAAACACAAGCAGGAAATACAGTAGAATTACAGTTGTAACCCTTTATATGCTAAGTAGAATAACAACATGTACAAAAAGTGAATGCAAATGGTTATTTGAAAACAAAGAAACTTAAAAAGGAATCACACAAATGTTGTGCACTTGATTAGGACTTGCTACTACTCACTTGCCAGTGCAGGTACCTTCCACTTCCGTAAAGAGTTTCTGTTTCACGGTGTTGAGCAGGTTTGGACCAAAATACCGCGGATGTAGTAAGATTTCATGCTCCAAAGAAATCTGTAAACAACGATAATGGTTCATGATAAATGTTCATTAAGTTCGTGCTTTTTTAAGAGGAAAAACTTTACTTTTACTTTGTTGTAATTGTACAAACTGATCCAAACTCGAGAAGATACAACTCTTGTTTATTTTATTGGAACCATAATTCAACAGTGTGTAGTAATGTGAAAAAGTTGCGTGAATTGTGCTAAATCCCAGCATACGAAACCTCCCCTTTCATTCATGAGTACTGCCATGATGCGAAAAAAGGTAAAGTACTTACATGATAAAACATTTCGTTGTATATGTCAGTAACTTCTAACTTAAGGTTGTTTTGTACTGTTTAGTCCTAACCGCGTTTCCCTTGTGTTAGAACGGTTAGCATGAAGGCATTGTTGTCAAACAATCTCATCCGGGTCATATGTGATCATTGACCTTTCGTTGTTTTAAAAGAGAAGAAATTACACCCTTTTTATTGTTAATGTATATAAACATATATAATGTAAAACAAAATATACCAGCTAAACTAAATGTGGGATTATAACTTTGAATTTGTAAATTTGTGGAATAAGAGGTTCCGTAACATCCTGTTCGACACTCCTGACTACTGCCCCCTAAAGGCGAGGAGGAGTCGATGCAATAGGGCGCACTGAAGAACAGGCGTCACACAACGAGACTCTTTCATTGGACGATTTCAGCCGATTTAAGATCTGACAAACACGAAGCTTGAACAGCGTCTGTGTAGCCACGCGAAAGGACATAAACCAAAACAACTTCCATGTTTTGACGGCATTCAGCGGAGTCGTTTTTGTATTAGAATTTCTGCAGACAGCCGTGTTTTTTACGGAACTTTTTTGCATATTGTGTGTGACTTTTTACATATATATATATTTTAAAATAAATATTTCGGGAAAGCCCAAGCGGAGTATTCGACCAAAGGAAACCAAACACAAAGCGGGCGGCATTGGTGTGGAGTGACATGGCTAGCAAACTCGTCTCCAAGTTGATTCGCTCGTCTTTGCTAACTCAAGCTGTAAGTAGTTGACAGGACTTGTGTGTTGTGTTCGTTGAGTTGTGCGTGTTGTTGTTGATTCCTTTGGTCTCCATGAAGGCTCCGCCGACATCAAACCGTTTACTGCCAGGGAGATCTGGGCTTTTAGCGGTTACAGCGACCAGACAATCCTCCAGCGGCGGCTCACCGGAGAAAATAAGTCGTTATCCGGTTCCTTACCGAAAAAACCTGCCTTATGATATGGTGGAGGTTATGGAAGAGGTGGAGGCAAAGGTAAATGCGCACAAACAGAGGATTCGACGTGTCGAAATGCATAGATTTACTTCTAATGTTTCTCCTCACAGGGAGGTTTTTTGCCCAATGTCTTCAAAGTCTTGTCTCACAGACCAGCAGAGTTCAGAGCCTTCTTCGCCTACTACAATGAGTTAATGAACAAAGATGGAGGTGGGTGTTACCCTTACATTTCCCTCCACTATGTTGGAAGTACATGAAGATAAATCGTGTTTAATTTCAAAAACTTTGCTTTTGGGCATCTAAACCTTTTTAAAATCCCACACCGGGCATTTTCTTTTGTTCTATTCAGTGTCTATAAAGCCCCTTGGCCCTCAAGGAAGGTAGGGAACGCTTTTACCAAAGACGTACATGGACATCAATAAGAGCGGAGCAGGGAGCTCGTGGCTTGCCGTAGTAACTTGAATGTCACACTTACAAGCTTTTTCCAACATTATTTTTGTCTGCTCCTCGTTCGCAACTATTTGAATAAAGAAATACAATTTGAAGCTTAATTTTCTTTATATACTGATTGTCCTCCATGAGAAAAACAGTTTTCTTTGGGAAATTGTTAAGTCCATCACAGCATTAGGAAAATCCCTCCATTACATATGAATACCCTGTGACACAAGGCTGGTTCCACCCCATCACACTGGTCTGGCTAACTTCTTACTTTAACACAAGGCCAGCTATATTAAGTTTAGTTAAGTTACCTTGTTAATTTAACTACTTTGCTAAAATAGCTTTGCAATTTGACTTTGTTAAAGATTAGTATTAAGAAATTAATTTACATATTATAAACAGCAGCAGTCCACACAAAAATAATGAAAGATATCATACATTTGCTTTCATCTAATCATTTTATTTTTCAAATTGATTTGATTGTTTTCAATAAAAAAAATATCTTAATTTAACAGTGAAATAAAACTCAAACCCTGTAGAAAAGGTCCCACAAGTGTATGTAGACATGTGCATGTGTTTGTGCACAAAACCTGGTGTAATCCACAGATCAGCTGGATTTACATGAAGTTATTGTTGATGCTAGCTCCTGGTTCAGCAATCTTTTCTGAGACCGCTCGGTGATCCTTTAATACGGGTGAGGTTGCGCTGATTTTTTTTTCTTCTTCTGTGATTGGATAATCCCTGTTTTATTTGTTTAAATGTAAGAACAGAAGTGATCAAAAGAATCCAACAAAACTGTGATGTCCTCAGGTTTGGCCACAGTGAGGAAAAGAAAATTTACCTGATGGGGTGTTGTTGTTTTTTTATATCCTTTCAATGATTCTGGATTAGTACAATGTGAAAAATTAGTCATACTAGTTTTAATAGTAAAAACCTTTTTCATTTAGAGAGAAACTCTTTTTTTCGTATCTACATGAAGTTCATTGAATCAAACAATGAACCACTAAGGAACAAACTCTAAGAAATAATGGTTTTTCTTTTTTATTTTATTTAACTCTATCATGAATATTATTATTTCTTATTTGTTTTGTTCCAGGCAACATAACCAAGGCAGACCGTGAGCTAATAGTAGTGGCCACCAGTATTTACAACAGGTGTCTTTACTGTGTGGTGTCTCACAGTGCTTTGCATCGTATATATTCAAAGAAACCAACTCTTGCTGATCAGGTATGATCTCTGATGTTTCAATATCTGTAAAACCGCTAAAACAAACAAACATGCATGTCTTTAAGTAAGTGGTTAAAAAACAACTTAACTTTTCAGACTAAAGTGTCCTGTCCTTTTTAGGTGATAGTTAACTATAAAAATGCAGAGCTAACCCCTCGGGAGCTGGCAATGCTGGACTTTGCGATGGCCGTGTGTCGCTGCGACACCATCACAGAGGAGCATTTTCTCTCACTGGAGGAAGTTGGCTTTGACCGCGAGGACGCTTGGGACATCGCGGCCATTGCTGCTTTTTTTGCCATGTCTAACAGACTTGCCCACTTAACTGACATGAGGCCCAACCTTGAATTCTATAATATGGGCCGTGTGCCCCGGGATAAACACAAGGAAAAGGCTGAAGATCGAGAATGAGAAGCAAGGAGGGAGTGTCTCATGATTTTCTAAAAGCACAAGATAGACAATATCTTCACATCACAGCAAAAAAAAAAAAAAATCTAATGTGTGTGTATGTGTGTGGTAGATCTGCTGGGAGGCAATCAAGACTGGATTTACACAGAAAATCTTCAAGTTGTCCTCAAATATTAAATAACATTAAAAAAAACTGTCAATTAGGTTAAATATTTTAAGAAATGTTTCCACTTTCAGGTGTTTCCTGCAAATCTATAACCAGAAAGTTGCCCACATTTAGCAGCTCCAGCACTACCATTAAGCACAAAAAGCATTATTTTTGGTCTTCTGATTGGCCTTGAATTATAAATGCATAATAAAATAAAAATTATTAAATAATTTAAAGATGAACGATTTACTCTTTGATGTTGGACTGTTTTGCATTTATTTTATTTTAGCCTAAAGCTGTGCTGTTCATTTCCTTTTGTCATAGAATTTTCATAAAGAATAGATTTTAGTGAAGACACAAGTATTCAGTTCATGCAAGCAATCAATTTTATGATGTTTTACCTTTTAACAAAACAATTATCTTAAACTCTCAGGCTCAAAATATTGTTTCAAAAATATCATTTTGGAATGCATTACCCAGCAAAAGTGTAAAAATAACCGCTGTTCATAATTGGTGAAGGAGGTAATGACATCCACCAATGGTACCAGCAGATGGCACTACATTCAAACATCTTAGAATTTATACAGCAGGAACTACAACTCTTCTTATGACTACAAAGACACAATCTGGTCAACATTCACATGAAAGCAGAAGAATTATGATGAAAGGTTGTTTTTTTTTCCAGTGCACTTTTACCCATAATTCTCAGCAGTACTATTTCAGAAGAACGTATGAAGCATAACATTTTCCATACAAACTGTTGAACATTAGTTTGTGCACTCCATAAACCAAATGAGATGTGGAATCAGTGTGTGAATGGGACTGTGACCTTAAAGCGCTTTGGGCCTTCAAGTTAGGTAGAAAAGTGCTGTATAGGTATATGTCTTTTACCATTTGGAAACAGGTTCATTGAGTTTATTATTGTGGGTGAGGATCAAGACAAGTGTCTGAAAGCTATCTAAAACTGTCATTTCTTTCTGGTTGCTTTGACCTTTCTCCTCGGTCCTGTCCTGTGCTTAATGCTTTGATAAAGTGTCACATGAAGCTGTTCCAATAATATTACAGCTACCAGTTAAGCACTAACTTCCATGACCTCCAAGTCTCCAGCCACCTGCAAAAAAGACAGCGAGCTCCAAACAAGACAAATTTACGATCTGCAGCTGACCGCCATCACTCAAGCGGTGACTCTTCTTCAGCGGAATCAGATTAGAAGACAAAGAAAATGACTTTGAAATACTGTTTGTGAAAGAAGAGACGCACAGTTAACAGCTTTCATATTGTGGCTTTCATTCACCTTTGTTTTGATGGAGGAATCAATAAAGTTTTATGTCCAGTAGTTGCTGGAGGGAAGCCTCCGGTTTGTCAGCATCCTTATTCTTCTGCTGGGTTGTAGAACTGGTTTTAAAACCATAAATGATACATGACATTCAGAAAAAGACAACTGAGACGAAAGCAGGCATAGTTTATTAAGGTAGGATTTGAAAAAGGGGGCTATTTCTTAAAAAAAAGTTGTGAAGTTAATGTTTTCATCGACAAACATTGAGATTTGAGCTGAGGAAGAACAAAAATAACTCAAAAGTAAAAGAAATGAGCATTTTAAAGAATTTTTACTTCACTCTTTTCCCCTCGACTCTTACTCCTTTGCTAGCGGTGGTGCAACTCGTAATTTAAAATTCAAAGCCAGAACAAATCTATAACCACATCTGCAGTGAATCTTTCTGTCTTTCTATGGTACACTGCATCAGAGCATATCAGGTCATCTCCATCAAACATTCATCGAAATCTGCTTCTGAAGAATTCTTTTGAACATTTACTCTGGAAACATTACAGTACTGGCTGCTGCATGACAATAAAAAATCAATAAGAATCAAAGTTTTTGTGTTTATTGTGTTAGAAACGTACAACTAAACAATTGAATTTTTACAGTTTTAGGTTTGATCTGAAATTTCAAGACACTTAAATCATGCACACTTTTAAATGGATTTTAATGCATGTATGTGATCCCAAGATTTTTGTTTTTCTTAACTGGAAAAAATCTTTTTTTTAAGAACAATGGATTTACTTTCATTTTGACTCACTGAAGGCGGCAGGAGGATTCTAACCATGAGAGCAAATAATGGTATATCTGCAAAGAGTAAAATAAAGTAAAATGTTTACTCCTTTGTTGGAAATAAACATCAGCATGCTGAGGTTTTTATGCATGTCAGATCTGTGGGTGATGGCTGTGAGGTGATATAGATTTTCCCTTTTTTGAAAGAAATTAATGTGTACTCTAATCCATTAATTAATCACCCTTAAAAACAAATACACACCTTCATGCAAGATGCTGAACACACACAAAACTACACATTTGTCTGGAATGGACAACAATCAAACCGAGACACATTTTAAAGTTTTGTTTTGTTTTTTAAACAAAAGACTGTCGTGAGGGCTATTTGTGAGAGAAAGCAAATAGGTTTTGCAATCTATTGAAAAGCATTCCAGTGATCTTTTAATTCAGACATCTTTCTGTTTACACTGCGGATTGCAGCACCTACTGGCTATAGGCTTTTTCTAACAGCATTTTTCATTTGCTCCTGATTCACGATGATTTAAGCAAAGAAATACTGGTAAATCTGGTAAATTTTAAGCTTAATTTTTTATATAGGTTCTTCATCGTGAGAAAAATGCCACAAGAACAAGTTAAATACACCAAAAACACATTTTTCAGCATTGTGGGTCTAAGCTACAGTAAAACCACGAATCACACTTTGGTGCAATTTTAATGAATACTCAGTGGAAATGAATGTTATATTTGCAAAAAGATTCTGCACAGTGGTTATATTAAAATGCAAACATTTTATAAAATCGATGCCCAAGTTTTCCTATCTAGGTGTTAAACAATTATGACATTTGAAATTTACTAAAACTGTTTAAAAACTACACTTGTCCAGAATTTTAAAATGATTAGCCTTAGCCTTTATTGTAATGCAAAAAACGTAATTCTGAATTGAATATTGAGGCTTTTTCCAGTCGTCACTTCAGTTAAGTTTTACATAGTTTCAGACTCGTAATCACTATATTCTGCAGAACTCTTACTTATATCTGTGAAATCAACCCTTAGCAAAAAGTACTACACATGAAGTTTATTTTTTAAGTATACTTAAATATGAGTATAGCAAGTATACAATAGACCGTGTAGGTGAAGTATAGGAAGTATACTAACTGAATACTTCTTCAGACTAAATTGGAACATTTTACAACATATTGAACGTATGTAAAAAGTAAACTTCGAGTATACTGTCTAACTTTGTAGTACACCTAAAAACACTACTTTTTGTTAAGGGATGCTATGTACCATCTAAATCAGAAGGATTTGTGCTTTCACCCACTGGGTTTTTGTCATTTTTGTGTAAATGCAATTTAAAGGACCAGCTTCTACCATTGTAGTATGCAGTGTTTTTGTAAAACCTTGAACACTTTCAAACAAAGGGCAACGGTGTTAAATAGAGGACTGTTCTGTGACTGTTTTGTTTTATGTTTTTTTATTCTCTAAAACTTGGCAAAATCTTCATTTGGCAGCTTGTTTTACTCTGCTGTGTGCTGTGAATCTGAATTACTGTTACACAAGCACCAGGTAAATTATTGTGGCTTTTCCCACAAGAATTCCTAGAAAAGAGGAACAGGCAAAAGTGATGAATGGCCAAAGTGACGAAAGCCAAAGCTGCTCTCTCATTTGGCAACACGTCTGTTTAGGAAACAGGCCCTCGGTTTTGCCTCACCTACAGACATAAATCACACCTTATTAAAGCACTAAAGCTATTATCAAAGTGATATTTTCAGTCATTTCATAGCATTTCAATAATTTGAGTCATTTGACCTGCAAACTATCCCTCAAGTTTTAGTACCTCACTGGTGACAGCCAAAGTAATCATCATGACTTTAATAGATTAAAAACAATGTTTTGAGATTACGAGTTAAAAATAAATGTTATTTAATTCTCCTTCTTTATCCAACCCAGTACAGATGACAGTAATTTATACAAAAGCCTACAGTTTCCTGCAAAATGTCTACAAACTCTGACATTCTGCGATTCTTACTTGTGCATATTTTCTAAAAATGATACACTGGCGTAGTTTGAAGCCTTCAGGGTAACAGAATATTATGAATGGAATTTCAGATCAGTCCCATGAAAAATAAATAAGTACAAAGAGAAAAAGAAGGAAACACAAAATGAAATACAACAAAGAAAGTTTGAAAAAGAGAAAAAAAACTTCAATGATGACATAATAACAAGGAAATAGAAGTTTGGTAAATCAGTCTGATGAATTCAGCTGAAAATAAGCTTTAAATTTGCTTAGTTTGTTTGTTGATGTTTCATTATTTGATCAGTAAAGCTTTTTTTGTTCAACTTCCTCACACATTTGCACTTACAATAAAACACAACATCAAACTTCAGGTAACATTTAAATATAAATAAATAGTAATAAAAACCACAGCAAAGCCTCTAATGTTACATTTCTAATGTCAGCAGCTGTATAAATACTGCAGTCTTTGACTATTACATGCATCAGCTGGAATGATAATGTTTCATATCTCATAGCTCTACAGCCCAAATGTATTTTGTACTGGAAAAAAAAGTCTTTTCAAAATAAAGAAATTCAAAGTACTGCACAGAGCTGCTGCTCTTTTATCTTTCTATGTCATGGACTGGTTCACTCTTTTTTTATTCCCAAAGTGCTTTAATAAATGATTATAAAAGTGAATCACTGGAGATTTTGTAACTTGGTTTTTTAGTCTTCAAGAAGTTTCTTATAGTTCTTATATGTTCTTGTACTTCCATAAATTCTGGATACTCTTCTTATGAGGTTAAATAATAAAGAACAACGCTACAAGTTATGGAGACAAATTTTGAAATGATTTGTTGTAAAGCTGTGAAAGAAAGGCTTTTTTATAAATTGTTGCCCTGCATACGTTTATTTAAAACAATTAAACCTTGAATTTAAATCACTTTTTTAAATAAAACTAAAGAGTTCTATTAAGTAAAGTTTTGGTTTGAAGGGGTATGAGAGTCTTAATAGAATATTTCACTGGATAGTACTTTTTTTTGGTATGAGAAATATTTCAAACTCATTTCTTATGATGCTTTAAATAAGCTAAACAATATTATTAGGATTCCTCATATTTAAAGTGTAAGAGATTTTGTTTGTGCAGTTCAAACCAGACTGATCTTGAAAAGAGTGTGATGTAATTTTTGCTGAAATTGTTTTTTATTTGACACATTTATGCACACGTACAAGAAAAAACTATTTGTGTTTACTTTTCTTGTAAATAATTTAAAATTTACTAAATAAAATGAACATTCAACAATTGAGCTTTTGTATTTCCAAGATTGTTGCAATAAAGTGGCGTTTACAGTCATTTTAAAACTCAGTAATGATATAAAACACTCACTTTGTACGAAAATCAAATCTACGATGAAATGTTGCATCAAAAACTAAATGAAGTGTTAATAAAAAATGCTTACATGCCCAAGTACAGTCAGGAACACTTTATGTGTGTGTCATTGTCTAACTATTATGACAGATGAGTCCTCTTAAATTTACCTTCTCTATTTTAACACTTTTCTACCTAGTCTACCTAGTTCAAATCAAAATATGAAGGTTGTAAGTGAGTGTATATGTGAGGGTGTGAACAGGAATCTTTCTAAAAAAAAGCCTTTTTTACAAATATCCAGAGTCTATTATTCAAAGAATCATATTTTTTTATTAACACAGACTCAGAATTCCACAGGATGACAATGAAATAGATACGTTACTGCAGCTACAATAGTTTGTGGGAGGTGGAGGTCTGTGCGCACACATACAGTCAACCTCCATGTGAACAGCAGAAATGAATGCTCTTCAGCTACAGGAGGAACATTTCCACTTTAGCTTCAAGCTGATGGTGGTATTTGAGGTTGAAAAGCAAACACATCAATCTTGATCAGAGCTGTTCAGGTAGTCAAACAGGTAAAGCGTTTGGTTGTATCATGACTGTAAAGGGGAATACGGAGCTGAAACTTTGTGTGGCAGAAACTGTCCTCTTAACCCCTGCCTAATTATGCAAATATGCATCAAACCACTTTGGTCCAAAATGACCTTATTTAGAATCTACATAAAAGCAAAAAAATCAGTGATTTTTTCTTTCCTAACTGGACATAAATTTAGCCTCAATATGTTAAAGAACAAATATGATTGCATTTAAGTCCATGATGGGTTAAGTTTAGATACAACATTATTTTGCAACAGCTAAGTTGCAAAATCCTGCACAGCATGGAAAAAAAGCAGTTGTTATTGCTGTCTTATATCTAAATATTTTATCCAAAGACTCCACTTTTCATAGACATTTGTAGATCTGGGATGAAATAATACAAATTCACTGAGGTAAGATTTTTGGACTTAATTTATAGTGTTAAAAATATATATATTCACCATGTCTCAGTGCATTTGAGAAAACACGAATAAACAAAAGTATGTGCTTCTACTTATGACCTTAATTGAATACCCAGAGTTACTGAGTACTTTTAGGGTTATTGAAAACTGTCCACAAATATATCACTCACTTTACAGATTCTTCACTTTAATATAAGCATACAGGACAAAGCTGGAAGGAAAACAAACTGCATATAAACATCTATAATTTTTGTGTTGGTCAAAGTTACATCAGAATGGAACTTTTCACAGTGAAACATCTCAATATTTGACCAGTCCTTTCAAGTTCATTATCTTTAAAAAAAATAAATAAGATAGACATAAAATGTACCTTTTCCTACACTTTTAACTTCTTTCTTGACTGATCTTCTGTCCCCTACCCCATCCCCGGTGGGGGGAACAGGGCCTTCAGCGGTGGCGGCCTTGTCTCTTGGGTGTCGGCCTCCTGGGCCCGGCGGCCCCCTCCCCACGCAGGGAGAGGGATCCCTCAGTCCTCTGGCAAGTCCATGAGCGGGGGATCATATTCCATCTGAGCCGGGAGGGTGTCTGTGTCCTTGTGGTGCGGGTTCTGGTCCTTACCCTCGGGTGACGGGCCCCTTCTAAGTCACAACATAGGAGAGCCTGGTCAGGCTACGTACTCCTTCGGGGACCCCCACTTCTATTGGTCATCCCTCCTCTAGGTGGGGGTAGCCGACCCCTGCTGTGCTCTCTTCTGGATCTCCGCAACTGCCTGGAGCTTCGGAGCGGGTCTCCCTTGGGGGTCCTGGCTCGTACCTGGGGCTGGGGTGGGGGGATGCTCAGAACTCCTGGGTGGTGGTGGGCGGCTTGTCTGGGGTGGTGGGGCTCTCGGGGTGGGGCCCCGCGCTGGACCGCCCGGCGCGGTGGGGGGGCTGCTCTCCTGACTGGGCTGGGCCCTGCGCTCTGCGCTTCCGTACCTCACTGCGCTCGAGTGTTGGGGGCCCATGTGGTGGTCCTGCGGGCCCTGGTCTGGGTGCTTGGCCGGACTACCTGGCGGGCGGATCACCTCCATTGACCCCACAGTATGGGTGCGGGGGCGGGCCCTGGTCGGCACTGCTGCCTCGGCGGGGGTCTTGGTGTGGGGATGTCTGGGAGCTCTCCCTCCTTTTTTTCTTTCCATTCCTTCATCCACTTCAGCTTAACATAACATTCACCTGAGCACAGGCGTCAGCTCACATTTGCACCTTCAAATAGTGTGCGTGTCAGAATGTAATGCTTTACATGTGTGGGTTGGTATGCACAAGTGTGCGTGTAAACTGGTTGTGGACAAGTTTGTGAACACTCTTGGAGCCGGCAGGTATGTTTGTAACAGCTGAGTGTGTGGACAGGCCCCGCCCATTTTAGACCAACACTCACTATTGTAATGGGTATAAGCTTCAGCATTTTGTTGCCTGTAGACTTGCAATTCTACTTTCTCCTTCCATTGGTCATCCTCTGGAATCTATACCCCCCCCCTCTTTTCCCCTTTCTTTTTCCGTCCGGTCCAACAAAAAGAACACAAACAAAATTAATATTAATAAAGTTTCGTTGAAATTACAAAAGGGGCTTATACCAACATACATTTTGAGTTCCCAATGATTTATAACCCCCGATTGTAAGAGTAAAATCTGTCTAATGCAAGAGGCTCTCAGCTCATATCTGTTTGCTCAGCTGTTGGACAGGACAAGTTTAAAAAAAAAAAAAAAAAAAAAAAAAAAAAAAAAAAAAAAAACTTCTTTCTTGACCCCAAAAAGATGACTTTAAAATCACAAGTGTCTCATTATAATACAGTGGTGTTTACATCGGTGATTTTTTGGTTGTGTCTCTGATTTTTAACATTTTCTATCACTTTTGTATTAAGACAAAACATTCTAAAGTGTTTTTGCACACAAGCAACCAATATGTTTGTTGCTTGAATGAATTGCTGACACTTTATTTTTGAATACATTTAACAGCATGAGTGCTTTTTTTTAATGAGTTGTATTTATTTTCTATGTTTTGTTAGGTTGCTCAGATTCTTTAGAGACGCTTTGTTTTTTTGTGTAAGTGCTGTTATCACATCAAGCCTCTGATGAAGTTCACCTCCTCACAAGACTGTTTGTAGGGGTCGAACACATTCCTGTTGCTGTCAGTTATGTGAAATCCTTGGAGACGGCTTCGATGAAGTTTGGTGCTGACATGAGGATGGTGACAGTGCAAATGATGGAGAACAGTGAGAAGGCCACCAGACACAGACGGTCCACCACCGCTGCCGCAAACTTCCACTCGCTACAGATGGCCTCAGCCTCGTCCTGGTCCCGAAACCTCTGGGCTATGTATGACACCTCCTCCAGAATGTGCTGGATCTCTGGCGGGGGGATGCTCATGCCCATGCCTAGACCTCCAGCCCCGCAGCTGACTCCTCTTGCTGGCTCCGCCTCATCACTGAGAGAACCATGGGCCTGTCCCCCAAGAGCTACTCCAGAGTCGCTGGATGGTGGGCAACGTGGGCTGTCCATGGGATGGTAACTGCCATAGTAGAGACTCATGGAACCGTTGGAGGTGCCGGTTGGGCAAGGAGGGCAGGATGTCTGTGAGAGAGGGACAGAGAGACTTGGCATTGTACTCATTTCTATGGAGCTGGTACTAGAGTGGTGCTGGGATGCGTGGCGGTATTGATAATGAGGCCTCTTGCGCACAGTGCCAGGTTGCTTCATACGGAGAAACCAGGCGCACCAGTTCAACAGAACAACCCGGACCTGTGAAGAAAAAAGTAGCAAGTATTTAAACCTACAAAGTCTAGATTTTCCAGACAGATATAGACAGAATGTTAACATAACTGATGAACTCTGGTTGCTCACCCATTTAGGCATCTTGCCTCCATGAGGATCATGATGGTGGAACTGCAGAACAATGACAGTCACCACGACGGACATGCCAACTATCATCATGGTGCTGGCAAAGTACTGAGCTGTTGAGAACAGGCAAAAAACAAATCAACTTCACTAACCCAGCCACTGTTAGGGTAAGGTGGGGTATACCTTGGAGGTACCTTGGTTTCTCAAATGGGGCACACAGCACCAGAGGGGGCGCAGGACAACCCGGGGATCATGCAGTTATGAGTTGATGTCAGTTCAAGAGTTTGCCGGAAGACATTTAAGCTATTTAAGCCGAGATAATCAGTCACTGAAAATGACAAACCCTGGGCTGCCGAGCATATAGCCTGTATATATTACATTATATTTACAGTATATTATTGTTTTTACAGTCAATGGCCAAGCGTCTCTGTCTGGTGCGTTCACTGAACTCTGCACATCAGCAGCAAAACAATGCAGTTTATCAGAGAAAATGTCAAACACCAGAAGAACTGATCAGTTATAAATTGTTATTTTAATTGTGTTGACATTGTTTCTGACAAAATGCTTTGTTTTGCTCTGGATTGTATGAAAAAAAAACACTATAGCGGACTGAATTGGGCTGCGTGTCTGTTTGGGCACGCCAAGGTCCGGAGCTCAGTGAACGCACCACGGCCCGGGGTTCTGTCATTCAACCAGTTGTTGGAGATTTTTAGGAAATGAAGGGCGGGCTGGTGCATGAGTCGGAATTAAGGCATTTGAGGAGCATAGCTCCACTAATAAATACAAAATAGAATAAAAAGAGCGTTTCGTTTGCTGTTGTTATGAGTTTGGTGTAACCTGTAAGGTGTTGGTTAAGGCCTAAAATAAAGAGACTTCAGTCAGATTAAGTCCCGGCATCTCAGTGTGGGAAAGGGAGAGAGGGTCAAAGCATAATCATTATCTCAGTATCAAATGAAAACAGCTAAAAAAAAAAAAGTTTTGCCGTTTCCAGCTTGCGTAGTCAGCGACCACGATACCCACATACATGAAACCTCAAGAATCACCAGGAAAAAATATTTTGTTCATGAGCTAATCTTAATTTTGCAAAATGTGCAGTATTTCATGCCATTTTAATGTATTTGCATTAGTTTTTCATGTTAGTATCAAATGATTCAATTAGTCAGCCAAAAATGCTCAGAGTTTATATAGATATTACATTTTATTTTTTGAAATTATAGACAATTGTGTCTTTTTTTCTTTTATATTCTAAAACACTGTTGCTAAAGTTATTGTTTATTTATGAGTTGATCAATGTAATTTTATGTTTCTGTATCAAATGGTTCAACAGTGAGCCAAAAATGTTCAGCGTTTACATAAGAAATACAATTTATTTGGGGAAATTACAGGCAAACGTGTCTAATGATTTTTCTTTTATGTTTTAAAAAGACAAAAAAAACAACATTAATAAAGTTATTAATTATTTATAAGTTGATCCATGTTTTTTCATTTTTGTATTCTTTAATGATAATAATGATACAATGTTTTGCAGATATATTTTTAATTTGAGCAACTTGACTAATGATAGTTGCAGCAGAAAGTTGTAGGGGGGCGCGAAAGGATAAGTTCTTCAAAGGAGGGGCGTGAGAGAAAACAATTGAGAAGGACTGCTGTAAGGCAAGAATGCTAACCACTGAACCACTGCAACCCCTTATGGAACTCAATTTCTATTTTTATTTTAGTTTTAGTATGACTCCCACTAACCATTTTTCATATTTAGTATTCATAATCATCATAAAATAGTTAATGGTTTAATATAAAACACAAGTCTGGGACATAAAAGAGATGTATTATTAAACAAAACAAAAAATAAAAGTATAAACCCTCAAATAATAAGATAGAAAAGTGTACTGTGTGTATTCCACGAAAACCAGCTTTTGAGTTATAAAATGTCTAAATGTTGTGCATTCAAAGAGATTATACAAGTACTATATTAATATTTTTTTTTAGAAAAAATCAGCCGCTAAACGAAAAAAAGAAATCAAGTTTTGATTCATGAAACATGAGTCTGCAGATGCTTCTTAAAGTCAGCACTACTTTACTTAAAATGCACTTAAAACATTTTAGACGGGTTAACTTCAGTGCAGATCTCACCAATGAGAGGCACAGAGTCAGACGTGGCAGGCATGATCTCTGCAACCAGAAGCATGAAGACAGTGAGCGAAAGCAACACGGTGATTCCTTGAAACAGAGAGACAAAAGCAGAGATGACATTAATGTGACAGAAATGTCATCAATTGTATATTAAGGCCACTTTCAGACATAAAATAATATATTTGGTGCTGAGAAAGACCATTGGCTATTTATGAAAGTAAAAGAGAAAAAAGCTTTAATTTTTTTTTTAGACCAGATAATTCATACTAAAGTAATTTACCATTTGAAAAATGTTTTTTTATGAAATTATGCATTTTCAAAAGTCCAATGCTATATTTTCTCCAAGAACCATTCTCTTTGAACATACATATTATAATTTCTTACTCCAAATATAATCTTTTTGGGGTTAAGACAATTGAAAAATGTTTTATTGTCATTTTGATTAGGACACACCCCTTTTGTTGAGCTGTGCATATGAATACTTATATTGGACACTTAGGCCAAATCCAAATTCTTTCCCTACCCCTTGGGCTCCTCCTTATTGCTCCAACTGTAGTTGCTTTCCCAACCTTTTTTTAAGGGGGGATATTGACTTAGTGCTGGCTATGCTGGAGGAGGAACGCATTTCTTCATGTGGGTGTGCTCGAAAGCACAGTTTACATTTAAATATCAGTAATGACTTCTTGCTTTATCATGACCTTTTTTTAGAAATAAAACCGATTTTATGTATTTTCCGAGTGCTGGCAGCTACTCGCTAACGTAGACGACTGGTGACTATTCATGACATCATCGTGTGGTAGCAACGTTCAATTTTGAAGACTCTATTTTTCCAATTCTCTCTGCTTGGAGGGCTAAATTTAGGTGGAAGAAGGAAGAACCCGCAGGGGTAGGGAATATATTTGGATTCAGTGTTATATTTTAGGTCGATGTTAATGGCACGTATTTTAAGTTTGACAAAGCACAAAAAATATGGACATTTATTTACCCCCCCCCCCCCCCCCGCGCGCGCGCGAATAGTCACTTCCTGTATTTTAAAAGCAGTTTTTTCAAAAGAAACGTATTGACCATTATAAGGAAAAATGCTGTTGTTTACTTATTTGTATATTTTTAAGACTTTCTTGTGTTGTTACAGATGTTTTTTTGCCTGTCTCCTGTAACCCTTTTCCTTTCCTTTTCTTCTTTTTTTTAAAAAAAAGACAAAGTGACATCTGAAGTAAGGTTTGTGTGTGTTCAAAATGACCTTCTCACCGAGGGAGATCTTTTCTCCAGAGTCTGCAGGTAAGAGGAAGACCAACAGGGCCAAGCCAGAGATCAGCACACAGGGAATTAGCAGATTTAGTCCGTAGTAGAGAGTCCTTCGGCGCATCGTGACCGTGAATGTCACGTCAGGGTAAGGCTCCTTACAGCACTCATAGTACAGCTCATTACGCTTAGCTGGCACCCCTGTAAAACACACACATGCATGTAGCTTTGAGGAAAGCAGGAGGGATTCAGTCTAAAATGTTATATTAAATTTAACTGGAATGCATCAATAAATGAACAAAAAATTGAACACTATGACGGTAATTTAACTGTATCAAAAGGTGAAATGAGGGAAAGAAAGGATGAGTGCCAGTATATAGATGGTAGAATCACAAATGCATGACTCCAGGAGTCATCGAAGTGAATCTTATTTCTTCAACCCTGAAAACTTTCCACTGGACTGGTTCTGACCACTCTTGGAACTTTGCCCCGTCCTCATTTCAACTTTTTATCACAAAGTTAAAGCCAAGAAAAAGAAAAAGTGGCCCAGAGATTTATGGTTTTGATCAAATAACTTTTTGATCTCCTTGCAACGCTTTCAAAAATGTGATCTGCAGAATTTTTTACAAAGTATATTATGCAATACAGTGGGCCAAAAAGTGTTTGGCAGTCACAGGTTCTGCAATCCCCTTTGAAAGATAACCAGTTTGAAATAGTTATCTGTATAAAATACACCTGTTAACACATTTAACAGTCAGACTGCAACCTCTCCACCATGAAAAAGACGAAAGAGCTGTCGAAGGACACCAGGGACTAGATTGTACACCTGAATAAGACTGGGATGAACCAATTTACAATAAACAAGCAGCTTTGTGAAAAAAAAAATCCTTTTTTCATTACATTCTATCTCTCACAGGTGAATTATACGTTATCTCTGATGAACATTACAGACTTTTCAACTTTTTACGTGGGTCAACTTGCAAATTTAGTGACTGCAAAATACTTTCCCCACTGATATACCGGTATGTTGACAGCTAAATGGGCCAAAACTTTGTCATGTTCTTACATTCCGAAATATTTTGAGGTATAAAAAAATGGAACTGAAGTTTAGATTAGCCATAGCTTTGTAACTATTTTTTTTTAAAGTTCAGATGCATTTACAATGAAGCTAAGTGTAATCAAGTGAACAGTATCAAGTTCCCTCTAACAGGTCTCATTATACTACAAAAGAGTATGACACAAAAACAAAGTTTGCTGGCCTGAAACAACTAGGCTTTTGAATACACAGTTTTAAGATTTAAAGATTTTAGCACTGATCTTTGTAAAAAGGTTTTTGCCAAGCAATTTGGATGGATGCATAAAACTGGTACAAAATGGCTCAACCATTCACTTTAATGAGAGAAAATATATTTTAATGTAGACACTATAGAGGACAGTTGGCAGATTTCCCAGAATGGAATACTCAAACAAATGTATCACAAGGTCAGATGATACAATTCTCAGAAAAATACGTAGAAATATCTGCCCTTCAAGTTCGTCATATTCTCTAAATTACACTTCAAAGGGTACTTGAGGTTGTGTTTGGCAAAAAACAAGCACAGAAATTTACATTTGTTAAATATCTTTGTAAAGCATGGAGGGGAGAGCCAATGGTCTGGGCTTGTTTAACCACAAGACCATTGTGAAGGTAGTTTGGTTTAAATCTAGTCTTGCAAAAGGATGCAACCACAATCGTTCATTGAAATAAATAATACAAATGAAATAATTGTTAGAAAAATATATTGTGTTTCTTTTCTTTATGCAAACTTGACAGGGATTTAAAAACGAGCGCTTCTATATTAATACTGTTTTTCTGAGGCTCACAATTGTCACATTCCCTCTGGACACAGACACATCTATTAGATATCTAAATAATAGCCATTTCAAAGCTCACAGCTATTGACATGCATTATAGATCTGACAGGCATCAATTTATGGAGGTCTGTTGCAGACAACTTTCCCACAGCTAATTGTGTTGCGGTCTCATCATACCTTGTGCGTTTTAACAACTTTGGACTAACCTTTGGATAGTTTCTTCTCACCGAACACATTATGCTTTATAGTTATTTAACAGACACCTACAAATAACTTGTAGACATCTGTTTTAGATGTAAATGAATTATCTATATAGATCTATTTAGATGTCTAGACATCTACATCGATCAGATAACTAATAGACATCTATTGTGGATGTATATTACATCTCTAAAAGACATCGACTTAGATATCAATTATATGTCCATTATTAATGTTTATAATGCATTATAGACATTTACTCCTGTTTCCTCCCACAGTTCAATAACGTGTTTCATAGGTGAACTGCTATCTGCCAATTGAACCTGTCTGTGGGTGTGGCCTCGTGAAATACTGGTGAGCTGATCAGGTAGTACTCCACCTTCAACGGCAGCTGGATTGGAACCAGCAAACCCATGACCCCGAAAGGGATTCAGTGGGTTCTTAAGATGAATATATAGATGTAAAATTGCAGCGTTTATTTTTCTAACTAGTGAATGTTTTAAAAAAGTACACTAATAACATCTAAAACTACTCCAAGATTAAATGACTACAAGTAGAACACTAGTGGTAGACATTTAATAGTGTAACAAAATAGAGTTGTCAGAGATGTCCTGTAGACATCTAGAGTAGATGTATATAAGGTATCTAATCTATATCCTGTGCATTTTGGGCTGTTCGTATGAGTTTCTGCACTCAAAACAAACATGCAACCAAAACATTAGGAGAGAACACCAACTGTTTTCAACAGCTGCAGTTTTCCTACCAACAAGATCCCACTCTCCATTAGATATGTATGTAGATATGTCCACATCGAGCATCTGGAGGTCCAGAAGCCAGCCGTTGTGCGTCCAAGATCCAAACTTCAAGTCGCATTTCTGAACATCAAAGGGGAACCAGCGCACGTCGATGTAACAGGTGCTCTTCAAGATGCCAGGGGGGATGTACTGACAGTGACCCGAGGCGTTCACCAGAACGTTGGTGTGAAACGTAGCATCAAACCGCTCATCCGCACTGCAACAAAACACAGCAAATGTTTACAGAACAAACTATTTTTAACTACGTTTTTTTGAAAAAAAAAAAATCATATTTGACAAGATCAGTCGGTTCAAACTTTAATGTCTTTTTCAGACACATTCAGAATTCTGACACCTTTTATTTGTGGCTTTTCTCAACTTGAGATTTGTGGGGTTTTTTGCAAGGTCAAGTGTTCAAATATATATTTCAGGATTTGCTGTTAGAGTGAACAATACACATTGTAATTAAAAACTTTAAATATTACTTTAATGTGAAATAACTTGACAAACTCCCAAACTGTAAAATGATTTAAAATATTAAATCTTAAGAGAGTTCTGAATCAAGTTAAAGTGTGAACCTAAAAGCGTCAAATGAAAACTTAAAAAAAAAAAAAGTTAGGAAAGATTTTTTTTAAGTTATGCCTAGAACCGCATCCATCAGAAAAACATGTCAACCTCTCTAAAAGGTCAAAACCCCAAAATAATGTAAATTGTAATCTTCAACACGACATAATACCAAATCTCAATGTACAAAAGAGAAAAGCATCTTAATTCTCTGTGGTTGTCAATTTTTCCAAAGGTCAGACTGTATAGCAAGTAAGTATAAAGCAATATAAAGTAGAACAATAGACTTTCATTGCTGTCATAACTCACAGGAAGTTGGGGAGTCGTGCAATAGGTGAAATAAATATGAATGAAGCACTAAATGCGAACCAATAAGACTAACACTGAACAAAATTTGATTCTATCTGCATCGACCTACTGGTCAAGTAAGAATGAGTGCTCACAAAAAAAAAAAATTGGTGTGAGAATTTATCTGATTGGTTTGGTTTGTGTAATTGTTAGTTTGGTTTTATTCCTTTTTTAGTTTTTTGTTGTTGTTCTATTTTCAAGTTTTGTACTTTTCCCAAGTCACAGTCTAAATGTGTTTCATTTGATAATAATGCACAGTTGTCTTTGGTTCAATCGATCATCCTCAGTGTATTTTGTTTACTGTATTGTGTATTTATATATATTTCATAAGTGTGTGCAGTTTAGCTTTGTCCAGTTATCTACTGTCATGGTTAGTCATGATTAGGGCCAACAGATTTTGTTATCATTTTTTTTAGTTTATTTAACCTTTTAATTTCTCACAAGCCTGGAAAAAAATCCTGAAAGCTGAAGTCAAAAAGAACATGAGAAAAAAAGTGCTTTACAAAATACTTAAAATAGAAAATAAAAAAATAAAAGTGCTCATTGGAACAGTGCATACAGAAAAGGCCTCCTCAGATCTTATTGTGACTATATGTGTACCATAAAGACCCTTACAACACACAAAGAAAAACAGAAACATATTATGTCATGCAGAGTCCTATGTGAGCGAGATAACATTGGTTTGCATCATTCACATCAAAGCATTCAAGTGCATGTCGACAGTTTTTATTTGTGCCTTTTCTCAACTTGACAGATTTATGTTTTTTTTGGAAGGTTAGGTGTTTAAATTTATTTTCCCCCTGCTCCTATCAGTTGTGTTTGCAGGTGCAGAAGGTTGGATATGGAGGCAATTAAGTGACTACATTATTCAGACTTTTTACTTGTTTTACTTAAACGTGTGCACTGTCGTCCACTTTTACAGCACAGCGGGTGCTGATTTTATAATGATTTTACATCAGAATGTAAAACCTGCTTTTCCCATGTATAATTGTGAAAATTTCTATAGACTTTGCTGTATTTCTTGCATTTTTGCATCCAAATAGTCACATGAAATTGGTTATATTTCATTCTTGTGGATCAGCCCACACTTGTCTTCATGTAGATGTTTAAAAATCTGATTCCGGAGATGTACACGTTGCATTTATTAAAATGCATCCGGAAAAGTGATATCCCTGGGAGAATGGGAAGTGGTTATCACTGTAAAACACACAAAGAGGAAAGGGCACCATGGGCACATCGCAGAGCAGCAAGAGAGAAACAGACACCGTTCCACAATGACAATGGTGGCAGTGACAGCTCTGCACCATGGGAAATGAGTCACCAAGCTTTCCTCTTCTGCACTCAACACCTGCTGCTATCCTCACAAAGCACCAATACATACACACATGCACAAAGTTCTTGACATGAGACACTAAAATGCACCTATTACAGTTGCTTGACAGTACTGCTCTTCATAAGTATGCAGGCAGTAAAACATCTGTAATAGCTACATATGGCAAGCCACATTTTCTGTAGCATCTCTTTGTGAAATTGCTTTTCTTTAATTAGAAATATGAGGGAAAGAATAGCATTTCCTCCAGAAGAGTGGGCATCCCTTAAGCTTTCAGAGTTTACAGTTAAGAGCTAATTGAAGCCGACACATCAAACTAACACTCTGCTAAAAAGAGACCCACACATTCATGCATGTTATGTAATTCCCCACAAACTCCACATCATCAATGAATTCCGACAGCAGCTATTTGTTTTGACAGGCTTAAGCTTCTAAAATTACTCGCCAGGCAAGAAGAGTGCAAGGCCTTGGGGGGGGCACGACACAAATTTACAGTGGAACATGACTATTATTCCAGGAAAGAAGCGTTTCATGATTGCATAGGCAAGAGCGGAAGAATCATTTAGACAGACAGTGAAAAAAGAGAAGAAAAGGGGATTTTTTTTTCAAACTAAAGAATTAAGCAGGTTTGTTTTTAAAATACATTTTATAAATCATTTGTTGTTCATCAAAAGTAAAGCTTGTCTTGTTTACTTGAACGTCCTCTGCTGTTTGCATACATGTAATTTTCCGTATTTTTTGGAGTAAAAGTCGCAGCTTTTTGGCAGGGGGTGCAACTTATAGGCAGGAACAAGTTATATGTGATGTTTAAAAAATAAATATAGGCTCATGCATTCGTTACTTTCCTACTAACAACCGGTTGTTTCTCACGAACAACCGTCAGAGTGCACTGTAGGTGTGTGTGTGTGTCAGTGTTGCTACTGACAGAAACACAGAAGAAGTGCCTTTCAGAACAAACATGGAGGAGAATTGGATTGTTTTCCATTTTGAACTTCATGATATTTTTCTTATTTGTATCAAGACTTTATTATTCTTTTTTTTTTATTTTTCCTTTGATTAATGCGGGGCAGCAAGTCGTCAAAGTGGGTTACAGAAACACAGAAAGCGCCATCATTCAGGTGCAGCTCCTACACCAGAAGGTAACCTTAATGAAAAAAAAACCTCAATGATCTCATAAACTCAGACATGAAAACGTGTTTACTAAAGAAATTGTCTTTATTTTTTAATCATCGTTCAAATATGTTTTTAAATGTTAACTCAAGCTTTAGTTTATAGATTATAGTTAACATAAACTTAGTTTACCTCTTAGCAACAGTTGTCTTGTTTTACGACATGCTGTCTTTTGCAGGAATGAATAGTGCAGTTTGAACTAAAAACATTGCTCAAAAGGTTGATAATACGACACCCCTAATGAACTTTTCAACTCTATTCCTCTGTTTGAATGTTGTAACCTCCCACTTGAATTTGAGCGGGACAGGAACAGTCCTTTTTAAAAAAAAGATTGGTGGCTTCTTCCCAGCATTCTTTTTTCTCCCTTATGCATAAGAAACTGCATGTTGTTGTAGTCTCTTACTGTGCTTTTCTTTGGCATTAAATGAATTTACTAGACATCAACGTTTTTGCTTTTTTCTAAATAAATAAACCTAAACTCTTGACATTATCCGTGTCTCCAATGCATTGCAAATGAGATATCCATTCAATGCTACCACGAAGTGATGAAGCAATAAAGTTTTGACAGTAGCTTCTCCTACACACATCTACAAATTAGACAAATTAATAGCATTCGGTGTAAACACAGCATTATGTTAGGCTTGGGGAGTTGCTCAATAGTGTCTTAGTGACTTATATATATATATATATATATATTTTTTTTTTTTTCTTCTTTGTTATGCATTTTTTTGCTGCAGCATCTGGATACTCTAAAGAGACTTATAGTTCAAAAAGTACAATAAATAAAAGCAGCTAGCTTTAATATTGTGTTTTTCTCTTGCTCACTCTTTCACCTGCTTTTCATGAATATTCATAGATTATTATGTTAACTGTCTAAGGTTATTTTCAAACGAGCAAACTTTGTAACTTTCTAAACATGCACCTCAGTCAAATCCTAGAAGCTTTTTCTCTCTGTGTGTGTTTGTATTCACCTCACGCCAATCCATGAGTTGTCCATCTTTACGGCCTGTCACACAGCGGTGTCAAAGTCATACCTGACCCTCTGGCAGAATCAGCATTCCGCTTGTGGTTTACCTGAGCTGGATGTCCTTTATGTGCCTCATCGATCTCCAGTAGAGTGAGAACATTGACTTTTGTTTTGAATAAAAGAAGGAGCCGACAGCTTAAAAGCCGAGCACACTGTGTGAAAACATCCACCATGACATACACATGTCAGTTATGACTGAGCATCAACCATTTTATTGTGGAAATGCTGAAGCCAACACAAAATATATAGTTTTTAACTTGCCTCTATGAAGGAAACTAAATTAATTTATCTTTTTAAAAAAATATATTTTCCAGTTGTCAGAGCATAAATCTTTTAATCCTTAAAAATCCTATTCTCAATTCTATATTTAGTTTTCTTTCTTAAGAAATTATTTCAAGTTTATTTTTTTAGGTTAAAAATGTAAAAACTAGGCTTTGTAATTCTAACAATCATATGAGGTGCAATCGCTTCTGTACAGAAGGATTTGTGTTTCTAATTCTAAAAACAGAAGCATAGCATAGACAGTAATTACTAGATATTCTCTTCAGTGGCTGTGCATGAATGCAGTGCGGATGGCTAATGCATGACTCAGTATAAATCACCCATGCATGAAAAGTGATTGTAAAATGGCATGAGTCAATGTCATTACACTATTCAAAAAATAGAAAAAGGCAAATTTGAAATATAAAACGTTCACATTGTGATTATATGGACAGAGGGTTTTTTTATGCATGAATATTTTGTAAAAAACTGGAATAAGAAGAGCTGCTTTGTAATTTCAATTTAAAGTTACCTCTTTGTTCCCAGGACTTAAAGTAGGCCTATTGCAGTACATAACAAATAAATGATAGCACATTATTTAAGGTCAATATCATAAGCAAGTGTGATGGTATTGCAGGGAGTAGGAATGACATCTTACACCAGTCATTGTGGAAATTGCTATTATTCATATTCCAGAGCTATTATCAGGATGGAGAACCATGAGGCTCCATGGAGAACAGTAAAGCTTGAGGGTGAAGGCCATGATAAAGCAAAGTGCATTCACTCTATGGTTGAAAGATCTAGATCTCCCTCGGTAGTCCACTTTTTTTGGACAAGTATGAAAAGGACAAACCAAGAAGAAGAATTAACAGGACAAAGTTGGAAAATCGCGTGTAGTTGCTAAGCTGCAAGCTTTTACTATACATTCTCACCGGGAATGTGACGCACGGTCAAGAATGTGCTAAACTACATCCTTGAACGCACATTTGGCATTCACATTGGGCTGTTGTTACCCAACACTAGTGCCAGTACCTACTGGAAAGGCTTGACACGAAATGTAGAAGAGGTGCAAATCTTGCTCCAGGTTTTTTCTTTCAAATGTCATATAATTTCTGCCAGACACAAACCACAATTAAAACTTTCTCCTTCATGATCAATTATCCACCGGTTGGCACTTTCATGAATTAAAAGGGACACCATCCAAACATCACTACCATAGCTGTTTATAAGCGATCAAGAGACTATGCAGATGTCCAATTTAAAAAGTGTAATGTTAATCAAATATACCTAAAATAAACATTTTTATCTTGTTTCCAATCAAATTAAGCCTGCTGATTATCTTAACCTAACGTGCTCTTTGTTTGGTGTCTCATTGAACCTGTCCCAGGCTTTATGGTACTGACTGTGCTGGGAGACTGTCTGACTCCGTGATATGCCATCAGGTTGAGCAGCTGTTTTGTTTTAGAAAGGCTAATGTACTTTCAGAAGAATATTGTAACGTTCCTGTGTATTTATTTGAATGAACAGGTGTGTCCAAACATTTGACTGGTAGTGTAAGAGCCAAAGCAATATAAAAAAACGCATTTTTCAAAGAGCCCCCTATGTGTGCCGCAGAGCAGTTTAATCAGATGATTAAACTGAGCAGCCATCTAAGTTCTCACCGGTTAAAAAAAAAAATTGGAACATGGTTTGGCAGAGTAAAATATTTTTTTGAGGCATTGAATCTGAACCAGGCTAACAGAAGCAGCAAACAGACAAAAGAATAACAAATTGCTCATTCTTTGTGCACAAAATGTGTTAATATTGAGTTCATAGTAAATCCTAAATAATGTCACATCTACATTGCATTGTTTTAAGATATACATCAGTAAAGAAAACATTTTAAAAAATGGGATTCAATCAAGGGAATTAGAAGGGTAGTGATATGAAAGATGTCCAGAGAGACAAAAATAGAGTGCGATGAAAACAGGGATGGTGGGGCTGTGTATGGGTGGGAGGGAAGAGAGGTGAGTGGAAAGTGACAGTAAAAGGCAGAGATGGGGAAAAGTGAAGGGCGAGAGCTCAGAGATTATGATGGGTAATCCTGGCAGGTCTGAGAGCTGAGCTTTTAAAATTTGGGTTAATACTTCTCTTTTTTTCACATATTCCATTTGATTTGGATGGAAGAGTGTGTGTTGTGGTGTGGGCGCTTGTGGGGAAATGCATGCATGTAGAGATAGATGCAAGGCTTTTTTCTTTGTCACAAAAAAAATGGAGGTTGTCATGGACATTAATGGTTTTTTTCATTCAGTCTAAGACCAAAACATCCATCTGTTACTTGACCACATGTGATGCAGTGCTTTGGTCTGCATCTGTGACTGACCTTTAATCAAAGTGGGAAGAAGAGCACAAACATGGCCCACAATTTAAATGCAATGAGCTCACATTTTATAAAACGTAAACTCCTTTTTAATATACATTTATTTTTATATGTTAATGAATGATGAATTAACTATTTTGTTGGAATCATTGGGGCATTTGAGTATTTACAACTGTTGATACATTGTTGGCTTCAGAAAAAGAGTCGTGTGAAAATAATGACATACATAAAAGATTACACTACTGTTTTATTGAAAACAGAAAAAATAAATATTACAGCAGAAAAAGATGACTAAAATATTTATGATGCTTTTGGAATAATGAGTCTGAGAACGCTGGTCTGACCTGTTGTACAGGAGGATGTCGGGCGTCCAAACTTGGTCTGATGGGAAGCGTAAGTTCTGAACACCTGGGTAGTTTTCTGGATTCCAGGTCAGGTAGATATCGGTCCAGTACTGTCAGACAAAGAAGTAACTGGGTGATGGGCACTTAGATCATTCATTAGATTAAATGAATGTAGAACATTGTAGACCTCCTCCTCTGCTAAACCCACAACCGTCTGTCTTATACAGATGAATGCCATATTATTAGTTTTCACTTTTGTTCTTAGAGAAAGAGCTTTAGTTTGATTCAATTCAATTGGTTTTGAATAACATGCCAAGTATTGGAGAAAAGCTTTTTCTATCCAGAAACGTGTTATTGATGACATGTTATTTTTTGTTTTTTGAAGGTTTCTGGACAACAATCTACATCTGAGGCAGAGTAAGTTTGTTTGCCCAAGTCTACTGTCCTTTAAAGCTTTAATTTCATTAAAATGACAAACTTTAGAGCATTCTACAGATGCGGCTTCTCTCTGATTTATTAAAAATTTGTATTTTCTGTGATATCTAAGTGCTTAAAAGCACTATCTGAATTTCTTGCTAACTTTGCTGAGTTAAAATTACATTTTTTGGAGGCTTTAATTCTGTGTATTTACTAAAAATGTTCTTTTGGTTAAAAAAAGATGAACATTTATTTAATGTGGTTTCTCTGTTCAAATGATGTCGGTTATGGTGGAAAGACAAACAGTTTTGACTGACAGGTATAAGTCTTAATTGAAAATGTGATTTAAAAAAAACGTGTTGCAGTTAACAGTTACAGTTGATTGTCAATTTTTGTGGATTTTCTTTTAAATGCTTAACTTATAAAATCAGTTACTAATTATGGACATTGGATTTAAGCAAAAGAGAGTTATGAAAAGCTTTAAAACTCATCTTAAAAATGTTGTTTCATACTCAAGGTTTACGTTTTTCAAACTTGCTACACTCCTTTCTTTAGGTTGAATGTGTAAAATAGAAAATAAAAATTCAAAATCTATTTTCTAAAAAAAAAGCCCTTTTTGTTTGTCGTCTTGGAAAGCATGACCTGTTTAAGTCTTTCGATCTTAAGAAGGTCTGAAGAGTGCAAACTGAATTACAGAGTTTTTGTGGCATCAACTTTCAAGCATGTAGCGCCTTCAGAATGCACTCATCCTTCTTCCACCTCTTTCTTTTGTTCTCTTTTCTTCTGCTCTAAATCAGCAGCAGTTTTGCTTCTGCTAATGATTTCAGATGGAAAAATACAGGCAGGTGAGACTTACTAAAAGAACAAAAATCTGTAATTTAAATTAAAATAAAATACATGCACTGCTTGTGTCTAATTATTTGGGAAGTGCAGTCACAGCCCTTAGAAATAACAATGTCAAAAACGTATACATACACAAAAAAAAGCGTCCCCTTTAAAACAAACTCACCAGCTGTAGCCATGCGTTTGTTATCAACACTTGGTTCTTTTCATCCTGCAAAGGCACATGGGAGAAAAAAGGGAGAAGTTTTCTTTGAGATCAGAGAAGCTAACCAAACCATTTCATATTTAATAAAGAGGAAATTTTGTCATCAGCAAGTCACCAACAAAGCAGCTTAATGCTTCTGACTTTTGAGTGTAAATAAAGGCGCAACAGTGGGGCCACTATGATCATTTCAACACAACAGAAAGCCTCAATCCCTGCAGGATAGAGTAATGTGTGAAACGCTTTCAATATTTGTAAATGGCTGCTCTTGGCTCATCGCTTCAACAATTTCCTAGCAAAAAAAAAAGTAAAAAAAACCACATAATGGCACCCATCATATAATTTATTGTTTTTTTTATCTTCAGTTTTATAAAGTGTTTTTTTCTCACTATCTAAATCTTTCAAATAGAAAAAAAAAGATGACCCAGAAAAGAAAAGCCAAAGCTGAAAGTAATGGCTGTGAATGCTGCCTAATCCCTCAACAGAATGCATGTGTCAGCCATTCTATGAATGAATTCTCAAAACTTCTGAATAGTCTCTGTTTTTCAGAAGCTCTCAGATGCAAATAACGGATAATATGCAGTCTGACAAGAAATATTACTTCTCTAAATTGAATTAAGACTAAATATTTCATGCTACATTTATTCCCACTGTAAGGCATGTTAAGTTGAATACCCAGGGAGGAAATGAGCATCACTTTTAAGTGGTTAAAAGCATATTCCTGTTGCTGTGCAGTTTAAACCTTCGATAAAATGGAACACAGATTTGGCACATCCACTGAGGACCCGTTTGTGAAAGTTTGAAGTAAATAAAACACATTTTAGGAGCTTTGGTGTCACATTCATAAATGATGTGATTTGTGCGACACAAAGCATTTATTGACATTTTGCGAGTGTAAGTCCTGAAACAAAGAAACATTTTTTTAATGTATTGGTGAAGTTTGAGATTTAAAGTGAAAAATAACAAACTGTGGCAGGTTTAAAAATAAAAATTGGTCAATTTGATTATTTTTATTTATGTGTTTGATACTAAACTTATTTCTACAATGTTTTCATTAGACATTTTAAAGGATTTATTAGATAAAAGTTGTATTTTTTATGGTAAAAGAAAAACTTTATTTTTTAATTTCTTAAACAATACACTTAAGAATGACAACCTTAATAGTTACTATCATGTTCATCATGTCTATACATATTTAGATTCAATTTTTTTGTTTTTTATTAACAGCATCAGAAGCTTTAAAAGCAACTTAATTAGTGAATAGATGTGTAAAGCTCCTGTTTTGTTGCTGGTTTTATTGCTAAATCAAACTATGTTTGTTAAAAAATAATGTTGCTTAAAAAGGGGGTCAGTTTGAGTTCATGAAAAGTAAAAAAAAAAAAACTACTTTTTTCTGACTTTATATTGGACATACAGTAAAGCCAGACTATTAGCCATTTGTGCTGAGACATCAGGTTGTTGGCTCAATATTATGCCTGACAACATCAATATGTTCTATGAAAATTTACTTTTATCACTGAGGAGCTCATAACTCCCAATTTTTGTTGTATATTTTAACAATAATTTCAGTGTGCACCTTTGTTGATCAAGTAGAGTCAACTTTGCAGAGATCCACGAAGGTCATTCCAAAAAGCTACACCTTTAACTGCAGCATCAGGATGGACAGGGCACCCAAATGAGGCACTTCAACTGAAATGAGTTGCAGTCAATCAGGCTGATGTTACTGGGAAAGCCTTTTTTTTGCATGAGGGAAGGCTTTGGTGCATATCCAAAGTAAGAAGCCAAAGCACTTTCAATGTGCAAAAAAAGGGAGGGCGCAAATTTGTTTTGTCCTAAAAATAGTCCTCACCTGAAGATAAGAAAATATACAGGCTTTTCGTGACAAAAAAACATTGAGATTTTTTTTCAACCCAAGACTCACTTTTTGTAGTAAAATACAAAGATTTAACAAATCTTAATCAAAAAAGGAGAAACTGCTGTTTATCCGGTCATTACCGCATATCATGCTACGTTCACACCAGGCTTGGAAACGCACGTTCAAGAGACCTTCAACCTTCAATTAAAAGGTTATGCAAACATGTATAAATGCTGGTTTCAGGCTTCCACATTCAAAACCCTGATGTTTTCGGGCTCCACGTCCAAACTATACAGCAACTGAACGAGTGCTGAACGTTTTTATTTACTTTTTAATCAGGTTTGTGTGATACTTCCTCGACTGCTTTGATATAAACCCCATTTGTACATGAAGCTGAACTTTATTAGCTAAAATGTATCCGCTTATACAGGAGGAGAGAGAATGAGCGCTGAAAGTTAAACCAAATGAATTTTGACCAATCAGGGACTCTGATTTATTAGTGACGTAAGGGTAGTGTCCTTTTTCGAAACACAGAAGTGCCAGCTATATGAAAATCAGTGATGAAGGAGAAATTAATAATTGTGGTTTATGTCCAGCAGGAATTCTATGACACCATATAGCACCAATAGCAAATAACAAAAGTAATAAGAAATAAGCAATAACAAAACATTCTTGTTTTGATGTATTGCTTAGCATCAAAATTCATTGTTTTATTCTCAATTTTGGTGCAGCATAGCTATCAACTTGCAATGTGGGTATTTTTTTGTCTAACTTTGCCTTTTAGGAGCTAGAAAATCTCTCTTTTCAGATTTGCCACATAAACAAACTAGCAGTTCAGCAGACACACCCTAAAAAGCATCAGACTGTGCGGGAGAAAGCACTCACATGGATACAAGCTGTGTTCTGGACAAACATCTGGCTGTTCAAAACACTGCACTTTATACTAACCTAAGATGAGCTGAATGACAAAAAAATCTGTTAGTGGGTCCTGGGTTTGTTTGAAGACAATTTAAATTGTCAAGTTACAGATTATTTTTGCTTTTTAAAGTGGTACGATCCTAAAAGATAAACAGTGCAGCTGCATTTTCCATTGTAGGGGTTTTTAGTGTAAGAATTATCCTAGTCTCAACCACAAATACAGAGATTCAACTATTATCAATTACTTTTTTAAATTTTATTTTACAAAGTTTTTACTTTTACACATACTTATGTGGTAAACTGTGTGGATTTTCTGCTTTTGACTAAAGGTCATTTTGTATATTCCAGGACAAGAGAAATGTGTCCTACATAAGTTTTAATAGAAAGACAAAAAGGAAATTGTACACTGGTTCTTCAACAAAACAAACAGTGGCTTGTAAAAGGCACATAACCAATACGAATGTTCAACAAAAACTGAGTTTCCTCACCACATCTATAATCTGCAGCAATGTGAAGCCCAGTTCCACCAGGATGGCAGCTGAATCATTGACAACAGGTCTCTCCAATCGATTGTAGTTTGCCAGCAGCTCCTTGTACAGTTTTCTCTGGTATTCTCCCTGCATAGATCCTGAAGAGAAGGAACAAAAAAATAAAATGTTTTTTTTTCACTTATTGTGGACTTTATGCACAAAATGTTTATATATACTGAAACATATTTTGAAACAAATGTTTAATCTAATGAAAAACTCAGGATTTTAAAGATTTTCTACGCCGGATGCACAACACTGTAAAATATCCGGGCTGGGGACTGGAGGCCCAGACTTGCCACATAGCTAGGCAATTTCACAAAGGATCTGGATGAAGCTCATTGAACATCCTGGGAATCAAACCCGGATTTCCTGTGTGCCGGGTAACAACTGCAAATACCCAGGACTACCCAGGAATTATGAGGTTGGGACAAAGCAACAAGAGAAAGAAGAATGGAAGTTCTGTGCTTTGCAATCCTTGTTGGGACAGTTCACTTATTCAAACTTTTTATTTCAATGACCACTTCTGAACATCTGTATCAACATCAGGTACAACACTTCTTACTGCTACTTTGGTACGCCGGAGGCATGCTGTAAGGCCTACTGAGGAGACATCTGCTAAGAAAGCACGCTACTCAGTGTTCATAACATTTAGATTGTTGAGAAAACTGTGAGAAGCAATGTGTATCACGTTAAAAGTTGTTTTAATGAGCCTGCAGTCATCCTCTCACATTTCAATGAGTTGCTGTCTCGTCATTGCTTCACGTTTCTCCGCGGCTCATTGGTTTCTTCCTTTCTGTTCTGTTTACATCCCGTAATGCCCGGCTACGGTATTGTTTGATCAAGTTGTTCCGCTCTGAGCAAGAAGCCCATTTAGACCAAAAACTTTCCACGTGCCATTTGGAAAAGAGGAAACATCACCACCAAAAAACAGTCTTGTGTTTTCAGAGTTAACCTCAAATATAATATATTTCACAAACTTATCATTGAATTAATACTGTAATTATTTAACTGGGAAAATAACTTAGGAGCAAATACAATACATGAACTTAAAGTATAAAATCATTCAAAAGTCTTCTGATTAGTACTTATTAATCAGATAAGTACACATCAACCACCATGGGCGGCTGTGCTGCAGCGATAGAGTGGTCGACTCTTGGTTGGATTATTGCAGACTCGATTTCCACCTTGTGTGTGTCGACGTGTCCTTTGTGTGTCACCAGTGTGTTTTTCACAGAAAAATATGCTGTAGGGTGCAAAGACAAAGAGAGGGTTGAATTTAGACCATCAAATCATGTTCAGTAGCAAAATTAGATTATTTCCTGCTCCAGAGAACTAAGCTTCCTGTTTTATTTTAAAAACCTGAGGTCCTTGTAAAAATATGTAAACTAAGTTTAACCTTTTTTGGCAAATTTGAGATTCCATTATCATTTGTTTGTTTTGTTGGGATTTTTTTCTTAGTGAACTTTTGCAAAAAAGCAGATTATGATGCTGAAAGTAAAAAAATTTGTCTGTGCTTAAGGTCTTTGCAATGAGGTTTCTTCTTCATACTGCTGGTTAAACGGCTTGTTTTTTAGATTCCATAAGTCTCATACAATTTTAACAGCCAGACTCGGAGCAGAGTCTTAAAATAATCAGTGTGCCTGACAGGGAGTTTGTTTTAACACTGCATCATGTATGATTTTGTGGGAGCCAAATGTTTGGCTCCTTCATACTGTATGCACAATGAAGTCACTGCAAACCAATCATAAGACAGCTTGGTGCTGTATGATGGCTTTAAAGATTACTACAAGCTGACACATTAAAGGTCACGGCTCAGGTCAACAAGGAGAAATGCTTGTGTTTTTGTTTTAAATTCTTTCAAATCCCACTCCAATCATCTTCTGATCAATAGGAAAACAAAGACATACACTGATCTATTTTTTTACAATCGTCTGCATCAGAATGGAGCAGAGCAGGGAGCTTGTTGCTTCTATGTCAAACAAGCTTTTTCCAAAAAATGTTTGTTTCTGCTCCTGAATCACAACAATATGATTAAACAAATACACAGAAATGCAAAAGTAAGCCTAATTATATATATATATATATATATATATATATATATATATATATATATATATATAATTATATATATATATATATATATATATATATATATATATATATATATATATATATATATATTTATAAAACCTCCATCATGAGAAAAATGCAACAAGAACATGTTAAAAACACCAAAAACATAATTTTCATTGGAGTGAAATTGTGACGGCACAAACAAACTGAAGAAACAAAAAGTTCAATTCAATTTACAATTCAGTTAAATTTTATAGTATTTTTTTACATTTCTATCCAAAGTATTTTTCTTCAAGTAAACCATTAAATATATGACTAATGACTGATAAAACTAAACAAAGTTGGAACTTTTTTGTTAATAAATTTTGGAGTTTAGACAAAATAAAAACATGTTAAAAAAGTGTCACCCTCATATCCCCCAACAAATAAACAAAAAATTAAGAAAAATTTATTCTGGGATTTGACTAAGCAATCTGTAAGTTAAGATTGAGTTCTGTTAATCGTTGGTAAAACTCAAACATGCTCTCCAACTTTTGCAAACAAAAACTATACATTAAAGGTAGAGAACCTACTATAAAACTGGTAACTGTTGCCAACTGAAAGACTAATTTTGCTTTCTTGAGCTATTTTTTTTTAGGTTTTATACAAAAACAAAAATAAAATAAAAACAGACAAAAACACATGGTTCTGAAATCCTAGGGAAGACGAGAGGTACTGCACATGCTTTAAGCCTTTATGTCGCTAAATGGCCCATTAACTCTGCAGTAATCTGAGTTATGGCAGAACTGATCAGTGGTAGAGGTACTATGAGGCTCAGCACTGCAAACTCATTTTAGGAGCTAACGAAAACAGAAAGCCCTTATGTAAAATAGAAACTTGTTTTTGAGACACTCCACATACACAGAGGTATTGGAAAGAACAGGTACTGCTAAAACTGCTTTAATCTCAATGTCTTAGAGTTGGTATCTAAATAGATTAAAAAGGCTTTTGTTGCACCTCTGAAATGTTCTAAAATGTGTTTTTTTATGTCGACTCCACAGATGATCAAAGTGATAGCTTTTGCCATGCTTAATAAAAACCAAACGAATAAACGTTACAAACTCTGAGATATATTCTCATGCAAAGCTACTATTCAGCTAACCCTCTTTCTCTTCAGTTTTCTCTTGTGCTTTATTACTGTCTGATATGGACAAAAAAACCAACAGATCAGAAACCAATAAAAAAAGAATAATTAAAGCAGCCTCTGGTAGAGCGTATCTCATGAAATTGCATTCAGTGGGAATTATGTAACCAAATGAAAGTGTTGCAATTTCAATTTTGAAACAAAACAAGTACAGTGTTCAATGACCACTTTTTAAAATCATCATACTAATGAAACTGATCCTACAAGTAAAAGTTTTAAAAATACATTAAAAGACATCAACAAATAGTTCTGCCAGAAGAGGAAAAAAACACAAAGGAATAGAAGATTTGTGAACAAGCTTTTTGGTCATTTCTTGACAGTTTTCTCTGCAGCATGTGCAACGTCAAGCTTTTCAGCAGAGCTACAATAAGAACCTTTGGTGTAACCATGTAGGCAGTATGAGTTTCTTTTTATTTTTTAAAGACATATATACATATATAAAATTTGTATTTTCATTCAAAAATGTCAGAGATACTTCAAACATTAAGACATCACATCAAATATAGTGGATCTTCCCATTATGGCACCAGATCACTGAAGACAACAACCATATATCTGTTTTTGTAAACCTCCTCACACTCTGAGGGGAACAACTAGTCCCAAGGAAGGAAGGAAAAAGTAGCAAAGCACAAAAGGAGGCTAGAGAGATGAAGCTTGTGCAAAACTCCACAATGGCAAAACCAAACTACCAGATATGAGGTTTGCCCAACACCATTTTACAACTAGAAAGGACACATTACGGACACAGATGACTAATTATTTTTGAAGGGGAGTGAGGCAAGCAATTTATTGTATAAAAATTAAGAAAAACTCCTTGAGCAGAAATGGTGGACCTCACACAGCCGTTGAACAGGATACACACAACAACCTGGATTACTAGTCCTAAATAAGTCACCAAAAAATATCTTTAATAACTTAATCCTCCTTAATTCATCATCACCAAATTTAATCCAGACTAAAAAAGAGTCTAGAATGAGGAACGAAATGTTCGAACTCTACAAGAAAAAGTCCAGTTTGCAGCATTAAGTTCTCAGGTTATTCCAGGACATCTAGGATATTAATCCACAGAGAACTAATTTGTTACCCTTAAAAAATCAGACATTTTAAACATTCATTCATTCATTCATTTTCTGAACCGCTTTATCCCTTTCGGGGTCACGGGGCTGCCGGAGCCTAACCCGGTTACTCATGGGCGAAGGCAGGGGACACCCCTGGACTGGTCGCCAGTCTGTCGCAGGGGACATTTTAAACATCTACAATAGAAATATTTAAAAAAAAAATCTAAATCAGCATTATACTTTTTTAATTTTGAAATACCATTTTGAATTACATGAAAAAACTCATTTTAGTGTAATCCATATCATGTCGTATAAAACATCCAAACTATGTCCATAGCATTAATACAAATATGTTTTTATGTTTGTGAAGGTTTTTTCCAGATAAACATTGACTAGTGTTGACAAAGCCTCAGTGTGCGCTCTAAATCAGAATATTACTAAAGGTCATGTTTGGAGGAGGAAAATAAAGTGAAATGGCTACACCTGCCTCAATGACAAAGGTCACAAATGTATTTCATACATACAGCTCTATAACCCACACACTTCTGCTAAACCCAAACTCAAACTGGAGATATATTATAGATGATAGCAATACTAAAAAGTTTGAGTATAAGACAGCCTTTTACAATATGATATGAGTTGTCTGATTTTTTTGTTCCATGATGGTATTTAAGCAAAGAATGCTAACAAAAAAGATCATTTATGTTTTTACATTTTAAATAATTATTTTCTGTTCTTTAATAAAAAACAATCAAACAATCCAAGCTTTTAGTGTTGTTGGTTATGAAAGTAACTGTTAAAGGTGGGTCTTTATAATGCAAGAAGATTAAGAGAGAAACAATTGAATGTTGTTGACTTCGCTGTTTATCATATTTTCACCTTAAACAACTTTGGAGCCTTACAGTAAATGTATGGTTCCCACAAATATTTGCCTTTCTATTGATGCAGGAAAAGCAAAACTATAATGACAAAAATCCTGATTTTCTTTCTATTTTTTTTCTTGTTCATATTATTGGTCCATTTTATTATGCAAATTGTTTTTAAGTGTCAAAAAGATAACAATCTTTTTTTTTTCAATGAAACTCAGGGATGACATTGTGTCTCATGGCTCTTTCAATCACCAAAATTAATCTCAGACATCTGTGATAATCAGTCTGCCGTGTGAATTCAATTAAAGGAAAACTACTAAAGAAGAACGTTCCACATTATTGAGCAGAGCAACATTTTCAAGCAATATGGGCAAGAAAAAGGATCTCTGCTGCTGAAAAGTATGAAATAGTTGAATGCCTTGAACAAAGTATGAAAACCTTGGATACTTTACAAAATCTCAAGTGTAATCATTGTAATCACTGATCTAGAGTACACATGGGTTTGTGCGCATTAAGGAAGAATGAGGAAGGTTTCTGCCAGACAAATACACCGGATAAGAGAATCGCTGCTAAAATACCATTACAAAGCAGCAAGCACATATTTGAAGCTGCTAGTGTCTACGGAGTCCCACCAACATCAAGGTGTAGGATCATCCAGAGACTTCCAGTTATACATAAATCTTCTATTGGCCCTCCTAAACAACACTAACAAGCAATCATGAAGACTCATTTTCAAACAGTCTTGTTCACTAATGAACTAACTCTGGATGGTCCAGATGGATAGGGTGGTGGGCGGCCGGTGGATGGTCACCATGTCCCAACAAGACTGTGACGTCAGCAAGGAGATGGTGGAGTCATGTTTCATCATGGAGAGAGAGCTGGTTGGTCCCTTTAGGGTCACTCTGGGACGCTATTCTGACATCTCGTAAAGAAATACATGCAGAAACTCTTCAAAAACTCACAAGTTCAATGGATGCAAGAATTAGGAAGTTGCTACAAAATAAGGGTCCAATGTTTAAATGTCACTTATTAAGTTGTTTTTGAATAGAATAGCTTTTGATTTCAGTAACTATGACCTCCTAATGCAGCCAATAAAAAAGAAAAATTTCACTTCATTACGATCTACAAATGTTGTGGAACTCTGTTGTACGTCATAATGTATAACAGTGCATTTTAAGGTTTTTATTTGTGAAAAGTACCATTATCTTTAGGTTTGTTCAACAACATTGAATATATTCTTTAATAGTCACTGACTGTCATGTCCTGTGCATTCAATATTTAGAAAAATCATAGAAAAATAGCATTTACATAATAATTTAGAATGTGCTGTAGATGGATGGGAGCAAATTCTGGCCTTATTAATTCCTGCTGCATCTTTGAATAAAAAATATTTTCAAACTCCCAGCTTTTTTTATTTATTTATTTTTTTTTTACTATTTCAAATACTTTGCATTGTTGCCATGTTTTCATGTCCCATTAAATCTTTCTGGGCCCTTCTTAGAACAAACTGACTATACTTTCCACATATTTCCAGTGCCTTCTGATATGCCTTGAGAAACAACCTAAATCCTCTCAGCTTTCTTTCAGCTTTTTGAGTTGTAGCTCCAGTTTGTTGCGGACGATCGCATTCCACAGCTAGAATTCAAGCAAAGACATTGGAATTATCATTTCTTCCGTGTATACTGTCAGCATTTCATCTCCTAGAGAGGCGCTTAATAAAAAGTACAGAAGTCTCATTAATAATGTGAAATAAATGTTATTAAAGTTTGTGGTGGCACTTACAAAAATTATAATGCCGTGTATGAGCTCTTCCAGCATATTTAAATATTTTTTATGGGTCAAAGACTTCAGATGAGGCTTCCAAGGGATGTTCAGCAGGCTGCACACAAACAGCCCTGGGGAGTCTTTGTCCCGCTCTCTTTCTCTAACACCACACATTTTAGACATAAACCCAAACAAAAGACAGGAATGCTATTTTAGGCAAAGGGCTAAATGACCACATTGTATCTCACAGTGTTTTTGTGCCCCTGAAGCACTCAGTTGAACTCTGAGCCGCCCTTTAAATCAGACACTCACGCGAAGGAAACACAAAAAATTACATGTTTGTGCTTTAATCCAAGGCAACCAACCAAACTTTTACCAGGTGATTCATTTATGCAACAAATGTTTTGAGAAAAACCCCACCACTTGTTTTTTAAGAAGTGATATAGAACTATAGCATTTTAGATGCACGTCAACACCCATCAGCCAATCAGATTTGAGTATTTACCTGGATCATTTAAAGTGCACTGCTTGTTATGGCTGTAAATCAGCATCTTTGTTTTCTTGGAGTAATACTGCAGACATGACAGTCTTTACAGTTATTTAGAGTTCTACTTATCTTACTGTTGATGTGTTTTGTGTACACGAATTACACTTTACAAATGTAAATATTCCAGACAATGAAGGAATGAAAGAATAATGTTCTCCCTGGCCTTTTTTTTATTCAAAAACTGCATATTGCAGAGAATTTACCTAGTAAAACCCAAAAGTGTGATTACTCTGATTACTCTTTTCAATCTTTTCAATTAATCTGATAATCATATTGTATTCATTTTATATTTATACCCACATGTTTTGACATGCATTGGCTTACCTTTACTTCTTTAATTTAATAAAGAAGATGGATAATAATTCAACTATGATGTGTTCTAAAATATTACAGACAATTGAAGATTGCTATTTTATTTGCCATGCTATGAAAATGTCAGAAATGGACACAGAGAAAAAATCGATGATATGTTGTAGAAATGGGAAAGTCTTTGATCCCTGAAGGAGATGGAGCTGTGTAGGTAAAGGGTTTGGTATTGTGCGATAGTGATGCAGCACAAAGGCAACACTGACAGACGCCACTCCCTGAGGACCTGCAGAGTTGACAGAATGAAAAATGCTTCATTTCTAAAGCCTTTTAATGCAAATATGAAACAGGTGTGATAGAAAAAACTTAAAAGGATAAATCAATAAAATGTAACACAAAATCCAATGTTGGCAACATGAGGATGGAATACAAAGCAACAAAAAAGAAGGCTTAATTGCTGAATCTATTAAAATATCAATGGTGCCAAGATCTTAGATGCTCTAGGTGTAAAGAAAACAGAAATACAAGCCAAATGTCACTTCTTTGTTTTTTCTTTTAATTGCAATGAAACTGGAATTTTATGTTTATTTGCTCTGAAGCTGATATGCACCATGTGTACAGAAGTATTTTGTGAATGAGGCCATTGCAAAACTGATTATGTGCAATTAAAGAATGCTTTTGTATCATAAAAAATACATGTGGAGCTACAATAAAAACGGTGCAGATGCTGTATATATTTTTTTCTTTTCTTGTTAGATGTGTTGAGCACTTACCAAACAAGAAATTCAGTTATTTGTAGAAAATTGGTGTTGGTAAGTATGGATATCGTTATACAATATTGTTGTAAGTTTCTGATAAACACATTTTCTTATTAATTCCATCTTCACAATATGAAAATTTACAACTACTGTAAAACACATGCATATGCTACACTCATGCATAGAGAAAGTTCAGTCCAACTTCTGAATTTATCGTGAACATCTGTGAGCACCACAGATGTCAGTGCTGGTGGGGTTATCTTGACTTCTTGTGGAATCGGAAGCACAACCACATGAGATTCTATGATTAGGTTCATCTCTGTGCAGGTAAAAACTATTTGATCTATTCTCAAGCGGCTCCAGGGGACGGCAAAGAATTGTCACGGCACGGTCGATCCAAATGAAGTTCTGGCCCTTCCTGCCAGGATAATATGTTTAAAATATCTACAAATATCTATATCCATTCCAGCTCCAAGAGGAGAAAAGTCAAGTATGACCAGATAGATGTATAATTTTACTCTTGTGATCAGATAATAAGGAATGCTTTCTATACGTTTCTGCTTTACGGTTTACACTTTGATGCTCTTGAAATCAGTGCTGCACTCTGATCAAGCACTGGATTACAGCTGGTGGCTGACAGAGATTGTTATCACATCACATACAACCCCTGCACACATTTCATACCAGCAGGCAACTTAGCACATTAAACGATAACTGCTGGACTAATAATAGACTCTCATGAGAAAAAAAAAAAATCCTAAATATTGTCACTATTTATAATTTGAGACCATCCATTTAGGTTTGACTTTTTGAATTTCTGTTGCTTCTGATCAAAATGGAAATCTGTTTTACGTTCAGCTATGCTGTTGCATTTATTGATTGTCTTTCTAAATCCTTCTTTCTTTATTACATCTTAAAATGTGGGCATATCATATAATTAACGACATAAAAATAATCTCATCAATTTTAATGGCACAACCTTGCAGCTGCACACTTAGATTTTGTAGAAGGGGGCTTTATTTGTTCCCCATGTTATTAAAACTTTTTAAGCTTTGGTAAGCACATCTTTATTCTCATCAAACCAACATCTTAATCAAACCAGATTAAAGCACACCTCTTTTTATAAAGGGTGAGCATAGAAAGTTGAAGCATCAATGATTGCACGACACAATCAGAAGGGAGTAAAACAAACAAAGAAAATATTCTCCTAAATCTAGCCACCCAGTTATTGTGGAAAGTTTTCAGTATGCAGCAGTCTGAATTAAGGTCATATCTACCTTGGCTTCAGATCCACACCTCATTATTTCACTATCAGTCATTTGGAAAGAGATTGAGCCAGTTGAGGGAGGTCAGGAGTGAAAAACCCAGATGTTCAGATCCTGTTTGTAGCCTGTTAACTGACTAAAATTCAGAAGAAGAAATTCAGAGAAAGTAGCTGAGCTAATTAGGCCAAAAAACATGGACTGAACACTGAAGAAAGAAATGCATGAAAAGAGAACTAGATGAGAAAGAAAAAAAGACCATCAAAGCTCTCTTGAAAGTCTGGGATGATCAGCATTTCTTATACTGCTGGTTAGTGCCGCACTGAAACTTCATTAAATTTTTTTTTGCTTCAAACTGTTGAGGTAACACTCACACATTGAACTGTACCAAACTGCGGAAGGACAGCATGTCCGTGATACAAGCTAACAGGAACATCTATACAAAGTGGACTAGAGAGGCAATTGACAAATCTTGTTCAAACATAAAATAAAAATGACTTAAAATGTCTTTCTGAGTAAAAAACTGCTTTTAAAAATAATTGACAAGAAATATTTGTATCCATTAACACATTTCCAGATTTTTGAAAGTACAGGGATTACACCAAAAGTGTTTATGTTTTATAGAGTTTTTAAAGGATTTACAATCTAAAGATTTGTACTAACATGTCTAAAGAAAGCTCAATGTTTAATCCTAATCCAAACTGTAGGACCTGTGCTTTGGGGCAACACTGAGAGTACGGCTGCTGCATCTCACCCATTTTACATGACATTCTAAAACAGCTAAAAGGAAGCCCAGGGGCTTATCAGGATATTAAAGTTTTATAACCATATTATATGTTGCTTCCAGGCATCCAAACATGACATTACACTTTTCATATAAGTTAAAATGAAGGCAGAGTACTTTAACCCTTTTGCCTTTGATAGGAAAATGGAAATGTGGCTGACAAAAAAACCTACAACATGCATTTTACATGACATTCATAATGTGAGTGTATGGGACATGTGTATGAAAGCAAAGAAAACTATAGACGACTCAGCAGGAAACTAACAGGCTTACATAAATAATTTAAAAAACACAGCCAACTTCCAAATCCTGTTGCTAAGCAAATTAATTTATTTTGTCACATTGAAACAGGGGTGGTCTTCTCAGACCATTTTTAAAACCTCCGTACATAGACAGAACCCTCCCTTCAAACTTTCCTATCGTCAGTCAGAACAGAATATTAGAATGACAGCACCTCCAAATGATGATAAATTAAATACTCTGAAACAAGACAGGAAAAACAAATATTTAAAGAAAAGAATTAAATATTCCAGCAATAAAACAACTCTTTAAACTTAAACATGGAACCTCAAAACAGGAAGAAAGAAAAAAAACAAAACTACAATACAATTTCACCTTATTTAATTGTCTCATCGCAGATAGAGCAGAATAACCTCATATTTACAGTTAAGCACGGTGGTGAGAGAATCATGGTTTGGCCTTGTCTGCACCACATAACGTGATCATGAACTTCATGAAAATTCAGAGATTTCTAGATGCTGCTTAAGCCCATGTGCCAAGTAGTTAAAAACTGGAGTCAGTAAACCATAATCTAGCAAACATCAGTAATCAGAGTTTAGAAAAATAAATATTTCACAGTCAATCTTAACTCAACTAAAAGGCAGAGAGGCCCTATAAATAAATCAAATCTCAAAAAAGACCTGTGCTCCGTTTGCTAAGTTCATTCTTAACAGATGCTTGTCATTGCTGTATTTCCTCGTCCGGGCTGCAATACGCATTGATTACAGTTTTAGGGGAGTATGTAGCTCTCCAGGTTGAACAATCACTTGGTCAGACATTCAGACCTCAGAATTGACAGCCCTCATGTCCTTGTGTGAGATGCTCAACCACACTTTTATCCAATAGGCCTGATCAAAGTGCTCAAATAAGCAAAAAATCAAAAATTTAATTGTTGGTCTAAGCAATACAATCCTTGTCAGTGCACTGCTCATATTTTGGACAAATTACTGTCATGTTTCTGCATCCATTTGATGAACAAAATATGATACACAATATAAAAAAGGCTAATTGTTAATTTCTTTTCATGGTTTGAATTCTAACAATCTATTAAATATCAATCACAAAAAAGTTAAAGTTTTTTGTACTTTGTATTTTTGAGTATGCTATAGCAGTGATGTCACAGAAATGTAATGAGGAGCACAACAAACTAAATCAATTCAAAACAATCCATTGGTTAAAAAAGTGAAGTGATTTAGTCAAAAGAACAGCAGCAGATGTCAGAGAGTTTGAAAAGTAAATCACTGTGGCATCTCAACACAATGTGTTGGAAAGTAAAGCAAAAACTAATAGCAAATGCTGGCAGATCCCTTATCTCTCGTTTTGCTTATTATTTTCTGTTTCCCTTGAGAGACTAAAGCTGCTTATCGGTGCTACAGTGAATGTGCATGCTGCCTATGTCATAAGAATCTATCAAGAAAAAGCTGCTGAGCTCACATAGTTAGTCTTTTTATTTAGGTGGCGGGATAAGGGGGAAAAATCGCATTTCGTAGCTTTATTTCCATAACGCTGTTTCTGCCCATAGACAGGATAGAACAGGTATAGTTCCTGCATGAGAGCAGATGTGAGAACAGCCAAAAACCTTTAATCTATCAATCTATATCTGCTACATTTGTGACGCCCCCTTTTCTGGCCTAAGCTCTCTGACAAAGTGAGGTTAGGGAGAAGCAAGGTGACAGGTTTCAGTTAATGACTGCAGGACATGCAGTCAGCAGGATGGAAAATCCAGCTGCAGCAAAACCTCCAAAACACAACAGGCGATGATGATGATGAAATAGAATGTGGGGACAGGAAAAGGGTCACCCATGTAGATCGGTTTGGAGATCATTAGACAAATATGCTACTTTCAATGCAGGCATATAACGTTATTATTTTTGTAAACTTGCCCAGAATAAGACTGAAATTAATTTTCCAATCTAAACAGATTTCCAGAAAGATACATTTTAACAAAGTATGCTCTAAAGATCAAAATAGACATTTTTAAGAACGTGCAATGTATTATTTAACTATTTTATGCATACAAAAGTACTAGTAAAATTGTATAAAGTTGAACCAATGAAACAAGTGCATTTTCATTTGCTTTATAGGTTGCCATTTTCTATTTTTCTATTTGGTTAGACTGGTTAAAACTTTTTTAACATGGCATTTGGTCTAAATCACTACTGAAAAGTGCATTTCAATTCAAAGCAAAATTATAATACGATTATTATGAAAGATGCGTAAAAATGTGTTTTAGCCAACCCTCTGGCACATATTCAGGTATTTCCTCTCACACCTACCTTTAAAAAGAAAGGCTGCCCAAATATAAAGTCCCACCGAACACGGAACCCAAAACTTGCGGCTGCGCATGTTGGCGTTCCGCGTTGAACTCCAGCTGGACTCGCGGGTGCGTGCGCTCTGCGCCTGGATTCCGCTGCAGCTCCGGGCTGGAATGAGCACGAGGACACGGAGAAGGAGGGCGGCGCGTGCGTATGTGTGAGGGAGGGAATGAGAGGAGAGAGGCTGACAGTATGGCGACTTCAGACTGGCGTGTTCTCGCAGCTTCAGGTGTTCTTCAGGTGCGCGTCCCCGAGTTTCAGCCGTAAACAGCGCCACCTGGATTGCAAAAATCTGAGGATCTCTGGATTCTCCTTCTTGCTTCCCAACTCTTATTGCAAATGCTTATGTGCAGCTCAGTGTGTTGGAGTGTGTGGGAGGTACACCTCACGCAGTTTATCTAATATTATTCACACCAGGTAAATTGGTTGGTGCCACCAATTGTATGTTTTGGACCCATTTTTTTGGAGAAGTGCAGTGAGTCCTGTTTTGTTCGAGAGTGGGAATACTGAGGCCATGTTTTGTTTTACTTACTTTGTTTCTTTTGCTCAACCTCAGTCCTTAACCTCCTTTTCCCTTTTTGTCAGATAAAAATCATCCATTACATGTCTGACATGTTCCCTTCCAGCCCAATAGATCTGCACTTTTGTGGACGTAAAAACAGGTGACGCTTTAGAAATGAGCTAGAAAGCATCACAGCAGGGGCAGGTTATTCATTCTATGACAGGAGCCTGTGGGCTGGATTAGCCTCACACTTTTTATTATACAGTTTCAAAAAGGTTCAACAGGACCTTTCAGTTGAAGGTGTTTTGCCTCTTATCCAAGCAAGACTTTTGTCTTCAACTTAAAAAGACTAAGTTCATATGATCCTTAATAAAACCTTTTCTGCTGAATCATCATTAATGAATGAAGACCTTCGCAGATATTTAACTCCAACTACAGTATAAGCTTCTCTTTAAAATCGCCTAAATATTTACATTTATCTTCACAGTTTCCGTTTGTTATCTGCAGTGTAATCCTCCAGAATTTTTTGTAAGTTTACAAAAAAGACATTTGAATGTCACCAACAGTTTTCAAACAGCCACAGCCAGTTTTGTCTCACGGATAGAAGGTTTATTAGATGATTATGAGTCTAGAAGCAGAGGAAACAGCTCGTGGCTCATGCAGTTTCCTTTTGTTTTAGTTTTTTTAATCTAAATTCTCATAAAAAGTATTTTACATAATCAAAAAACTAATGAAAAAAGTTTTTTGAGACACCATGTGAATAAGAAGCAGTCAGATGTTCCGGAGGCAGAAACGTAGGCCATCCTGTTATGTATTTTGTTTGACAGGAAAAGAATGAAAGTTTCCATGGTGATAATGTAAGTCAAAACTGTTTGAGGTATCTGTGTGCTTATACATACAGATTCTCATATGAAAATACTTTTATTTAGAAATGTCATGAATAAATGTCATTTTGAAAACTAAAGGATTTTAAATTTTTTTTTTTTTTACAATCAGCTTCAAATTAAACACAACGTCCTTTTCAATATATAAGCATTTCAACCAGAAATAAACGTCACGCTTAATTTCCTGTGTGTCAGGGAACATCATTTCTAGAATAATAATTTTAAAATGACTTTTCATAATAACAAAAGATGTTGAAGAAAGATGTTCTGCACACATTTCACAGTTATCTGCTGTGGTAATTTTTTTCTGGCCTCTGAAATAAGCACAGATAAGCAGTCAACCCTCCGCCTCTTGCAGCTGTTGAATATAGTCTATCAATGAGCCATGTGCTACATTGCAATTTCTTGCTTCCTCATAAGCAAAAAGGCTCATCAAGTACGCTTGCATCATATTTGTATCCTTTTTGTGCCAAGCTGGCTCGTAATCAAGTGACCCATTTTTTCCAGTCCATAAACAATTTTTGTCACAAACAGGCAATGGGGGGGGGGGGGGGGGGTGTTAGGTCTCCAAATGTTCACTCTTCTTGGCTTCAGTCCTTGAAATGAAATGAAAAAATAGTAATCAGCTGGGTTTTTTGTGTGGTTTTTTTTTTTTTTTTTTTTTTTTTAGATGTGCACACGTGAGAATAGAAAAAAGAAAAAAGTTTAAAGGCTGCAGACTTTCATTTCTTGCTGTTCTGTTAATTCACAAAGCTAGTGGGGTCTCAGATACCTCTGGTTCCTTTTGGTTTCATTGTACTTCTCACACAAGAACTGCACTAGTTCCTGTTTGCACAGCACATTGCTGCATGACTACGATGTCATACAAGTCATGGCAGAGTTGTAGAGCGTTGCACTTCCCATCACAGGTTTGGTTCCCACTAAGCCTCCCCTCGTATCAAGGTGTCCATGGGTAAGACAATGAACCCATCCCGGCCTCCATCAGTTTATGAACATGCGTGTGTGTGTATGGATGGATGGATGAGGTTGTGATTTGTAAAGAGTTTTACTCCTTAAAGAAGAACCATATAAGTAAACCTAGCTGGTTAAAGAAAAAACAGAATTAAGTTGTACTACTTTGTTCACAAAGGCAAAACACTTACAGGAGGGTAAAGCTGGGGGCTTGTAAAACCCTTGTCAATAACAGCTGGCTCAATACCATAATCACCATGTTTAGATGGATCAGTCATTCTTTAAAGAAGTCTCACCAGGATTCTACTCTGTCCAGTCCTAGAGAATTGATACAGAATGAGTGCTGAAGCTTGTTCACCTTAAGGGCAGAAAGAAAAAGCCCTGAAAAAGCCCCTTCAAGTTTATTGATTCTAGGTTTGTTCCTACTTTAAGGAGGATTAACTCATTCTTATATCAGTTTGTTATTTATGTGTGGCCTTGAAAGGCTGAGTTGATTTCAGCTGGTGTTTCAGTGGATATGATGCATTCCTTTCCAATGAGCTGGTCTGTAGCAAAAGCAGAATAAAACTCTAAAATAAAAGTCAGACACTTTGGTGGAGGAAATCAAAAGACAGCTAGCATAAAATGTTCCAATTTTTTTTCCCAAACTAATGTGATCTTAAGGGGAGGAGCAAGAGAGAAACGAGCATCTACCAATCAGCTTTTTATTTTCACATTGTCCTGAGCTGAGTTGTCCTGTCCCCCAAGGGACAATTTGATAACACTTTTTAATAAGGGTACCTTTTTTATTGTTACTCAATGGATAATTAGGCATTATTAACTATTATATATGGTGTTACCAACCACTTTTATGCATCACTAAGTTTATTATTAACTAATGTTGATTAGGTAAATGCACCAATTAATCCATGAAACTTATTTTTGGACTGTAGGAGAAAGGCGCTGCACCAGAAAATACTCACGCTTGCACAGGGAAAACATGCAATCTCCACACAGAAAGAACCCAGCAGAGATTCAAACTAGGACTTTCGTACTGTGAGGGGACAGTGCTAACCACTAACCCACCATGAAGTCCTGAAACATGAACAGATAACTAGGGCCTCCTGAATCATGCCAAATATACAGTAATTCTGGGGAAAAGGAACTGTATATAAGAATTAAATATGATGGCCTTTAAAAATTGCAAGAGTCTTTTCATTGTGTTTTTAAATCAACATCTAGCGTTGCATGTATGTTTTTGATATTTGTGAGGGTAATGTGAGTAACTGCCAAAGAATATAACATGAGTAAGACAGTTGCATTAGCAAATGACATTAGCATCCTGCTGCTGATGAGAATTTGTAACTTTTTTACTTGAAGTGATGTGAAAGAGCAATCCAAGGAACTGAAAATACTAAAAACTATTAAGCAGAAATGTCATATATTAGTGGTTTGAAAAGATGCATAAAGTTTCTGGCAACCTATTAAAACAGTTTTCAATATTTTAAAATCATTTTTAGGGCTCAGGAAAGTCTTTCTAAAGAGTTTCTGAGTGGGAGGTAACGCCCCTGAACAGGTCACTAGTTCAGCACAAGTCAAGAGTGAGATGCACTAATTAGAAAGAACATATCACAGATAAATTAGATATCAACTTTTTTGAACGGCTATGTTAATATTGCAGAAATGCCATTTGTATATGTACACATTTGTATACTCTTTGTGCAGTCTTTATTTTGGTTTTATTCTTGCATTATATTCTTATCATTTTTAATGCACCTTGACATGATGGCTGCTTTTAATTTCATCAGGCTCCTTGTATGATGACAATAAATAATTATATTATATTCTTGGTAACACTTTAGTTGAGGTGCTGCAAAACACTCAAAATAATGTTGACAAAGATAGTTAATATATTTGTTAAGCTTGTAAGCAGCTTATTAATATGGCCTTTGTAGACAATGGTCTCACTTTAGATGTTAATGGATCTTATTAAGTATGTTAATGAACCTTTTCAGCTTATTGTGCTGATAAATATCTTATTAACACCCTATAAACACATTAATAACATGTGTTAATGCGTTAATAAAGCTTGGGAAGAATCTTATTACAAAGGGGTATTCTATTCTATTCTATTCTATTCTATTCTATTCTATTCTATTCTATTCTATTCTATGATTTGGATTGGCTTTGGAAATGGTTTATTTCAAGCAATCAAAGAAATAATTCATAAACAACACTATCAGCAAAGGTATAAATCCATACATAGACATATCAAACATAGGATAATTGCAGATTGCTTGAAAGGGAGCGTAAGGACGCAAATTTATAATAATCAATTTAAATGAAAGTAATTATAATCCCATCCCGTAGTTAACCTTTTCTTTACATAAGTTATCATTATCCGTTTCATTAATTCTAATCAGATTTTTATACCTTACGAACACAGATTTGGGTGATTAAGAACTTTTAAAGTCATATGACGAGATGAAATGGATAACGATCATGACACTAGACATTATGATGATTATTTCAGAATTCATCATACCATGTGCAGATCTAGTATTAAAATTGAAAAATATGTTCAGATTATTTTTTATTAGAAAAAGCAATAATATAAATCAAGTATAAAAATGTAAAATAAGTGTGGATTATTATCCATATAAAAAAATATATTTAAAAAATGACTATAAATTAAGTGTCAAAGATTTAAAATATGTTCAGGTTATTTTTCATTTGAAAAATCATTATTATAAGTACATTTTGGGAAACCAAGTGAAGTGATATGGTTAGAGATCAGTCATTTTAACAATTATCTTTAGTTGATTTAGTTAGTTTATTGTTTCTTATTTATTGTTTTTTTATTGTCGTGAAGAAAAAGTTAAGAAGAATTTTAAAGAATTGCAGAGAGATAGACATGATGAAATAACCACAGTCGTCAAACTTCCTCTAAATAATTTGGTTGTGTTTCATCTGTCTGTATGTTGATTAGCTTCAGTATTTTTTTAGCTCCTGTTTTGCTTGTCTTTTTAGGTTTTCTTTTTCACTTTTTAAGCTTAGTTTATTCATGTTTTTGTTCATTCCCTTAGTTTTCTTTTACCAGGAAGCTTTATCAGATACCCTGCTTCCCTGAAGCCATTTTCACATAATTACTGCACAGTTCTCATGTTTATTCCAGTAGGCTAAATTTGACCATTTTAAGAAGTATATTCAAATGTTAAACAAAGGGAAAGTACAGGGTGGATTCAGAGTTCAATGTGGTTTCACTGCAGATGAGAATCTTTCCTCACTTTCTGAATTAGAGCAGAAAGGATCCTGTTAAGGGGAAGCATAGAAAAGAGTGTGAACACGGTGGCCAGCTGTTGATTCTTTATAGTTTATAAATGAGAGTTCTGTTAATGCATTTAATGTTGCAGATTGAGCATCGCTCCATCGCCTTAAATCTATCTTTAGTTTGCTTTTTGTTTTTTTCCCTCTAAACCCTCATGGCATTTTTCAACACTGTAAAAGCAAATATGGCATACATAAGAACACAGAGCTGTAGTATGTGAGTATTAGAGGGTTTATGCAAACCCTTCAGACTCATGCTAGTAATTATAATGTCTGTAAAAAGAAATACACATTTTTTTATCCTTGTATCATCCATTTTTAAAAGAATAATCTACATATTCCTGCTTTTTGATAAAAAAATATTTGCCTGCAGGGTAACCATATGTTCAAGTGTTTGATAGAATGGGGTCACATCAGTTTTATTTTGGTTCAAACCTCCACCTTTGATGTGTACATACCAAGGTGTACACGTGTTGTCTGTTTCTGTATCTCACGTTTTACAAATTCAGATTTTCTTGGATGAGCAGCGTATTTAATGACACATTTCAGCTCCAAGAATTGAAAAAAAAGTAGATGAACATCCTACAGTTTGACTGGATGCAGGAAATTCACATGAAGAAATGCACTGTGGGCTTGAAAAATGCTGTAGCCCTGTCTTCACTGTACAAGTGGTGACTCAGTTAGTTGTGGGGAGTCAATAGAAGGTCACTTATCTATTTACAGTGGAAAAGGTCGTCAGTGCAGTTATTGCTAAAGTAGACACAAAGTCAAACGGTCTGGAAAACAGAAATCAAAAAGATACAAGAGATTTTAAGGTTTGTGGGACAATGAGGGGAAAGATAAACAGTATTGTTTTCTGGATTAATGCCCCCATAACACATGAAATGTGTACTAAAAATGCTTAAATTCATAAATAACCTTAATTATTGATGGATATTTTCTTCTTTGTTTTGGCTGTCGTCTTTGTGAATTTACATTTAGGCAGATTCATTTACATTACAATACCCAGATAATATCATATAAAGGGGTCCTACCTGTAAAACACTAATAAAAAAAAAAAAAAACACACACACATACTGACAGGGTTTATGCTAAAGTTATTAAATTAGATGTTACAAGGGGCACATTATAGCCCTCATTTGAATGTTGACACCTTTTGCTGAGGTCTGTCTGCTTTCAGACTTACGTGGCCCAAAAAACATTTCTGTTGAAATCCCCTAAAAACGAACTTCCAACGCAAACACCGAAAACTTTTAAAGTTCTTTTTTCTGGGCAGTTAAGGGAAAGCAAGGAAAGTTCATTGATACACACCTGGGGTGTGTGACATTTATTTTCTGGACATGACCCATCCCCTGGGGGAGCAGTGAGCTGTAGTCACAGCTGCACTCATGCAGCATTTGGTGGCTTAACCTCCTTAGTGTTGTGTGTTAGGCACTGATTCTAGATTCTTTGGTACTGTATGGCCTAACCATAAATTTGAACCCACAGCCTCCCAGTCTCATGACTATTACATAACATGACCACTGGGAAAGAAGCGGTCAGTTTTGGCTGTCACATCCAGGACTGAGATATTTTTATCTTAAATGTTCAACAATGCAAAACTAATACTTTCTAAGAAATAAGACTAAATTAATAAAAAAAAACTCCTTGACATTTATCAATCTGAAAATTACCTTAGAACAACTTTCAGGTATTTAAACTTTAAAAGAGATGTGGTGACAGCCATTATTGGCAAATGGAGACTTTTTTTTAATTTACTTTTGACTAAAACTTACTAAAGGTGACAAAAATAAGATCAAGATCACAACACATCTGAAAACCTTTATGAAGGCCAGGGGCCACAGTTTATTTGTGCGAAAGACTTGAAAAAATACTATTATTGACCAAGAAGAAAAATAAATATCCAAATTATTGTCATTAATTTAGACTGACCAAACAAGTGTTACATTTTTAGAAATTGTGCATCCTGTTGCATTACTTTTCTTTGAAAACAAAATGATGGTTGTGTTTATGTGATAGGCCTACATGATGAATCAATCCATTCATCATCTGACTGTTGAACTCTTGTCAACAAAAAGTCCAGCTTTCGGCTTTGACTAGGACACCATCTAGTGGAAGTAATGTTAACATACACCAAACAGAAAATAAAAATGTCTGTCTGGGCTGGGGTAAGAATTTACAATGTCCAAGTCTTCTGAATTTTTAAAGTCAGGGTGGAATAGGGTTAAGTTGAGAGTCAAATGAGTTTGAGCACATACAAGAATAAGAACAGAAATTACAGCAAAACATTAGTACTCGTTCAAAGTTTACAGAATTATTTTTGAGTGTCTGTTTTCTTGAGCCTGCAGGAGCTTTTCTGAATACCTTAGTTTGTGCAGCACTCCTTTTTTGCTGAATCTCCTTTCCTGATTTGAGCCAGAGTGTCTGTGTATGTCAGTGTGCTGGTGTTTGCCTGGTTAACTGGATGGCCTGTTGGAGACCTGGCAGTAGATGACTGGGTACTTTGAGAGACCAGCCTGCTGTGATGCTTGACTCCATTCATTCATCTTTGCTTCCACGTAAAATCTGATGAAAGGAAGTCTTGTTCACGTTCACATTCAGCCGAGAGATTCCAAACTGTGAAGGCATTTGACTTACACATAGCTTGGTGCTCACACTGCAGGAAAAATTGCTGTGCTTAACTTCAGGCATTTCTTTCTTTATAAAGTTAAGTTTTATGTTGTCTTCATATTGTTTTAACATTTAAAAACATGAAAGTATTCATCCTGTTGGCTGCTTTGGGCGGTAAGTTAATATTTAGTATTTACATTTATTTTATAAATACAGGAAGCTTCAGTTTAGCTGCCGTACAACATATTTTTAGTATAACAATATATTGATCAGTATATATATTCACTGGATTTACATGTATGAATAAAACATTTCCTCTACTCATGGTGTTCAACTTGACCCTACATTTCGGTTCTATAAATATATAATGTGAAATGTTTCAGATGTATTGAATGTTTAAAACTTCCCATTTATTTTTTCAAAGCAGCAGCTTTTGATGTTTAAGCGCACTATTCTTGTGTTTTTAGGGGTTTTTGCTGCCCCTGTCATGGAGGAACAAGAGGCAAAGCACTTCATCAGGCTGAAGAGACAAACAGGATACTGGGATCCATATCACTCTCAGAACCAATGGGGTTTCACCATTCAAGAGCAGGTCAGCTTGCACTATTACTGCATGAACATCACCAGGATTTTATTATTTTGCCTGGCAGGCCTTTTATAGAAATGATGTCTGCGGTTTCAGGCAAATGAGTACTGGACCAACCTTAGAACAGGGGCTCAGTACTACATGGACATAGCTAACATGATGTTTGATCCCTCTGTGGCTGAGTGAGTAAATTCCGTTTTATCCACGGCCTCTTAAAAAGACCTTTAATCCCTAGATGTCATAATGTTCCAAAGTGGGATTTATTGGAAGTCAATCCAATTTCCTGTTCTCTTCTTTACTGAAAATTACTTAAATTACACTTAATATGCATTTTGAAGCAGATATTAAGTTAAGGTTCACAAATTTGACTGATATTATTATGGTTATGTTGCAGTGAAAACAGAAGACAATACATGGAGATGTTGCGCCAAGCACAAGCTCACCTGGACATGCAGACCGGTCGACAGAGTTAGAAGATCAACTTGATGACTCAGCAGATTCCACTTCACACTGTGGACCTGATGTGTTTCCTGAGTGAAGCAAGACTTTTTTTGTGTGTGATTCACGAAAATAACTATCAGAATTCTGTTTGTAATGAAGCTTTCCTTCATATTTTGTGTTTTCTGCTGCAAGTTTAGCAAAAAACTGACTCAAGTAGGATTTCAGCCTGTTTCCCTCCTTTTGCAACGTTGTCTTGTAGTCACATCCTTTAAAATATGTGTAATATTCTTACAAGGATTAAAAATAATAAACTTAATCTTTCTACACATACATTTTTATTTCTTTTTGAACTTCTGTTCCAGTTTGCAAGACTTTTTAACTCAAATGAAAAATTGTATTTACTAAACGAATAATAAAAAAACAAAGTTTAATCTGTTTAGTCGTGTCTTCCATCTCTCCACTAGATAGCACTACAGTAATGCATCCAAATACAAATCTCTTGTTTGGCAAAATCTTGCTTTGGTAAAATGTATTTGTTAAAATTAGAAGATCTGCTGATTAAACCCAAGACATGTACTCAACAGCTTTATTGTTGTGATAAAATGTTGAAACATTTAAATCCTCCTAATTAAGTTTTTTATCTGACAAGAAATATAAAAGTACAATTTCATGGTTATGGTTATGGAGGTTAGACCACATGAAAAAAATAAAAAAACAATAAAGCATGTGCTTATTGAAAACTGCTGCAGTACAGGTATAATCTGTGTAACTAAGCGCCTTCATAGCCCACATGCAGTTATTTTCTACAAGTGTTTCTCATCATGTGTAAGAAAAAAATCTCAGGATTCTTTGAGCAATGTGTAAGGTTGCTTTGCCACTAAATGGGTTCTTATTATGATGACGAAAGGTGGCATCAAGAGTTATTTTTGTCATTTATGTAAGTAAAAAAAAACATTTACATAAGTGAAATGTTAATTCTACGACAAGGAAAATAGTAGATACTTTTTCCAACTGTTTTGCTTTAGAAAAAAATCAAATAGTGACCAAACTGATTGATAATAAGGTTAAACCTTCCCTGAAAATATTTTTTCTATTGGACACAATATAAAAACTAAAGTTGAGTGTGCTTTTGCTACTTGCTTTCAAAGTAGAATTGCATTTCTGTTCTTTAAATGTTTGAGAGAGCTAGAAATCACTTTGTGTTCAACAACTTTACTGCTGACATAATATAGAGCGAACACCACTGAACTTAGTGAATCAAAAGAGAAGATCAAAAAAATCCCCAGAGTTCTTGCTCAGTGCTAGCATGTTTTGTAGATTCTTGAAAGACTGTTATGAGCTGCTCCAACTGTCAGTGATTAATAGGTGGCTCCTCACTTGGAGCTGGAGGAGGAATCTTCATGAACATCTGCAGAGCTGGAGTGAAAATGAGAATGGTGCCCAGAACGGAGACAGACAGAAAAATCCACAGGAAGATCCTGTCTAACACTTGGGCCACAAACTTCCAGTCTTGTACCACCTGAGGAACACAGAAATTGTACAGGAAATAACAGTAAACTGAAGTTTTAATTGATCAATGCGACACAAACCTCCCGGATGAAGTGTTCTTTCCGGATGTGTCTGCTGATGTAGCGCACTGAGTAGATAGCTTTCTCCAGCATGGTGGAATAGGCCTCCTCTTCTTTCCCGTCAGACATTGCCTGTTGGCCTCCACTGCTCATCCGCTGGATTCCTCTCCGGCCCCCAGAGCGAGACTTCAGCTCGGGGCTTTCGGGGGCCAGCTCTGGGTAATGATAGCGGTCGGCGTGTCCTCTCATGCACAGCAATCTGGGCAGTTTTTGAAGGAAGAGATTGCGCACCCAAGGTGACATGGGGTGGTATGTGGCTGAGGAGCGGTGGTGCACGTTAATGACAAAGACAGTGACAATGATAGAAAGGGTGACAAAGATCATAATGAAGAGCAGATATTCCCCAATCAGTGGGATCACTTTAGAGGATGAGGGTATTATTTCTTCAATGACCAGGAGGAACACAGTGAGAGACACAAGGACAGAAGTAGAGAGTGACAGCTTCTCTCCTTCATCTGAGGGGAGGTAAAATACCAGCACAGTGAGAAAAGATAAACCCAAACAGGGGATTATGAGGAAGAGTGTGTAGAACAATGGCAACCTTTTCAGGATGAAGGAATAAGTGATGAAGGGGTAGAAATACAAGCCATCCTTCCTATTTCCTTTGGCACCAGTGGCGCTAAGTATCTCCCACTCGCCATTATCAAAGAAGTCTTTTCGGTCAACCTGGTTATCCATCAGAACCAGATCCACCATATTTCCGTCGTACGTCCAGGAACCAAACTTCATGGAGCAGTTCTGCCGGTCAAATGGGAAGAAAGTGACATCCATGGTGCAGGCTGATTTGTAACTTGCAGGTGGCATCCATGTGATGGCACCGTTAAACTTCACAATAGCTTTGGTCATCAAGGAGCCCTCAAACTTTCCATCAGCGCTGAGGAGATACAAAGAGAGTCAAAGAGAAGAAACACATTTTTATTTTCTCTTCAGAATTGCATTCCTGTTTTTTGTTTAATACTGCAATTTCAATAGAAAACATCAAATAAAAAAATGCAAATGAGATTAACTTTATGTGACTATCAATTGTATGTCTTTTATGTATTTTCTTATGAAAATGCTCAATGAAAAACATATTTTGTAGCATTTGTAGCAGTATGTATGAATGTTGTGAGTGCACTTTAAAAACGGGTTGGGTTTCAGGGTCAATGCTCTTACTTTTCATACAACACTATGTCTGGGAGCCAGATATTTTCTGAAGGAACTCTGATGGAGGTGATTCCACCATATTTGTCTGGGTTCCATCGCAGCTTGTAATCAATCCACTCCTGGTCAACGTACATGCGAAACAAGGTATTAGTACCACTAAAGAGGAATGTTTTTTTTTTTTTTTTACCACTAAAGAGCAGAAAATCTGAGCAAATATATAAACAAACTTAAGTCAATGAAACATGCAAGTAGAAAATAACAATTTCTACTTTTGCTTTGCAATATTTCAAATATTTTTATTTTTGATAAATATAACTGCAGTTACTCATGATCTGATTAAAACTTTCATCAGTGTTTGCGTATTTACTTTTTTTAAATTGTAAAAGCTAATGTTTAACATTACAATTTTTTCTTTAAAATTAACATTTAGGCATCTAAAGGTAATTCTTTACATCACATACTTTTAGCTATTGTTCTCATACCTGACGCAGCCACACATTAGTTGTCATAAGCTGGTTCTTCTCATCCTGACGGAAATAAAAACATAAAAGAAGAGACAACATATAATTACTTCAATATAAAAAAACATTAATATAAAAGCAAATAACAAAACAAAAGAATGCATGAACTTTTGAGGGTCTGGAACAGGGTGTAAGGTGCATGTGTAGGTATTTATAGCACATGAACATGTAAGAACAGGATGAACCAGGTCTGCAAATGTATGTAGATTGCCTACAGAAAGACTTTAGTTCCATGTGTTAATGTTGCTTAAATAAAGGAATTTCATATAATCGCAAACACTGTAACTATAAGTTTTTCCTTTACAAAAAAATAAAAAAAATCAACCTATATTTACCACTCTTTTAACAGTCTAAAAAAGAAGAGCCAGAGACGGAAACTATTAGCAACGGACCAGAATGTAGGAATGTATTAAGCAGGTGATAAACAGAAGAAGACAGGAACAGAGAGACCAACTCAGGCCTATTTCCACATCACTGAAAACAGGTTTGAGACGCAGAAGAAAGGCTGAGGGGAAAAGACTGTTGAGAAATAAATGCAATGACAGAAAGAGAGCTGTATTCAAAGCTGGAGCAGCTCAGCATACCCAGCCCAGGCCTCAGCTGTCAGATTGAGTTGGATGCTTTGGTGATCACATAGAACAGAGGTGTACCATAATCTAATACACAGCCATGAAGCAGCCCAGACAGACTCAGGGGAAAGACAGCATAAGCTGCCATGTTTACTATGAGCTCTCCTGCCATCTTTCTTCTCAAAAATCCAAAAGATTAACATATTTATTTTGGTACAATCACTGTGAGTGCATGCTTCATTCTGTGCAAATCATCTGTAACAGAGGGAAAAGGAAAGAGGAGTTAAATCTTAACCAGATACAATAAATATTTCACGCTAGAGGAGTGGTTTCTATATTATTTTCAGTTTTTCCCTCTGAAGACCAAAACCACTCAGCTTGCCCAAGATAGCTGCTAAAATATGAAGGGAGTGCCGTGAAGAGTTACTCTGCATTTGAACGTGTGAGTAGAGTGTTCCAAAATATGTTATGACCTTCAAAGACTACACGCTGCTCTGTAAAATATAGTCACCGTACTTCAGTACCATGGACAGCGTCTGCATGACAGCTCCAGCAGCTCTGCTTTTTTTTTCCTTTCTTCTGTTTGAGCAAAGCTTCCTTTGTTGTTGTTTTTGTTTTTATTTTTGGTAAAATGGTAAAGTATTGTAACCATTAATCTCTCTTTGATTTTTTTTATAATTATGTTTTATTAGAAAATTTGATTAACATGGGAAGAAGACTGGTGACACAGCATTTTATCTGTCACCGGCTGCATTAAATCAATCTGAGTCCTCCGTCGTGCATCTTATTTTGTCAAAGATTGAAGCCTTTAATGTTCTTCTAAAACATAGTTAAACAAAAATACATTTCTATTATCTTATGAAAACAGAAAAAAAGCATTTTATTTTCAAAGCTGTCAGGGTCTGCATTCCTGTAGAAACTAATTAGCACCGACCCCTTTGAGAGGATAAGCTGAAATTCAGTTAAGTAAGAATATATGTCTTTTAGATTTTTTTGTTTGTTTTTTCACAAGAATTCAAAACATCAACTTTTATTGTACTTAAAACAATAATTTATTATTTCCACCCAGCATCTTACCACATCAACCAGCTGGGAGATCTTGAGTCCAAATCGAACTCTGACAGTGTCATTGGGACGCTGAATGGGCCTCACCCATCGCTGATATCCTTGGAAAAGGTTCTTGAGCAGAGCGTCCTCCATCTCCGCCAAAGACACAAAGTTTTTCGGAGCTAAAAGAAGAGCGACATATGTGAGTCATCAGCTGTTTGTCACACATCTTTAACAATGTAACAGAAAATGGTTAAAAATGATTTACATAGTAAATGTCCCAACAATTTGTCAAATAACCTCATATGCACCTAAATTAAGTGCCTGTATTTTGTCAGTTTTTGGTTTTAAAGTAGACCAAGGATGTGTCCAAATTCTAGAAAATCATCTCATGAAATTTCATGTGGCTTTGAAGCTTCCTGGAAAACACATAGTTGACACCAATGTGGTATTAGAGAGGAGGAGTACAGTTCCAACTGTCATCATCATCCTTGTTGGTTAATAAATGTAACATATCCGCCAGCTAAAATGTCCCACCGCTGAGCCTTTTAATTCTATGTGCTCTGATTGTGCTTTCAAGGGCGAATGCAGAGAACCCAACACTGAAATCTGACTCCTGTCTTTTTGTTGTCTGATGGCCAGTCAACTTCTGAAGCATTATACCTCTTCATAAACTTGTAATTAGTCTGAGAAAAAAAACAGAAATTAAAGGTTAATGTTAAAACTTGTCTCTATTCATTTCAAGAACCAAGTTAAATCCCTTTAAAACATTTTCAATGGCTGAATTACGATGAACTCTTGTTTTTTTTTTCTTGTTTTAAGGTCTAACAAACATCCTCAAAGCATCAGGAATCAATTTGCAACAACAAAAAACGAGAGTCGAAATGACGAGGTTTTAAATCGGTTTGAATTCTCACCGGTGATGGCAGCGAAAATCTGTGGACTCAGCGAGAGGAGCAGGAAAAGGTGGACCGTCAACTTCATCCTTCAGTCGTGGTTCTATTTCACGGGCGTGTTCGTGGCGCTGGTTCTGGTGGAGAGGATCGCGCGCGCACCGATATGAACCAGCCTCCCATCCGTGGTGGTGCGGGGATGGATGTGCGCTCTTGCCGGGTTCCAGCGCGCAGAAGCCCGGTATGATGAGGGTGCTCGGGAATCACAACGTACGCGCACGCGCCGTGCGTCAAGCCGCGCAGCGGGAGATTCCAGAGGGAGGAGAGGGAGGAACAAGGGGGGCTGGGGGACCAGGAGTCCTGTTTTAGCTCCCGGGAAATAAAAATGTGGAGCCCTTAACAGTCTTAGAAGTTACGGTTTCATTTATTTAGGCCGAGGGGGAAGAGGAGTTAGCATTTGCCCATCATTAATTGGTTTTGTTTTTTTAGATAGACACATTCATTTTTCTGGGTCTGTAGGCTAAAAAAAGGGCTGTCACGTGTCTCCACTTATCCACTCCATTTATCTGACAGCCTTTTTTTCTTGTTGCTTTGTATTTTCTGCAGCAGTGGAGAGCAAACAGATGCATGACCTTAACCACACAAGGTCATTTTTATCTGTATTGTGGGGAAGCTTTGGTTGTTGTACACCAACAGTTTTGGCAACTTGTGTACACTATTTGATAGCTTTTTATTTATTTTTTTACTCAGGGTGTGCACAGCGGTGTTACATTATTGCTGTTACATTTTTGAGCACGATGCTCCAGTTCTCTTTGCTCATCATTTTCTTAAATTTTTTTCATTAAAAGTTGGGTTTCATAAATGAGCACATGAATATTTATGTGAATATTAAACAGTGTCGAGAAATATATTCTGCAAAAAAAACTATATTTAATTACAAAATATTAATAAGTTTGAGCAGATTTTTGAAAACCCGGGACAGACAGGATGTTTTTGGTAACAACTTGGTCTACATCAGTGCTAAAACTGACTACATCCTGCTACAGTAAAAATTAAAAGGTTTTAATAATGTTTTATCCACATTTCAATGTAGCAAAATAGCAGTATATTAGTGTTGATATATTTTTGGGGAAAATTGTCAATTTAGTTGGTTGTTTCTTCCTCGCAAGCAGTGCATGTGTGCAAGTCCAAGTGCATGTGTGCATGCTTTATTTATTTGCAGCATGCTGAGCATTCTCAGTCATAATAGCAAACACATATTAAACATGAAGCAGTAAAAGAAAAACTGGACATGGTTATCACATTAGAATGCTACATACTCACACATGTGCAGAAATGGTGAGACAGTGTAGGCATTTGAGAAAGTTTAGCTATTCATGCAACAAGAAATTGGTCTAAGTAACTTATGATTTAAATGTTTTTATGTGGCCCCACCTGATTTCACGGAAGATTTACAGACATTGGTCTTCTAAATGCAGTAAATGCATGAATCATCAAGTACTCGCATTACACTGATAATATACAAGTATTTGAGCATTTTTCTCACTCTTCCTTCTCTTTTGTGCTGCTCCTCCTTTCTGTTACTTTTTGAGTGGGAGAGGCAGCAACAACATGAGGCTGATTATCGCAACGAAATTATCTCGATTTTCTGCTCCACTTGGAGCCACAGGGAGGGCAGCTGTTGCCTCCAAAACAGTCCCATCCGCTCGTCCTCTAATCATTTGGAAATATAAATTTTTGTCTACTGGAAACTTGCCGATCTCCTCCCTGAAGGCTTGGGGCAGCTGCAAAACGTTTTGTTTGCTGTGGCTCATGTAAGGAAATAGGTGTTGGTGAGAAATATTCGTCCCCTGCATTTGTGTGTTTGCCAAGAGTTAATATGTGTGTAGGTTCTCATCACTTCTCTGTTTTGTGTTGTTGTTGTTTCCTCAGATGTTGTTGAGTCTATAATTGAAGTCTGAGTAATTGCACTTTTGCTGAAAGATTTAATTGGTGAGATGAAGCAGCATTTTTCCCCAGGCCTAAAGGTTGATTCCTATTTTGTTTGTTATTCAAAGGATAAAAATAAAAGAACGAAGAAAAGGCAGAAAGGCGAAAGCAAAAGAAAGGGCAACAAGTAATCTACCACATGGAAATGTCATTAGCTGACTCATGCTATCTCCAATGAATTTCTAACATCAACTGTGATCCTCCAGTCAAATGCACAACAGCTATTAAAGAAATAAAGTGTTCTCTTTCTTTAATATGAAAGTTTAAAATGAACAATTCCAAAATGAAACAATGTTTTAGCTCTGATATTTTAATCAAGTGCAAAGAAAGTAAAGAGCAAATAAGCAGAATTGATTCTGCACTGGTCTTGCTAAAGTTTTCTTAAAGATGTGAGGAAATGTAAACATCAATGAGAGACTAATGTAGATAGATAATGAAAGGTTCTAGTACAAAATTTGAAGCACAGCAAATGGAAAAGAAATAATCCAGAGATTGCTCATTCTCATGCTGTGTATGTGAGACAGAACAACACTTCAGTCTGGAGGCGTCATCCTGATTTTCCCATATTTTTCTATCTGATGGGATAAACAAGAAAGGATCATTAAAACTAAAGATGGTCAGAAACAACGTAAAAGTGGAATCCACGGAAAATGCCAAACCAGTGGGAAGTCTGTGACATTTCCAACTTATATGACATTTACTTGTATGACTCCGTACATGTTTTTAAGAAATCAGTATTTAATGTGAAGCCACAATTTTTCACTATAATTTTTTAAATCTTGCCTTTTGTAATAGAAACATTGTTTTTGCAGTGTAAATCATAAAGACCTTCAAATGGGGTTGAATTATTGCCAGATTTATGGAAGACTTTAATTCTGTGCTACAACACCCCCACTTCTCTCCGGCGTTCTCCTCCTGGGCGGAGCTCTCTCCTAAACCTCCGCCCGGGGTGGGAGATTGGTCCCCTGAGCGTGGGGCGGGTCTCCATTGGGGGGCCCAGGCTTGTGCCTGGTGCTTGGGGTGGGGGGAGATGCCCAGATCTCCCGGGTGGTGGAGGGCTGCTTGTCTGGAGCTGAGGGGAGCTCACCGGGGTAAAGCTGTTTGCTAGCGGTTGGACAGGAAAAGTTATAAAAAAAAGAAAAACGCATTTATCTCAAAAAAATTTGATTTCTTTGCTCTGGTTAATACTTTAAACATGCAACGATGTTGTACTTTACATTTAGTTGGCTGACTGACTGTGTCATGTCTTCAGGAAAACAGGGTAAGAACTGTTTTGTATTAACAGTGATGACATGCAATGATAAAATAAAAATGAAAGTCTGTATTTTATTCAAATGTTGAGGACTGCATTCATTCAATTATTTTGGCTTTGATGACACTTAAAACACAACGTGAATGGCTGACTGAAAACTTCTGTCAGAGAGTCAGTGAAAATTTGTCTGGGAAAAACTAGACATCTAGGAATGGCAACTGACAAATGTGTTTTACTCATCACCCAAGAAATCACTGTCTAGTTCTTATTATTTCTATAATGCTCAGTATTAAATTAGAAATGGCTCAACTTTTCATGAGAAACTCAACGTATTCACTAACAAACGTTATATAGCACCTATCTGATGTCCCTTATCCTCAATTCAAAGAAATCAGAAACAGAAAGTAAAACAAAAGTAATGGTTTTTGGTAACTGTACTGAGACACCCAAATCTGGACTTCCTGACTCAAAATGGCAAGCCTATTAACAGAAACTTCACACTGGATGCTCCTTTTTAGCTTGATTATTAAATTACAGCATTGATCTATTGAGTTTAGGGAAATTGTCAAGTCAGTTCTGTCAACACAGCAACTCGAGACAGCAATCCATACATTTAAAATAAATCAACCGGATAATCCACTTTCTGTAAGTGCTTCTTGTATTGTACAGCCACAGAGGCGGCAAAAGGTTGCAGCTCAGTTTTTACATAGTTATAACATATTACAATTTACCTTAATATTTTACCATACTAGTCCACCTTTACTAGATAGTCATAGGTTTTAGTGTTTAACCTTTTTTTTAACTTAACAGTCTTGCCTCTCCCTACCTGTCTGAGCTGCTGCAACTTTGCCTACTGTAATTGTGTACATTTGCGTACATATTTATAATTGTGTCAGTCACATGTATGCATCATTTATGTATAAATTCAAATATGTTCATTTTTGTCTCTTTTCAGCCTGCGCAAGCTGTGCATGACTCTAGATGCAAAGCTGTTTTTCTTGATTCAGGTGGAAAGTCCACAGAGCTAATCATAAGGTGTTACATATTGAGCTCCTGAGCTTGTTGCATTTGCATCTTGTAAGTGCTCACGAAGAGTTTACAATGTCTGCTTTCATGTGAAAAATTGATCTCTGGATCTCACCTAAGTGTTGTGTAAGAAATGTAAGAAGAGCAGTGAAGCACCTTCTGTCACACACTCTTGAGCTCAGTGCTGTACTTTAAGACCATTTATGACAACCCTGTAAAAGATGTGAGTGTGAGCTTCTGGCAAGTAATTTCACCTTCATTACATTTTAAGAGCATATTAAAAAAACGGTGTCCTGCTGCCAAAAAACACAACTGAAACAAGACAACAAGCCTTAGATAATCACACTTTCAAATCATCTTTTACTGGACTTGTGTGCAGCTATCGCTGATTTAAGTTGCAAGAGTATTATTAGTAATATGCAGCATTGTCCAGAATAGTGCTATTGTGGTTTGAAGGTAAATTAACAGAATTAGAATATTCATTAAAGTGTCTCATTCTGTTGAGTTGTGACTGAGTTCTCACATGTCAAAAGCTTTTGAAGTTGTGGACTTTGGTGTTTCCTGACAATAGTGCTCTCGGTGTTAATGGAGTGAATGTCACCTGTGCATTTTAACACGTTTCTTCACACTTTTTAGGAATCACATCAACAGACGAGGTTACAGCACTCACAAAAACCCAGTTGGAAGGCATCACCTATGACAATGAATCAGCACTCTGGACTTTCTCCGTTTCCTTCTATTTGCTTATATCCAGAGAAGCTAACTACCTGAACACAGAGCGGTCACAAGGCAAACCTGCTTGGTTGCTTTTCTTTAGAAGTAACTCATCTGCTTCTAGACCGTGATTAAATAAAGAACAAAGTCATTTTGACAAAGGATTTTGGAAGTTAAACATACCAGGTTCTGTAGGTGTGATAATTAGCAAGAAGACAAAGGCAACAATAAATTTTGAACTAGCCTATGGAAATGAGATTAAAGAAAGTTTTAAATATGACATGAGTATGCTATTTGACATAGGTGCTTAAGTACAGTTTATTGGTCTTTTACTGTCACAAAGTTTTTGATTACCTACTATTTGCCCTGTTTTTGTGTCCTCGTAATTTTCAAATAGTTTTGACTGTTAACTGTGTTCTATAGAGTTTTGATGTAGTTGTTTTATTTTTATAATATATATATATATATATATATATATATATATATATATATATATATATATATATATATATATATATATATATATATTTATTTGTGTGTCACACTTTTGTGTCAAACAAAACAGCTAATTTGCTAATTTCCCATATGAAAGTCCTACACTTAACCAATCAGGTTATCCAGCAGTTTATTATATGAAACAGGATTTAAAAAATATATATATATTTTTTTATTTGTGAGAAGTTATCTGAGTACCTTTCATTTTCAGTGACATAACTTCTTTTTTTTTTTAATCAAAAAACAAATTTCATCCTGGAAAAGTTGCATTCCTTTAAATGTCAGGACATTGTTTTGTTTTATTTGTTAGAAAACAAATATTTTTGTCTCAGAGAAAACATTGCAATTTCTTATTAAAAAAAAAACTTTAGTATACAATAAGTGTCAAATTTTAGAGTTTTATTTCAGTGATGTTTACCCTGAACCTAAAAGCACCACATACACTTTCTTTCTATCTTCCACCCAAAAGTCCCCAGTATTTTTCAAACAGGTTTTTCTTTGAGTATCTATAAATATTCATAAAAGAATAAAATTAGAAACTTGCACTTTACAGCCTTGTTCAGCCGCGTGTGTGTGTTTTGTTGTGAGGTTCTGAAGCATCTTCCTTTAAGTAGCAGTGACTTGTGAGTGGGAGAAGACGCTGCATTATTATGTGCTTCTGTTCAGAAGGCTCTCATTGGAATGAATTATTTAGCTGAGAGTCTCTTTAGCTTAGCCACGGTCGACTGGCTGCCGGCATGTAACGTACTGCTCCCAATGACACAATAGAACAGCCCAATTCACCATCCACCTCTCTGAAGTTTGACCCCATCTCAACCTACAACCCCTACCCCCTTCATTTTATTCGGCATGATCAAATGGTTTAGAAGCAGGAAACTTTTTTTATCTGTCTTTGCTTCTTCATGGTCAGGGGTGCAAGAACTGTGACATAAAAATGGGACAGAGAAGAATAAAGGAGGACATTGATTTGTGTAGAGCAAGAAAAAAGGTTTTGAGAGCATGGAGTGCACAAAAGGGAAGCATCGTTTTGTCAAAAATCAAAATTTGATCATCAAAACTAACCATTAAAACAAACAAAAGAAGTCCAAAGATCTATGAGCTCATTGTGGCATGAGTCCATTATTCACAGGTACTCTCATTCAGTGGTTTGAGCATCCTAATTGTGTGAGTCAACAGTGACAAATCATGAAAATCAAGTGAAATATTCATCCATGTGGCTGGCTTAATAATGTATTATCCCTGGATTTACCACCCAGAGCTTTGCAGCACTCTGCTTTTCTCTGGCTGCCACTTGAAGTCCAGTGATTCAAAGAGCCTCAGCTTTGGAATATCAAAGTTGCACCATTTCAAATTCAGATTAAAGCTTTCGCAGCTTTTTCCGAAGCTGATCGTTTCTGAGTCCGTTTCACATTATTGTACAAGTCGAAGGGGAAACATTTATGTCTACAACAGTGGGAGGTACGCTGAATAGTTAGAATGCAGCATTGTCTGGGTTGTTTCCTTTTTTTTCATGCTGAATATTTTCAGAGGAAAGCAGGACGTTTGGGGGAGAGTCTTGAAAAACTGTGATCACATCAAGGCTGTCCGCTTCTGTGTGGACAAGCTGGTAAGTCTTTTACTGTGGGAGCCGTGCGCTGGTGTGCCACTGCAGGTTGCAGACGGAACACGCCGCCTATTATGCAAGACTTTGGCACAAAGTGCAGCTGCACCATGCTCATGCTCCATCCATCCTTTAATGAGCGTGCAGGCCGAGCTGAGCTGGCTTGTGCACGCTGAATTTGCATGCACACACTCTGTCGTCTTCATGTGTTGCGTTTCTTCATCGACATACAAATGTACACATGCTTGCTGATTGGTCAAAACCAGGGATTAGTCTGAGGTGTTCAGCTGTTGATAACGAAGAAGAGAGCTACTCAAAGTCACACTTCCGGGAGCCTCAAGGGGGAAAGAACTCCAACGTTAGGCAAACTCAGACTCACTAGTGACCTTTGAGAAAGGAAGCAAAAGAGGGATGAACTTTACATCTCCTTTGGTGCAGAATTCATGTGGACAAGCTGTATATTTTGAAAGGTCTATTAAAACAGATGCAAGATAGATGTTGGTTTGCCTACAAAACAGACAAAATTATATTTGCAAAACTTTTTTTTAGTTTACTGTTACTAATAAATACCAAAAACTTTCTTTCAGTTGTTCAAAAATTAACTTTCAAATTAACATGCATTAGAAAAGAAACAAAAGCTGTTAAAAATTACCTAACACACAGAAAATAAAACTAAATTTATTTTAAAATGTTAGTGTTTGAAAGGATTTAAAGATACATCTATAATTCAGACTGCCTTGTCAGAGTTTCAAAGGAACGTTTGGAAAAAAAATCACCTTTTTATGATTTTTTAAATCAATTAGACAATGAGAAGATTTTGAACTATCATATTAAAATCATTGTATTTTTACTTGATAGGTTTAATTTTTTTTTTCATTAGTAAGAAATCTAAGCACTTCCAACATGACAGATGTATTTAATTCTGAATGAATAATACTAACTGTAAACCCTTATATAACAATCCCTGTTCTGAATGTAAAAAAACAAAAAACAAAACAATCTATGCAACATTTTTGTAAGTACCACCAGATTATAGAAATGAAAATGACTGGCTATGGCTAGATGATGGCATCTAGACAACAAAAAATATGATTACAAAAAATCCCTTTTTCGAACTTGCGTGCAAATGTGTGGTTATCTCCACCCGACTGACCCTTCTCAGTAGTCAAGAGCTCAATGATTATATTTAACACTAAATCATAAACACCTGTAACAAGCATTTGTAGGGCACAGCTGCACATAATACAACAAAGCATGCATTGTGTAAACGACTGAGCGCTCACACAGTATACTAATACATTCACCTTCTCCAGAGAGGTTCACCTAACGCCTGCATAGTTCAGTAAACGACACAGATGTCACAATTCTAAAAATTCTAAAAATTCCTGCATGTGTTTGACTCTCATAGGAGGAATATTGAAAGAAATGCAGCACATGACGTTGTTTGGATTAAAAGCTGTTCAGTTTCTCCGACTTGCTTGTAAGAATATAAGCTACAATGCTTTTAAGTGGATCAGACCAGCTTTCTAAGCTGTTAGTGTTCATTTGCAAAGATATATTTTACAGATCTGCTATGTTATGTGATATCAAATCCTCAATGGTTCTTTGACATCAGATATTATACTTCCAATCTGTGTTGTTCTGCTATGTGGGGAGGATTCTTTTACTGTTCTGTGTGATTCAAATTCTGTTTTGTTGTACAGTCACGACAGTATTCCTTATGAAGTAAAATACTTTCTTGGCTAATCACAAAGCCAAGTAAAATTACTACAACTACTGCAACCTTAATTGATAATATTTTCACAAATGTTCTGCAGAATAATATAATCAATCCATCCATCCATGCAGAATAATATAAGTGGTCTAGTAATAAATGACATCAGTGACCATCTACCTGCATTTGCAATATTGATTATCAAAAATATTAATATTCGGGAAAAAAAGATATAAGATGAACAAAAACAAATTAACTGACATTTTGAGAAAAAACAAAAAATGATTATTATGATAGGATTTTAGTTGAAAATAAACGTAATACTAAAGCAACATGGGATATTCTCAACAGTGTAATGGAAAATAAGACAGGATCAGTAAACTTTCCAAATTATATTACAAATTATAACAGAGAGATCAAAAATTAAGATACAGTGGTTGATGAATTTAATTCATTTTTTATAAACATTTTATCAAATTTAGCAAAATAAATGAAAACAGAAAAATGTGAATGACAATCGAAGTGGAGAGCAAGGTGATGCAATCAGTGCTTCTATCTATGGTGGATAAAAAGAAATGCTACATATGATGCAAAATTAAAAAACAAGACATTGATTGATAGTGATGATAACATGAAAAAGATCAAAATGACAAAACAATGTTTAATTATACCTTCATGTTATTATGTTAATCTCTCATTTAAAACTGGTATCTTTCCTGATAGTATGAAAACAGTTGCTCCATTTTTTAAATCAGATGACAACTACAGCCCAGTGGTATTATGTTCACTGTTTTCTAAAATTTTAGAAAATTTGTTGGTTAAAATATTAAATAGTCATGTTGAAAAAAATAGATTTTTACATGACAGTCAACATGGTTTCCGCTCAAACCGATCTACAGCTTTGGCAATTATGAAACTAACAGAAGATACGTATATCTATCTACACTATATGACTGTAAAAACAGAACTCTATTCCCAACCGAGCAACCAAATGTCTCTTAAAGAGAAACAGAGCATCATCAGACCCGGTCCCCTGGATCCGGTTTTTCCGGGACATCCAAACAGCCAGCTTGACTTCAGCTGAAAGGAAGTTCAAAAGTGTGTGAACGCTCTTTTTCCGGGTCTCGTATTTGGGACTGTAAATGAAGCAAACCAAAGTAAACCGTTCCCCCAACCCCTCAAACAACACCTGTAGAAAAGAAAAGAGACTCGTCAGACGCTGACATTCAGCAAACAGGTGAACCACCGACTCGCTAGCTGAACAAAACGGACACACATCCCCTGTGCCAGGATTGACGTGGGTCAGATATCTGTTCGTGGCCCATGCACGACCCTCCACTGGAGGTCACCTGCCCGTTTTTCCACGAGAGCTTTGTACAGGGATCTCCAACAGCCCCTCGTGGAAAACCCGGTGCCAAAAAAACCAGTCCACCCCGACACTCTGACGTCGACAAGGGAGCGCACATTTAAAACCTTCACGGACACTAGGTAGAGGGTCTTCCTTCCCATTATCTCCAAATTCCCCATTTGTGGGGATGTCCAAGATAACAGTCTACTTCCGTCCTCCACCAACTCCTCACGGGATGGAGAGACTTGCATTGAAGGGAAGGGAAAATCCATCCCATCCACCCATTATGAAACGACAGAAGAATCTCTCACAAACCGTCGCAGGTTCTCAGGTAAGGACTGGCAAACCTCATCCACTATCCTCTGCAGCGTCCTGATGGAATGGAAACCTGCAGCCGCAGCAAGCTCAGATAGGGATGTCCTCAGGAGATGTCCGAGCTTCACGCAGCCAACTTTCCTCAGTCTGGTGCCCATGGTTACAGAAGACAATGATTGTGAAGAGAGAAGCCCACTGCCAAACAGAGTATCCTCAAACAGCCACAGTCTAGGGGTTAAAACAGCACTCCTTTGGCAAAGCAAAAGTCTCCAAGCATCCAGGACGGACTGATAAAAGGCTGGAACTCCCGTCACATCCAAGTGCGTGTGTTGAATCAGAAACAGGTGTTTGTCATACCCCAGGTTACCAGCTTTCCGCAGCAGCACACGGGCAGTATCCGTCCATGGCAGACCAGGACGGTAGAGGAGACGCTGAATAGTCCTCAGCCTGAAAGCTGCCACACGTGAACGGATGTCAACCAGTCCCTGTCCGCCCTCCTCAACCGGGAGATAGAACGCGGCGGCCCTCAGCCAGTGGTGACCAGACCAGAAAAAGTCCACCAAGGTCTTCTGAACTGCTGAAATGAGGCTTGCAGGAGGAGACAGTACTGTCAGTCTGTGCCAGAGCATCGAGGCAACAAGATTATTGGCAACAAGAGTTCGACCCCGATAGGAAAGCTGTGGTAGCAGGTATTTCCATCTAGACAGTCTGGCACACACCCGCTCCATGACACTCTCCCAATTCTTTTGTTGATAATCGTCCGTGCTTAAAAACACTCCCAAAAATGAGATACCTTCAGAGACCCAATTGAGGTCCCTGGGTAATATCGGCAACAATGCATCCATCCAGTCCCCTAAACACAGTGCAGTGCTCTTCTCCCAATTAACTTGAGCCGAAGACGCTTTCTGGTAGACACTCAAGCAGTCACAAAGAAGACTGACATCTTTCTGATGGCGCACAAGAACGGAAATATCATCAGCATAGGCAGAAACCACGAATGACGGCTTGTGGAGGAGCCCAGGCAGCTCAAACCCCATCAGCTTGGACTGCAACATAATGAGCAAGGGTTCAATGGCAATGGTGTATAGTTGACCTGAAACAGGACATCCCTGTCGAATACCTCTTTGGACAGACACAGGACGACTTAACCCCCCACCCACCTTAACCAAACAAAAAACTTGTCTATACAAAAGACTCAAAAGAGAAATGAAACCTTCCCCAAAACCAAAAGCTTTCAAAGCGGAAAATAAACAAGAGTGATCAACTCGGTCAAAGGCCTTTTCTTGATCCAGAGAGATCAGCCCAACATTGACATCATAGGACTTACAAATATCAAACAGATCACGCACAACAAAGAGGTTATCCATAATGGTGCGATCTGGGACACTATAGGATTGGTCACTATGAATGATTTGTTCCAAACACTTCTTCAACCTGTTCGATAAAACTTTTGCGATCAACTTATAGTCCCTACATAGCAGAGCAAGAGGTCTCCAGTTCCTAAGCACAGTCAAATCTCCTTTTTTTGGCAGGAGAGAAAGAACCGCATGAGAAAGAAAGAAAGAAAGAAATCCTGGTGTTAAGAAACAGTGAAGCAAACAAGTAGAATACATCAGAAGCACACAGCCAGGTTTACCAAGGTGTGGCTCCATATGAAGCATATCAATGGTCTGGAGAGGCCTACCTAGTCTCCAGACCTCAACCCAATAGAAAATCTTTGGAGGGAGCTCAAACTCTGTGTTGTTCAGCGACATTCCAAAAACCTGACTGATCGAGACTGCAGGAAACCTTTGACCTGAATAATCACAAACAAAGGCTACTGTACCAAATATTAATATAATAAAAAAATAAATCTAAACTTGTCTTGGGGGGAAAGAAATAACAAAACTTAAGGGATGCCAACATGAATAAGGGATCCTCTCCCAGGACGGACAGGCGACGTGCTAGAACTGTTAAAGAATTAGCTTATCTAACTCTACAACTACATGTATGAATAGTGTAGCAGATGGGCTTCTGTGGAGCAGCTGAGAGTTTGAGACGAGCCAGAGACGAGGTCCACAGCCAAAGACAGGAGCACAGACAGGAAAAAAACATTTGAAATGGAAAGGAAATAAAGGAGAGTAAAATAATGATCAAAGACGGTTTTAATGTTTCAAGTTTTTTCCAAACTTTAATCTGAATTGTGCTGTTCAAAGTGCTTCTATGTTTCCACTGAGGGTCTACAAGCTCCAGAGGTGCATATTTATATTGTGGCACATCTGTACCTACTGAGTCTGTGTCCTCTGGGAAAGACATGCATAACACATTTTATGTATTTACAATAAAACAAAAAAACAAGGTTTTTTTTTTTCTTATTCGACAACAAGAAAGCACATTTACTGAGGTACAAAAAAACATGAAGGAAACTTTTACCGCTAAAAGAACACATTGTGCTAAAGTTCTCAAAAATGTTATGTGTTTATTGCCTTGGTTCATGATGACAAAGTGCTGCTCCAGATTTTTCTGTTTTTGTTTTTAATGGTTTTAGCAAATGTTTGGACTTTTTTTTTCACATAAAACATATATTAGAAAAGCATTTAAAAGGAATGACAGAAGTAAACGGTGGCATGTCAAAGCAGGGCACGTGAAAGAAGAAAAACAAAGCAGATCTTGGGAAATACATTTTCAATCATTGTGATGGCTAGAGGGAAGGCAGATAAAAGTTTAGATTTTTACTAAAGTGGTAAATAATGAAGAAGAATGAAATCATTTTACAAGTTTTGAACAAAACGATTATGAAGAACAAAGAAAAGAAGTAAGACAGACTGAGGAGGGAAAAGGATAAAAGTGAAGGAGAGTGACACTGTTTGATGTGACGCAGCTGCAAGAGAGGATTATTCTCAAAGTAATTTAAGTGAAGTACAGAGATAACAGTGGACAAGTAGAGAATCAGCAAGGGTTTCATTTCAAGAAGCTGATGAGTGGCTGGAAGAAGAGTCCTACAGTTCCCAGCACACACACCGTCACAAAAACCCACAGGAAAATCCTGTCAATGACCATGGCAACGTACTTCCAGTCATCTTCCACCTGGGGAGAAGAAGAACAGGAATTTTAGAACATTGATAAACACAAATGTTTAAGGCCCTCAAACCTCTTTTAAACATAATGTTCTACACCTGTGTACCCTGTAATATCCTCAACCACAGTGATGTGTATAACTACAGTGACTTGCGAAAGTATTCGCAAGTCCCCCTTGAACTTTTCAACCTTTTGCCACAATTCAGGCTTCAGACATAAATATCTGAAACTGTATTTTTTGTGAAGAATCAACAACAAGTGGGACACAATCATGAAGTGGAACAAAATTTATTGGATATTTCAAACTTTTTCCCAAAGAAAAAACTGAAAAATTGGTCGTGCAAAATTATTCAGCCCCTTTACTTTCAGTGCAGCAAACTCTCTCCAGATGTTCAGTGAGGATCTGTGAATGATCCAATGTTGACCTAAATGACTAATGATGATAAATAGAATCCACCTGTGAGTAATCAAGTCTCCATATTTAGGTCCATTTAAAGAGCAGAGAGCATCATGAAAAACAAGGAACACACCAGGCAGGTCCGAGATACTGTTGTGGAGAAGTTTAAAACTGGATTTGGATACAAAAAGATTTCCCAAGCTTTAAACATCCCAAGGAGCACTGTGTAAGCGATCATTTTGAAATGGAAGGAGTATCAGACCACTGCAAATCCACAAAGACCGGGCCGTCTGTCTAAACTTTCTGCTCAAACAAGGAGAAGACTGATCAGAGATACAGCCAAGAAGCCCATGATCACTCTGGATGAACTGCAGAGATCTATAGCTGAGGGAGAGTCTGTCCATAGGACAACAATCAGTCGCATACTGCACACATCAGGCCTTTATGGAAGAGTGGCAAGAAGAAAGCCATTTCTTAAAGGCATCTATAAAAAGAGTTGTTTAAAGTTTGCCAAAAGCCACCTGGGAGACACACCAAACATGTGGAAGAAGGTTCTCTGGTCAGATGAAACCAAAGTCGAACTTTTTGGCAACAATGCAAAATGTTATGTTTGGTGTAAAAGCAATACAGCTCATCATCCTAAACACACCATCCCCACTGTCAAACATGGTAGTGGCAGCATCATGGTTTGGGCCTGCAGGGACAAGGAAGATGGTTAAAATTGATGAGAAGATGGATGGAGCCAAATACACAACCATTCTGGAAGAAAACCTGATGGAGTCTGCAAAAGACCTGAGACTGGGACAGAGATTTGTCTTCCAACAAGACAACGATCCGAAGCATAAAGCAAAATCTACAATGGAATGGTTAAAAAATTAACATATCCAGGTGTTAGAATGGCCAAGTCAAAGTCCAGACCTGAATCCAATTGAGAATCTGTGGAAAGAGCTAAAAACTGCTGTTTACAAACACTCCGCATCCAACCTCACTGAGCTCCAGCTGTTTTGTAAGGAAGAATTGGGCAAAAATTTCAGTCACTTGATGTGCAAAACTGATAGAGACAAATCCCAAGCGACTTACAGCTGTATTCGCAGCAAAAGGTGGCGCTACAAAATATTAACTTAAGGGGAGTGAATACTTTTGCATGCCCAATTTTTTAATTTTTTCGTTGTGGACAAAAGTTTGAAATATCTAATAAATGTCGTTCCACTTCATGATTGTGTCCCACTTGTTGTTGATTCTTCACAAAAAAATTACAGTTTTGTATCTTTATGTTTGAAGCCTGAAATGTGGCAAAAGGTTGAAAAGTTCAAGGGGGCCGAATACTTTAGCAAAGCACTGTATGTGTTTTAGTGCTATCATGCAAGATTTAAGAAGTTATTATGTTTCCAGTTGATCTGACTGTGATCTTTTCGAAAATGTTTGTATGACAACACAAACCAAATGTTTAAGGTAATCATATACTGGATCATAAAATTCATACTGCATATTGTGTACGACAGTGTGCATGGATTCTTGAAATGTACGCTCTGCATATGAAAATGTTGAATTCTAATCTTCCAGCTTTCAAGTTGGCAATCCTTAGCATGCGAGATTTACATTACATTAGTAATCCAGTGTGGGTCCTTGGGCAAGACCCTTCACAATACTGCCTACCAATGTAGCCACAAGGGAGCCTAAGTCTGGATCTCCCTGTGCCGTTCCCCTGCCCGGACCTAATACAAGATTGTGTCAAGAAAAGTATCCGGCATAAAAGTCTCTGCCAAACCACCAATCAGTAAAAGCTGCTTCGCCGTGACGGTCTCTGAGGGGATGTGCCCAAAGGTAAACAACAACATTTGTACTCCTTAATTAAAGTGATGTTACTGTGAGATATGAAAGAAAAGGAACACAAAGTAAAATCTATTTTGAGGTAACGTCTCTGAGATTAATATTGCAAACATATTTTCTAATGTCATAACAATATTTCTATGCTGCCTACAAAAGCCAAAAAAATGTAAACATGTTTTGCCTCTCCAGTCATAACAATTCTTACCAAAAAAAAAGAAAATGAAACTCTAGCCAACATAAAGTTGTCTGTATGACTGTATCACACAAAAAAAACTATTTGCTTTTTTTTTGAAAGACTTTCAGAATCCAGGAACATTTGCCCAGTACTGTATATAGACAGTCTGGTGTGGAAAATAAGATCACTGCTGCAGTGACCATAATGCTATTGTGTGTTTGGAAGAGGCAGGGTAGCTATTCTGCATGCATTGAAGATTGTGTTGCTAAGAAAAGATGGAGCTGACACAACAAACCTATCAGGACAATCCAGAGTGTGAGAAAGGGGAACACAAAGCCCTGCTTCTGCAACAAACAGAAGCTTTGCAGTCCTTTTGTTGCCCTTCCTTTCTCTTACCAGTTGAGGTAGAAAGCCCTGCACATCTAGAATATTTCTGTTTGTGCATTGTGCACAGGTAATGAATGAAACGTTAAAGCATTTTTGGTTATGTTTTGTTGGATGTGAAGATTATGTTCTGTTTTCAGGATTTATATTTGCCCCGTCAGAGTAATAACAGGCTCCAGTTTCAAGTTTAGCTTTGAAACATTTAAATTTGGTAGTTTTATTATGTTTGCATTTACATTTATGCCTTACATAGTGGAAATCCCTGACAAGATCAACATGGCTGCTGGTAAATTTAAGTTTGTAATTAGAGTTTTCATTTAGTTTTATTAAAAGAAAAAACTACAAAATCAGATGTTTACTGATGGATCTTAGTGTTGATTTTATTTTATTTTTTTTATTACATGATTAATAGTTTTGTTGTTTACCGATAACACACAAATGTGTTGGTTTAACATGCTTTCTCTTTAGCTTTGTATTCTGCTTTTTAATCTAAAATGCTTTTTCACCAGGGATTTACTAATGTCAGGATTTTTGATCAGAAAGAAAAAATATGGAATGTTGTTCCATTCTATGATCCATTTTATGGTTACAAGCCTAGAAAGTGTGTAGAAATGTTTTATTTTCACTTCATGCTGGTCAGTTTGATGCTTCGCAGTAACGATCAAATCATCTAATGCATCTAAAATCTAGACAAATGCTGCAGATAACATTTGAAAAGAATGGAACACATTGACTTGTTCATGTACCTCCTTGGCCTTGTTACGTGTCCTCAAGTTTTCTGCAATGTACTTCACGCTCTCAATGGCCTGCTTGACTTCTGGTGACACCACAGAAAAGGCAACAACAGCATTGACAGGCGATGAAGCTTTAAGGGGCCTTGACACCTTTGGAAGCTCCGACTCCGGAGGCCCTGGAGGTTGAGGTGCCTGAGGAGACGGTACCCTTGGCGGTGGAACAGGTGTTGGTACTTCTTTGCCTCTGTACGGGCACCTCCTGGTCATATCCCGATTAATGTCACCATACTCCACACAGTTCATTGAGCCACCAGCTGAGGAGGCCCCACCTCCTCCTGATCCACTATCCAGCGGTGCACAAGCCACGCCCCCAGTGATCCCACCAACACTTACACTTCCCGAGCTGCTCCCTCCTCCTACACTGTTCTTTCTCTTCTTGCTGCCTCCAGTTATTCCACCTCCGGCCGTCCCTGCCGTAAATCTGGCAGGTGAGGAGCAGCTCTGGTCGATGGGTCGCCTCATCAGCATCACTCTGGGAAGCACCCCAAGGAACACAGACCTCACCCAGTCCGGCATTGTGTGAGTCATGGGGGTGCGGTAGTGAACATTAAGCACAAAGACAGTAATGACGATGCTGAGAGTTACAAAAATCATGGTGAAGAGAAGGTACTCTCCGATCAGAGGGATGACAAGTGAAGTAGAGGGGATTGTCTCGGTGATGACCAGCAGGAACACAGTCAGGGAGAGCAGGACCGAGATGCATAGGGTGACCTTCTCCCCACAGTCTGATGGGAGGTAAAAAACCAGCACGGTGAGGAAGGAGATGAGGAGGCACGGGATGATGAGGTTGATGGTGTAGAAGAGAGGCAGGCGACGGATGTAGAAGGAGTACGTTATGTCAGTGTAGATCTCCTCACAGCAGTTATACTTAATGTCATGCTTGTATCCTGGAGCGTCAATGATCTCCCACTCCCCACTTTCCCAGAAGTCCTTTAGGTTCACCTGGTAAAGTACAAAGTACAAAGCATCTGTAAAAGATTTATATTTTACTCTTTAAAAAAAAAAAAAATGTTTTTAGAAAAAAATAATATTTTGGGCACCTTTTTCTACAATACTTGATCATTTGCAGCTATTTCCAACATGTTTCCAAAAAGCTAAGACATTATAATCCAATGCAAAGCCAAATCACACAAATAATCTATTATTTTAAATCAAATGTGTGTTGTCTTCCTTGCCTTCTTTCAACCAGATGGTTTTCTTTCATGACTCAGTTTTTAAAAAACACTTTAAATCGAGGTGATTTAGTTGCTATTTGGTTGTAAATTTGGAATAGAGGTTTATTTTTATTGGTTTTTCAGAGATGTTCTATTTTGAGATGTCCTCTGCAGTCACTATTACTCACTCTAAACATCACTCTGTTAGTTGTCCTTGGTCTTTTTAAGTGTTTTGTTTTCAGGAGGCCAACGTCAGGTGATCTGCTTTATCACTTTTTTGTTTTTCCATGGGTTTTGTCATGTCCAAGTTTACTTCTTAAAGTTTAAATTTCTGCCACCAAGCCTATAGTCACCAGCATATCAGGTCCTACATCACCAGTTCCTGACATTTATTTGTAATTCCTGTTTATGGCTTCCCGCCCTGCTCATTTTCTCCATGTGACTTAATCTGACTTCTGTCAAAGTTTAGATCCAATTTTGGTGCAGGAGTTTCCTCAAGTAACACAGTCTATCTGCTGGTATTCAAAAATCAACATATATTTGAAGAGAGGCTTGGATAAAAAGGCTTCCAGGACTAAAACTTTTTTAAAAATGGAAATCAGATTGCTTTTTCAGACATAAAATGTCAAAGTCTTTCTTTTTAAATGATCAAATGTGTTAAATGTTATTTGTTCCTTAAAAAAAAGTTGTCCCTTAAATTTGTGGATTTGTTTGTTGAAACAAATTACTTTTCAAAGCAAAGCTTACAATTCCTCTAACCTTTGAGCCAATGAGAACCAAGTCGATCTTGGCCTTGTCGTACGTCCAAGAGCCAAACTTCATGGAGCAGTTCTGGTAGTCAAAAGGGAAGTAGGTGATGTCCATCGGGCAGGAGGACTTGAATATGGCGGGAGGAACCCAAGTGATAGTGCCATCAAACTTCAACAGAGCTTTTGTCTTGTCTTCCACTAAAAAATCCCCCACAGCACTGCAAAAGGAGCATTTGGAAAGGTCAAAAACACGAGTTTGTCATAACAAACTATCTACAATAAGTTTCAAAAAAGCATGCAAAAATGGGAAATGTTAGAAAGAATCAGGAACTTGACCCACAAGTCTACTGGTGTTATGGTTTGTTGGAACTTACTTGTTGTACAAGACAATATCAGGCCTCCAAATCTTATTTGATGGAACTCGTATGAACTCAATCCCGTCATACTCTGCGGGAGTCCATCTCAGTTTGTAGTCATTCCATACCTACAAGGAAAAACAACCTATACACAATCGTGCACATTATATAACTCAACTCTAAATGTGTTGCAAGTACTTACGTGTCTCAGCCATAAGTTGGTTTCCATTATTTGATTGACCTCATCCTGAAAAAACAAGTCAACCAAACATGTAGAAATATGCAGTCAGACAAATATATTGTTACCTCATTTATCACAGGAGTTACAGTATAAAAAGAATCAGTGATAGGTGAAATCAGCAAAGTAGGATTTTAAATGTTTTAAGGCTGTAAACCCCTCAAAGCACACTTTCTTCCCTTTTCTCATACAGACATGAAGATTTTTACATGTTTTTTTTGTTTAAAGACACATTTCGATGATAATCCTGTTTTTGGTGTTGATGCTCTTGTCACATTTTTCTCATATATAAAATCATTTCAGATTAAAACTGCATTTCTGAATTTATGTTTTATTCAAACCGTGTTGGATCAGAAGCAGATAAAAACATGCCATTTGAAAAAACTCTGGTTTGTGACACAGCATCTGAGATGTGTGGGCCAAAATCTCCCAGCTCCGCTCCTTCTCCTCAACCCCTCATGTCCATCTTTGTTTTCCTGGTCTGCGCTGGCATCTGCCTCAAAACTGTACGGTTGCATAGCTTTAATATTGGTTGCTATTTTTTTTTTTGCGCAGCTCATGCTAGTTTGTGGTTAAAAGCTTGCACAGAAGAGCGCTCAGTCTTCTCAGCGATGGGGAGGGAAAGGGGGCGGGGTTGCTCCACACATAAATCAGAGGCAAATTTCTGATGAACCACTGCAGCTATGCAAAAGATATGTCATAAAAAAATGAAACAGGCTTTTAGATTTAGGCTAAAAACTGCAAATTCATAATTAAAAAACCACTGGAAACGATTTTACTACATGTAGTTGGAGTGGGATTTTAAACTCTTAAAGTTCAAACTTTCATAGAAAAAAAAATCTAGTAAGGGAGCACTGTTCTTATGAAATAAAGAGACAATGCTGTTGTTAATACCAGACAATAATATCAACTGCTGATCTACAGAGTAGACAGTTTGCAACTCTATTCCCTGATTGGGCTTATTAGAAAAAAGGGATTTTAGATACAAAGACCTAAAATGATTAGCAAAACATGTGGTCATGTGAAAAGTAGACACTTAGGATCATTTGTAACAGTCCTGTTGATTTAAGATGATGTAAGAACTGCTAGTCCTGAGCCACAGACTTAATCAAATCCGGAAGTACCTGATAATAAGGCATTATGAGTAGTTTTCTAGGTCTTGTTATGTGTGGTTTGGGGCCTCTGTGATTTGAATTTTTCCAACCCTCCACTAAAAAAGGTTTTATAGAACTCAGAATTGGGGATAGGAGCATCAAGTCAGTGGTTCAGGGGAGCCTCATCTTTAGGTAGTTGGCAGATTTTCAGAGATGTCAAAGATGTCAAAATCTTGTCAGATTTTCAGCAAAGCATTGACTGAAGAATCACACTGCCTTTTTATGTTTACAGATGTTAGTTTTGAAAGAGATGCACAAACACCCAGCCGCCCATGTGATGTGAAAAAAAACACGCTTCATCAGTCCAGGCTGTTTCATTGTCCCTACTTTGAGGTTTTTGTGGCTGTGGATTGTCAGCATGAACACTCTTACTGTTTTACAGCAATGTAACCCCAACCAACTGTGATGAAGTGTGTATCCAGATACCTTTCTATTTGTCAGACCACAAGAATCAGCGCACCAGCAACTTGGCCATGTTCCTTCTCAGATCACTTTTGATTGAGCATCTTTAATCCTAATTAAGTTAAAAATGTATCAAATCTTGAAAGTTACACCGTTTTTGTTGGGTCAGCCATACATACTAGAAAAATGAACAAAGACGATATTTTTTTTGGTTCACCAACCTCAGTTGTCACAGTGTTGTGCAACATACTGTATTGTAATCATTTACTCATGGCTAAACACTGCAGGGCAGTTTTGAATAATATCAATCTGTATTCGTACCACTTTGACAAGTTGGGATATGGACACTTCAAACTCCACAGTAACTGGATCAGAGACATTTTCCACTGGTCGGATGAACTGGTTGTACCTCCGGAATAACCTTCGGAATAGTCTGTCCTCTGACTTGGATGAGAAACACTCTAAGAAAAAAGAAAAAAAAGAAGATGATGGTGATGAATGGATCAGGAATATCACAGAAATTGGACCATCAATTTTTCTTGGGAGCATTTCACTCTGGCTTTGGGAAGCCACAATGAGGATTTATAAATTGAGTTTGATTTCAAAATTTCTAAAAAGGTCAGTCACAAGATGGTACTTAACACTGGTGTCAGCAAAAGAGAATAAGGATATATTACTGTATTCCACAAAGAAAATACTTTTGTGACAAAGCAAAAGCCCAGGTTTTGTTCAGATCACAAAACTCTAAAGTTAAGCTCCACTTTATGATGTAAAGACTCTTGCCTCAAAATGCGGTTTGGCTTTCTCCACACTCGTTTTTACTGCTGTATTTAAATCAGATAAAATACCAATTTGTTTTTGTGTTTTTTTTGTTTGTTTTTTTCCACACGTTAACTGTGGGCACAGCTATAATGACTGTACTTGTTAATACGTTTTACTTCAAAGTGTCGCCTGGTTTTTGGTTCGAATTGACTCGATTGTGGAATTAATAATGAGCCACCTACATTCCCATTTTAAAATTAACTCTGGATATTTTTAGCAATAACACCAATAAAACTTCCCAAAATGATCTTATTTTTCTTTTGCAAAACAATACTCCATTTTATATCATATTTTTGTAAAGGCTCGGATTATGTGTTGTGCCTGTTTTTAGTCTAAAAACCACATTTTAAATCAGTAATGTGGTGTTTTTGCTGTATTAAGTACAACCTCAGTCAAATGTTATTTATTACTTTCAAACTAAATATCAGTACCTGCCTGCCAAATAGAATTGTAATCATTTTTAGACATACATTTTTAAAATAAAAACAAGAACTTTAAACTACTAAAAGACATCAACTTAGTTGTGTCGTTATGTGTTCTTTTTAAACTTACAAAGACAAACATAAAAATTGTAAATTTTTGACCTTTATAAAAGTTAGCAGTGAAATAAAAAAAAAAACATTTATTTATTTAGGAATTAATTTTAAAAAGGGTTTATTCTTGTCTCTATATGTTGAATACTTAACTTGAATAAATAGATTTTTTTTTTAGACTTTTTTTATCTCTAACACATATAGTAATGTGTTTTTGTATGTATCTATTTAAATCATTTGAGATATTTTTGTATATTATATAGTAGTAATTAATTCTCTATCCTTTTTTTATTAAATGCGGATGTTATAGAAAGCACATTGTAAACCTCATACTGCAGCTACTTTATAAGCATATACAGCAATTAGCATTAACATCTTAATCATTTACAATCACAAAAAACGAAAAATTTATAAATGTAAATAAAACTAAATGCACACAATGTTAAGACATTTGTAATAAAAGTCATGTAACTGATTTTATCGACAATATCACTTAATTAACTAAATATTTTAATAGATTTCGTTTTCTTATCGTACATACAGAATTACCATGTCTTCTCGTCATTTTCTAAAAGCAAACCCAATATTTTTTTCATGTAAAAATGTAGAAGTTTAAAAGAAAATAATCAAAGTGCCTGCAGAGATGTGCGTGCAAGATTTAACTGGAGGGTCGAAAACTGCTATGTGTAGTTTAGGAGGGAACACATCAGTGTCTGTCCAAGCAGAAAATGTTGACCCACTTGGTACAGCACACACTTCATCCACCAGGTCACCCTAAGGAACACAACGGACTGGTCTTTTGTCTGCTGGCTTCACTGAGCACATCCTCTATTACCGCTGATGTATACTAAATCTAATTTAACTTGCATTTACCCCATGTTTCCTGTGTTATATTCGCCTGTCTCTCTGGTTAACTAAAACACAGAGGACCAGAACTTAGTCACATATTTGCCCTTGGACAAGGAACTAATCAAATAATCACTGATGCAAACAAAAACAAATTCTTGGAAAATCTTCGCTGACCTCCTTCATCACAGTTTTGAAGTCACAAAAGTGATGAAGAAATGACTCAGTATAGGAAGACTCCATCAAACCAGCACTCAGGGAGCAGCATTTTAGAGAAACGTAAGGCACCAAAAAGGTAAGTGGGGCATGGTCCACATGCACACAAATAGCCACTTTCACTGGAAAGGATGTATTTACTTGATAACTTGATCAAATATAGATGTTAAGTGAAGTTTCTGTCTGACTTAGTTAATTCTTTACAATCCAAAAAGCATGAAAAAAACGGTTCACAACCTTACTTTAGCATTTTCTTGCTAGCAGGCTTTTTATTGCTACGTATCAGAATCTACTGAAACTCAGACTGGTATTTTTCATATTTATGATATACAGTATGTCATCAAGTATTTATTATTGGTCAACAAAAGTCACTTTAGTGTGGTTTTGAAGGATAAACCATTATGATTTAATGACTTTATTTTTGACTGGAACACAGTTATCAGAGCTTCTATTTTTTGCCAAAACCTTTATACGTTCATAAAGTCCTGGAGTTTATTTCATTTTGGACAACAGATTAGAAGTTTAGTATTTTTTGATACAGTAATAAATGGCTGAATATCTGCCTTTAATTAGCTCAATACTACAAAAAGGGGATAACACACACCTGCTATTCACTAATATTCCTCTACAGCCATCAGCAGAAAAATATCCTTACTTTTGAATTGTGGCAGAATAGATTGGGACAAACTTATCTAAGGAAGATGCTTTCTGGCTAGATGACCAACAATCCTCCAAATATTTTAGTATTTATAATATTTTAGCCATCTCAGTCCAATTTGACGGCTGTGGCTGTGATATTGGGCTATATAAATAAAATTGAATTGAATTGAATTGAAAATATTTTAAGAAAAATTAATTAAAGTCCATTTAAAGGAGTTAAGGTAAAAATCTGTTTTAAAAAAACGAATTTAAGCAACCAAGTAGACCTAAAATGAACAAACTTTTACAGAAAGATCTAAAACTGACAAGATGAGGGTCTGGACTGGAAGCATGGACAGACAGATTAGAGCTAAACCATGAAAACTTCTTGTTTTGTGCCTTTTTGCCATCTGTCTGCTGTGCGATTCCCAAACGTTTTCGGCTGAATTATTATTTTCATTTTTGTCAAATGTTTACCAAATGCATGAAAGGCTTTCTCCACTGATTAAAAACTAGCCTCAAGAGAGAGAGCAGTACCTTAATAAAGTATTGTAAGCTCAATATTTGAAGAATCCATATATATTGAGGCACATGTGTCATAGTTGTTGTTATGGTGTAATACAGCATTACATTGGAAATGTCTTTATTTATTTCCTTTGTGAGTTAACTTCCAGACGTGTACCGTCTCGTGTTGGAATTTACTTTCGAGCTGGAAAGTCATTTTGTTGAACATGGAACTGCACTACTGATAATGCAAGAGAAAAAATTAACCGTGCATCCAGCTTCTATTTTCGTTCTGTGTTTTGCTGGGTCATGGAACTCCACACAAAAAGATCCCAGGCGGGATTTGAACCAGGGCCTAGTCCATGACCACAACACTGCCATGCAGCCTGAGAAAAAACTCTGCAACAACTTTGCTTCAGATGAGACAGAACAAAGTTTAAAATAGAGCCAACCAATCGCAATAGTTGAAAAGCAAGAAACATGGGAATCCAAACAAATATAATGAATGCAAAAAGGTTGAAACAGGGTACAGTCACTATATTCTGCAGTAAAAACTGACATTTTCACTTATGTGATAAAATACATGAAGCAACACTTTTCATAAAGTGTAGAGTCTAATTTACAAGATTATCCAAGATACTTTTTGCAATAATTTAACAGAAAACAAACACTAAGATATAAGTACAAAGTGGTTTCGTGTAGTTCTTCTTAGGGGGTACAAAGTCTCAAGTAGCTTTTTAAATTTACTGGCTGAGGCGAGGTGGGTATGAAACCTTAATGAAGAGGCCCGTCTCAAGAGACTTGTGTGCAAATACAGCTCCTGGTACCTGCCTTACACACTGCCCGCCAATTTGCTGCACTGCCAGAACCTTGCTTAAGCCTTAATTGGGTTGGGGAAAAGTGAGGGCAATTATAATCAACCTATTAACTGGACCTTTTGTTCTTCACACGCTTGCACATCCTCACACACACCAACACACAAAAGCCCTTATTTTATTCTTCTTTTTAATATCCACTTCCATAATTCCTTCTACTTCTTACTGTCAGTAAATGCATAAATAACCCTATGATATATAAGGTAAAATTGATTTTTTTTTGCCCGGTTTAACTCACATTTGTGGTCACAGCAAAACTTTACATGGACAGTGGCAACTTTTTTGGGAGGATGCATTCAAGCCATTTCATCTTGTATTCAGATGTGGATTCAAGTACCTATGTGCATTTACACAAAAAAATACTTCTGAAACTGTGCTGAAACACATATACGAGTACAAGTTGTTCATTTAATGGCCAAAAGACATAAAACCCCTAATTGCTTTGCTATGTGACAGTTTTAGAGCATGGTACATAAAACATTTACCAAGACAAGACCAGCTTGTTTTTATCTATCTCATAGTTATTCAGGATCAGAAACCTTATTATTTGGAATATATATATAAAGGTGGCTTTAATCAACAGATAAATTACAATATTAACATTTTATTAAAGATAAATAATGTGTAAAAGACAACAATACACAGGAGCTGCACCTTTATAGTCATATAAAAACATAGAATTAATCAAAACTGGACAGTTACTACTGTGCTGCTGCAATCGTAAGTCAAAGGCAAACTGGAACATATTAGTTTAGAGGTTGAACTTAAAAAAAAGATGTATTAAAGCGATATTATTAGGTCGGAAAGCAGAGCAACTGAAGTCAGTCAGGTGGATAAATGAGAATAATCTAAGAATGCAAAATGAAGCTTAAATATACAGAGGATCTGAACTGCATAGTGAGATAAGGTTGTAAAGCATTCTACAATTAGCATGAACAGGATTCCGTTCAATGCGTTTTATTTTTTAAAGCGCCAGTTCACAAGCAAAAGCAAGAAACATCAAACCAAACACAAAATAAAGAATATAACTATGTGGTGCTGCTGGAGAACAAAGCACATGCACTTTTCCTGCTTAAAACATACAAAAAGAGAATTAACAAAACAAACAGTTGGAATGTCTTCTTCTCTATGGGTTACAGAAGCCTACAGCTGCAGAAAGACACATAACCTATGGGTGACTCTTTGATCATGCATGCGCTTAACAGGATAAGCCTGGGAGCCAGTGGTGGACATTCAGAAGGAACTAATTACCCTCCAAAAATACCCCACTGACTGTGCTAGAGCTTCAAGAAAAAGGAGGAAAAAGGTTAGAGGAGATAAGAGGAGAAAAGTGACAGGAAGAGCAAACAGAAAAAAGAAGTCCGTACTCTCGAGGTGGCCTGACTTTGACACACTGAGTGAGACCCGGGAGGATCCACAGCACTGACTGCAGCACTTGCTGGAACCATCCTGTAAACGTAGATGGTAGTTGAAATACAGTGACAGAGCCAAGTTGGAATGTTATATGGAACAAAAAACAAAATAAAAAACATGAGCTAAATTATAAAAAAGAAATGAGAGTTTACACTATGAAAAAAAAGATGAACAAGAGGTCTAAGGCTGGTCCTAAATTCAACGTTTTCCACTTGTTCTTCTCCTTAAAGTTTTAATGTGGTAAAAAGGTTAGGTGACTATTTGCAATAAATGGGACAAATCTAAAATTTAGATACTGACTGTAGTTTCACATCATAATGCTGTGGCAGGAAAAAATACCAGGCAGTTTGAACATAAGAAACTGAATAAAAAACAGGTCCTCTCAATCATTGTGGAGAAAATTGAACAGAACATATTTTTTAGGACATTTTTGCACAACAATTATTCATTCTTGACTAATGAAAACATTTAAAAGCTTAGTGTTCACTTGTTTTTGCTGCAGTACAGCTAGAAATAAAACTGTTGGCTTGATGACCTTCAAAATAAAGCTGAAGGAAAAAGCTAGAGGGAGTGAGTTTTATCTCTCCTATATCTGCTGTGTTTTTTTCACTTTCCTTCAGGGTTGCTGTGCCAGGTCTGCCTGTCAAGCCTGTCAACGGCAGTGACTGAATCAACGTGCACAGCTAAAAAATATCTGCAAATTTTCCGAAGATTTGGAAGTTTTTCTAATGCAATAACGTCATTTTTAGACTATAACTGTCATAGCCACATTTTGGTTCTCACACCTTCCAGCTCACATCTTCTGTAGTAAGAGTTGTCTTCAATTGTAATTGTATATCATAATATTTTACAAAAAAAATGCATTTGTTTAATTAAACTACTTTTTTTACTATCTTTTGAATCTCAGCCGCCATTTTTAAAATTAAAGAATCAAACTGTATGAAAAGGATGACAAAACATGGCTTTTATGTCATTTTACTAAAAGGAGGGACTGATTATTTAGTCAGGCGTTGAACTTCAAAGGCTTGTTTTCTAAAAACTAGCATGTTAATTTAATGCCTCATCATAGAATAAATAACAGCTATTAGAATCTCAGGAAAAAGTTTATATTCAATTGATCAGAACACTATCTAATTTTGTCAAATCAGTCGGCCTTGTTTGTTGCTGTTTGCTTTTCAGAGCACATTTGGTGTCATTATTTAAGGAGAAGATGAAAGGCTGAAAGAGTCACCATTGAGACATGATCATAAGATAAAGACATTAAAAAATGGGTTCTTTGCTTTCAAAAGATGGTACACAGTCACTAGGGTTTCAAATAGACGTATATCAACTTCAGAAGATATTATTTTCACTTCTACTAAATATGTCTGACTCTGAGCAATTAATTTGACCAAGAACAGTGATTAAATTCCTCTTTTTCAGTAAAAACACATTTTAGAGAGAATTAAGCCTAAAACAACATTTTTGATCCTATATGAATGTTGAAATGTTATTTTTTTGTGTAAAAATATGTATTTTCCCAGCAAGAAAGATGAATTGAGAAAACATTATAAGAATAACCCAAAGTTTAAAAAATAACAATTTTATTCTAAATTTAAAAAAAAAATAATAATAATCTGTTTTGACTAGTTACAAATTTCCCAACCACAGGGCTTTGAGATCTATCCATGAAAATGTAAAAAAAAAAAAAAAGCTTTGGCTCTCTGATAGAATAAGAAATAGAGAAAATTACCATAAATCAATTGTTTTAATCTTTACAGTATTCAAATATTAACAGAAAAGATCTGAAGTCACAACAGCTAAGTGGACATGTGGAGGGATAAAAAAAAACATTCTCTGATGCATCATATACATTTTCCAACTTTCTGTATCATCTTACATTTCTCATATTCTAAACTGCGTCTTATTTTCCTACCAGGACACAGAAACCAGCCGGGGTAGTTAAGGCAGCAGGGCTGGTTTTTCACATTGTAAGAGGGGTTTGATGGTTTAAGCCGGTCCGTGGGGGGTGAAATTTGGACTCCATCTTTGGTGATTACACAGCATGTGTGCTCTGGAGATTGGTTGAAATGATCACATGACAATCGCTTTAAGTACATCCTAAAGCTGCTTCACTGTCCTTAAGCCAGGCAGTCAATATGCATGGGTGCATACTGACTGCCTGACAGACTTAAATGCAGTTATGCTGCTTCTGAAATATATCAAAGAGCTGCTCTTTAGTTCCAAGAGAAGCTCAAATGAGCGTTCCAGTCAGAGGAGGAAAAGTGTTGAGGATACAAAGATGCACAGGAGTGATCCGATAAGAACCACTGAGGCGAAATCTTAACCATTTCTGCAACTGCTGTTAGATACTTCACCTAAACCCTTCACTTTTCATTCCACTGTCTTTAAATCAGCAGCAGCCTGGACTGACTGTAATCTTGTGTGGAGCATTTTAAAGCCACAGCCTTTAAAAAGCACAGGAAATCAAGATAAAGGGTCAAGTCTTGTAGCGTAATGAGGATCAGATGGGTGTAATGTGGTTGTGGCTGGAAAAAACCCCTCGCTCTTTTCTCTCCTGGAGGTGGTGCAGGCAAGGATACAGCAGGAAAAATGCATTTCTCTCCCTCTGATCACTCATTTTCAAACCTGAAGGAACCCATCCTGTCCTTCATTATGTCTGCATGCACAACGCTCCATCTCAGAAGCTGTGACTTTATTTTAAATGTCACATTTCAACAAAAAAGAAAAAACAAAACACTATTCAGATGCTGTTTTTCTTTACCTTCAAGCTATTTTTGCCAGATTCTATTTTTGACTAAAATATTCCAATCCCAGGCACCGTGGGATCAGCTTTTCCTCTGTTTTGGGGACAAATCACCAGATCCAGGGAAGCAGTAGATAATACCTTCTGTAGCCACTAATAAGACCCCCACTGGGAGTGTGTGTTGATGTATAGAAGTGTGTTTTTCACGCACAGTGACTGTTCAAAATTACACAAAGGCCCACAGAGTAAATGAGCGATTGAAGAAGATAGAAGAGGATGACAGAGAAAGGAATCAGCAAGGTGAAAGGGAAAAATTCTGATTTTTTTTCCTCTTTTCCTTAAGGACCTTCATTAACATATGTAGCTCAACATCTTACGAGTGAATTTCTCTCCATTTGTGCAAATCAGTCCCGCTTCGGGACCACTGCAAGAATAACACTTTCAAGGCACCGCTTTCCGGTGAAAGTCTCTTAGTTCAGGATAAAGCTGCTGTGTAGCTACAGCTAATCTCCTCGGCTGAGGGACGTGACAGTAGTATTACTGCAAGATCCAAGGGAACTCTTCCCTTTTTGTCAGCAAGGAAACACGTTGAGTTCTTTTCAACATGTCTGCATCAGATTATGTGATGTGTTGAGACAATGTCTCACACCGTTTCTGAGGAACAATAGAGGACAGATGCTCAATGGCGAACCCAAAAGACGACTTTCAGGATTCATATCGGACGCTGACTGTTGATCTGTTATTGCAACAAGTTTGCATTCTGCAATTTTACACAGTTTCATTAATTTTTTAAACTCGCTCTGACGAAAATGTGTTCATGGTGTTTTAACTTGTTTTTTTCTCATGATGGAGGACATAAATTAGGAAAATTAAGCTAAAAAATACATTTCTGATCATTTGTTGATTCAAAACATTCTGAATTAGGGGCAAAAAATAAAATAAAAACCTAAAAAAGCTGTAATTGTGGCATAGAAAGTTCTCTGGGCGGGACACAAGCTCTCTGTTCCAACAGGGAAAGGAGGTGAGGTTGCTTCAACAGTCCCGCCCACAACTCAGAGATGAACTTTTAATGAACTTCTGCTGCTCTGTAGAAACTATTTTCTAGAATATGACACAGGTTTTAGATTTTTATTATCATAATTAACGGACCACTGGGAACACTTTTCCAATGATGATCGGAGTGGAACTTTAATAATGGAAGTCCTTGTTCCAAATCAAAGACTTTATTAACACAATTAACATATTATTACTAATACTTCCTTTTTATGTTCATTTTTAGTCTCCCAGGTCGTATTTGTCATTTAAAACGACATTATGTGTTAAGTTATTTCCTGTGTAGTCATTTCTTTCTAAATGTTTGTCAGTGGGAGGACTCCTATCAATAGCTTCTCTTTTCTTAGCTTCTTGTGTAACTATTTAGGTACTTTGATTAAAGCGGCAGCATAAAATCCAAATGCTGCTCTTAACTGAAATCTGCCACATGTGTGAGTGTTCAGAACAGTAAGCCTCTTATAGAGTTTTCCCTGTGGCTCTGTGACATTTTAAGGGGAAAAAAAGAAGAAACCAAGAATAAGGTAGCTTCAGAAATAGCAGCATACAGAGAATCTGAGGACATGTCATGCTGCTTTGAAGAATTACAACTCTCTGGCTCTTCTCCAGTCCCTATTGTTATTTGTGTGTTCTTTGTTTACTTTTACAAAAGGTTAGTAAAAAATAATCACATAGCGGAAAAAAGAGGATAAATAGGCAGGAAAAGAAGAAATAATGATGCTATTAATAAAAAAAATAATAAGGATAATTCAATTTATTCCAGTTTTAAGGAATAAAAACATCCAGCAAAAATATATAGAAAAAAACAGCAGCTGCTTCAAAACCAGAATCAAAACCAAAATTAATTGATTTTGACTTTGAATTAGGTTTAACAATCGAGTAAAAAACGTAATCAGGTTTTTCACACTTTTGGATTTTCCTTAGTAAATCTTATACGACAATATGCGGCTTTTGAAAAAAGAAAAGCCAGAGAGAACTTTTATCCTTCATTTTGATTGTCTGAAATGTTTTAATTTGTAAAATGTTAACTTAGAAATATCATTTGTATGCACAAAACAAATCAACAGTAAGATAAGCAGAACTCTAAAGAACTGTAAAGACTTTTATGCCTGCAGTATTACTCCAAGAAAACAAAGTTGCTGATATACAGACATAAGAAACAAACATTGTGTTTCTGCACTTTAAATGGTCCGGATGAACACTCAAATCTGGTTGACCTTTGGGTGTTTGTGGGTGATGATAAAAAGTAGTTCTGGTCACTTAGCCCAAATGTTCTATATCACTGCGCAGGCTTCTTTAAAACAAACTTTTTGCTTCATCTTCTGGACAAGAACAAGCGGTCAGAGATGGACTTTCACTCTGAACTGATGCTTTACTGAACCTATTGTGACGATCAGTATAAATATCGCTTTCCTCTGCCGCTGCAGTATGCCAGCCCAGTTATGCGTTCTCGTGTTACCGTGACAACGAGCCACACCATGTATGAAATAGTCCGCTTTTTGAGAAAAAAGGACAAGAATAAAGTACAAAAAAATTGATTGAATATTTATTTCTTTTGTAAGTGACCATAGTAAAAGTGGAATAATGCCCAAAGCGAAGTGGAAAACCTTCTCTTCTGACATATAACAATCTGCAATAAGAAATAATAACGCTTTTTTTTGTTTGTTTTATTAATTGCGTCCGTTACCTCATTAACGTCGACAGCCCTACTTTTTCACACGTCTTAATTTTGTTATTAAAAAAACGTTTATAATTTGCATTTTGCTAAGAAAAGTTTAAAGAAAAAAGCGAGTATACTGGCAAACATTTGCCAATTCAAAACAAGCCATGTAAAATGCAAAAAGTAACTGTCTCCCTTTTTGCTTTTATTTTTGTTTGTGTGAATATGTCTTAGATATTAGAAAGGGATCAGTGTGAATTTACTGTGTATGTGTTTGACAGTAGTTTTTTGTTTGTTTGTTTTCAGGAACCACTGCAAACTGGTTGAAAACATCACTCCAAACCTCTTTTGATCCAATGAGAAAGGTGTTCCCAGTGGTTTTTTAATTCACACCACTAACCTAGGATTAGCGATGTCCACAAATACAGCTTTACAAACTTTGAATTTTGACTCCATTGCTGTTTCAAAATGACAGCAATACAGTCTGGGCTACAGTCTAAACGTGTAAAAGAGCAAAGAACAGCAAGAAAACTCATTTTTTTTAACTTAACATACTTACACTTACATTAGATTTAATGTCTCTCTGTGAGATAAATTAAGTTCAATTCTATACAATTTTCAGACACAAAAGGCACTTTACCTCACGTAACCCCTGCTACTCCTCCAAACACACACATGCACACTCTTACACACTCACTCACAGACCAAAAGACAATTCAAATGTGCAAGGAAAAGTGAAAAAAAACTAGAATACAGAAAAAGAAAAGAAAATTGTCTTCCAAGAGAAAAAATCAAAAAAGGAACAAAAAAGCTGTTCACACAGAGGCAAAACACATTTTAAAAAGGGACAAAAATCGAATTTAAACAATATTGGGTTTAGATTTCTTGTTGTTTACTTTTTTTTAATGCATCAAAACCATGTGAAGCAGCTACCTCAATTATAATTCATAATTGGTGAAAAGATAGAACCAGAGGGTTTCCTATATTGGCTAGTTCTAAACTTAGCTCCTGTGACTGAAGGAATTCCTTACTCTACATCTGGGGTGTGTGCGTGTGTTTGCGGGTGTGTTTGCGGGTGTGTTTGCGGGTGTGGGTGTGTGGGGCGCTACCAGGTAGGCTATTGAGTATCTGCAGGTTAAGTTCTCATATTTGCTCTCTCAATGATAAATCTGTCTCAGTAACGACCAGTCAATCATCCTGGACCACGACACAACCCCAATTCCAAAGGTTGAAACTGCATCTTAGATTTCACGCCTATATTTTTAAACTAAAAAGAAAAGCTGCACGTGTTGTGCGCCCAAGACCTCCGAAGAATTTGGGAATCTTCTGCATTAAACGGACTGTCGATTCAACTATTTACCTTTAAATCTAGGCAAAATACGTAAAGTCACAAACACAACTGGGATTCTTCTGAAGAACCAGAGTAAAGTTTGTTTTTTTCTTTAAAACTGATCGGTTGCAGACGACTGGATTCATCTGGCATAGGTCTGAGAGAACAAGCTGGTTTTCCTTCAAGAGCGCACAAAGACATATACTTTTTAAATAATGCTTTATCTAAATACACTCTCGTAGTTGGAAAAGATTTAAGAAATATCCTGGAGATAGTGTGTGAGAGTCCAGATTAGAGTCTTCATGCTGTCTGTTGTGCGCTGTGCGCCGTCTTACCGTGCGCAGCGAGAAGGACCAGCAGGAGAACAGCGAAAGCCTTCCCGGTGAAATGAATCGGAGCGTCTGTTCCTGCCGCCTTGCGTTGTCTTTTAAGGGGAAAAGACGTTGACTGACAGCGGATTCTAGCCATGGACCTGCTGCAGTGGTTGGTAAAACGTAACATTTTCCTTTGCGCTCCCGGACGCGGAGAGGTTGGTGCGCCCTGCCGACATGCACAAGTTCTGAGCGTCCCGCCTCCCCTCTCCCACCCCTCTGTTCCTGTAGCAAGCACCCTCCTACAGGGGCCAAACTTAGCAACCTGACTCACAGTGAGTCAGGGGTGATAAGTTGGTAATAATGACATGATTTTTAAAAGTGGCTCCTGGACTGTCAACGCTGTTTTCTATCATCAGGAATCGTCGTTGGAGCAGAGACACGAGCTTGAAGAAAAAGATTTCCTGAAAAAGGGAAAGGACAAAAATCAAAGAGCTTCTCCCACATCTTTTCAACAGAAATCACACCTGTGCACAGCAAAAACGAGCATGTTTTGGGCTGTAGTGAGCAGCAATTGACCTATTTAGACACTTAATTGATTTTTCCACATAATAACGCTCAGGCTGCTTAAAGCATTAGCTGCTCCATAATAGAGTTGAGAGCTGCAGAGTATCCCCATTCCAAATAACTGCAACGCAGCATTGCATGCAATTACAGTGAGGATCCAAATCCAGTGTTGCAAGAAAGCTTCTACATCAATCTACAAACTAAAACAGTTCAACCTTCTTTAGCTCTTATTATAGCGGTTTTGCTCTGTAGTTCAATTTTCTGGTCATGTTCTTTAACCAACAAACTTACCGGTAGGCTGTTGCAACTTTCTTAGTTTGTCCCGAACTGATTTACAGACATCCGGCGTAAGACTAAAAAAATGTTTTTGCTAGAAAATACTGTTTAAAAAATTAAAATGAACAAGCTTTTAGGTGAAAGAAGCCATTTTAATTTATTTAAAAAACTAATACATGCATGAACAGATATACATGTATAATTTGATTTTTGCTTCAAGCATTATACATGTGTTTGTATCTAGTCTGATTGCCCCAATCTATAATACTCAAGCGAGTGGAAGAAAACACAAGTCACTTCAATTTGAAATCAAACTCCTTCTTTTTTGTGTTCATCTATCTTACATTTGAATTTGCTTTTGGATATTCTGTTTTTCTATGCGAGAGAGGTAGAAATAGGTGCAGTATTTGGTTCACAAATGCGCCTTGCTTGCTGGACACCAGCAGGTCAGAATCCATAGAGGCAAATGAGAAACAACAGCCTTCAATTTAATGTCACAGGGGAAGTAAGTCAAGTGGAAGATTGGTTGGGGCTTGCAGTAAAACAACTGCCATGTTCAAACGTCTTTCATGGTACACTTGGAGACCCTGAAAGAAAGAAAGAAAGGAGACAGAGAAAGAAAGAAAGCCAGGCCACAATGGAGATGAGTGAGATGGATGCAGACAGGGTGTGAGCAGTCAAGTTGAAGTCACACGGTCAGCTTGTGTGCACAAAAATGGACATCTAATGAAAAGAGGGGAAAGGAGGACGAAGTTTTCAATGTGTGTTAGAGTGAGAGAGCAAGTCATTCTGCTCACAGAAATAAGAGAATGACTAAAGAACAGAGGAAAACGCAGGAGTCTCAGTCCTCCAGTTTGGAATGAGATGAAATACAGGATTTTTGTTTGTTTTTGTTCAGTTAAAATACATTTGTTATCTTCTGTCTTTTCCTGCTTCTTGAAACCGTAAGTACATTTCTTAAAACATGCAAAACAGCGGGGAAGAACTTTTGTTTTTAAAAACCCACTCTGAGGAAAATTGTGCTTTTTGGTGTTTTTAACATGTTATTGTGACATTTTTCTCATGACGGAGTACATATATAAAAAAAATCAGGCCTAAAATTAAGCTTAAAATTGCATTTCTGAATAAGTATTATTCAACTTGTTGTGAATCAGGAGCAGACAAAAAATGTCATTTGAAAAAGCCTGTAGCAGTTGCTACCATTGCCAAGCCACAACCTCCCTGTTCCATTCCATTCCGATGCATCCGCTTGCAGACAGAAAGATCGATGTATGCCTTTGTTTTCCTCACATGGCTCAAAACTGTACAGCTGGATAGCCCCAATATTGCTCGCCATTTTTGTCGCACATGTAATGTTAGGTTGGGGATGTGAAGGGCAATAAGGTAACGGAAGAGAGTGTAAACAGATGGATGATGGGAATTGAGTGAAGGCTTACTCCATCCCAACAGTCCAGCCCGCACTCAGAGATGAATTTCCAAAGAACTTCTGCCGCTCTGCAGAAACTATGTCCTAGGAAACAACACAGGAGTTTTGGCATGATAATTATTAAAAAACCACTGGGAGCGCTTAGAAGAATGACCCAAAGATGATTGAAGTGAAACTTTTTGTCTGCTTTCCCAGAGATTATAAACATGCTAGATTTTCATAACATACTTGCCTTAGATCTGATTTGCTGAAGAGCATTTGATTTGACGGAAGAAACATGACTCACAATTTGCTTCTTATTAACCTTTGCCACTTAAAATTTGAGATTTATTCAAGAATTTCAGTCTGATTCATAAAAGTTGCAGACTCATAATGTTTTGCAGAAAAATCAGCCTGTCAGTTTTCTTAAAGAATCAGCAGTACTGCTTCTCTATAAACTGTCATACTGTGTTTTAAGAGATAAACTTCTCACTTCTGTGAAATGCCATGGACTCCATCACTCTGCTTCAATTCATACAAATCGAATGCAAAATACTGTAAGCTCCCAACAGAAATGCATCAACACAGACAAACATTTCACATCCTTTTCTGAAACATTTTCGTTTTTTTTTCCAATGGCACATTGTAGTACACATGTAAAAACATTCTCCTGGACCCTGCAGAGAAGCACAGTCAGAATGATCAAGTAAGCAACAGCTACAGAAATTAATCAGGTTCACACGAGGACATGTTTTCCTGTTCATGTCACAAACAGTTGACTGCTGTTTTGGCGCAGCTGAAAGCCAAGGTGACACCACAGCCCTGTTTACCCTCCAAAATAGTATGCAAGCATGAAGGAATCTCCACATTTTTTTGGCTTTAGAGATCTTTTCGGGGTTCTATTTAGTTTTTATTTTTAGACATTCTGTTTCAGAGTTTTACTGACTTCCATCCTGAGCTGCAGACTCAACACTGAAGAACCAAATTCATGCCTGAAGTGACATCTTCTTCAACGCCAATCATGAACTTCAAATCAAATTCCATTACAACTGATGTGCAGCGGCAGGTTTGTAAACATTAGGCTAGATCTGGTCTGTTTAATTACAGCAAAACTTTTTTTTCCCCCCTTTTTTTTCTTTTACAGAACAGATCAGAAGTTTCATAACAGATTTATTCATTTGTGCATATGATACTCACGCAAAAACTGGATCTGTCTTGAGAAATAAAACCCGAAGTCACATTCAGCCAAAAGGAAAAGGACAAAAGCATCAGCGTGTGTGTCAGACGGGACTGTCCTGCCTCATCCACATCAACCTCTCACATTTTCCTTCCTCTTGGCTGAATGTCTCTTTTGTACCATGCCACCCTCATCTGTGCCGTTTTTCTTTTACACGTGTCTCAAGCTCAGCCTCAATTCTCTTTTTGGTTCCACTCTCCAGCTGAATGTCTGCAAATGTCTCATATGAAGCCATATTGTGAGCACAGTCTCAATTGTTGGCGCGGGGCTGATGATAATGCGATTATATACACTTGTTTCCTGCTATGAAAAGTGAAAATGCTAGAAAGGCTGTTTGCAGGAGATCACACAGTAAGTAAACCTCGAGGCAGCACAGAGAGCTGTTAGCAGAGATTAAACCTGAATGACATTAGAGAAGAGAGCTCAAATGGGTTTCATCTTTCAGTCCCGCGAGCAGGTTATTCCTCTGCTTCATTACAGTATGTGATGTCCACACATAAACAATTTGAAAACTAGTTTTTGGTGATGATTAGATCCTTTTCGAGGCAATTCCAGACCCTGCAGATTGTATTTTATAACTTTTGCACCTGAACTGTGATTCTGCAAAAAATTAGGTGTCTTTCAGCAATCTTTTTTTTTTTTTTTGGTGCCACTAATTGGTAAAATGTAATAATCATCCCCAGCTCGTCTTGGTGTTGTTGCTTGCTGCAGCAGGCTTTGTGTTTTGACCTAATTAGAAAATAAATAATCTCCTGCAGAAAAAATAGACAACTTTAATTGGGATTATCCAAGATGATTATCCAAAAAAAAACAGTTCAGATTATTGTTAGGCACAGATTAGGGACATACTGATGAGACTCAGGCAAACAAAAACGATCTTGCTTTCATAGGTGAGTCAGCACCCCCAGACACAAATACACATATGCAGTTACAAAAAAAAACAAAAAACATGAAAACATCGATTTGCTTTAATATATCTTCAGTATTTTCTTTAATGCCTCATGATTTAGAATAGCTTTCCTTATCTTGATGTTGTTTTGTAATTTCACTTTTTTTTGTGCTAATTGCTTCTGTGTTCAGAAATCCAGAGAGATGAAAAGGTTCTTAGATGGAAACTTCAACCTATAAGATTTAAATGAACTCAGTGGTCAAAAATGCTGTCTTTGAATGAGGTTTTCATCCTAAATAAACGTTTTTTAGTTAGAATGAAATTGCAATCCACATTTTAAATTTGCTTTGATCTAGCTTTGTGTTGATTCTGGTCCTGGATTTTGTGGGTCACTGGAAACATAAAAAAAAAAAAAAACTTAAATAAAAAATGTTGATCCCATTTGGTCCCTAAAGCACAGTGTTTAGGAGAAATGATTTTGTGTGAATAAAAATGTATTTGTTTTTAAAGTTACAGCTCATTGTTCCCATTGGGACTCTATAGTCTGGTGACCAGTTACAACAAAAAGGTGTTTTACATCCAGATTTTTCATACTGTTTAAAGAATTATTATGAGTGTAATTTTTACCAATTTTAAGTTAAGTTCAATCAATGTTTTTCTTCAATAAAGTCTCACTCCAATTACTTTTTAATTGATCGCAAAATTGTTCCCACTGGGAACTACTAGGAGTTTATATTTCTATCAGTAGGAGTTTGTTAGAAATTCATCTCTTAGTTGTGGGCAGTACAGTTGGCATGGAGTAAGCCTGCACTTATTTCCCGTCATCCACCTGTCTACACACTGTCCTGCTGGCATACAGCCACTCAAAACCCCAATCTAACATTATTAAATGGCGAGCAAAATTGGAGCTATGAAGTCTCACAGCTTTGAGTCTGATGACAGCTCAGACAAAGAAAACAAAGACCTACATGGATCTATTTGTCTGCAAGTGGATGCATCAGATTGGAGCGGAACAGGGAGCTGTTGATTGTAGCATCTACGTCACTGCTGCAGCCTTTTTAAATGGCATTTTTTTCTTCTTCTCCTGATTCACAACAATTTGAGTAAATAAAAATTAATAAACACAACTTTAATCTTGATTTTCTTGATATATGTCCTCCATCACGAGACAAGAATATGTCAAAAACACAAAAAACACACTTTTCAATGGAGTGGGTCTTTAAATTGCTTCATAAAATGACTTTTTATTTAGCTAATTGTAGCTTCTAACGTAAAAATGCAACATTTTTCTCACCATTCCCATTTGTATCTGTCAAGCATTTATTCCCGCCGCCATCATATCACTCTAACATTCCCTCTCTAAAAGCCTTTTTTTCCTCCACATTTTGGTCTAATATGTCAGTCACGCTTCACTCTTTGACCCCACTCAGCCCTCCAGCAAATCAGACCTCAAACCCTCCACCCCATAAACTCATCCTCAGCTTAAATCGATCCTCTCTTATCCTCAGCTCCCATTAACAACATTTTCCTGCTTGTTTCTCTCCTGCCAAGCGTCCACTCTGGGCAGTGAGGCTGGTCATGCTGTACTTGAGTCCAGCCTTTAGCAGCTCATTAAATCCCTTCACAGCACAAATCAGAGCTATCTGATTAAAGCTCATTGCTGCTAATTAAACTGCTATATTTCTGTGACATATTCTTGACTCTCTCTTTTTTCCATGAACTCCTGTTTTTGCACCCTCCGGTTTTTTTTTCTGTACCAAACAAATAAAAATGTGAAAGAATATGTTCCATCACAACAATCTCAGAGTATTTGCTCTTATGCTTCTATTGATCTTAAATTTCATCATGTCCTCTTTCATCTTTGCTCTTTTAGGTGAAGCAGCTGCTGCCTGACGAGGTCAACACAAGACCCTCTTATTACATGCCTTGCTAACGTCTGCAGAAGTAGAAAAGCCTCCCAGCTGAGCGTGCCATCACAGATGATGTGCTCGTCAAAGACGCAGGGCATTTCTAATCAGTTTGAAATGTGTTGGAAATATCCTGATTAACAACCATCCCAATCCCTGTCAGCAGCCTTACAGCAATGTGTCGAAACATTGTCATGCTAATTTTTTGTTTTTTTATATATATATATCAGATACTTGATGACATTTCTGGAGCAAGCTGCTGCATGACGAGTTTGTTGATGCAATCACATCCCTGTAAGATGTCAATTTTAGTTCTTATCTGACATCCACACATCTACATGTAATTAAGGATTTCAAGCTTTCGAAGGATACCTGAGGGAAGCAGCCAACTCTGCAGTATAATCTTCGGCCACTAGTGAGCAGCAGCATGCCCTCTGATCAGCCAGGACTTCAGAAGGTTTTTATTCCTGGTTGGTGAGTTACACAACAGCCCTAGGCCCAGTTTAAATCCCTGCAAAGTGTTTGGACCACTTTTCTGTGTCTGTGCCTCTGCAGCTCACAGCAAAGGATTGATAGCAGCCTGACTCAACAGCATGGCAGCTGCACGTTCTGTAATGCACTAATGTAGTTCATAAATATCGACCGGAGAGCTGAAATGGCAGGTATAAATTCCAAAGGGATGTCTTATGGTGGTGATGGAGGACAACAGCCGGCAACGGGAAACAGATGAAACTGCTGACACTCACCAAGAAGTATCCAGGTGCGGGAGTCTGATTATAACATGGGAAGAGAATAGATTTCAAACACACCAGTGCAAACATCAGATGGCAGCTGACTCTTATCTGATTAGGAGAAGTATTTTTGCTTTGATTTATGTGTGTTTAAGTTAAACTTTTCAAGCATCGTCTTCTTGTCAGATTCAAAAATCTGTTTATTTCACTCTGTAGAACAAAATTCAAACACTTAATTTGAAATTTTGATTTAAAAAAAAACTGTCAGCCTAATGTTTTAACTCAAACATCATCCTAATGTTTTTCCATGCAGATTTTCTTATAGTCAGAAAAAACACTGCAGTGTTCCTTGTTTACAGCAGAGTTTTATCATGTCTGTCATTATTTTTTGTTGCTTCTTTCTGCTCTCTTGCTCCATTCGTCTACTTTTATGTCTTCGGTCACGCTTCCTGACCCCACGAGGAGACCACAAGGTAACAGCTGTTCACTGTTTTTACTATTGTTGTCTGAACAAGAGCTGATGGGGCTAGGATGTTGTTTATGAACACTTGTAAATAGAATTTTAGACTTTTTAACTCTAAAAATAGATAAAAACAATCAAAACTAATTAATGAAAGAACAAAGTAATAAACATATCATGTTTATTCACAGAATCTACAACCTCAAGGAGAGGGAATAGACAAACAATGTATAGACAAAATAAGTTTTTCATTTTATCTTTTAGTTTGACAGTAATATTCATCTGCAATGAGAAATGACTAGTTTAGCTAACGTAAGTAAGGACACAAACACACCATAAACATGATGCAGCATCACACAATAAAAGCTTTGAAGACTCAAAACATGTTGGGAAAAAATGTGCTGAAAAAAATGAAATGATACAAGGCTTAAAAATCAACAAAAAACCTGGGGGCTGAAAAAATGAAAAATCCATAGGAGGTGTCTCACCTACGTCTCCTTTACTTACCCCTGTATGTTTTATAAGTATTAGCTACAGCCTGTCGCCTTCGGCCTGCCCGTAGAACAAAATGTGCACAAACATTTTCCGGTTCATCGAGAGGTCTACAATCTTGATATTTTGTGGAGGCTACCTCCGTATCAGTTGTGATTAAAGCTTTAGCTAGATGTTTCTATGTTTCTGCATTTGACTGAAATATCTACACAGATCATAAAAAAACAGGCAGTCAGGTGTTGGGATGTCTTTGTACCAGGAAAATACATTTGACCCAGAGCTCTGAAATGGAATTTTTTTTGAGACTTGATTTCTGTTCTTCAGGAGCACTCATTGATCAACAAACACGTGGAGTTTAAATTACAAAAACTCCAATATTCAGCCTCTCTCAAACCACTAATCTCTTCAGCCCCTTCAAACCCCTCTTCCCCCTCACACTCATGCAGCCACTCTTAATGGAAATTGATGCAAATGTCAAGAATCTAATTTATGTGTAATACAAGGATGAGGGCAAAAATATATATAATTGCTGAACCCAATTCCAGTTCATTGGCTGTCACTATACAGACAGGATTAAGTCAGTATGTGTGCATGTGCATGTCCATGTTTGTTCATTCCAACCCCACACTGTGAAGGGATTTGGCTGCTCATCACACAGCTGGTTGCAGGTTCAGACCTGGTTCAGGGTGAAAATAAGTTTACCTCCAGCATGGTGTTATCTGTGTGCATGCAGACATTGTCTTTTACACAAACATAAGTTTGCATAACTAGAATAATTACAGTTTCATTAAACCTTTTGATTTAACTCCTTCACGCTGTATGTACCATTTACTCCAGGACTCCACTTATAATGAAAAAACACTGAGGAATGTTTTTTTTTTTCCTTCATATAATTGGAAATTAAGTGAGGCATGGAGGGGTTAATGTGGTGTTCAGAAATGTTGATAATCATGATGGAAAACTCCATGAATCAGTGCAACAATCCAAAATTAGCAAAAAAAAACAGCTGCTCAGGCGCTGCATTGTGTGACTGATGTAAATCTTTAGTTTATATGTTTGCCATTAAAACATAAGTCATTGGTGATGTGTGTCATCAATTTGGGTTATTAGCTGTTTCAGAAAAATATTTAATACATTTACATGTAGATGTGTAATGTAACGTGATCACAAATGATAATTAAAATTGTTCATTGCAGTAGTTAAGTATTTTATTATTTAATTTTTTATGTTGAGGCTAAAAAGGTCTAGCCAATAAAAAAAAAAAAAAAAAACTTTAATTTTGGCTAAGCAAAAAGTTCATTATCTGTGGCATGTCACTGATAAATTGCAAATGCCATCTGATGCCTGTATCATCACGACTTCCTTAAGCTAAATCTTGCTTGAGCAGGAAGCTGCAGTGCAAATAAGACGTGGAAGCATATTGGTCATATGGCCTCGCCGGCATCCTAACAGAAGGTGAGGGGACAAGGCCTGAGGATCCAAGACTGTTTGATGAATCTGTGGTCAGCTGGCTCACTTTGTACCCGCACAGAACAAACTGCACCACACGCACATGAAGATGTTGCTTAATAAATGTTGCCTTTTTCAATTGGTTTTGTTATGTATCAAGTAAAAATACATGCATCTGCTAGAAGAAAAGCAAAACATACAACAGAGAATTGAGAACCTGAGCTAAAGTCACATAAGGTTGTTTTTAAAAAATAAACCAAATACTGAAAATTGAACAAAATAGTTAATAAGTTCACAACTCATTGTGAAGTTGTTACTCTCATTTATTAAACGCTCTTTGCAAGATGCATAAACCCCATCTCTATTTAAATTTTCAAGGATAAAACCCACAAAATAGAAGTGACCAGGGAGAGGGGAGAAAAACAAATAGTATATTTCAGTCCTCTACTCTGCTTAGTGACGAAGAAAAAAATCAAAGAAACATTTAACCAGACATTGTTGCTGATTAACATTAGCAGCAGAGACAGTTGAGGGCAGTTTGGCACAGATGAGTTGTCTTACTTAATCCAAGACACAGTGAAACAATGTCTCATCAAACAAATGCTAATAGCAAAAAAAAAAGTTTTTTTAAATGTTAAACATTGTTGCTGGTTGCCTTGGTTACACTTCTCAAAACCAGAGCATTAAATGACATATTGAGCACCAAAATCTTTTTTTTTTTTTTTTTTTTTTTTACATTATGATAACTTCTTCAACAACTTTTGTTTTAACATTGAAATAAAGCTTATTTGACAAACAAAACTTGGATATTTTTATGTAAAGAGTATGCCACTTCTTGTCCCATTCGTCTCATCCTAAAAATTATTATCTCAAGCCGTATACATGGACTTGGTGAAGTAAAATAGAGTGCCAGATCCTTTGTCTCCACAGAACTGCTGAAAAAGGATTCACTGTCAATGTGAGGACCATATTTTATAGCTATTTTACTATTTTTAGGGTTACCGTTAGGCTGCAGAATTACTTTTGTCCTTTTGGCCAGTATACTTTTTAAATGTTGCCTCTTAGTACTGCTTACTTATGTTGGCTAATCTTAGCATTCAGGCTTGATAAATGAAATATTAGTGTAAAAGTGGTGCTGAACAGAGAAAGCAGGAGAAGACCTGGTGATGCACAATTGCGGAATGAAGCTTGAAAAGTGTAATTTTCCAGTCAAGGTGCAGTGAACATGTGAACGTTTCATGTGGCAGAAAACTCCAGAGCTGTGTTTCTCAAAGGAGTTAAAGTTCATTTCTCAGTCATGTTCAAATCTGAGTTTGATACTCTGGTTTCAGTTATGCTCCAAGTCCTCAACTATGGGGGTGTTGTAGCTCTGAAACAGAGGCTGCACGAAGAGGCCCACTGTTCCAACTACACAAACACAAACAAAGATCCAAAGGAAGAGACGGTCGATCACCATCGCCACATATTTCCAGTCTTCAATAATCTGCAGAGATGAGAAAAGAGAATAAAAAACATGAAGGTTTATTATTGTAACAGGAAACCGGTATAGACATCAAAACACAATGAATTAAAAGTTTTGTAATAGTAACACATTTACCATCAAAGCCAGTTTTCACTTTTTGTTGCTTACGTGACAAATACAATGCGAAGTTTTAACTGAACACAATATCTGAAGGGCACAACTTTATTTTCATTTGTTAATAGATACCTGATGATATGCACTTTATAGTAGAAGCATTTCAAGTGTCTTTTCTGCTGAATTAACATCATCTTGAGTTTTCTTAAAGCTAACATGTACAGAGCACAGGTGGTACTTTACTTTGAAAATTGCACTGATTCTTTTTGACTTTTCATCAAATAGTAAATTTCTTTTTCCTTTCATGAAAACTGGCCTTTTTTTTAGGCTAACAGTGCAGAAGATCCAATGTCAACATAAAACTTTCTAAATGTGACAGTGTTTGATAGGTCTTCTTCTATGCTGCCTCGGTCTCTCTGCTTGGCGCTGATCAAGGTTAGATCGGGATGTCTAATCACCAAATGATGCTGAGTGAAAACATCCATAGCAGCTTTAAGCATGTTTACAATGTTGGATACATTTCCTTTAAGTGTTTGTGGAAACTTTTCAGAGCCAAACACTGCAATTAATCACAGAGCCACCATTCATAGAAGTGGGCAAATACAATACAATAGATGCAAACTCAATGCTTACCCCTTCATCATCATCTTCACTCTTCATCTTCTCAGCTATATAGCGCACCCCATCAACTGCATCCTCCACATCGATGTTGCTCTTGAGAGTCATCCTCCTTCTGAAGTCTGTGTTTTCTGACAAGTCACTGATCCTCCAGCCGTGGCGCTTGGCTGAATCTTCGTTCACAAAGAAGGAAGAGGAGGAATCTGCCACTCCACCTCCAATCCCACCCTCTGCTCCGCACAGCCTCTGTTCAGCGTACTTCTGCTTCTGGTGCTTTTTCCGAAACCTTTCCCGGATGTTAGAGCTGCCTGGTCGTCGCATGAACAGAAAGGAAGGCAGCTGGTTCAGGAAGACACGCTTCACCCATGGTGGCATGGTGTGTGTGCTGGGAGAGCGATGGTGCACATTGAGCACACAAACACTGGTGACAATAGAGAAGGTGACCAGCACCATGGTGAACATCAAATATTTCCCAATCAGAGGCACTGCTAAAGATGTGGGTGGCACTATCTTTGAGATCAGAAGTAAGAACACAGTCAGGGCGAGGAGAACGGAGATGCAGAGTGTCATCTTCTCACCACAATCTGATGGGAGATAGAACACCAGGATAGCCAGGGATGTGATGAGGATGCAGGGAATGATCAGATTGATGGTGTAGAACAGAGGTTTCCTCTTAATGATAAAGTCATAGGTGATATCCAGGTATCTGATGTCATTTGGATCTTCGTTTTTCCTTCCTGGCAGCGAGACGATGTCCCACTCGCCGCTCGGTTTAAAATCATCGCGTGAGGCGTAATCGCTGAGGAGGATGAGATCGATTTCTGTGTGGTCGTAGGTCCAAGAACGGAACTTAAGAGTGCAGTTTTGCTGATCAAAGGGGAAATCCCTGACTTCAATTTTGCAGGCAGACTTGTAGATAGCAGGTGGGAGCCAGGCCACTTCTCCGTTGTTAGATACTACAGCATTGGAGTAAAAAGAAACTTCATAGGTCCCATCAGCACTGGAAATAGATAAAAAGATTGTTTTTATTCATAAAATATATTATTTTATGTAATTAAACATGGTTATTGTAACATCATTACAAAAGGATTATAGGTTTTGTTAAAAGCCTAGGAGTCACATCAATAGTTTTAACCTGACGACAAACCTCACCAGATAATATTTTCAATGTGGAAATGAGTGACAGTCAATCCAAGTGGCCTCTAATTTCTCCTGTTAGTAATTCAGTAACAAAACGCATCAGGTTTGTTTTTAAAACTGCTCTGGTCGTAAAATGTTTGTAAATTTAGGACTTTGTGCTTTTGTTCTCTTGTTGTAGTTTCAATTCAGTCTCTACTTTTATAAATGTTAGCTCCAGCATTTTTGCATTTTTGTCCCAATTTGAATGATTGAGAACAGATTCAAATCTTTAAAAACTTAAAAACTGTTTTCTTTGTAAGTTCAGCAAACGTTTGGTTTTTCTAAACTTTCAGTTGAACATTAGTCTCTTTCAAATGTTCTTACAGTTTTTTTTTGGTTTTTTTTTCACTTATTTTGATGGAAAAAAAGATTGCTGTCTTTCAGGGAGAAATCTGCAGGTTAACAGAAACTAATTCACACAGTATGAATGGAGTCAAAAGTTGAGTTTTTTTTCACCAGGGTTTTTATGCCGCTGCAGTCGAGGTCTGCCAGCCCAGCGACATATTGTACCATGACAACGGGTTGCATTTCTTATCAAATAGCCTGCCTTTTGTGAGAAAGCGATTTAAACCTAAAAAATAACAAGAATAAAGTACTAAAAATCAATTGAATGTTAATTTCCTTTGTAAGTGACCATGTTATAAACGGGATTGTGCACTACGAAGTGTGCATTCAGAATTTGACAAACGCCGTGGAAGTCTGAACCGGTGGAAGACGGTTGCTTCGCAGAGTGTAATTAATCAGCGTTAAGCCCTACTTGAAATACAACAGATTTGGCTATAAATTTGCTTTTCATGGAAAATCTTTGCATCCTTTCTATCAAATATAATTATCGATTGGAATAATTGGAATAATTGGAAACTGCAAAAGTAATTTTCCAGTCGAACAGCTAAAATTCCAGATGGAATTGTGAATGGAGAAGTTAAGTGTCGTTGTTTCAAAAGGTTTAAAAAATGTGTATCTAGTGTGTACATATAAAAATAAATAAATAGAGCTGAATGCAGAGGTTGACACTTCACTCAGGCACCTTTAAAAGTGCTCATGCACATTCATTTCCTCAAATGTATAGATATTTGTTAAAAACAACACTGGTTTTGGTGAATATATCATGACTTTTTTTCAATTCTTTTGGTTTCTCATCTGACTGGTATTCTCTATTGTGCATGTTTTATTCATAAATCCAAGAATTGTACAATATTTCTTTGCAAAAGAAAGGAAACTTACTTGTTGTAAAGGACAATATCTGGCAGCCAAATGTGTTGTGATGGGAGACGAATTTTTTTGATTCCATCATATTCATCAGGATCCCACATTAATCTGTAGTCATTCCATCCCTGATGCAGAAGAACACATGTCCATGAATAGATTTCATATGAGATCATGTTGACCTGGCAAACAAAAGCTGTATGTGCATTAGAATAACAGGTCTGATGTGCAATATATAAAGTCAGAAGATATAAATATGCTGGTTCATCCATAAAGGTTCCAGTTGAGTCAGCTGTCAAATGGTATTTTTTTTAAGAAGCCACACTGCTGTGTCCGCATGGAGCTGACTTCACCAGTGAACCAACTGCATATACAAACTGCTCTTCTGCAGCAAACTATGAAGACAAGCCAGTGTGTTAGCATGAATTTTTATGTGTCGCAATGACTAATACGACGCATTCCATTTGCTTGGCCTCTGCGAGTGGTTGCAGACGTTACTGTATGCGCACAGACTGTTACAAAGAAAAAAAAATACCAAAAATAATGAACACAAACCTGAGTGAGCCAACAGTTAGTGGTCATGATCTGCTCCCTCTCATTCTGAAACACAGACAAATATCCCTACAGGGTTGATACAATGACACAAGTTTCCTTTTTTCGGATGATCTTGGGTGTGTTCATAAACCATTAAAAGTAAAACATGAACATTTTGGTAAATACAAACATGACGATCAGTGTTTGTACAGTTATTTCTGCTGAGTGGTATTTAGCACTCTCACTAGGGAGGTCCTGGTTCAACTCCCAGCTGGGGCCATTCTTGTTGGAATCTGTATGGCTTGACTGTGCATGACCAGGATTTCTTCAACCGGAAATGCAGGGTTTACCTGGTTTTGTTTAAATACAGCTGGCATAGTGTTTGTCATGCAACCAAGTTTTTTTCAGTCTAAAACACTTTTCTTTTTGCAGCAAAACTTTAATTTGAAAAAATCAAACTTCTTAAATAAACAATGAAGTAAAGAAGGATTTTAAAAAAACCTCATAGAACAAAAAAGTGCTGGCAAGAGTATTTACTACCAGATATTGGTAATATTACAGACAACAATGCTGTACATTACCCCAGGAATAACAATAATAATACTGAAAAACTGGTCATTCCACTCTTTATTTTCAAGACTTTTCAAGACACCAGTCCACCTGCATTGCTTCCTTTGCAACTAAATTTAGAAGTCAAATGACCCTTAATCCAAAAAAAATATTCTATTGGTTACATGCTTCTTTAACATTTCATTTTTTACGTAAATCTCAGGGAGAACATTTTTTAACTAACGTTTAAAGCAGATGCTGTAGTATATTTGTATATTTATATTTCTGATAAGCTATGATCACAACTAACAACACAAGAACAGGAAATACATTGTCAGTCTTCATTATTTCTACTTTGGCTCCTATTCAACCGGATGGATGGATGGACGGACGGATGGATTCATTTGTGTACTTTCTTACCACATTAATGAGCTGGGCCAAAGACACTTGGATGTAAATGGTGACCTGCTGGCTGTTGTTGACAGCTGGTCTGATCAACTTGTTGTAGCGCTCCGGTGACAACAGGTGATTTACTAGACGCTCCTCTACCTCTGCACACGATGCAGCTGCACACACAAAAACGAGTAAACAATCATAGAGAAAAATGTATTGATTAGAACATAGAATTACACTTAAAGGAAAAAAACTGAGATTCAGTTTCGGTTACTAACATGAGCACCTTCACTAAATCTGGGTAAAAGTTTCTTCTTTTCAGAACTCTCGACAGCTCTCATTATTCAAGGTAGTTTTTCTTGTTGAGCTGTTTGCTTATTGAACTCTATACATACAACTTTGACTTTACATTATTTTGAAGTCAAGATCTGTAAATCAGTCTTTTTGTTTTTGCATATTTGCCAGATCATCATGATCTAACATTGTTGCGTTCAAAGAAGGAAGTTGGGTGTCACCACCCAAGCCAAGTGAGCCTATCAGCAAAATCAACACACTCTCCACTCAATTCATTCATTTAATAAGAATGACTCACAGCTTTTCCTCTAAATGATACAATGCAGCAGAGAAGCACTCCAGCTTAACAAAGAGACTCAAACAAACCACCGGTATGGACCCCAAAAAGCTCAAATTAAGTTGGAAAACATTTTGTTTAGACATATATACATGGTGAGTTTAGGTTTGAGTTTTTTTTAAGGTTATCAATCTCATTAACCTAATTCACTGATGTGAATTAAACAAAGGAAGTGAATGATTTGATTCAGAAACCAGATCTTTCAAGTTAGCCCAGAACTGGAGAAAGCAAAGAACCTGACAATAATTTTTACATCATTATTTATACCGAAGTTTGTGTTTTTCATTTGTTTGGAATTTTGGAACACAATCATGAACTTTGACAGCATACCTGGACAAAAGTCTTAGACAAGAGTCAACTAATGACAGGGAATCTTATTTTTAAAGACCACTGCTTTTCCAAAAAAGTTTTTTATGTAAACACGACTGAGTAAACATCAAACACTGTTTGCCACCATTCCAATCCACCTCTGGTAATATGTCTTTTCAAAGAAACATATTTTTTCTAGAAGTTTTAATGCAGTTTATGATCTCTGTTTAACTTTAAGTTTTTCCTGTTTAATCTCTCTATATAAAAATTACTCAATATTTCTGTGGTTTTCAGATTTATTCTACTATTGTGTTTTGTTAAATTGTATTACTGGGAGTCAAAGTTTGTAAAAGACAGAAACAGATCCATATTTGCACACCCAAACGTAAAGCGATAAAAAAGAATGTAAAATCTCCTGCCATATAGTAGCCAGTTGTGTGCTGCTGTGATAAATCATGTAGATCTTATGCAATGACTGTGCAATGAGAGCAATAAAACAACTCTTGTATTTAGCGACAGTCCATGGCACATCAACATACACACAATTTTAAGACCCACCTCCATTCTGCATGTTTGTCACAGTGTGACAGTGTCACAAAGTGTCACAAATCTGTGTGACACTAACACCACAGACTTGATTTCATCCATAATTTACTTTCAACCATAAATGAATGGGTCAGAAAGCTTTTGTGACTCCAAGCAGTTTGAAAAAATAACACTTAATTCTCTATTTAGTTCTTTTTTGTCTTTCAATTCCCAAAATTCCTGCTGGATTATAAGCAATTATTTTTACAGAAACTACAACTGAAAATTCATTATTGTATAGTTTTGCTTTCAAGTCAATTACAGTTTTACTGTCAGTGTTTCTTCAGTGTCAGTTTTATCTATCTAGCAGCAGACATTGCACTGTTAAGACACTGTTCTGGCACATGATGCCCAGCTGTCAAATAACTATATTTTTGATTCGTGAGGAGCAGCGATTATGAAGGATGAAGGCCTTAAAAAAGGCAGGAGCAGTGAAGACATGCGTTTCTCTCACACCATCAATCTCTGGTGACTGACTGCCCTCCATCTGAAGAGGAGACATGAGCATCTGATCTGAGCAGCTGTGACAGACTCTGGGGGGTAAATACTGTCAGACACAATGGCCTGTCTGTCAGGAACAGACAGATATGTCACAGGAGAAGGGGACAACAGGAAAACAAATCACAACAAACCACAACAACATCAAACTCAGGGACAGAACTCCTCCCTAAATAGTGGCATTATCTGATGAAAAGAAAATGAATCGAGGATTTGTTCATTTGTATAATGAGATTCAAAGCAATCATTTAGATACAATACAAATACAACTGCTCCTGATAAGCACATCTATCCAAAGGATTTGGTATAGCAGTCAGAAACATACTCACAATTAGCTTCAACTACACGACCAGACCTCTGCTATTTCAATTTAAATGGTATATTGTACATATATATATATATATCTTTGCTTAGACCCGATCCCAGATGAGGGGAAGAAAATGGATGGATGGATGGCTGGATGGATGGATGGATGGATGGATCATTTTGTTTCTCACTCTACAAGGAAACTAACATTTTTGGACATTCAGGAATGTTAAATCAAGCTAAAACGAGTCAAAAAGCAAGACATTTCTTTCCATTAGTATCAATGCTTCCTTTCACTGCAAAGCAGATTAAAAATATAGCAGACACGGCTGACAAGTTGATTTGACATTTTTTTGCACTACATTTTTTAGTTTAACCTTTTAATTACCCAACAAAGGCACAATTAATTTAAAAAAGCTTTTTTTCTGCTGCTTGTTGCCACAATCAATGTTCTAAAACTTTTTCTAAATGTATTCTACCGTTTGGTTGAGCATGAGTTCAAGGGTTAGTGTGGGTTTGAGTTTAAATTCTTCATCCATCGCTTAAAAGCATTTTTTGATTAGAATTATCATGTGTGAACTTAAAGTTAGCAAAATGTGTGTTCTCCATTGTTTTCAGTTTTTTCAATTTATTTTTCACCTTAAAAATTTAGCTTTTTGTAGTGATGTCTACAACCTAATGAAAGCTGAATTTTAGCTGAACAGAGTGAAGATAAACAGCCTGCTGCTTGATGATATTCAGTCATTGTAATGTAATTTTTTTTCTACATTTGTATATTGCTCAGTACTTGCAAAAATAAAAGCCTTCTGTGAAAAGATAAGTCGCGCTGACTTCTCTCATCCTGACAGGAGTAGGAGCCATCATTGTTGCTTAAAAAATCTAAATGATGGGGCACAAAAAAACCTGTCTCAAAAAGAAAGAGGGGAAGACAGTTGCCGTCATGAAGACGTTGACTGTGCATGGGGATGTAAAGGAGGAGAGTGTTAACTTTGACAGCATTTGTTGAGATGAGTTTAAAGCTGAGGGAAACTCGAGTGTTAGAAACCTATCAGCAGGTTTCATCACACTCCCATGATGCACACACACACAGACACACAAAGACATTCCTGTCTGCCTCTCTGCACTTTCCACACCTCAATAATTCATGGTCACTAAAATAAAAATACCAGCATCTCTGATGCACAGAGGCTCCAACACAATCAGAGATTACTCTACAAGTCTGTACCGCCCACATAAAATCAACACAGATGTCACAAAAAGATGATTCACACATGTTGTTGGTTTGTGTCATCAGATTAGGATACTGCAGAACAGATTCACACTTTTCACCTTGTACACTGGTTTTGAAGATATGTAATCTGTATATTTAGTGGACCAAAATGAGGCATTCTCCATCTGTTCTTGGTCACAACTGCTACACTGCCATGCCATCCAAGACAAGCCATATGCAGATGCATTTACTGTCATGAGAACAAGTTTCAACCACTAATTTAATGTTTTACAACACAAAACTGCTGCCTGACAGATTAGTCAGATCTGACAGAAATGTAGAAATGATTTTGTCTACTTTCTTTACTTTTTGCTACAGTGTTTGTCTTGCGTTCAGTGAAAGTGAATGTCAGAAAGAAGCTATGAAATTGCTATACACTTTAGACTATACACTTGGACTAAGAGACTATGCAGCCTTTTATTCATTCAGCCATCTGATCAATTACACCATCTACACCTTATTATCCTTCAGAGAAAGGTTTCCAAACAAGTTCTCCAAAATGGCAACTGTTAAAGTACTACAAAGCGACCATTGGTCCTGCTGATCGCCATTACAAACAAGTTTCTGCCCACCTGTATAACAATAGGAACATGAGAAAAAGAAGTGCCAAGTGCTAAACATGGTTTACGTTGTGTTTTCTAATACTCTCCAATATTTAATGAGTTTAAAAAAGCAAAAGCTGAAAGATGATGTACCTAATTTATGACAGCCTCTATAACTGCTGGTAGCAAACAGATTATATAGTGTGTTGTCAGATAATTTACTATCGCAGCAAAGAATTCTGAGTAAAGAAGTTTTGAGCAAGCCAAGACACACTCAGAGAAGACATAAGGAAAAACAAATGATGAGTAATTAACATTTATTTTATTTTAATGTGTTTTATCTTACTTTATTTTATTTTAGGAAGAACAGCATTGTAAAAGTTTGCTTAGAAGGAGAAAAAACACAGTAATGAAGACATCAACTGTCGACAAAGAACAGGTGCGAGTCAGTGAGTTTAGGATAAGCCTGTGATAAGATAGCCAAGATAGCTCTGTTTTAATACAATTTAACAAACAAACATACTATGTTGAACCACTTCTAATAGCTACTTTAGTTTCAGATATTTAATATCATTTGATTTCCTTTTCACTTGTTATTTGCTGCTCATAGTTCTGCTACTGCTTAGCTAGAAAAATAGGTTTACTTTTCTTTGTCCATACTATTATTTATCATACCATTTATTATAAATAACACACTGGAGGCTACAGCACACAATTTTCTGAATTTTATCTCAGCTTTTTTAGTCAATTCATACAGCTGTTTTTTTCTGTCTTTCAGCACCAGGGACAGCTCCCACGTCAAACTCCACTCTTTTATTATTTGGCAGGAACGAGAAAAAAAGACTTCTCCTGAGCATTCACTAACAGAGGCGTGTGTTAAACGTCTGTTGCTTTTACAAGCATCAAAGTTTGCCATCAAGTGTTCCCTCAGCGCGGTGGGGGCTACACAACACGACTTTCACACACACTGTGTAGCTGAATCTGCAGTGGAATAATGAGTCGTTTCAGTGGAGCAGTGTCACGTCTAAAGCTTAAATTAAGAGTAAAATGTGCGCATAGACAAAACAAAAATTCGCGTGATAACCAGCTAATCCCATCTCGATTCAGTGGATGCGTTTGAAAGAGACGCGGGTTAATTGTGGCGAAGCGAAAATCACGTGTTTAAATGTCTGACGCACGAAAATGCCACGATGGCCTGCTGTGTGGTGATGTCCAAAGGTAAATAACTATTTAACTATGTCCCAGAATTCAAATAGCACAAAATCCAACTTCTTTGCTGAAAGAGTAATAGCCTAATTACTCAATTAGAATTAGAACTCGTGGGACCAACAATTAAAGCTCCACACGCACGCGAGCCATGCGCTCCGTTTCAGAAACGTTTGAAAAGATGAAGCTACTCACTTCCCGCTGTGAGAACCAGCAGAGCCAGCGCTGTTTTCACCGGGACTGCCATCTCTTCCTCCCCGACAGAGTGAAAACTTACAGCAAAAGAAAATCAAGTATTCCTGGGTGCGCTCTGTGCTCAGTTTGGAAAAATGTCAAGGAAAAAAATAATAAATAATAGCTCTCTCACTGCGAAGGGACTCTATAGAGAGTCAGTAGTTTAAGCTTGGAGGCATGGAGAGGAGTACCGACTGTTGACTGAGCCGTGAGATGAAGAGGTTGGATGCTTTCTGCTAGAGCGCACCGACTCTGGTCCTGGTGCTGTGAATGCGCGCAGTAGAGCTCGGAGTCCTCCTCAGTTCTTTTGGAGCGATGAAAACAAAGCTTCCCGGGGAAATGTGGCTCAAACAAGACGAAACCCCGGTACTTCCAAAAAAGCCATCCATTTGATTAAAGATTTGGGCGTCCTGTTCCCTCCATCGACCCCTTTTGGAAGTGTGGTCCCCAGCCGGGTGTCAGTTCCAGTTTCACATCGACACACTTTAACAAGTCTGTCTGCAGTCCAGGCGCGAGAACAGAAAGAACCCTTGGAAATGATCATAGCAATTAACTGTAAATGAAAAATGTTTTTAAACGAAGTAAAATGTATTTTTATGAACCCCCCCCCCCCCCCCCCTGTGTTTTAATAGCCCTCAAAGAAACCAAAGATCGTCTAACTGCCTTTATGAGGTACTCAATAGATGTGCACTCACTCAAAAAAAAAACCAAAACAGCTGCTTTGACTGAAAATAATCTACTGGCATGAGCATATTGCAGCACAGCTGCTTGAATCTGACTGAAGTCTCACTCAGATTAGGTATTATATTCATAGGTGGTGATATATGCAGAAGTGAAATTATGAAACTGTTTTATTTATTTTGAAAAAACCTTTTCTAGTTCACCTGCTAATCTGTACAGCCGTTTGCCTTCATTTGTAACAACAGTAAAGAGCTCAACAAAGTAATTAGTAGTAGTAGACGTAGTTTTGGACTTTCCTTTGCCAAAATCACTTACTTTTTGCCAAGATTTTGTAATGTCACAGATGACCTTCAGGTTCCCTCTTTCTCATTCACGTTTCACAAAAAAGTTGCAGGTATTCTTCCCAATTTTAACCTCTATGTGAAACTAATGTAACACATTAATAAGAGGAGCTAAACTTTTAGTGACATCTTCATGTTGTGCAATTTCACTTGTACATGCATGTGAGAGACCACAGTAACTTCATAACTCACACTGCAGAACCTCCAACATCAAAGCAGCTCTTTGTTTATGTGAAACAGCCAGAACACATGACCTTAACCACTTTATGTCTATTGATGCAAATATACATCAAACCCCTTTGGCTCCAAAATTACTGTTATTTACCATCTACTTAAAGCAAAAACAGTACAGATTTTTTTTCTTTTATAGTTGAAAAGAAATTCAGGTGTTAATGGGTTAAACATGCTGGACAACATGACTGGTCATTACAGTTTGTGTTCGTGTTGCAGATATAAAAAGTCTGAGTCTTACGATGACTCCAAACATTTAATAGATCTCAACATCTTTGATTACGTTTTACGTTATGAAGCAGTCATCCAACCAGCAGAGGGAGATTTAAAAAAAAAGAAGAGAGAACTATAACATGTAAGGAACACACTACAGCTTTAAGCAATGTTTAAACACTAATCATTTTAAGGAAGCTTCTTCAGAACATGACTAATGCTGAAAACTCTTTACTCAACTGGCACCTGAGTGTTCATGTTATAGAAAATGAGATGAGTGAAGCAGATTAAAGCCTCATCTAGAATCCATCCACTCAACCATTTCATTCACTACAGGGTTGTGAGACAGGGTGGGGTTTAATATTTTCCAGCTGCCTTTGGGTGGCACTGGATACCTCTCAGTGTACGGCCGCTCTGAACTCTTCTCACATCCATCCATATAACGTATGTGCTTTATCCGGTGTAGGGTCAGAGGGTGACTGGAGCCTTTTCCAAATGTCATCTTGTATGTATCATCTTGGGGTGTCCGTGGTGCAGAGGTAGAGTGGTCAGCCTCTGATCGGAAGATTGCAGGCTCGTCTCTCGCTCTGCCCACCGATGCACCAAAGTGTCCCTGAGCAAGACACTGAACTCAACATTTCGCCTGGTGGTTATAGGTAGCCGCCAGTGATAAGCAGTGTAGCTGGGATCAGTGTGTGCATGAGTGAATGGATAGCAAAGTTAGAATAGGGATACCAATCACAATTTTTGACTTCCTATTGGTTGAAGCAATCTGATCCAAAAGATTTTCAATTACGTCAAATGGACTGTCATGTTACTTCTATAAACTGGATTAAGTCTAATATTTGTCAAATCTTTGTTTAAAGGCGCTTTATTGTTTGTACAAATGTTGTCACAAACAGATTGGAGGGGAGGCCATGGGGTCCCACATGCAGCTCCAAAAAATATGCAATCACTGGAGGATGAACAGACAGCCCCTGAAACGAGCCAAATTATATGATCATAACACACTCCATTCCAGCAACACTTAAGCACTATGCAAGCATCGGTCTGCCAAAGTCCCCACCCGTGTCTCCTAATGAGCATTATCGCTGCATCCTCAAAGCAGTGGAGAGAGGCCAAGGGGAGGCTAGATGTAATTAGAACTACTTAGCGCTCTCTGTTGTGCCTGCTAAAGAGTCAGCCAGCAAGCACACAAACACTGGTACTCATTATGAGGATAACATCTCTGCCCTCACATTTAGGGTATACTGTAACTGACAAACAACATTAGCAAAATCACACACATGCCCTAAAATTACTCTGACCTGCCATGAGAAGGATCACTTTCACTCTGGTGGACAGAGCGACTCACACACTTACCCTCTGTCTTTATAGGCACCCTGCTGTCAATTCTTTCTTGCATAAATTGCACACATAGTATTCTAAAAAAACATAAGTACAGTTTTCAAAAAAATATGTTCTTTTAAACCTGATAATGAAATTAAAAACTCTTGAATAAATACCTAGATATTTCATATTGCCTGATTTGACAGGGATAGATAGTTTGCTCTGCATTAACGTTCAGTGACAGTAAAACTGATTTGTTCCAGTTAATTGAGTAGAGGAAAATGCATTAATATGTGTTGTTGTTTCACTAATGGAATGTGAATTATTTAGATAAAGTAATATGTCATCAGCATAAAGACTAATTTTATGATTACTGTATTATGTTGTAATTCCTTTAATGCTCTCACGCTGTCTTATTTTTGCAGCCGAAGGTTCAATAAATATAGCAAAAAGAGAGGGGGAGAGTGGACAACCCTGTCTGGTCCCTCTACCAAGAAAAAACCTGTCAGAAGTCTGTTTGTTGGTTCTGACTGATGCATTTGGGTTGTGATATAATATTTCAATCCAATCAATGAAGGATTCCCCAAACCCAAACTTATGGAGGGCAGCAATGAGGAACTTCCAATTTACTCTGTCAAATGCTTTTCAGCATCCAATGAGAGTATGGTCATTTCCTGGTTTTTAATAGTGGCAAAATCTATTATGTTAACAAGTCCGTGGACATTATCACTTGAGTGTCTACCTTTAATGAATCCAGTTTGATCATGGTGAATTATATGAGGAGTGATTTTTTCCATTTTCTGCGCAAGTGCTTTGTAAACACTTTTTACGTCTGCATTGATTAGAGAAATGGGGCGACAGCTTGAAGGAATTGTGGGATCTTTTTCTGGTTTGAGAAGAAGAATTACATTAGTTGAATTCATGTGAGGTGGCAGCGATTGGCTTTCCTTGATAAAAAAAACATTTTATAAAAAGTTTGTGCCGGCTGTTCCCAGAATTCCTTATAAAACTCAGCAGGAAAGCCATCAGGCCCTGGAGCTTTGTTGTTGGGCATCAGCAACAGAGCTTCATGAAGTTCAGCCAATGAGAGCGGAGAGTCTAAGTTTGAGCTTTGATCCTCATTTAATCTGGGTAGAGTTACATTATTAAGAAATGAGTTAATACTTTGCTCTGATGGATTGACCTGTGATGTGTACAAGTTTTTATAAAAATCTTTTTACGTTTTATTGATTTTAACTGGGTCGTGAGTGACATTTCCTATATGGTCCATAATAGATGCAACTGTTGATTTTTCTTTATTAATTCAGATCAGATTTATATTTAAGATCATCATAGTCCAGGCTCTTTAGAAAATACTTGACATATAGTTTTATTCTTGTTTAATATTTTTAAAATGTCACAAAAAACAATTAAGCTATGCTCAGTTTATTCAAATGTGTTTTTATCTGCTTTTGATGGAGCATTTTCATAACCCAAAACGGTGGAAGTTGAAACCGTTTTATTGTTGTTGTGCCACATGTGTGTAAAATTGGAGTTCCAGCACCAGAGTCGCACTGGCAGAGCCACCAATAATTGCCTCTTACGAACAGTTTTCCAGCCAATTTCCAGTCATTTTTAGAGCCAACTCCCATTTGTGCTCCACATATGTGTTTGGCAGCTAACAGCTGAGTGGCTCATCCATGAAGCAGCTGGCCATTTTTTACTAAAACTGTTTACTAGCCTGAATCAAGAACTGTAAACTCTGTTATTGAGTTTTTGGAAGAACAAAGCATAAAAAACTTACCGTAAGCTGAGATTTTTTTTTTTTAAAAAACAAGCGATCATATCAAAACATACTTCCATCCATCTATTTTCTAATTCTGCTTTATTCCTGTTTGGGCTCATAGGGTTGCTGTAGCCTGCCCAGCTACTAAGGGGTGAAGGCGGCACACACCATGGACAGATTGCCTCTCCATATCTGGGTAACACAGAGACCAAAACACACTCAGATTCATACCTCAGGACAATTAAAAAAAAAAAACACATCAGTTAAACTATCAAGTATATTTTGGACTGTGGGAGGAAGCTGGAGTGCCCTGGGGAAAACCCATATATCCATGAAGACAATGTGCATGCAGAAAAGACCCTCCATGGATTAGTACCATGGCCTTGTGGTAGTGAGATGATGGTGCTAACCCCTACACTACGGTGCAGCCCATTAATTTACACAGAAAATGAAATATTAATTCGTCAAATATCTAAAATTATTTTTTGTCTGTTCTGCTAAAAAGGATTTTTAAAAAAAGAATTAAAACCTTTAAAATGAAATTTCCACTATTTGTTCATTTGAAATCGCTAGTTATGTTAAAACCGGTTTTTAAATTAAACAAAGGTAGATGATGAATGAAAATTTGAAGAAGAATCGATATTTTAAGAAGTCAGAATTAAAACTTGAATGTTTAACCTGTGGGTTGAAATTGAATCAATTCAGTAGCTGGCAGTGATACACAACAATACCTGTGAAAAAGAATAGGTATAAATGGAACCCCTATGCATCTGCCTCCAGGCAAAAAAGTCAGTATGAGTTTCTGTAAATGAGCTGATAGATTCCCACAATGCATTAATTTTTAGATGACTTTTGTTTCTGAGACAGGGGGGAATGAAATGGGCTCTTTTAAAAACCAGTCTTGTCGTCTGTCACATCAGGTCATTGTCATTGGTTCTGGTGGGACAAAACCTGCATGATGGGGTCTCATCTTGTTGCATCTCATCATCGGATTCTCCTGATGCAGCATTTTCCTTTTTTTTGCTAGTCCTTACTTTGTGTCCTCCTGGCTTACCTTTAGAACCCATTCAATCCAGTTTTCTCGCATGTCTCTTAAAGACCCACTCCAATGAAAATTGTGTTTTTAACATGTTTTTGTGGCTTTCTTCCATGATAGAAAACATATAAAGAAGATTAAGCTCAAAATTGCATTTCTGAGTGTTTATTGCACTACTTTTTTGCACGATTTCCCTTCAGCAGAGCAGAGAGAGCAATGCAAAATCCTGGAACAACTAAAATCTGACAGGACCAAACAGAAACATGACAACATTTCACAATCCAGCATGTACTCCTGGCACAAAAATAAGGAAGAAGCGGAGGCAGCACAGGAGGACACTTTGAAGAAAGCTGTGGCTCATATATATATAGATATATATATATATCTATATATATAGATATATATATATATGTACTTTTTTTGGATAATACCTGTTTTTAAGAGGACTTTAAACTGCAATAATTAAAAGTTTAATTTTAATATCTACATATTCTTTTATTTCAAGACAAACTATTTTCTATTTTGTTGCTGCAAAAAGATATAGCATCTCTACAGCAGATCAGTCTTTATTTAAATGACTTTATTTTGGATGACTTTAGTGGCTCACCTTCCCTCAATGAAAATCCCACATCGTGTGAACGCCTGTTTGCGGTCTGAGTTGTTCGAGTTGAGCTAGCATGCAGGTGTGGCTTACATTTTTCTTTCCCCGTGCTTCCCTTACTTGGGAATGAATGCTCATGAATAATAAAATGTTCCATATTTTATTTCCTGGAATTACTCTGGTCTTTGTCAGCAGGACGGATTGGATCTGTCTGTATTGCTGAGCATGTCACCGCAAATTCAAAAGAATTTACACGTCTGAGAACTAACCAAACATATTTATCTTTTAAGTTTCAATGCGGTTTTACCTGAGGAGTAGAGATGGAAGATGAACCATGAACACTTGAGTGTGGACAAGTCAAAAGAAAAAGAAGATTGCTGTAAAGGTGTTCTTTGTAATACAACTGTGTATTGATTCTCCAAATTGCTTTTTCCATTTACATGCAACAAAGTACAACGCAACAGACATTCAGTCTAGACAAAGTCACACTTTACAGCTATAAATATGTTTGAAAGCTTTTTTTAAGTATTGCCACATCATCCTAATTTTAAAGTTTTTGCAAGAAAAATAATAATTTGAAAAATTGCACTTTTCCACATAAACTGACACAATTCTTGCTTTTAATTAAGCAAGATTTGGTTTAAACAAACTTTCTGGATTATTTGAAAACACATTTTTTCTCTATAACAGAAAGAAAAACAGATTTTTAATATAAAAAAAAACAAATAGAAGTAATTGTTTCTGGTCTGGATGTCAAACAACAAACAACTTGGGCAGGATCACTGACTAGGTACTTGCATGCTTGATGTTTCCGTACCATTGATATATCAGCTCTCCCCTTTCTCTGTTGTTAAGTAATGAGATGACTCTCCTGGTGTTAAATATGATCAAATGTTCTTACAATAAACTGCAGACATCACCTCACATTGTCACTTAGCAATTGTTCAAAAGGGACTTCAAAAACAGTTACTCCAACTTTTAGTCTCACATAACAGCATTCAAGTTCCTTTCATGAATAAAAAGGAACTTTGAATGCCATAAGATGTATAAATGTTAAAGAGAAACGTACGCTCCCCTCCAGACAGCATCTGTTTCAAAGCTTTGTATTCTGTATTTCAGCAGGAAAATCAAAATCACAAATTGCAGCTTTTTGAGCACCATAGATTCATTCTAGGGGAGTCTGGAATCTGAAATCAACTTCCTGTTTACACACATCTTTATGTATTGCAGGGCTGCCAAACCCTGGTCCCTTAAAATCTGATACACTCCCTGTTTTTCCAGACATTTCTGTGTTGCTTTGTGCTGATTTGGTGACTCGGGGGTTTCCTCTTTCTGATGGATTTGGAGTCTTCGGGTGGTAATCAGCAGCAAGAAGCACAAGGAGGGCTGGAGGGTGGTAGGTCTTGAGGGCAAGGGGCCAGGCAACCCTGGTCTATAGGAAAATTTGACTCTTTAGCAACCACAGGCAATTGTGAAGCAGGAAACCAAGCAAGAATTGAATACAAATTCAAACTCTATAACATCAGAAACTACTGACTTTTTATTTTTAACTGCATCCCTATCTCACAGATTTTGAAGCTTGTACAGGCAATAAATGTGAATTAAGCTAAAAAAATGCTTTTCTGAGTTGATACTGATACATTTTACCAGCCCCAGGGACTGTAGTCAGCTCTAAAAGACTATGAAAAATTCTATTAGAAATAATGTTTACTTTTTTGAACAATGCTTTGTCTGAAGGATAAAGATTTGTTTATCTGGAGAAGAAAAAGTCAATTTTTAGCTCATGATCAGGCGAAAATGTTTTTATAAAATGAAATTTTTAATTTCAAGGAAACGTTTGTTTTAATGTTTTATTTACCCATGCAAGTTAATGTGAGAATGCAAATTTTTTTATATATTTAAACTCATTATACATTTATAAAGTGTCTGCAAGTTTAAATTTGGAGCATTTCTCTTAAATAATAAAGAGCCTGTCTTGCTCCATCTGTTACAAAGCCTTACAAGTTAGTTGGGTCATGACATGATCATTGTCAGACCATAACTTATGTCTCTCATATCAGTCGAGTTAGTCACTTTGTTCCAGGCGCCAAACCTCCTTGAAATATAAGGTAATCCTTTTTCCTTACGCTTTGCCAACAGGCCACCCTCTGAGCGTTTCAGTGACTAAATCTGACGTAAAGGTCTGACAGAACATAGAGTCTAAAATAAAAGCAAATGACCTTGAATCGTTAATCAGATAATCTGGCATCAAATGTTTCAGTTCATGACAAAAAGTCATGAGTGATGCAATACTTCTATAGATGTCCAGGACAGAGGCAGAAAAATACACACTGCAAAAACTGCATCTTAAAGTAAAAAAAAAACAAAAACTTAATCTTATTAAGAATGTTTTTCCACAACAAAATAACCTTAGTTTAATAAAATGTGTCTTAAAGACTGGAATTTTATTCTTAAAATCAGATTTCTTTGTTGGACCATTTTTCTTACTCCATTTTCTTTTTTCTGTTTTTTGCTTATGTAAAGAAAATCTGCCAATGGGGTAAGAATTTTTTATGTATGTTCACGAAGCCGGTTTGGTGCACTACCATGCTAAAAGGAGAATGTTTCTTTTATTTGCCATTAAAAAAAATGCTTCATATTTTTTCCTTTGGCATGCAATCTTTCAGATTTGTCTGAAAGGTGCTGCATTTATTCTTGCGGGGTAAAACTACGAGATAAATATTTCTGCTTCCTCAAATGGCTTCATAAACTTTACTCATCTTTGTGGTTCACACCAGTCCCCTGGAGGGAGAATTATCCAGCAGACTGAAAAGACGACCAGAGGGGTTCTGCTGTGTGTCCTTATATTCTGTACAATGTGTCCCACTATTTATGTTTACACTACACAATGATATATATATATATATATATATATATATATATATATATATATATATATATATATATCTTTGTGATGCATCCTGCCTGAGATTTTTTTTTTTACTTCTGCTATTACAAAATAAAGCAATTACAATTTTTCTAATTCTGCTTTCCTCTTCGAGATCTAAGTGCTCCATGGTTTCCATTCCAAATCTCCAAACCTTCCTCTGGCTCTGTCTCGCTAACGTGCTGTGCTCTCTGAGTGACTGCAATGTCCTCTGACAGCACTGAATAAGATAACATGGCCAGCACACAGGGAGGGGAATCCCTATGAAATAAATATTGCAAACACTTCACTCTGGGAGACGGAAAGAGGGCTGCAGATGTGGTCAGATTTACCCTCTTCTGGCTGAGTGAGGACAGTCACAATATAATGTGGACCCCCACCACCACCACCACACAAAAAAGTGTAATTGTGTGCATTCTTTTAAGGCAAATACAAAAGGAACAGGCAGTTAGTGTCCTCACTTTCTTTTTATAAACCTGCTGGATGGAGAATCCATGTACGCTGTCAGACTGGGGCAGCTGGCATGAAGCACACAATCTTTTTCTATCTCTCACACCCACACACTCACTCAAAGACACACACAGTTTCGCAAGTTTGAACCAAAAAAATGCGGAAAACTACAGGAGCATGAAATCTTCTGCTTCCATAAGGCAAAAAAAGTGTCATTTCTGTTCTTAGAGTAGCAGAAAAATGCATGCAACCATAAATATTTAACTGCAAATTATCAAAAGAATTGCTCAGGTGTACAATCAACCTTAAACACACAAAACAAAAACTAGAAAAAGCTTTTTTTTTTCTGTTAAATATTGAAGCAGCAAACAGGATTTCTTATATCTTTCACTAAGAGGCCAATGGGATTGTGTGCAGATATACATTTGTTCAGTTGAGAAAGTTTAAATAAAAAACTTTTTTTAAGGTACCACATTATTCTGCTGTTACAATCTGATAACTGCTGAACTATTTACATGCATGTAGCAGTGAGGTCCCAGTGGAGATCTAGTAAATGTTAGCTAGAAGTGTATCCAGTTTCTTCAACAAGTCAAAAGTACAGGAAGTGCTCATTTTTCCCTCCTTCTCTCCTTTTCACCGCCATCAAGGGGCACAAAAACTACACAACCTGACACACAAGTGACTGGGTTCAGCCATTAAATCAAACAGAACATCAAAACAGAACGATTATCAACAACAACCCTCTTGGGCAAGTAAAGTGAAACAAAAACATTTTATTTTGAAATGCTTTCATGCTTTTGGAAACGTTTATCTATAAAAGAAAAGTGCAATAATGGAAACCTTTGGAAAGAAAACCATTTGAATTTTGCAACAAGAGAGGTTTGTGTGCTGTGGTGTTTGCACAAATCCGGTCAGCACGTGTTACGTGGAACGGTGTGAATGTTAAGCAGGACGGGGCAAATCATGAGTCTCCCGGAAGTAACAGGGCTGACAGTTTGAGACTAAAGTTCCCAATCCCTTCTGCTTCATCGCAGGAGAGCCAGGTTAAAGGAGTGGGTGGTGATCGCAGCAGAAGCAAAGAGGCAGAAGATGCATAAGTAAAAAGGCAGCAGAAAGGACGAGCCCTAAGTGCACGCTGCTGAGGGGAGGAAGGGGAACAATCCTGGGAGAGAATGGCTACTGGAAGTAGTAGAAAATAGATAAACTCAGGGGCACCTGATGGAAGGGAAGAAGAGGAAAAAGGGGTGATGGTGACGAATCTTAAAACCATTGTTTTCTTTCCAAAGTTTCCTTTTTTCAATGAAATAAAAACACAAACAGCAAAAACACCCAAAAAACACATTGTCTTAGCTGAAATATCGTTTTGTAGTTTTAAAAATTGGAATATCTTGCTTAATCTTGAAAACATCCTATTTTAAGTAATATCCCTAATAAGTTTTTTTGGTCTCATAATTTACACCAAACGTGAGGTTAAAGAAAAGAGGTACAAAGAGAGGATGAACGCTGCCCTTAAGTGTTTTTTAATGAGTTCTGTAAACTGTGGACACTAAAAAACAGTGACATTTGTGTTATATGTGCCGCAAGCAGCTTTGTGCGAGTGCCTGCTAGATCTGGGCCACTTGTGTGCAAAGCCTGGAGGAGACACCTGGCCTTTTGAAATTCAACTCATTTTATGTGAGCAAGTACAGGAGACGTTCCTGTAAAGTAACCAATGACATGAGATAGTAAAACGGCTGCTACAAGGACGCATGCAACACCTAAAATACATCTTCAAAATACATCTCCCACTTTATCTGAAATGTATTTGTTTTATTTTGGTTCAGGATTTTTGTGGGACTTTCATATAGACTGCTGTTCTGTTAAAACAACTCAACTACACTGCTTTTTATGGCAGTTTTCCACTCTGATTTATAATGTATAATTTGTCACACAAAGCAAGCTTAACATTGGCAGTGTGACTGCATGGTTAAAAAAAACGAAACACTTGTTGCTTTTTAATCCATCTCAAATGAGTAATTCAGAAAAATACTAATATGTCACATTTACTAGTCACAAATGTGAAGACCTAAAATTTATCCTGTTGCTACAAGTCATCTTTTTCCAAAGTAAATTCATAACATCATGCAGTTACAAAAATATAACTTAGGAAGAACGATAGCACCATCTAGTTGCTATGGGATGCTATTGCAAAGATTTTCCCCCAAAAAAAGAGATATTGTGGACATCTTAAAAAGAGAAATCCAAACCTCCCAAGAAGTACATGCAATTAGGATAAATCAGTTAAAGTATAAAAGTTTTTTAAGTTTTTTATTTGGTATACATAATTGATTTACACAGTGTGTGTATATATCTTTATACACATATGTACATGTATAACATGTGCCACTGTTAAAAAAGAAAAAAAAATGCGTTCTTTGAAAACAAAAAGGGGGAAAAAATGCATGTGCTTCATTTGAAATCAGTGCCATGTAGCACATCTAAGGAGAGACCGGAATGATCAGATGGCTGTCATACAGTAATTATTAGTTTTACTTGAAGAATATGTTTAAAGAGAAAAAAAATTCTTATAATAATAATAATAATAATAAACTACTAAATGAAACAGGCAACCCAAATACTACAGTGGCAGCATGGACCCTTAGTGTCAAACTAGAGAAAAGGATTAAGTCTATAACACACACACACGCACACACAATATGCATAAGACAGTGCATAAACATACAAAGTAAAGTCACTCTTAAGAGCAAAAACACTTGTCTGGTACACAACAGAAACTCAGGCATGCTCCAGAAGGTCAGAAAACATTTCTCTCACACTTGCATACGCAGAAACCAACAGCACAGTCGTGTACCACAGCCCTGCATTACTGGGCTTACCTAAGATATGCTTGCACAGTTGAGGTGCATGCACATGCCCACACACACGCAAACACACAAAACCTGCAGGAAGTTGGGTCATTCACTGAAAACGTGAGGACCTATGTGCACGTACAGCAAAAAAGAGAGGGAAGTCATCTTGATGCAAACCACCTGAAATTTATGAAGGTTGGAAATCAACAAAAGAGGAGGGTATATCTTGTAAATATGTTAAGTTGTTGTGTGTGTGTTTGTGTGCTAGTACAGACATGTGCTTTGATTAATAAGGAGCAGGCAGTGCTGGATGTGTTTTATTAAAACAGAGTCACTGGCTCCCTCCTGTGGTCACTCGGAGTCTCTCTGGACCTCAGAGGCGTCTGCGCGGCAAATAGGACAGGTTCTGTTGGCCTGAGAAAAAGAGAAGGAAAAAAAATAGTTTTGAGGCCAATTGTATCAGGTTATCATAGTGACTAATTCAAAGCAGCACAATTAAGCTGGATATACACAACTTATTAAACTTAAAAAAAAAAGAAATAAATAAACTGATGGGCTCACAGTGGCTGATGGTCAAGTTTAACTTGCCAAAATTACTAACCAGTTTAGTCTACATAAAACAGTGTTTAAGCTGTTTTTGCTTTTTGGGACACATTGACATGAATAAATATTGAACTGTATAAAATAAAGCTTTTTTATGGATCTGTGCTTCCACAAATGCAATTTCAAAGATCTTTTCAAGACAAGGTGACTATTGTCTGCATCTTCCTTTTCTACCAATGTAATTTAAGAGGGACTGACTGATTGCTATTCATACTGGATTTGACAAAACATTTATTTATACAGTCATTTAATGAAAAAACACATCCCAGTATGTACAAAAAGCCACAGAAACAGCCATCTTAAAAGAAACAGAACACAAAAGTTTCAAGTTGTTTGTTGAACACGATCAGACAAATGTTGTGTTTACTAACCCTCAGCCACTTGTCAACACACTTTCCATGAAACTCGTGGCTGCAGGGAAGGACTCGCAGCAGTTGACGCGACTCAAAGTCACTCATACACACTACGCACCTGCAACAAAACACAAATTAGACTCTAGCAACAACTGTTCACACGACAAATCCCATCGTCTGTGAATGAGTACATTTTTGACATTGGACATTCTTTGAAAACGCTGCAACTGTTAAAATAGCACTCATAAAAAGAAAGTCTGAAAGTTGCTGATAAATGTATAAAACTATTTATACAACCTTTTTTGTGCCACCTGTAGGTAAGAGAATAGGATAACTGAATCAAACATGTTCAGATGGAATGGTTAACTTGAACACAGCCTTGGTTCTGACTCCTAAAGGGTGCCATAAATGTAATTCCCCCTTCTTGACACGTAGAAGGCTCTGAACGCACAGAACTCACAGTGTTTGCTCCGACTGGTGGTTATTTGGATTGAATCGATAGGAAGGAAGCTGTTCGATGTCCCCCTTGGTCAGTCCTCTAAGCTTGGCCTCTCCTAGGCGCTCGGCGAGGTTCAGGAGGGCCTTTGGGATAAAACACCATCAACGCCACAGAGATTAACAATCTGCTGCAAATAAAAAAAAAAAAATTTAAACTTGAGGAAGCTAAACCTCATAGTTCTCCACTTCTCCATCATCTACATCCAGCTCTAGGCTGATTGCAGGACCCGTGGGCTGAACAGGCAGCATTGACCTAAGGAGATAAAAGGATTCACACCTTTGTGTTCATCACTTATTTCTGATGCGAAGCAGACACTCTTCAACAAAAATTAAGAAAAAAAACGTATTCTATCAAACATTTACATATTTATTTATTCTTTATTGTTATCATAGCTTTCTGGTTCAGTCAGGTCTGTTGTTTCCCAACTGAAAATAAACTGAAACTTTTTCCTGAGTTCCAGTAAAAAAAAAAAAAAACTTTTTACTTACAGGAAGTAAGGCAACAAGCTAGGGTGGTAAGGCGAAGGTGGAAGCTGTTGTGAGCGGTACCGCCGCCCAGGGAGACGACGAGGAATGAAGTTAGGATAGGACTGCAGAAAACATGTTCCCCACGGGGAAAAAAAATGAAAAAGAACATATAGATTTATACACAACTCCATGCCTTGAACCTTAATGCTCACCATTCCAAAGAACTCCTGTGATAGAGGATCATGGGAGAGGAAGTGCAGCTGTGTAGAGTGTGGGGTCAGAGTAGGGTGGGTGGCAGGGGGATAGTGGAGCCCCGCCCCCAAAGACAGATGCTCTCCAAGCAGCTCCACATCGTTCTCTATCCGCTGTAATGGCTAAGACGGGAAGAGAAAGGCATGAAAGCGCCACATGCATGCACGTTTAGTTCATGTTCCAAAACTAAAAATAGAGCAGGAAATAAAAAATAAAACCAAAACAGAAGCCAATGAGGAATAATACAGTCACAAAGCAGTTATATAATTCTCAGTTTTAAACTAATTCAGCTTAATTAAATTTGAAGTCTAGCTGTCATATAGTGATTAATGTGGTACAATGATAAAAGTTAAACAAAGGGCCACTGAAAGTCACTCTGAAAAAAACCTGCATGTTGTTCGAGAAGGGAGTATCTGCAGGAGGCCCAACAACACTCTCAGGACAACACCCTCAGAACAGCGGATTTTTGAAACAGCGCCTCCTATCTACAGGGTGAAGTTTGTTTAATTATTTTCTGTAGACCGTATGAGGCGCATCGTACACGTGAGGGGTAAGAGTATAAAAAATGTATCGAAGCTCTTCCAAAACAAACAACTTGGTAATTTATTAAACGAATCTTAAAACTCAAAAGGTAAATTACCAATGAATGTACGTTTTTTTTTTCTTTTTTTTACAGAAACAAAATGTCTATACGTAGCTTAGCTTTTATTCAAATTAATGTCGTTTGTGCAAATCTAAAATTTATGGTTTAATAGCAATACATCATTTTACATTTTACAGCATATATAATTTATGTGTCTTTCCTTCTTTTTGCGTGAATTTAATCATTTTCTATTTTGTAATTCATTAATATTGTCTCATTATGACCCAAATGTGGTTTATAAAAAAAACAGGAAAACAAAATGTTTACAGAGCAAAGCCAAATATGTATTGATACATATATTCCTATTTTGTAGTGTAATATACAAACTTGATTCATAGCTATCGCTCAATAATATTCTTACTTATAAGAATAATATTAAGCATGGGTACTGTATTGTTCAGAAGTGAATTACTCTTTATATTTTAGGTCTACAATTGTACATTTGACTTGTGTATTTTTTTTTTTACAGAGATTGTACAATGTGCTGAATGCTACAGTAATTACTACTGCGCGTTTTGTTCTAAAAAGTATTTCCTACCAACAAAATTATTAAAGGTTAAAATTCATCTTCAAAGACACTTCAACTTAAAAAATGTAAATGACAAATGTTAGAAAAGATTTTCAATAGAAAAATGATTATTTTAGTTAGAGGAGTTTGACAGGAGGATTGGTATAGAATTGGAGGAAAAAAAAAATCCCTCCATCCAGAAAACGTGTATTTTTTTAATCTTATGATATTTAATTGGAAAGAATGTACTATTATATCTTTCCTTTTCTATTTACAGGAGTGATTTAATGTACAGAAACCAGCTGTTAGGTGGTTGCAAGTGTCCTTGGGCAAGACACTGAACCCTAAATTTCTTCTGGTGAAAGGTTGGCATCAGTATTCAGCAGTGGAGGAGCCATCACTGTGTGAAAGTGTGTGTGTGTGAATGGGACAGTGACTGTAAAACGCTTTGGGCCTTCAAGGAAGGTAGAAAAGCGCAATACAAGTATACACCATTAACCATTTACCAGTTTGTTTACGTTTAGTGCAACTCCTAATAAATGTACAGCAATTTGTTCTACCCACCTTAACAGATCCTGTTTAATTTTTCAGATGTTTTGGTCTGTTTTTTGTTTGGTTTTCTGGCATGTTTTATTTTATTATATTTCTTTTTTTATTGTGAAATTGGTTAAACTTGTGCTACCACAGAATGAGAAAAAATGTAAAGGTGAATTCCTATTAACCCTTTAAGCGATAAAAAAGCATTTCTGCACCATGTCATTCCAGGCTCTCTGTATTCAAATCCCAATATTCTCAATTTTTGATAAGTTTCAGAGCTTAAAAATTCCAGACTCAACTCTCCATCAGCAGTTCTATTAAATAATAAAGAGAAATCAGTGTGGATTCAACAAACTAAAGTTTCAAGCTTCTAGATCAGTGGTCCCCAACCTTTTTGAGGCTGCGGACAAGGCAACCCACGAGGAGTTTTACTGCGGTCCGATGTGGGAGGGTTGTGAAATGACAAACAGTATACTTGAATAAGAACATGTGCTTTAAACTTAATAATCAACAGTTCTGACAATAAAAGATTTTCTGGAATAAAAACAAAATAACTTATTTCTTTAGCGGCCCAGTGGCAATTGATCCACGGACCGGTACCGGTCCGCAGCCCAGTGGTTGGGGACCCCTACTCTATATGTACTGGATTATATTTCCACTGAAAAACCCTGGCACCTAAAGGGTTAAAAATGAATAACTCATCAGTAAGAAAGACATTAGAAATAATCAGTCATAACCAATAAAGTTAATGGCGCAAGAAACACTCCATTTTCAACAATCGTAACATTTATTGTAGAAAAAAAAAAATCAATAAACGGCACCTTGCAGCAAGGAGACACTGTTTCAAAACACAAGAGTCTTGAAATTGTTGTCCTGAGAGTGCTATTGGTCCTTCGAGTCTGCAGTTTTATAGTGCTGTGTTGTTCTACAACGGCTGAAAAAGAATGCCCAACCCAGGTTCCCAAGATCGACAGCCCTACATGTTCCCCAACTCTCCTTGCACCGCTGATTACCTGGATCAGGTGTGTTCGGTCAATCAGAATGTGGAAACACCTAAGTCAGTTAATCAGTACTAAAGGTGGAAGACCTCAAGGACCAGGATCGAGCAGTTCTACTCTAGGTGGCTTGTTAAAAATAAAAAAATGAAAAGTATTGTTGACATAATCTACAAATTGCTTGTTGTAAAAGCTAAAAAAAAAAAATATTAAATTGTCAGATCAAGTCCTGCTAGAGGTACATTCTGACAAAGATGCAAGCAGAAAGCAAAAGTAATAGAAAAGATCTGGAACATTGTTTACCCAGATGTCTGAATGACGCCTTGCAGCTAATTCATTTGAATAATGCAAATAAGGAATTCATTAGCAGTGAAAAGCCAAGTGTTTTGCCAATGCTAAATTATCAGGCAAATCTGTAAATACAATTTCCATCACTTCAGAGTGCAACCTTTTCTAATGCCAATTAATTAAAACCATTAAAAAACAACTTTTACTTGTGTGCTGTAAATATATTTCTCAATGCATCTATTATCCAGTAACAACTTTTATATAATAACATATGAACCACACGAGCAGAATGTGGATTTTACTCACTGATCGTGCTTGCTGAGCAGAGTACGGTCCAAACTGTCCAGCCTGCTGTAAGTGAGGTGGATGATGGGAAAGGTGAGCGGGAGGATGACTGAGGTGGGGAGGAGGAATCAAGAAGGCTGGGTCACTTGATAGTAAGGATGGGAATGGGTATGGCATTGGTAAGTGCTGAACAGAACAGGTCTGAAGTACCTAATGCAAAAAAATAAATAAAAAAGAGGAATAAATATTAGTGGTGCAAACTGTGGAAAAACCTGACACATTTCACTAGGTAAAAAAGAAAAAGAAGTGCTTAAAATTAAATTATATATACAGATATGCAGAATGATATTTCCAGCAAGAACAATAAAATGATCAATTTAAAAATATGTAGATGTATCGCTACAATAAACCTACGATAGGATAACACTACCTAAAGGTTCTGATTACTGGTTAAAGTTAATCATACACACGTGGAACAGAAACAACAAAAAAAGAGTGAAACAAAGTCATATTAATCTGATTTGATATAATCTAAGAATGGGATTAATTAAATATGTGACATCCTTAAACTATCTGGATCTAAAAGACTTCCTGATGAATTAGAGGTCATCTTCATCCTCACAGTAGAACCAGCTTCTTTGTTAAATAATACTACTTTAACTAAAACTAAAAAGAAAAATAAATTCTGTAAAATTGGTCTCACAACAATAACTTCTTATTTTTTTATTTACAAATGCACTCACAGGAGGAGGGACGCTGCAAACGGGATAGTGTTGTCCATTGAAGACTACAGAGCATGCTGGGATCTGCTGTGGGCCAGAGCGAGCCTGCAGGCCTGGGGGCGCTCCAGGAGGAGACACGGGAAATGATGCTGGAACTGAACCCTGAATATGGACACCAAAGGGTTTATGTTTACATTTAAAGCACAAGAAAATGATTAGAAGCCAGTTGGCTCATAATAGCAGTTTTTATCCACATACAGGTACAGTAATACTAAAGCTCAACAGTAAAAGGTCTCAGCCTTGGTTAGAATAAAGATGGTTTCATAAAAAGTAAGACATTAGCTTAAGAGCCTTCAAGTGCTATTAATGGTGCCAATATGAGAGCACTGAAGACCTTTTTAGCGACATTTGGCTTTATTATGTTCTTGTAATTTTTCCCCCATTGTGTCTGAGGAAAAACTCTCTAGCAGCTTTAGAATAGTCAAATTTAAGACATTGCACAAGTCAAGTGTGTTCATTTTCTGGCAGGCATTTGTTTCTTGAGGTTTCCGATTTGGTAAAAATAAAAAATGCAGATTTTTGGTTCATTTTAGCTCAAATAACTATAAAATGAACTTGCAACAATAACAGAATCTCTAAGAAATCTATCATGTTTGACAAATTAGCTCGTCTAACTTAAAAGCCATTACTGCAGTGTTTGGAATTAACCCGAGTGTGAAACCTTCCGCTCAATCTTCATCCAAAACATAAAGACACGTTGTTCAAACAGGACCAACCTGCTCGTGAAGGTCAAGCACTACACTGTTCTGCTGCTGAGGGGGGTGAGGGTGCTGTGGATGGGCCCCAGGGTGCAGGAGCCTGGGAGACAGGTTCGGTGACTGGTGGAGAGGCCTCGGAGAAGGATTCGGAGGATGGTAGCCTGGACGTTCATCTGGCCCTCTGGGGGTTTGCTGGCTGTATGGTGGGTAACCCTGAGGTGGAACAAGGTGTCTGTAGTTCTCATCTTGATGCCCCAGTGAAGGGCCATGGTGGGAGTGGTGATGGTGGTGGTGAGCGTTGGGGTGGTGATGGTTGTGATGATTGTTGTTGCTGTTGTAATGATGGTGGTTGCCATTGTTGTGGCCATGGTGATGGTGGTGACGAGTCAGACGGTCTCGACGGCCACGCTGGCGTCTCATTGGCGGGCTTGAGTGAAACAAAGAGGAAATTTGACACAAAAAAAGTAGCTTTGTTAACATTTGCATGGGTTGATTAAGGAAAAAAACAATTTCAAGCTATGTTCTTTTTTTTTTGTAACAAATTATGCTATAAAAATAGTCTTACACATAGAAAACAAAATCAAGTACCGGTATTATAAAATCAGTTATGATTTACCAATAACTACCAAAAAAATGCCATCAAAGTTTAACACTTTATTTCTGCACATGATGTAATTTCTATGATTATTATTATTGTGTGGTCAATATAAATTAAATCTCCTGAGCAAACAAAGTAGATTATTTCAACAAAGAATGCCAAAAGGTCTGCATTTTGTCAATATTTTGTGTCATAAAGATTTGCTTGATAATTTGTCTAGAGTGTTTGTGTCCCAAACATACCTGCGGCGATTCCTAACAGGCGTGTGACATCTCTCTGGTATGAAATGTGGGTGTGGTCTTCGACTTGGTGGTAACTCCCACGGGCGAATAGGAGAAGATGGAGTGGAGGGAGGGGCAGAGCTCAAATCTATCATGGACTGCTGGGAGAGACGTTGTCTTTTTGGGGTGGGACTGTCCTCCATCTGTCCGTCAGGGAAAAAAAGGCAGCGGAAAGGATAGAACAGGTAGGACAAAGGAAGAGAAGGAATCGGGGGGTGGGGGGTGGGGGTGGAAAAGCAAATGCTATTCAAATCAGGAGCACGGCAGAAAGGAACACGCTGTGGTTGCATCTCATACTCACCTTGTCCCGATCCTCAACGCAAACATTGTCTGGATGAAAATGCAACATTCCACCTGGAAATGGCAGAAAGAACAGAACTATGAGACACATCAACAGCAACATCTATGTGGACAACATGCTAACGGCACTGCACTAGATATATGCAATTCATTCAATTTAATTTTATATTGTAAATAAACTACAATAATCATCCTCTTTGTTGACTTTGAGCTGCTCCCTTTAGGAGTCACCACAGCCAATCATCTTCCCCCATCTGACCATATCCTCAGCATCATCCTCACAACAACCAAAAAAAAAAAAGCAAAAAAAACAATAAGCTCAAAATAAAAAAAAATAAAAAACTTTTGTTAGGTGCTTTACCATAACTATTACAATGCAACAGCATGACACTGGTCAGAAAACATTTAACAACATTAAAGAGTTACAGCCTTAAAAAGGAATTTGTGAATTTTTTTTGCGTCGTTTTTAATTATTTTTTAACATATGCTTCATTCTAAACATTGTATGTTTTAGTTAAAATGTAAAAAATAAAATAAAAATTCCACACTATTAAAAGCGTTTCCAGTGGTCTTTAAATTATGATTATGCTGTTTTTAGCCAATATTTAAACATTTTAAAAAAGTATTGTTTTCTTGGACATAGTTTCTGCAAAGCTGAAACTGAGTTGTGGACAGAACTATTGGGGAGTAAGTCCACCCCCCCTTTCCTGTCACCAATAGCTGAGGTGCGTTTCATTATCTCTCCCGCTAGCTTACAGCGCATAACACCCCCAACCTAACATTACCAGTGCAACAAAAATGGTAAATAATCCAGCCACACAGTTTTGATCCAGATGCTGCAGCCCAGATGAGGAAAATGAAGACCTTAATGAATTTAGTTGTCTGAGAATGGATGTATCGGAGTGGAGGGCAAGGAGCTTGTGGCCGGCACAGCGTATTTTCTACACAACACAATCTTTTACAAAATGACAATTTTTTTGTCTGCTCCTGATTCACAAACATTTGAATAAAGAAATACTCAGAAATGTAATTTTGGGTTCAATTTTTTAATAAATAGATCATCCGTCATCAAACAAACAAAAAAAAATGCCACACCAACTAGAACACAGAGAACACAATCAGATAGAGCCTTTAATACCTTCTGGGAGATGCCTGTGCTACTTTCAAAACCTGCTGGTTACATAAAAAGGAACTTTAAGTCAAAATGTGCAAACAGTATGAAGATTTGAGGATTGTTTTTACAAGATAGTGTTAAGAAACTTCTTTAAATAAGGAATCAATTTCATCTGGGGGGGAGTTTGGTGAAGAATATACTTTTCTGGAAAATTAGCACTTTTGCTACAATTAGTTATGTAAAGGAAACATTCTAAGTTAAATGTAAATTTGAAACCAACGTCATACAAAAAATTAGAGCGTTGATAATTTTTTTATTATTATTTTTGGCTGTACACCATTTTTCCCTCTCACCAGTTTTTATCCTTTTTTTTAATCTATCCTCTAAAAGCAAAATGGTGATGTGGGAAAGGTGTCCAATATGGTTTCCATATTTGAATGTAATACAACAGCTAAATGAACATCCTACAGGAAAGGTTATGCATTCTTATTTATGTAACATATTTAGCCTTGTTTTGCTTGTAGAGTTAAAAGTCATATTTGCAGTACATCAAACATGTCTGGCTTTGAGAGCATTAGCTGACACTTTAGTCATTGTAATCAATGTGTCAGGGAGGCTGGATGGGGTCTCATCAGGGGGTGCATCCTGCATGGGTGTGATGCAATGTGCTGTAGGCCCCGTTTACATTGCTTACCGGGCCCGGGGTTCCGATGAGCTCCGTGCGCGGAGTGGCGCGGCACCCCTGCGGGCAAGTAGCTCCCCTGGGAGTGCTGCTGCTGCTGCTGTTGCTGCTGGCTGTCCGGGTAGCTCCGTCCTCCGTGATGCAGCGGCCAGCTCGGGTTGCTCTGTGGAGGGTAGCTCCCTCCTCCGCCGCCGCCGCTGGCGCTCATCATATTGCCGCTAGCGACCGCGTTCCCGTTGCTCCCAACGCTCCCGTTAATGGCAAAATGATAGAAGCCAGACCGAGATCGAGATCGAGTTCTCGGGGGGTCCATGTTTGGAGGGAAGGAGGGCGGTGGTGGATAATGGGATGTCAGATCAGGTAGGACGAAGAGAAAGTCGCTCTGCAGCCTCCTCTCCTCCGCTCCCTAACCCCGCGACTAGCTTCTTACAGTGGGAGTTTAAACTGAGAGGTTTCTGTGGCATTTAAGGATGTTTTCATCGAATGAGACTGTAAGCAGCTACGTCTTCATCGACTCGTTAATTGCATACCAATTTAATTAAAAAAAAACTTAAGTGAGGCAACAAAAATAAACTCCAAAAGTCAAATTTATACGAGCTGTTTTAGTAAAACAAACCAGATCTTTAAGCTAGCATCCCCGTTACCAGTCTCCCCTTTTGTTATTTTTTCCTCTGCTTCGTTGAATCCCACAACATTCAGTCAATGTTCGGCTTTAGTAGCAGTTATTTCGGGTCCATTACCGTTTGCACCTGCATTAAGAATTAGCAAAACACTACTTTATGTGTTTTCAATCAAACGAAGAAGAAGAAAACCCAACCATTAAACTGGCAAATCCGTCAACATGAGCAAAGATGGCTAACTGTCGAGCGTTAGCAAACTAAATAAAGCCACCTGCCACAATAGTAGTGAGAAAAACAAATGCACTACTAGCACAAGCGTTGAGAGTAACTTATCTACAACGACTCGCCACCAAAGTTACACCCCTTTGCGTTGGCTAACTAAACCCGCTCGCTCACTGGCAAAAAAACGCTTTCCAAGCTAGCCCAAGGCTAACAGGAAGAAGATCTACAGGGGAAATCAAGAGCAACTGTGCCATCGTTGCAACCACACTACGTACCAATGCTTAGCAAGCACTCAGAGAGGGCAACAAGCGGGCTACGCCGACCAACACAAGGCGAAGATTTGATACCCTGTCCGCTAAGTAAAGCGGGCGATGTTTCTCATTTAAATCCCCCCTTCGCATTCGCTATCGGGTGTTTTCTCTGGTCAGCAGGGAGCGGAGATCAATCAATGGGAGTCTTGCGTCTCTGCCAAGTCCTAATCAATCGATAACCGATCACCAGTCAGGCCGTAACTAAAGTCTTTTAATCCAAACGACCTGCCAATATTCATACAATTTCACATTACTACACATAGTGACATATTTTAGATATACACCAGTAAATAAAATCGATTCTGAGTTTTCAACCGTTCTGGGGTAGATTACTTTTGTCTGGCAGACCTGAGGCAGCGGTTGCACTCATTAATAATTCAGCAGTTGCACAGCACAGCTACTATGAGACAAGAAGGGGAACTAGCAGACGACACGCACCGATATCTAAACAGACAATCATTTTCGGATAGTGAATGTCATTGTAAAATTAGAAATGTATTTATTAAAACCGATAGAGGATGCAATTCAGTTCAAAAGAAGGAATTAGTTGGAAAACAAAAACCATACATTGTAGTCCATGTGTTTACAAAATCATCAATGATATCTAATGTAATACTACAATCTTTATCCAACATTTTTTATTAAAGAGAACATTTATCTCACTAGAGTTCATACAAACAACAACATAAACACATGTTATCTTGTTTTATGATGAGCAAAAACAAAGTCATACTCTTTAACAAATAATAATTAAAAAAAAAAATATTTGAATAATTTATTACCGTCTGTGGCAGACTCTCTGATTTGGAGAGAAAATGTTTTCACCTCTAAAATTCTCATTATCATATGGATGCGAGTCCATTCGTTTCATCTTTTTCTTTCTTTGTTTATCTATTAATTGAGTTTTCCATTTCTTTCTACCATTTAGCTCCTTTTTGTTTGTTCTTTTCTCAAAAGGCTGTATGGTCTGCCTGTTATTCGGGAAGGCTTTTTTTGAGAAGTCGGCTGAAACGCCTCCGTCCTTAGAGTCGTAGCAAGCCCTCGCCAAGAGCCCGCCTTCCCTGATCACCTGGGCCTTCCTAAGCTGCTTCACTTGGCGCCTCTCTCTGCGCCTCTCTGGCCACGTCTTCCTCCTTCCAGCTCGGCCACTTGCCTCTTGCTTGGTTTTATTCTTTCCCTGCAGCAAAGGCTCCTTCTGATTCTTCTCATCTGGTATTTCCAAGTGTTCTTGGCCTGAAAGAGGGCAAATCAGATATTGATGTGAGATATCCTAGATTATTGCTCTCATTCTCAGTGAAAAATCACCCTTTGCCCCCGTCTGCATCCTGGTCTGATGCTGAAGAATATCCTCCAGTGAGTCATAACGGCAAACATAAGGCAGCGTCGCAAAGGTCCCCCTGACCATTCTTATCCTCGCACACTCCTAACAACACAGATGAGTCAGAAAAGGCTCAAGAGAAACTAAAAAAAAACAAAAAACAATCATATTCTCACTTACATGGCCATAGTGTCCCCTTTTAGAGCAGTTGTAGCAATGTGCACGACCTTTCTGGCCAAGGCGAAAGACAGGCCTCGACCGGAGAGGAGCACCTGACCTGACCTGTGGAGGAGAGAAAAAGGAAACCATTTTTTGAAAAGCACAAAAGCTGGTCGGCATTTTCCAGAAAAAATATGTCAATTTCCTTTAATTTGTCTCCTTTGTAAGAAATAAACAATATGCTTCCTAGAAAAAAAAAATTATTTTTTTTAAAAGAAGAATCATTCAGATGACAAAGATAAGGTTTTATAATCTCAAAGAATTAACATCCATCTGGGTTTTAGTATTTAAACTGACATCTACTTCATTGTTTCTAATAAGTTAGCTGGAAGGATCTTCAGCTGCTCTCCGTTGCAAATTAATTATATCTTATCTAAAATGTTTAGTTTTTTTATGCTCAAAAACAGTTCAGATTACATAAAAAAAACATGTATTTTATTGATATATCTTTTCATGTTATGATTTCATTCAAAGTTTTTATTCTAAACGCAGAAAAACAAAACATATTGAACTTTCCTTCTTTCTTTACCAAACAAAAGTACAATCCACGTGTCCAGCTTTGGTCTCATCAGACCAAAAATGTATGCATCTGTATAATCAAGTTACTTTTCTTTGCATTTAAAATGCAACTTTAGGAGCAATAAAGAGTTTTATTTGGTGAAAACACTGAGGGGTCCTGTAAAAAAAGAGCTCTTTTAGTCCAGATCAAGTTTAGAAAAAGAGCCTGGGAAATCCTGCATGTCTTGATCTTTCAAAATGTTTGTTTTCTGTTTTGTCTGTCCAAGTTGATTATTTGAACATTGTTAACTTTAAAGTTCAGTTTAAAATTCATTTTTTAAGGCTGTTATAACTTTCACCCGCAGAGATTTGAATTTTTCCACAGTCATTTCAGAGTTTTAATGTTTTCTTTGCAAACTCCTTCCCCCCAACTCTCTTTTCAGAACTGCATATGATAATTCAAGACCTTTTATTATAATAGCTTTAATACTCAGAAGTTGGTGGAATTTTACTTCATTTTTATTTATTTTTTTGTGTGTGAATCTTGGGATTATTTTCCCTTATCCTTTCTCATGTTGCCCTGAATTTTCTTTACTAGATTTATTTTTCATGTATTTTTATTGACATAAAGCACATTTGTAAGCCAATGATGTTATTAAGAGCAATAGAAACTACGTTTTTTCATTGATTTTTCCTTTTTTAGAAAAATCCCTTAGAGTCCCCTCTAAGCTTGGAATTTAAATGTAACCATTAATGGAGCAACATCAGCTCTAACATGAAGTCTTCGTTAACAGAAGGTTGACATAATCAAATGGCAAGGATTGTTTGAAAAAATAAGAAAACAAGCTTGAAAGCTAACAAATGTGACCAATTCATTTACAATTTTAGCCACATTTTGTACAAAAAACTATTTTTGTTGAAATTCTATATTTTGTTTTCCAGATTGATTTAGTTCCATAATTGTTCATGATGACAATACTGCTTTTGAAAAGTTGCAAAGAACAAAATACAGCCAACAGAATGTTCTCTTACTGTTCGGTGGTACTGGCGCCATGTATCCGGGCAGGTCTGCAGAAATCCACGACAAACACAAAATAATATATGAATGAAGAACATGAGGAGGGATTTTTTTTTTCTTTAAGCTTCACTGATGGTGCAGAAATGGAACAGTGTGTCATGCTACTGAATCTGCAGCACAAACCTAGATCCTTTCAACAACTCTGTCCTACAGCACAGCTCAAAGTGAGAATTGATGTGCAAACTCACAAAGGAAAGGTGGCCAATCATCCCACAGCGGCTGCAATGTTGGTTCCAAACCGGTGGTATTCTGCAGGGACGAAGGCCGTGAGAAGGCAGGCTGCAGTCCGGACAGGGGCGGCACGGGCAGTTTTTCTGGCTGTGACCTTGAGTCCCACAAAGAACACAAGTAGGACTTTTCTGCACAGTCGAAGAAAGAAAACTTTAGTTTTCCTTTTTTTCTAGTAAAGTTTGTAAAAGGGTTTTTTTTAGGTATTACCTTTTTAAGTAAACAACTTTTGGCAGCGTGTCCCATCTTGAAGCAGCAGTGACAAAAAGAGGAGCGCCCAGGGAAGAAATATCGGCCGACCAAAGACTCATCAGAACCATACTATGGAAAAAATAAACAAAACAGATCATTACATTTTCTTATGGCAATCAGTTGTACCTATTTTAAAAGAAGGAAAAAAGTTACCTTGTCTTTGTCAGATACCGGCCAGGCATCATTTTGTGATGGAGGCCTCTCATCTCTCACATCTATGATTGAGAGAATGACAGTAATGGACTTTGTTGCTTATTAGTTACCACAATAAAGACGTTTTAATGCAGGGAAAAATATTTTTCTTTTCATCGATTACATGGAAAACTTTGGTCTTTGGGCAAAACGGTCACTGATTCATTCTTTTTTTTTCCCTGTATGCATTTGGAGAGTAACAGCGTTAAGACTTTTACTGGAAAGTTCACAGAAACACTTATTCAAATGTAGTGGACACCAGTATAGGTAAAACGTGCAAGTTCAAACATAGGTCATCAAGCAAATTTAATTCTCTATGCAAATTTAAATGAAGACAAAATTCAAGCGAAACACAACTGAAGCCACTGAAGTGGAAAGATTGCAAAACTGACTGTGGATCTTATTTTTAAGTTTTGGGTTTTTTTAGATGTAAAATATTTAAGAAAGTTTGTCCAAGAAAACGATACATAATTATAATTACAAGATCACTGCAAATGCTTTTACAATAGATCGAAAGATGATCGAAGTGGGTCTTTAATCTGGTGGTTTTTTTAATGCTTGGGTCTATTATAAATAGCTTTTTTTTTCCTTTTTGCAAAGCACATTGTGACATCCATCACTGTTGTGTGTAATGTTTCCCTTCAAAGCAAAAAGACAGAAAAAATATAACATTTTCTGACCTCTGCAGGCCTCCTCACCATAGTAACTCAGGTTGAGTTGGATGTTTGAGTCCTCCACCTGATCTTCTCCCCCCAAGATCATCCACTCCTCAATAGAGAAATCACTGTCCTCTTCTTGTTCCTCCTGGTCAGCTCCAGGGGCCTCCTCTGTGTCCTGTGGAACCTTTCCAGAGGTGATGGAGAAGGCCAGCAGAGGCAGCCCAGAGCTGTCCTCGTTGAGCTTTGCCAATAGTTTCTTTGAATAACTAAAGTCAAGTTCTTCCTCAGCCTCTGAGCTACTATAACTTTCAATGAAGAAGATGTCTCTGGCTCCCCCCTGAAGGTGAAAGACTCCATGTTCCTCAGCGTCCTCCATTCTCAAATGTGGTACAATCCGTAACCAAATGGCGACACCTAGCGGCCGATTTCTGTACTGCTATGAAACACCGCTGGCTGTAAGAAAACTTTATTTGTGCAGCGCACACATTTTCATGGACTGGTCATTAGTGGTCATTTTGTTCCCTCATATGACCAACACAAAACAACGTATTCAAAGATATCCAAAACATTACGATAGCGACATGTAACATGAACCACGTTTTCCCGGCAGCTAGCGCTTCAGTAGGAAGCAGTTGCTAAGCAAAAATAATAATAATAATGAAACAAAAATTTAAAAAAAATTAGCTGCTTACTGATTGTTTACTGTACCTTTATAGAATAGTTCACGTCGATGTGATTCATTCAGGCGCCACAGAGGTGTTTCCTCCACGCTGGTTTCTGTACTTACAAAATAATGTTGGTCAACCAAAAATGAACCCTGCGTTTGGTCACCGCCCCTTTACGCACAAACCTTTTCCTAAATGCCTGAATGATTTAAATTAATCTCATACCGTATGTGCTGAAGTGATTCAACAGCTCTTTTGTAATACTCCTAAAGTTAAAGCGGGTACTTTTCTAGAATCTAGAGTTCATTGAAGGAGCATTTATAGTTTGGATTTATTTGCGTAAAATTCCCAAAAAGTCAGAACTATGTTTTCTTAAACTCTTGGACAAAAACGTCTTCTCAAATATTAAAAAAATACATATGTTTATTTTATATTTTAGATCATCATTATCCAATTCTTAACTTGTGATCAGTTATATAATTTGCCAACAAAAATATTGGTCGTTAAAATAAATCTGTAAGTATTAATAAAATCAAACAACAAAGATTAAGAACATATTAATTACAAGAAAACATGACACTATTTCAGAAATCATTATAAGATATCACAGATCATCGATCTAAATTGACTGTAATGTTTGCTATTAAAATATTACAATATTTGAGAAATTATTATTCTAAATCACATGATAGATAATCATTAGGAATCAGCTATATAAATCCCACATCAGAAAACAAACTGGGGAGTTTGTTGCTATGATTGGAAACGACTATTGCTTTGATCATGTCTAATAATGGATGTGTTATTATTATTATTAGTAGTAGTAGTAGTAGTAGTAGTGGTAATAGTAGTAATCAATAAATCAGTGTTCTTTTCACAGCTGAACCAGGTTACAGATATTCATGATGTTAAATCAAAAGGTCCATATTCTCCCATCTGTTCATGGTGGTATTCCTTTTTCTGCTCTCGAATTTGACAGCCTTCCTTCAGCTTTTAATAGAGTTTCTATTGGCCAATTCAATCTTATTTAATTTAAATGTCTGGGTTTTTTAATAGATTTTGAGTGCATGAATATGGATAGATTTATTTTAGAATTTTGTATGTAATGATTCTGCTTGGTTCCTTGACCTATATGAAAAATGGTAAATAAATAAGTAAATAAAGTTGAATTTGTTTTGTTGGTCAGGGGAAGTGTCGCTGTCCACCACTCAGGTGCTGAAAACGACGGAGAGGCGGTCACCTCTGCCTCTGCTGTGATGTGGCTGCTCAGAACATCACCCTAAGACTTTATATAAATACTTTATTGGAGGCATTGTCTGACTTGAAGATGCCAGACTTTGATGCAAACTCGCTCGGATCTGAAGCTTAAGATTCGTTTTTTGGAGTTTTCTGTAGTCTGTTTACTGAAGTTTACGCTCGACATGAAAATCTAGAATCGGGCTGTGATGGAATCCTTTGGACACAACTTCATTTTTACGCACGGTCAGTTTCGTCGTGTACCTAAATGTTCAATAGCATCCTTGTTCGTGGACAATTACAACGTCTTTCGCGCTTCTTGCCAGGGCACGGAGGGGTGAACCAGCTTGGGGGGGTCTTCATAAACGGGAGACCGCTGCCGCAGGTGGTGCGAAAACGCATCGTGGAGCTGGCGCAGCAGGGCGTGCGTCCCTGCGAGATCTCCCGCCGCCTGCGCGTCACGCACGGCTGCATCAGCAAAATCCTTAGCAGGTAAAATATCCCGAGAAAAGCTCACTTTATTATTACGACTGTTTAAATTTCAGGATGTCTATAAAACGTCAAACAAGAAGGACGTTTTTAGCACTATTTGGAAACGTGCATCACATTAAAGAACGTTAAACACTTTCCTAAATAAAATGACATTTTCAATTTCTAAATAAAATTAGTTACAAACAAATTCCCAAAGAAAATAAATAACATCTCATTAAGCTTTTAAATTGTTCCATATTTCCCTTTCCATGTAACCCATCTCACTTTCTGCGAATACTGAATGCAAAAAGCACAAGTATGGCTTCATTGCACTTTTGAATTGACAAAATTTACCAAGCTATGCCCATGGAATAGGAAAATATTACATTCATTTTTATTTTCACATAGCACTTGCTTGAATTTACAGGTTTCAAAACAACACTCTTGCTTGCTTTAACACAATGATACAGAAAATGAGTCAAAAATCTGTGTAAAAGCACAATTTAATATTGCTTTTGAATAACGATAACAAAGATCTGGCATAGCGTAAACCGCATTAGAAGGGTTACATTTTGTGACCTACTCAATGGGATTCATACAGCACAGGGGTGACAAAGAAAGAAATGCGAGTGAAACGTTATTGTCAAATGGTCTTGGATTGAGGTGTCATGATAACAAATTGAGACAGCTCCTTAAGGCTCATATTAACGCTCAAAAGCTGTTACATTGTACCATTAAGTGTACAATAAACAAGTATTACAATTGCTTTCACATGCACAGTTACTTCCATAATCCAAAAAAGATTTTTTGTTTCAATTGACATGAAATTTATTTTAATTATTGGTTCATACACCATCTTCCTCTCACCACCTCTACTTTCCCTCTGCTCCTGTGGATCATGCTGACTGATCTGTGAAACCAAAGAACATGATCCTCATTGCTCTGTTTGGTCCGGTGGGAGCTCTCCAGCAGGTGATGCCATTTTTCAGCCCAGGATGCAAAGATTACTGCAGTGGGTTTTTATTTATTTATTTTGTTGGTTTGAGCAGGACAATATCTATATTTTCTGGACTTTTGTTTTGTAAAACCTTAGGCTTCCAGCACATAGTAGGATAAAAATAAATTGACTTGAGCCTGGTTTTCCCCTTTAAGGCACGACTGTCAACAAATTCAGTTAATTTAACATTTAGCAAGTCTGTTTAAAAAGATCTGAAAATGGATAAAGAAATGTAAAAAATCAAAATACATTTTTAAAGACAAAAATCAATTGAACCAAATGATTTTAAAATAAAGTATTTGTAGTGGAATTTGTAATTCTCCTTTTGTTCTCAAACATAGCAAACATTTAGCTAAAATCAACTTTGAATCTAACTCGCTGGCATCCACATTAACTGATTTTCTTAAAATCTAATTTTGTTTTAAGTATGGAATCACTTTAAGGACCATAAGGTAATATAATTGCATGAGCTTATGAGGTGATCACCAGTAGATGGAGCAATCCATTTTTGTAGTCAGACTGGTTCACGTCACCCTTCAGCTTCCAAAGTTGTCTTGAACTTTCTCAAAGGTTTCTGGTGAAAAGCTTTTGTTAAACATGGGACAACTTGGCATGTTTGATGCGGTTTACTAGCTTTCTTTAAAAGTTAGCCATCATGACTGGTATTAATTGGTTCATCCAGGTACAACAAGACAGGAAGCCTTAAACCAGGACTCATGGGGGGTTCCAAACCCAAAGTAGCAACCCCTATAGTTGTCCAAAGGATCCTGCAGCTGAAACACAAGAACCCCTCTATGTTTGCCTGGGAGATCCATGACAGGCTGGTTCTGGAGCGAGTGTGTGACCAAAACTGTGTGCCCAGCATCAGCTCCATCAACAGGTACAACAACCTTCTGTTTTCAGAATGTGGAACTCAAATCTAAAATACGTTTGGTTTGTCTATACAGGATCATCAGGAGTAAAGTGAAGTCTGAGTCCTGTGACGCTCGTAAGTGTTTTTATCTCTTATGTGCATTCGTCTTAAAGTTTCATAACCTCGTGTTTGTCTTTTCATTTGTTGTCATTGGAATGAGCCTTCACTCTGAAATCCGGAAATTATAAATTGCAACATGAACGATGAAGTGTGATTTGTCAGTATTTGTTCTTAAAAAGTTGATACCAAGTCCTCTCAAATGACATAAATTGTGTGCTTCATTACATTTATTTGTTGTTATTTGTTCAGCCATTTGTTAGGTTTATTCAATCAGAAAACACATCTTCATAGCCGTTTCTTAGGTTGATGAGTTTAGTTTTGAGCCTTAAAACAAAATGTGAGGTCTTCCTCTGGATGAAACACCTTTAAATTCACAGAAAAAAACACACAGAGAAGGCTGTGGATTCTCCAGACCACACAGAAGACTGATGTTTAAAGCCTTTGCTTTGTGTTAATGTTAGTCATAGGGAGGCAGGTTCCACAGCAGGATGCTCGCCTCACCTCCCCAGGATTCCCTCCAATCCACCATCAGGCTCTGTGCTCCTCCATGTCTCCCCCTCCATCCAGCCTTTCATTACAGCCCCGCTAAAACCCCAGGCTCTTCATCACAGCAACATTACAACAGGAGATGAAGTAGAAAACCACGTCTGGTTACAGTTAGGAAAGCACTCATGTGTGCTGGCTTTTTTATCATTCTGCTAATTAAATTAGGTGAAGAAAATCAATGCTTTGAGAGGGAAGAAAGGGGGGTGAATTTGTGCTTTTGTTTTTCAGGGAGGGAAATATCCATCTTTGAAAACCAAGACCAGCAGCATTCCTGTTGTGACACTTTGGGAAAGCCTGACCCCCACTTGACCTTTCACACCAACCTGTCAGATAATTAATCCTGTGAGGCTACTCTGTATGAACATCAAGCATCGTGATTTTTATGTCATGTGAAGGAATAAAAATGAAGAAATAAAACTACACTTAAAAGCCTAACAATTCTTTAAATTATTTGCAACCAGAATATGTTGTTTTCGCATAAAAACTCTATTTCATTAGTTCAGCATGCGTCTATTTATCCCTGTGGACATTTTCCTTCGTTGAGAAGATGCACCATTAAGGGGCCCCGTGATGAAGAATGACTCCACTTCTTTCTATGCGTCTCTCTGGGATCTCATCTGTGATGAAGGATTTCATGGCAGGATGGGGGGCACTGAGAGGCACCAACATTAACAGAAAACATCTCCTCAGCTGTGTCTGCAGCCAGAATGATCCCATAACTCCACCTCATGTTAGGGTCTCTGAAGCTTGCCAACATGCGTGGAGTTTAAGGATAAAGAAAAACATTTTAAAGAAAATTTATTCTCTTTTCTTTTTAATAAATAGGGACTTTAAAAGGTGATGAAATCACTACTTTGCTTGGTTGTGACCAACATCTTTTAGCCAAAGGGGAGTGTGGATTAGCAGCTCTGTTTAAGTCAGGGATCTGGAACCTGAGACTCCAGGAGCCACATTCTTCCTGGCTGAAGATACATAAAACAGTAGAGTCACTTTGCCACTGATTTAATTCAGATTAAGTATATACATTTATGGCTGAGGTGCACCTCGAAGTAAAATCAAGGTTTTTACGTTTCTTCCAGAAGGCACATATTTCAAATACGAAGCAAAACTTTGCAAAAAACGTCAGCTCTTTTCTGACTTCTGACTCATTTTATGAGTTTAAAGAACACATTATTTTTATGCATCATAACAATTGTTAGTAGCTATTCAGAGGGGAGTAACTAAAATATAGTATATCAATATACTTTTTATTTTTCAAAAACCAGCCGATTCATGTCTATGTTCAAGCTAACAGTCGTAGTAAGTAGGAAAAAGGATGACAGCTCACTTAAGTAGAACTAATGTATGAGAAAAGAAAATGCAATCTGTCTTGAGTTGTTTAAAAGCTTTCATGTGAGTATATTAGCTGCACAGGAATGATCCGGTTATGTACAGGAGGTCTTTTATTTTGAAAAGAAGTCATATTAGCGTCGGTCAAAAGTTTAAACAAAATCTACATTTTGAGAAAATGCTGGTTTCTCTTTATATTTCTGTTTTTCCTGTCAAAAAAGACAAAATGTCTCTAAAAGCAACAGTTTAATGACTGGAAAGCAGAATTATATTTTCCTAAAGGATAAAATAGGACATTAAGGCTCCTAGCAGACTTTGATCAGTAAGAAACAGGCCCAAACGGCTCTTGTACTGTTAAAATTTGAAGACCCCCAAGTTTAAGTGAAATGTCAGTTAATAGCATTGAATAAAATGTCTCCATAAAGTGAAAAGAAGATAAGATTTTTTTTTTTTTTTAGTTTTCCTTGAATCAAAGTAAAAAGCTGTTTATGTGGAAGGAGGGTGCAAGAAAAGTCAGCTGAACGCAATAAGGAAACACAGACAATATTTAGGATTTTAGTTCCAATGCTCTACATGAATGCTAAAGGTCTATAATTTAATAACTTAGAAGAGCAATAAAGGACATTAATGATTAATCTGTTTGGAGCTGGACTTACTGTACGTTACACACATTATAAGGATAGTTAACACTGTTGGGAAGAAAATCCTTTCAATGCTTTTGACCCCGATGTTGTTTTTTGGTTTTGTCTGAAAACTTGAGATGCATTTGGAAGAAAAAAAATTATGTCCTCCTAAGTGATAGAAACAGGAAAGTGTGTGTGTTTGTGTGTTCATGGTTTATTGCTTCTGAGCATGTCGTGCAAAAGCAGTCAGTGTATCTTGAGTTCTGCTGCAGTTCAAAGTACAAAAGGAGATTTTGATTTGGGAGTATTAATGCTACCACTTCCTTGTTTGTAAATCAGAACAGCATTTCCTCATTCCTAGTGAAAACAGTGGAGAAAATTAAAGGAAAGGAAGCTATCTCATCAGTGAAGGAGTGCAAGTCAACTCAGATGAACTGTAAAGCTGAAGACGACAACCCTTTCCCAGCAATCAGCCAATCTCCTCATCACTGCTGTCCTGCTCAGAAAAACAGGAGAAAACTGAGCCACAGTTAAACCAGAAGAGGATTCCTGTGGATTTCACAAGAACTGGACAATGTCGCTCAACACCAGGGTTGTCCATAAAAGGAGGGAGACCATCACTGCTCTGCCGCTCTACTTTAGCGGACATCTGCAGAAGAAACGCTCCAAAGAGAAGGTGGGACTCACGACGATCTCTCTCGAGTTAGTCTAGATTAGCAGTTATATTTGTGAAATTCACTTTACTGTCCTGGCACATAAAGTTAAGGTCCCCCATAGTTGTTTTTAGAGGCTACAAAAAATCATCTCGACTAGGTTGGATCCTGACAGTCAGTAACTGTAAGCTCAGATGGATTACAACTCTAGTCATTCTGTCTTTACCTGTTGCCTCAAAAAAAAAAAAACTAAACCAAAGGATAGACACATTTACATTACCATCTTTCACAGCAACTATATTTTATGCAATTAATTAAAAAAACAGCTGCAAACGGTTTCAAGCGTTCAGTCACACCAGTTTTCCTCTGTTTGCTGAGATCATCGGCCTGTTGGACTAAAGCAGGCTGACATTTCCCCGCATCGCCACAGTTAGTTATCAAAGTTAAAGAAATGTGTTGAAATGTATTATTTTTTTAAATAAAACTTGACAGTATACATTACGTTCATAAAAAACATATCCATTTATACCCTTGATGCCTGAATTTTTATTTTCAGCCATAAAAAAAGAAAAAAAAAATCATGTTTTTTCTTTCAAGTGGATGCTCAATTTAGGTCATGGCACAGAAGGCAGTGGTTTGATAAATATTTGCATCATTCAAAATATTATTATTAAGCAGCAAGATTCCACCATGTTGATGTGTTGATTTGAAAAAAATAGAGGCCTCATCTATTTTTTTTCTTTTTTAACAAACATAAAGAATGCTTAAAACGTTTAATAAAAAATGTTTGTGAAGAAATGGATTCTGGATAGTATGAAAATAGACTGCTATAGTTTAAGTCCTATTAGCTGTCACACACTGAGCTGTCTGACCTTTGTTCATTTGTTCTCTGGGGATGACCTGCTGACAACTGTGCTTGGGAACCATTTGGAGGTTTAACCCCCCAATCGGACCCCTTAATGCTGAGCGTCAATCAGGGAGGCATTGGGTACCATTGTAGAGTCTTAGGTATGACTCAGCCGTGGACTTGAACTCAAGACCTTCCAGTCTCAGGCCGGACACTCTATACCACAAAGCCACTGAGCTGGTTATGACACTATCCAAAATGAAGAGGAGAGTGCAACATTTCTTTTCATGACAAAGATTTTGTGAGATGTCATCATTTGTAGTTAATTTAGGACTCATCTATGTCAGAGAACTGGGAACCTGGAAAATCACGTGACACTTTTTAGTCATCCTTCCTGTTCAAAGGTTAACCACAGCCGCAAGTTAAAATTGTTTTTACAACTTTCAGGAATTCAAGGCCTTCTATGTGGAACTCAGAGGAGATTCTCTGTTTCTGTACAAAGATGACACACAAGAAACAGTAAGAAAACACCCAGATTATTTAGCATTTCTGATCATAAAACAGTGAAAAAAAAAAGAAATGACTTATTTTAGTGATAAACTGTGAAAACAAAGTGAAAACTTTTTTATGCCTGTAATTGTCACAGTACATGGAAAAGATGGAGCTGTCACAGCTGAAATCCATGCAGTTGGAGTCTTCCTACAAAAAGAAGGAGCAGCCTGTCTTTAAACTCTTGTTGCCCAAAGAGGAGGTGCAGCTAAAGGTTTGTTGCACTGTGATTGTAAAATACTTTATGGTAAACTCTAAATATCATTTATTTATTTTTCCCCTATCACTTTCGTGTTTTCTGCAGATGAAGGATGCTGACACTGGAGAGGAGTGGAGGGGCTACATCATGACCATGGCCAAAGTAACACATGCTCAGATAACTACGCATTAACTTTCATTTACTGCCTACAATTCAAGTTCAAACTTATTTCAAATGCATGCTCATGTAATTCAAACAACTGCAAATGCTTGTGCTTCTTTTGGAATTAATCATTGACTATCAATTTAGAAGGAAAAAAAAAGTCTTGATTAAAAATTAGATGATAGTTTGGCTCACAGTACTGAAAGACAAATGCGCTTAAAATAAAAACTAGAAACAGCTACTTGGTAAAGTGGGATAGAAAGTGCAATTGAAAGTCAATAGTTACTACAATTATTTTTAAAGTTGCTAAAAACCCTTTGATAGTGTTTCTTCAGATAAGAATGTAGTCCAGTTTCCTCCAATGAAGCCAGAATGTCAGATAGTTTACAGATTGTCTGTGTTTGTGTGTTCTGACAGAAAGAGATTCCAGACAAGCTGGAGCTGCTGCCGGGTCAAAAAGTGAAACTGGAGGAGGCTCTGGTGCAAGAGAAGAAAAGAGTTCTTCCCCATTCTCGTCCAGCCCTCCCACCCCGACCAGCTTTCCTGCAGTCGGAGTCGGTCACTGATTTCCCTGCGTCTTCTCCGAGCACAAAGCCGGGAATGCCTGCGTGAGTTTATGCACTTCCCGTGGCTTCTGTTGTCAGAGCATCAAGCTAAAACCTCTGAATTGGCAGACGGTAAACATTGGTTCTTTTAAACCTGCAGATGCTTCCATGATGTGACTCGAAAGGAGGCTGAAAAGATGCTGGAAGAGAACCCACAAAATGGGGGCATTATTCTCCGCCCGTCAACCGTGCCAAATAACTACGCCCTGACCCTCAGACAGCCCACGAAAAGGTTGGAAAAGTCCTAGCCCCAGCTTCCCAAAGTGAAGAACTCAGAAGTGAACTAAAAAAAAAAAGCACGACAAGAACCCGTTTCATCGTCTTTATTGAGTGTTGTAATGTGTTTTTCAAAGCTTCAAGAACTTGTGTTCTGATGAAAAAGAGTCCACAAGAAAGTCTTCAAGCATCAAAAGTTTTTTAACCAGTGGTCCGTTTTAAACACACAGCAAGCATGAGAAAACTAAGACAGTCTATTCGAACCACTCCCAAAAATAGAACCGCCTGTCCATCGCACTTCTTGAAATTTTGTAAAATCTCATCACATTCTTTCTGTTTCAGTGGGCATGTCACAAAGAACTACAGGGTGACCTCCACGCCGTCTGGGTTCGTCATCGCGCTAGACACAGCAGTGAGTACAAAAAGGACAGTTTTTTAACCCAACCATCACATTTCAAAATGAAGCCTGTCCTGCAAGAAATAACAGTCACTGTTCAACTGATCACCACTGCATTTGTGTGGTCACTGTAGGGAGAATGAGACACGGAGTACAAAATGATAAGCAAAAGAAGTACTTTTTTAGGTACTTGGTTGCAGTAAAGGTTCCTGCAAAGGAGCATAGACTTTGAAGTAAGAAGTACAACAAAAAAGAGAAAACTGTGACAACAGGAACAACAAAAAAATGGTTTGGCTGTTTTCTAATATGTCATCTGGGTTTGGGTTAAAAATATGGCTGTCAGATACTTAAAGCTATCTCACTTGAAAACTTTCAAGACAAAAGATTTAATACAGAAAACACAAAAGTGAATTTTAGTTTCTTTTTGTTCGTGCAAGTACAGGAAAAACAGAGCTTTTTTTTGTTTCTACGCTTCTTGTACACTCATAACTTTCAACTTTTCGTATTCTGTGCAAGTTTCTCAGTATAAATACAAACAAAGAGTAAAAGAAAAAGAAAAAACTTGAGTAATAAACTGCCAGGTCTTACAGCATCAGTATTCTTGGGCACACAGACAGAAATAAAACAGAAATCATTAACAAAAAAGGAATATGTGGAATAAAAACGAACATGTGGCTTTTGTTTCATAGGAAACTGTATCCTCTTTGAATGACGTAATCGAATACTTCATGGAAAAGACTGATTATCGTGTTCATCCCTACATTGCCTCCCAGGCCTACGACACCCGCATTGGTAAAGCAGGAGATTGTTTTTACAGACGGTTGATAACATGCGAGCAGCTCCTGAAAAATGTTTTCTTTCTACAGAGGTGATGCCGACCCCACCACACACATCTAAAGCCATACCCAGAGCACAGGTCGCCCCGATGCTGCGGTCGCAGAGCAAAGAGAAGCTGGCTCTTGATTCAGAAAAGTTCTCATCTGGCGAATACATTTATCCAGACGATCACAAGCTTCCTGAAGGGGGCCTCAAACTGGGTGACTGATTTATTTTATTTTCAATCAAATACCACTCAGGTCAAAACAGAATGGTAAAACTGACTCGGATAATGATGCGTGCTTGTGTTTCTACTAGTTCAGCAGGACAGTGATTTTAAGGCGGCAATAAGGAAGCGAAGAGAAAATATTTATTCCACATGTGACGTGGGAAATGTCGAGAACACAAGTCAACATGCTGAAAGACGAAACAGTGGGATGGCATTGTGGACTTCTGGCAGCTCAAAAGCGTGAGCCGTGACCTTCACAGCCCTGGAACGTGGAGAGCAAGCAGAAAAGTAATAATTTACTCTGTTTCCCTTCTGTCCAGGAAGAAGGGAAAGAAGAAAACATAAAAATAATCAAATCTAATGTTCGTTTGAGCTTTACCCACGTACTAGGGAGCTAAAGAACTAGGAAATGGTACATTTTTTTAGTCCAGTGACACAAAATGACGTCATAAATGTTTCACAGAAAAAAAAGCTGGATGTTGGATTTAACAAACAGGAGTTTAAATCAAAGATTTTTTTGTGATATAGATCAAATGTAATCCAGATGTGATGATTCAAATTTAATAGAAATAGCTAAAGAGAGTCTGGACACAAACTCCAAAAAATCCAGTCTAAATGCTTTGTAACATTTAAGTTTAAAGGTTGAGTGAAGGACTGTTTAGTGGGTTTTACAAATAAGAACTCCACATGAAAACTTTTACCAAATTGATTTTGTTACTTTGATGTTTTTCTCTCTCCAGATGATCATGTTTTGACATTTTTGGGTTCAAATTACAACTTGTTGTGTAGCAACTGTGGCATAGATGTGCAAAACATTTTGGAAAATCTACATACAAACCCAGAAACATTGTAGAAAACAACCAAACTGCAGCAAAAATGACGGCTTCAGCCATAAATTGTGTTATCTTTGTGTTTTGCTTTGCGGATGCGCTTGATGAAAGGTGTTTTTCTGTCATTTATAAACAATAATCCAATACAGTTTTCTGCAATTCAGAATTTGTAGTTTTTTTATTTTCAGGTTTTGTGAAATTTACACACACACACACACACACACGTACACATACAACAAAACCCCTCCAAATCTGCATATTTCCAAAAATGGTAAATCCTGTTCAGACACACTGTTCAGGTCTTATGTTTCTGATTTGCAGATAAAAAGTCGTTCGTTTCTGCTCCCAAAAAATTCGCAAACAGGTTACATTGTGCTCATTAAAAGAAAAAGAACAACAAATAAAGATAATTTTTATAATTTATTTTCGACACTTATGAGTAAAGAATATTTATGCACAGTTTTCTCACTTTCTTAACCTTTGTAGCAGACAATTCTGTAGGATTAAGGTTTACCACCTAAAGACAGCTCGACTGTGAAAACTGTTCCCATAAAAAAGAAAAACAAAGATTTCCTTCAATCCTCATCACCCTTCCTCTATCCATCCATTCTGGGAACTATTTCTTTCACATTGGTTCAGCATTCTCATCCTTTCATCTGTTAGCAGCCTTCATGTGAAAAAGACTAAATATTTATAATAACTTAACACATCAGGATAAAAACGGAAATAAAGTGGAATAAACTAAGGTGATTGCCACAGTGTGGACCTGCCTCAGCTGCTGTGGTTCCATCACTTTTCAGTAAGAGACAGTTGCAGGATCCTCTCCAGTTCCTCCTCTTCCTCCTTCTGCTTCCTGCAGCAAAACAAGAAATGAACCGATCAGAACCATGATGAAGATGAGAGTTTTGACAAGGGCTGTGACGAGAACCAAATACTCTGATATTAGCAATCTGTTCCAAAATATCTGAAAACAAATATTTGTGATGCTTATGATAGCAGATTTACAATCTTTACAAAAAGTGTAGTAAAAATAACTTCTGGGGTCAAGAAGATGAATGGATGGATAGAAAAATGATACCCAGCCAATATAATTATCATTGTAAAATTGTAGAATAATGTTTGATTTTATGTATACAACCTAAAAAAAAAACCACATGGGCTTCCATCACCAGAAGTAAATAAATCTTCAAAGTAAAGTGTTGGTGAAGCTTCTGATTTTCAGTGTTTTTCATAGATGAAAACAAAATAGCTAAAGTTCTGTTTGAAGACATTAGTTCTGAAAAAATATTTTGTTTTTATATATATATTTCATAAAAATATATACAATTAATATTTAAATAAGAATGATACAAAAAAAACTTGTAATCAGTCATGTGACTTTCCTGTTCCGGACCAGAACTTGTAACAAAACCGTGTGGCGAGAGGCCTCTTCAGTCATTGGTCAAGAATTACGAGGGGGGAACAAAGCACCACGAGAAATAATCATGGAAGTTCCTTTGCAATCCTTGTTGAGCTAGTTCACTTATTCAGACTTCATATTTCACTGACCAATTTTGAACTTCTATATATCAATGTCAGATACAAGACTTTTTATTGCTACCTTGTTACAGTGCAGGCATGCTGCAAGGCAGGAGAGAGTTAAGACGGTTCGCTGATAAGTGTTTATGACCTATAGATTGTCAGGAAACAGCGTGAGAAGCAGCATGTATCATCACTCATCACTCATCAGACCACATTTCAATGAGTTGCCGTGTCTCATTAGTGCTCCGCTGCTCTGTTTACATGTTGTAATGGTCAGTCTGATTAGAAACGAAAGAGAACACTTCAAAAGATGGGTCCTAAAGCGGTTCCTGGTTTTGACCATTAAAAGGGCTGCAATAATTCCATTGCAAAGCACTGGTTTTATTTATGAAGAGATATTATGTTGTAGTGTTATGCTTGTCTGGGTAAAGGCTGTTTTTCCAAACAAGCTTGTTAAAGATTGTTTAAATATTATTTTAAATTAATAATATTTTTAAAATTAAATATTGTTTTTGGCAGAGATGTGTCTATTTCTGTGTCTTTCTACTCTTTCTCCTGTTGATGTGGACCGAAATTTTTATGTTCGGAATAGATACACTTTACGTGAAGGAAACAGTTGAAATTGCTTATACTTATTCGAGAAAATTACAGCTTTTACAAAACAAATATGGTTATCTTGATCATTAAAATTGAGTTGTTTTACATTAAAACTAATCTCTGTTTTTATAAGAAAACAAGTACCATTTCTTATGGTCTCATAGAGGAATGTGACAGCAGCCTGAATGCACATCAGATGCATAATTTTATTTCAGCAAAGCATGTGCTAATTGGCCAGCTGACCCTGGAAACTGCAATGTCCAGCAGATCTGACGTCTATCTTCTGAACAGACAGGTTCTGAGTTGTGCAACCCAGACTAAGAATAAAGGCATTAACATTACATAAAACTAAAGGTGGACTCACAGTAAGGTAAAACCAGATTAAATTCACAAAGACATTGTAGTGTTTGAGGATGGTTAACCTCTTTTTATTTGTATCATCTACTTCTCCACTCAAACTTTTCTCGTTTTCTTTTTGTCATTTTCACATTTACATTCTATTTTTTTTTCCTTTAAAAGAAAGTTAGATTTTATGAAATAGACTTGATTTTTTTTGTATAAAAAATCTCCAATCCGCTGTCAGTTGTTCATGCAACTCCCCTCACATCTGTAAAAAGACACTTTACTATGATGTGAAACTAAAACATTTTAGTTTAGTTCTGTGTCAAATTCAAAGCAAAATGTTTCATTTGATTTAATCCTTTTTATGTTTCTTTTTTACTTTCTTGGCTGCGTTGCGTACACACTAAACTGGGTCAAAAACACACCAATTTGTCATCTCAAGTGACCTGAATGAACGCCTCACCTGTCCATCTCTTCCTGCTCCCGGCAGGACAGCTCCATGGCAATGCGCATCTGTTCATCAAAGCTGCTCGCCACACCAAAGTTTTCAGACAGGCACGGCTCGCCAGTTGTGTTGTAGGGGAGCGGCGGGGACACAGCAGGGTCCAAAGGGGACACGGAAGACGACTGGTTGGAGTCGGCTGTGTCTTCTCCATCTCTGTTGGCCAGAGAGAGAGTCAGGGACTCCTGGATCGCCCTGAAGACAGAAAAATTAAGAAATCATGTCAAGTACTATTAAACAGAAGAAAGTCTATTATCAGGATACTTTCACTTCAGATTTTCATTAAAGGATGAATGGAGTTTCTGCTCTCAAGAGAGGATAGAAAAAAAACTAATCACAGAACTCTAATTACACACAGTTAATTAAATACTCCAAGAGTCTACTCTTTTTCTAACAAAGAGAGATTTTCTATTAAGTTGCAGTTAAACCTAAATTGGTGTTTCAATAAAAATTACTAGGTAAACTAAAGTAAAACAGTTAACGGATTTGAGTTCATCAGTTTATTTTATGTAAAAATGTCATTACTTTAAACCATAGATCTAGCTGGAGGTCAGCTCACCTCTCCAGCTGAGAGTCTTCCTCATACAAAGGAGACTGGAGAACCGGACGACTATTGGTCAGGGCCTCCCAGATGGTCACCTGAAAATGAGGTGCAGAGAAAAGACTTTCAAGACAAACCTCTCTCTGCTGAGCTTTACAGTCTATTTACAGGTAGAATAAATCTCACCTGGTCGCTCTCTGTGCCGGCGTCCAGCAGACTCTGTTGAATTGCAAACTGCAGCAGGTTGTCATCCTCGTCCCTCATTGGCTCGCTGCGGCCTGGACCGAGCGTGGTGTAGTCTGCAGGTGGCTCAAATACTGAGGGATCCACCTCACATTGGAAGGGAGGGGGGCACTGACCTGAACAGACATTAGTTGGGAGGATTATGAGCATCAATTTCTTTTAATTTGGCAGGAGGGAGGAGGATCCCTGTTGCAACCAGACACTTGATGCTGTTATGCTCACAAAACAGTTACAAGAGTAAACTTTATGAGAATCCTTAGTTTAAGAGAACAAAAAGATAATTAATTTTAAGATTATTTCCATGAATGAAAGGTTACCAGCTTCTTCAGGTGTGTCTGGTTTGTGAAGAGTCACAGAGCTGACGGGCTCATCACAGCCACACAGGTTACTGAAGGTCACTCTGGCATTTAACACGTGGAACAGGGGAATCTCTGCAGGACAGTGTGACAGCACACCTCAAACTTAAAAACAAAGTTGCTTTGCTGCATTTGTTTTACCAGCAACAAAAAAAGCTTCAGTGATACAAAACTGCAATCCTCTACCTGCACATTTGTGGCTCTCACCCACCTATTTTAACAGGGAAGCCCGGCGGCAAACGCAGGGTGATGAAGTCACGCAGCTTGGCAAAGTGGGCGTTTGAGATGGCCATGAGGTCTATGATGGGGGTCACCTGCTCAGCCAAGGACAAAGGGTGAGTCTCACTCAACCACAGCGTTGCTTTAAACCTAAAAAAAGGGGGACGAAGTAACAGAAAAATAAGAAGTTCAAGGGATCAGAACCATCAAAGGTGAAAACAAGCTGCCGTTCACAATTTGACTGTACTTTTGCACTTTGCTAGTGAGCTCGATGGGTCGGCCAATGTCCCGGCCGTTCAGGTTGAACTCCGGGTCAAAGTATTCCTCAGCTGTGATGGCTGTGGGGTTGTGAGGACTGGCACACTGTGACACATTGCCCTGGGAGTGACATAAATGTACATCTGTTAATGTGACTGATAACTGGAAGGGTATACAGCTGGAGTGAACGTTAAGTGTGCGTGAAATAATAAATCGTACCCCGTTGTGAGTTGTATGTTGTTCAGCAATCCCCAAGAAAGACTGCAGAGGTGTTTTTGAGCCTGAGAGAGTAAAAATTCTAAATATTAGTTGACATTGATTATGTCTTTTTAAGTAAAAAAACGTTTTCCAAACTCACAAAAAATGTTTCTTGACTTAAACCATAGTCACCATGAAACATTGGTTACTAAATTGATTTGCTTTTCTTTTACTTCTCCATCACACCCCTTGACAGAGAGTCACATTGTGTTTTTACCTTTACATCTGGACTTGTCCTGGTCTGAAAGATGCTCTGTCCTTGATCGAGTCACCAGCTCTACGTTGGTAGCGCTATAAACCTGGACTCACAAAGTAAGAAAACACTCGTGAACACAGACTTTTTATAAATAAATATTTAAATAAGCCACATTGATCTGTTTGTGTTGGCTTTAAAAAAAAAGTCATTTCTTTGGTGCAAAAAAGGTCTCACACAGTTTTTGGGTGTTTCTAAATGCTTTTTTGCAAAAAAAAAAAAAAAAAAAAAAAATTGAACATTTGTTTTGTTTTTATAAGAGATGGATGGTAACCGAGAAAACAGCACTTTATAAATTGAGCAGGTAAGTGTTCATTCAAAAGCAGGGAGCACCACCCAGAGGCCACTCTGGGGAACTTTCTTTAATAATTTATAAAATGATTCTCAAACAAACAAAAAAAGGCTTAGTGAAACTTGTACACCTATTTAATTAAAAATATCTGAAAATACAAAAGGACAGATTTGAAAAAGAAACAAGTTTTTCTTGTATTCTCAGACTTTCTTGTAGACTTAGGTTTTCTTTCAATGTTGTCAAACATTTTATTCTTTTTTAAATCATTTGCATGAATCAATAACATGATCTGGCATTTACTAAAATGTATTCAATGCATTAGAATGTTTTATGTGGATAAGATTACCTTGGCTTCGTACCCGCTGACGACCTCACTTTTCTCTGAACGCCAGCCCCAGATTCCAGACTTATTCCTACAAATTATTGAAAAAAAATTGGTGCCTTACAAATATTCTAATGCTCTTAATATAAATGTACTAAATAATGCAAAAATATAGCATATAAACAATAAAGAAAATGTATTCTTTTAAGAAGTGTAATATAGTTTGTGTGAGGTTTACCGCTCAAAGGCGATGTTGCGAGTGTTGAGGTGTGTGGAGACGATGGGAGACGTGAGCCTCTGGGCTGTATTCTCTTGCGACGGTTGCATGGCTGCAAGGAGGGAGGGAGCGTCACGCGGGGACAACACGAGCGGCTCGGTGTACACCACTTGCTTCTCATGATCCACCTCCATCACCACGGCACCGTCATCTGTATCAGCCAAATGGTGTAAAAAGGTGTGAATATATGCCGAGGCATAAACCACTGAAAACACTGAGCAGGCCTTGAATGTTAGATGCATTTGAAGAACTATTTTTATTCTAAAGCATGAGCAGATCAGGGTAACAGAGACAAAAATCACAGACCTCCGCCTTTGAAAATATAGCTGCGCCGTCCTTTCAGCCAAGTCATATGCTCAAAACCAAGAAGGGTGGTGTCTACCCGGAGGCACGAGCCACTTTTCCACACCCGGTAAACGTCACTGGGACACACTTTTGATACCAAAGGCACTGAAATAAAAATTCAGGAAGAATATGAGCAACATTTGGAGAACTAGTTTCAATATCCGTTACAAGGGCTTAAATCTTTGTTTTCTTTGTTCGAGCAGGCATCTGGCTCAAAAATGTAGTGCCGGATAGCTCCAACATCGCTCGCCATTTCAACAATATTAGGTTGGGGCTGTAGGCCAACTACACAGGGTACAAACAGATAAATGATTGGAAGTGGAGGTGTGTTTGCTCCACGCCAAGAGTACGGCCCACAAGTCAAAGGGGAAATTCTAACAAGCTACTGCAGTATCTGTCCTAGAAAACGGCACAATTTTGGGTTTTTTTTGGCTAAAAATGGCATAATCAGAATTAAAAGACCTCTGTAAACACTTAAAAGTAGATCAAAATATAATCCGAGTGGGACTTAAATCAGGACTAAATTAGTGCTTTGAACAAACATGGAAAGTACAATGATATCTCCTGTTCTGAGGTTGGTCCATTGGATAAAGTCTGGTGCTAGAGGAGCTGTCCAGCTAATGTGGTGCTGAAATTGACCTGTGTACAAATTAAAAAAGAAAATATTCACACAAGCATCTTACCCCAGCTGGTGAACTCCCACTTCATTTCCACATAAAAGTCTCTTGCCTAGAGGAACAGAAGACCGTTTTGTCAGATGTGAACCAAAGCTTTCCCCCCAGTGAATGCTGGTGGGTCAGACTCCATTTAATTGTTCAAACTGTAAACACTCCTCTAAAAACTTAAGCCATTCAGGATTTGATTACAATTTCTTTCTTTGGTCAGTTGAAAAGACCAGGTGAACTCGGTTACCTGTCTCAGTTTGCTGAGCAGCTCTGGGATACCCGCAAGTCTCTCAGTTGCTCTCTTGAAATCTCTGTACTGAAGCACCAGCTGCACCAGCTCAGGGTCCCCAGTGCTCACAGCTTCCTGCAAGACTAAAACACACATGCATGACGACAGTCGGCTACCTCGTCCTCCCAGCAGCTGAGCAGACCCTGAGCACTCACTGGTCCAGCCCTGCGCGTTGCAGTACGTCGGGTCTGCAGCGTGTCGGAGCAGAACCCGGGTGGACTCCAGGTGGCCCAGACACACGGCTAGCTCCAGCGGGGTGCGTCCTCGTGGATCGATGCGCTCCACGTCGTGCTGCAAAAAAAAAGGAAAACACAGCAGCATCGTTAGCGCAATGCAGTCATTGCATTCATAAACACACTAAACCAGATTCCACACTCACCCCTTTCTTCTGCAGCTCTCTGTCGAGCTCCAAGTACTGATTGTTCCAGACAAGAACATGCAAAGGGAACGCCTCTTGATCCATGGCTGTAGCTGACAGTGACGAACTGCTGAAGCTACGATTTGTGCAGAGAAACCTCTGCTCTGCCGATAAGCACAGCTGGTTAGCCACCTAGCTTAGACTAGAGCAAAAAAGCTGGTTAACTCGAAATAAATAAATATAAGTCTGTGCCGGACAATAAATAATTTTGCTAAATTATGTGCAAAATGCAACTAAATAATAATAAAAAAAAAAAACTTAAATTGTCTAAATTAGTGGGCTGAGTTAGTTAGGCTAACTCAGCCCACTAATTAAGTGTTAGTTAACTAGCAGCTAGCTGGTAGAACGTTAGCTAACTGGCTAACAACAACATTGCCCCCGGTGTGTCTCGGCACCTGGTTTCCATTTAATGAACAGCAGCTGACTTAGCTGAACACTAGAGCCCTGCAGCGGCCGTTCATTCTGAAGAGAGAAATGTTCCCGTCAGGAGGAGGGAAAGGTTAGAAAGTCGGCTGTCAAAGTTAGCTAGCCTCCCCGGTGAAGCTGCAACTATCCAGTTTCCATCGCAGGGTTGGACTCTTATCTCAAACAGAGCCACTCTTTTTCAGTGAGACGAGTTCAGGGCGTCAGATTAGATGACAGATTTTTCCACCCATTTTCGCCGACAACAGTACCAGAGCACATCTGCGGGCCAGCTCCGTCCGTCCCCGAGCAGATCGCAGACTGGCCAGGAATGTGCTGTTGTTGCAGCCGCAGCTGCCTTATTTATTTGTCAGCCGCTTTGTTTCCAGGTTATGGAGAAACTGGGTGGAGCCTGGATGAGCGGATGTTTTCTCCTGGAGGAAACAGTCAGCAAGAAATGACAATTTATATATTTTTTTATTTTCTTGAAAAATAACACAAATAACATGGTGTGGAAGAGGGGGAAAAAAAGAAGCGCCCAAAAATAATTATAATGCTACAGGATTCCCATTTTATAATCTAAAAGAGGAAGAAGAAGAAAAAAAAAAACCCAACACATTTACACAAAAGTAAATATTTATATAGATATATTCACTTTGAAGGATATGGCCAGGAGTCTAGAACTTTATACAGAGACACAACACTTAAAAAGAAATGAGCAAACTCCCCAAACAAAATCTCTACACTGAATTTGACAAGTGAAAAATAGATCACATTTTATTTCCATCCCTTACAAAAAAAAAATGTATACCACAGCGACGTGGAGCTAGAATATTAACTAAATGTTGTCTCTGTACAAAAACAAAGCGTTTCGAGTTTGGGAATAATAGCACCTGAACTTTAACTGCTGTTTGAAAATGCACCATTTTTCTTTAACGTATTCTTGGCTTCTCATCCCTCGCTTAATGCAACCTGCCCTAATGTTGGGGTGAGGTCCTGCTGCCGTGTTGATTGCCTATTTACGCCAACTTTGTACCATCTCACACATAATCATGTCCTCTTGAGGTTTATACAACTGTAGTTGCACTTTATGACTGATAAACACAAGCTGTTCCAGTAGTCTAATGTGAAAGTATTTTTTTTTATCTTTAAATATTTATTTAAAAAAAAATAGCAATTGTGCATGTAGCATTTGTGAAAAAAAAGACGTCTCTTTAAGCATCCAAATCTTTCAGAAATAAAATTCAAATATTTAAACAAATAAGACAAGTGTGAATCCGTACAACTATATTTAAAGATACAACCCGAATGTATTTGCTAATCTCTTAATATGGGAGCTCGAATCAAGACCATCAAGGATGTTGTCCTCAGAGTGTGAAATACAACTAAACTAGTGGTCTTCTACTTTCTTGCCAATAGAAAAAAAAAACAAACCACTATTCCTCTTAAAGAGAGCATTTAGTTGTCTCAAAAATAATACAAAAAAAGATCCTGAGTTTCTTTATAGGTATGCAGGAAAAAAGATGTTTTTGCAGCCGGTTCAACCCAGTTAGTTCCTCACAATCAGTCAAGTGAGAAAGTCCAAGCCCTCCTTCAATTGTAGACCCCACCCCTTTTTGCATGTGAATTGAACTGCCTGAGTGTCATGCAGACTCACACGCAGATCCACACCCAAAGCTTTTGCATTTCAAATCATGGCTGCAGTGAGACAGAAAGGCAGGAATCTAGGATATCCTCTGGATCAGTTTTTCATCTGACAGCCAGTAAAGTGTGTTGACCGACAGCTCTGAGATGAAGGCCTCACAGGCCTTTCTGGATACCCCTTTGCAGCCTCTCAGGTCAAGCTCTGAGATGCACGAGAGACGGCGCAGGAATTTCAGACATGCATCTGTCAATTTGCTGCAGCCTGGAAAGAAAAAAAAAAAGACAGTGCACCTGTTAGTTCAGCTAAAACAAAATGTATGGATATGGATGCTTTCTGAAACTGCCTACAGCCTTTCCTCACCTCCTAGATTGAGTTCTGTCAGTGTGTTTCGGGTGGAAGAGCCCACTGCAGTCAGCAGGTTGATGGAGTGGTCAGTGAGGACATTGCAATGAGAGAGATCTAGTTTTGTTAAATGAGGCATGTGGCGGATCACCAGCCTTAGAGTCGAGTCGCTGATGTCCAGGCCTGCAAGGCGCAAACACTGTATGCTCCGAAACTGACTGTGGTTATCACAGCCTGGACCCGATAGGTCATTTGCACAAAAGGAAAAAGCAGAGACAGACACAAAGTATTGAGAGTAGTTTAAAGGAAAAAGAACAGAATAAAAGACTGGACAGAAGAAGAAACGACAAACTAAGACTTGCACATGTTTCCATATACCTGCAGGGTTGTCATCTACTCACCTGGAGGAGTTACTAGATCCCTAATCTGCGAGTCTTTCACTCCCTCTGCATATCCCAAATCCAGAGAGCGGAGAAGAGGACAACCAGGGGAGCAGAGAGCAGAAATAGATAACCAGGAGCAACCTCCCAGCATCAGATCCTTCAGCCCTGCAAGTCAGATTATTTTAAACTATTAAATGCACATTTACCATTTTTCAAAATTAAACATCATATTAAAACACGAGTGCCTATATACCAGGTAAGCGGCCAACAAGCCAGTTGAGCTGTTTTTTTGAAATGTTGGTCCAGGACAGGTCAAGCGTGACTGGCTGTCTCTTGATGATACCAGTCAGAGCCTGAGGAGTAACTGTGCGCTTGCTGCTCAGGTCGATCCGAGCCCAGAGTCTCTTGTCTAAACACCTTAGGAGAGAAGCACATTCAAAAAGGCAACCATTATGTTTTAGTAATTAATATTAACACATCTAACCAACACATTTGTAACTATGGCTATTTTGGATGTCATTATTAAAGTTGAAGTCCATAATAATGCTTAGATAGTTATGAAACACACAAACAAGACTAACATTTCAAGCCGCTATTGCCAACCAATGAAATAACTTAATTTTGTTCGGATCTCGTAAGTCTGAAAATGTGAGAAAAAGAGACATTTCTAAAGTACTGTTATAGAGCAGCAGCAGATCACAGAAGAATGATTCAGTATGCTTAACACGTAAGTATTATTTCTTAAGAAATAACTAAACCTAAATAATCAGATATTTAGTAAAATCTAAGAAATTTCAACATGATTTTAAAATCTTTTTTTTCTAGGTAACTCTAAATATTGAAGCATCAGTGGGGTAACAACAAATGATTAAAAGATTAATGTAAAAATAAGCAATTGAGGAATCATTGATTACACGGAATGAGAACATTCCAATTGGTGATAAATCACCAAAACTTCAGACGTTGACATGTCTCATTGTTTTGCCGTTAAAAGCTTTTGGTAAAAAATGCCAATCTTCTTAACAGACTAATTACTATGCTAGCTGGTCATTCATGCGGCTCTTTTGTGCTTCAAATAGAAGACCTAAAGTTAAGATAAAACTGTAGTGAACAGATAACTGACAGCTAAAAACCTGAGCAAACGTTAGAGATACACTAAAGTTGGACAAATAGAATCAATGAGGCGAATTGCTCTATTAAGAAAGTAAGTAAAAACACTAGAATTCAGTCAAAAACCCAAAATGCTAACAAAAGCATCTCTCTTAAACACACCTACCCATGGTCACAACTGAACGCAACCTGACCGTTGTGAGTTTTGGCAAAAATAGCCATTTACATAAGCCTCTTGTGAACACTGAAGCACAGGTTTTAGAAAAACTACTGTACTGATGCCCAGCAGGTTATTGCTTTACTATATAATCACCAAAGAATGTGGTGTTTTAACAACATGGGGCAAATCAAGCCTATGGGTAGATGTTTGTTTAAGTTTTGTGTATTTTTTCTCAGTTTAAAGTCTCTCCTAGAAGCTTAAAATCGCTTTGAGAGAAAAATAAATGACTTGAAAGGGAGGGAAAGCAGAAGGGCCGGGAATTGCGAATAAATTCATTGAATTTTGAAGTTAAAGTTAAAGTAAACCAGGATTAAAATATTCTCCTTTATCCATTTCCAGTCTAATATTGGATTTTCCAAATAAAGATCAAACTAATTTTTTTTTTTTTAAAGCCAGCCATGGAAATCACATGATTTTGAGAACAGACTCCAATAAGTTGAACATTCAAATGTACAAATGTTATTGTTGAGGTTTGGTGAACTGGTACTGAAATCTTCAAATATTTCAAGGTTTTGTGTCACAGCCTTTTCTTTCAAAACCATTTTAAATGATCTATTATAATAAATCTGAATAAAAATCTAGTTTAAATAAAGACATCTTCATATAAACAGAAACTTTGAGGCAAGAGCTTGAGTCTAATTACAATTGATTATCTATTAGGGGAAAGGGTTACTTTACAAAAAAAGACAGTTATGTAGCAATCTGTCTTGATTGAGTTTGAACAGAAATTGAAAAGAATGTTAAAAAAAAAGTGGCACACCTTCCAAGTAATAGTTTGTCACAAACAACTTGAGTATATGTTGAAAGAAACTTTCTGATAAATCCCATTTTAAGCAAACTAATCAGAAAATAAGGACTTCTGTCATTTAGAAACAGTGTATACATTTTTACACAAACACTGGTGTTATGGTTATGTCAACATATATTCTTTGCAAATTGTGTCTGTAAATGTGATGATTGCAACATCTATAACACCAAAAGTCTGCCCAATGCCGCTTTAAGATTGTTTTGGTGTGTTGTGATAAAGGACTGGATATTATAGTCCTCATCTTCAATGACAGGCACAGGCAGGTTGCTAGTGAGAGCCCAAACATCCCTAATTAACAAGTATCTTTGAGAAAGGCAGGGAAAAAATATCTTTTCTTTGAAGAGATTTTTGTTTTGTTTGATTTTTTAAATAAAGATTACTTTAAATAAAACTTAACCTGTGAACAGGTCTTACCATTTGTACCAGTTCTTGCAGACAGCCATGCAGAGGCAAAGATCTGCTCGACTTAAGTAACGGAAGACAGACACCCACACCTCCCTCTCACAGGCTGGGCCGTTCCCACTGCTCTCCCTGTCTGCCTCACCCCCTCCCTCCTGCAGAGCAGACAGAGGGATGCGAAGATGATGAAGCTCAACTGATGAAGATGAGGAAGCACCATTGCTCAGCTTTGCTGGCTTATCGAGTCTTGTTCTTTTGGAGGCACCCGTTCTTTCCGTTTCGGGAAACCGAGAGCCGAAATTGCTGCTCCGAGTGAGAGGCGGCGTATGCCTTTTGGAAAGGTGATCAGAACACGGACCATTGTTTCTAATTGGAGGTCTGACGAAGGTCTGGCTCCGGTTGTGTGTAGCTGAAGAGGCAGCATGAGGGGCAATGGCTTCTAATTTAGGGACAATAGCTGAGGAGTCTTGTTTTGCTCTGATTGGTCTTTGGAGTGTCACTTTAAGATGTGTGTCTTTATCTTCCTTCAAAGTGTCCTGATCCATCTCCTCCTCTGCACCATTTTGGTTAGAAGCCTCACTACCGTCCTGATCTCCTTCTTTGGCCCCTTGTCCTTTCCTCAACCGAGGCCAGTTTTCTTTATCCCCTCCCCTGCCATTGTTCAGCACGCTCTCCTCTTCATCCTCGTCGTCGCTGCTGCTGCCGTTTGTGCTGCTGCTGCTGTCCTCGCTATCCTCCTCAATATCGTTACGGCTTCCGACACTTCTGATGCCTCGTCCTGCTCCTCCTCCCCGAAGCCTAACACCTCTTCCTCGGCCTCTGCGCGGCTCTCCTTTGGGCTCAAGCATCAGCCCGTGAGGAGTCTGCTGGCGCTGTAAGGATCCCGTCCTCCCTGCATCACTGTTGTAAGGCGAGCCACTGGCCCAAATGGAGCCCCGACCTCTGCCCTGAAGTAGTCTGCTGGTTGGAGAGCGAAAACGAGACAGCAGCCGGGACCCCAACAATCTAGGAGAGCGGTCTAGAGATGATAGTCTTCTCTGTGGGGAAAATCATGTTCTAAGTATTAAAAACTTTAAAAAAAAAAGATTGAAATAAAGCAACATGAACAGAATGAAGAAGTGCAGCAAAATTATTGCCAAAAAGTATTTCTTACTGTTAAAAGCTTAGTCCGTTCTAGTTTTATCTGTAACAGAGAGAAGAGAAAAAAAAGCATTAGAAAAAGTCATAACACTGGGAGATAGAATAATCTAGGCAGAGGCAGTAAGATATCACTGCATCTATCAAACCAGTATAATGCTGAGAAAAATGTCCTGAAAAGTAATGGCTTCCTTTAAAAGCCTCAAATACACAAATGTAGATAATGAAAAGAAAACTGATCGCGCCACTTAAACTGATCAAAACAACAGGTTTATTTAATTACACTGAGGGTACACCAGGTCAAATTAAAACACTAATAAAAACACAAGAAAATACAGTGTGTCAGAATCACCCTCTTCTTGAGTCTGAGCTCCAGTGCGCTCGCTCTTTTGCGGCTTTGTTGATGCTGCAGTAGCAGTTTCTGTGAAGGCGGGGGTGCTGTTGGCCTGCCGGGTGTTCCAGTGCGTCTTCCACGTCTTACCCCTTCACCCATGCTGGTCCTTTCTTGATAAGAAAGTTTGGACGTTGAAGCATCCGACTCCTCACTTTCCTCACTGCTGGAAGACTGATTTGAAAGAAAAGGTTACATTTTACATTAGCTATGATCATTCATGCAGAAGATGCTGCTGAGATAGAAACTTCAGTGAGAAAGAAAGAGCAAGGTTAGAATAAGAGCAAAAAAATAACTCAGAAAGAAGAATAAAAACACTTTTAAGTACCTCTGATGTTGAACCTTTTCCTTGATAACATTTTGGACATTCCCAGCAGCTGGGTAGATCTTTATTGACCTTTCCTTCAGAAGGGTCCTGAAAAATACATTCACATATGAAACATAAAACTACCTTTTCGGTCATGAGACAGGTCCATGACCAGTTGATCTGTTTACTGACAAATGGACCAAATACTGGACTCAGAGATTCTAGCTGATTTTTTAATGTGATCCAAAGTCTTAAATATCCTTCAGCTTTGTCTGTAGCACTGCACTTCGTTTGTTGCTTCTGTAATTACAAATTTACCCTTTGCTGTGTGAACTGCTCTGCTGTGGAACATTGAAACATTTCTTATCAGTTATGTTAAGAATAAAATGACAATCAAATAATAAAACAAGTTGATATCTAGAAAAACGTCTTCCAAGACAAATTTGCAAGATTTAAGGAAAAAAAAAAAGTGTTCCAATCACTTCTTACCATAACTTATATAAACCAATATCAAGCAGACTTTGCTTTAACAAAAAAAAAAAAAAAAAAAAAAAAAAAAAAAAAAACATTATGAAAGAAATGGTAAATACACAAAATATCAATTAAATAAGCATAAAGCATGGCCATTATGGGTTTCCAATGTTTTTTTTAATGGTAAAGGTATTATTTTGAAAAAAAAAAATTGTTCCATATGTAGTTTTAGAAAGAGGTAGTACAGATAAAAAAAAAGAAAGGAACATTCAAAATGTAAGAATAAGACATTAAGATTAAAGAAGACTTACTTTAACACATTGCAGATGGACTATCTGTGAACATCCAGTACACTCCATGAGGGAGTGAGTGCTTGGGTTGGATTCATCAAACTCGCCCTCCCCACATACGGCACATCTCGCTGTGTTTGGCAATGCAGGCTGCAGAAGAAATAAGAAGACATTTCATTTGCTATTCTGTGCTCTTCATTTGTTTTTTCCATTTTAACTTAAAAAAAGAACAAGTGTTATTTGTGGCCAGATGAGGTTTTTATATCAAAAGAAAACCATGATCTGCATTTTTTGCTACTTTTATTGTCAAAACATTTCTGTAGAATACAGTACACAACATGTTCAACAAATCTTCAGAACTTTTAAAGGCAGAATAATAGTAATGAAATAAGACTAAACAAGGGTCTCACCGCTAAACACTGTCTCATGATACAGCTCTTTTTCATACGTCCGGGTCCACCAAATTTCCTCATGTCATGGCAGTATTGACAGTTGCCACACTCCTTTCTGCAGCAGGCAGAACAGCGCTTACACCTCACCCGTCTGCGCCTCAGGGCTGAGATGGAATAGCGTTTGGTAGGTCTCTGATGTTTGTGGAGAGAAGGTCCCAGACGAGGACGGTAAAGAACAGGCGGCGGAGGAATGAGGGGCTGGTACCAGGAGGGCTAAGGGTTTTCAGCAGTAAAAAAGCACAAATACGTCAGTACAAGAGAATACCTATCACTTTTAAAACTCTTGTCTTTGTACTTTGAATCCAGCATCCATAAGACAATACAATCTACGCAAGAGCTACTACATTACTTTAGCTTTCTAACACTAACCCATACCCAGCTTGGCTTACTTAACACAGCTTGCAGCTGTAAAAAACAAAAAAAAAATCCTATTGTTTTATTAAAGCCTTGGACATTACTATAATCTTATAGAGTTGGAAATACATAAAAAGTTCTAATTAAAAAACTAATTTAAGTATAGTTGCATTATCTAGGATTTTTAGCAGCTTGTACATTCAAAAATTAAGCCATTCAATTTGTTAAAAAATGTTTGTCAATCAGATCATGTATTTTAAATATTTGACACATTTCTATTTCATAAACAACTGTTAAGAAATAGGTTCTCTGCTCACCCTTTCAGGCCATTTGACAATAGGTTCCCCCGTGTGCGCTAACTTTACATTGTCCTTTGCACATTCCCTCAGTACAGCCTAAACCCCACAAATGAAAGGTGGAACATAGTAAGACAACATCCATCATGATCTAGAGTAACTAGACCCATTCAACTTAAGGAATTGGTCTGCAGATGAACATCCAAAAGGACCCCACCTTCATGTCATCGAGCAGGGCTGCTGCATTCCTAATCCCAGTGGGAACACATTTTTTGTGGGATGGAAGCTCCTCCAGCTTCCAAACCAGATTCCACAATCCTTCCAATTCAAATGGAGTTAGAACATGCCGAGGAGTGATGAGATGGGCCTTCTGATCTTGATAAAACTCCTCTTCCTTGACCTTGATTTCATTTTCCATGTCACTGTCGATTCCTTCAAAGGCTTCGTTCTTTGCAGGGTCGCTGATTTCAAGGTCAGCTGGAATCAGTCCTACAAAAAAGGACACATTTAAGTCACCAGTTACCTTTGCCATTAACTCATTGTACCAAGTGAAAAAATGTTAAATATAAAAAAATAACGATAGTCGTAATTCAGTGTTTACAGTTTCTTACCTATGCCAAGTGAATATTTCTGAAACTCTGGTGTGAGGTGGGAGATGTTGGTCAGACAATAAAGGTACCTTTCCAAAACATACCAACACATCTCATAATAGAAAGGGTAGCGAAACTTTGCTGGCACCTAAATGAGCAAGATTAAAAATAGAATTCTTATTTATATTGAAGAACCACAAATTAAAAACAGCAGTTTCAAGTTTTAACACAAAAATGCTGATTTATTGGCAAATATATCTTCTCATGTGTAAACAGATATTTAGAGTGCAATGCGTCTCACCCGTGTGCGATCCTCAATGTTGTAGATGTTAAGCTGCATGGGGATGTTGAAACTGTGAAGGAAATTCCCACCAAACACCAAAGTGTCTTCTGGGGTGTACACAGCATGAATCCATCCTACAACACGTCAAACGCACCAAGTGGGGAAGGGGTTAGTGCACAGCCTACAGGCTAAAGAAGACATGGAATGGTTATGATAGCTCACCTGAAGGGATTATGAAGGTGTTGCCTTGCTTAAGCTCTATCCTCTGACAATCGTAACATTTGTCCCCCAAGAAGATGTCACCCTGCTTTCCCGATAAAACCCAATTCTCATACATCTCCAGGTTCTGAGGAGTGGGTGGAATCAGCCAAAACACCTGCATGAGGTACAAGAAAAAAAAATTGAGATGAATGAAGTCTACAATATATATTTCAACTGTGGTCCATCTCTAATTCATTTAAGATCTGCCCATCTTCCCCAGGTCGTGCAGACGCCGGGTGTCTGTGGTATTTGTGTTGTGAGCCAGTGAAGCGACAGCCAAAAAAAGCTCATCCCATTTAACATTTTAACTTTGTGCAGTGCCATACGCCAAAGACCATACTGGTGGGGAATCTGCCCAACATTTTGGGGTGGATCCTAAACATAACTAAGCAAGCTACAAGCAGACAGGTGACATGGAAAAGATGGCAGCAGAAAAAGGAGCAACAAGCAAACAATTTCCTGGTGGAGGTGCAAAGAAAGTGAGCAGCAAATCAGAAGAACTGGTTTGAACATGGATTATTATTATTATTATTATTGAGCAAAAAAAGAAAGGTGTGCGTGTCTTCAGGAAAATGATTAGCATGAAAGCGAAGAGCATGTTTGATACAGAGATTGATGAAGTTTCAAAGAGAAAAAAACATTCACAGCCAGTGCTAATCAGAACAGAATAAAGTGTTTTCATTATTTCAATCAATCCTGACATGTTCATCTGGTGTTGTTGTATTGTTCTTGAATTTTACAGCAAAACGAACCCATTAGCCATCATCATTCTGTCTCTGATGGAATAAAAGCTGATCTCTAACTAACGTCGGCCTGGCTGCCAAATTTTTGGAATAAACGCCGGCTCTACTGCTGGAAGATATATTTAGTTTATCATACTGAATGTCAGAATGACATGGCATATTGATTTTAAAAAAGTGTTAAGATAAGAATGCTAAATTCAGTCTGATGAATCTGACCTTCCCTCCTCGAAGGATGTGATACCAAACTGAGGTCCCCCCAAAATCAATGTGGAAATCTGTGAAGCATCCTTGCACACTCATGAGACAGTACCTGGGAAACGTAGAGAAAAAAAAAAGAAAAAGCCAGTGAGCATTTGGGGTCAAAGTAATAAGACAACTATGCTAGAGAGAAAATTAGACCAAATATTAAACCAACGCTGTTGGACATGTTTAAGTGAGATTGGTACCGCACTAGAGAGTTGCATAGTAAATATCTAATACAGCAGTTTACTCACTTTTGTACTTTGGGATAATGCATGTCTATGATGGCATTAGTCGAATCTCTCTGTCTCTCCTTAAGATGACGAGGCCACATGTTGTCCACCCAGTCAATAAGGTCCACCTGAAGAAAGAAATCAGTTTTCTTAAACACATCTGCAGCTCCCATTCTGCTAAGCATTAGATCATCTAGAAAGTGTTGCACCAACGAAGCAGATGCTGCTCTGACCCCCATACTAAGAAAAACTTTGGATTCAAATAAGCCAGCTTTTTTTTTATACTGCAATAAAAACAGGGTGATCTTTGCTCAAGATACAATTAAAGCAAAACAAAAGGATTGCAAAAAGGTTTTGACTCACTGAAGCCGGTCTCTTGACCAGATTCTCCAGCCTTGTGTGACTAAACTCCAGGCTGATGACATTGTAAAGTTTTTCTCTTTCTGATGGTGGTGTCTCATAGTAGCGCCGCCACTGAGCCATTGACATCTCAATTCCTTTCTGGGTGTTCACATCCATAACATCGACAATGCGTCGACTTCCTGTAAGATAATCAAAAATAGAGCAAAGAAAAGCATCTGTATCACACAATTTTAGCCTTGATCACATTGACCCATAAGATTATCAAAAACTTAACGTTTTTAGATATCTGTTACAAAGCACCTCACAGCTTGGATACAATAATACCAAAAAGAATTAAATTACTAGAAAGTCTTTCCTTATTCTAAATGGTAACCGTTTGTTTATGCTGACTTCTGCTCCAATTTGTCTTACTGAAAATTGTGACTTTAATGTCTCATTAAGGCAAAACTATCACATTTTTGTCTTTTGGTTAAGGCTCTTGTTGTGATTATATATATAAAGCATAAAAACATGGTCTAATACTTAAATTTTTAATCATGGTTGCGCACTCCCATAACTTTATAATGACTACTGATCAATTTGTTGATTTTGTTTCAAGAGGAAGTTCCCCGATGTATAAGGTAGATGAGATAGTGGTGATTGCAATCATACTAACTGTACCAGTCTAAAAGAATACACTGAGAAAAAAGAAAAAAAAATGTTTTTACTAGAACTCAAAACTCCACATGATGAGTCAGGAAGATGTGAAGGAAAAGAAAGAGCTTTACAAGATCCTCTGGTTTTTCAGATATTCCTGCTCTACGTAGTGCTGTGCAGAGTATGGTAGGTTTTGCCAACAGGAAGCTGCAATGGCAGAGGTGGCTGACAAAGTTTAGACCAACTTATTTTATTTATTTAGAACATATATGTATTGGAATGCATTTCATTTGAAAGTACAACAAAACATGAATTCAAATACTGTCATCTAATCTGATGAATATGTTTGACAAACTCATTAAATGTAATACCCATACTGTATGTTAGTTCTAAAACCATAAACAAATACAACTTACCAACAAACAGTTTGACATCGCTGACACTGAAATCTGAATCTGGCATTCTGTAAGAGAGAACATTTGTTTTAGTTCATGCTTTAATAAAGCTGATTGTCAACAGGGATATTTTAAAAAATAAACTATAAGTTCATCTGTTTGGGAAGTGGCATATTCTGCAGTCATGCAAGAAATAATGACTTACTGTAAACCGAGACCATCAGATGTCTCAAAAACAATGGGATCTCTGAGTCCTTCCCTCTGAATGTATTCAAACGTGAAATCTGTACGTAAGATAAAAGAGATAGGGATTAATCTCATGGAGTCTCTTTAATTACAATCTGATTACTATTTAATGGCCAAAAAAAACAAACAAAAAAAAAAAACACTTGAGCTTGAAAAATATTCAACAACCGTTTAAATCCCTGAGTTGATTTGTATAGCATCATTTACACACTAGATTATTCAAAATGTTTTACAGATAGAAAGACAAAACAGAACCATATTAAAAGAATCACATTATTGTAAAAACAAATAAAAAACCACAGTGGCCAATATCACATGCTTAAGAGGATATTTTCTTAAAAGATCACGCAAACGTAAGGAACATTTTTATTAGCCTGGTAAAGGTGGGTCATGTGAGGCTGCAATAAAGAGGATCAAGGTGTTTTCTTGCTTGAAGTTATAATAAATTCAAATCACAATAAAAAAAAAAGCTTCATTATCAACATTTCTTTTTAAACTTGATCCTAAAGGTGGTTGCTGCAAGTGCAACCTTAGTTGCTTCTGCGTGAATTAAAAAAATGCTCAAAATGCCAAACATTGAGCAAAGAAATGCTTTAGTCATTTAGCTAACTTAAGTTTCCAAAATGTACACATTGGCAAAGACCTAACAACAACAAAAAAAAGAAATTGAAGCAACGTAGCATATTTTTGGACCATGTGATACACCAGGTCATATGATGCACAAAACAAAAGAAAACAGTAATATATTGTTGTTACTTCACTACCCAGAATGCCTGAAGGGGGATGGTCAGATGGGTTATTGGGAAATTTGTATGTTTTCTAGCAAACTATTATGTAATGCATGTTGCCACTTATTTGCAATAACTATCCTTTGCAGAGACAACAACACAACAGTTGGGTCAAACTTTATTCACAATTACTCTCAACAATGTTCTGTTGTAACACACAAAATACGAAACACAAAAACATTATGTTGATGCACACTTAGTATGCATTACTCAAAACGGTCCTGACTATGGTGGCATTGATGAAAATTTAGGTAGGGCTACTTCATAGTTTAGCAAAGTTACATGTAAACATGACCAGTTTTGTGGGAAATTTAAAGGATTTTACGTGTGCCTTATGGTCTGAAAAATCCTGTACTTTTACTTTCTCCATACATATAGTTAATTGTAATTAATTTGGGAACATCTCACCTTTTCCTTCCATGTATTTGATAAGCTCGGAGCCAAACTTTCCACATTCCAATTTCTCCTCAAGATCAAAGGTTCTTTTCCCCTCAATTTCATCATCTGAAATTCCATCATCTTGGTAGCGACGGCGTGTACCTGTGCGCTGAGGGAAAAGACAGTTTCCATTATAGTTCGTCTCTTTATATGCATCTATTGTTCTTGACACAAGATCTAAAACCAAAATAACCCCACAAAATCAAATGTTGAAGATAAATTAACGATGTTAACTGCTGTTACAAATGTGATGTCAACTTTTACATCTAAGACATTTTATAAAAGCTTTACAATCAAATGTTTGTTTGAAATTTGATTTAAAAATATTCCTATTTTCCTAAAAATAAATAACATTTTAAAAAATTTAGTATTTTTTTAAACTTACGTGCCAGCATTGCTTATAGTATTCTTCATTGTTTTCATAAAAACGTCATTCATATAATACTTGGTGATATTAACAGGTGATGTAACCTATACCTTGTTACTCTTTTTAAGGTAAATAATACAGAGAAAAAAAAATTAAAGCACTTCTTTCCCAAATATGCTAAAAACCAACAACAAAGCACCACAATGGTAGGGGGTTTATCCCCCACTACCACCCACACCCTTATGCAAGACTGCACGGGGAGACAGATGGAACAAGCACAACACCCCTGCCCTCAGATCTCCCCACCCCCATCCATTCATCGCAACAAATAGAGCATCATCATACATTCACGCTTCTTATGAAAATTATGCAAATTAACTACATCATTACTACTGATTTGAGTTAAAAACACTGAATACGTTTAAGGATTTTTTTCAATTAACATACATTTCTTGAAGTACACCTGCAAAAAAATAGACATTATTTGTTACGGTATGAATTAAATAGAGAGAAGTATGAGCCAAAATGAAAAAAACAGAAAAGTCTTAATCAAATTTGGTATATTTGTGTCCACCCCCGAACAAACTGCATAAATGTCATTTATTTTCAGCTGGGGAGTTTGAAAGTTTATTGCTCAACAGCTGAGGGTTGTAAAGAGGTGAAACAAGGTCAGATAGCTACTGCTGCTGCTGTCAGGTCAAGTAGCGAACTTGACCTTTTTATGAACCCAAAGAACTGAAATAAGTTCATTATCAACAAGGACACAGAAGGAAAGACTACTGTCGTGGGCCTGTGTGCCAAAATAAAATATTTGTTTTAAAGGGGGGAGGGGGTGTCCCTGATCATAGCCCTCCACGTCAACTAATACGCGTTCCTGGGTTGTAAAACAAATGTAGACCAAAACGCTGAAAGCCTCACACATCGCAGGGGTACTGTAGACGAGATATAAGGTTTAAACAGGTACCACTGCGGTTAAGCTCCTTACCAGGCGTTTGCTGTACCGTGTGTGATTATCCTCCATTATCTGTGGAAAAGAAATAAAGTTCCTTTATAAACTAAAACACAGACTGGTTTAGATGCTGTACGACTGTTTCGCTGTTGGCTACAATCAATGGGATAAAAAAAACAATCCTCTCCATTTAGACGACTGTAGGTAACGGTGCTAATGCTAGCTTTTCTCGAGCCAGCTAAGGTTAGCTTTACACAAAAACATCGTTAACATTATGCTTTTATCACTATATTCAGCCACCAGCAATATGGCGAATCAATATTTTGATACGAATATTAAAAGCTCCTAAATTTTTACAACCGACGATGTAATGGCATCACCAAAAAGCTGTAAATATCCCACTTGACTATCGACTTCTTAAATCGTCGGCTATCGCTGACGCTAGCTAGCTGTTGTTAGCCTCGGTGCAGGCTCTTATCGTTACCTCTGCGTTTTAACTCCAGTCAGATGCTGTGGTCAAAGTAGTGTGCTCCAGCTAGAGCGTATGAAATCTCTCAGTAAAGTTTCTCCCATGTTATGTGACAAGAGCTCAATACGGCGTTTTGTTTGTTATCGTGCAATAAAGTTAGATCGATTCGACGCTTCAAGCCGCCATTTCAGCTGGTCAGAAAACACAACTCGCATACACAAAACCGAAAAAAAGGAAACCGCCGACGTCCCGCCCCTCTTTTGCACCACTGGTCTGAAATATTACCATAGAGTCGCTCTGATTGGTTACAGAGAGTAACCTTTAAAGAAGATTACAATGAAGTACACTCGTTTTACCTTCTCGCGCTTCGAGTTTTTAAAATTGTTGTTCGTAATTAACTCACTGAAGTCAATGAAACAGAGATCATGTCGTGACATAAAAATTTAAAAAAGATTTCCCTCAAATTGTTAATTGGGGACCGCAAACTAGCATTTTATCAACATTTTGTGGGGGGTATTTTGTGATTTAGCATTTTGCAGCCACAATTTGTATTTTGTGCACACAAATTAGCACTGTAACAGCTGGGGGAGTGAAATAAAAAGAGGTATTTTCAATTTCATTAGCTTTTTGTAACAACAGTTTGCATAGTGTTCCCAGATGAGCATTTTGTCATTATTTTACGTGAAAATTAAGTATTATGTAAACAGAAATTAGTATGTTATTGTCACAATGTAGTATTTTGCTTCCGCAAATAAGCTTTTTTAATTAAAATTTTATATTTTGTGAATGCAATGTAGTTTTTCAAGGCCATTTTGTGGAAAATACAAAATACTAATATGTGTGCACTTACACATCCGTGCTCTCAAAATGTTAATTCGTGCTCACAAAATTCTAACTTGATCCCACAAAGTGTTAATAAAATGGTAATTTGTGGACACAAAATAATACAATTTCTGCCCCAAAATATCTATTTGAGGGAATAGATAGATAGATAGATAGATAGATAGATAGATAGATAGATAGATAGATAGATAGATAGATAGATAGATAGATAGATAGATAGATAGATAGATAGATAGATAGATAGATAGATAGATAGATAGATAGATAGATAGATAGATAGACAGACAGACAAAACTACATTTAAATATATCTAATTTTATGGAATATTATTAAATTATAGGTTATACTTAAAGTTTAGTTTTAAATGAAACAATTTGTGAATTTGGAGAGAGAGAGAAGAGAGAAGGAGAGACATGAAATCATATCTCCTTTTTATCTTGTCTTTTTATCTCGAAATTAATCTTTCTGGCTGTTCGCCGGACATATTTTGAAGTTTAAAAACAAGCAAATATGCAATTTGAATGTTGAAAATGAACATTTTGTAGTATCACACTTTTTAAAAATTTTTATTTATTTATTTATTTTTTATTGTGTCCAAGCAATTTGTCTTTTAGTTTTCAAATGCATTACATTTTTTTCACTTGTCTACGGAAGCGCAATGCATTAAAAAACAACAACTTTCCAGTCACTCAAGATTGTTCTCCTAGTTCCTTTTCTCCACCGATTCGGGGTGTGATAAACGAACGCACCCTGAAAGACCCCGCCCCTCATGGAGAAGATGGGCCAGGCTTTCCAAAGAAGAGCTGGATCAGGCATGAAAATGAGGTCAGGGGGCTCCTCGTTCGACATCAGCAGCCGCGCATCGTCTGTGGCATTTAGTAAGGCTTATTTTATCAAAGCTGCGAGAGAATAAACCACTGTCCCATCCCGAAAAAAAAAAAGAAGAGATCAGCTGCGCAAACTACCCTACACAAGGGGCGGAGCATGCACGCATTAGGTTGAACTCACAGAAAGCTTTTATTACATAACATGCTTTAACATACAGCTGATGAGCGAGTGACAGCAGCTGTTACAGAGAGAAGACAAGCGGCACGGACAGAATACACACAATAAAAACATTTGTTAACAATAAAAGCAGTAAACACCACCAAACAGAATATTTATAAGCTGATAAATAAAAACATGCATGGCACAATAATAACACGCTTGCTTAAATCCTTTAAGATTTCACATATGGACATGTTTTAATGCACCACAGAGAGGCGCTAAACTAACCAAAGAGATCTGTTAACATCATCCATCCATCTGTCTGTTTTTCCCATTGCAGGATTACCAGGTTGCTGGAGCCTATCCCAACTCATTAGGGGTGAAGGCAGGGTTCATGCCGCCAGTCCCATCGCAGGGCCTTCTAATATCATGTTATGTGTTAATCTGGCTGTTTAATAACAGCCTAAGAATAATATAATTCATAAAAGCACATTTTCAAACACCATACAGCTGGAAAATAATCTCAGGTCGGTATGGAAGGGAAAACATGACATCATTGAAAATTTTATTATTAATTTTACTTATTGATATTTTGAGAAAAATCACAAAATGGAGAAGAAAGGGTAAATCTAAGGTAGTGTTTCCCCTTGGAGACATCTGGATTCCTTGGGATTAAAAATAAAGAAAAAAAGATAAAACAAATTGAAACATTGAAGTAACGAGCACATACAGAGGTAAAGGTTGAGGTTTCACCTGTGTCGTGCCGTTTACGAAAAGAAGCTGTACAGATAGGAGAACCCGACGATTCCAATGATGGCACAGCACAATGTAATCATCATTTTTTTCTGAAAGTTAAATAGAAACAAGCTGTAGTCGGAGAGCTGCGCGTCAACACGTTTGGATTTATGGACAAAGGTTTGAGGAAATGCTTGGGAGTAGAAGGTGAAGTCAGAGAGGTTTAGGGTGTGGGTTTATAAGAAGGAAGAAAAGGTGACAGAACTTACCTCCTCTTTTGCAGCAGACTTTAAGAGACAAGGACTTTGCAACACAGTGGTTAATGTACAGAGCAAACTCCCTGCTGACAGCAGCTACTAATCAGTCATATACCACATTTAAACAAGTCCTCAGCTACGCAGTCAGCAAGAAGTTTCAGTTCACACTCAAACAAAAAAGGATGTCAGCAAGTCAAAGTCCAGGAAACATTTTTATTTCTTTTAGGAAACCCAACACCCCCACAAAAACATATTACTGCTCAGTTTACATTGAGGCTAATTCTATGACATTTAGTTGGGATCACATATTCTCACTGGCTGATAAATCAAGATTAAAATGTGTTAAAAACATATAGAAGGAAAATATCCTATTTGTTTCTGAAAAAGTGTGGGGTCAGCACACATTGCCACTGACTCTAAAACATCTGGAGAACCCAGTAAGGTAAAAGAAAACTTGCACTCTTGTTTTTGATTTATAGGCTCCTCTTTATAGACGTGGCAACAGATCTTCTGTTATAAAGTCAGGAACACAGCCTCAAGTGATTCAAATCACACTAAATAAGGAGTCAAAGTTGTTCTAACAAGAACTTCAATTATTTTCCCCCCCAAAATGCACAAAAAAGGGAATTTTAAACCATATGACAACATCCACTGACTTATCAAATACTGGGCTATAAATAATTCATATAATTACAAATATTTTTAAAATGTATTTCTTTAAAATTTCTTTATTAAAAAAAAGCTTTAGTGCGCAGAAGCCAATTTATTGATGTTACGATTCTTTGTGGAAAAATGTTTTTTTGTTGAGCTGTGTGGGCTCCCATTGAAGGTGAATATTTCAGTCAGAACTCTGTACAACACTGGTATAAGTTAAGACAAGTAAAAACATAAAACCTACACTGAATTATGGGGGAAAGTTGCTAGTGGAAACACGTTTTCTGGACCTGCTAATACTATGTTTTCAAGTGTGCTGCCAAAACACTTCAATTTTGTTAAGTCAGTTAAAGGAAGTTCTTTAATTTTGGTGTTTGGTTAACAGATGTTTGTTAAGCTGACCATGTTGGTTTCAGCTGTGTGATCATTTTTAATTGTTTTAATACAAATGCTAATTTTGCTACAATAGATTACCCAATAAGTTGCGTTCACAGACCAAACAAAGAGGAAAATTCAGCTTTTTTTTGTTTGTTTTTTTAAAAACAACCAGCACAAACATTTTTTTTTCTAGCGTTGATTCAAGTTATCTTCTGGTCAACCGAAAGTTGCTTCTAGTTCTGGTTTATGAGGTCCGTATCTTTAGTTAAACAGAACAGTCGTGCAATAAATCCTGCTCAGCTCTTGTTTACCTAAAGAAACGATCTCATACATTCATTTCAGCCTGCTTATAAGTAAGCATTTTTTTTCATTACCGTTTTTTGGTTGTACTAAATTTACCTTGTTTGTTTTTGAGAAGCTATTAAACAAGAAAGTTCACAGAAACAAGGATGCCCTGAAGTGTTTAGAAAACACTGTAGAGAAGTTGAAATGCAAACCCAAGTTCATAGATGTGAAAGTTGAGACATTCAATTTAAGCTCATCCAGGAGAAAAGAACTTCCAGCACTTATATTTTTGTCATTATAAGTTTTATTTAATTTGCTATGTAATAGTCACACAAAAAGCTTTGTTTAAAAGTATTTTAACACTTATGGGAAACAAGATAACCACTGCTATACACCTTCCTGCAAACATTTTTGGCACTAAAAACCATTTTAGTTTTACCAAATGTCATTTTAGTTACAGTCAAAATAAAACTTCAATTTATAATTAGTTAGCCGTCTTTTTGTTGCAGTTCTATCAGATATTTCCCATAAGGCTTCTTTCACATGATTAAATTTGACATCAACAGCCCTCTAAATAGAGGAATTGTAAGAAAGTACTAGCAGTTAAATTTAGTGAAATGGGTCATAAAAAAGAAAAATAACATAAAAATAAATCTATTATTTACATGATAATTACATATAATAGAGCTTACTTTGATACTCTGAAGTGTGAAAGTGCTGGAACTCTACTCGACCAACCAATCAACTCCCAGTAAAGTGAACATCTGGTAGCTTTTCAGGCATAAAGTGTGTCAAGGCTCATGAAGGCAAGGAATAAATGATCTGGACGTCGTGTGCTTCTGCATGGTGTCACAAATGTACGACAGCCACAAAGAGGGAAACATTTGGAATCACATTCTAAAACAATGAAATGTTCAGAGCCACTGGAGTGATGAATTCTTCTGCTTCCCCCTTTTTTTTTGCTTCTCGAGGTACAGCATGTAATGTACCTAATGTCAGCTTCAAGTCTCAATTCCTCATTTACAGCGAAACATCCTCAAAAGAGTCCAGAAATGAGGGAATCAGTGACTGCACTTCCAGTGTTTCAACACAGGTCTGTTTAAAGGGTGAAGTGTTCAATCTTGTGCTGCACCCATGAATTCAGTTATTCCACTGCGGACCAGCTGATGCACAGTAGCGTGGAGTGCATGATGAATGGTGATGGAGGCGGTCCTACTTTATTGTCTGGGTGAGGATGATGATGAGGATGACGACAACAAGCACAGCACAGCATACACCTATGATGATCATCTTCTACAGGAGAGACAAGAGGGAAAGGATGTTAACATTTAACACTAAAGATGAGCTCAAGCAAACCAACCCAAACTGTCAAGTCTCCACCAACACCCCCCTTTGTGTGATCAGTAGCAACCAGAGGCAAATCATGCAGGGAAGTAAAACACCACACCCAAGAACTTCAGTGCACACAAAAACACACCTAAAGTAAGCTCCCTGGATATTCAAAACACACAACCATGCAGCCTACTGAGAACTCTTCAGCATGCCTTAAACCTACACCCACTGCTTTACCACAGCAGAACCCAGGTTACTCACCTTAAAACTCTTCTCAAACTCAACCATTTAATCCCACTCCCAACCCGATACTGAGGGCTATTATTGCCAGCAAGATGATGACAACCACCACTATTATCACCATTTTCTATAAGGAATAACCAAGCACACGTCAATTACACATCCTAAACAGTTATGAGCATAAATAGTGTTTCTAAATACTGCATTGTCAGAAAACATAAAGTTTATGCAGAAAACATTTATGAAGATTTTAGGTCTCCCTTACAAACAACATTGACTTTTATCAAACAAATGGCATGTGACGTAAGCAGTCCTGCTGAAAGACAACATTATGGTTAAAAGGTTAAGAAAAGAGTGAAAAGTGTTCCAGTGGATTGAGGGGACTCGGGTTTCTGTTGAATGCACAGGAAAAGGTGTCAAACACAGCAGGTTTCAGGGCTGGGGATCACCAACGGGTCAGAATCAAGGTACAGATGAAGGGTCCATGCTGTCAAACATCTGGTTTCCCAAAAGCATTTTAATCAAATGAATTCTAAACTAATTTTAGAAGCAATATTTAGGGCAAATACATTATAAAGGTTACAGTTTTGTTTGGCAATTTTTAAAAGGTGATCAAATTTAACGGGCAACAGCAGACATGCCAATGAAACTGCTGATGTTCTGTGAAGCAATTCACATGAACAGAAGAGAGGTGTAAAGCTACGTTCACGCTTGTTCAAGCAACCACTTCCAATGAAAAGTTTATGTAAACGTGCAAAAGTCTCACTTTCATTTGTCGCTCTGCAAGTTCTTACTGCTTTTTTCGGGCTCTGCGTGCAAAACGTGCAGCTCTTGAATGTTGAACAAGGTCAAACTTTGACCATTCAGGCATTCTGGTTTGGTAGGGGCATATGGATGGCGTATATTTAATTCACAGAAGTTCCAATCATTTCAAAATTGATCATGGAGGAGAAACTAACTATGGCGGTTTTTGCCTGGCCGGAATTATGCCACCAAGTGTTTCATATATTGCAATAGAGATTGAGCAAGATTCGGGAGATTTGCACCAGTTTGACATTTCCCACCAAGCCTCCTTCAACTGTAGGTACTTGCGCTAGTAAACATTAGCATAAGAAAAAATGTAAAAGCCCCTCCCTACTTGTCCAGAGTGAACATCATATGCTATCACCTGCCCCGTGTGAAGGCAGCATTACAGATCACAAAAGAAAGCAGGATTGTGACTGACCACTGCACCTTAAAATAAATTGCAAAGATGTCACCATTTCAACTGATGCATTCACTGCTCGTTTCTCCTCTGTTGCCATCATGCAAACTGATGACCCAATGACAGGAAGAAGATGATTTTCAAGGCAAGGGAGTGAAATCTACCAGACAACTTGTTTCCTCTTTCCTTTTTTAAAAAAAAACCATGTCACACAGAGCGAACATGAAGTTCTTAACAAAAATCAGGGAAATTTTTGAATTTTCAAAAAGAAACAGTTTAATTTCTGGGAAATTTGTCCCCAGCCCCAAAGCTAAAAATAATCAGGTGAAGGTCACATTAGCTACAGCTCAGCCCAGGGAGGCAGAGAGAATATGTCCTGTCCCACACAGCTCATGTCTTCTTACACTGACAATATAATATGATTCACAATCCTGTTTCTCTATAAAAGCCTTTAGATTTTAAACTGCAATAGTTTGTGTTGGTTAAATATTCATTACATTTCTTTTGCTTTTGGGAAACCAGACTGCTACCGTTGACAACTGTCACTCACACGGCGAGCTTCTTGCTGAAACTTGGCAGCTTTTTTAGTGTCTGCAACTGCCCGCTCCACAAAGCCCACTGACTGGTCCATGTTGCTCTCAATCCTGTCAATCATCCCACCCTTACAGGGACAACATCAGAGGCAGCAAAGATAGAGTTAAAGAAAGAGGATAAATCTACACAGCGTGGCAAACACACAGTGGGACTTTAGTGTTTGAATGGTGAGGTGTGATCTACAGGAAGACTGCATGGTTTGAATGTGCTAAACAGAGTGAAGTGCAAGGTTGAAAACATAAAAAAAAGAGGAAGAGGTAATGCCAAAATGTAGCAAACGTTGGAAAAATGACATTACCTTGCGTGCTTTGGTTTGGTACTTTACAGCTTTTTTGGTTTGTACTCTTGCCTCTACTATATGGTCAACAGACTGGGAAACATTCTTCTCTATGTTGTCTACAATGTCGCCCTAAAAAAATAGAAGGTTCATTAGGATATAAAGCAACACTTCTCAGAACAACAAAATGCAAACGACAAAGAACTAGTTTTATTTATAAAACTATATTTCAATGTGATCAATATGCAGGCAACTGCTTAGAGCAACAACGTTTACGTTTAAACAACCAAGAACAAAAAGTATTGAGCAACTTTAACTTAACTAATGTCTCTTAATTCAGTTTAAAATCAAAAGGTTATTTTATTTAATTTGAAAAGAAAAATCTCATTGAACTGCAAACAAGGAAAAAAACTTAAGATAACTGTTGGAAAAAAAAGGGCAGCACAAAGGAAAAGCATTGAAGATTAAGCGCCTTACCTCTTTCAGGCCTTTTCCTCAGTTTGCATGATTTAAGCAGCAAGAAAGAGGTGGTCATACTCAAGCTTTTGAACATAAAAGGGCTAAGTGATATATATATTATGGAAATTAAAATAAATATATAAAGATTGATTTTTATGATGATGCGATCCTATTCCTGCAATGCTGAATGATGAGAAGAAAGGTGGCAAAGCCAGAAGAAGATGCAAGAAGAGGATGGTGCTGGAAAAGACTGAACAGACACAGATGCAGGAAGAAGAAACTCAGTCATGACTGGCTGCAAGACCATCAACAAGACCAGAGGGTGAATTCAAGAGTGGTTTAAAGAATGAGTATAGATGAATTAAAAGTTTTACAGTTAAAAATTGTACAGAAGTTTACCTGGCTCTCCACAAGCATGGCGATGTCTACAAACATATCATGCAGTTCCTTGATACTACTTTCCAGACGGACAATGTCTTTATGTCTTGACTCAATTTCACTCAGAGCTTGTTTTGAAATCCCAGAGTCCACAATCTGCAAAAGAGAATATTGTCTATTTGCACCAATAAAAAGGTCAAGATAAACAAAAACAGAATGTGCAAATCAACACTTCCATCCAACACCCCTTTTTCTTAAATGGTTATGGTCAAAATCTAACGTATATTAACCTGATGGATCAGGAGCAGACAAAAACTAGTGGTTTGAAAAAGATCAGGTTTGTGGTGCAGCAACTAGCCATGAACAGAGGAAAGTTTCAGTGCTCCGCTCCAATTCTAAATCCAATTACATCTTCATTTTTCTCATCTGGGCTGGCATCTGGCTCAAAACTGTATGGCTGGATAGCTCCAACACTAGCATAGCGTTGTGAGGGGCTGTAAGCTAGCAGGAGAGAGTGTAAAAGGAATGCTGGGATATCAACATGGGGTTACTCAACACAAACAGACCAGCCCACAACCAAGAGGAAAACTTCTGATAAGCTCTTGTTGGTCTGCAGAAAAGATGTCGTAAAAAAGCAACACAAGATTTTTGATTTTTGATCAAAACTGCATAATAATGATGAAAAATACCACTGGAAATGACTTTTTACAATAGATAAAAAAATAGGGACTTAAAACACTTTGTAGGCAACTAGTCAAGTGAAATAAATCATATTAGACTGCTTTATATTATATCTTTTAGAAAAAATACAGTGTAATAATGGCGTTCAACAGGGTTCTGTGTTTGGACCAGGATTTGTCAAATTATTTTTGTCTAGGTAATGATGTGGCATTTATATACAGATATTCACTGATGTAGATAAGACCAAAAAGCATACACCAACAGGCTTTTCATGGCGCTATGACAAACTAAAGCTCACCATCGTCTGTACAACAGCTGAAACATTAGGGTTAAAAAGCTTCACTTAAGTCAAATCAGACAAAAGTTGATGTTTGTGGCATCTGGAGGAATAGCAAAGAACTCTGGTTACAGTAGATGGAACCACATCGGTGTTCATCTATTGTAAGGAACCGTGAATCAATTTTTTTTAACTCACACATAAAAAAAAAGCTTCCATAAAAGCCTCATTTTAACTGTGCAACATTACCAAAATACGTTAAAATTGCAACTCATAAATGTGTTACTAGAACATTGACCTTGTGTGGATCATTGTTATCAGTCAGCTCCCAGTATTTCTCCAAAAAACCTTGAGCTTATCAGCTGCAGCATGAAAACTAGCAAGAAAAAAAAATATTTTTCTTGTTTCAGCTTGTTTATTATGCAGCTATTCAAAGTAGAAAGGAATTCAAAATTCTTGTCCTCACATGCGAAACTAAAAGCCACAGCCACAATGCATGTTAGATATTCTACTGAGACTGTGGGCTTCCTGTTTCATAGAATGTCCTAAAAATCCAACAGAGGCAGAGCTCTTAACGAGCTCAGGAGACAAACAACCTACCTTACTGTACCCTTAAAGTCAGACTATACTCCATTTTTATTACATTTGTGATTATGTTAGGTTCATGTTAAAACAGATTATCCCTTAAACATGTTGCTACAGTACATGACAACTAAAGAAATCCTCACATTACCCCAGGTGATTCCTTTAGAGCAGAATGGAAGATATCAAACATTACAACCAAATATATATATATATATATATATATATATATATATATATATATATATATATATATATATATATTCCTAAGGATGTTGAAAATAAAGATCTCAGCGTTTGGAGAGCGTTTAGTTTGGAAAAGTTAATCAACTTCAAGCTAAACTACATAAAAGAAATTTAGGAAATCACAATATGAGCTGGATTTTACAGTCTCCACTTGTTTAAAAACAGTGTTTTCATTTAAAAACGACAATTAAACTCACAACATTGTGCTAAATCTTTTCAAAGCATAAACCCAGAATCCGGACGTGTAAACTGAGCCTGCTGGCTTTCCTTTTCCTGTCCTTTCAACACGTCCTGCCCAAGTGCAGGTGGGTCATATCCCATGAGCTCATGTCTGCCTGGGGTGTCCCCTTGTTCAAAGGAAGTTATTTTTTCCAACTTCATTGCACCCTGACCTGCTTACAGCGAGGAAAAGGGATTTTATCAGGATGAAGCCTTAATGCCATACAATAAATCAAGAAAAGTCAAAAATGTTCAGGAGATTTTAAAATCACAGGGTATGAGATCAGCTTGAACAATCATCGACATAATGAGACAAGCTTGGATGATGTTAATATGAGGTGGAACAGTGGCCATGTTCATAAAAAGCGTGCATTCTTACCCCTGCAGTGAACACAGCAGCATTTCCACTCTCCAACATCTCCTCCAGTTCTTCATCTGTTGTTGCTTTACCAGCTGAAAGACAGAAAAAAAAATGTGTTTAAGAGGGGTTTCCATTTCCTGTGTGTTTCTGCAAGTATGTGCAACTCACTGATTTCCAATTGTCTTTGAATACGTCCTTTACTCCGCTCCCTGAAGTCCACTTGAGCTTCATTATACTTTGTCATTACTTCCACAAACTTCCTGGATAGCACTGCATGCTGGAAACCACGAGGCCACAAGAAAGAAAAGAAATCTTTAAATCTAATAAACTGTGATGTTTTTTGTTTTTGGCTTTTTTTTTTTACATAAATATCTGTCAATGACTGCTTTTAATCTGGAAGCTGTCAAGCTGACATTGCTGCAAATGGTGTAAATGCTCGCCATTGACATGTTCAATTTCTGTTATTTGGTGACGTCTTTATTACCGTCTTACTTTGGGGGGTAATAAATATTAAAATAGTGAAAAATGTGATTATTCTTCTTCTTCTTTGTTCTGCGTTTCTGTCTCTGAGATAAAACCCGAGATCAAGTTTTATACAAAAGAATGAAGAAATCCAGTTGAAGCTTATTTTTTCATAATAAAAAGCAAAAAAGAAAACAAAACATTGACTGAAATCTTAATATACTTGTGATTTGCGTATCCGCATGTCAGCCGACACCCTCTCTTGCTGCTGTTCTGACTCCAGGTTCCTCTCGATGGCTGTTTAAAAAAAAAAAAAAAAAAAAAAGCAGGCAAATATAGCATTAAAAAATTCCACTTGATTTAATAAGACATCATTTTATGATAAAGTCACAATATAATGTAACAATATTTTTTTTTCTCCAGATTTGAAGATACTCACTCTTAAGTTTGTTTCTAGCATTGTTGGCCATCTTCTTGATGTCATTGGTGAGAGCTTCCAGATCATCTTGGGTTTCTGTTAGTAGGAACCATAAAGATAATATTTTTAATCAATTTGAGAAAATAAAACTTTTTAAAACATTAGTGTGACATCTGTTTTGCAAATAAGGTTTAACAAAACTTGCATAAAACTCAATTTTAGGAAATTCAAAGGGGAAATTCAAGTTACAACAGTGTTGTAATTTGATCGGTCATTTCCATGGACACATTGTGCAAAAAAACAAAAAAAAAACAAAAAAAAAAAACTGTTGATTACTTTTGTGCAATATCAATCCTGCACAATATAGGAAAGAAGGCTGAAAGCTCAGTAAGAGAAGTAAAGCTATAATAATTTATCTAAACTTGGTCGTTTAATGTGTAAAAAAAAAAAAAAAAAAAAAAAAAAAAAAAGAAAAAAGGATTAAAAAGAGCTTTGGATCAACATTTTTCATCTGGTTGGTTGATGTTGACAGATAAAATTTAACTAAATACCTCTTAAAAGTATATTTATATCATTCAAGTGTAGTATGCAAATGCAAGTTATAACATACAGAATTTAAAGAGCAGAGTCAAAAAAGTAAAATCCCCTTTAATCTTTTTTTTTTTCTTTTTTTAACAATTGAAGCAGAATTTGTACAGAAAATGTGCAGAAAATAAACAATGCCAATACAGACAAACGTGTCTTACTCTGTTCTGATGTTGGGGCAGATAAGATGACAGAGTACAGCTTTTTGACTTCAGCCACATTCTCATCAATTTTATCAATACTACTCCTGATGTCCTCAATCTGGGAAAGAAAAACAAAATCATGCAACTACTCACAGGAGAAAATACCAAGACATCTAACTTTGCATGTTTTCGTCAATACATGGGGACTCAAAGATGAGGCCTGTGAAGGTTAACGCACTGACCTGAGAGAAGAATTCATCCATAAAGGCTGCATTGTCCACAGCGATCTCCACCTCATCGTCATCTTGATCACAAGTCTATCAGAATGAAAAGATGCATCAACAGCGGTTTTAAATGAATCAAAATTGTTTTATAAAGACTAACTAGAGCAGAAAATTTAGAATGTTTTGTCTTTTTTCTATAATGTTGTTCTTACCACTGAAGTTGGAACCGATTCCTCACTTCAATACAACCTGTGACTTATTTATATGCTAGAAGTGGTGAATTCATCAAACTGTTGGGGTATAGCGCTCAGTTAAAAGAATTGTTTTCATTACTTGCTACGTATTGGCAGCCTCTCAAGCCTTACATTTGTTATGTGGCTGTCTGTTCATTGTGTTGGTTGACAATGAATTTTCACTATTTCTTAAGTTAAATTTGAAGTTTTTTTTAAATGCTTTAGTGGATCAGAAAGGCTAAACCAATGGAATATACACCAATCAGTGGCCAAATATATTTTAATTGTTTTCTACCAAGTCTTTAAAAAAGGATAATTCAGTACAGCTTTATATGAAATATCACATCATCTAATGATTACAAATATATGTAGCAGATTGAAGTACAAATGTAGAACAAATATCAGTGACAACAAATCAGATTTGATTCCTGTTGATATGAACCAGACTTGAACCAGTTTTAATGGATATATGTGAAAAGAACTCTCATTAGTTCTTTTGGGTTTTGAAAGTGAAAAGGTTTGCATTACCCATCATGCAATGGGTAGACCCCCTTTAGTTGCTGTGAGTCTCAAGCTGAAGAGTTTCTGTTGATGTCAAAAGGCAGAAATGTAGTTGCTTTGAAAGAAATAAAGAGTTTAAAGTATAAAGTTTTATAGCGTATAGATGTTATTTTTATGGCGTTGTTAACCAAGCACTCTCAATGCTCCAAGCAGAATAAAGAGGTTTGGTAGCAGAAGGTCACATTGACCCATTAAATGATGATCAGAAATTATGTTTGCATCACTCAAAGGATCTTTGGAAGACATTGAATCCATGTTAAAGGTGGGTGATATTTTTGAGTAGTGATATTTGGGCTTCCTTGCAGCCAGGAGGACAAAGCAAAACCAAGTCGCCTATAAACCGGAGTCAAATGTGAGGCCATCTGTCCAACAACTAAAGCCAGGTCAAAACTGGGTCACGGGACATTGAAGTGATCCTAAGCCTGTAGGACAATCAGCAGAACATTTTACATTGGAAATGCAGTTAAAAACCTCAACCCTCAATAGTGTGATTGGACCAAGGATTACAAAGATAGGGACTCCTTCAGCTTACAACTAGAAGTTCCTCCTCAAGATAAGAATCATGCGATATATTCAGATTATCCCACAGTTTTAGTGTATTGTCCGTCTTATTTTGTTGCTCCTTTTTTTTTTTTTTTTTAAAACCGTTGCAATATATTGCATAAACTGTTACATTAAGTGTAACTTAAGTGTAAATTTGGGGAAAAATACTTGATGCATCTTTTTGTTGTTACCTGATCCAGTGCATGTAATCTTCTCTTCCAAACACACACAGAAAACAAAAGTTCATGTTTTAATTAACTTTAAAAATCCTACACATCTAATGATGCATCAAACCACTTCAGCTCCAAAACTACATTAACTTAACTTCAATGCAAAAACATAAGTGCTTTTTTTTACAGCTGGAAATAAATTCAGATGTCAAGGGTTAAAAGACGTGTCAATATTTTAAAAATACTCCTTGCATTCTTCTTGCACATTTGAATAGATTTGGTCACTCGCTGCATCTGTTTTGCTTTCACATTTGCCTACACAAAGAGAGAAGGGAACTCCAGGTTCTGGATCCTACAGGGGCCTCGCTCTGGAAGATTTGCATGTTTTCCTCTTTGTTAGCAAGAGTTTATTTATATACTTTTCCTTAAAAACATGAACATTTAGAGATCCCAAATGTACTTAAATAGTCTAAAGAGTGTTAAGAACGTGTCGTTACTATTATTTGTGTCAAACAGAATATGTTTTGTTTAGCTAATGAAATCAACAACGAAGCCAGGGATGTATGTGGCCCAGTCATTACAAAGTATGGAAACAGAATGTTAACACTTCCTTTATCATCTAATCAACAAACCAAAAGAATATCAAGGGAACAATAGGTCTAGTTGACACAAAATTATCATTCTCTTGTCACAACTGTGACTAATGGAAGAATATTATTATTTTTTAACTGTTAGTGTCAGCTGTAGGAGTTGAGAGAGACAGTTTGTTTAAAAATTGCTCAAATTTTAAAAATTTCTCAATGTTGTAGCAAAGGTGCTAAAGGAAAACAACGTTTAAACAGACTAGTTTGATAGCTTGTTTTGAATTTCAATAAAATCTGGGCTAATGATTTTAGTTTTTGTCTCATGATTGTTGAGCATTATATTTGTTGAATGAATTGAGGTTTTACAAAATCAAATAATAGGAGAATTCATTAAAATAAATCATTACAAAACATAAGTTAGTTTGCCGAATGTTTTTGTGTTCATTTTAAGACTACTGGGCAATGTTTTTATTTATTTAAAAATGTTTAAACATTGCTTTAACTTACTGACTTGAAAGATCAAAAGCATACAAACATTAAATTAAATCTCATATATTTTAAATTATCTGAGTCATGTGACCTTTCCGCAACAATCTTCCATGCAGTTGTCCAGAACAATGAAACTGAAAATAGCTGATGCTCACAAAGCAGAAGAAGGCTAGAAAAAGATAGCAAAGTGTTTTTAGATGCCAGTATCCTCTTTTCGTAATGTCATTAAGAAATGACATTCAACAGGTACAGTCGAAGTTAAAGGAAGATCTGGAAAATTAAAAAAATCCCAGACAGAGCAGCTCGCAGGATTGTGAAAAAAGCAAGTCAAAACCCACGTTTGACTGCAGGATCCCTCCAGAAAGACCTGCAGACTCTGGCGTTGTGTTACATTGTTCTACTGTCACGAGAAACTTGTACAAATATGGTCTTCATGGAAGAGTCATCAGTAGAAAACCTCTTCTCTTTTGTCCTCACCACAAAATTCAACGTTTAAAGTTCATAAATGAACATATAAACAAGACTGATTCATTTTGGAAACAAATTCCGTGGACCGATCAGGTTAAAATGGAACTTCTGGCCGCAATGAGCAAAGTTACGTTTGAAGAAGAAAGGTCCAGAGTTTCATGAAAAGAACCCCTATCCAACTGTTAAACATGGGGGTGGATCAATCATGCTTTGGGCTTGTATTGCAGCCAGTGTCACAGGAAACATTTCACGAGTAGAAGGAAGAATGGATTCCACAAAATTTCAGCAAATTTTGGACACTAACTTGATACCATATGTCAAAAAGTTTAAGTGAGGATGGCTTTTCTAAATGGATAAACTGATAATAATCATAAACGCGCCTCAAAATCCACACCGTCTTACATTAAGAGGCAGACACTGAAGGTTTTGCAGTGACCTTCCCAATCACCTGACCTCAACATCATTGAAAATCTATGACCTGAAAAGAGCAGTTTGTAACAGACATCCCAGAAATCTCGAAGAACTGGAAGACTGTCGTAAAGAACGGATGAAGATGCATCAAACAAGAATTGAGAGACTGTTGGCTGACTACAAAAAGTGTTTACAAGCAGTGATACTTGCCAAGGGGGCAGTACAAGGTACTAAATCCAGGAGGTTGTCCAAATTTTTGCACATCATTATTTTGTTTTGTTATTTGAAAGGGTAAACGCCTAATTTTGTTTACATATTAAAACGCTGTCTCATCTATAAACTGATGCCTTTAGAAGATTTGTCAAACTTTCTTTGGGTTCTTTATGAACAAAAATACAACATTTTACCTGAGAATACCCAAACTTTTGATGCTCACTGTCTATGTGGTTAAGCTAGTGGCTTTAAGGACCTTCATTGCACAAAGATCAGAATAATTACCCTGTTTATTTTGTGCTTAGAATCAACTCAATGTATCCCCAGACCCGGCTGGATATTATCAGATAAACTTTGATGGGTCTAGTTACCATGGAGATTAATTCTTTGAAGTTAGCCTGGTTTAGAAAAGATCAACATCCAGCAAAGATTTTGTGTTTCCCATTTTAGTAACAATAGAAGAGGAAGATGATATTTTGGCAAAGTCATAGGACTCTGAAAAATAAAAAACATGAAAATAAAAAAAAAAACGTTTTCTCATTTTTTTATTTTATTGTCAAATTTGGCCATTTTTGATAAGAAACTAACAGCATGTGAACATTAACTAACCATTTTCCCCCTCCAATCCTCCAGCATTAACAACACAGCAATAAAACAAAGTTCATTTACCTTCATTCTAAGCATTATTAGGAAACTTCAAGCTGCAGAGTAAAATCTAGTTATTTTGTTTTCAGTGAAGCAACAAATTTTGATTTTTTAAAAATATAATTCAATTCAAAAACATGAATAAATAAAATCGACCTGAGTCTAGCTTTAATAGTTCAAATTAAAATAATTTAATAGGTGACATTTAGCATCAAGCAACCAAACTATGGATATGAGAATCACATTTTTAACTCAAAAACTCACAGTCAGAAGCATCACAGCCTTCAATATATTTATTCCATCACACAGTTAGGAAAGTTGATGTTTTGACAACAAATATGATTGATAGCCTACACAAGATCTTCAATGACACTTTCAAATATTTGTATGCAAGCACAATTTTTGATCTGTAAAACTCTAATCTAGCTGAATGGTTTTAGAGCAGCTAGTTGTGATGAATACCAACTTCAACTGTCTTCACCAGGCTTGACTTTTCATTCTTTTCATCCTGGCCTGGCAAACATGCGAGAGAATAAGTCAGGATTAGCGGATCAGACCGAGTCACACTAACATTCAACTTATCCTAGATTTCTTCATTCTGTTCTTGTGCAACACTCCTCTGCATAGAAATAGGTCAAAACAAAATTTCGCATGGAATCTATACAAATGAGTTTACTTCCTCCTAAGTTGGAACAATGCAAAAACCAGAAACACCTGTTGGCCTCCGATCTCCATGAACTGAATTAATTTATTATAAAGAGTGACACTGGTGAAGTTTTATGCACATTGAGAGGGACTGGAAATATTTACAAAGGAGGATCAGAGACAGCTTCCAGGAACTCCGCCTGTTTTCAACAAACTCTAAAAAACTAGGACAGCAACAACACACCTCTAAAGTTAGAGTGTAAACACATCAAGGCTGTGTTTTAAGATAGTCGCTTCAGTACCAATAATAGGATAATAACTTTCTTGGACTCTGTACTTTTGGAATTGAATCTAACTTTAGCTGATTGGTTTCTGCTGTGAGAGCAGGAGCTGACGTCACCCGACTGTGTTCATAATGACTGACGTACTCTGAACTCCAGGTGTGATGGGGTGTGTGTGCAGTTGTAAAAGTCAAAGCATGGAAAAATGCAGGCGTCACAGCTGTCGACTTCCCTTCTCTTAGATCAGTCCACTTTTTAAGTCAGTGCTAAAGTGAACAAGCCAAATATGCAGATGACTTACAAAACACTAAAGCAGCTTTTGCCTCTGAACGACACTGTGACTCCCAAACTGAGGGATAAACATACGTTTTTAAAAATTAAACAACTTTAAAAAACCCACATCCATTGACTAGAAAAATGTTTTGATCATCTTAGCATAATTGGATGTAGTAAAAACATTATTTCCAGGACGATCAATAGAATGTCTCAAAAAATACTTTTTAAAAGTAAGTTCTGCCTTAAAGATCTACTCTGGTTTTCTTGTTGTTTAACATGTTCTTGTGGCCTTTTTCTAATGATGAAGGACATACATTTAAAAAAATTAAGCTAAAAGTGCATTTCTAACTTTCTTTATTCAAATTTTTTAATGCCAAATAAAAACGCTGTTGGAAAAAGCTTGTAGTTGTGACATACAGCAACAATCGGTCACAGGTCAAAAGCTCCCTGCTTCACTCCATACTGATGCATGCAGTTGTAGATTAATAGATCCATGTACGTCTTCATTTTCCTTGTCTGAGCTGGTATTTGGCTCAAAACTGTAAGGCTAGATAGCTCCAAAATTGCTCACCATTTTTGTTGCACCGGTAATAATAAGTTGTGGGTGTAAGGGGCTGTAAGTGAGTGAGAGAGAATGTAAAATAGATGGATGATGGGAAGTACGGTAGGTGTGGCTTTACTTCATGTCAACAGTTGAATTTCAGGGAAATTTCCAATGGACTATTGCTACTCTTTAGAAACGACACACATTATTAAATTTTGGACCACTGGGAACGCTTTTACAATAGATCAAAAGATGATCGGATTAAAAAACATTTTAAAAAGGAACAAACTTCATGAGCTTCACCTACTAAAACTCTTTTGCATTTGTCTCTCACTTTTCCACATTTGATTTGCAAACATTGGAAAGACCTTTAGCTTTTTATTCAAGGAAGGATTTTTAAGCAAAAAAAAAAAAAAAAGATTCCAACTCTTGTGCTAAAACGGGCCCATTTCTGAACACTGCTTCACACATTATGCCGCCTCACGTGGGATTTCTGCAGCAGTGAGATAAGGACAAGCGGTCACTTCCTTCCACTGCACCTCATTCAGCAGAAACAGAGGAAAAGGACCGATGTGTGTAACACACTAAGCATCCAGTCACCACACACACACACACACACACACGCAAAAGTCTAATTTTACACAAAACAGCTTGGAACAGTAACAAATCAGGTCGTCAGAATTTTTTTTTCCAGATTCACAGCTCTCTGTATCAGTTAATTTAGCAACAACTGTTGCTGTGACACAGGAAAATCCTTGAAGCTCTATTACTCATAAGTTGTGCTTGGAAGAGTGTTTGTGATGCACTAAAAATTAAGAAACCGTGCCCTCCTCCCACATAAACCCTTCCCTTTCTATTTAAAAATGAACTACTAGCATTTAATTTAAATCTCCATAAGCTAAAATGCTGGCAGTATAAACACATCAGTAAATTGAACTTCATGTAAGCACAACTAATCTCACACTAAATTCTTGTTAATCGTCAAAATCTTACGTAAACTGGACAACTGCAGACCTAAAGAAACGTCACTCACTTTACATGTCTGGCAGATGTTCGCTGGTTCATGTTATGTAAAATACCACAAGTCTGCAAACAAAGTACCCAATGAAATGTTGCATAATTTGTTCACATCAACAAAGCTATGCTGTTAAAGATCAAACTTGGTAATTTTTACAACAAAACTGGTTGTCAAAATGGCCGCACTTCCTGCTCCTCAAAGGGAAAGTTCCCATCCAAACCAAATATTTACATTCAGGATTGTTTTGCTGTTTGCCATCTAGATTGCTTTGACCTACGTTAAAGAGTTTCAGTGATATCAGTTTTAAAGCCATTTGACCTGAAGTAGTGGTCATCAGCGCTCGGACACTTGGATAGAATACTTTGTCCTGGATTTAGGACCTTCAACATAAAGATGACTCCTTCATTACTGCACAAAGCCCATTCCTTCAACATTAGGCATCAAAGCTTTCATAGACTTTCCTAACAGCAGCTTAGCCCACAGTCCAGTGAAACAAACGGATGCAGACTCGTACTGCCAGGAACAAAATACGACCTCTGCTATACATGCATCCAAATGTACTAAATGAGATGTGCTTCGTGTGATTTAAATGGCATCGCATGTTATTATATGTTAAAAATGTAAATGTGAGAACTAAATGCTTCTCAATTTCTTAAGTTTAAGACTGAGAAAAGTGACTAATAATTAACAGGGAAATTCCAACACATTTTTTTCTTTGAAAACGAAAAAGGTCAAACATTAAACTGGGTAGAAGAAGATTTATGGATGCTCTCAGGCAACAGCTCTGCAAAATTTTGGCCTGATATAACTCCTAAAGGTCTTGTAAACACAAAAACAGTTCCCATTGACCTTCTACTCAAGAAAATTGTTTTCTTTTTCCAAAAAACTCAAACCATGTACACAGCCTTGTATTACAGTACTCCATAGGCAGTGTTGGGAGTAATGGATTACAAATTAACAAATTACTGTAATTTAATTACTTTTGTCAGTAAATGAGTAAAGTAATGAATTACAGTTCAAATTTCGGTAATTAATTACAATTATTGGATTATAGAAACCCTCTTTACTTCGGTTTTGTAGGCTCTGACCATTTCTCTTGGGTAAATGAAACGAAACGAATATTTAAAAACAAAAAAACTGAGCAACTGGTGCATACGCCCATGCATGTGCGCGCAGAGTTGGAGATCGGTCAAAGTACAGATATTGTTGCAGACACAGTGCTTTCCAAACTGGCTCAAAGATGAGACGAAAAGAGATACTGCAAGGAGTCCTGTCAGGTGAGAAGCAGGTGAGAGATCCACCCCGTAAACGGATGTGTCGGTTACGAATGAGACGACTCTGAAGCCGCTCTTTGGTGTGAGCGACAAGAGCCGGCTCCTTCCTGGGAGCAGTTTTCGTCTATAGTAATTCACTCTGTCTTACTTTACTTTTCTCTCTAACCTGCAAGTGTCTAGTGGTCAATATCAGTTTGTGCAAATGTGCTTCATGGGGGCTCGGAGGGTGCATAGTTGGGTAGACTCGCAGCAGTGCAGAACAGTGCACAAAGAACAAACGTAGAGAAAGAGAAACTGGTGTAACTTATTGTAATGGAATACATAAAGTCAGTCAAAATGAACTTGGAGGCATTTAATAGTTCTTTGTGTTTTCAAAAGACTGGCTTAGTTTCACATTTGATAGATGGGAATATCGACACAACAGTATTTTCACATCCGTCTGAGCAGTGGTTTAGACCACAAATGTAACTTATTTTAGTGCCATTTTCAAAGCCAGGTTATGCTTTGAACCATGTTCATACCTTGCAAAAGATTACTGCTTTAAAAATATTTATTTTGGAATTTTATTGGTATTCATTTACCTTTATTTTTACTTATTTACTGAAGTCCAATTGAGGTTAAAAATGTCTTTCAAAGAAGCCCTGTTAAATGAAAGACAGATTTTTTTCAGGGTTTTGTTTGTGCGAAGCTGTTTTTCCCATGAGAATTTGTATATGAGTGAAAAAATAAAGTAACGAGTAGTGAATTACTTGTTCAAATAGGTAATGAGTAATGTAATTTAATTACAATTCGATCCAGTAACTAAGAAAAGCAATTAATTACTTTTTAGAAGTAACTTACTCAACACTGTCCGTAGGACAAATAATTACTTAAGTCTGAACTTTTAAAAGACCACTTCAGATTAAAATTGTGTTTTAACATTTAACAAAAAAAGAAAAAGAATCATAATGAAATGACCACTGGAAACACTTTTATAATAGCTTAAAACATGATCAGAGTAAGATTTTAACTACTCTTTACAGATATTTTGCTGTTTGACACTACTCAGTGCTTTACTTTCTGCAGTCAAATTTTGGCTCAACACATTTGAAGGAGCATGAGGCTACCATCTTTGAGGAACCAGCTAGTGGTAAAACGTCAGGCAGAGAGGTTCACAAAAGGCCTTAAACACCCTCCTAGTAGAAGACAGCGGAGAAAGCAGAACTGAAAATGCAAAAGAAACGAATCCTGTAATGTCTGAATAAAACACATACGACAGGTGAACAATGGCAATTCTTATCCTTACACTCATTAACAAAACGCAATCCTCTAGTGGATCAAACAGGACCTTGTTCAGATGGCTTGTCAAGTATAAACTAAGTGTTTACTGGCAGCTAATAGTAGTTGGAAGGGAAAAAAAAAAAGACGCTTTGCTGAGAGAGTTAATGTTGATGGTCATAGCCTACACATAAGGTTTCGCTGGCCTCTTTCTTTGTGGTGATGTCTAGCATCAGGCTACATGTCGGTCTGTTATATTGGTTATTCCTATGAAAACAAAATTCATTCAAATATCATTATTTCTAAAAAATTTAAAACAAAACTTGGTGAGGATAGTCAGATTTTTTTTCAATTGTTAAATGCCTAAAGAGGAAGCCCTCAAAAATGAGATGTACCATCTCAAAGGGCTGATCCTCTCATTGTTTAGAAATGTTAATGAAATAAATAAATACTGGGTTCTGCAAAATGACCAAAGTCTGTTGTAGCTTAAGTTTTTACCTAAAAAAGGTATAGAAAACCTGTAGTAAATAAATAGTCAAAGTAGAAAGTTTTTTTTTATATTCAAGTACAAATCTACTGAAAACAGTTTTTTTAAAACATTAAGATTTTTGTTCAAGTTGCAAAAACAATCAACCTGAGACATAAAAGACAGATATATAAATATATATATATATTTTTTTTTTTAATAGTCAGATTCCTAACTTGAAGACGTGCTTGAGTCTCAGTGTGTGAATATCGGTATAGACAATAAAACCTAGAAAAACTGAGCTCTAACTAAAAACTACATTTTTTTTTAAATCTAAAATGTTTATATTAGAAGCAGTGAAGATTAAAGTACTGCAACAAAATGATGACTAAAATTATTACTTCAAGCCATTTTCATTAGTTTTATTATGTAAATAGGAAAAAAGAATTACTATCAAATAAATAAAGCAATAAAACCTTAACCGAAATTCAGATTTAACGCTACACGAGAAAGGAGTTTATTCAGTAGGGATTTATGTTATCGGAAAACTGCCATGTCACAAGGGAATTAAAAGCTACAGATGTCATAGAAGAAGAAAGGTCAGTGCTCTTTCAGCTCCATCGTTCAATGTGACCCAAGGGTTGAAGCTGCAGTCCAGAAGTGCAGAGCACATAACTAGTGTGCACAGAACTGAAAAAGATCTGCTTCCAGCTGAAAGTACTTTTAAAAAGTACTAAGAAAAAACTAGAACTTGAATTAAAACAAGGAGAAACTACTCTATGCATTACTTGCCTACAATTAGAATCCCGTTTTCTTGTTCCCATGTTTTTACTTAAAAAACTAACCCTACTCTGAGAAGACTCTTCAAACCATCACTGAATTTGAGTAGTGTAGGAAGAATCAGGTGACGTGGTCATGCTTGTAGCTGCTTGAGTCAACACTCAAGACGCATATACAGATTAGAACAACGCCAGAAAGTTAAACATTAGAGAGGAAACTTGAGGAGAAAAATAAAACGGTGAAAGGTGAGTATGGATGAGGAAAGCTAAACTGACGAACACTGAAGGAAATGAGCTTCACCGAAAACGACAGTTTCACGGCAACAAAAACCTGCTGATAACTTCCCATCAAATGAAAGGCCTACTGTAGTTCCTGTCCACACTTCCTCCATGGCTAATATGCCATCTGAGGTGGATGATGGGGGAGGTGAGTGTTTATGTGTGGAGAGGGGTGTGTGTGGTTGCAACTCAGCAAGTTTGAACACTGCAAACACTAAAGCTAGCTCAAGTAGCTATAGCAGCACCAAAAAAAAAAAAGAGGATACAAGTCATCAGCCCTGCTTGAACGCACATGTACAAAGGATGTAGAAAGTCAGACATGTTTTTTTATGTTGTAGGTTTAAATAGAAGCATTTAATTATCTTCAACTACCCACACAACTAAACACTTGCTTAAAGTCCTATCATGAAAAGTGGAGATTATGCTAACTTAGCAACTTCCTACTTTGATCAGAATGATAGGTAATGAACATTTTGTTCCATCAATCGTGAAAGAACAAAACAAAACCTGCTCTTTGCTGACTTTCTTGTGTACATCAGTACTGACACCTGAACACTTACAAATCCCAATCCAAAAACTTTATTAATCACACTGAAAAAATACAAAAGAAAGAACACAAATAAGCAAACGTGTAGTCTATCTAAAAGACTATAGTTCCATTGATACGTTTGTGTATTTAAAGTCCCATGTGCCAACTAAGGGACCAGCCAATGTGGTTATTGTAGACATGCAGTTTTTAAAGAAAAATGTGTTTTGCACAGCTCACATATGGAGAAGAAACTCGAATTTTTTCATCCATTTGTACTATTACATCAAATTAAAAGTCTTTTTACGTTTGTCCATCCGTCTAACAAAATTGTTCAACTTCGTAGAAGTATTTTGTGGCAAATGTAATGTTTATTTAAATTAACGTTATTATTATTATTGTAAAGAACACATTTTCGGGGACTTTCTTTAGTTTGGAGACAAGATAAAAATGCTCTTCTGAATATTACTCACCGCCTTAAGTTGCTCCAATCGGTCCTTCATTCTGCAGGCTCTAAATTTGACCCTCTTTGACAAGAAAACAAACGAAAAAATAAAAACACCCAAAGAACTTTACTAAATCTCTAGATTCCTCAGCCAGCTGGCAAGCTAGCTGTGAAACCCAAACCCACTGCCAGAAAAGAATCTGGGGAGAAAAAAACCCTGTTGAACTGAGTCTGTTTCTTTGAGAAGACTATATTCTCACAGAAACAAGAGTCTGTCCGTCGTTTTCCCATGCAATATGGCTGCTGGGTTTAAAGCCAGTCTTTTTTCTTGCTAAATCTCCTTTCCCGGGGGATTAAAACAACAGTTGTGTAGAGCTGCATAATCTGTATCTCCGCTGACCACCCGTAATCATTCTGAAATGCACTTTTGTAGCTGACGCATGCGCACTAAAGTCCGTGTGCTCTCGGATGTAGCCACGCCCTTTGAACCACCTGCACAGCTGATGCGTTCTTTGGAATAACACCTCCTTCGTTATAAAGGTTCAATTCGTGTGACCTTTTTTTTTAAAAAAATGTTTTAAATTAAACAGCAGAATGTAAAGAACATTCTAACACAAAAAACTAGAAAAAAAGGCAAAAACCTTTTAAAAGGATTCACAACCATTTACAAGGAAAATACAATCCTGTTTTTGTGGTCCGCTCCTTTGCTATACAGACATGGATCGTATGCTTTAAAAAAAAACTCTTGTCAGGGGAAGGATTGAGATAGCACAGCCATCGTGAACCATACGCATTTTATTCAGTACTTTAGGCAAGCACAGGCCTTTGCAATCACTTGAACACAATTGCCACCTAGTGCTCAAAATGTTAATAGCTTAACAGTAAGAGTTCCAGAAGGTAGTCTTGTCTCTGTAGTATATCCATATTAGAGTAATTGAAAACTAGATTATAGAGCTATTTTTGTGCCAATCCCAGAGAGTTTGTATTGCCATCCATTCATCTTCATGGCTTCTACAGTCAATAGATTTGCTTTTTTTTTTTTACAAGTTTTTACCATTAGAACCAGTTTGTAGTTGCATACCAAAAAAATATTTTTTTTAAAAAGTGGTGTATCCAAGTCTTACACTTACAGGAAAAATAGAACTGATTAGCCAAGTTTAATCCTTTTCAGCAATATGTGAATGAAAAACTAAATGAGATGCTTTTAACCGAAGGCAACATCACTGATGGCTTTTTGTAAACAACTAGCATTGAGATCTTTTCACATGTCATACTTGTACTACTTGGAAAGCATAAATCTATTAAGAAAAGTCAGGTCAATATTTTAATGACAATATTTTTATTCAAAGTTTATTCCCCTTAGTGCTCCCAGTACACCGTACAACAGCATTAAGTGAGTTGGATATATGCAGTGGAGAGTGCTTGATGAAAAGCAGCACGTTGCCATGCCAACAACAAAACTGGGATGGGCTTGTCCTACAATGAAATTAGAACCACAACTTTTGCACAAAGTTTTTTTCTTTAAGTTTTAAAACGAAAATTTTCAAAAATAAAAAAAATCTGAAAAGGGATTTTACAGTTAAGGGGCAAAACAACTTCCTGTCCACAGTCAGAGAGAGGAGGGTAAAAGGAAAGGGTTAAGGAAAGCAGTTTCCAGGTTAGAGGTCATCTTCTTCATCTGGGAGTGCTGTCTGTGATGCGACCTGAAAACCGAAATAATTTGTAAGCAATAACAGGAAAACAGAAGTAGAATGAGCATTTTGTTCATTAGTTCTCATTGTGTCTGTAAAAATACTAGCATATTTAATGATTGCATATTACGATTCAAATACAACGTAGAAGAAAAACGATTTAGTACTCACTTGAAGTTCTTCCTCATATTTAGCGGCAAGGTTGGGGTCCATAAGGACCTCTGGGGGAGCGAGGGCAGGCATTGCCACAAACTCCAGATTTGGATCACCGATCAACTTCCTTGCTAACCACAGGAAGGGCTTCTCAAAGTTGTAGTTACTCTTGGCAGAAATGTCATAGTACTGGAAAAGAATAAGAAATAGAACAAATACAAGAGACCATTTAAATTCAACACAACATACACTTAATATATATATTTTTAACAATAAACACACACAGAAGTTATTTTACCTGCAAGTTCTTCTTGCGGTGAAACACGATGCTCTTGGCTTTGACTTTTCTGTCTTTGATGTCTACCTTGTTGCCGCAAAGCACAATGGGAATGTTCTCACAGACACGTACCAAGTCACGGTGCCAGTTGGGTACGTTCTTGTAGGTGACCCGAGATGTGACATCAAACATGATGATAGCACACTGAGCTGTTGATGGGACGATTATGTATTAACTTTTATATTCAAAAGTTTAAAATCAAACACATGAAAGAGATGCCATCAGAAAATAAAAGGAGCACCTTGAATATAGTAGCCATCTCTCAAGCCACCGAATTTCTCTTGACCAGCTGTGTCCCAGACATTGTACTTGATGGGTCCTCTGTTGGTGTGGAACATCAGTGGGTGCACTTCTACTCCAAGAGTAGCTATCATAGAAAAGAAGATGTGTAGAGGTGGTCTCAAAATATTTTAAAATCATGGGGGGGAAAAGGCAAGTATTTCTTTAAGCATGACTCAAGGATGAGTTTCTGATCAAATTAAATACATTGTGTTCCATTGCTTTTTAGCTAATGTTAACATTAATACTTTCGAATAAGAAATTTGTTTATTTTTACCAAATCTTTAAACAGAGTAGACGTTAACCTGTGTGTCACTATAAACGCAAAGCCCCAATAAAATATATCACTTTTTAATACAGAGATTGGATTTTTAAATAAAGCTTCAGTATATTTTAACAAAAAAAAAACACAAGATGAAACTTATAAATGGTTAAATTTGCAAAGCAATGCATCTACATAGATGAAAATGCTGTTTCTTTGTACTTATGGCAGAATATACTCACCTACATACTTCTTTTCAAACTCTCCAGTAATATGCCTTTTCACAAAAGTCGTTTTTCCTGTGCCTCCATCTCCAACCAGCACCAACTGTTAAAGAGACTCTGCATTTAGCATTTGCTAATACTGAGCAACAAATAAACATTAGCCAAAGAACTACCAATTACTATGACATAACTTACCTTGAACACCGCCACTGGTACAGACTGCCCCATTGAATCAGCCATAGCTGCGACTTTTCTAAGTTAAAACAAGGCGGGATGAAATGGTTAGCATGTTAGCGGTCTGCTTGGGTTAGCATTAGACACATTTTACGAATTAAACTAAACTAAGACCTAAAATGGTAACCATTTGTGGAACTAACGAGTCTTGTGTTAGTTTAAAACCGGCCCGTTACACGCCTATAACTTCTAGCATGTTCTGTATGGACCAGTGCAACAATGTCTTAGGAACATTTTTTTATACGCTTTCCTCGAATACAGCAACGAAAAGTGGTAGAGACACTATAGCATTATTCAAATTGAATTAAATATACGATTAAGCCCCAACATTTACACCGACGATTTACAACTAGCTTGAATGCTAACACGCTACTAGCGTTGGTCTAGTGCGCCATATGACGCGAGAGCGCACTTTTTCTTGTTCGGCTAGAACAATTGATCTCGATGAGCCATTAACGTGTTCCACTTTGTACACTGGATCAAATTCGAACTAAAGCCCGGTTTACATTAATGTCTTTTAAGGCATTATTTAATCAATCACACGAGAACAATTTGACGAATAAGAACAAACAAAAAGAAGTCACGTTAGTGATAACTACTAGCAAACGCGAACGTTAGCTTAGCACGGAAGGCATTCTTTTCAAAGGGCCAACTGCTAGCTTAGCTGGCAGTTAGCATACACACAAAAAAAGAAACGAATAGCTTCATTGATTTCTCAGAGCACACATTGCAAGGTCCGCACACACGCGTGAAACCCAATCCTACCTTAAAGTATGTTGTTCTACTAAACTTTCTAAACGGGTACAAACTTATAAATTGGAACGGCCTGCAACAGCCGATCACAGACTCACCGGTGTAACTGCAGCGAGAGGAAAGACTAAATGGCCGCGTTCGCGGGAGATTCAGCGTGGACTATGAGTCAGTTTCCGCCCTGGTCACGTGACTCACCAAACGGTTTCAAAAAACCAGCACATTGTTTACAGCGCAGTTCCTCTTCACGCATTATTTAAAAAAAAAATGTATATATGTATATGTTTTATATATATATTTCTTCCTTATAACAATAAAACTGGATGAAAAATATGTAAAATACCTCTGATATAAAACATGCTGATTTTGATGTAATGCCCCTTCTTTAAGAGGGAAACACTATTTCTTAAATACAATAACAAAACTTAAAACTTTTACAACTAAAAATACAAATAGAGAATAACAATTAGACTATCACATATAAAATTTTACATTTTTAGGTTTGGGTTCAGAATACTCTTTATTTTTACCCAATTAAAATATCATAAATAAACACCCTAAAACGATTAGGGCTTAATTTTAATTTTCAAGATTTTTCTAGTTTTTTTATTTTTCATAAATATCTCCTTTCATTTTTATTTTAAAAACCAGATGCAATGCAACAAACAAATGAGAACTTGCTTTCAATTTTCCAAAACTCTTTTTTTTATGTCATTGCAAACCTACAAAAATAAAGGTATTTCACATTTTTTAATCTACAAAACCAGACAAAACATTTTTCAAACTTTGTAACAGGCTCAATGTGTATACACACAGTCCAAATTTAGCATTAATACGTTTTAATGTCTTATTAACAAGTTAATTCTACCCATCTGTACAACACAGCAAATATTTCAATAATTTATCAATAAAGCTTAGTAGGAGATTTTTTTTGTTATTTAGCAGATTGCAGATGCAAAAGGTTTATCTGTACAAGTAATCTGCTTGTATGTTGACTGCTATCTCTGACTTCCGTCGGTTCCCATTGTTGAGCAGCTTTTCCTTGTTGTACAGTAGTTCCTTGCGGCTCTCTGTGGAAAACTCAAAGTTTGGATCCTTGGAGGGAGTGAAGGAGAAAAGGACAAATGTAAAAAGAAACAACAGACATGGAAATGTGGAAACCACCCTGATCACCACACCAACGAAGATCTTAAAAACAAAATAAAATGACACTAAAAATACAAGACTTTTTCCAAACTCAACAATGCGTAAACAGGACAAGCTTCCTGGCAAAAACCACAGTAAATGCACTTTGTCATATCAATGTCATAGCGAGTAGTTCTCCTGCTGCCATCAGCTCGAGTCTGTGCTTAAATGGTAAAGGCCTGAGGTCCACATGATAAAAAGACACGGGGAAGCAAAGGTCAGACCAGACAAGCATCATTCTTTACTTCCAAGGATAAATGGCTGTAATAAGAGCCTAGCATGTGAGTGTTAGCCAAACATGAAATGCTATGTCAGAGGCAAAATGTAAAAGCCTGAAGATATTACTTAACATCAAGTTTGGCATTTTTGTCTGCACATCTTGAAGTAGATCATTTTTTCTCATTTCTTATACTTAGAAGTCTAAGAGCAGCTGATCAGCTGCTTCGGGAGGAATCGAGGTCAACGCTTAAGCTCTGAGGGGTCAGAACCTTTGCTGTTGCTTGCTCCAAATGCTCCACTTTTATACATTAGACAAGCACCTGCACTGTGTCAACACTGTGAATTTGCGCTCAACTGAGCAGGGCAGATGGCTTCACGCAATTTACAAGCAATGCAACGCTCTTCTCCATTAGGATATCGGCGAAGGGCATGCTCGCCACAGAAGCAAGGAGACAGTGGGCCCTTCTCAAACGGATAGTTGATGGTTGCAGGTTCACGGAACAGGTCATGGTCATCCCCAAACCTGTGAGGAAAAGTGGATGAAGCAGAACATCAGCCAGATACTGTACAAAGAATCACAGTATGAGAAACTGGAGACTTATCAATGAAACCAACCAAATCTTTCCGTTTTCTAAAACACTTTTTGCACGTTAAGTTGAAATAAACTAAGATTTGCAGAAAACCAACATGCATTTGGTATGCTGAGGTGTAAACAGTAGTATGTGCAATCGTAAATAGCCTAAATGTATCTTAATGGTTTTTTTTACAAAGTGCCACCTAGCAAAACAGGTTAACTTTGATCAGAATTGTCTAGCTTTTAAAAAATGGTCCATCGAGGCAAAAATCAAAATAATACCTCTAAAAAGTTTGGTCCAATGCAGATTTGCGGCAGCACGGTCAGTTATGGATCTTAGAGCATTGATATACTCTGCAAGAAGATTACAGAGTGAAGAGATCTTTTAAGGATCTCTTACACTTGGTCATTACTTAAAAAAAACACAACATCTGCAGTTTTTTCTCTGCAGCACTTACTACAACCATCTCTCTGTACACAAACACTGAATGTATGCATGATGATACCAGGGCCAAACCCAAAAGTACCTGCAGAGACAGAGATGAATGGAAATGAATCACTGCAGATGTTAAAACGCACCAGGGTTCAGTACCTTGCATAGAGCAGCAACGATGAACATGCAGACTCAATGCGGCAGACATCTGCGCGGACACAGACCAGAAAGAAACTTCTCCTCAAACTACAGAGGCCAAAGTCAGTAAATGTGGAGTTTCAAATCCCTGATGGAACGTAACGTCATGTCATGGTGAATTTAGGGAGCAATGGGAGAATCAGAAAAAAATAAACCTCTGAACATAACAGCATTTCATTGCTACCACAGACATAAAAGACAAACGAGCAAACAAAAATACATTGTGTATATAGATTTATAGTTGTTCTTCATCAGTAATAGGTAAGCCAGGACAGGTGGTTACACTGCTATGAAATGTCTAAAATATACTTTGCAATCTAAACATTTTAAATATCTTAAAGCAGCACATCTCTTAAAGTTTTATAAACGAATCCCTAAATATGTTTGTTAAGATGACTCCTGTTTACTGAGGTTTATCACTGCTAGATCTAATTTAGAATTTGCCAGACACCTTTTATTTATTTGTATCTTTTTTTTAATATAGTGAATTTGAAGTGCTTTTGGATAATTTAGACAAGATAGTACATATTTATTTTTCAAAGTCTTCCTAATATAAAAAACCAATAGTTTTAAAGCTAATCTTATACACAAATTTCACATTGAGCTTCAAAGACAGGCAAAAGTCCCTGAACTAAACATTAGATGAAGGGACAATATTATTTACTATTTTGTTCTTTTGTGATACTTTAAATTTTTGGCATTTGTATATTTCACAAGTCAAGTATTGCTTTGTAAAAGCAGTTTTGCAGATAATATCAAAATGCAATAACTTTCTTAATGCAGATATGGGGAAGTCTTTCATAGAGAAAGTGAACACTGTCATGTTTGTAGAATTATACTCTTGTTTTTCTTTCTTAATTAATGTATTAATTAGAAAATGCATTTATAGGTTAAAATTGCTTTTCCAGAGAGAGGATTGTTAGATATACTAGTATCGTATCACTGGGCGGGGTCTAGAACGAAGAGATAAAAATGAGTAAGAAAGAGAGAGGAAGTTTGCCTTCCTCTTTCATCACTGCTGGGGCTTACACTTTACCTCCTCAGCAACAGACAAAACAGCCATGTGGAAACTTTGAAAGGTATTTACTTTTAAATGCATATTTTTTAAGAAAGAGCTTTGATACTCTGCATTTTTATCAAAAGGGAAGAAGTTCACTCAATAAAAAAATAGATCTCAGCGATCATCTGACAAAACTGAGAGGAAAAAGACACTCAGTTGTTTAAACTCTACCTGCTGATGATTATTGGACGACACTGTTTGCATGAAGATGCACAGACATCATTCCCTCTTGACCTTTATAGAAGACAGTTTTTCAAAGTGGACGTTACAGTCTCATCTTCTGCTTTAGGAAGATGTCAGGTCTAGCTCCAAAATACCCCAGTGAAGAGGACAGCTCAGGATCTGATTCAGGGTCAGAAGTCAGTTTGGAGCCAGAGACAGACCGCTTTGGCTTTATTCTGTCCAATGGATCTACATCTGTGTGAGTACATCCGTAACACAAGGTGGACTGCTGAAACAGTTCTTAATGTATTTGAAAATGCATGCATAAAATATGAAGAGAAACCAGATGTTTGTTGAAAGACATGAGCAAAATGTGTAAAACAGAAGTTTATTTGACATCCCTCTAAAATTGTTTACATTGATTCCCTATAGGTAATATACAAAGCAGATGGAGATGTGAAAATGTTATGTTATGTCTGGTCATTTATGTGATATTTGTGTATAACTGAATCATTTCTACTTGCTGTTACAGCCATGCAATAACTGAAATGAGAAAGTACACGTGGGTTTCTATCACTGTGATAGGACTTTATTGTTCCTTGCAATTTAATGCAAACACGTTATTTACATGCAGTTACGTTTTATCAGATTAATTTTAAGTAATCTTAAACTCAGTTCGAAAGAAGCAGGAATAAAACTGCTTTGGTTAACAGACATGTTTTTTAAGTAAATCTGCAAGCTTGCCACTGCCTAATACGTAAAAAGAGTTCTCCATGAACAAAGTAGAGCAAAGTGCAAGTGAAAAAAACTGTTGCAGAGATAAAACTTGAACACAGAGACAGTTTTTCTGAATTTTCTCATTTCTCACTGACCTAAGATTACTTTATTGTACCACAAATGTTGAAAAGTTCAGTTTGCTTTTTGCAAAACAATATAAATAACATTAGATAACATTCTGCAACTATAAAAAGGAATTAAATGTTGTTACCCTTTACAGAAAAAGCTGAGTTTATTTACACAGTGGTTAATAAATAATAATCACAACTTGTAGCAGGTGAACCTGGATTAAAATCAATGTAAAGTTGGTCCAAGCAAATTTCTACCTGTCATCATTACACTTTTCTCACCGATAACATCCTGGGCAGTTACCATGGAGACATCATGCTGCTAGAGTGTGGTTTTCCTGTTTCCTGCCTCCTTTTTGTAGCAGAGTTTCTGTGCAGTACCGACAACACAAGCCGTGTGCAGCACCACTGCAGGCCGAAAAAAGGGTCTCGAGAGGAGCAACGTGGTTTAGAAAAACACTGAAATTACCGGTGGTTTTTGTACTTTGTCCCATCAGAAGTGTGGGTCCACCCCCTGAGCTGGTCAGACAGAGGGAGGCCAAGTGGATTAACATCCTTAGGCAATGGGATCACATCCTGTTGAAGAAGAGCAGTAAGGTGCGACCTGCTTCAGACAATAAGTCATTATTTGCACTGTAAGATCAGCTTCTAAGATAAACTGAGACACATAATTTTACATAAATACAGCCCACAGTTAAAGATTAGAGTAGATTGTGGATCTGGACACAGGCTTTTTTTCCCCCTAAATAACAATGTCTATGTGATGGTTGAACGCTTGAACGAGTGTTTAATGGTGAAATCTGTGCAGGTCAAAGTGCAGTGTCAGAAAGGAATTCCTGCATCACTTAGAGCAAAGTGCTGGCTTCTGCTGTGTGGAGCGTCCGAAAAGATGGAGCAGAATAAAAATCTCTATGAGGTAAGAAAAATGTTTATTTTTTTTTGGTTCACAGAAAAATAAGAAAAAAATATTTTTTTATGTGTTTATTCAAAGGTCACTCCAATGAAAATGGTGTTTGTGGCATTTTTATTATGATGTAGAACAAATATAAAGAAAATTAAGCTTAAAATTGCATTTAGTAGGAGTAGGAGTAAGGAATAAGTAGGAGTAGATGAAAAAAGGCAGTTGGAAAAATCTTGTAGGAGTGACATTTGTGCTAGAATCGGCCAACCACAAGTTCCCCGCTACACTAAATTATGATGCAATTACTTGTAGACGACTAGATATATGTATGTCTTGCTGGATCTGGCTCAAAACTGTAGAAATATTGCTTGCCCTTTTTGTTGGAACGGTAATGTTACCTTGGGCTTGTGAGACTCTGTAAGTTAGTGGGTGAGCGTGTAAACAGATGGATGATGGGAGGTATGGGTAGGCTTATACCACATCAACAGTCCCACCCAGAACTCAGAGGTGAATTCCTACTGAAATATTGCTGCTCTGCAGAAACTATGTCTGAGAAAACGACACAGGTTATTTGATTTTGGCTAAAAACGGCATAATCATAATGAAAAGATCACTGGGGATGCTTTCTAAATAGATCAAAAGATAATTGGAGTGGGTCTCTAATACAGACTAACACTTACATGACTGTGATTTGACTGAATGATTACACTGTTTAGTCCCTGGACTCACAGCCGGGTTTGCAGAGCTGGGTTGACATCATTGAGAGAGACCTGGACCGACAGTTCCCCTTTCACGAGATGTTCCAGTCCAAAGATGGACACGGGTAGGCAGCTTTTCTCCTGTTTAATTTACAGACCAGATTCCTAAAGTAGAGTCCCGCACTTTAAAAACAAATCGACTTTTTATGCGTGTGTAACAAAAGAGGCAACAAAAGCTGCTACTTCGTTTGTGCATTTCAGTGATTGTTGTGTAATTGTTGTTGTTTGTGTGCAGGCAGCGTGGCTTATTTCGGGTGTTAAAAGCTTACACCCAGTACCAGCCAGAGGAGGGTTACTGCCAAGCACAAGGGCCGGTGGCTGCAGTGCTGCTCATGAACATGCCAGCTCAGGTAGTGATTGATAAGTCTTCTGTCCCAAAAACCTCCCTCAGATGCATAGGTGTGTGTATATTGCATCTTTTATGATCTTTATTGATATAGATACACTATTGTATATCAATTTTTAGTCTGCAAAATGAAACGAACCTTGCCCACTTATCATCTTTGATCTATTTAAGATGTCACAATGTTAGCATTTTCAATTTAAGTTTATGATACTGAATTGAGAAATGTGGTGAGTTGCAGGACTGCTTACCTTTTTTTTTTTTCTCAGTATCGGTTGGAGTTTGTTTTAAGTTCAGTTTTAAGTCTAGTTTTTACTTAAAGATTGTAAAAAAAAAAAAAAAAAAAAAAGTTTCAATTTTTTCCTTGAGAGTTTAATACACAATAAAATAGTTTTCAAAATTTCACATGAAACCAATTGAAATTTTAAAATAAAAGTTATTTAGTTAACTTTTTAGAATGGTACTGTGGTTGTTGTCCCTAAAACTACTTAACAATCATTTGGTTTCCGTTTAGCATCATTTTTGGAAATAGCATCTAAGTTTTACCACTATTAAACACATGAAAATGTCTGCTCTTGACATCCGTTTCCCATGAAAACTGAAAAGGTGCAGGTTCAAAATACCTCCAAAGTCGACACGACAGGCTAAAATGATGCCATTTAAAGTAGCGGTCTCACAGTTAGTCTCTGACACATGAAGTCTAAAACCTATGACACAGGTTTACACCGGTAAGGCAGTGGCGAGATGTGGTGTTGATGTGACATAGCAGTTCAAAGTGGAGGTGGGACTGCAAGGATCAGCTTTGGAGTCGAGTGTAACAGTGAGGTTGCAGGTAGCAGAGTTGAAAAGGTGGAGGACTTAAAGTACTTAAAGTCAACAGACCAGAGCAACGGAGAGGTCAGAAGGCATTTGCAAGCAGGTTGGGTGGAGGAAGGTTTCAGGTGTGTGACAATGGAGTGTCAGCAAAAATAAAAGGTGTAGAAAACTGTGGTGAGAGCATGTAAGATAAATTTGTTCTTTATACTTCTGTGTTTGTGTGCTTAAAACATGACTGACCCATAAGGGTGTCTTATTTCCCTTTTTTACGTATATACCTTGTGACGTTTGACTGCCAAATCTGCCTAGCAACAGCGTGCTCAATAAAAGGGTCCGATCGAGGAGGGGCGTTGTGAGAGAGTTCATCTGAGGGCAGAAAAACTCCAAGAAAGTCCTCTCTCCCGGTTGAGACCGTAAAAACTATTTCTAGTCTCGTCTCATTTTTCTCTGTTGTTCTTAGGTTTTAAGATAACAAGTACTTTAGATCTAACAAAGCAGCCATGTTGTTGGCTTACAGGCTCTGAGAAAGAAACAGAAGACAGAGCTGGAGGAAGCAGAGATGAAGATGCAGAGGTTCTCTAGGAGTGATGAGGATGGATAGAGTCAGGAATGAATACATGGCAGGAACAGCTCGTGTGAAATGTTTTGCTGGGAAGCAGATTGAGATGGTTTGGACACATTGAGAGGAGGAGCAGTTATTATGCTTGTTAAAGGATGCTGAGGTTAGAGCTACCGGGAAACAGGTTGAGAGAAAGACCAAAGAGGAGGTTCAATGATGCAGTGAAGGAAGGCGTTGGTGTGATTGTGTGAACAAGTAGGATGCAGAGAATATTATTAGAAAGAGGTAGGTCATTTGCTGTGGCGACCGCTAAAGGGAGAGGCCAAAAGACAAAGATTTATTTATGTGATTTCTATTTTCTATTTGGGTTAGCACTCTCGCCTCACAGTGAGAAGGCCTTGTTTCGAATCCCAGTTGGGACCCTTCTGTGTATAGATTGCATGTTCTCCTCGTACATACCTGGGTCTTCTCAGGGCACTTCCTCCCTCAATCCCAAAAACACGCTTCATAGGTTAAGTAATGCCTCTTTATTCCCCGCTAGGTGTGAATGTGAGTGTGTGATCCAGCGACAGACTGTTCAGGGTGTACCCCACCTTCACTTAACAGTAGCTGGGTTGACTCCAGCAGCCCCAAGATCCCAAAAGGGATACATCGGGTTCTGATGATGGATGGATACTTTTTATTATGTTTCATTGTTAGACTTGAAACTTTACTTTTCACTTTGTGTATTGCTGGCAGGAAGCCTTCTGGTGTTTGGTTCAGATCAGTGAGCAGTACCTGCCTGGATATTACAGCCCTCTGCTGGTAAGAACATGCACATTACTTTTTTCTAAACAGTCAAAGCACATGCACTGAGCAACATAAATGCAACATTGAATGCTGTGGCTGCGCATGAGCTGTCAGTCTGAGCCTGCAGGGGTGTTTTGGTTAGGAGGGAGTTTTGTTTGACGCAGCCTTGCTGACCTGGGTTTTGAAGAGGACGTGCCCGGCTGCACACAAACACCTGCAGCAGCACGGCGTGGAGCCCCTCATGTTCGCCACCGACTGGCTGATGTGTCTGTTCACACGTCACCTGCCGTTCAACACTCTACTCAGAGTCTGGGACCTCTTCTTTTGCAATGGTGTGTCTATTCTTTCTAAAGTAATACTGATGTAGGAAAACAGCAGTTGGACAAAATGAATACCTAGTGGGATTAATCTTTGATCTAAATTTCTTGACAACTTCATTATATTATTTATATTTTAATATTGCACTCACTGCTTTACCTTCCTTTGAAGGTGATTTTAACCTCTCAATGCCCCATTTGCCCCTCCGTCTCGGCTGTTCAGGTGTGCGAGTGCTCCTGCAGGTGGCAGTGGTGCTGGTACGTCGGGTCCTGGGACGTGCAGAGCAAAGAAGGAAGTGTCAGGGTCAGGTGGAGACTCTAGAAACACTGAGGGGCGTCAAGGCACTACTCCAGGAAGAAGATGATGCCTTCATAGCAGAGGTAGATTTATTTTTTAATATTATCAAATGCTTTGAATCAAAACAAGAGCGAGACCTGACACTTTCCTTTCTTTTCAGGTGTGCTCTGTACCCCTCTCAGCCAAAGATCTGGAAAAGCGAACTGAGAAGGAGCTAGACAAGTGGAGGAAAGACAGGCCCACATCTACATTTGACCCTAGAGCCCGTTGCCATGGATACAGGATGGTGTGGACAAGAGCTCGAGAAAACAAGGCAGAAAAAGAAAAAACTGAAAAATCCAAAGGAAACCTGACACTTTCACTCGCTCGCTCAGCCTCCACTCTTTCACTGTCACCTTCCCTTCTTCGCAAAAGGTGGAAAAAAAGAGTAAAAGACTCCACGGATAACTGTGAAGGCAGTAAAAAAGTTGTGAGGCACCTTTCCATGGGAGAAAAGGACGACTTGAAAATGTGGATAGATTTAAATTCCAAGATGGCGGACGGTGTTCGAGAAGAAGAGGAAGACTTCGTTTCAGAGGAAACCGAACAGCAGAATGAGTCCATAACAAAAACAGAGCAAGAGAAATCCAAAAACACAAAGGAAAAAGTCATCGTAACACTTACACCTCCAAGTGAAGAAGACGAAAAAACAGAGACTCAAGTCACACAGGAACAAAGTTTTGAAAGAAATTCCCAGGAATCTGAATTTGACAAAAAGAACGAGGAAAGAGTCAAGTCTAAGGCAGATGTTGAGCCTATGGCTTCAGCGGAGGACAACCTCACCGAGATACAGGAGGAGGCAGCAGAAGATACAAACACAGAGGTGCAGGAAAATGTAGACACCAGCCAGGAATACCAGATAAAAAATGATTTGAAAGAACAAAAGGAGGCAGAAACTGAAAATGTGGAGCAGACACAGGTGGACACAATCACACAGACATTAGAGACAAAGGACGAGAAAGATTTCAACTCAGAAGAGTTCAGAGATCTGAATGTTTCAGGAGCAGAAGAGCTAAGAACAGACACACAACATCAGCAAGATGAGCAGACAACAGATAAAGAGAAATGTGTTTTTGAGGGACAAAACCAAAGTAGTGAGGCATTGGCTGAGATGGAAAAAATCGAAACTGTTTCCCAAGATACGACTGTAGAGACATCAGAGGAACACGTCGTGAACCCATCTGAATCAAATCCTGAATTAAGAGCAACAGAAAAGCAAGGAGATTCAGAGAAGAAAAGGCAGAGTGCAGAAGACACACCAAGACCACCTGAATGCATCGGTCAAAGAAAGAACTCTGACCTCACAGATGATGCAGACAAGAATCCGGAGGCTGCAGCTGCACTAAACATAGAAAAAATAGTGGCTGAATTTATAATAGAAATAATAAAAAAAGGCGTGGCAGAACTCTTAGAGACACAAAAAGAGGAACATATTGTTGATCAACTAAACCCAAATGAAACACAAGGAGAAATAATGGAGGACAATGCAAAGTCTGTGGCTTTAATGGATGGTGATGCAGTGAACGAAACCTCTGAGCCCGATCACGAGACTTCAGATCAAGAACATACTGCTGACCTGCAAGCAGTGGAACAACTGAACAGCCAGGCCACTTCAAATGTTGTAGAACGGACAGAGAGCACAGAAAATGCCCCAGAAGACACAGCAGCAGAGGACAATGTCATTCCTGCCCAGCAAACCCACGAACCCCCCCCTGACAGTTTTCCACAGACTCAAGACAGAGATCCAGACTTCAGAGAAAAGCGATCTGACTCGGAGAACCGCAGCCTGGAAAAAGCCTTTGAGTATCGCAGAAGCAGCAGGTCCTCCAGTGACTTTTGCATGCGCCGGTCGTCTCACTCACAGGGGTCAAGGTTGGCACGCAGACTTTCTGAGGATCTCTTCACCTCCCCGAAGAAAAGCAGCAGATCACAAAGCACAACAGATTCCTCAAAACTTGAGCCTGGACCAGTAGATGCAGCTGCAGAAGGGACATCCGTGAGACTCCAAGAGCAGCAGCCAGACAACCGTAAAGGTTTCGGCCTTCTGAGCAGACTGAGGGGGGAAAAGCCAAAAAATACCAAAGCAAAAATGCAAGTGCCCAAAATCTTGATTCAAGATTTCAGTGATGACACGGTGTCAGAGAGACCCACCGATAGAGAGGTAGAGGGAAAAATGAACTCCAGAGAGAGGAGGAGGAGGCGGAGAGAGAACGAAAGAAAGGAAAAAGAGGAGGAGAAGCAGAAGAAGAAAAAGGAGAAGCTGGAAAAAGGGAAGAAGAAATTACAGACGAGAGGAAAAAGTTTTCAAACAAAGACAAAGAACAGTAGCGGCGATGTCGCTCAACCTGCAAAAACTGGCTCACCTACAGTTAGACGCTCAGCTTCTTTTGCCAAGTCGTATTTCTGACAGAAAACGTTTTTGAGTTGAACATTAATAGACAATTGATCTTTACACTGTAACTTGAAAAATATGTTTTATTTGGCGGGACTTGACATCCTGCTTCCGCATTACATATTGGACATATTGCAAACCAAAAAACCTTAATAAATAAACAGAAGTGCTCGTTTTTCAGTTCTATGTGATCTCAGATCGAGTCCAAGAAGAACGGTGCTGGCCTCTCAGTAACAAACAGGGTCCATGTAAGGCTCGTAGCAGGCAATCAAGAAGAACAGCACAGAGTAAAAAGTCCATTTTTTTTAAGTCTAAGAAGTCCTCAGGTCGCAGCAGTAGCGTTTTCACATCCCCTCTACCGTCACGTCTACCTGCGATTCTCTGATTGTCACTCTGCTCAAGATTCATCCTCACTGTCACTGGCCAGCACTTCCTGAGTCGTCACAGGTTGTGTAGTCATCTGGGGGGACGGAGGAAGCACTGATCCAAAAAAGAGGGATCGGAACTGTGAAAGGACAAAAGACGAGACGTCGTTAAAAAAAGACTTTTCTACCAGACAGAAAGTCAATTGGTTACTTTAAGGTTTTAATTATTCAGTATGACAGGAGAATATATTTACAAAAACCCTCCTTCCACGTTTGTAAAATGATTATTTGTTTCAATCTACACTCGAAATAGTACGCAGTTAGTATCCTTCATACAATGGGTATTAAGTGATCTTTTTTTAATGCCAGAGTATCGTGACAACTGTTAGGGTTTGGAAATAATCTGAGCAAGCAGAACAAAACGATGGTAAATCTTGTTTACAGTGGTCTAAAGGAGCTGAAAGAAATAGATCACATGTTGAGCAGTAATCCCTCTATGGATGTACATGTCAGTATAATCTGTTAGGTCAGAGTACATGAAGTCTTTAGCATTTATTTTCTTAACGTTTCCAAGTGTATTTTTATTTAATTTGAGTTGTAAACTGTGTTTTTGCTGTTTGTTGGATTAAAGCTGATCTTTGAACCTGGAAACTCAAGGAAAGGATAAGAGTGGAGTGATTAAAAAAAAACAAACCCTTTTTTTTACCTTTTTGTTAGGTGGTCTGTCATGACAATCCTCTACCTCCTCTTCATCCCCCTCACTGTGGTTTCTTGTCTTGTGATTGGCTTCAGGGAGTTTTGAGGTACAGGGGTTGGTTAGTTTTGATGCGGGTGGGCCAGCAGTCGAAGGACCTGATGCAACACTGGTGTCCATGGCAATTAGGTAGGAGTCCATGTCATCGTTCATGAAATCATCAGGAAGAGGAGATGGCTGTGCGCGTGCTCTTAAAGTGGACCAGAAAGGGGAGAATCCAAAAGGATAAAAAGATTTTTAAAAAGTGACATGACTAATGTACTTTAAAGTTTCACTTCTTGTAAAGGAATTTTACCCATCGGCTTGGCACTTTTTCCAGACAAGCAACTCCTCATATTTTAAATACTTTAAGTCCCGCGTCATGTAAGTTGTTGTCTAGAGTTGTCGATCCACAGGTTGTAGGGGCAATGAATTCTTTAAGTATTCAAAAGTCAAACTATTATGATTGTCTGTCCTTCTCTGATTCTTTTCATCGTGAAAATTGCTCCTTTTGCTTGAGGTCTGCCTCATCCTGCCGCATTCTTTTTAACTCAACAGATGTTTGCTGAAATGGCGATAAGTTCCTGGTAGACAGGGGTTTTACAATGAAAGCTCAAACAGATCTCCATTAAAAACATGCACATTTAAAACAGTTGTTTGTTCTCAGTTTTAATAAGCAAAGTTAAAATGTTAAAAGTTTCTTTTGCTTAGTGGGAGGCTTCTTGTAAGAAACGCTATAAAAATGTGATCTATTTTTACTACCCAAATAAAGATAGGTAGGAAAAGATTTGATGGAAAAAGAGAGTAAGTTGGCATCCTATTTAAACTTTTTACTTCCCCAAACAGGAATTCATTGATCTCACTTGAGTGGTTAAATAAGCAGACACAGAAACCAGTCTACCGTCTTTAAAATATTCAGATAAACTCCTAAGTTTACTGCAACTCAAAAGGCTTTTTATGAAAGCTAACAGGGGCAAAGGCCAGGTGAACTTCTACTTTGTTTTAACAGAACTTTCTTTATCCACCATGTGGTACAGTAGATAAATGCATATTTGTCTGAAAATGTCAATCTATGACCTGAAAAGACAAGACAGACTTGCAGCTTTTGTGTGTTTACCCTTTGCTTTTGCTTTTAGGAAGGCTGGGGTTGTCCATCAATGTAGCCAGGACAAAGTTTCCTTCCATGACACTGTCTGTCACTGAAAGCACCAGGGGACTAATGCACAAAAAGCACAAATAAATAAACAGAACAAGAATTCATATTACAAATGACAAACTCTGGTGATAAACGCACTCACCTTCCTGGCTCATCAAAGTACATGGAAATTGGAAGACTGGTGGACTCTGCAAACACAAGCAAACCCTGAAAGACAGGTGGAATTAAATACTGAATATGTCCATATCCACAACTAGTCTGATTTTGCCATGTTTACTTGTAAAATGATAAAAATCTCACCCGAAACTCTTTCAAACAAAAAGTGATGCTGCTATGAGACCCTACAGCAAAATGATCAAACTCCTCAGAGGCCAGACACAGCTCTGTCAGCATGGCCTTGGACCGCTCTGAGGAAGAAGATAAAGAAAATGGAATGAAATACCTGCCAAAATGAACTCATTTTTAAGTTTGTGTCAGTGAGAGAAAACCTGGTCAAGCTACCCCAAAATCCTCAGTTGGTGATAAATCAAACTTTTTTAATTTGTATCTATCAGCAAAGTAATTTAAACATTTCCAATTACATGTAGTAAACAATGGATTACAATTGAATTTGTAACTATGAACAGCATTTGTCATTTCTTTATAAAAGCGTTTGCAATTTATCTTCATTAAGCAACCATGTCGCTTCCTCCTGAAAACAACAATGGTGTTACCTGTTTCATCCTCCACGTGGTTTCTCACCCACATCCGCTCATCGCTCACCGTCAAAGTCACTTCTTCCAGAGACGGAGGGAACTGTGCGACTGTCTCCACCAGCACTCTAAAAGACACAGCTTTCATTTCATCTGGAAAACTGCTAAATATTTTCATTTTTGAACATTAAAACTGTATAAATTACTTTAGGTAAAGTAAATTGACAACAATATTTATATACCTGGGCAGCACTCTGAACTTATTGATAAAGGTGTCCTTATTAAACATTGCTTGTAGACTTTCACTGTCCTGGTAAGACAAGTTGTGTGTCTTTAAAAGGTCTATGAGGGGGGAAAAAAAGCTATAAGAGACCTTTTATAAATATGCATTGCTAAGAAAAATGATCAATTTAAAGTAGTGTGAAGTGTTTGGAGCAAAACACTGTTACCATGTTTGCAATGGAGGGTGAAGGTTAGACGGTCGTTCTGCTCATCTAGCTCAATGTGACACTTTTCCACCGTTTTCTCAAGCGTTGCCAAAGATCTGAATACAGACTGTACACTCTGATGAGCCCAGAAACAAAACAAATAAGAGAAAAACAATTCATCCAAGTGTGTCAGAACATTAACAAAACAATTTAAAAACTACATATCCTAACCAGTTCTTTAAAACAGAAATTAAGGGTGGACTTTGACCTTTAAAGTGATGCGTGTTTCAGAACAGGCGTGTTTTGCCCCTTTATTATTATCTACAACTGCCAGAGGAAGGAAGCTAAGAGGTTAGCAACATTTTTACTCAGATAACCACAAAATAAAAGTTGCTACATGGCAGGAAAGACAGAACTAGAAATCAAGTAAACAGGTTTTAGCTCAAAAGCTTTGGTTTTGAAACAAATAAATTGTATGACAGGGACCAGTAAAGCATTTATAGATATCCCTAGTCTTAAAATTGGACAAGACATAGACGGAGGAATTCAAAAAGTTTGAAATAAATTCAACTATTTGTAAAAAATTGTACCCATATGGAAGTCAAAATGTCAAAGATGGGGAAAAAGGAGATTTTTTTCTCTAAAAGGGTCAAAATGTTTAATGTGACCAGTAATCGTAAGCTAGAACTGCCAAACATAACAGGATCGGTGAAAGTTAAAAGTGGCTGATCAAAGCCAATCTTATAAATGTCATTTTCTTTTCATATAATCAAGTAAAGAAAATAATGTTTGAACTGCTTCTTAAATCACAAACTATCAATCACTTCATTTGCAGAGAACCTACAAAATACCTAGAATACTGTAGAAAACAAGGCATAGTAGACAAAAAAACATAGGTTAAAACAATAAAAAGTCATCAAACACAACAGATTAAAAGAAAAAAACAACCAAAAGACAAAGAAAATTGAAAAGGAAATACTGTGGCTAGTACTTTGAGGAAACACTGCATAGCTTAAAAGATAGAAAGGGTAAAAATATACTATTAATAAACCCTAAAAGCCATAAAATATGTAAAAGCAGAATAAGTAAAAAAAAAAGCTTCTTTAATTTACGTTTAAAAATCTACACAGATGCAGAAACTCTCAGATCCGCTGATAAGTTATTCCACAAATGAGGACCACGATACTGTAAAGAGGCCTTCCCGTGAGTGCTGGTTCTCATAGTTTTTTTTGTGGCCAATAATCTATTAATTTATAAAATGTCATTTTAAAATTTTTATCATTATTAAATTATAACAGGGTTATAATATTCTGCATATAAAAAACTTATTTTACTTTTGCCAGCAGCACAAGTTCCTTTCAAAATAAAACCTACTCTGTGTCAAATAAGATCCTCCTGCTGCTACTTGGATGAATAATGCAAAATCCCAAGTCAAATATGATATATGTATTTTTTTGTGGATGAATGCATAGATGGATGGAGAGTAGATTAAACCTTTTATCGTCCTTGTGCTCATTTATATAAAATCAAAAATCCAAACATGAATGACAAAAATTACCTTATCATATCAACCAAACCAAACAACAAACCAATTATTTATTCAAATTAGCATTCTTTTCTAAGCCAAAGAGCCTCAATGTAGAGTTAAAAAAGTCACATGTGGCTCCGGAACCTCAGGTTGCAGACCACTTGTGCAAATATAGTTAATACTTGCTAGAATCTATATCTCCCTGTGGTAACGCTGATATTTACTTGCAAACATCATAAAAAGGATGTGAATGATCACAATCTGTTTTATTCTGTGGCTGCTGAGACTTTATCTTTTATAATTATGATGCTTGTTTATAATTTTTCACACTGGCAACATTAAAACAACAGAAGTCAGTGACAAAGAGCTTTGTTTGGCTCATTTTGGAAAAGAAATGTGATATACGAAACATATGTTTTTGTGAAAGTATTTGCCAACAGACAATTTATATTTATTGTCAAAAATATTTGAGCATGCCAGAAGTCTTCTCTTCTACGTAGGGATACAAATTCTAGAAGAAATAACTACCTTGGCACGACACGCCTGGTCTAGACTAAAGAGCAGAACCTGAGAATCTGAGAGTTCCTATGGTTTAAAAGTAGTGAGAAGATCTAGTAAATATGACTAAAACTTGTTAATGTACTTAATGATGCAAAAATATGAGCAGATCCAGATTCAATAGTTTACAGCTTGAGAATCAACCTTTATTGCTATCTTGCAGCGGAAGTCTCTCCCGTTAGGAATGGAGTACCTGCACAAAAACACGGACAGTTGTAACACGACCTGCATTAATGACACAGTCCCTGATAGAATGGAGAGCGGAGCGTGCACCTGCTGAAGAAGAGTGGTGCGAACAGGAAGCATGCATATGCCGACCGAGAAGAGTTCACAGACCGCAGCGCCAGCTACAAGGGAGAGAAACATTCAAATCAACATCAGTCATCGACGCAAACCGTGCACCAACAGGAAGTAAGCAGAAATATACACATGGCAGGAGGAAGTGCTGGTGTTTCTGACAGCAAAGCAGCTCACCCCGTCTTCCTGGGGCTCCACGTACAGCTCCTCGCCGATGCGGGAAAGAGAATGTATGGCTTTGGCCAACACTGATGGGTGGACGCATGCACGCAATTCAGGTAATATCAAAAGGCATTTTAATAGTTTGATTTAGTTTTAGTGAAAGAAAATTCATGTTCTACCTTTCACGTTTCCTCCCGTCACGACACACTGCATTTCTACAAGCGAACTTATCCGTCGAGTTAGCAGAAATGACTAAAAATGAGACAAAACTAGCATCTGTGCCACGCCATTAAGATAATTGAGGTTTTTCTTTAGTATGCTGAATGTACAACATAGATGCACCTTCCAAACCTATGCTTTTTTTAGTTGGCTGAACTTCAAATGGTTTTAAAAAGGAGACTTTAAAACAGTTCATCCAAACCTCACATTGTTTACGGCGCCACAGGCTGCTTCCGCACAGTTGACCAATCAGAGAAGCTGAATTTCAGAGGGTGTGGCTATTTCCGAGCGCATGCGCACTCAATTTTGAGTGTGATTGTGTTTTGTAATTGTTCACACTCGCAGTTTTAGAGGATTCAATATGTGTATCATTTCTTAAAAAAAAACAATAATTATTTTCTTTTCAGTTATTTAACATACTTAAAAGCAAGTTAATATTTCCTAAAAATAAAATTAGGGCAATGTGGGTTCAGGTGTTTATTAACACTCTACAATCTGATTGATGGATAGCTGCTTAACCTAGTCTCGTCCACCACAGCCACCCACTATCACCTATCACTGCACATCAATTGCCACTTAACATCTTGTAGATCAAATTTGTTCTTCTAGTCTATTTCTCTTGAGGTACCCATTCACACATAACATATATAACACTAAAGAGTAGAATAATATTTGTTCAGTCATTTAAAGTAAAACACCTGCTAAAGGGCTCTACATTAACAGAAAGTGCGGCACGTCTTGTTTGACCCACATCGAACTTCTGGTGGTTACAGGTGATCCAGTTCTGTACCTTCTTTGTGTTATTACTGTTACTAGATTTCTTGTAAGAACTTGATAAGCTGCAGTTCTGCTGTAAAAGCTTAGAGATATCAGTCTGTGCACGTGCACATTTTGGGATGACTGTGATGTCAGAAGTCTATTCTGAAAAATATCATACCAGTGTGGAATAATGTTTGTGTTTTTATGAAAATACAACCAGAGGATATCCTAAATAACTGCAATATTTTTATCTGGATCTACAAGTTTTTAAAGTAATTCTGCATCACTTTATTTTGTGTTTGTCCTTCTTATGCACATTTATTTCACATTGGAAAAGTCAGTTGGCTGTTCTGAGGTTTATGTCCCTGGCTTAGCTAACAATAACTCACACTTTTTGACGTTATTGACATTTAGATACAATGAGAAAAGGCTGGAGATGAGATGGGGTTTTCCAAACACCTGACTTTTTATTGGTTCTTCTTCTGTCTAAAAGTAGCTACCGATCTTACAAAAACCTCACTGTAATTACTAGTTAAAAGCTAGAGTTGGGAAAAATCGTGCATGTGTAAGAGAGGCTGAGAGAAATAGGAAGGAAGGGCAAGTAAACGTGAAGCAGAGGGTCACAGAGGGAGCGTCACTGCGAAAGCAAAGTTATCTCACCTCACTGGTTTTTCGTGTTGGTCTGCTTCAGTGCGTGAGATCTGAGGAGCGCTGTCGAGAACTACCTCTCTTCTCATCACCGCTGACATTAGTGGACGCAAAAACAAGAAGAGGTGGGACTAAAGCAATCGCCGTGGACATTGAGGGAAAGAGATGTAATGGATACAAGAAGACTGCCATCAGGAGGTACTGACTATTTTTGTTTTTAAACAAGAAAGAAGAACCACTTCGTCATAAAAACCTGAGGATTCTAAGTGGAGGAAAATAAGTGGAAGTCGTCTATAAAATAAGTGACAGGACGTTCAACTGAGAATTTGCAAAGAGAAAGTGTAAGCATGATGGAAAAAAAAACATAACACAGGGACTCAGTCCTAGCAGGGATTTTTCTCTATCAAAAAATTATGATGTTTCAAGTTCTTCTAACATGGTTTTCAGCTTCAACAAATCAGAAGAAAGTGTGATACCTTTACTAGTTTAGTTATATGATTATTTATTTATGTGCATGTTTTGATTACATCTAAATGTGATTATATATAGACCTTTTTGAGATGTCTCAGTCACATCAGCAGACAGACTCGCAGGCCGTACTGCAGTCCATGCTTCAGAAAATGAAGCTCCAACCGGGATCAGAAGGATCCAGTCAAACGTTTGCCGTGGATGCTCCCACACCGGTGCAACGTCCACAGGGCGTCAACACCAGCACAGTGGAAGTGTTTGGTTTCAGTGGAAGTGCTTTAAAAGAGTTTGGGTCCCCTACTGACTTTGGCTTCAGCGGTAGAAAAGGGGCGCAACCCAGTCCTGGCTGTGAGGTGAGCAGTCCAGTTTCCTTCCCTTCTTTTAACTTCAGTGCGGTTGGCAACAAGAGCAAGAGCTGGGTGCTGGAACACGCCACTCATCCTGGGGTCACCCCAGCAGGAACACGGCATCTGTTTCCTGCAACATCACAGAAGGACATTGATCTCACTTCTTTTAAGACCACTAATGGAGACACAAGCTCTTTTGGAAACTTTACAATGACTCAACCCTTCCTTCCTAATAAAGACACCGCTTTTAGTTTGAGATCCAATCAGACCACAGTTCAGGGTTTTACACCCAAATCCTATGTGTGGTCCAAGAAGAGTACGGATGCTGACAAAGACAACAAGGAACTGCACATGGGGAATGATGCAGGTTTGGACCAAAGTAAAGACTTGTTGTTTGTCTCAAGCAACCAAAAACCTGCAGGCAGCAGGAGAAAACAAAGGTCATCTGAGAATAATACAAAAAAAAGATGGACGCAGAAAATTAAGGAGAGGTTAAAGGACAAACATGGGAACAATGGCAAAAAACCAAGAGAAGAGGGAATCACAACAGAAAAGATAACTGACCAAGAAACTCGGGTGAGTTGTATATATTCATGCTCTTATTTCCTGCAGTCAAAATTTCAAAATAAATCTTTGGATGGAAATTTAAGCATTTTTAATTTTCAAATTTCAACCTCAAAACAGCGAGAGGTGGAAGACGATCTCTTTAATACAAACACAGAGGGGGGACCTGCTGTTTCTTCAGGCAGCATGTTTCCTGTAAAAACAGAGGACAGCACTACTGACAGCAATTTCAGGTAATTGATTAACTCTCCCAGAAAGTGCAAGGATTCCTGCTCCAGTAATACAGCATCGAAAACTCACAGTCTGTTTGCACTGCCGCTCAAAAAAACATCATCACAAAGATATGAAAGGAATTTGAGAAAGTTTCTATGGCAATAAACTTACTAGATTTTTTTTTCTCCCATTAATGGTCTTGGCTCAGATCAGTAACTGACAGCATTTATCACCAGCTACCTAGAGTCACTCTTTCAAACAAGTACTGCAAGCTTTTTTTGTGGAAGGAAATAACCTTGTGTATGCAAACAGGATGCACAAATTCAAAGAGGCCAACCTGAAAAGCATGGTTCTTTTTCAGGGCGTTAGCTGTCAGCTGACGTTGTCATCCGAATGTCTGTTTTTTTCTGAAAATGTTCACTTTTTCACACTGTGTTTTCATTTGTTTTGCATCCTGCAAAATCAACTTAAAGTGACATTTTCTGTTTTTCCAGGTTCACCAGTGACTTTGAGATTGGCCTGGGATCATTTAGTCTGCTGGAGGAAATTGTCAAGGATCAGGAATGGGCAAAATTCCTAAATCCCAGCGTTACAACCACGTCAGTGCATCAAAGGCCATCAGTGGAGTCTGTATTCCTGCCGCAAAGTCAACCAGATTCTCACAATAGTAATCAGTTACTGCAGATCCGTAATCATCCTGGAGACGGCAGGGACACTTGGAGTTCGAGGAGCACTAACTCATCACCAGCTCAAGGCTTTAGGACGCCACCTCAGACTTTCCTTCCTGTTGCCATGGATGCTTATGAAGGAAAACAGTATGCTGTCCGAGAGGCTGAACATTCAGAAGCAATGGAAGATGATCATGGCAAATTTGACCTGCAGTCTGCAGGAAGTGGAGCAAGAATGCATTTTAGGTCTTGTTACAGACCATCTCAAACAGATGTGAGAAGCTCACCACTCTATCTAATGAAACGACACAAACAATGTTTCTACATTCAACAATTGAAACGTATCTCTTCCTGTTAGCAGTCTGAAGATAATACGAACACGTCTATCCTGATGAAAAAACTCTATTCCAGTAGAAAGAGGCAGCATCAGCATCGGGTTGAGAAGATGATTGAAGGAGAAGAAACAGATGGAGGTCAGAGCAATTTAATCCTCGCCAGGATCGCAATCAAGCAAATATTTTCAGTTAATGCAAAGCTGCAGCAACACATAAAATCTACTTTCTGCCAATCCAAATATGGGTTGATAGTTTTACTATGATCTTTTATATTTTACTTCATTTAATGTCACTTGTTGCACGATTCTTTATCTTTGTTGTTTTTCTTTTTTCTCCTTTCACAGCGGTGACATCTGGGAGCCGAACTAACGTTGCTATGATGGATGCATCAGGACACTTGCAAGATAACATGACACCTTCTCATTCATTTTTTGCACCACGTGGTGTCCTCAAACACTCCAAGGACCACAGTACAGAAGCCTCAATGGAAACTGACACAAAAAGAGTGAGTCTCTTCCTTTAAGGTGCCACCTAGTGGTGGGAAATTACAAAACAAAAACCCTTTTCTAGAATTTTAAAAATAAACAAAAGACATTGTAAATACAAATCCAGTGTGTCATTTACAAATTAAAAAAAATTGTGTATCTAAATGGATTTCCTTCTTACTACAAAATCATATCTAAAAAGAAAAGTTGCAGAGAATTGGAGATAAAACAAAAACTAGTCTTAAAAAGCCTCATTACAGATCCAATGTTATACATTGACATGAAGACATTTGGTTGTTGCTTTATGTTTTTGTTGTTTTCTGTGCCTTCATTCATTCTTTATATGTTTCAGAGGCGCGTTGAAGAAAACCGCCGGGTTCATTTTTCAGAGGAAGTGGTGACTGTAGCCTCCTCACATCTTTACCAAAATGTGATCGACTCAGATGAGGAGGAGAAGGAGGAGGAATCATTTCCAGAGGAGGACTCTGTCATTGAGCAGGAGTGTGAGGTGGAACGGCTGATGACGGAGGAGGTGGCGCCGGCCCGTCGGCCTGAACGGTCTGGCTGGATAAAGAATCTGATTAGGAAGAATACCAGGAGGAAGCACAAGCAGTGACTTCACTTTTCCAAGTTTTTCATCTTAAAAGAAAGTCAGAAAACATGTAAGTTGCTGCAATTGTGGTGCTCAGAATCAATTTCCCTGCTGTTTTTTAAAATATATTTTTGATGTGACAAAATTTGTAAAAAAAAAAGAAAAAAAAAAAAAGAAAATAATAATAACCATCAGTGTGAGTCTAATTCTGAGAGATCTCTAACACATGGTAGTCTATGGGGTGATTTAACTCCAAACCTTTTTATAGAAACAAGCTTTTAATTTTATAGAATACACTTCAAACTTTCTGTGAGGATTTCTTTGTGCCTTCAGAGACAGCTCTGCTAAATTAGTAAATTATTGCAGGTTCAATGTGCAAAAAAACTGCCATTCTTTGTGTTTGAAGACTGGATTTTATTTAGTTGGGACTGTGCACTGCAAGGGCTTTTGCCCATTTTTAAGCATGGAGTTACTATTGCATGACTCTTTAAATTGTTCTGCCTTCATCAGTTTAGTTCTGGAAAGCAGCAAACTACTCTGTTGAGCTGCCTTTGTCATGAATCTGCACACTTCTTGTCTCCTGGTAATGATGGTGCCACTTGAAAACGAACCCCGGCGAAGGAAAGAGATGTAAGAAGAAGATGGAGATGGAGCATTTCATTAAAGCTGCTCAGCATGTTGTGATGGACCGCTGCTCCTCCTCTTCCTTTCAGCTATTTGCTTACAGAGATTGCAGTGAGTCACCAAATGTGTGGAGTGTTTTCATCAAGTGTTTCCATTTAAAACAATGCTACCATTATTATTAAAGCTCAAATTACTCATCACTTGTAAAAGAATATGCTTTGTGCTTCTGCAGACTTTCACTAGCGACATCATCTGACATTTGTAATTTACAAGGTTTGAGCCAATATTAAAATTATTTTCACAAGTTTGTGGACGCGTTTTGATTCTTTTGGAGGACGGTGAGAAGATTTGCCACATTTTACATTTCGGAACACAAACACATTGTGAAAATATCTAAATAAGGAGAGATCTTGGTAATTTGATTGAAAGATTTACAGAAAATGTGCATGAAAGAGGTCCTAAAAAATTGTGGGAAGGTTCTGTATGAATGGTTCAGTTGTTACCAGTTAAAACAATCAAAAAAGACTTAGCTGCATAACAACACCCTGCAGCCAATCAGATTTGAGTATTCACCCAGAACATTTAAAGTGCACTGTTTCTTATGGCTGTATATCAGCATCTTTGTTTTCTTGGAGTAATACTGCAGATATTAAAGCTTTAAGAGTTCTGCTTATCTTACTGTTGATGTGTTTTGTTCTAACAAATTACATTTCTGGAATATCTGAGTTAACGCTTTACAAATTAAAACATTTCAGGACTTTTTTTTGGTTCAAAAGCCGCTTATTGTCATATAAAACATACCAAGTGAAACACCGTGATTAATCGTGATAAATCAAGATCCAAAAGTGTGATTAATCTGTTTTTCTTTTAATCGATTGACAGTACTAGTTATACGATAATGGTAAATTAACCAAGCACCCGCAGCATGCATACTTTTTTCTGCCTTTGGCCTAAAACAAACAAATAATGGTAATGCAATATGACTTGCATTAATCAATTAATTAAAAAAACTTTTTTGTAGGTCTATTTTTCTTATTTTAAAACAATTTGATTTCTTTTACCAATAAAAGTTTAGAAATAAAACAAAGATTGTTTTTTGTGACAGTGCAAATTGACACAACTGCTAAAAATCATGCTTTTTAGAAAAGCAACTTGTTCTCTTTTTATTTATAAATTCACCTTTCTGACTTGATTTTGAGAATACTGAAGGTCGTACAGACTTCACCTCAAAATCAAAATGAAAACTTCATTTCCGACAGATCCTCTTTCTCTCCTAAACGCTGTTTTCAGATCACTTCCTTTCATATAAGTGTTAATGTTGACAAAGTGAGTTTTGACTTTAAAATTCTTTGAAATTCTCCCCCACCTCATCAATTTACATCTTATTATAAGAATGTTCATTTTCTCCTGTAATCTTTCTCTCTCAGCAGCACATGCAAGTCAGTGTGTCCCAAAGACCAGCCCTAAAACCTAAACTCAAATTTCCATCATAAGATGCATAAATAATTTATAAATTCACTAATTAATAAACTATATGTATGTACATGTGATTATTGTAACACATTGAAGCATCTGGTGGCCCATGGTCTGAAAAGTTAGGACATTCATCAGCTCATGTATTTTCACATGTGATTTTATTTTCCTTTAAGAAAACCAACATTAAAGCCTTTCAATGGGTTTCACGATCTAGAAAAAGATCTTTTGCATGAGAAAAGAAATATCACCTGTTGTTATTATCACCCAGTGTGTACGAATTTAATTCAAAAGTCCAAGTTGAGCGCTCTTTCATCACATTGATAAGGTCCTGGTTCAAATCCATGGTTGGGACCTTTCTGTGTGCAGTTTGCATGTACCATTTTCTGCTTGTTAATTTTTTCTGTGTTTTCTTTCGTTTCTGCGCAGGCTGGCTGTGACTGCGCCCATTTTCCTGTGGAACCTGCTAAGCAGTCACAAGAATTCAGCAATCAGAATCAGTATTAAATAACTCTGCTAAAGCCTTCTCTGTTGACTTGTTCTGTTCCCTGAGTTCCAGGTGCTTGTTCCAATATGTTTTTTGTAATAAAAACCCCTTGGACTCTGCAACAAGTGTTTTTTCCTGCAACTGCCTGGGTTTCCTCTTGCTTGCTTAATCTTGACAGCATGTTCTTGCTGTACATGTGTAAGTTTTTTCTGGGCATGCTGGCTTTCTTACAGTCCAAAATCCTGAGTCATAGGTTTCTGACCCTTAATTGTCCCTGGTTTTAATAGTAAGCATGTATGGTAGCAAGCAATCCAGGATGTGCCCTGCCTTTGTCCAGCAGCAGCTGGGATAGGCTCTAGCATCCCCATGAACATGCAAGGGATTAAGCAGGTTTGGAAAATGGGCAGCTGGATAGTCCAAGTTGGTAAACAAGAACTATTGGTTCATTGTGTGTGTGTATATATCTCAGAGATATACTGTTTCTTTTAGTTACATGCATCATCTGGGATTTTACATTAGTGCACCAATGGTTGTGGCAAACGTATGCAGTTCCTGGGGGACCTTTGGCAGACTTGATCCTTTATAAATCACAATCAGAAGCATTAAGGAGCAATTCCACTTCTGTTTTTGGTTTTCAGCCCATATTCAAGTTTAAAAAGTTACAGAAATTGAGTTAAAAAAAAGAATCCTTTGATCTGTATGAATTCAAAGACCTTTAAGGATCATCCAGTACAAGAGCAAGGGGAAAAACTGAAAAAAAAGAGTATTTACTGTAGTCCATTAGCGTTTACAGAAGCATCTGCTTTGTCACAGCAGCAGTGAGTGCACTAAAGGACTCATTTGTTAGCACTCGGAGATGTTTGTCTTTTTCTTCCTCTGAAAGACAAACTCAGAGGAAATAACAGGGACAACACTTTATTTGAGAATGCAGGCAAATGTTCATGTGTGCACATTTACAAAAAGAAATATAACAATGAAAAAAATCCCAACATCTCAGATGTTTTTCCCTGTCATTTTAACATCAAAGTATAGCTTTATTTTTTTAAGTAAGATAAAAAAAGGAAAATGCTCAACATAAAACCAAGGTTTTTTAACTTTTTTTTCCCCTCCTTTGAAATTCTGCTCTGTTCGTAGAACCACCACTTCAGTCAGAGGGATCCTCGCCTAGAAACTGGAAACCATAAACATGCATTTCCCGTGATAATCACTTCATGTTCCGTTCTTCTAAATGTTCACACACCCATCCTCCAGACAATCCATTCATGTATTTGTAAACTAAAACTGACTATATCATCCTTCTAAAAAACATACAGTAGAAACGTCTTAGCTATCCGAAAGAAGGTGTTTCCATTCTGCCAAACTTCGGCTGTGTCAGTCAGAGATGGACAGGGAAATGGCTCCGGAGTCACAGGAGCTCTTCATTCCCTCCTTGAGTGATGGCTTGCTATCTGAACTGGGAGATGTTTCTATCTGAGCCTCTGACACCTGGATGAACAACAATCATCATGAACCCAGAGGAGGAATTCACTAAATTCAGTTTCATGAGAAAAAAAATAGATCACCTCTTCAAACTTCTTGGCTTTGTACTGCTTTGCTCCTTTCAGGAAGTTTAGTAAGATGATATCACAGATGACCGTTCCCTGTCGGCACAGACAAAAAGGGTGAAGTCAGCTGACAGAGACAAGAACATCCAATATCAGATCATTTCAGAACCGCATACCAGTCCGATAGATGTAAATGCAGCAACTAAGTTGATCAGTGTTGGGATTGTGCTGAATTTTCCAGCCTGGAAGACAAATAAACATTTACATTTTTACAGAAATGTACTCTTCAAAATTATTCCGTGGGCACTACAAGACTATAAACCATTTAACGAACAAACCATTTAACTCTACAGGAAATACGTTTATGTTCTATATTTTATTGAAGAGACTGGAGCCACTTCAAAGCTTCAGAAAATGAGGCCACCTCCATATATGAGCATCTCTTATCTCAGCGGTCTGCAACCTTCAGCGCCTAAAGAGCCATTTGGGTCCATTTTTTACTGACCACAACCAAGTAGGAGCCTTAAAGTCTTACTTCACCCTTTAGAAAAATAACACTGATTTGTATTTATGCTACTGCTACTATTTTTTTATTTAAAAATATGGACTGTTGCTTTGGGCATAAAAACACATAAAGAGAGGATAGCTTTTTTTTCAAAATTTGAAATAGTTTTTAACTTTTGACAGAGGTTCACATGACTTCCTTTCAAAATAAAGACATCCTGTGTGTGTGTTTTTTTAAATCTGCATTAAAATCTTGTGTGTTAAAGTGCACACAAAAATGTGACAAAATGTTTTAGTTCCACTTGTGATTTGTACTGTCCTTCAACTATTTGTGAATGAGTTAAATACAGTTTGAGTTATTTTTTAAACGTTCTTCCTAATTACTTTTTACTTTACAGAAATAAGAATAATGACAAAAGTATATATTTTGCTTTAACCAAAGACCCACAATAGAGAGGTGAAAGAGCCACATGTGGCCTCAGATTGCAGACTTAGCCCAATATGGATGAAGAGATATAATTCCCTAATTTAAAAAAATCCTTCTTAATAAGCTTTTTTTTTAACAGCATTTTGCTCAACAAATCTGCAAAACGCAAAGACTAGCCTTATTCTGTTGGTGAAACCTGTTGATTATGAGGATGCCAGTTCACATTGTAAGGTTATTTCTTGCTTCGTTTTAAACCAGCCCCTATTTCAAAACTCACACCCTCACAGGTGTATAAGATTAAACATCCAGCTGCATTGAAATCTATTACATTTAGTTTTTTAGCTAATGTTTGCCATCTTTTTTCTTACGTTTGGTAAAAAAAGCGGTAAATTTTAGTTAAAAAAAACAGTTTTTTATTCATTAATGTGCACGTTCAACAACTCACATTTCCAGTAACCATGACATCAAACCGGATAGCAAAGGCTTTGTGAAGAGTCCTGAATTCTGTCCCCTCCTCTGTCTTGTAATATTTGGCAAATCTGGATATTAAGATAAAAAAAAATGGCCCAAAGAATTAAAAAAGTCACAGAAACATTTTTTTCAAGAGAAAACATACATAAGCAAGAAAACATCCCCCAGATTTTACCTAAAGTTATAACCCTTGGAGACCTTGTTCTTCATAAAAGGGGCATCCAGTCTTGTGAAGGAGTACTTGGGGACACATAGTTCAATATCTCTGTCAAAGTTACACTTCCATTCAATATTTATTCCTATTTCCCCACCCTGTGAAGAGAAAAATACATGACAGAAAAGTATACGTGAAACTTGGTTGTAATTAAGACAAACTTTAGGGTTCAACATAGACATTTGAGACATCTGTCTTGTAACTTTTGTTGTTATTGTTGTAAATACTCAATTAGATTGTGAGTTGCACCAAAAGAACGTAAAAATGTATTTGCTAAAGAGACAATTTAAGATGCAATGAATGACATGCAAAATCTGGAGGGGGTTTGTGTCAAATGGGCTGCACGGTGGTGTGGTGGTTAGCGCTAGGGGTGCCACAATTTCCGATGGAAAACCGAAATGCGGGGAAAATTGCATCTCTAATCCATATCGATATGTCTGCATTGAAATTTAATATTTATTGTTGTATTACATTAAACCTGGTTTAGTATGTGCCAACTGAAAGGTTTTTCTTTATTGCTTATAAGCAAATTAAAAATATATATAGTTTTCCCAATTATTTTTTGGTTTTGTATTGTAGTTTTGTTATACACAAACAAAACCGTGACCCAAAATCAAGGTTTGAACCTCATCATGGGGAATAGGAATTGTTGCATACCTAATAGCACTATGGCCTCACAGTCAGAAGGCCCTGGTTCAAATCCCAGCTGGGACCTTTCTATGTGGAGTTTGCATGTTCTCCCGTTGCATGAGGATTTTCTCCAAGAACTCCAGCTTATTCCCACAGTTCAAAAACATGCTTTATAGGTTAAAAGGGGATTCTCTGCATGTGAGTGATTGCACGACCCTGCAACAGACTGGTGACCTGTTCAAGGTGTACCCTGCCTTTGCCAAAGAGCAGCAACCCAGTGACCCCAAAAGGGATTTAGAGGGTTAAGACGATGGGTTTGTATCAAAGTCCTTCAATAAGAAAGGAGGAAATGCCAGTTAAACACTTCAAAAGAAGAAGAAAAAACTGATGCTGGACAATTAACAGGTGGAAAAATAGAGAAAATGAAAAATATTATTGGAAAAATATTATATGGTCATTTAAACTGCCAAAGCTAAGTTTAGCTAGACCCTGCTGATGTCCAGATCTTAAGACAGGACTGCATCATGAAGTGTTGTCATTTACTAACTGCTGATTCTAACTGTTGTGCTCAAGCCGACAAATATAACTTCACTGCAAAAGAAGCCTCAAGTTATCAATATGTAAAATTGTACTAAAGCCTTCCACATCCCAACTTCATCTGGAATGAGCTGTAATCCTGAAGAGCAGGAATCTCCTTTTTTGCCCATTAGTTTCTATCTTTGTTTGAATAAAGATCTACACAATACATTTCCGGATCATTATTTGGGTAGGTAACCATTGCCCTTCTTTAGCATTTCCATAACCAAACAGATTTGACTATTCTTACACTGTAGCCATTGTTGCGATTTCTATAATTGACAATGAATCAACGTTTTTAGTCCAGAGAATGAAAAGAAAAAGGTGAAGACCATCTTTGTCAGGGATGCTAGATCCTGCCCAGTGTAGTTCAGCACATCTCCCACCCGAAAGATGGGGCAGAAAGGGTCGTGCTCCGGATGGTAGACACAGTTCTTGATCATGGTGGATGTCATAGAAGAAGGGAAATTTCCCCTGAAACAGAACACGTTTAATGAGTGCACATCAAGGCTGCACAGTCCTTCTACATCCTTCTTGTTTTCCAGCCATCCCCACCCGAATAGTTTGTGATCAAGTGTTTAGATAGAAGCAGGAAGGGCAGAAATGCTGGAGAACAAAGAGGGTCGTAGCTCTTGAAGACCAGCATTGAGCATCCATGAGTGTCAGTTAGACCTGAATGTGACCCACCTGGTGACGTTAAAAAGGGGGAAACGAATGCTGTTTTTGATGAGGATGGTGAAGTTTTTCACATCTAGTGTCGTTGAGCTGTGAACAGTTTGAAAGAATGTTTAGACTCCTAAGTCCAAACTCAGGTTTGGCTCATGGTTGAGTTTATTTGAAATCTTACTTAGTATCATGGTCATTCTCAGCTGGACACCATCCTTCAATTTCACAGCGACCCCCAGACTCATTACGGCAAACACCTGTAATTACTCCTGTAGGAAAATAAACACAAAACGAGTCTTGTGTTGTACATTTGAGTCATGAAAGAAAAATTTCACATCAAAAATGTATTTTAATGATTGATTTTTTTCAGATTTTTAGCTTTTATATTCAAGTCTCAAAAAATAGGAAGGAAAATTACTGAAAGTCTTCCATATTTTAAATTAAACAATTACTTATATATAAAAAAAAACTTTATTAAAAACACTGAAGTGTCAATTTAGTGCCGCTTTCCACCCAAAAAATATTTTTCATCTGAATTTCTCATTCCATTTAATGACAGCTGAGAATTTGGAGTAACATTTTCAGACAAAGAGTTCATCTATTATGCTGTTATAGCTGTGGATTAAAAGAGACTCACCGTTGGACAGCAGGGTATTTTTATGCACATCACAGTCTGCATTTGTGCTACAGTTGAAGTTTGGCTGAGACTGAAACACACAAGCAAAATGTAAATCCATGCTTGAAGTTTCAATCTTTTTTGAATAATTTAAGATTATAATTGAAGATTTTAAGATAAAATATGAAGCATCTTGACCTGGACCTGATATTTATTACTATTATTTTTTAAACTGGTAAAGTTTAGAATAAAAATTCATGATTCCAAAAATCTCGACAACACAAAAAATCCACAATTTTGCTTGAAGACAAGTAACAAGATAACGTGTTCTCACCTCTGCACATCGACCTTGAAACTGGTCCTCGGTAACGATGATTCTGGTCATGATGCAGAAAATTCCAGAACCCTATACCCCAATAAAACATCCATCCAAACACACATATTAGTTTTTAGTTTATGTTCCGACGGATTCAAGATGTGAGATTTTGCAAATAACATAAAGTAAAAACAATTCTAGTAAACTTGTAAAATTGTTTAAGCTTTAAGAAAATAAAAGAACTGATGTCAGCTGTTAATTTATGAATTTCTGACTCATATTAGACATAATTTTTGTGCATTTATCTATCTTCTTTTGTGTATACTGTACTGTCATGTTGGCTTAAAAACAGACAAAAAAATGGAATCATAGGTTACTTTTTATCATTTAAGGATGTAGACGCTTCCCACACCCCACAAACAACCATCATGAAGAAAAAACTGAGCATTAAAAGACACTACAAGCAGGAGTCCTCTAGGAGATTCGATTGCCACCTCATTATGTTTATTTTCTTATGTTTCTGAAGATAACTGACCTGAGGAGGATAGACATAGTCGGCCACATCCATGACATGATTGTTCAGACGACCAAAGCCTTTAACTTTAGTCATCACAGAGGACTCAATGCCAGTGTCAATGACCTGGTAAGCCTTCTCGTGGATGAAAACCCAACTGCAAAACAAAGGCGCCAAGAAAAAAGAAAAGAAAAAAACAGATTGAGTTCAGTCATATTTTAAACGAAATATTATTTGACTTGATTTCTTCAATATCACTCAAAAACAATAGAATCCCTCACCCAACAAAATATGTGATGATGAGCAGTTGTACGATCCGGTTGATGATCCCCACAGACCAGCTCTTCACCACCACAGACTTGGTGGTCTCATATGTGAAGAAGCCAGTAACGAAGCCCCACGCCAGCGATGTCATGGCTTCCGGTGTGTAGCTACTTTCCTCACTTCAACAGGTTAGTCTTCAGCTTGGGATGGAAGATGAACTCTCAGAGAAGATTCTTCTGTTTGTCTCTTGGTGGTGTGGCTGGTCTGTTTCTTTGCTCCTTTGCATATTTGATGACTGAAAGTCCACCGTCTCTCTCCCCTCACTGTCTCTGTACTATTGGCTCATGAAAACAAAGGGGACCTCCTCCTCTTTACGCAGATGGACTGGAGGAAAATGTCTTTCTCTTTTTCACCACAATTCCCCAGCTCCCAGGCCTTTTTCTATCATGACCTGAAAACACACTAAACATATAACCATTTAGGCAGATACCAATCAATATCTCCAAAATCCCCTCTCATTTGTTTCTCTGAAAGCCCCTCTGTGGTTTTCTACCAAAACCCCTTAATGCTAAGTGTCAAGCTTGGAGGCATCAGGTCCCATTTTTAGAGTCTTTGGTAAAACTCTGCTGTGATTTGAACTCACGATTGAACTAAACTGGTAAATGATTATTACCTAATTTGATTAAGTTGAAACTTGATCAGAAAAAAGTGGAATTTCTAATTTATTATTGTCTTGTATTTGCTTAATCAGGTTTGATCGCAACTTAGAGAAAATCCAGCAGTTAAATGAAAAAACAAACTATTGATAAGCCTTTTTTTTTAATATACTAAGAACAAAACAAAAAAGAAAAGACACACCATTTCACAATGACATCAAACAGCAGTCAAAAATATAACGCAAGATTTTTTCAAACCCAACTGTTAAAATTTTTCAATAAATGCCAGATTTTTTAAATTGTTGCTTACATGTTTAAAAAATAAAATAAAATTGTGTGGTTTAGTTTGTCGTAACTCTTAAAATCGCAGGTTAAAATATAGTTTGAGAATCAATGAGTGGACACAAAAAATTATAAACATGAAAAACATGAAGTATTTAAGATATTATTTCATAATATTAGGATTAAATTACATGAAAAAATATAATTTGGGGTAATAGGACACATAAGATAAAGTAGATAAAATAAAACACAAACTTTACAAGCTAGATTTTACGTTTGACTAAAAAAATCTTTTAGAAAATCTACTACAACATGAAGATATATTTTTTACATTTTTATTGGAAAACAGGGTTTCTTGGAAATGTCATTAAGGAGTCTAGAAAATGTCCCCTTTTGAAGTGCAGGCACTCCAAAGCTAAATACTTGATTTGTCTCCTTAGAACATCACATTATCATCACATTTCTGTGCATTAGCTCCATGGAAACGATTCTAATTCCATTCCTGAAGAGGCCTCTGAGGGAGCCGCATCCAAATGCACTGTAAAAAATTACACACGGTGGCAACATGGACAGCAGTAATTGCGACATTTGATCTGAGCCTTTTCCCTGGACCAGCAGCATTACGGCCTCTCGCACTGGAAGATAATGCAATATGTGACAGCGCGTTATGGGTGTGCGCACAAACATGCACAGATGTACTTAGACAGTATATCATGTCTAAAGTGGCTCCATTATGTTTGTGGGCAGTTAATGGTAACATGACCAAAATCCCATGTGCTTTGAACGTATGGACTGAGGCACGACCCCTAAAAGGTAATGCAGCTGTCTTATTCGTGCACGCTTCGCATTCTGAATGCACTCATGTTGTCACATTGTGAAAAATAAAAGCCTTATTATGAACACCAGCAGACTGACAAGGCCAAAAACTGACTAAACAAACACAAAAATCAAACTATAATGTGATATTTTAGACTGACCAAACAGCTAAAAATTGAGATTTGTTGCGATTCTTCAAAGATAAATACATTTAAAAAAACTGGAGTAGTTCATCCTCCCCGAAGCCTCAGAACTGCATGATGGCAACTAAAATCAGGGTCATACTCAGGACTTCCTTTCAGTGCTGCACCAGGAGGTGCAGGAAGAGCACTTTATCATCCAAAGTGAATCTCATATCCATATGGGTTTGTCTCCTCAATGAAACACTACAAACCACACACTACTTTGTAAACCACTTACTGTACAACCTTCATGTGTTTCTGTCTGCCTGGCTAAGAGGATCATCTGCAACAATACTCTTCACATCTTTTAAAAAGCCTCCTCTAAATTTTAGCTATGTTCTAAAGCAGGGGTCTACAAAATGTAATGATGAAAGAGCCAGTTGGCATAGTTTGGCATAGTTGGTACAGTAAGGCAGTTCCTTCAACTAGTTTGGATCTCAGCATCTACAAAGAAAACAGAGAACATGTACCAAAGGGGAAAAAAGTTAAGGTTTATTGAAAATTATTTATGTCAACCTGAAAACACAGCGTAGCAAAACACACAAGATGGTTTTTTAAAAGCACTATACAGAATGGAGGAGAAAAAAAAAAAATCAACTACTCTGCATTATTCACATGACGTAATCGGTGGCTTACAGTCCTTCATGCTGCTTCAGTAAGAGCAGTTCCCATGGGCTCGATGAAAAGAACACCTTAATAATTCAAGTGAAGCAGAAGTCCCCATCGTTTCATTGACCTGGGAGTGGGGTGCCTGCTCATATACCAATGAGGAGATGCCTTTCCTTATTCAGACACAATTTAGAGGGTTTCTTAAATCTAAACAAAAAGAAAAATATATATATAACTCAAGTTTGTCGACTTTTCTGAAATCAAAAGTATAAATTGTTGGTCCTTGTTGGTTTGGGTCTTTGATGTGTTTAATCAGACTCTTCCTCTGAGTCTGCAGGTGTTGACACAGCCTCTTCTTCCTCATCATCATCGGACTCCTGTTCAAAACACAAAGTTACCATTTTTCATTTTAAAGACTTGTAAATAAATGTTGACATCACATAAAGTCAGGTTTTAGAACGCTCCTTAGTGCCAGTATTCCAAAAACAAATGCTATATTTGATTTCTTTATTTTTATCAGTTCGCTTTACAAAAAACCTGCTTATTTTGCAACATTTGCCATTTTCAACATTTTTTCAGCTGCTCTTTTATCTCTGAGGCCCATTTCGACAACTTTCTGTCCTCCAATAGTCTGAGAAAGTTAAGATAAGATAAAAGGGCCTTTTTAAAAAAAAAAAAATTCTTTCCATTCAAATGTGAAAAATGGAAAGTTCAGGAGGAGTACGAATGCCGACGATCGGCTTCTCCTCCATGATGGTCTTTAGCTGCTGTTTGCACCACCAACACATCAATACCAAATCTAAGCTCCCGATTGGTTGACAAGACGGAAAACTCCACATTCAGATATTTGAATTCTGGAAATAATGTGCCAGATGGCAAGAAGTTCCAACACGTGTCTGAATTTTCTGAAGCTCTACGCCTCTGTAGAAAGTGTCTCTATCAACCAAAAAAAGCACTGCTGTGAAATGTCGTTCTTTACTCTGTTTTTGAAGGTTTAAATAAAAAAAGTGCTGGTTAGACATAGTCTCAACTGAGTATAGAAACAAAAATACCTCAATCTATTCATACGAAAGACAAACAGTTCAATTTTTTCCCCCCAACGAGTTTCTAAACATTTTCATTTGAAATCCACGTCTCACTGTAACAGAAAAACTGACTTAGTTAAACTTTACAATCATAAATGTCTGCGGAAAATGATAACTATCCTGAAGATAATTTCATAATCCACTCATTACTCAGTCTGCCTGTGAGAACTGTGAATGCACACACACATACAGATATAAATAAAGAAAGCAGCTAATGTAAGAAAATAACTGTAATTCCCTTTGGGGAAAGGTTTATATTTCATTCAGACTTGCATTAATGACAGGAAAGTCAGTGGCGTCAAGTCTTCTCAGAGCATTAGATCGATTTTCGATTTAGACTCAGTGAAGGCCGATCTGTGTGCGTAAATGATGCTTTACTTGTTACTTAAGGGTGTTTATTTTATTAAGTTTAAGTATAAATGGGGCTGCTGCACTTTAAAAAGTTAACCTTTGTGACAGCGACCATCACTGTACCTTCTTCCTCTTGGACTTGCTCTTGTGGTCGGAGTCTGAAGAACTCTCCTCGCTGGTCTCAATGAACTCTTTGCTCTTGAAGCTGTCGTTTCCTCCTCGATCCTTGTCCTTGTCTCCTCCAGCAGACTTCCTCTTCTTCTCTTCCTTTTTGCTTGGAGACTTTTTACTGTCTCTATCGAGAAAAGGAGAAAGCAAAGAATCCTTTTAAGTTAAACAGCTTTATGAGGAAGGAAAAAGAAGACAAAAATCAAAGATGAGTAAGCTTTACTTTTTGGTACTTGAAGTTGCTCCTCCACCACTCTCTTTGTACTCCTTCTTTGCTTTGTCATACTGTCGTTTCGCCTCCCCTGCCTTTGTTTCCCACTCCTGAGAGACAGTTTTCAAAGCTCAGTCAATCATTAATCTTTAATAAGTTCTTCCCCACAACATCAACACTGACTAAAAATAGTGTTTAAAAAAAAACACGAAACTCTGAGGATTAGGACTGAATATATTCTCTACTCACCTCCTTTTCATCTTTGCCCAGCTGCCTCCACATTTCCCCTGCCTTCTTAGAGATTTCGGTGATGGAGATCCCGGGATTCTCCGCCTTGATTCTCTCTCGGCTGGAGTTCAGCCACAGCATATAGGCGCTCATGGGCCTCTTAGGGCCGCCAGCATCCTTCTGCTTCTTCTGTTCACATCCACAAGAAAGAGGGGTTTCATAAGCAGATATGTCACAGCAGCCAAAAAGAAAGATAAAAAAACCACACACCAGTCACACTGGAATATGTTGCACTTTTGGGAAAATGTTTTAACAAAACACAGAATAGACATTTCAACTTGAAGGGTTGAATAATTACAAATATAAAACAATACAATATATACAATATAATTACAATAGATTGAATTTAAGCACACTTCACTACCGCAACTCATAGATGCTTATTTAGCTTCATGAAACATAGGAGGCCTCTATTATTATTCATTTTGACAATTATTCAGATAACAATAGCATTAAGAACATGCTAACAAGTCACTTTAAATGACTAAATCAATAGAATTCTTAATCCTTGGTGTCAATTTTGAACAATTCCGCCAAGCCTGGCATAAGGCCGAGTGGCTCTGCTTCTTCTGCATTGCTGTCAGTAGCTTATACTGATATACATTCAAACAGTGCCCCCCAGTGGTTGTTAGTGGGAAAATAGTAAACACATGAGCCTATTTATTAAAATAAATCAATCACAAATAAGTAGCATCCTCAGCCAAACTGTGCAAAAAAAAATAGCCCCACAACTTATACTCATAAAAAAACAGTACTTTTTCTAGCTTTTCTCTGACCTCTTTGCGTGGCTTCCTTTCTTTCCGTTCTTTTTTTTCCTTGACCACTTTCTTGGCCTTTTTTTTCTTTGAGCTTTCATCTTCACTGTCATCCCCTTCATCACTGCTGTCGCTTGCACTGGCATTGCTGTCGTACCTGCCAGAAAGACAAAACCATCAGTTAGGATGAAACAATTAAAAAGTATGTACATACCCTTTCCAAAAAATGTGAATACTGTAAAAATAAAAAACATAAAAAGTGTATTCATTTCCATGATTTCCATAAAAATAGAAAATCCTTCATAACATCAATGTTCTATGAAAGTCTATTTTTTTCAAATTGCATTCAAATCAGAATAATGTGGAGAAATCACCATTTAATAATCAGTTTTTGCAAAAAGATAAAGACAGCTTACTTTTTTTTAGAATGGAATTGTGTAATTGAATCATTGTTTCATGATTCAGTGTCCCCTCTCTCTATTGTCAATTACCTTTTGTGGTCTCGCAATTTTGCTGATTTTTGTTACCATAAATTTGTGTGCTTTTTTTCAATCACCAAACTCTGCCTCCTGATTGGCTGGAGACCTTGTCAATCTCTCCTATGCACCATCTCCTGTACAGAGACGTGCAGCTTGACAGCTGCAGCTTGACAGAGTTGCATAAATCTTCAACTGCGACCAAATTTTTGTTTTCATTCTATATTACTGAAATGGATTTTCAATGAAGGTTTGAACTTTGAGAGTTTAAGCAAGAGAAAAATTGTGAAAATGTTAATGTATGTTTATAAAGGTGCATAAAGTCTGTTGTGAGATGTTTTATTGCCTTAAAACATCTGTAAATCTACTTAAGAGATTTAGTCTTTTGCAAGTTATTTTTGGAATGTTTCCTCCGGGATAAAGGACGGAACACTGTATTCTAGTTTTTTGGAAAGGGTCTGCATACAGTGGCTTGCAGAAGTATTCATACTCCTTGAACTTCTCCACATTTTCCCACATTATGACCACAAACAAATTTAATTTATTGGAATTTCATGTCAAAGACCAACACAAAGTGACACACAATTGTGGTTGAAAAAATATATATACACGAGTTTCTTTTTTTTTTTTTTTTTTACAAATAAAAATTAAAAAGTGCAGTGTGCAAAAGTATTCAGCCCCCTTCAGTCAATACTTTGTTGAACCCCATTTTCCTGCCATTCGAGCTGCAAGTCTTTTGGGGTTTGTCTCTACCAGCTTTGCTCATATAGAGACTGAAATCTTTGCCCATTTTTCCTACCAAAACAATTCAAGCTGAGTCAGATTAGATGGAGAGTGTTTCTGAACAGCCGTTTTCAGATCTTGCCACAGATTCTGGATTGGATTTAGGTCTGGACTTTGACTGGACCATTCCAACACATGAATACGTTTCATGTAAAGCCTTCCATTGTAGCTTTAGCTTTATGTTTAGGGTGGCTGTTCTGTTAGAAGGTGAATCTCTACCCCAGTCTCAAGTGTTGTTCAAACTTCAACATGTTTTCCTCCAATATTGCTCTGTGTTTGGCTCCATCCATCTTCCCATTAACTATAACCAGATTCCCTGTCCCTGCTGAAGAGAAGCAGCCCCAGATCATGATGCTGCCACCACCATGTTTAACAGTGAGGATGGTGTGTTCAGAGTGATGTGCAGTGTTAGATTTCCTCCACACACAGCGCTTTCCAATTAAGCCAAAAAGTTCCATTTTGGTCTCATCTGACCAGAGCATCTTCTTCCACACATTTGCTGGTCACTCACATGGCTTATGGCAAGCTTCTTGTGGTTTTCTTTTAACAATGGCTTTCTTCTTGCCACTCTTCCATAAAGTCCAGATGTGTGCCGTGCACGACTGATCGTTGTCATATGGACAGATCCTCCCACCTGAGCTGTAGATCTCTGCAGTTCATCCAGAGTCACTATTGGCCTCCTGCCTGCATCTCTGATCGGTGCTCTACTTGTTCGGCCTGTTAGTTTAGGTGGACGACCATGTCTAGGTAGGTTTGCAGTTGTGCCATACTCTTTCCATTTGCAGATGAGGACTGAACTGTGGTTCATAAAATGCTCAAAGCTTGGGAAATCTTTTTCTAGTCTAACCCTGCTTTAAATTTCTCCACAACTCTATCCCTGATCTGTCTGGTGTGTTCTTTACACTTTATGATGCTGTTTTCTCCCCAGTTTTCTCTTGCCAAACCACAAAGACCTTCACAAAACAGCTGGATTTGTATATTGATATTACATTACACACAGATGGACTCTATTAAGTCAAAATTTGATCAGTCACCAATCAACAAGCAACTTCTTAAGACAATTGGATGCACTCAGAGAAAATGGGGCAGAATACTTTTGCACACTGAACTTTTCAGTTTTTTTATTTGTAAAAAAAATTGGAACTCTTGTATAATTTTCTTTTCACTTCACAATAATGTGCCACTTTGTGTTGGTCTTTCACATAAAATTACAATAAAATATATTTATGTATGTGGTCATAATGTGGGAAAATGTGGAGAAGTTTAAGGGGAATTAATACTTTTTAAAGCCACTGTATGTATTGATCCACAAAAATAAAAAACTTGAGTCACTTACTCTTCTGCTATGTCATCATCCTCCTCTCCTGGGTTGAAAGACTCATCTACAGAGATAATAAATGAGAAGGTCAAACCAGATGTCATTCTCAGCAAGCTGCTGGTGTTCTTCTTGTTCTGAGTCTAACTCACCACTTTCAGCATCCGACTCGTCACTGTCGTTGCCTTCCTCCCTGATCTTGCCTTCAGCCTTCATTCTCTCCAAATAGGCATCGTGTTGGTCTTCATCCGAGTCGCTGTACTCGTCAATTTTACCTTTCATACCCTGAAAATAAGCTGCACTGTCAACAAAACCCTCCACCACAACAGAGTATAAAACTAGTTCAGCTTTTTTGCTTAAACCTCACCTCCAAACAGATCATTGCCCTAAACAAATTTACAAAATTATTTTCAAACAAATATATATTAAGAAAAAATTGTTAGCCAATTAGAGGACAACACGTAAAACAAGACAGATTAATCAATTACGTTTTTTTTCCCAATAAGTTAGTGTTGACTTTCATGTGTTCATGGGAAATCCTGCACCGGATGCTCTTCTGTTTACAGCATCATAGCTTTCTCTTTTAAAGTCCGGAGGTTAAACTCCACTGTGGCTTAACGCAAAGAGTTGCATCATGTTACCCACAGTAAAGCTACGGTCATCTGCTGCCACCTTACTCACTCCAATCCATCAACATTCACATCAACCAGTGGACAGGAATGGCAAAGGCAACAGACACGAAAACACCGACAGGAAATGGAGAGCAAAACCATTTAATCCCTTTGACTCCTTCTGCTGACCCCATCACCATAGCAACCAATGGCTCTGCTGCAAGCAAAATCGTCTGTATGTAAAAAGCGTGATCGGATTTGATAGTATTGGCTGCACGTTGCATCAGAAAGACGACTGTGTGTGGCGTCGAAGAAAACCCCAAAGAAGCAAATCAGTCAGCAAGATGCAAACAAACAAACAATTATCGCAGACCCAACGTCTCCCCATGATTAGTTCATAAGTCACTCAATATTTCACCGTTTCAACGACAAAAACAAAACCAAAAGGACATTATAATTTAAATCAAGATTACTGATGACAATCCTTGTAACACGCCAGCAGCACACCATGCAGCCATGATTCCACACAGAAAAACCAAGAGCTTCTAGTCTACGTATGACGCCCATGACCATACCCACCTTCTTCTACAGGGGTACAAGAGAAGATAAAGAGGGGCAATAAGAATGTACATCTGACATGAAAGTCTACGAAAACTTTCTTCATACAATGAGATTGCAGACTGAAGTGTTACCTCTTTGAACCCTCTGTTCTTGATGTTGAGTTTCTTGGCGTTGACAAAGTCAAATAGTTTGCCATATTCCTCTCTGAAAAGCAGAGAAGCATGAGGGTAACCCTGTGGTCTGTGTTTTGATTACAGTAGGATGGGACAAATCCACCACTAGAATACTACAAATCTGCTTTTATTGTTTAAAAAGCAGCCAAACATGTCTCACCTCTCAATGCTGCTAAAAGTATACTGATTCCCTTGTTTGGTCTCAATCTCAAAGTCAAAAGAACGTGTGGTGGTGGTCCCTCTGGCAAAATTAACGCAGGAGATCTCTTCAAAACGGAGGTGGACAGGAGGTTTGTGGACGTAGATGAAGCCTCTCTCCAGAGGATAGAGGAGGCCTGAAGAAGCCTTGTATGAGCAGGTGATGCACTGAGCCCCAGAGTGGCTGGAGAAGATAGAGCGTACAGAGTTTTATGAGATGTTCTTAGATGGTAAGGTCTTTTGTGTGTGAAATGCTTACCCCTGGAAGTTTCCTGGAACAGTAATCTTGCGGTTGACCAGAGCCTTCATCACCCGGCTGACCACCTCATAGAGAGACCCCGACATGTTCTTGTTGAGTTTTCCCTCAAAGCGACGTTCCACGTCGTCCCTGAAGCATCAGAAACACAACTTCTTCAGGGTTTGGAATTCAGCAATTAACCTACAATATTCTATCAGACTTTTGTCTCCCCCTAGTGGACATCTTTACATCCCCAAATTGTTGGCAATTTTTAACAAGCTAAAGCAGCCCTAAAAAATGTTAAAAATAATCACTAAAATGTACTCACTCGTTCATATTAAGGGTGAGATTTATGTCCTCCTCTTTGGAGAAAAGCAGAATGAGGAAGTGGTAGCGTGTCTGACCCTGCTTGATGGGAGGATCAAGGCTGATCTGTGAGAGGAAAAAAAGGAAGCTAAAAGATTTAAATACACACAAGAAATGTGGTTAATGTACACTTAGCATTGCAAGAAAATAAAGTAACGGAGGTCAAAAGGTTCACTCACCACAAAGAACATTTGTCTCTGATCCTTGTGTGGTAGCAGGAAGAGACGGAGGACAGTGGTGTAGGGAATTTTGTAGTCAAAAGTCTTACCATGCAGGTGAAGGAACGTCGGATAGATACGAATGTCATATCTGGAACAGAGGAGATGTACAAATGAGAGGAGGAGTGGTCATCTTCTTATAATAGAAAATAAAATTTAAGAAGGGTTCAAATATTAAATGTTGGGCTTTTAGCTGAACTAAAGTTGATTATAATTCAGAGGCCACAGTATGTTTTTTTAGAGGTTGTTTATCTACTTATGTTTGATGTTTTTTTCTTCTTTCTTTTAGTGGAACTTTCCTTCAACTTGTGCATTAAGAAGAGAAAACAAATCTGTCAGGGGTTTTGCACCCAAAAAAAGAGTCCTAATTAAGATTTCATAGCAGAGCATGAGAAAATTGTTTGAATTGAATGGATGAAAAGGACTGAAGAAGCTGTTGAAAGGGGAAGAAAGTTATAACAAAAGAGTTTTGCAAAGTTTTGGTTTAGATTTATAATTTCTGCTTTGAATTGTTTCTTGATCTGAACAGAATTAAGATGTTTTTATACTAAAGAAGTTAAACAACACTAATGCATTAAACGGGGAAGGGGTGGAAATAATATCAATAGGACTTGAAAGTGGCTTTTCAGGATGTGATCTTTTACCTTCCTCTGGGAGTCAGACACTGCAACTCCTTGAAGATGCACACAGCATCTCCTGTGGCTTGGATTACATCAGCCTTGGACAGAACATTCTGAGCAAATGCCTACAGGAAAACAAAACTCTGCACATGACATTCACACTGACAACACAAACGATTCCTAAAGAGCATTTCTTTGTAGAAACCATTGTTTGGAAGCAGATTCTTCACCTCCACAGACTCTTGTCGTTCATCGGCTTGGCTGGGGGGGACGTAGAATCGGACTTCCATCAGGGAGACCTCTGTGTCGTCATTCTGGTGAAACTCCAGAGTGACTTCATTTTTTCCCGTTGCACACTGGGAAACGTTGGAGAGAGGGATTTCGAACGCTGTGTTGTCGTTAACGTCGAAAGACAGCAGCGGACCTGAGATGACAAAGAAAAAAGTTCTCTCAACATTATAGAACCAATTTTTTCCTGATAAGTCTGTTTAAATATTTGGAATTGATAAAAATGGGTGTCTTGTACCATTCTTTACGTCATACTTTTGCACGGATAAAACAGGTTTCTTAAAATGTTGCTACCAGCATTGATCTTAGAGGCCAAAAATCACCTGAGAACTTTGCCGTCCCCCAGTTCCAGCCCTTCACACACATGTCCTTCTCCGTCAGCTCCATCTTGTAGTTGGCCTTAAAAAACTCAGAGATCTTCTCGAAATCCTAGTGGGAGGTTTAAAGAAGGAAAGCCCACGAGTAGAGTTAAGTGAAGAGGTTGTGATGAGAGAAAGTGTTAAAAAGAAGAAAAAATGGAAGATAGTAAAAGCACTAACTCTACATGAGCCACAGCTTATGAAAACAACACCTAGTAGGAAGAAGGGTGTCGTTTATTAAATCACACGAAGGAGCAAAAGATGTTAATGTAATCCACCCGCCTTCTCTGTGCACCCCCAACTCCAAACCAGCACTGACAATCAGTCTGTTTATTTATCCTTCAGGCCAGCTTACAACTGCAAAGGACTCACACACAGCGACAAAGCCCGTCAGTGACACACACACCCAGTAGTACAAACACATGTGGAAGTAATTGCATGTGGAGGGAAGAATGAGACTCAGTGGAAAAGCAAATTTAGGCACCTGGATATCTGCTTGTCCATAAGGTTATTATAGCCAATTAGAAGCAACATGACTGTAGGTGTGTGTGTGCGTGTATGTGTGTGAGTGCTGAAGTTCATCAGCATGTTTGTTGACCTGGATTAAGGGGTTGTTTAGACACAGAGCATGTGGGAGCGGATGCGCAGTTGCATAAAAATCAGCGTTTGTTCACTGTTGTTGCATAGCTCAGCTAATACAAATAAACACTGAGCACACCTTCATCACACACACACCCAACCACCCACCCATTCACACACACATCCACATTCACCCAGCGTGACCACCATCGTCTGTGTCATAACGACGCACAATTAAACGTAAAAAAAAAATAGAGTAAAGGTTACACTGTCGGTGAAATTGCATTTTTTAGGGAAATTCAAATTTCCCTTTAAAATGGATGATTAAATAACATTAATTTACTTCTTTAAAAGGAAAAGTTTTAAGAAAGATGGGCAAAAAAAAAATTGAACTGTTTTCTACTTCCTAACCTTGTAAAGAAATCGAAAAACAAACTCCATAGTTATGTTAGTGACTAATTTTATTGTAATCAGTTGTTCCTTGTTCCAAAGAAAAAAATATAAGTCTAAGGGTCTGCAATCATTCAGATTTGTTGGATATAAGTTTACCAAACAAAGATTTGCTTTCTAAGGTGACATACAACACTACCTGTCAGTGGGTTTTATATTAAAACTGAATTTTTGAAGCGCTCAGAAAACACGAGGAACCCTCTCAAGACACCTGGAGGTCAACTGCCCGTCTGGAAGAGATTGACCGGGCTTTTCAAAGGGACAGATGATTCAAAGTGTCTGCTTAGCACGCCAGCAGCCTAAGCTTCCAGCCAATTCTCGATTACTGACACTAAGAGAGGGATAATAAACAATGACATCAGGATCTGTCCTCCGAGAGGAGAGGATCCATCTCCCATGAAAAATATGCTGATTAACCTCAGGAGACTGTCACACAGTCCAGATTATACCCTCTTCTTCATCTCGGTCTTGTTGACATTCTCCAAAAATTAGAGCACTGCTAGTAAAAAAAAAAAAAAAAAAAAAAGAAAAGAAAAAAAATGTGACAGAAAACAAACACGACCACAATTTTTTTTCTCGCTAGTTTTCTGGGCCAAATTGTTTTGGTGGATTGATATAAACACTGACTCACAAGAGCCGATGATTGCACTGTTTATGGAACGCATATGCTAGCACTGGTTTCCCTCATTAATCCCATTAGGAGTTTTGAGGAAAAGAGCAGACTTGTTCACAAAGTTCTGACACAACACATGCGCACAAACGCCCATGCGAGCTCCAGTGGTGGCCTTTTCGCAAGATGGTAGTGTTTTTCCAGGGAAAAGTCAATTGGAGAATGCTCATCAGAGGCCCAACTGCTTGTGTTATGCTCTTTGTCATAAACACAAGGTTGACCACAGCAGAGGAATGTGTCAGGCTGAAATGTTCCGCTATTCTATGTGGAGAAAGCTGACAACTATTTGCCAGAGAGAGAACGAACAGGTTAAGAGACTGGAACAAAATGACACCAATACCACATCCCCATATGAATATACCAAACAAACAACATGTGGGTGGGTATACGGGCAACTTACTGTGTCCCTGAAGCCGTCATACTTGTACACATGTCCTGTACTGGTGCCAAGTTTGATGCCGTGACCTAAACACACTCGCCTCCACTGAGCCAGGTTTAGCTCACCAGCCGGGATGCTGTCCACCTTCCCCGTCTTGTTGCTCTTATAAACCACATTTTGTTTGCTCAAACGCAGCCGTCCGTCATTCTGAGAGATCAATTAAAAAGAAAAGTTATGTTCAAATGCAGACATGACTTGAAAAGGTGTTTTTTCTTTAAAAAAAGTTAAACTTAGTAGTTTGATAAAAAAAAAAAAAAATGTTTTTTTCACCTAACAATAGAAAAGTCTGCCAATATTTCTGTATTAGATTATAGTTAGGGGTATGACGATTTAGCTACTTCATTTACATTCCAATGATGACCCAACCAGATCTGTCTGAGGCAAGTTATATTTTCAAACAGAATCAAATCAACCTAAATCTTTATAAAATAATTTCAAAATGAAATAAATTGAATTGTGGTACTTTTTTTTTTACTTTAATGTAAAAACGACTACATTTCATCACAGCGGACAACACACACATGATCAACCATCATTATAGTCCAATTTGTGGAGACACTTTTACTTTTACAATGACATGACAATCATTTTTGTTTACTTTTTTGTTTGTACACATATTTAATTGACACTTGATTATCTTGCAAGAAATACAGAAATCTGGAACACTTCATCTGCACTGTTCAGTACCAGATATTGAATGTTTGGCCAAAGACGCCCTGGATTGATTTTCGATCAGTGAATTGGATCGTTCAAAATGAACCAACATGACTATGAATCAGATCATTAACCACAAATTATAATACATTTTGTTAAGAAAAACATGTGAAAAAACTGAACCTCTCCTTTAAAAGTTAGGTTTCACAAGCTGGTACACAATAAAGAAAATTAAATCAAAAGCCTTTACAGGTTGGACAAAACAGACTAACCACTTTATCTGCAGCACATAGCTGTTCCTTTCAACAGATTTTTGTTCACTTTTGCTAGACAAACATTTCATGGTAAACTGTGTAAAGATTCATATACTTAGTAATGAGAAGATACAAAACAAAGGTACAAACCCAAGAGCCTTTCACTTCTTGATAGATCTCGTTGAACTCCAGCATATCACCCATGATGCCTGCAGGCAGGAGAATTAAAACGCTTAAAATGAAACACAACAATTGATATTTAAATTCTGCGTTTACAACGTGACGTTGATCTTAAACAATTTCTATTTTAAGAAGATGTAAAACTGCTTTAAGTATTCCAGCGTTGCTCTCTGAGACATTTAAATTTTGCCATGGGATAATATTTGGGTATTAACAAAAGCAACATATATATATTTTAAAAGAAGCAGTTTTAGATGTGTAAATAACAATAGCATAAATATATATTTTTAAGTAAATCATTATTCACACAGACTATCGTATCATTTCAGCTAAGCTAACGGTCATTATGCAAAGTGCGATAATTTTATATTACACCACTCGGCCAAAGCAAAAATTCTACCATGCGTACCAGCACGCACCCCAAAGCCGCCCGACAGGGACAAAGCGGGCATCAAATCAAACGTACCTAAAGAGACAGGCCGATTTTTTTTTTGAACAGCAAATAACGTTAGCTTCACTCTAGCGATTTGGTAATAGTTTTTCAAACACGAAATACCTACTGATAATAACCAATGGTTAAAAACCTAGCTATACTTTAACCCTGGAACACAATGTAACAACTTAAAGTCTTACTATCTCTTTTTCGTGCTGCTTCGTCTGTTTCCCGCGTGTAGCATCAGATGCTAGCGTTACGTCACCGGAAGCGCTCTGTTTTTGTTGTACTTCCGGTTTAAAGTTTTAATTTATGTGTTTTATTTTGTTGATTTTGCTTAACATACACTACAATGTTCTGAACTAATTCAGAAATCATAGTTTGATGATATTTTTATATCATATCGCGGCTCTTATAGCCGAGTGGGAGCAAAGTTGAGTGAAATGCAGTGACTCATTACTGCCGCTAGGTGGCACACAACACATCTAATGAAGTTGGTGATCAAAACTGTGACCGTTTTCCAATACAGAAACAATATACAAATCCTTTTTTAAAAACTTCATTTATTAAAAAATATATTATGGTGTTTTAGAAATTATTTTCTTGCTTAAATAGTCATTTAATTAATAATTGATATGGTTGAGATCAGTTAGTAAAATACATGTAGGGTGTAAACAAGACATAACCATCGCTTGCGTATAGATTATTAAATTCATGGGATTTTAATTGAAAAAAAATTTTATCCATGAGAATAAGTTAACTACAAAAATAAAACACAAGCACACGCGTGTGTAGTCAAGTATGGCAAGTTAGCTCTCAAAATCGGCCTCTGGGCACGCATCTTATTAATTCAGTGGAGTGTGGTTTATGGACTCCTGGCAAAGAAATCTTCTGTCATTAGCACACTTTTATGGGCTGAACTCCTGTGCCTTCCCTTACTCTGTTTTTAGTCAGACTCAAGCACCTGAATATAACCAGAGCGCTTTATTTAAACGCGCATGAACAGATTTTTTTATATTGACGCGGATATGGAGAAACTTTACGCAGAGGCCCAGAGGAGTTGGACTTTATGTTGTTATTATTTCTGCCTTTTTGTTTGAACAATGATTACGGATTTGAAAAGGTGACTGAGACTGCTGAAGGTACATTGCGGCTGTTAAAAAATAAAATTAAAAAAAGTGAGATTAACGAGAAATAAAACGCAATTCCTGAATCTACAAGACAAACTTTTTTTCCCCATTTTCACTGCTTTGATTTTTGCACGATTATGGTTTTTGTTTCTGAAAATTTTATTTTTTATGTTTTTATTATCTCTTTTAAAATACGGTAATTATTGCAAAGGATATTTTATTCCTGTTTCTGAACGTTTCTGTGTGCGTAATTCCTTTTTCCAATGGTTGTCCTCTTGACCGGCAGGAAACTGATCCCTTCATACCAGTTACCCTATTAAAAAGGAAGTAGATTAAAGATCAAGCAGCTGAAGTCAAATCTTGTTCGTGGGGATGAGAACGGGACCAGAGACAGAAATGAGTTGTGACAAGTCCCGAGGAGATTCTGCGCCTCTGTCAAAGTTGCGCTCTGGTGCGTCAACCCGGTGATTCATCAGCACTGAGGAGGAGGAATAACCAGGAAAGAAGAGGAGACAGGGATGAAAAGCAAAGGAGGGCAGGAGAATGAGTAAAAAGGAAGAAAAAAAAGAGGAGGAGGTGGAGGAGGTACAAAAAGGCTCCGCAGTCTGTCACACAGACCACACAAGTCAGCGGATCGTTTTTGGGTTGAAACCGAGAAAAGTTGTTTCATTAAAAAGTAATTATTTTATAAAGCAGCGAGACCGGGCATCATCTGCGTTTAAACTCAACACGTGATGAAAAGTTTGTCTCTTCAATCTGGAAGGAAGCTGTGAACGGAATAAGATGAAAATGAAATGCTTTAATGGAGGTGAGTAGACTGAATTTAATGATACTCTAAAAAAAAAGACAATTAAAATAAATGTTGCCATCTTTGTCTAAGTTTTGCATATTTAAAAAAGTTTTGTAAATAGAATTTGTGCAATCAAATAATTTACCTTATAGTCTTTAAACACACATTTTACAAAATAAAGCATTATTATAAAGTCTATTCAAACACAGCATTTCTCTGCAGGTTAAAAGCTAAGATTTGATGCTTTTAAAACAAAAAAAAAAATAGTATAAACTTGAGATTTTGTTTTTATGCCCAATGAATAAAAAAGAATAAAGGCGAGACTATTTAATTGGATTTGAGTTAAATGTGAGGAAAATAAATGTGAGACCTGACAGAGGAGGTCAGAGCAGCTGTCTTGTTATCCGTCACTGATATGAGAAAGTATATGATTCACGTTAGTCAGGGTGTGAGAGGACACACACACGTTTTATCCCTGTTGGGAGGACCGCCACGGCTGCTGCTCCTTGTCTAAAAGAAAGGAAAGGAGGTGAAAGAAAGACAGGAGGACAGTCCACTGAGGGATGGCTCTGTGATGAAATTAGGCATTTCAGAAAACATCGTCAGCCTTCCTCCATGGTCCTCTTTGCCCCATTTAGGTGGTGACACTGTGATTGTCTGCAAATTTAGTCTAACTTTACAAGAAAAATAAACAGAAACATTTTGCAGCTCTCTCTGACACACAAAGCAAATAAATATGCTGCTGCATATGTCACCTCTGACACAGACAGATTTGTCTCTTCAGGTACAGACAGAACGGGAGTTTTAGTCTTACATTCTGCAAGGAAAGAAAGAAAAAAGAAATAGCCTGAAAGCTCTGGTTTGTCAATGAACACAACAACCAATCAGGGGAGACAAATGGGAGACGGGAAGAGGAGGGGATGTGGAAGAGGGAGGATAAACTGAACCTTTCACATCTTTTGATTCTCTCAAGCCATCCCCAATTCTTCATGGTACATATATATATCAAGAGGATGTGAGGAGGGGCAGAGTGGTGGGGGCTCGATGGATGAGTTAGGATGAGGCAGCTCAAAGACGGATAAAAGTCCATGGAGAGAAAGAAGGGAAGCGGCGGCCGAGGGGTTAATGCACTACAGATTGACAGAAGTTAGCAGCACCCAGAGGGGAGGAAAGAGAAGAGCGAAGGGGGGAATGATATAAAATGAGCCGGTCACGCTTTGAACAGTTACACATGCTGTTTACATTTTTCCCAAATTAACATGGCCCCTCGCTTCAGAAAACTCCCCCTTCCCTCCACCTTTTCCTCTTCCTCCACCTCCACCTCCTCTTTTCCCTCTGTCTCTGTCCTTCAAGACTGCAAAATATCCTCCTCGTTCCCATGATGCTGCTTTTTTTTGTGAGTTTGTGAGGTAAATATGTTGTAAGATTTCAGGGAACAAAGCTTTTTGCAAAAAACTGGAAATAAAGATAAAAGAATTAGGTCACTAATCGTAAGCCGAGACAAAATGTTAAATGAAAACAAGCAAAAGCGTATTTGTTTTAATGAAAAACAGATTCAATCGTTGTATTTTTCTTAAAGATCCACTCAAATTATGTATTTTTTTTACATGTTCTTGTGGCATTTTTCTCATATATTTATAAAGTAATTATTCCATTCAAAACGGCATAATCTTAATTAAAAGACCACTAGGAAGGCTTTTGCAACAGATGAAAAGATGATCGGAGTGAGTCTTCAAAACCTGACGATTACCCCCTTAGTTAATTTTGTTATCAAAACCCAAAGAAAGAGAAATGAAAAAAGATATCAAACAAGAACTTGCGTCTGAAGAGGTGAAATTGGCCAAAAGTATCTGAATTTTTGTAATCCAAGCAGGGTTTCACAGTAAAAAACATTTATCAAACTCATTAAATAAGAAAAAAAAAGATTACTACACAATTTTGTGGTGCAAAAGGGGTTGAAATTACATTTTGATTAAATTAATACTAACAATATATATTTTTGTTTCAAGGAAAAAAAATAGTAATGAGAAAGACTAAAAATGATCAACTAAGGAGATTGATGGACGGAAAAGAGTTTGTCAGATGGAAGCTTGATGTTTCTGCGAGATTTACAGAGCAGTGTGAGAGATGAAAAAACAACAGAATTGAAACCAAACATGATGATAAAACACGAAGCGGCTGCGGTCGTCTGAGAACAAAAAAGAAACGGCTAAACATTGATTGGCTTATAAAGTGAGAAGAAAGACAGACAACAGACGAGGAGGGGAACAAAGACGACTCTTGAGTTTTATGACGAGAAATAGTCTGACGGAGTATCTGGGGATAAATAATAATTTTATTGAGTTTTTAAAGGCGCTTTCTTTCGTGTTGATCTTGGGTCGCCTGATGTTTCTAAAGCAAGTGCACCCATGAGAGGTCCATCCTTAAAGGGATTATGAAAAACCTCAATCTTGAGATAAAAGCGTGTTGATTTGTGCTGGAGTGTGTGTGTTTAAGTGGTTTGTTTGCTTTACATTGGGACAGAGTGATGCCTGTGGATACACAGATCCACACACTCTGGATACACGTGTGTGTGTATTGAGTTAGTAAAGGAATGCATACTTGATTGAGTGCAGACTCCACATAAATCTGGCCTGTAACTGTACGCAGGCACACAATGGTGCTCTAATGTCAGATTGTCAACCACTCACCCCACACACAGACACACAACACACACGTGTGCATCTGTCCACATCTCCTGGGACGCTATCCCTTCCATCATTGTATTGATGAATTATTTCAGAAGCACACTCGCTCAGAAGGGAAGACTTGTGACTGAAGACTAAATCGCCGTCAGGTGCAAAGTAGCTGAATCCTTTTAAGAAAAAAAAAATATATATATACAAACCGCTCCCATGAGTTTGGCTCTGCTGACGCCTTCCTGTCAACAGGTTCTCCAGCTCAAACTCCAGCATGCCAGTTGCATGACAGCAATTATGCAAATCAAGGTGCAGATGGCTGCGCATGCTGTGAAAAGCACGACAAACATTTCTATTTAGTGGCAAAAACGTGTTGATTTCAGTCAACACACATGTGGTGTATAAAGCTCTACAGTCAGATGAAACAGATGTTCGGATGATTTGTGTGTGGAGAACAAGACTGTGAGACAGAATCTAAAACAGTGGAGTTGAGACAGCTGATTTAAAAATAATGGAAAAGGTTTGTAGGATCAGAGGAACCTCTGAGTTTGAGATGATTCTGTCACTTATGTCCAGCTTTGAAGACCACTTGAGTTATTGGTGAATCTGGATGTATTCATATTCCAGTGAAAGCCTGAACTTTTGAGTTAAAAATTCAAATTTGAATCACTGAAGTGATGGTTCTTGCAATAGTTTCCAACCCAGAACTAGACGATTCTGACTGCTGAGAGGGAATATTCCAATCCTACTTATTCAAGCAAAACATTTTGGGTTTTAGTAAGTGTGGAGATTGTTTTTTTGTTTTCATCTCCATGGGAATTTCATGGTTTACATGCCAATTCAAAGGGAAAAATGATATGCCAGGAGAGAATTTAGATACACAACATCAAGACATTTCAAAGAAAACCTGATGGCCAAAGATGTATCTTCATCAGTCCTTTTCCCTCAAAGAATGATTATGGCTGTTTATTTAAGATTTTAAACCAAATGAAAGTCTTAAACGAAATCTTTTCCTTTTAAAAAGTTCAAAATAAAACGGACTGATCCCTATTTTTCATTATGATGAAAAGAAAACATCTTAATTATTCTTTATTGGTTTCATTTATATCAGAAAATGTAGAAATCACCTCAGAATGATGCACGTTTTCCAAATTTTCCTTATTTTATTTTGAAAATCCATTCTCAATCTGCCTGAGGTCAGGGTTTGGATGCTGTGACCGCTGCTTGACCCTTTATCAGATGATGAATTTAACACATTGAATTCCCACAAAAAAGTACACTTTGGTTAACTTTGGTGCACAGTGTGCGCTGTCTTCATTATAGTTGACACCTCTCTGTTCTGGTCACCTAAAACAGTCAGCTGACTAAAACCCATCGATTTGACAACAAAAGATCTGCAGCAAAGAGAAAACTCATAACATGCCATTTCAAATACACACTCTTTGTTATTGTGCAATAGCATGCTGGTGCAGATTGTGCAGCTATGACACACTGATAAGGTGAAAACACTGAAACTCAGGTTAGAAGTTAACAGTTAACACTGTAATTCTGTGTTTCTTTAGTTGCGGCTTTAGATTGTCTTCTGTGTTTTTGAATTACTAATCTGTAGCAGTTTCCGTTCAGATTTAGCTGTCATATTGAATTGAAATGTATCTTCCCAATAACTTTTACAGAGAAGATCAGTCAATTCAATGACAGCAAGCAACATAACTTTTTGGATTGCAAAACAAACCCAAGTCACTACTTTGCCAACCAAACCCTTCCTTTACTGTTTGCATAGAGGGGTTTAGGCTAAAATGATGTGTTTTTGGTAAAGCTGTCTTTGTGCACTGATGCCAAACCTGTCACTCTTGTCTTAAACGTTTGCATTTTGTTAGAGACAATCCAGAAAACCTTTGTCATGCTGCCACGTTGAGTTTGAATAAAAAGCCACACATTTAGCTTTAACAGTTAGTTACTAGTTTAGTTAAGTTTTATTTGCAATCAATGAAATTTCACACTAAATCCAGCAGAATCTGCAAATGTTTTTCATGACTTCTGGGTAGACTTATTGAAAAGATTTTTTTGAACAATTTCTACTTTTAAATGTAAGTCTTCAGTGACATATCCGTCCAACTCTAATGTTAATCTGAGTAATGCAGAGCTCCAAACATGTGCTTTGACGGAGTTCTTCACACTTCCTGATAATCAATTCATCAGATGTACTTGATCAGAAGCACCTGGTTCCTAATTGCTTTCTTAATTCCTTAGGAAGCAAAAGGTTTTGTTTAGTTTTTCATCCTCTGCTTCCACATTTTGGCCAGGATTTTGTTAAATAAAATAAACAATCGCACTGTATAGCATGTCACGTGTTGTTTATCTAAGGTTGTTTTCCCTTGGCATTAAGGCTGATAAGTACCAGATGAGCTTTGTGATGTTCTGTTATTTGGGATTTTGAAACAAAACTGCAAAAAATTGTGTTTTGCATCTCATTCTCCTATCCCTGCAGTCACCTGATTGTTCTCTACACTACAAAGTAGTTGTGCAAAGTCACACATGAGGATTCTTTCAATGCCACTGGTTTCCAGCATTCATGTGCAGGATGTTCTTTTTTGCTGCAGCCATTGGGGTTCTGGGATAAACTTGAGCTTTTCATAGTTGTTGCACATGACTGAACCCCAAACATTGGTGCATGCTGCAAACAACGGAACCCGAGTCCTCTCGGTTAGAAGTGGAACATCTTGCACAAACACTGCACGTTTTGTTTATTAGACGCCCTCTGGAGTATAAAGTATCAGGGTCTGTTTGCCCTAAAGCACATCCCAGTGCCCCCAGATTCAACTCTGACCCTCGATTTTTACAAACGTGATGCTGAGCAGCGCTGTTTCCTTGTCTAAACTAAACATAAAAAGCTCAAACAGCAGGACTTCCCTGTGATTGCACGAGCAGCGCTCTATTGGGCACTTTTTCTGGAGACCTACAGACATATGAGCAGAGGCAGGTCACCGTCGGCCATAGGGAACCCCTGTGTTGCTGTAACGCAATCCTCCCACGGAGAATGTTCTGGTTTCAACCTTGCCCTGCGGAGTGTGCCTCCACCAGCAGGTACAGAGCCTCACGCCCGCGGGGCTCTCTTTGAAGTCAGGGCCTATGCCGACTACAGCGTAGTTACTCAATCTAAAATTGTTTAAGGACAACATGCTTCTCCGTTGAAGCTATCTCAATTTACTTGTACAACAGAGCGGTAGTTTTTAGCCCCAGCAGAGGTTGCTTTTAAACACGTCAGAGCTCAATCAAAACAACAAGAGTCTTCACGTCTGGCAGTCATCTCCACGCATGTGGCTGCAGACAAAAGAAAACTTTTTGGAGGTCTTCGAGCTGATTTTAGCCAAGAAAAGTTTTCTTTGTTGGTCCGCGTCTCCTGACAGTATAAAAAATTATTTAAAACTCTTTTCTTTTGCACTCTACACGTCCGTTTCCGTCAGGGTTGTTGGTGCTGTGGGGAATTCTGGGTATTTTAGTTCTAATGGAGGATGTTTAGTGGAAGACGCTAGAGGATTGATGAGCTCCAAATGTTAAGCTGAAAGATGCATATTGCTTGTGACAGATAATGACGCTTAAAGAAAACAGAGAAGAATTGGCGAGGATGGCTGGCTTGATTTGAAGGTGTGCATTGGGAGAAATGGGAGTAAAACCTTCCAAACCTCAGTCAGCTATTTAGATGATCTTTCGATGGAGGATGTCTTCGTTTTAGGATCAGAAAGTATGGGGAGTGTTGGCAGTTTCCCTTTAGCGAGAAGGGTTTCCCAACCATGTCTTCTCATTTAATTAAAAACCGCCTGTCACCAGCCTGTCATTCCCATGAAAACGCTTTTAATAAACATGTTTCAAAGTAGACCTGAGCGTGTTAGGTGGGGTTAGATTATTTGGAAAATATGTGTCATCCCATTACTTAAGCATTACAACGTAATTATTGCAATTTGTAGCAAATTAATCATTTAAATTGTTTTCCTCTCAGTGACTTCACAGGAAGCCGGCACATTGATTGAAAATGTGTTTTGATTAATTTAATTGACGTTTTTTATTTCTTGCTTCCTGCAGTTGTTGCCCAATCGACCCATAAAGGGATAGTCAAAGGGATTTACATTTTTGTGCATTGAGTTGTATAGAAAACATAAGAAGAGTGAGTTTCCACCCAGCCCTCTTTGGGAGTGGGTGCCAATACGACAAATGCAAGAGGTTGAGTCAGAGGAAAAAGGTGTTGACTGCCATAGATTTTTTTTTTTTTACGTTTCACAGTAGCACAGTGAGAGGGAATGTTTTGACAGGCACTGAAGCGACTCACGGTTATTCTTGCTGTTCTTCTTGTGGGGCCAATCACATAAAAATGAAACACTGCGAGAGAAAAGAGAAGAAAGGGCAGCAGACGGGGTTAATTTTCCGCTGCTTTTTGACCCGAGGCAGATGACAGATAAGAGAGCTGGGAGGAGAAATTAGTGGGAAATGACTAAAAATAGAGATAAGTTTGTGACTAATTTGAGAAGGACTGAGGCGGTGAGGTCACAAGAGGCGGGTATCAGGTGTGTCTGAACCTAAAGAGAGATAGGGTCACGCACGTTGTATATTGCATATTTCACACTTAATGAACAGCAGCCTGTTTTAAAAAGCTTCTTTTTGTCAAAGTGAAAAGAGGTTGAGAGGGATGAAGAAAGTCAAAAGTAACCGAGCTCCAGTTTAGATCAGAACAAGTGCCAAGGGACAAGTAGAAAATGAAAGTTTGAAAGCATCTAGCGACGGCAAGCAAAGAGCAGTGGATGGACATGAAGTTCCGTTCTGCTGAAAACCACCTTTCAGCTCCAATTTTCTCTGTTTGAAACCAGAGACCGGGCCACTAAAAGGTTTGCAGTGTTACAAACCCCCTCCTTTCCTGTCTTTCTCCTCTTCTCTCTTGCTCACACACTGTATACACTCAGCTATGTGAATTTAATCCACATATATAATTACGGCTACAAACATTCTCACAAACACTCAATGGTAACATGAAACACCTACACAAACACTCAGAAACCTAAACAAGAAGTCCACAGCAAACACAGAACTGATACAAACACATTAATGTTTGTGATGGTTTAAAAAAAAAAAAAAAAAGAAATCCACATGGCTTTGTTTTGGGGATTTTGGTTAGAGGATGGATTTGTGTGTGTGTTTGCATGGGAACGAACTAGTATACTGACCATCTGAGACATCCGTCTGACTGTCTGAAGCTATTAAGTAACGTTACATTTAAGTAAACTTCAGACAGACAGGGAATTCACAAATTAGATGGAAAAATGGAAAGAGAAAACCCGGCATTTGCAGTGCGAGATGACGCTGACGTGTGTAAACAGACCAAGTCATTGCCATGGGCGCACAGAAATAAACTAAAATACTGTAAAAAAGGAGAAAAAAAATTCTATAAACAATATAATTGTGAAGAATGAGAGTAAAGCTTCAAAAATATCACTGGAAGTGATTCTTGTCTTTTTTTGCTCTGTTTCGCCAAATTCATTCAAAAATATTAACATCCAAGTCAAATAAGCACAAAGTGCCTGAGAAAGCGATTGGTGAAATAAATTTTGCCTGGTTGTTATTACAACAAATACCTCTGCAGTGCATGTTAATTACTGCTTAGACACTTGAGATGTGCATGTCATTAAAGAAAGATTTCCCAGTGTTTGAGCGCATTTTGAATTAATCAGTCCCTTTTGCTTTGATTTTTTCTTTCGCAGTCAATCACCTGCTGGCACTGCTACTGGCTGCTGCTGCGGCGTGGAGTGTGGATGCTTTTCACAGCCTGGCCAGCGAGAGGAAATCCATTGAGAGCACTTATGAGCTGACCAAATACTTGGAATACCAGCTTAAGGAAATAAAAGATGTATATGTGAGTGTTTATTTTTTCTAAACATCTATATAAGAAAAAAAAAACATTGTAACAGATGCAAAAATCAAATAATGACTTAAAGTAATGCAGCCGTTTTTGACACAACTAAAATCACATCTTTTCAGGTTGTTACAAATGACCACAGTAGACAGGAATGTGTGAATGGGAAAAAGTTTGTTATTGCAATAAAAAATGCAGTCAAAGAGCGTGACGGCTACTCATCACCCTTTGAAAAGACAGACTAATTACAAGACTGAAGACACCTGAGAAAATAATTAGAGGACACACCTTAGTTAAATTCCCAGAGGTCAAATTATTCTGGCTCTTTAACAGCATTATTTTCTGATTATCTATTGAGCAACATTTTTTAAATATTTTACTTTAACGTTTGTTAGTTAATCATTCAAAAGTAGACTGTTGCCTGTTTTACTGCATCTTCAACCAGCTGTTTTAATGCATTCTCAGTTGTGACGTTAATTCACCTTTGACTGCTGGGGCAGAGCAGCAAGCCCGCCCTCACTTCCCGTCATACACAACTAACCTATGTGCTTGGACTCCTTTCTGGTAGCTCACAGTTCCTCACACTTCCAACCTAACATTACTGGTGCAACAAACGACTTGACTAAAGAAATACTCAGAAGCTTAATTTTCTTTACAGATGTCCTCCATCATGAAAAAAATGCCACAAGATGTTAAAAACACCAAAAACAAAATTTTTGTTGGAGCGGGTCTTTAAGCTATGAAGCTCAACTCATTACCAACATTTGTGTTTGCACAAGTGAATTTTTTTACAGTGTAGCCTGAAAAGTTGCAGTTTAAAATATGCAGCCAATAAAACAAAATAAGGACAAAAAAACACAAACAACTGTGACAAAAGTCAAACATCTTGATACCTTATGGAGGACTTGCTAGTCCAGTTTTCTGCTCATCCTGTCAAGAAAACAAGTCTTTACTGAGGCTGGTATACTTCTTTTTTATAGATTCGTTAAGCTCTTCAACATGAGACTTAAATGTTTTTGAGAAAAATTATGGAAAAGGGTGTAAAAAATAGATTCATTTCATCAAACCAAAACAATCTTCTCAAAGGAAGTCAAACTTCCTCTCATCAAACCCATGAATCAATTGAAGTAATTTTCTTCTATTGTCTAAATTGAAGAAAAGTGTGAACTTGTGACTCAAAAATGAGTTCAGTGTTTTGGCAGCCACATTATAAAAAGGAATTTTGAATAATGACCTTGAACTGTTTTAAAACAGTTCCAGATTGTTGCAATGAATATGCTAAACCTAAAAAATACTACTATTATTTAGTCATTTATACGTAATCACAGAGCTTCAACCATTTTTTTTCTTAAAAAAACACTTTTTAGATTTCTCATTTTGTAACATTTTTATTGTACTTTGCGGCATTTTTCTGTTCTTCTAAATTGTTGGTTTTGAACTAATTCCTAGAATTGTTTGCTGAGACATGGGAATGTGACAGCAGGGTGCTGTTGATTCCAATCTTACAGATTTTATTCAATTGCTGAGGGCAACCAAAGTATTTTGAAGGCTGGAAGAAAAGACAGACTGCTAAGTCATTGGTGTGTAGAGACCGACTTCCTATTTTAATTTATTCAATCTGCAGCTGTACAATTATTCCTGTGTATTTTGGATTGGTTATAAACTTGACAGAAGCTTTCAGTTTCAGCTTAACTCTCAAGTGAAGTAGTTGAAAACGTGCCTTTAAACTGTCATCGTTTGTACAGCCTGATGGATTATCCGTGTGCTATTACTGTGATCTGAGAAACTTCACTTTATTATTGGAGTTCTTTAGAGTCATGCTTAAAGCTGAACCAAACCTTTGTCCTTCCTTTCTCATTTGTTTGTCTCTCTTCCAGCTGACCTATCTGGGCCCTCCGTTCAATGAGAAGGACTTCTCTCCTCCTCGACCAAATAGCACAGCTCTTAGTCAAGCCAGTGCTGCCACTCAGCTGGAGCAGTGGAACGGCCTGGAGAACCAGGCCCGGCTTGCCCAGAACCAGAGGGCTTACTCTATCTTGTTGGCAGCTGTCAGAGAGCTGGCCCGCTCTACTCTCTGCCCATCGCTCAAGACCTCCTTGTTGCACTTCTGCATGGGTCTGGATGGGCTTCTGGGCTCAATTTCTGCACTGATGAACACCACACTTGGTTATCCATCATCTTCTTACTCTACAAATGGTGCAGATATTGGTGCTGAGCTGCAATCCTTGCAGGAGGGAGCAGGAGCCAACCAACCAGCTCCACTTATGAGCCAAAGCCTGTACAGATCCAGAACAGGCTCCAGAGCAGAGTCTGGTCAGCGAAGCAATCCAAAAAGGAGTGGGACAAAAGGGATGAAACGAGAGAGGGAAGATAGAGTCAGAGTGGACTTGTTGGAAAAAAGGAGAGGAAAAGAGGAGAGCGTCGCAGGAGGAAGGAGTGGTCGACTGAGAGAGAAGGGAAGAGGAAGAAGAGAGAAAAGGGAAGAGCCTGGGAGCAGACTGACTGATCAAAAGGCAGCAGGTGAGGAGGAAGCAGAGGAGCAACATGGAGAGGTGGAAAAATGGGGGAGAAGAAGAAGGCTCCTGAGCATTGAAAAGGAAGAAGAACAAGAAAGGCATTCTTTATTCAAGGTTGAAGTATCATACCAAGAAACAGACAGAATGACAAACCAACAAAAAAACAGGAATCAGTTTAGCTTTAACCTGAATTCACACCACCTGGACACTGTAAGGGAGGAAGATGGGTTTTTCTTAGAAAGAAACAAGGGGTTACTGATGGAGGACAAGAAGAAAACAGACACAGGTGTCATCCCTTCCTCCTTCCATCATCAACAGCATCGACCCCCTCGCTCCATCTTCTCTCCAACCCTGCAGCCTCCTCTTTCCACCCTGTCTCTCCTGTACCAATATGGAATTGGTGAAGGCCACACTCTCCTTCCCCAGTCTGTGCCTCTTTCTTTACAAAGGGGCACTTCTCTTCTTTCACCTCCATTGAGTCCTCTCTTCCCTTCCTCCACCACCTCAGCATCCTCTTCGCTTCTGTCCATGCCGCCAACCATGAACGACTTTGCCAGAAAGGTTGAGGGCTTCTGGATACTGCGAGAGCTGCAGAGCTGGCTGTGGCGATCGGCAAAAGACTTTAATCGCCTCAAGAGAAGACTGAGAGGCTGAGACACATAGAAGCAAATGGACTTTAGGACTCGTGAAACACGCTCATGCACAACGCAGTGATTCATGTCGGACTGGAATTAATGAATGAAGGACCAGGGCTTTCTACTGGAATACAGACTCATAAAGCCATGGCGTTACCAGCAGTGCCAGTGACACTCAGAGTCACGGCTCACAGATCAACATAAAAATCATTCTGGAGGTGGCTAGACACACATACAGTCAAGGGTCAAGCCGTGACACAGACAGTGCAGCCATTGAGCGAAAACAATTTCAGTGACCTCAGATGTGTGAATCAGCAAACATTCATTTTCTCTAAAGGAAGAGGGAACATTTTTCTGAATGAATAGAAGACAAAAGAAGAGGAAACGGAGCCGGGGGGATGATGATGGTGGCAAGTAGAGGCGAAACGAGGCGTGAGTCAGGCGATGGGGGCTGGATGTATTGCTGGGTAAAGACTGATCAGGAGTTACAGTAATCCTACAGCAGCGTTGCACACACTGAGGAGGCACAGAGGTCAAAAACACCTATTATGGTATTTTATCCCCAAATGTACTATTCACTGCTCTTTGCTCAAAGCTTCCACTAGTTTTATAATGAACACTGTCTCTCTAATTAAGCCGTTTCACTTAAACCCCACTGAAAAGATGTGATGATTTTTGGACATGGATACTAAATTCCAAATGCACTTATATAGCAATGATCAATTAAAGCATTAAACTTCGAGAACACTAATAGAGGCTTCAGAATTTCAAATCTACTTTGAAGGGTTAATGTTTCTAACTACAGACGTTTCTGACTGCTTCGAAACCTCGGAGTGGACCAAGCTAGCATTTCAGACTGTTGCCAAACTTCATTTTAACCTGCATACAAGACACCATAGTTGCAGGAGCTGTTGACTTACCGTATTTTAGGGCTTGTGGTGCAAAAAATACGGTACCCCAGATTACAGTGACTCATGCTTTCACAAATGAACCGGGGAACGTAAGTCATTGTATAGTCAGAACTAAAATACAATATTTCAGAATAAAAATGTCTAATTCCATTACAGGAACATTCCATTCTCTGTTTACTATTGTGCATGTTACACAATTGAAATAAACGGTTTTTTTTTGTGCCACTCCAAGGTTCTCAGTGAGCAGAACACAATGATTTGTTAAAAACAGAGACAGAGAGCCCTTTTTAATAACAAGATGCAAAGCTGGGAGCAGCAGCGACTTCTGCGCTTGAAGGATGCATCTTTCAACAAAACTGTCGTCTCTCAGGCAAAGTCTGTCTCTCTGCTGTGACAGGTAACCACATACCGAGAATCAAGCACAGCATTACTTTCTTAGCTTTCTATGTCAAAATGGCGTGTCGGAAATTGTAGGTGGCGCCACCAAGACAGTCAAATATCATGCCCACATTGTGTTGAGAAACTTAATGCCCAGTACTGGTGCTGGTGTTGAACTTTTTTTTTTTTTTTTTTAACAGAAAAAAGTTCTTTTAACTGTAAAGATCTAACTTTGAAAACATTCAACCCCCACAAACCCAGAACGTCGGTGAGTCTGGACCTCCTTACGCAAGTCGGATGAGTCAACCTGTATATATAACAGATAAACCACAGAGTCACATTTTAAAGGTTTCTCTTGAACGGCGAACCAACATCCTTGTGCAAAATAACAGGTAGATCACCTAAAGAAGTGTCTGCAGCATTTTGATGACTTTCCACCTTAAATAATGTCACATACACCAGTCACATAGGATAGATCCTAGTCACATTTGCAAGGCCATAATGCTGAACCTTTCCTGTCTTTATAGTCCATAAGCACAACAAATTTGACATTGTGACCTTTTCTTCGAGTGAGCTCAAAGGTTTCTTAAATCTGTAATGTGTTTGAAATGTGCCTTAGATAATATGACCAGAGACTGTGGATCATATTGACACTATTTATTGAACAAGATTTTTATTTATTTTTTTTCCTGTGTGAAAATACTGTATTGTAACTTGAGAGAGAATAAATACAAGCTTTTGTACACTATGTGATGTTGTTTTTTTTCTTTTCTTCTATTTTCAAAGTGGGTTTCGGTTTATTTGAAAAGTTTTGGGTGACTGGTTAAAAAAAAATAGATTCCTGGGGTGTTTTAGTTATTTTTTTGTCAAAGAAGCCGGTTTACATTTGAAGCAAAAATAAAAAAAAGGAAAATATAAAATTGGAACAGAATGAGAGGCAGAGGCTTGAAAGAGACTTTATATGGTCTTTAAACTTTACAATCTTTCTATTCATCTTCCTCTGGTATTGTCCCATTTCCCACTTAACTTTCTCGTCACCCTCCTCTCCTCAAAAAACAAAAGTAACCTGATTTAACCCGACATCCTTAAGCTCAATAAAAGCCCACAGTCTCTTGTTGTGTCTGCTTGATGCCAGCATTCATTCAGCTTCTGTCACCACCTCTGCATCCGACTGCTTTTGCACGTTCCCCGTCTCCTCTTTCATCACCTCCGCACTTGTTATCTTTTTCTTTTCGTCCTTGCTCTGCTTCATTGCCACCTAGTAGACATTTTTCCCTGCATGCTTCATGGCGCTCTGGCTCTCCCACCTGGCCTCAGGCCAGATATTACGGGATCAATTAGAATCTCGTCCATCACCTTAGAAGCACACACCTGCGCGTGACTGCTCACTCTTAACATCACAACTGTCAAATTCTGAATTAGCTGAGCAGGAAGTGATCAGTATAAAGGGGTTATCTGTACATGCTGAGATCACACACTCATGACTCTCAGTCAGAGGTTGGAGGGTGAGGAGTGTCAGCGACATGACACATGTATGCACACACCGCGCTGAGTGTTTTTTACTTGCAGTAAGCCGTGGTTGAGGGGCAGCCAGCAGTCAACAATGGCAGCTTTGTGGGATCTATCCGTTCTCGTTTATCGGCGTGGGCCCACAATGTTTGCCCCTGTGTGGGCTTGCAAGCACAGCACGTGTGTGAATCATTATCTCTGTGTCATAGAACTTCGTTGGAATGAGGCTTGTCATGCACAGCTATCTAACAGCCATCACTCACTGTTGTTTCGCTCTTTCTCTTCCTGCCCGTCGACAAGGAAGAGACAAACCGCTGCAACTAATACGTAACAGGACTGCTGAGCCCTGGAAGGATGACTCAGCTGATGAACCCTTCCATAAGAGTTGATACTGCGTGGTATGGATATTATTGGCTTGTTTGGTCTATCAGGCTCAGACAAGCCTGTGTGTCTCATTGACAGAGTTCAGTCTAAGAGGAAGTTAGCTGCTGATCATCCTGTTAGATTTAATTTCAGTTTGGCAGAGAAAAATAGATCATTTAAAACATTTATAATTTAGGTTTACATGAACTTGGTCGACAAAAGCTTTAATAAAAACATGGCAAGTAACAAAATGAAAAAAAAAACTAAAATATAGCTTCTTTTTCTTGTCAACAAAGTGTGGCGTTGCTCAGTTAAACACATGCATCCACACGTTTCAGTGGATTACCCTGTCACAGGGTCTTTTCCCTTCTATTTTCAAGTTGACAGGTCAGATATTTGGTGATTCACAGACTTTTCCAAAATGGTGTCAGTGGGCGACGGATGAGGCCAAATCGGCTCTTAGCTTCCCTCTGTCCAACAAAGCAGCAAATGCCTCAGATGTTCCTCCTCATTTTAAATCCTTCTTCTTACTAAAGGTGTAACTCTACTGACTTAACTTTGTGTTAGACTGAGGAGATCAATGGGATTCAAAATTCAAAATATGCAGTTAAACTTGGGTATTGTTGTTAAAAAAAATCCTCCACGGTTTTAATGACTGGATTAAAGACAAATAATTACAGATTTAGAAGGAAAAGTTTTGCATTCGTTTGTATTTCTGTGAGATCATAATTTTCTAAATTTAAAAACTTTGACTTTATTATCTCTTTATACATTTTCTTCATTGACTTATTTTATTCAGTAAATCAAATTAAAATCAGCACTAACTTATCATAGACAGTTAGTTGCAAGATAGATACTTTTCCGATTAATCGAGATGACCTCAACAATCTTGAACTAGTAGAGAACATCACCATGAATTCATGAATTTATCATAGTTTATCTATTTTCAGTTATTCTTACAAAATGACAGTTTCAAGTGTTTTCATTGATGCTTACATTTTTCAAAGCATTCTGTACAACCCCGAAGCGCACAATGAACATTTACCATTTAATATAAAAGCAAAAAAAAAAGATTTTAAGCCTTAATCAAATGGAAAAAGCATAAATTAATGTTTTTTACTTCAACAAATGAAGGCCTAAAAAAAGGCCATTTAGAAGTTGCAAAACAAATACACTATAAATACTTATATCATTACATGTCAAGGTAACATTATTATACAGAAATAATCATAATTAGAGCAGATTTGAATTAGTTCACTGCAACCATCAGTAGATTTAAACATATTTATTCTTTTATATAATGACCTGTGAGGCAGGTGGCAGTAACACTGAGACAATAACTTCTGTAAGTGGGGAAGAAGTGGACCGGCAGAAACCAAGGAGATAAGAAAAAGAACAAGAGTTGCTAGAAATAAAGAATTCAGTCTGAGATGACCATGGCGTTCACTGGAATCAAATCAAGTGCATTGAACAACTTTAAAAAAGTGCAGGCAGACAGGATGGATAAATACAGACTCACAGAAGACATCATTTCCAAAAGTGTATTTAACCAGTTTGCACCCAACCTACAGTGACCTGTGCAAACCGGCTTTACTTCTGAACCTGGTAAAGTTAATCTGGGTCACATGAGTCAGACTTTTCGTTACTTTGATGAGAAACTATGTCAACCAAAACCAAAATAACAATGATGTTTCAGTGATGAGGATAAAGGGCACCAAAGCCTTCATAATCTACAACTTTTGTGACTGTAGTCCACTAATTAAAAAAAAGGAAATTCTAATTAGTAATAATGAGAAAGGACAAAAGAAAGTGTACTTTTGTTTATTTGGTTTTTTTTTTACTCTCCTGGAATCCCTCTGAATGGTGGGTTTAAACCATCACTGACTGATTATGAGCAAAAAACTTGAAACATTTGGAGTAGTCTGTCTGTGTTAACAGTCTATACATCAGCTGCTGGTTTCTTTTCCAGCTCCCTCACCATTAAACCCATTTGTCTGTTTCAACTCTGAGCTTTTTGATCTGAGTCCATTAGGATGGACAGTCAACTTTCAGATGCTAGATCTAGGTTTGAAAATTATTTCTTGCAGATGTGCACTCTGGCATTTCCTTCATGTGTGCTGAACTCGTTAAAGCAACTTTCAGAACAAGTTAAACGATTTCAATAAAGAATCCCACCGAGGATAAAATGATGGAAAACTTTTCTCACTTTTCTTTTTTTTATATGCTTGATTGAAAGATCTGCAACTCCAGCTTATGCCTTCACCTTAATGTAAAATTAATTTTGAAAAGTATAACACAATATTATAGATCTAGCATTTTAAATTGTTGCATTAGTTTGTGCGCAGTAAAAAGCACAAGAGCAGATATGTGTATTTGATATAAATCAGCTTCAAAAAAGGTTCATTGATCTTTAATCTCCTCCAGAGATGCCTCCTCTTCCTCCATGTCAGTCCATCTTTTTCAGTTTTTCCACATCTTTTCACGTCCATCAGTGTACCATCCTCCCCAGAGTTGCTATTTTGTTTCATTTTGGTTCACTTTTGCTCCATTTTCACCCCGTGTGTCCCCTTTTCTCCGTTACAATCAGACCCTTTCACGCTTCCCTCGAATTCCCTCAGCCACTCCCGCATTCTGTCTTCCTCCATCTGTCTATCTTTTTCCCCCCTCTTCTTCCCTCTCTGCTCTGCTCACCTGCAGCACATAAAAATTCCTCTTTCCTTTCTCCAGAGGATAGTTCAGTCACTCAGGGATTTACTGCATTCCTCCATGCTTTCCCTCTCTCTTTGTCTCAGTATGTGTCTTGTCTTTTTTGCTCTGTATTTTAGCAGAACCACACAGTTTTCAATTCTGACTATCTTGTCTTTTTAACACATTTATATCCCCCTTTAAATCCCCTTGTGCTTTTTCTCTCCATCCCATCCACTGGTTCAAAATAAACCCTAATCCTGTACCTGTCGTTTAAATGACCCCGCCTGTTTTTTTTTTTTTTTCTTTCTGTCTCTACAGCACCCACTCCACCTGCCCCACCTGGCCTCTCCCTCTCACTGGGTTTCTGCTATGAGCTGGAACAACGCCTCCACCAAGTTAGCTGGAGGGTGCAGGGTTGGGCTGCAGCTTCTGAGTATGTTTTTTTATTTTCTTTTTTTGTGGTTGGGGGTTGCTTTAAGGCCTGGGGCTTGGGATGAGGCTGATTTATGAGTTAATCAATAGGTTGTCCGTGTGAGTGAGCAAAACCGCAGAGATGTGTGAGCTCTTTCATGTTGATGTCTGTGCATGTTGACTTAGCCCGTCGGGGAAAACACCAGGAGCTGTAACTCCCTGTGTTGTTCTGCTCCTCGACATGTTTTCAAAAGCAATTAGGGAGAAAATGGGGCTTGGTGCTCATTTCGGTGATGGTTGAACGACTTACATGTGTTGATGCTCTCTCACAGTTGCCTGCATGTTTTACAGGTTTGACTGAAGTCTTACTTGACGTTTGAAAAAAAAGAAAGAAAGAGCTGTGTGAATTTATGAAAAAAATATTTGAGACATCATCTGATAAAATAAACATTATTAAATGTGTTTAAAGAAGATTTTGTTTTGCATCAGGTTAAAATTCAATCAGAGCATACACCTGAGCAGAGCAAAATGAAAGCTGTAAATGTCTTCTGGTGTGGTCAGCTCAGACAGGGCTAGAGAGAAAGAAGACCAACAACTACTGCATATAATCACAAAGAATGCAGGTTTACTGGTCTGAGCTTCAATGTCTGCAGACAGTGGTGGAAAAACAAATACAAAGGTCAAGTCCATCATGGAAACAACAATCATCCTATCCATTCATTTTCTGCCTGCAGAGCTGGCTGTCGTCACAGAGTTCATCTTCTGACAGACTCATGAAATCATTTGTTCCACAGACCTTAACTGTTTAACTGCTCATTTTAGAAAGGCTGAGTGGTGCTGGAAAGAGTAACAGGTTGAACGCAGCTTTTTCATGCACTATATTAGTAGATTTGTGTAAAGTTGGAATTTAAAAGTCATAATATTAGATCACGGCATCTGAACGCCGTTGAACAGGAGGAAGAGGATCTTGCAAAAATCAGGATGGACCAAAGTCAGAACGCTTAGTGTCACACTTATCTTAAATTTGTGTCATTCATGCTATTCTCAAGACAAAATCTGATATCTAGACAGACAATAATAACACTAGTAAGAACTGTTTTTTTTAAATCAACAGTAACCCTGATTTCACCTTCATTGCTTTCCCACTTGTCCCACTGCAATAATCTTTTAATCTATTTTAAAATCGTTCCCAGCGGGCTCTTAATTATGATTGCCTTATTTAGCCAGAATAAAAAAACAGTTGTTTTCTAGGACATAGTTTTCCTTTCTTTAAGCGTCCTTGTGTTTGTTCCTGCTGTGCTTCATGATCAGGCATCAAAGAAACCGACGCAAAAACCTTCAATGATGAATCTGTCACCAAACACAAATACTCATCGTTAAATAACTTCTGGTTTAAAAATCATCTCATATAACAGTTACAAAAAATGTTCCAGTTTAATCAATGACTTTACTCACTGAGTGTTTGAACTGATAGAGTTGTTTATGCAATTTGAATGGAAAATGTGACAGGTTATTACTGTTACCTCTGTAACAAAACATACTGTCAAAAGTTTTCCCTTCACTTTAGTTGTCCTTTTCTTTGAATTTTTTGACTCAAGACATGATAAAGTTCCGGATGAAATGTCAAAGTTTCTACTGTAAGCACTGGTGTTGATTAATTTTTTACTACTACTGGCATTCAAGTTATTAAAAAAAGAATGCTGCTGCCACTTGTGATGTATTGTTGCTCTTTTATTGAAAGCATAACTTGTGTCATGTTCATTCTATTTAAAAGTACCAACAGGCATCATAATATACTTATAACTTGTGATTTCTTTAGATTTTCTTATTAGACTTTATTCATTTACCTATTTTAAATTCTGTGTCCATGCTGTTGTTTATATTTCCGGAATCATTATTGTTTTTAATTGCAACAGACTGGTGACCTGTCCAGGGTGTCTCCTACCTTTGCCCACGAGTGGCCGGGATGGCCTTCAGCAGCCCCATGATCCCGAAAGAGATAAAACGGGTTAAGAAAATGGATGGATGGAATTTTTGCCATTGATAAAGATGAAATAGAATGAAATTAAAAGTATTTCATAATTCCAGAAAGTTAGTATTCCTTTCATCAGTTAAGTAGGAGCCTTTGTTAAATAATATTATAAAGCAAAGAAAAAAAACACAAAAGTGTTATTTTAATGCACAAATGAAAGGAAATGCATTTTCAAAATGTATAAAAATAATATTAACAATTAAGTTAATTTAGAGTAACATTTGTTGAAGCCACTGAACAGGAGTCAAAGTTTAGCATCAGCATTCAAAGTGATCAGAGGCTGTGGAAAATTGCATTGAATGTGTTGTTTCTTCACATAGGCTCCGGCTTCGCTCCAACATTGCATCATGGATTTTACCAAACACAGCAACATTTTTAAGTCTCTTTTGGTTCACTAAAGTCGAACCCAATCATCAGACTGAAAAACTTTCACCTTAAAGTAAATATGTATAAAAAATGTTGTACAGCTAACTTTAGGTTAAGTGAATATGACCAGAAATAAAATTTTGAAAACAATTTTCAACTTCCTTCCATAATCAAACATTGCTGTTAACTTTAAGTCTGCATGGATGCCTGATAGACTGATTTATACACATTTATTCTCATTGACAAATTTGAAAAGAAAATGTCTAGAAAATTGCAAAGCTGTAATATCTATCTGGTAACCCGAAATTGACTGTTGAATGTGGCTTCAATTTTCCAACACAGATTTATCGCTACAGAAAGTCTTTTTAAAGAAAGAATAAAAAAAGCCTTTGAGATGCTTTTTCTTGTCCTTGATTGACTGTAATACAGATTTGCTTGATGCATGCTTGCGATGAGGAATTGTGGAAAAGGGAGTACAAGGGAGAGCTTCTTTAAAGCCCACTGTGACCGAAAGCAAACTGTAGAAAGAACTGACAAAGGGCATTTGATTAAATTTACAAAGTCGGAAAACTGACATGCAGGCTGAGGGAAGAAACAGGAAAGCAGGGAAGGGAGCAGCAGAGGTCCATAGAGAAGCAGATGCGCCCATCCAAAAACTTTGTTCCCCAAGTCAAGTAATTTTGAGGTGATTCCAGCCGCCACAGACAGGAACATCCCTCGGCACACAGGCTTAGAACATTTTATGATCATATTCCTCCCATTACTCATAATATTTAACCAGTGATTAATGGCTCCAGTTGAAGGATTAGATGTTTTTTCCTCTAATATTTCTCCCATGGTTCAGGATGGGAATCGCTGAGGCATTTAATATGCTGCCGAGTCGTACTTTTATGCTTTACACGTTTGATGTGTCACGGTTTGTTAGAGACTAAATCGCCTGTTTTGGAACAGCTGTCCCCCCACACACAAGGAGAGCTCAAAGCGCTGTCTCTCCTCCTTATTCTCAACACACGCTCAACACACACCTCCGTCCTCCAACCTGAAAAGGGGAGAATGGAGCAAAAGGTAAATAGAAAGCTTTTAAACTGTCTGCTGGACACAAAAAGACGGGATAATAGAGGAACTACAGACTCGCTTACACATACACACAGCCACACGTGTTTGTGTCATTTTGGAAGTCAGAAGATTCATGCTTTGGAGACGAATCCTAAATGTTATCCTTACAAGTACATACCGCATCTCAGCCTTGCTTGAAAAAAAAAATGTTGTGACCTTAAGTTTGCTGTAAAATTGAGAAAACTTAAACAGAGATGTAAAAATGATCTCATCAAATGACCAAAAGTAGGTTTTTAAATGTGTTCTCTTGAAAAACTGCATTTCAACATACAGGCATTTGTAGTTGTCTTATCCAGAAATAGATTGATGGAGGCCACTTTGGATTACTCAAAAGCTAAAATATGAGTGCTACACAACTGTGTAACACAAGCAAAATGCTTTAGTAACATGGAGTAAACAACAAATATGTGCAAAAAGTACCTCATTTGTGAATGATCAGCTAAGTTTCTTCTTTCTTTTTATAACATTTTTTCAGCAAATCAAAACAACAAACAAAAAAACAAAGCATGCAAATTCACTTTATAAAATTTGGTCTCAGCTTCTTCCGTCTGTCCGTCTTTGGACTCGCAGATCCATTGGTCTATAAAGATTGATGGCACTGTACATGAAAGATACGTTTTAGGGTTTCAGGTGGTCATAAACTTTACACGAGAACCAATGGCAAACACACAAAAATAAAAATTGCCAGCAGAAATATATCTCAAAATGTCATTTCACTTTTTTAAGAATCAAAGCAAACAAACAAATAAACAAAAAAAACAAAAATATCTTGGAAACTTAAAAAATAGAAAATGAGCAGCCTAATGGCACATTGTATGACTTGCAAAGTTGTTATGGTACCTTAATTCTTTTTTGTATGATTTTCTTAAATTCTTTTGTGTTTATGTGAAAGATGATTATACGTTTAATGTGTAAAAATGTATGTATAAAATATAGTAAGATTGAAGGTGGCAATCAACAATATTTTCTTCTACCCACTCCTTTATCAAGCACTTTATCACTTTCCGTTTATCATGCTTATTTAACCGTTTTTATTTATGTTTGAAAATAAAAGAACATCAATCAATTATAGTGTACATCACTATTCATTGTGTTCAAAATCAATAAACACAAAAAATTGCATTAAAAGTATATAAATAAAGTTAATGTTTTCTGCTTAAAGAAAAGACACTTATTTCTGTTATCCATTGGTTGCTCAAAACACAGCAGATTTTTTTTTTGTTTGACAAACATCTCAATCCAACCCTTTCCCATTTTGCCCTTTTTTTGGTTATAGTACCCTTTTGTTTGCTAAATCATAATTTTGGCTCTGTAGTTGCTCTTCTTTGGCCATATGAGTTATTGACTTTGTTGCTTGCCAGTTGTTTTGGCATCTTTTTAACTGGTTGACGAGTTTTCTCTTCATTGCCATCTGCTGGTTAAAACAGATCAAAATGAGTTAAAATTTGCTACAGATATGTTATTAATTTGATCTAATCCATTATAATTCCATGAGTTTAATAATTACTCGATTAGAATTTTTAATTTTAAGTTTTAAAATGACATGAGATTGAGGTTTGCACTTGACAAAGAAAGACAAGGAAAAAAAAAACTTTTTCTGCTTCATTGGTCCATCTCTGCTCTGTGAGCTGAAATATTTTTCAGTCCTTTAAAGTACTGTAGAATGACTTAACTAAATAAAAAGGTAAAGGAGTGTGACAATTAAAAAGGGAATCAATGTCAAATACCGGTAAGACAAAAAACGCTCAAAGGTATCAAATCAAAAGTCATCTATAACTGAATTGAGATTTGCTTTTGACAGAAAAGCACATAAATGATAATGTATAGGTGTCAGGAATGAGCTTCTTCAAAGTTTCTGAAAAAGTCGTGATGCTTAAAATCCAAAACTTCAGTCAAAAAAGTTCTTTTTGATTTTTTTTATAAAAACAATTTCTCCTGACTTCTGCCTTGGAAACATCTAAAGCATCAGTTACAGTCAGTTTTCATGTAACATCTTTGAATTGAAGGTTTCCACACCATGTACTTATCAGGAGTGCAGTTTTCTAAAAAGCTTGGTCCCATTTGTGAGGTTTTTACCTGTAGACGTGCTTGAAAAACTTCCATGTCCCCCCCCAGGATTGCGTAATTTTACAACTCAAATCACCTGCAAGCTCCACCTGCTGCTAGTACAGTTAACTCTTACATTATGCACAGAGTAAAACAGATCACATTTAAACATTAACCAATTTTAATTCCATTTTACATTTATGGAATGCTTTGGTTGAAACATGAAGTTAGTTTCATAATGCTGCAGAATCAAAGCTTTCGAGACTTTCTCTCCCTTAACAGCTCTTTTTGTTTCATCTTTGATATTTTCCTGAACTCTGAGGAGCTTTCCTTTTCCAGATCGGATTAACATTTTTGGCATGGACTCAGAAAGTACACCAGGCGTATCTTTAAACGGTGGTTTTAAAAATATAGTCGAAAACTTTTTTAGAATTCTGCCACACCGTATGAGTTTCTTCTGCTTCACTTTCTGGGAAGAATACACCAAAGAACCTCTGCCATCGGTTGGATGGACAAGGATGAGTAGGCCAAACGACAGAGAGAAGATTTCACTTCTCATCAATAAACGTATTGGAGAGAAGTGATTCCCACAGTGTGTAACCAGGCTGACTCTGTTTGTCCTGTTGTTGTCAATTTTGATCCAGATTTTTTTTTCTCCAGAAAGAAAAAGATCACAGCTGCCATCCACAGAATCAACCTTGGAAGCAAAATCATTCAAAGGAATGCAGAACGACTTGTTTTAAATCAATGCGTGCTTTCAATTTGAATTTGCTTGGTGGAAGGAACAAACGTTATCGGTCAAGTTTGGCTCAGCTTTTCCTGGTTTTGTATCACGTCACTTGCAGGAACCTCAGAGGGAGCAAAAGTGAGTAGAATAAGCTTTGCTGTATCTTGGCTATGGCTTGATTGGCACTTTAAACAATCAAATCAAAGTGTTGACAGCTGGGACTGGTTTGTCTCAACTACGGTGGTTGTAGTGACAGAATTGAACAAATGGAAAAGGAAAAATATGGTCTAGCATTGGAAAGTACAGAAAAAAACGACACACAATTGAGTTTTTTCTGCTTTAACAAGATCTGTGTTAACAGAGGAGCTAGTTTTTCATTCAAGGCATAATCAGATTCATGTGGATGAACCAAATATCTGCTGGACATGTTGGAACAAAACAATGTTATGAGAAGCCTTCTGGCTCTCGCTTTTTGTTACTGTAAAACAAATTCCCACATCATGGGAAAAAAATCCAAAGTTGTATCAATAAATTCCAAGTGCCAAATGGGGCAGCCATGGTGCAGAGGTAGAGCGGTCGACCTGAACGGAAGGTCACAGGCTCGATTCCTGCCTTGCCTGCCTAAGTTTCGAAGTGCCCTTGGGCACTGAACTTCACATTGCTGTTGGTGGTTATAGGTTGGCGTCAGTGTGTGAATGAGGAATGGAACTGTGACTGTAAAGGGCTTTAGGTCTTCAAGGAAGGTGGAAAAGCGTTACACAACAATACATCACCAACCATTTCTGGGACTTGAAAGTAGAATCCTTCCAATTTGCCCTCTCTAGTTTGCTTTTAAAAACATGATGAAGTTTTGCTGTCTACTAATTTTACTTTTTTCCTTTTTTTGCCAGAGAAAAGTTGACCTAATATGAGTAACTTTTATTTTCCTTATCTCTGAATGCCACAAATCCAATTTGTAGTGCTTAAAAACATATCCACGAGTAGTGATGTTGCGCTGGGATGCAGTGGACACTTGTCAAGATTTACAACCAGCAGGTTGGAGACTTGACTCACTCCATTTATTTAGCCCAGTTTTGTCAGAAAATGCTCCAAATCTTTGGCTTATTCATTTTGCTATGGTCATCCCTTAAGAAATGGAAGGCAGCTGGAAGATGATGACCACTGTGAGTGATGTAAAAACTAGACGTCCAAACGGACAGATGTCAATGGTTTTTTCAGACATCAAGGAGAACAATTTAATTCCTCTGACTTAACTACGGTGGCCCTGAAGTGCAAATCACAACAACAAATCACTCAAAGCAAAAATAAATTAAAGCTCATGATGACAAATAAAAAAGCAAAACAAAAAATAATGAAAACAATGTTACATTTTAAAATCAAAACAAAATTCCAGAAATCAAAACACAGTTTAAGAAATTGACACAAAAATAAAAATGTTTTTTTTTTTTTTTAGTTGAATGATTTGTTGGTGTGATTTGGACTTCAGGGCCACTGTACTTTGCAAATTTCCTAAACTTGCATGGCTACTTTGAGAAAGCTGCCCCCTCTTGTACAATTAAGAGTTACAAAAAGGGTAATATACTCAGCTGGAACTGCTGCTGTTTAAAACCCAAGAACGATGGAAGAATATGAGAAAGTAAAATTGTAAAAGACTCATCCTTATTCATCATGTAAGGAAAAAAACCTTCAGGCTGAATGAATATCGAAGCAGCGGGCTTTAAAACCTCAAATCTACCTTTAAATGTCCGTCACAAACATTTGTTTCCCTAACCTTTTGCCAAATCCAAAGTTGTGTCTCCTTCTCTTAAGCTTTTGGTGGACTTTCATTAAAGTATGCTTTTAAGTTAATGCATGATCTTATCACGCACCACAGTTCAGCTCAGCTCCTCTTGCTTCATTTGTTATCCCTTCTAATCTTCCTCTTCCTCCTTCTCCCTTGCACTGCCTTTGCCTCACACGCACACAAACACACACCTTTTTCTCTTCCTCCGTTGTCCTCCGTCTGCTTCAAGGCACTCATTATCTACTTGAAGTTGTGGAGTTCCTTAAAAGGCAGAAATAGAAGTCAAGCAAAAGGAGACTGGAATACTTGAGGCCTGAGACACTAAGACCTCCACCATTCCATCCTTCAGTTCATCTTTTGTTTTGCCTGTCTTTCTCATTCCTCCATCCAGAGTTAGTATTACACTAGTAGTCCTGCTCTTTCTCTACTAATCTTTAGCATGTTTTCTTTTCCTGGCTCATCCATCATGTGCTGTCGCCGGCGGTGGTAGCCCCGTCTTGTAATTATCTCATATTTATGCGAATATGCTTGTCCTGTACCAGCGCCGTCTTGGTTTGATGCACACTCAGGATTCCTTTCTCTCCATGTCTCTATTTTAAAAGCTTTGTGACATAATGTAATCCAGAGGAAGACATTCGGTTGGCTCAATAGCACTGCGGGACCTCTTTGATTTCACCCAGCCTCAATGGTGGCTGTCATTTTCTCACAACAGGAGTCCTTGGGAAAACATGGTTCTTTTAATTACTTGAGGCATCTGCATACCTCACATGATACAAATGTATCAGCAAAAATTAGGAAAATACTTTTTTATTTTGAGTCTTTGAGTGCTGTGCAAACATGCAATTTCAATTTAGGGGTCCTCAGTGGGAAACCAACTCCATACCACTGCATGGTACTAGTACCTTGCTCTGCCGATTGAGCTTCAGAGAAGAGTGCATACAGAATCAGCAGAAGGTAATCACCCATGTGCCCTTAAGGTCTAAAGGCTCCTTGAAAGGATAACTGAGACCACATTCAGTCTGAACTTCATTTCCACATTTTCTTTTAACTCAGACTGTTGTTTATACAAAAAGAAAATGAAATGCAATGCTGTGTGGGCATAAAAAAAGCCTTTAAATGTCTTTATCTCTTTAATGCAGACTTGACCTCTTCTCTGATTTGATCTAAAGCCTTTGATGAAGAACAGTCCAGAGAAAGACAGTACAGACTTCTAAATGACTTCTGAATGGCATTGACAACCTGCTGTCTTAGATTCGCAAACTACTCTATATCACGAAGACTTGTGTGTTGCTCCAATCACAAGCATTTTCAGTCTGTACACAGAAACTGTGAAAGACGTTACCACTGAGTGTTCAGCAGGCATCCTGTGTTCAATTAAAAAAAAAAAAAAACGTCTGAAAACCTGTTTTAATAGACAGATAATATTACAAAGCTTCCTAAGACAAGTGGTACTGAGCCAAAAGCATTGGTTACATTTAGAGAAACTTGAAAATCTACCTTTTCCATCTTTGCTGACTGGATTTGATGCCACATCATGCTTGAAGGTTCAAGATTCTCTCCAAAAACCCAATTTCTTTCAGCTTTTTTGAATTGATTCATCAATGATATTCTTATTACCCAGATAGTCAATTTATCTCCGAGCTATCAAGAGGATAAGTGGTCTCCACCAACCTCAGTTAGTCAGATTTATTTCTTTTATAAAGATGTATCTGTGCTCTTCTCCAAGACTCAGGTACAGTCTGAATCCTCCATACCACTGACGTTAGCCTCCACAAAAACCTCCACACATCTGCTGCACTTTTAGAAATCTTGAAGGGAACATCATTTGGTCCTGTGGTTCATGCTGTCCTGGTCTGATGGACAAACGACCATCTCGGGGGGGGGGGGGATCCACTTTTCACCCTTGCTTCTTGTGTCACTTTTGGACAGGCTTGTTGTTCCACTATTCACCACGCTGAAAGGCCTATATACATTTATATGGATTCCTATAGAATCTTTCTCAATCTTTCTACCTTTTCAGCCTTGCTTTTCTTGGATTTTCTGCTCTGCACGGTGCACACCCCTTTTACTCCTCATCGGTGGTCCTTCCCCACTGTAAATGATCTTTTTTTGCCTCTCCGTCTCCCCCCTTGACTCAGCTTTTCTACTTTACTTTCTAATCATACATCATCTTATCTACTTTGTCTGACCTTTCCTCAATTGTCCTCTTTAGTCACTCTAACAGTTTAATAATGTCTGAGTAAACTGTGGCCAACTTCCTCTTCTTGTTCAGGTTTTCTGCCCTTTTTCATCGCCTGAAAGAGGCACTCCTCGTTCTCCTAATTCCTTCGATTGGTGCCGCTTCCCACTTCTTTGTTATTTTTAGGGGTGCTGATATCCTGCATATTTGGAAGACATTCATTGCTGCTGGATCTCACCCGACTGACTTTGTAAGAAATATTGAATGCAGAGCTCTTGTCCGACATTTTAACGTTGTTTACCCATCAGTACCTTTTCCTTCCTTGGTGTTTTCTGAAGTCACTGCCCGCATCCACAAAGACGTATCTGTACTTGCCGTACCTTAACATTTGTTGCTAGTTTTTCTTCTAAAACACTTGTCTTATTTAGTGTCAAGTCCGTCCTGACATTGTTAACTTCTCTGTGAGTTGTTTTCTGTTCTTGTTCTCTCGGACTTCAGGCATATTGATCGTATTGAGTTCTTCTGCATCCTTGACCAAAAACAGTTAGTTCTCATGAATTGCTGGTACAATACGGCTCAAACTGGAGTCAATTCCCTCTTACTTGTAGCCTTTCCAGGCTGTCCCTTGGTTTTTCTCCAGTTTCAGTTGTCACATTCACTCAAGTCCTGAGCTAATGTGTGCAGTAGCATTGCAAATGCATGTTTCTCTGCCAAAACTAAATAGAAAGAAAGAAAGAAAACCAATTCATTGCAAATTTCTTAATTTCTTAATCTTACTGTTTAATGTCATAAATGATCTACCTTTTATTTATTTATTTATTTAAATATTTTATTATTTAAAATAAAATAAAATAAAATAAAATAAAATAAAATAAAATAAAATATATTTTTTAAATTAAAAAAATAAAAATATATATAAATAAATTAATTAATTACAAAAATAATAAAATAAAAATGATTTTTTTTTTATTAAATTATCTACCTTAAGCATTTAGGAGCAAAGCTGCAAGGTGGTGGGGTGGTTAGTGCCCTCACCCAAAAGCAAGAAGACCCTGGTTCAAATCCCAGCTCAGACCCTGCTGTGTGGAGTTTGCACAAACTCCCTGTGCTTGTGTATCATTTCACCATCCCTTGGTGTAGGAGTGATTGTGTGCCCTGCAACAGAAAGGTAGGATGTACCTTGCCTTCTCTTAATATAAGGTGGCCGCAGCAACCCCATCACCCCAAAAAGGGTTTCAGAAGGTAATGACAATGGATGGATGTGTAGCAGCATAAACCACTGATATAACTGATACTTGTGTTGTGGTGCACAAACTATTAGCATAGTTTCATGCACATAATGTATTGCTTTTTGTAAATAATGAAAATTCAAGCATGCATGAAACAATCATAGGTATGTTTCTATTTATGGTATGTACACGTGTGGTTCTGAGACAAAACTGGCATATGAACATGTAGGTCCATGCAGCTTCTAAAATTAAAACAATGCTTGTTTTTCAAGTTTGACCAAACATTAGTTTCACAGTCAGCTCCTGCTAAAAATAGTTTTATAATTAAATCCACGCTCAATTTACAACAATCCCGCTTCAATTAGAATGGAGCGGCGGGAATTGTTTGTAAACAAAACATGCTAACTTGACCGTTCCTGTCCAGTTGAAGCAGTGGGGTGAGCCAGGGTGCAGCAGGAATTTCACGAAAAATGATAGTGATTCAAAAAAATAGATGTTGCTTTATGATTCTCTCAAATTGATATTTTTTTAAACTGTAAAAATACAGATGTCACGTCTCAACTAACAGGTTTATTTGAGTGCTGTGGTTCTGTTGTAACCCAGAACAGCCAGGACAGGTTGTTGGTAATTTGTCAGCAGACTAATTTGCCTCTTTGCATATAAACCTCAGGCAAAACAGACAAAGCATTAAACAAATTTAGGAAAATAAAGTTTGCAGGTGTTTATGGATTTTCCTTCAAATTTGGACTTTTAAGAGTTCTTTCATTCATGTAAACATTCCCATAATATCAAAGTTTAGGATAAAATTCCTAAAATAGTTGTATTCTGAGACTCCTGTTTCCACAGGTTTTCTTTGTCATGTTCATTTAGGTCATTTATCTCTGGTTCTGCTTTTTGAAAGACATGTCAGAGGAAAATGAATTGTTTTTTAGATCAGATAATCATGTACTGAGTACATTTGGACAAACAGATAACTGAACACATTCTTCTTGAGTTTTTTTTAAATATTTTCCATATTTTCAACTTACAAACATTGGATGTTGAAGGTACAACAAAGCAGTTTTCAAGTCTGCACTTTTGACACTTTTTTTGTTTATTGATATTATTGTTTTTATATTAGTAATATCCACTTATCTAGTCAGTAAATTTTGTAAAACAATCACATCTTTTCACACATGACCCGATAAAACACGCAGCATGTTAGAAATCTTTTTTGCTGCCAAGCAGGTAACAAGAAAAAGACCCAAATGCACACAGAAGTCTCCATCTGAAATCAATTAATCTGAAAGTTACGTTTAAAAAAAAAAAAGCACAAGTTGTGTTCATCTTCACCAAAAAGCACATTCAGGTCTTGTAAAGCTGAAACTATGGAATGACAAAACTTTCGAGAAGTTGGCTGTAGGTATGAGAAAAAAAATCCTGTGGTCATTGTTGGGAAAAAAAGGCTCTACCTCTGGGATAAAGTTTCAAATAGAACAAAGGAAGACGGTTTTAAGCTGTGTGATGGTCAATAGTAGGTCTCACCATTGGTTTCAGGTTCTACTCTCCACTAAAACCTTCTGCTGATGTTAGTTCTTGAGTGAGGTTTTCTCCAAAATGTGAGTGTAAACATGCAGCATACATGCTATTTTAATGGGGAAAAGTAATTGCTCTTTGTTCAACTATTAAACCCTCAAATATAAGTTGCCATTTTTTTGTTTCTAGTTGGGGTTTCCTTTTAGGAGGGAATTGTAAATTGCAGTCACTATGCATCTCTTTTGGATGATGGCCACCCCAACTTCTAAGTTTGGGGTATTTTGGGTTCATGAGCCATAGAAAAGCCTCAAAATCACTGCACGGAACTAACGCCAAAGAGATGTGTCAAAAAGATTCATCACTGCTTTTCTTGTTTTGTTTGCAGACAATCCTGGATCACATTAAGGAGAAGTTTTCCCTCACATTTTGTCGGCGGAGGTAGTAACCTCACTGGAAACTGTTTTTTTTTTCCAGCCTACAGTTCTGTTTCCTAAATGATTGGCTGGTGTTTAATGAGGTCAAGTAGACTTCTCTTGTAAAAGTGAGCCCCACGCAGTTTTTATAAGCCTCTGTTGCCCTCCTGTGGCGAAGATCAAGTGTTGCTAACTGCAGCTCAAGGCTTCCCAGGAGCAGTGAGTGTGGTTCACCACCTGTGTGCAGTTTAAAGCTGCAAAGAATGATGTGTTATGTTCCTTAAGTAATGAAATCACAGGATTAGATATGTTTAATGTTCCAAGTACCGTGAGACTCACCCTCTTCCTGCCAACCCACCAACCTCCATCATCTTAATGAAAATTAGGACCACATTGAATTTGCGGGTGTGTTCAGGAGAAAGTGTGTGCTTGTGTGCATTCACTGATTGCTGTGTGGACTAACTAGAAACAGATTGAAGAATGATAATTAGGCTTAATAAGATGGAATTTCCCTTACAATGTCGAACAGCAACAGCATCACAGAGGTGCTTTAAAATAAGAAAAAAACAAATCTCTTAAATCACTTGGAATCACATCCAGAAACAGGACAAGCATGATAATTTACTTTTAACTTTACAAATAGTTTATATGTTTTGTGGTTCAAAAACAGATTCCTCATCTTCTGGCAATTGAAAGTTTGTTAAATATTAGAACAAAATCAAAATAGTAAGGTCTTGCCAAATGTTAGCATACAGGACATGCACCCTCACACATTGTACGATGTTGTTATTTGTTGAGCAAAAGCTGGGCACAGAGCAGAAATAAAGCTGGAAAAATTCATGTGGACTTCTCACATATTAATTTAAAAAATCGGCTGTAAAACATATTATTTTGATCAAAAACACTAAGATTCTAAAAAGTGGGGCACGTTTTTGGGGGGGTTTTTTAGTCTGGAGTCTTCTGGTGTCCAACAACACAATGTCCAAAAAACAGAAAACTTGAAAAACAATCAGTTGGAATGATAACATTTAAAAGTGTTGACATTTTTTCCGCAGTCACCTCCACTGTCTAAAATTAATAAAATAAAGACAGTTTAAAAAAAAATGGTTGAGAAAAATGAAACCTATGCTGGGCTGGTGTTTCTCAATTGGCAACTTTAATAGTGTAGTTCGTTGTGGTAAAAACAGAAAGATTGAACTCACATGTGGAAAAGTTTACTAAATAAAAAAGTTTTGTGAAGTTGAAGATAATAAATCATGGGACTCCTGAAATGACGTCCTTTTCTTCAAACAAGACTGAAGTGGATGCTTGGCTGCAGTTTGGTAAAAACTAAACACAGATGCACCAACACCTCATATATCAAAAAAACACAGTGGTGGAGGGGTGATGATTTGGGCTTGTTTTGCTGCCATAGAAACTTAGTGTCTTGCAGTCAATAAATCAACAGTAAAGTCAGCCATAAAGTTTTGTAAAACACCAAAGTACTCTGAAAAACGATGTGGGATTGTCTGTCCAACACCTGAATCATGACCTTTACGTCGTGTAAAGGTGTCATGTTCCAGACCTGGATCTGAAGGAAACTCTTGTTAAGAGAGGTGTGCCAAAGCATGTCAGAAAACCCCCATGCAGTGATGCCCAATTGTTAATTCAGCTGACATGACTCTCAAACATGCAGAAAACAACTATTTTAGGTTAATTTTTGTCAAGGACAAACAAACTACTATAACCTACAATATTAAATAAAAAGCCCCTTTGCAGCTGAACAGGTGAGCTGGAATTTATGTGTTGTTGTGAAAAGTTAAGAAACTGTTTATGCTTTTGTTTATATTTCCTTTTTTAATTAAACCCCACCCCTCATCTTCAGTTAAACCTCAAATGCAATTACTTTCTGCATGGAGACAATTTTTTTGTTTCTGCAGTGGAGTCTGTGAATAAATTTTATTGAATTCTGCTGTCGTTGTGATTTGCTATTCTAATCAATCTGAAATTGCATCCATTACATTCATTTTGCAATGTAACATTTGTGTAGCTTTTCTTAAAAAAAAACACATTATTATTATTATTATTATTATTATTATTATTATTATTATTATTATTATTATTATTATTATTATTATTATTATTATTATTATCAATGTTACGTTGAATTTAGCAGTGGGAAGATTAGCATTTGTAAACCCAACCAAAGCGATTAAAAAAAAAAGATTTAAATTGTTTATCTGCCAATAAATCAGTTGTTTTAATAAAACAAATATACTCGGGTTGTATTTTGTGCCTTCTTCTTTTTTTACCACAAGTCTTTGTAGGCAAAAACACATTTATAAAGCTTATCATCTTAAGATAAAGTTAATGAGTTGCCAAAAAATAGTTGCCAAATTGAAAATAAGCTGAATTATATGTTTGAAAAAAGCTAATCTGTAAGATTTATATTTCGTCATGCTTTTTGTTAAAAAATATCTACTAAAAACCACATATCTGGTGCAGTGAACACAAAATTGATTCAAGGATTAAGGGAAAGAGAATTTTAACATTAAATGGTGAAGGCTGCGGCAGGAAGGAGAGACTCCAGGTCTCAGGAACCGGTGTGTCTGTATATTCTTGCTTGCAACTGAATACCTGAATCTTGTGTGTTCAGCCAATTAGAGCATGCCAGAAGAAGACGTGTTGGGCCAAAGCCCTGCACTAAAGCAATGATGATCATTTTAATTTTTAATTAATTTCAACATCATTTAAAAAACAAAATATACAGCTGTCAGTTCTATCATGTTTGTTTCCAGGATTAAATGACATTCCTTTCTTAGTTTTTCATACCAGACCCACATTCTGGGTCACAGAGTGGGGTCAGACAGGGTCACCAATCCATCACATGATTAGACAACACATTCACATGTTAAAGTGGGAGTTCAAGGACTTTAGTGGAGTATTAGTGCAGACAAAACATGAAAAAAAAAAACATGATGAAGGTCAATCATAAGACTCTCTGGAGATGTTGCAAAAACTGAACAAATATAGTCAAAAACATGTTTATCAGCATTTATCAGTACAGTCAAGGACAGAAAACAAAGCAGAGTTTAAACAGCCTACCTATGAAGCCACAAAGGTGCTCGGGTCTCGGGCAACTCGGGCATCGTGTGTAAAACATTCTGCCAAACCAAGTTGATTCTCTTGTGACCCCAGAGGGAATATGCCAAAAGGAGAACTACAAAAGCTTAAAACATACTGAATAATGATATATATCAACAATACAAAGGTATAGTGAGATAATCATTAAATTGTGAGGGTGTCATGGTTTGAGTACAGAATGATATTGTGCTTTTTCACTTGCACAACTGGTTGGCTCCAACGGCACAGCTTTGAACTTCATCTATAACTACAAAAAAAAACTGAAAAATTATCTGTGAAATTGCTTCAGAATTCTTGCTTACAAGCACCTGGGTTTTTCAACAGGACACTTTAATCTTCCAGGCCACTAATGTTCCCACAAAAAAATGCCAACACATCGCTTTAGCTTTAACAGCACTCTTTCCGCTTCATTTAAGAACGCTTTTAGAGTATTTTTTAAAAGCTCGTAGTCTGACTCCACATTATATGTCTGAACTTTTTAGATTCCACAAACCTTCTCGTGTTCTTAGATCGTCTGATCAGGTTTTATTGGTAGTCTTTCAATCACATAAAAAACTAGAAGGGATGGAGCGCTTCAAGCAATGGCTCCCAAATGTTCTACCTTTGCCTCTCAAGGAAGGATTTTTCTGGTAAAAGTCTTAGTATAAGCAAGCTTTACTTGTTTGCCTAAGTTCACCTAATGACTTTTTAAAAACATGTACTGACATTTACTTTTGAAAAGTCGTGACATTTCCTTTGAAGGACTAGTTGTGGAAATACACATTTGTTAGAGTTTTTTTCTTAATCTTACACGTGTTTTGTTTTACACTATGATAGGTTACTGTAAAAAAACCTATATGACCTATGGTGTCATAATAAAAATAAATATGGTCATGAATCAGTAAACATCTGCAATCTTCAGCTTTCCTTGTGAGAAAAACCTCTTCATGTCACATGCAGATCAAATACAAGCCCTCAGTATGTCCAGAAGAACACTGTTGACGCCTGTCAGTCTGGAAACACTTCTAATGTCATTCCAAAGACTCTGGGGCTCCACTGACTTCCATCCAGCTTCACACTGTTCACGCAAAGAAAACGTTAGTAACTGCTGGATCTCACAAAAAGTTATCTTTCTGCCAAATTCTCCCCAGGAGCTGACACAGGAAGTTTAAAAGATCTTTTTTTTTTTTTTTTTTCCTCTCCAACATTCAAGAGTCTGCTGGCTTCTATTGTCCTTGGCTGTGGCCACGCGTCCATCTTCGAAAAGGGAAATCAGATCCATGACAGCATATCAAAACAGAAAAAAAACCACAGCTTGGAGGAAAAAACTAATGCATGGCCAAGGTTTGCCAAAAAAAGGCACCTCACAGAGCCCCAGGAGTGGAAACTTTTTCACTCCTTAAAAGAAATGTTTAATACTAAAAATAATCATTACAAATGCACAGAAAGTGCCAACAATAACTGATTTCATGGCTTCTCTAAATCCACAACAGTGTGACCAGTCAAGCCTTTTTGTCGCCTCTGAATCCGATAGTAGAAAGAATTTAAAAAAAGATGTGGTTCTATGATGTAAAACTAGGAATACTTGCCAAGAAATCTCTGGAGTCTGTTTTAGTTTACAGCCACCACATTTGTATTCCAGTGTTAAATATTCATGTTCTGAATGTTAACATTTGCGACAAAATCCTATGGTTTTTTTTTTTTTTTTTTTTTTTTTTTTTTTTTATAGCTGGATCTGTTTTCAACTTCTCACACAGGCATAAATCAGAGAGCTGCATAAAAAAATGAATTCTTCTCTCAAATTTGCATGGAGATGTTTATGGAAATGGAAGCTACACAAAAAATGAGCCCTGTGGGAGTGACAGCTTTGTCATTCTGAGGACTAACTTCAGTGCAACAAGGTGAACTTTTTGGCTAATAGAAAATTAGAATTTTTATCTTTTTGAGAGGAGAAATGCTTGCCTTGAATTGCTGTTATAACTTCTATTTTATGCAAAAGGATTATGTGTCAGGTTTTCTTACATTATCATGATCTGCATTTGTGATTTGTTTAGAATGTGTTCTTATTTACTGTCTAAGGTGACAGTGATCAAATCAGCAAATGCTTTTCAAAGGATTTTTTGTGTTCAGAGGATCTTCAGGTACAGTTTCAACAAAGGTGGAGTGCTGGTTTAACACTGACATTGCTCAGAGGATCCAGAAACTCCTCTCTTTGAGGTAAAATATGACATAGATTGCTTCATTTTAGTAACCTAATATCATCCAACCTGGATCTTCTGTGCTGAAAGATTTATTGGTTTAATAATGTGCTTTACAAGAACATTCAAATGTTTGAGGTCCACTAAAAAACAATGACCTTCTGTTCAATTATATGCTTACCTCTGCAGGGAAAATCACACATTTGGCGGAAATCGTTTTACTAAACACAAGGGACTCACAACTGGGTTTTTTTGTTCTCTTTTCGTCTCATCTTCTTTATTGGCTGCATAAAGGACTGTTCAGCTTTACAGTTTTGCTCTGTAAAATCTAGCTTTTGGCACAAGTGGACTGGTGCTGATTTTAAAATATATAAATGTATAAATGTGTTGTTCTTCTTAAAGCAGATTCCAGTAAACCGAATGTTTATGCATGGAGTCATAACTCTATAATCCTGACCGCAGTGCAGTTTTGAACAAGAATTCAGTGATGTGAGCCCGTCCAAAGGGTCACCGCTGTGCTTGGATTTTTTATGACAGCTCAAAAAGACTTCTACATGAAAAACAGATGTGAAGGAAAATAGTTTGTAAGTTTTCTGTGTTTTCTTTTTTTTTTTTTTTTTTAGCTGCAGGCTGTCTAATAGGAGGTGGGAAGCAGTGGGAGGTTGTCAACAGGTGAAAAAGAGCAGGACTTCAAAGAGAAAAAGAAGAAATACCAACTTAGGTGTTAAATATTTATTATCAGTTACTAAACTGCAACAGAGTCAAGGCATATTCTGGTCAATGTGTGGGTGAGAACCTGCTTAAACAACTGATCAGATCACTCTGGTGTTTGTTCTGAAGGCAGAAGGTATCAATTAACTCATGTGAAACCTTCAAAGTTGACTGTGACAACCCATTCATTTAGGCTGAAACACCTTGACATGTGTAAAATTATCGAAAATGATTCCTAAGATGAAGAAGTCATGACTGTGAGTCATCTCATTTCCATCTTAGAGTATTTGTGAATCCATCCATCCATTTTCATAACCCACTATACCCTTGTCAGGATCATGAGGTTGCTGGAGCCTGTCCTGGCTATTGTTGAACGAAGGCAAGGTACACCCTAGACAGGTTGCCAGTCTATCGCAGGACTAAACAATCCCTCCCACACACATTCACATCCAAGGATACTTTAGAGGAACCAATTAACCCTATGAAACATGTTTTAGCCAGTGAGTCAGAAAAAACCTATGCATGCATGGAGAGAGAATGCAAACTCTTATTTCTGTTTGATTTTGTACAATTTTAGCAGAAATTACAATATTTTTAAAACGATCATCTATGTTGTCTGTGTTTCTGGTGCCTGTTCTAAAGAAAAGAAAAAAAACAAGTCTGGAAAGCTTCGCTGTTTGGACAAATACTGACCAAGAGCCAACCAGTGTGCTCTCAATAATGTTAGAAATGATTTTACTAGATACATTAACATTTGCTATTTATTCTAATAATTTATTCAAATAATCAGTTTGGTCTTAAATCTAAATATGGGATCGACATTTGTTTTTATCCATGATAAAGAACAAACAGCATGATGTCTTTGACATAGTAAGTCATAATCAACTTTATCTGAAGATGATCAAACGAGAGGTGCTGTGGTAATATTAGCATACTGGTACTCTCATCAGAAAATGCAGGTCAGGTGGGGTTCTCACCTGAGTGTCTCATCTACCTTTGGTGGGAGTCATAAGGCAAGGCGGCAGATTGTCCCCAGTCCTTTTCAATTTATCTGTCAACGATTCATCTAAATAACTGAATGCATATATCTGGCTGTTTGGTTGGAAGTTTGAAAGTAAATACGTTTAACATGTTTCTTTTATAAGTTAACTTTTATAAATGTCAATTCGGTGGGGGGTCATGGGGTGTATGTGTTGATGGAGGAAAGGGTAAAGGGTGGGTTGGGTTTTTATTTTGATTTCTGTGAATGTTTTTGTTTTTAATTGTGAAGCGCTTCGAGCTCCACAATGTGTGAGAAACTGTTTGATAAATAAAGTTGGATTTGATTTAAATCATCTGATGTATGCTGTTGTTTTTAACCTCAGTGGCTCCGGTTTACAACATCTTTTAAATGGTTTTAAAAATGATGTATTACATCATGCTAATAAGAATGCTGTGCTGATCTGTCAGACCAAAAGTGATTTTCCTGTTTTTAAAATGTCCAATACTGAGCTTGATGTCACTCAGTAAAATATCTTGTTCATGTTCTTAATGATAACATGACTGATGATGACAACATTCACAGCTGTATATACAATACAATATGCACTCAGGCTAACACTCTGGCATGCAGGTTTTATTCATGTTCAGATACAGTCCAGATACTTTTATTTCAATCTTACTGCCTGGCTGTGTGTACTGCAAACCTATGGACTTATTATAGAGCATTTAGAATTGCAGAGGCTTGCATGTGGCAAACAATTATGACCTCAGATTTGATTAAAAAAAAACCACGGTGGTGTAGCACAAGTGAAATGATAATTGGTGTAGAAATTAACACTCTCCAAGCTCTTTTAAGAATTATTTCTGGTTTCATTCAACGTCTAAATGTTTTAGAGAATTAAATCCTTCTACGCCTCAACAACATATTCTATTCTATTCTATTCTATTCTATTCTATTCTATTCTATTCTATTCTATTCTATTCTATTCTATTCTATTCTATTCTATTCTATTCTATTCTATTCTGTTTTTTCTATTCTATTCTATTCTATTCTATTCTGTTTGTGGAGCCAGCTTTAGAAAAACAACTTTCAAACAGAGATGCAGGAATTTTGGGATTTCTCAAATCCATTTAGCATCAAATAATGCATCCTCATCCAAGAAATAAATGTGGAGCTGGGAGAAGAAGAGATGATCCAATTAATTGAAAGCAAGCCGATAGACCAACCTTAGTTAGTCAGGATATACAACTTGCCTCTGGAGGATGATACCTCTTCTTTCTAAGCAAACTGAATGGTAAATGGTGTTTAATTCACACACTGATGTTTGTGAAGCACTGCTGCCAACCTGCAACCACCAGGAGCAACGTGGGGTTCAGTGTCTTGCCCAAGGATACTTCGACATAGGGAAGGGAAGTGGGAGAACCGAACCTGTGCTCTTCTGATCAGAGGTTGACCACTCTACCTCTGCCACACTTCTGCCAAAAACTGAAGCCATTTAAAGTGAGCGCTGGATACGTTTTATTACACAGTGCTGGTCAAACTCTGGAGAACTGGACCAGCGTGCAGAAAAAAAACATAATCTAACATTCACTACTTGAAGGATGTAGAGACATCAGCCCTTTATCTACCTTTCTTTACTTACCTCCATCCTTCTTGATCAGTCTTGAGAAAAAAATTTTTTTTTTTGACAGAATCATCCAAAATGGCTTTAGACTTTATTTCTTATCCAGATTTGACCTCCGTCACAAAACCATTTTAGCTGTCCACTGACTGAACCCTAGAGTCGTTTCTACTCTGTACCCAGCAGGTGGAGCTCTTTTACTGGAGACTTGGCTGCAAACTTGTTTCGATGCCAACAGGACCACAGACCAAGTTTGGGTAGAAGTCTGTGTGGAGTTGAGAAAATAAGGCTTCTTTTGAGTGAAGAACGCACATAAGCTGCATCTTTGAGGACAGTAACTACTCATTAGAGGCAGACCGTCAATTTTGTGCTTGTTATGTTTCTTTTTAGATATGGGAACAAAATGTCTTTAATGTCTTCTGTCCAACCCAGTTTCACTCAGATTTATTCCATAATCTTCTATGACAAAAGCGTGATCTTGTTTACTGAATAAAGATCCCCAAAATACATTGAAAAAATGAAAACAGGCAGGATTTTATCAAATAAATGCATCCTCATAACAACAAGCCACAATATAAAAGGGAAAAACAGACTTTGTAAACCTATAAGATACCAGGGAGCATTGCAGAAAAAAAAGACAATTTTGACGAAGGACAAGTTTTCTCACTTTTTGTGTTGTTTACATTTCCATTCAGTGCATTATTTTTATCTGACATGGCACCACATCTTGTGCCTGTTCTGCAGCACACAAAAAAGACCAGTTCAACACTGTTGACCTGAGCATAAACCTGATGTGCTTAAAGGGACGTTGCAGTCAGCAGGTGAGGTTAAGGGTTGTGTTTACAGGTGTCACAGTTGGAGACAGCTCACAGAAATTCCAGCAGGATTATTTCATTAGGAAACTGAGGCCAAGAGTTCCCAGGTTTACACTTGCTGCTGGAGCAAATGCTCCCTGACAAACTGTAAAACCGTGACTGATCTGGCCAAACCATGGAAAATTGCTAGAGATATGAGGAGGAGTCCTGTAAACTTCCCAGAGGAGCTTTAGCACAGATTTTGCTGTCAGATGTAGACTAATTCCTTTGTTAAGAAGCTTAAATTAGAATTATGAATTAACAGAGCTCTGTTGAAATTAGAAACAAAAAATGACAGCCTAAAGAAGGGTTATTGAGGATTAATGCTTACTTGAAGATGAGTGATTTTCCACAATAGGTAATAATACTGTAAATTTTAAAGCTTATTTACTAGATTTGTGTTACAAGTATGAACAATATCAACTCAGATTGTGTCAAGTTGTGTTCCTGTCTCTTTGTTGAAACTTTCATCCCAATAAATCAAAGGTTAAATTGCAACTCAGCAACCTTTTTCTTTATAGTTGTTTTATTGTTCTTGTACTTTTTAAGTCTTTAGCAATCAAGTTTGTAATGAAAGAATTGAATTGAAAGTTGCTGCTCATTTCTGCCACATGACTTCAACAAAAAGAAAGACAACTCTACATTTTCCAGAAAAACAAGAAGTGCAGTCCATATTGCTGAGGCCTCACACAAAGAATGCACAAAACCTAACCCTGTGTCGACACGCTGATGGGAGAAAGCTAAGTCACACCAATTAAGGGAACTTTAGTTCCATTTGAAGGTATTTGTCAAAGTACATTGAAATGAATTTTATGGTTAGTAAAGCTAAATGATTGTGTAAAAAATACCAGTTATAGTCATTGTCTATTTTATTTTATGCATGCCCTCTTGAATGCGTCAGAGGTCAGTCCTCCAATGAGTTGACCACAATACCTTGTGGCTTCTAATCTAACAATTTCAATCTAGAACGTATTTATTTCAATTTGATCCAAGCCAGTAAATAGAAAAGTCAAAAGAGTAAAACTAATATACAGTAATTGTATATTAATAATCAAACACATGCATATAAGTGGCTGACCTCTTGATCTGGGTTGAGTTTGAGCTCAGTGATGAGTTCAGCATCAACTCAATCAAACACACCAGAATTGTCACATAAACTGTTATGAAATATGAATTTTCTAATTAACCCCCTTCATTCTGTCTTGAGCAGGTAGGCTCACTCTTTTTTTATTATTATTTTAGAAGAAATCAAAGTCAAAACAAGGTTTTACTCTTTATTTTTAGTTACACTTTGAATGATAATGTAAAAATACACCTTTTTGTACCATAGTACAAGTTTATGGTTGTACACTACATACTGTAGTTTAGGAGTATCTTCAACCAGGCCTTCTTGCTGTTGGGCGAGAGTACCACTACACCACCATACAACTCAAAAAAGGAAAACTGTGTCAATAGTGTTGCTTAAATATCTTTTCAACAATTAAACAATGTTTTGAGAAACTGATTGGTGGACATGGTTGACATTTCATCTCCTTTTGTTTCCAAAGAGTCAGAATGAGCAGCTGCAGACCACTAGGAGAGAATGTAAGTGAGTGGAAACACTGATACCGTGGGGGTGTTACAGGGCGTGACATTTCCCCACCCCTAACAGAGGCAAACTTTACAAAGAGGGAGGGAAAAAAGTCAAATTGGAAAAGGGTAAATGGCTAGAGAGGGAAGAAGCTCTGAGCTCAGCAGATGTTTTTTAGAAACATCATTAGAAAAGGAAATCCCCAAAAGGAAAAGTTGTAATTAAATAGATAAAAAGCACAACTATAATTAGTGTTAAAAAGGAATAAAAGTAAAGTAAAGTCAGACTCTTGAGAGTTGAAGAGCCATTCTGAAGTTGATGTGAAGAAATTTCCTCCCAAAGAAGACCCAACAAAAGTGAGTACGTGTTTTAAGTCTTTTTTGACTCCAAATATCTTGATGCGTAAAAGTTGCGCGGATCAATAGTGGAGCGGCTCGATAAACCGGGTGGTAAAAGACACGTGGCATGAGGCTTAACAGACGAGTGCAACATCTCTTCCTCTCCCTGAGGGTCTCTTTTGTTAACCCGCACAAATTAAACAAATTCTTAACGTTCTTTCTTTCTTTCACCGAAAACGAATGGATCAAATATGAAATGTTAGCGCGATAGAAGACCCATGCTTGTGCGGGAGAATGCTTTTTGAGCCACGCTCTTAGAGCTATTTCCTCATTTAGTCTTTCCTTCCTGTAATAGCCTACTAAACGTGTGCGTAAAAACTAGAACTCATGCGAGATTCGGAAAAACCCGTCCACAAGAAGGTTTGTGTCGCTCATCCAAATCACATTTAGAAAGACGCGTGTTTCTGCGTTTGGCCAGCAACAAAAGACGCGTTTGTCCATCCAAGATACCTTTACTTACCCCGCGCAAATCCGAATTGATCCAACTTCATGTACTTTTACCTGACAAATCTCCATGTTATTTAAATATAGACAATCACATTCTGTCCAAAACATTTAAAACGATTTACAATGACCCATCTCGGCTGTTAAACTATTTTTGCAACTTTTTTTTTGTGTTTCTAACGATATTTTTTCCCCATCCGTGCGTCATCCTTAACCAAATAAAATGTAAACATCAGGGAAAAGTTAAGGTTATTAGAATGGAAGTATTATCAGTTTTTATGGAGCTTTAAAGGCACTAAACTGAAAACTAATCTATTTGTTTGAAAATTGGGTCTTCATGTACTATTATCCTACCATTACCTGTTAAATTCCTTGTATCTACTAAATAATGTTTATTAACTTATTGATAAAAAAAATATACAAATAAAATTGACAAGTTTGTAATTCATAGTTTTGCTAAAACTGATCATTTCGACGGTAAGTGAACGCCGCATCAGTGCTCCTGGATGAGTAACCGGACCCGGGTTGAGGTCCTGAGCGTGTAGAAACAGCTGCCGGCCGGCCGGCCGGCCAGCCTCCGAGTGCTGCGTGGGCTCCGTGGGGAACATTCGGTGTATTTTCCCCCCTAAAAACAAAAACATGCGAGGATGAAATGTTTGTGATGTGGTTCTCTGAAGTCCAACAGAGGTCGACAAACAGGACCAGACAAGGTCAGCATATCCTCAGGAGGGGAAGGAGGAGCAACAAGAACCTTTAGAGAAGGCTGAGCAGTTGTGAATTGCAAACACAAATTCAGATAGCCTTCATGTTGTATGTATTTATAATAATAATAATAAAACACTTATTTTTCCATTTCAATCGATCAAAATTGCCCTGGGAACTCCATAGCTGCAACATTGCATCATTCCTCTTCTTCTCAGGTATTTCAGGAAACAGCTTCCTGATATGGTGTTGTCCCTGCTTAGGCTTCTGGTCCCTCCTCCAAACACACACTTCACAGTGTTATGACAGGAGTTTGCAACCGCCTGCCAAAGCTAAAAGCACTTCATGTTTGACTTGTTGGCAAGTCTTTGTTGCTTTGACCTTCTGGCATCATCACACCACCAACTGTTTACGAACGACAAAGTTCAGTTTCTACAATACCATGCAGGTGACAAATCCAGGAGGAGGTGGGGGCTCCGTGCTAGTGTGTTTTATGGATCTCTCAAAGGGCCACGTGCTTGTTTAACCTGAGCCTGGACAAACGAACCCAAATGTAAAGACCTCAAACCTTTTTTTTCTCCAGACAACATTGCATATTTTTGAATAATCACATAAATTATCAGTAGTTTTATATATATATATATATATATATATATATATATATATATATATATATATTTATATTTGTCGTATATTTATGTTTTGTTGAATTAATTAATGACATACTCATTAATAAGCATGGGTTTTAAATGATTTAAAAGTGGGGCACTGAATCATTTAGTCACTCAGACTGGCTGAGCTTAAATATTTAATCTGTCAACAGTGTTTTGTTTTGTACTCTTCAGAAATCTGTACACAATTTCTTCAATTGATTATGTATTTATAACTTTATAATACAAAAACTATACAGTTTTGAATATAGATAAACTTGGGAGTTGCTTTAACGCTTTTTGGTTTTTGTTAATTAGGATATTCCCCGACCAGGACGGAAGCCGCTCTGTTGTCCCTGGATCTGAGGTTCGACTATCAGCTGGACTCTCCTCTCCAGTACCCTGGCATAGACTTTCTAAGGGAGGCTGAGGAGTGTAATTTCCCGATAGTTGGAACCTAACCTCTGGTCCTGCTTCTTGAAAAGGGGAACCACCACCCCTGTCTGCCAGTCCAGTGGTACGGTTCCCGACTGCCACGCAATGCTGCAGAGACGTGTCAGCCAAGACACCCTCTTTAGTGTGTTGGAGGGTTCGTGGGAGTTTGCTCATTCAGTCCATATGTGTATAAACACACAAATGTGTTTTGTGGATTTGGAGAAGGTGTTCGACCGCGGACCCTGTGGTGTTCTGTGGAGGGCGCTCTACGAGTACGGGGTCTGGGGAGTGTCCAGTACATGAGCTTAGTCCGCATAGCCGGCAGTAAGTAGGACCTGTTCCTGGTGCATGTTGGACTCTGGCGGGGCTGCCCTTTATCACCGGTTCTGTTTATAGTCTTTATGGACAGAATTTCAAGGCACAGCCAGGGGCTGGAGGGGGTCTGTTTGGGGACCACAAGATTTCCTCTCTGCTCTTTGCAGATGATGTTGTCCTGTTGGCTTCATCGAACCAGGACCAGCATGCATTGGAGCGGTTTGCAGCTGAGTGCATTGCGGCTGGGATGAGGGTCATCATCGCTAAGTCTGAGGCCATGGTTCTCGACCAGAGAAAGGTGGTTTGCCCTCTCTAGGTGGGTGGAGTGCTCCTTCCCCAGGTGGAAGAGTTTAAGTATCTTGAGGTCTTGTTCACGAGTGAGGGAAGATCGGCAGTCGGATTTGTGCGGCGTCTGCTGTTATGCAGTTGCTGCACTGGTCCGAAGGGAACATTGTGAATCAGGAGCAGATGCAAAAATGGCTTTAGAAAAAAGCTTGTAGCTGTGACGCAGAAGCTACTATGGCAATCAACAACCTCCCTTCTCCGCTTCATTCCGATGCATCCACTTGTAGATGACTGGAATCATGTACGTCTTCTTCTGGGCTGGTATCTGGCTCAAGACTGTACGGCTGGAAATCGCCAATATTGCTCATCATTTTTGTTGCACCTGTAATGTTCGGTTGGGGTGTGTGGAGAGTGTAAACCGATGGATGATGAAAAGATGGGCTTCATTCACACCATTGATCCAGCCCACAACTCAGAGGCAAAGTTCTAATGAGCTACATCTGCAAAGGAGAGTCCTAACTCCCATCTCTTCAACAGCAAAAGCATAAAAATGTGTCCATACTTAGTAATGCACACTTGCTTACACATTTATGACCTAAAACAGTAGTTTTATTTTCAGACAAAAAAAGGGGGATTTGCTTAACTAGCTGGTTGTTCACACAGTGCTGCATCCAGACAAATGAAAATCCCTCTACTAGACACTAGCTACAAGTATTGAATTCCTTGGATGAAGCCACTTCTGAACAGAGGCGTCTTATCAGAACCGGACTGTTGCTCATTAGTCTGAAGTCTTGTTGTCAGATTTAAGTTTTGAATTTCATTTGGATATCAAGGCTCCACATTCTGGAAGAGGAGTGGGAATCAATTTTGTTTAAATTTTAATTCAGTTTTCATGACACCTTCACAGTGGCCCAGGATGGTCACCTTCCATGTAGTAATTCACACAAAACGAGGTCCGAACAATAATCACGGGCACACAAATGAAAACAGGGTTCAGAGGCCTTATATTTAAGCAGAAAAGGACATATTCTTCTTTTTCTACTCTTTTCTTCACTACTGCATGTCCACCACTTACAGTTGGAAGAAGCTTGGTAAGAAATGTCAAAGCGTGCAAATTCTGCTTTTTCACGGCTCTATTCCGAGCGTGTCATATTTTTCTGTCCAGGCACAAACCACAATGATCAATTTCTCCTCTTTGATCAATGCTCACATGGTTGGCAATTCTGGGAATTAAAAAGGAACACCATACAATACCATCAAATCCGAGTCCCTGACTGGTCAAAATTCAACCTATCTTTACTTTAAAATCTGTTCAATGGCTGCGCTTTTTGTACATAAAGCCAGAAAACTGTCTTTAAAATGTGGGTAGCTTCTCATTAATGCAAAAATTTTGAATGCAGAACCCTAAGAAATGTGCATTTACCCACGTTTACATAGACTTCATTAAAAGTGGTTGCTAAGTTGCGAAAGTTGTTGTGAACGTAGCTTAGAGAACATGTAAAATGTATATAGTTTTTTCTGGAATGACAGCAAATTTGGAACCTTTTCGCAATTTTGAAATTTCTTTAAAAAGTACATTTGTAAAACAAAGTTAAAAAAACCATTACGTTTAAGTGTTTGCCCAAGTTTTAGTAATTTTTGATTATAGTAAAATACAAAAATGTGTTGCACTCAAATATAAATTATAGATTTTCAAAATACATTTATTTTTTACAAAACATAAGATTTGCAATGTTAATAATGATTAATCTCTTTTCATTTCTTTATACAGAATCATTGTAGTAACTATTTTAATGTATTGATCTTGTGTTCTACTTCTTAGAGTGCCATGGAGTACCTCAGGGCTTTCAAACCCTGGTTCTCAGAAGCCAGAACCCTGCCTATTGTCCCGTCCTCCCCGCCAAACCTGCTGCTGATTTGCTGACTTAAGTTATTCCACATCCTGATTGTTGAACATACCTGATTTAGGTAGTCAGCACCAAACAGATGAAGGGTTGTGGCTCCTGAGGATTAAAGTTAGTCACTCCTGAGCTAACTGACTCATTGACAGATTTGATCATATTTGGAAATCTGTTTGTTAGTAGACATGTATCTATGTCAAATATGTAGAGTTTTCATTTACATACAGTATTGAACATGTTACATTCTATTTTCTAATTTCCTGATGTATTCATTTGTTTTCTATTACATATTCTTGCTGCAGGACTTCCAGGATGTAAAACAAAATATTTAGTTGCGTATTCTGCAAGCTTTTTCAGCACTTACTGTGTGTCTTGTGGCCTTTCAAGCAAATCAAAGTGGTTTCAGTAAAATTTCTGAAGAACATCCCAGAAGTAAGATAGAAGTGTCTTGTCTCCATCATATTCTAGTCTTGTAAATTTGCCAAGTTCTCACAAAAATTTAGGTGGAATTGGAAACTGGTTGATTGTTTGGATGAATTATAAAACAGATCAGGACCCAGCAAGTATACGGAGAATCTTTTTTACTTAATTTAATTAAAAAGTGGCGTGATTTAGTGTTGCCTTCTCTAGCTGTGAACATTAACTTCAATTTGTGCACTGATCAAACACGTGCAAACAGGCCTTTAGTTTCTCAAACACAGTGGGGTTTAAGTCGAAGCTACAGTAAATCATAACACAACTCGATTAGGAAACAATAGTTGCTGACAGAACCTATAATTTTAGTTGCAAAGTGAACTTCTTGATCCAAATGCGTTTTTTCTACTGTTTTGAAACCCTTTTCTTTTTAGTCTACCTGTAGAAAATTGCAGCATGAGGAGCAAGAAGCAAATAAAAACTGCTCAGTGACATCACAGATTGCCACGTATAACTAGTCTTTACAGGATATTTATCTTATATTTTTACATTTTGGGATCAAAGTGCTCACAATACATATATATATATATATTGTGCCTTTTTCATTGCCAATAACTTTAAATAAAAAAATAATGATTTTGTTTTATTATTATTTTTATGTACATTTGTCTGATCTGTTTTTAGTAGGTGCATTTTTAAACATATTTTTGCTTAAATATGTTGTCAAAACAATGGAATTGAAAAAAAGTAGCTTTAAATAAAAAAACTGCCTTTTCTGAACTTGCAAAAATGCAAAAAGAAAAGGAAAAAGCTGCTGATGTTGCAAAAAAGAAGTTCCCCCTTTACTGTCTTGATCCTCTGAGCAGGTTCATTTATGGCTTTTGTATTTACATTACTGAGGACAAAAGCTTTTTTTCTCACTCTTTCAGTGCACAGTTGAAGGTTGGGGAGTTTGTATGTGCACACTGGGTTTTCATCGTGGGGTGTCAATTACAAAGAAATCCACCTTTTCAAACTCTCCTTTCAGCGCAGAGGCAGCTCACTGGGCTGCGAGTAATCGCATTACACACATGCCTGACAGGCACACGCACAGACAAATCTGTCCTGTTTGACCCTCTGCCCCTCCTGTAAGACATGCATGCTGGCGAAATGCCCTCATTAAGCCACGTTTCCGGTGCGAGGCCGTGATTGTTGCCACTTCTGTTTCTTTTTTGGTTTGAAAAAGAGAGGCTGACTATTTTTGGATCGTATTGTTTGTTTTAGATGTGCGACAGTGATCTGCTACACTTTGCAGCCTTTGGTTAAAGTGACCGATGTTCTCTAGGGGGTCACGACTGACCTGATTTCATTCAGCAGGTCAACCTTTGTTTGAACATGCATGAGTGTTTACACAAAGGCTGCATCACCTATAATCCGTATTAAGTACTAGGTGTGGACTGTGTCAAACTTTGCCTACACTAGATCTACCTTGATCTATGTGAATCACTAAAGCAGAACAGCTTAACTTGCACGCCTTTTTTACACTTATTTAGCATAATCAGTGTGTGACCGTGGCTTTTTCCTTCTCAAAGAAACAAACTGAAATTGACAGCATCTCACTAAGGTGCGTTTTCCAAGTTCGGAAGTGAAAAATGTCTAATTTCTCTCACCTGTTCGTCCTTTAGAGCAGCAGACATGGCACCCTCTCTCGTCCAGGCCTACCGGAGGCGTTGGTGGATGGCAGTGACAGCAGTGATTGAAAACCTGCTGTGTTCAGCCGTGCTTTTGGGCTGGGGCTCCCTCCTCATCATGCTGAAGAGGGAAGGTTTCTACTCTCACCTCTGCTCAGGTACAAGGAAATTATTGAGTGTTTTTCCACTTCATAATGTAAAATGTCTTGCAGAATTTTCTGCTGCAATGTTATTCTGTTGAGGCGGAGGGACATTTGTTTTCCTCAAACAAGCAACAAAAGGAGTTGAATTGAGAATCTGTTTGATCTGTAGAGAAAAGTTTGACTTCTTTTTGACAATCTAAGACTTCCAATTCTTCCTATCATATTCAGCAAAGATGAAAGCAGGAAATGGTTTTCACAGCCAGTGTTTTTAATTCCGTCCCCTCTCATCCATCTCCTTCACACACTTATTTCCGCAGAGAATGACTCCGTGGTCGTGTCGATCGGCAACTCCTCCGATGGTCATGCAGATCACTGGCTTACCTGCGTGGACCAGGAAGAGATGCTGAATCTCGGCTTCACCATTGGCTCCTTTCTACTTAGCGCCACAACCCTGCCACTCGGCATCCTGATGGACAAGTTTGGTCCACGGCCCATTCGACTGGTGGGCAGGTAATGCCGTTAAAGAGACGCTTTTTGAACTTACAATGACTCCACGATGCTTAGAAAATATGATATGGTAGATCTTCTATTTTGTTTAAAGCTAAGACAATCACCGTCCACGTAAGACGTAAAAGCCCGCTCAGTAATGGTCCACAATCAGAATAAGTGTTTTCATGTACCACAATCGGATTAATAATTGGCATAACCCAGCCATCTCAATCAGAGGGTTATTTTGATCCGAATGAATCTGATCGGGTCAGTACATACTGAATGACATTTTTTTCAGGCTTTTAATCCGATTACTTGTGTCCATTTCAATGCAGTAACTGTAAGACCAGAATTAACCAAAGCACTGTTTAAGACATGCTCAACTTAGTGGATTTGATTTTTATTTAAATGTACAAACATTTCTCGGGAGCAAATTTAGAGCTATTCTAATAAAAACATTTTGTCCTGATGACCTTCTTTTGAAGCAGCTTCTACAAAGGTTAATTCAGTGCACCAATGTAGTCAGACGACATTCCAATAGTGAAAAGTGGAACCAAATTGTCCCGTAAAAGTTTACGTAGGTGTGGTGCAGTTAATATAAGTGTGAGAGTAGTTGAAAATGTGGTGTAGACACTACTCTCATGCCTAACATTTCACACATGCTTATGTTGTCGTTTCACTTTGTATTGCGAATACTGTATAGTAACTCAGATATTAAGTGGAAGACACTTGAGTCAGTTCACGTGCAGGAAATTCTCTGTTCACACCCCACTTGTGTAAACCTTGATCTTTTTTAGATAGGAAGGTCTGCCCCACAAACAAGATTTACTTCTCGGTTCAAATAATTGATTAAGGAACATTCTGTACCAAGTTTCACTTTGAACAATACTCTCAGATTCTTTGGTCTTACTCACTACGAACACTTTGACACGGAATGTCATCTTTGGTCCGACTGAAAATCTGTAAAAGTAAGGTTCTACGATATGAGTGCACTGCACAATGTTAGTGATGGTAAATTGTGATGACGAAATGACTTGTGATACATGAACAAGTAGCAAAACAAAAAAAAAAACAACTAATATATAATCTCCATTTCACTGCAACAGTTTTATTTGGATATAAGTTGACATAAATTATATTAGAAGTTTACTTATAGTGTGAATGGGAACAGAATTAAGTGAAGACAGGGAAGTAAATCTTACTGAGTAAGTGAGTGAAAAACCTAAAGAGTTGAAAAGCTTTGTGGAGGAATTAAGTTTTTAAGTTTCAAAAAGGTCCCTTTGTCCAAAATGCACACCAAAGATTTTTGTTCGTGCTAATGCTAAACTCTCACGGATCTTCTGTAAATCTGAGACAGTAAACTTTCTCTTTCCTACCAACAGTTTGTTGAAAATTAATTATCTCAATCTCAAAATCTGAGTAACACAAACACCAGGTGTCAACTTTAAACTGCCTCTTAGTACCTGGATTCCCCTTTTCTGAAGAAGTTGCAATGATTTAACACTTTTGTTAAGCTTTTAAAAGTGTGTAAGAAGCTGCTGAATCTGTTGATCAAATCAAATTTCAACATTTACTTTTTACAACTTGATGTTTTTGTGAGTTTAATTTACTTTCTCTTTCATTGCAGCTCATGTTTTGGTCTTTCATGCATCATTATGGCTGCGTCTGTATACAACCCTAATGGTGAGTAACGTAAAGCAACGTTAAGCCCAAAGATTATTAATGTGGTGGGCACAGATAGTTCTGTTTGACATTAGGAATCTGGTTAATGTTGACATTGTCTTTGCTCTGACTTACTTTATTGAAGAAATAACCTTTATTTTTTAAAGTATTTTGAGATTCAGTGAAAAAAGAGCAAATGGGGATCACTTTTTGTTTCTTAGCTGAAGCTCAGTGCACAAATATACACCGTTATGATTATAATCTATTCTCTGTGTTTAAATTACATTTTAGCCAATGATCTAAACTATGTCTTAAGTCAAATCAAACCAAGCCACAGAGAAAGAATAAAGCACAAACTAACTTCTGTTTTGTTCTCCTTTTGCATCATTTGAGTGTGAAGAGTGATCTTTGATATTTCCTATTTCTCTCTGCAGCTTTGTCAGCGCTCATTTTTTTGGCGCTCTCCCTAAATGGCTTTGGAGGCATCTGTCTGACCTTCACTTCCATCACGGTGAGACACACAGCAGAGAAAAGCGCGATTTTTGAATTTCACAATACACAATAACGACAACACTTAGAATATTGCAAAGGATCGCGTTTTTCCATCTAATGTTTTTACATGAGCATTTCCCCTTATAAACATTAAAACAATTAAATTAGAAGCCAAGAAGTATATGAATTTGTTAAAACAAGGGCAGCCTTTTCTAAAGTAAATAACTGCATCTTTATTTCACTTAATCTTTTTGCATGAAGATCAATTAAACAGGAAACATTTAACCTTCAAGTCCTGCCAGCTCCAATGTTACGGACACACCAGCCATGTGACGTGCATTTAAGAACCTGCTAAACGCCCGTTTAGCCCACAGACAAGCAGAGAGTGAAATCTTCTTTTTCTATGTCTACTGTTTACTAGCACATGTCCGCCACCTACAGTTGGAAGAGGCTTGGTGGGAAATTTCAAAGCAGTTCAAATCTTGTAAAATCTTGCTTCACTTGAATGCCTGAAACGCGCATTTACACTTGTTTACATAGACTTTTTACTGGAAGTGGATGCTAGAATTCACTTTTTCTTTAAATAAAACAAGTGTATTTTGTGAATCACAAATGAATTTCAGCATATTTGAAATAACTTAGACTACTAGACTTAAAAGTATATAAAAAAAATAAGGTCATGTTTGTTACTGACTTTAAAAAAACCACCCTGTGGCTAAAGGACCATTTCCTTTAAGGGGGTGGTGGGGTTATTAAAGGCACCGCTTTGTGCAAATAAAGGAGTCCTTCAGTGTTTAAATGATTGATGATGGGTCCAGTGTCCTTACGTCGAAAACATTCACATCATGTGAATTGTTCCAAACCTAGCAGCTCACCTCTCTCTGTCTCCCATTTAATGTTGTTGTGTAACTTGTGCTATAAGCCAGTTTAAATTTAGTGTTTATTCCTGGAACAGATAGGTAGAATGTTTAGCTGACTTCTTTAACGTGCCTGTAGCCGGTGTTGACCTCAGCTCTGGAGAACGCTGTTGTGACTGGGAGCTGTGTTTGTTTAATCTCCTGTCAGGCATGTGAGTTTAGCTGTGATGTGTCAGCTGGTACCAACATCAGCAGCAGGGCTTTTTATTATCACCTCTTGTTTACAATGCAGAAATGTACTGTGTGTTTCTGTCAGAGCTGCACATGACGACTCAAAGGTGGAAAGTATGTCACTCATGCTTCCACCAATGACAGCCTGTGGTCCGCCACACACCCTCATCAAAGCTCAGCCCACTTACCTCTACTCAAAATATTCAAGGACACATTTCAATGTTTCCTTCTTATGACCATCCAGTTCTATTTAATCACCTTCACAGTTAAGGAAGCACATGGCAAGTGTTTAGTCTGATTTTTTTCCCAGCAGGCTTTTCCTCCCTTTGTTGGCTATAGGCATACTTAGAAACAAAAAAAAATGAAAGTTTTAATCCAGAAATAAAAGTAGAACTTGAGTATTTGATATTCTGCATGAAACAAGAAGCTAATTGTAGTTTTTTTTAAACCAACATTTACCAACTGAAAAAGATTATCAATTATCAATATATTTTTTACTGGAAAACTTCAGTTTGGTGTCATTGCAGTGATCTGCTTGTCAGGCACCAGAAGTGGGGGTTAATATAAAACAAAACCTGTGCATTAAATGTAACCCTGCAAATTCTGTAGAGATCACATTGATAGACGTTTGATAGAGAAAGAATTTGTAGAAATGCAAAGAACAGCTCAAAAAAGTCCTTCTTTCATAGGTGCTGCACTTTATCTCTCTGATCTGCTGAAGATACTCAGCCCTGCAACTGAACACATAGAAATAACCCAAATCTTAAACAATTCACATCTGTTTTTTTATTTATATAAAATGAATTTCAAACTAATAAATAGAAGAATTAGATTAATAAGATGCAATTAATACAACTGGTAAGCTTTGTTCGAGGCTCATATGCTTTAATTGGGGATCATGTTCTGTTTTCTTTCAGGAAAAGAGAAAACTTTAATACTACATGTTATAAGTAGATATGACTTGATTTTGGAGGATGTTACAAAAAAAAAACATTTTTGGGATTATTAAAGCATGTAAAAATATATCTATAACATATTTTATATGAAGCAGAAATGTAAACAAAATATTTTTGTGTTTAAAAAAAGTTAGTACTTTGTCAAACTTTTTTTAAGTTTTTCTTTTGTGTCTGGGCCTTCTGACTTCCGGATTGAAGCCAGTTTAAAATAAAAGCAAGTTAAGCCAGGTGCAGTTCTCCAAATAACTCTCTTGGGTCTTATGCAAATGAACAAGCAGCAGAAATAAACAGTCTTGCATTCTGCTTCTGTTTTATAAAGGCAACTGTTCCAGGCTAGAATGTTATAGTCTATTTGTGCTTTGTTCTGGCTGGGAGCTCTGGGCTCCCTCTGTCTAAATCAGCATTCGAGGAATGAGGACCGGTATCCTCCTGCTTTCTTCTCTGAACTTGTCCTGCAGGATTAGCAGAAATGGCAGGGGCATGTCAGCTCACACGCTGATGATAAATGTGTTCTCAGTTGTTCAGAACTTCAGCTTTTAAAGTCGTGGGTAAAATTTGCTCAGCAAACAGTCTAGTCACTACAGGGAACTGAGCCCCACTCATATAATGATGCCAGAGGTCAAATATGAGGAAACTTCAAAAGCTTCTCAGCGTTTGACCACTGTTGGAGTCATGAAAGATCACTACAGCTGGACACGAGCGCTGCAAGAGATGACTGTTTGACCAATCTGTGAGAGACGGGAGAGGGTGGCAGACTGGAGGTGGACAGGAGAAGCCGGTGTTAATCAGCTGTGGTTTGAAACCTCCTGCTGGGTTTGCTAAAGATGTAGAAACTGCAGCTGCAGCTTAGGCAGATGTATCAAAAAACTTACTCCCACTCCACTTTTTTTTAAATCCATGTCCTTTCTGACACCAAATCTTTTTCATCATGTAAAACTCTTCTTTTCTCTCTAAATAACTAGATCTGAAATGAGGATCCATTCCAATTAATCTACAAGTTCCCCCTTCCACTCAGTAATTCAAGTTTTAATTAATCTCTGTGCCAAAATCTGTCAACACTCAAGTGTGTGAACACAGCAGGAGTAGAGACTGAACTGATTAATTGAGACAAATCGGACCAAAGCCCTGTTTGTGTGTGACTCTCTTGACATCAGCTGACCTTTATGTGCTGCCATGCAGTCACATGTTCAAATACAAGACACGTGCTGCAAGGCCCTGAAAACTGGCACATGCGTGTCATCACACCATCATCCCAGACGAGATGGTTGATGGCAGCTTTTTGAAATCACGCATTTTATGTCTGGCATCTCACACTGCGAGAACTTCTTTGCTTTAACATTAGTAAGAGATCCAGAAAGTCCTGTGTGCTCAGACAAATGTGGCACATCGGTTCTTCAAATTTCCACCTAATATCCATTCGGGTGATGTGAACCAAGGATTCTCAGAAGTACTGAATGAGGACGGCTGTTCTCTATGAGGTTTTCTCACTTTGAGCAGACAGTCAGGCTCTGCTGACCTCCCAAAAATCCTAAAGGGAAACTTTTTTTTTTTCCTGTTTACCTGCCATCCCTTTTGGTGCCAGCTCTCAAAGGGATCGCATGGTTCCCAGTGCAACATGGAAATAATTTATAACCTGCCAGCCAAAAACTGTCAGAGTATAGTCAGCAGAAGGCAGACGTCGGCCTATACACACACACAAACAAGAACCAACTCCAGTAAAAAGTTTTGTGCTCGGATCCGCTTTCTTGAAACTTGCTGGATTCAGAAGCGGAAGAAAATTCTTGGAATTTTAATGTTATGCGAGAACATTTGACAAAGGCCTTCTATGACTGGAACAAAACTGAAAAACAGAATTAATGTGTGAGGTCAATGTTCAAAATTCACTTTGAAATATACTGCAAAAAAGCAAAGACATGTTTTTATGTTAACAGCTTCAGTACAGATATGTAAAAATCTCACATTCAAATACTTATTTAAAGAGTCACCCAAAAGGTTAAACTACCAGTATGTGTGCTGTCTGTAATGATTAATATAATAGAAACTGTATTAGATAGTGTTAAATCCCCTCGGGTCACATTAACAATAAAGGTTTTAGAGCCTGCGACTTGAGCATCAGCGCCCTTCTTTATCTACTGCATCAGAAACATGTGACGTGTTTGTGTAATAAAAACAGATCATGTAACCACCAGTGACTGTTGTTGTATTTTAGGTAACAAGAAACAGAACATAGTAAACTCTCACTTGCTAAGCTGACGTTGAGCACAGACCATTAAAAGCATTGTTATGTTGGCAGAACTAAATGCTGCACTTTTACCAACTTCTTCAGATGCGTTTAAGGTATTTTCAGTACAGACATTAGAACAAAACACAGTTTCTAGCAAAATAATATACTGATACGGTTGTGTTTTAATGGTAATACAAACATTTTTGAAATTATGTCCAAGTATTATCTAGGTTATTACAAGATATTGGATACCAGTTACACTAAAAGGTTCCATAATCAGTGTTTATATGTTAACAATGGATCACAGAGGATACAACAAAGGATTACTAGTCGATTCTGCAGCTCAGTTTTTCTTTCTAGGATAACTGAGTTTTCTGGCTTGCATCTTTGCAGCTTTGTTTTCCGCCATGAATCCGTTTTTGCAGTAGCAGCTGGTTGCTAATAACAGTTTACACACTCAAACGTCAACGCATCTCTGAGGTTTGTTCTGAAAATGGCTCGTGTCTGCGCCTTGCAAAGCAGTGGACCTGAATTTAGCGCTGAACTCGGTCGTCTCTCAAAAATTGAGGTCAGTGTGAGGAGAAGGGGGTCACAGAAAGGGGTCAGTGACCCTGCTCGCTGAACTTAGGCACGGCTAGGAGATTAGTTGAGCCGAGCAGAAATTTGGAAACTCTGAGAGAAAATAGTAAGCACGACTGCAATCCTTCCCATGTGATGTTGTAATCGTGATTATAGCTCTAATCAAAGAGCACTTAGTTCACTGCCAGTACAGTAGGTCATTGTTATGTTTTTTCTAATCTACTTAAGGGTGTAAATAGGTCGACCCGATGTATGATGTCGTGGTGCCTGCCACAGTGTGCTTATTGCTGTGTGTCATACACATTCTTATGGCGGGGTTAAAGAACCCTGCTCGGTTCATCTGGACTCTATGTACACTTTTAATCCCAACAATTGTGAATTGTTGGACTTAGACCATACACGGGGAACAAGATTTTACTCAAGACATAAACATCAGGCTGTGGTTTATATCTTCAGTGTCATGGAAATAAATATTTTTCCAGCTCCACAGGGATAGAGAGGTGTCACTGAGTGCAAACTCAAAGCAACAGTCTGCCCTCTGCTGGCCAGTTTTTGCTTTTCGCTGTGGACTTGTGAGAAGAGTGGCGCATGATTTATAATTTTGTGTTGTTTTTGTGTTCCCTTTAGCTTCCTAACATGTTTGGTGCGATGAGCTCCACTATCATGTCACTGATGATCGGCTCCTACGCCTCCTCTGCTGTCACTTTTCCTGGCGTAAAGGTAAATCGGTTCAGTTGAATTAGTGCAGCTCAGGCGGTAAACCCTGCTGGTCTACTGCTGTGCGGAGTATGTGTGTTCCCTGTGTGCCTGCATGAGCTTTTCCCATGTGCCCTGGGTTCCCGCTGCTGTCTATGGCAGGTTGATTCATTGTTTCAAAATGGCTTTAAAAATGAAAAGGATTTTTCAGCAGCCTAATCCCTCTTATGTCTGCACCTCCAGCTGATCTACGATGCAGGTGCATCCTTCCAGTTGATCATGGGGCTGTGGGCCACCCTCGCAGGCCTTGTCTTTCTAAACTGTTTACTCAACTGGCCCACAGAAGGTTTCCCAGGACCAGATGAAGTGGATTACAGGTAAGGCGTGCTGCGTGTTGTTGTTCACCACAACAAATGTTTAACAAAAGCATAATTCCAATCATCGTCTTCACCTACAACAGTAAGATTCTCACAATGAATGCGCTGCCTTCATCTGAGGAAAAGAAGATCACAGAAGACCATAAAAATGGAGATATCCATCACTCTGCAGAGAAGCTTCCGAATGGACCATGTCCCAGCCCCAGTGAGTCAAACAACAGAGTGCAGTCACCTTATCTGCACTTTCTGTCTAGAACTCTTCTAAACTCCCAATGTAATGAATGAAATCCCTCCTCTGCACCCAGATGCCATTTCTTTCCGCCGGTCTGTGTTCTCCCCCATCTTTCTCTGGAGTCTTATTACGATGGGAATGACCCAGCTGAGGATCATCTTCTATATGGGAGCAATGAACAAGATGTTGGAGGTCCTGGTGACTCATGGGAAAGACCACCGTGAGTGCCCCAAATTGTTCCATCTTGCAACAAAACTTGTAAAAATGGCATTTTGTTCAAGTCATCTTGTGTATTTCAGCATCTGAGAAGCTGGTGTCAGAGGCAGACGAGACAGGTGAGGATTAAAATAATGGGGATTTAACTCAAATCTCTTGTTTCTTTCATTTGGTCTATTTATTCACCGTTTTGTGCTTTTCCAGTGAATTTTTATGCGTCGATCTTTGGTACGATGCAGCTGCTATGTCTGGTCACATGTCCTCTGATTGGCTACATCATGGACTGGAAGATGAAGGAGTGTGCTGATACAGGCGAAGAGAAGAGGTACATGCAACAAAACACTTCATTATTTACTATTGATGGTTTGATTAAAGTTTGGCTCTAGTGTAAGACTTAAAAAAAAACTTTTTTTTTATCTCCTGAATTGACTAGTGGACTTAAAAGAGACCGCAAGATCCAGAAGTTAACCAACGCCATGAGGGCCTTCATCCTCACCAACATACTGCTGATCATTTTTGGATCCTGCTGCCTTATAGAGAACCTGCCTCTCCAAGTAGCTCACACTCAAATGCAAAAACACACTAGGGCAAAGCACATAGAAAAATAAATAAGATTAAAAAGATGCCATTAATCAAGGAAAATGCCTTTTGTTTAGATTTTGACCTTCATTCTCCACACCATGGTACGAGGCTTCATCCACTCGTGCTGCGGGGGCCTCTATGCTGCTGTGTGAGTGCTGCACTGCTAATACATCACAAGTAGAGCATGACCTTAGGCATGGAAAGTTTCTCCACAGCGATAAAGAAGTGTCACTTTTTAGGTTAACAAGGTGCAAATATGATATTTATGTTTTAATGCTTCAAATATACAACTTCAAGTCCCAGAAACATGTCTTAATGCTCTTTCTGTTTCATTTGAGTTGTCATTGCGCCACATAAACAGTAGAGATTTATATTGTGATAAAAGCTACCAGATGTGCCCGCAGAAGTAGAGCCTGCTGCATTAAGCATGCGCAGAAACGACGGTGCTGCAAAATAAAGGGTGTGCTTTCTGGCAAAATTGAAAAACATCCTCTGTTGTTGCGCAATTTCTTCACCTCTGGGTTTAATAATGAAATCCCACAGCAGCATTTGTGAAGAAGTCTCTGAAAGATGAGTCTGCCTGAGCCTCATTCGCAAGAAAGCTAGTAGTTTCTGGCAGTAACTACTGCAAATGCTGGATCTAGAATAAAGAAAGATCTGAATAATCAGATTTGAAAATAATGTATTACTTTATTGAGCAACTCAGTTTAATTCCAACTGGTAGTTGTAAGAGTTGTTAAGAGTTGTGTTTTTCCCGCACAGGTATCCATCCAATCACTTTGGCACGCTAACAGGCCTGCAGTCCCTGATCAGTGCTGTGATAGCTCTGCTGCAGCAGCCGCTTTTCATCATCATGGTCGGGCATCTGCATGGAGATGGCTACTGGGTGAGGAATCTTTTGCATGCCTGCAGACGTCACATTGAACTATGAAGAACTATAAACATAAAAGCGGCTAACTGGAATTTTGTAACTAGTTTCAGTGGAGAACATTGTTGGAGGAAAAATGACAAAAAAACATTAGAAGCACCATTTTAGAAGCTCCAATCTTTAAAATCCTATTTGTTGGACATTAAAAGCAAAAAAAAAAGTGAAACATTCTATTATCAGTGCGTATTCTGAATTAACAAACCATTAACTTCCATTCAGACCTAAATATACATTTAATTTGACCCACATTTAGAGTTTTACAGAACATAAAGATGGTTAAATAAAGTTTGGTCGGTTTATTCCTGGAAGGCAAAATACTCAAAACTGAATGAGGTTATAAATGTAACCAATAGAGTCCATCAAAGCTTTCTGGTGTAATCCCATCACTGACCAGGAAATTTGGTGACTTCTCCTTCGACAGAAAGTCTTGGTATAGATGACGTCTGCTCTTTTTTGTTCCAAAAAAACAGAAAAATGCGGAAAAAAATAGTCAAATATCAGTTATGAGACAAACAGAGACAAGAGTAGTCCTTAAAAGCTGTCAAAGCTGTAGTAGTGTGGCTGAATTCATGGTTAAGGGTCATCAAGGCTAACATTAACCATAAAAAATGTTTTTATATCTGGGCAAAAAGAAAAACATAATATTTGACACCTAAATTGAAGATAGTAGTTAGTTCTACAAGAAAAAAGGCATTTCGAACCTCGAAAATCCCAGGAACAGCCAGCAACTCTACTCAGTGTGATAATGTATAACAATGTGGTTTTTAAGGATATTTGTGGGGATACTTTTTTCTTGCATAAAGAAAAAAAAAAGCAAAATAGCAGTTTTATCAGAATACGGTATATTTATTGCCTTTTTTGGTGCATGTGACCCTCACCAACCAGGATTTTTTATAATGATAAGTTAACATTAAAGAAAAGTCCTAAAAATGAAAAAAATATTAGAACAGAGCTTTAAAAACAGCCCTTTCTCATTATAGAAAGACACTTTTACACAGCTTTTTAGCACTTTTTAAAATCTTAACAGTGACAAACACGTTTGACTTTCTAAAAAAAGATTTTTGGCTAATTGTTTGTGTTGACACAAGTGAGCAAAATGAATGGTAGAAAGACTAAGACATATTTGTGATTCAAAACACCCACAGCCTATTTAAAACAATTTGGAGTTAACTAAATGAAAGTGTCTTCACTTTGACTGTTCAATCAAGTACCATTCACAAAAATGGCTGAAAGTATAACTTTTCCACTTGTGCTCTTCACTTTTCCCAGATCAATGTTGGCCTGCTGATCTCCTCCTTCGCCGGCTTCCTGTTGCCAGGTTACCTGTTCTACCACCGCAGAAACCTGCTGAAAGAAAAGGCTGTCAGAGCCAAGCAGCCGCCCTGTCAGGAGCTGCAGGCCCTAAAACACACCGAAGCCAACGGTCACAAACCTCACAGCAATGGAATCACTGCTGCCGAAGCCTAGAGCTCTACAAAGCCGAAGATTGGAGGAACTTCTTAACTACAATCTGTTCTTTTCACTAGAAAACTTCTTTTTCACTATTTTTGTTTTTGTTTTTGCTGGTGTCGATTTTGCTTGTCACTGAGGTATCATGTTACTATGGAATCCCTAAAGGGACACTGTACTGGTTTCTCGTGGGCACAAAAAGTAAACCAGTACGCACGAGGTAACCCCAGTCCTAGTCTCCTCTCTGTCCTCCTTTCCCATTGCGGTCCTATGTTACAACATCGAGTGGAATTTTTTTAAACTTGTGATTTCGGGAGTGCATGTGTCCTTAACATTTGTTGCTGTTTATTTATTTTTGCTTTAGGTCCAAGAGCCAAATTAGCTTCAGTCAAAGCCATAAAGTTAAAGCGCAGACATATGCAAAGATCAACTGAGAATATCACTATACTTGAAATATCCAGTAGTTTTCAGACAATCATCACAACCTTTGCTAACGCCAAAGAGCAACCGAAAGATATGAGAAACGTTACGCTGTTTATTTGTTTGAAAGTGTGCTTAATTATTCAATCTGTACAGTTGTTTGTGCTGTTTCTCCTGTGCTTGGATCGCAAATGCATGATCAAGAGCATATATTAATCATTTTAGACGAAAATGAAGAGTCGCTGCTTTTGAGTCCAACTTGTTTCCACACTTTTACAGACACCTTGATGCTTGTTGAGATGCAACGTCTACCTCCTTGCTGTTCAGTCCTCAACACAAGCCTACATCTGTCCTTTGTTTTCCACATTACTCTTAAATTTAAGCAACTGAAAGGACAAGACGATACATTTTACTACACCTAAGTTTGTGGGGGTAAAATAACGTCCTCAAAGTTCGTCAGGTGTGGCAAATAATTAATACCTGGGGCTGGGGGCGTGTCTACAGAGGAGAATTGGGGTACAGAGCAGGGCTCGAACATAACATTGCTGTAAATCTGTTGTACACAGAACACATTTTTAAAGAAGTATGAGTGAAGTGGATCACTGTGGCACACTGTGTGCCGGTACTTTGGAACACTTTAGCCTGCCCTGTGCAGAAATGCACTAGTTTGTGTGTAAAATTTGTGTTCAAGTGTTTCTTTGCACTTTAGGTGCAATAGCAATGAAAAGGGAATATTATTTTCTTAGACACTCGATAGAAAAAAACACAATTGATTTTCAATCAGCTTCACATTTTTTCCTCAATTTAAAAGCAAAATTAATTTTTCTAAAATTGATATTTGTTTTTGTAAATATCACTGGTCTGTTGGATATTTTTGTAACATATTGATGTTGCATAACTGACTATGGAAGTGTAAAGTATTTTAAAGTGTGATACCTGAATGAGGGTTTTTTTTTTTTAACGTACTCACATTTTCCATGAAATCTGACCATCTAGCTGCAGAATGGCATTTTTCTGTTAGTCAGTTGCAGAAAATCAGGCCTGTTGAGGCAGACAGAAAAATATCCATGATGTATATGTTGAAAAGAGATCTGATGCGTTGTATATACTTGAGCTTTTTTGTAGATCGTTTTTAGTGCTGTGTGGTGTTATTTTTCCTTCTTATCACATTTGAAATGAATTCTACTATTTAATGAAATTCTGCCTTTTGATTGTTACCTTCTTGCCTTCCCTAAAATAGAATTTCAAGACCAAAAGCATTTCTTTGAATGTCTAAGCCATCTTCTGGTACTGTAAACATGGTTAATTGCTCAGAAGTTGACCTCAGGATAGGATAGTGTGCTGACATCACAAGTTTGATTATTGCTGGTTCTGCTTGATTTTATCTTTTGGATTTCTTAGAATTAAAAAAACGTGGATATTAAAAATAATAGTGGCAAAAAAAACTTTCTTTTTTCTTATTGTAGTAGAATGCAACACCTTGTGTGAAGCTCTTCCTTCTGCCGGGACTGTCTTCATCATTGCTTTCCCAAAACAGGGTTATTGGAGTGTTAAGCTTCACTTGTTTTTCCTGCTGCAATTGATGTTGAATGAGTAAATGCATACATTAATCAGGATGCATTGTTTTTTTGAGCATAAATGTGAGTAATATTCAAATAAATAACACTCCTTCAAGACTTAAAAAAATTGCAAACAAAAATAATAAAAGTTTATTTAATTTTGGCCATATGGTGAAAGGTGTTACAACAAAGTAAAAGAAAATATGTACAGTAACCTCTCACTCAACCACAACGAACACAGTTCATCCACTTTTCTTGTTTTATCTCTTTTGCAACATCTCCATTATTCATTTCCACTGTGTTGCTGCTTATTCACTTTCACAACCACACACACACAAGATCATACAGCTATTTCTCTCTTTAAACATATTTTATTAATACATTCACCTGCAAAACACACTTTGTCTTACAAAAACATCCCACAATCAAGCAGACACGCACACAGTGAGCTCTTGTCTATCTGAGACTGTTGCTGTTTGGTTGTGATCCAGCAAGACCGGGGTGATCGGGACTGTGGCGGTTCTGCAATGAGAAAGACGTATCATAATTAAAAGAGTGTGAAGGAAAGTTTAAAGATTTGCACTGAATTCCAACTGGTGTACATTAAGGCTGCATAAATAAACAAAAGACAAAAAAATCTTTATGACCACTTGACATTAATTGTACTTTATAGGTAAAATTTACTTCTTTGACTCTGAAGCTACATACACATCGGGCATTGGAGGGACGTTTAAGAATGAGCATTCTTAAATGCGTATTTATCACATGGTGTTCACACTGGACAAGCAGGGAGGGGCCACTTTTTCTTTTTCTACTATTTATAAGTGCGTGTTCGCCACCTACAGTTGAAAGAGGCAAAATGTCAAAGCGGTGCAAAACTCAATTTTGCTCCAGGCTTTTTCCTTCACGGCTCAGTTCCAATATATGAAGGACTTGGTGTCATATAATTCTGGCCGGGCACTAAGCGCAAACGGTTGGCACTTTCGTGAATTAAGAGGGACGCTATCCATAAGTCACTACCAAATCTGAGTCCCTAATTGGTCAAAGTTTGACCTGTTTATTTAGAAACATACGTTCAATGACGATGTGTTTTGTACCTACAGGCCAGAAACGGTATTAGAAACTTACGTGGCTATGTGTGAATGGAAAGGCTTTGAACATGGAAGCCCTTTTAATTGGAAGTGGCTGCTTGAACATGCGTTGCTGAGGGCAGCGTGGACGTAGCTTTACAGGTAAGAGTAAAAGACTTGTCCAAAAAAGGTATTTGATCAGTTACAAATCCAGGCTGCGCTACAAAGTCCAATCAAATGTTTGAGAAAATAGTAATAAATTGTTTGCATGGCTGCAGTAGAATTTTGTGTCAACTATGCGCAAAAATGCTTAGATACCCACACGTGGCAGGACAAATTTTGTTCTTCAATTGAGTTTGAATTCTTTTACATCCTCCCATCATACATACATTTTTGAAAGCTATCAAAATAACGCCTCCTTTTTTTTTTTAGATAGCTTACGTTTGAGAAAAGCTTTTACAGCACTTCCCCTCACAGTAGTGTAAGTGTAGAGCTTTTCAGCTCTATAAAGTTTAATTTACTTGGAACACTGTCCAGCTATGTTTCATTCTCTACATGGTTTCCTTTTTCAAAGTGTGGTTATATCAGTCGTTCCTAAACTTTCCCTGCTGGGCCAGCCTTTGGTTTGTCAATCTGTTTTATTTACTCTTTTATGTTAATTTATTTTCATTTAAGGCTACTGTAAATTGTAATTGAGTCGGAAATTTTTGTGTACTTCTAAAATCGAAGTCTTTATTACACAACAAGGATCCCTTCTGCTTTAAATGTATTTTAAGTCTTAAAGAGAGATTATATTATTAGCTCTTTGTTAATATTTAGCGTGCCTAAGCTATGTCTTCCTAAATTAAATTGCATAAAATCTTTTTCTTGCCAGGAAATAAGGCTTAGATTTTTGTTTTTACTTTCTGTGGCAGTGAATTCAAGGAGTATGAGAATTCTGATGTTTCTATAAATTAGGTTTGAGGTTCATTATGCCTAGAATGACTAAAACGAGGCTTCTTACTTTCTTCTTTTTCTTGTCTTTCTTCTTTTTCTTACGGTCAGGATCGTCATCCCTCTTTTTCTTCTTCTTTTTGGGATCAGTGTCTGATGGAGTTTCTGTGACATAAAAAAGAAAATGATGACACAGCTAAAACTGTGGGGCAGTTTTCCAAACGTGCATGGAAGCGCAGTTTGCGTTGTACCTTGGGGTAGTGGATCTTGTGGTCGATGATGCTTGTGCTTGTGTTTGCTCTTCTTCTTTGGAGGCTGTATGTGCATCAGTCTGTACTGTTCTGGGAGCTTTAAAAAAAAAAAAAAAAAAACATAACAGAATTTTACCGTCATATTAATGAAAGCTTATTTGCATGCAATAATATTCAAATTGAAGACTATATATGTTGTTATGTAGCAAAAAGAGTGGGAAAAAAATGTCTTTGGAGCTCATCATCATACCGGTCCTGTGTGTAGTCTGAAGCCTGTGAGCATAGCACCAGTCAGTGGACTGAAGGAATTTCCACACACTGGAGGTTTATCTATCAGAGAGCGCAGTGAGCTGCCATCCTGAGTTCCTGGAGAGTCGATCATACCTGCAGCAAAAACAGACAGGTCAAAGAAGAGCTGTGGACAGACATCACATGATGATTTTTTTTGGTTTGATAAGCAAAAATGATCCTTTTCATCAGCATATAACTTTGGACACAGACGTCTAATTAAGTGTAAACTTCCTTTAAGTTTCACCACATTGTGAAGCCGTGTTGTAAAAATCCTCGCCTACTTCATCTTCTCCTCATCCAAAACTCTTCATTAAGTATCATTAGCTTCACTACCAACACCAGCATCTACTGATTCTATCTTGTGTTTTTCTACACGTGAGCTTGAGCTGTGGCCTCATGTTTTGGGACACTAACCATCAAATACTGTTCATTTTCCTTTTTAAAATTCAAACATTGTTGCACTTTAGGCTTTTAATTAATTCAAATTATTTTAATTACATCTCATTGTTAAAAGAGACTATATCTACTTTAGTCAAATATAGCAGTGAGGTTGCAAACAAACTGTTTTTATCTACAATTTACAATAACTCAATAAGCAAATGATTATGTCAAATCAAACTTGTCCCACATCTAAGAAAATGTTGTTTAATCCAATATCCCAAAGACAAAATGCTTGAAAGGCTAAGAATTGAACCATCAACCATTTGGTTGACATATAACTGCTTTATTCTGAGAAACAACCAGCAGTTTTTTCCCCACTAGCTCACCTCTGTAAGCCTCGTCTGATCAGAAGAACAACAGATGTTGACTCAAAATGTTAAAGTTGTCTGTATGTCTATGTCAACATTGAAAGAATTATTTTAGCCATAAAAATATATATTAAATGTCGGTTTTATAATCAGCCTCAAGTCCTTCATTGAGCCATGACATCAGTCATGCTGCTATTGGCTTAAAAAATTAGGAGTCATTTAGGAAACACTTGACATATTATTTACTGCAGACCTTTCCTATATCTGCTCTCTTACTCATCTATGAATGCATGCCTCTTTAACCATCTGTGAAAACTCATCCATCCACGACGGCTCAATAATAGAAAATGTTTTCTAAAAGTCATCTAGTTCATTAAGTTCATTAAAATCTCACTAAGATCATCTTTCGACCTATTATAAAAGCATTCCCAGTCGTCTCTTAATCACAATTATGCAGTAATTATGCAGTTTCTAGCCTAAATTTATGATGAATTTATTAGAAATTTGCCGCTGAGTTTTAATAGAACTCTTTGCAAGAAGTTAGCCCGCCCCCACTTCCTGTCGTCCGTCTGTTTACATCCTCTCCCACTAGCTTACAGCCCCTCACATCCCCACAACCACACATTAGCCACGCAACAAAAATGGCAGGCAATATTAGAGCTATCCAGCCGAACAGTTTGAGCAAGATGCCGGATCGGATGAGGAAAACAAAGCCGTACATGGTCCTAATCAACAAGTGGATGCATTGGAGTGGAGCAGAGCAGGGCGCTTGTGGCCTGCTGATTGTAGCCTCTACATCTCAACTACATGTTTTTCCAAACAGCATTTTTTCCATCTGCTCTTGATTCACAACGATTTGAATAAAGAAATACTTTGAAATGCAATTTAAGCTTAATTTGATTTATATGTCCTCCTTCATGAGAAAAATGCAAATGAACACATTAAGACATGATTTTCATCATAGTGGGTCTTTAAACTGTCATTAGTCGTGACTGTTTTGTCGTATGACACTTGCTTTGGATTTGTCTTCTTTATATGTTCTCTCACTGTTTGTAGAGCATAATCTGTATCAGAAGTATAATTCCCTCATTCTGTTCACTTCCAGCCCTTTTTGATTAAACCTGGAATAATAATGCCTCTCCCCCAAAATGCTATTATAATGTGATAACCGTGTATTTTGTATTTTGGTACACACCTGGTAATTCTGGCAGAAAGTTGCTGAGCTTCTCTTTCACTTTCTTTCCACAAAATTTGTTGTAGGCGTGCTCCAAGTTGTAGTGCGTGATGAGGTTAGTGTTTCCCGTTAACTCATTTCCAGCTTAAAGAAAAAAACAACAACAGAAAAAGTTCGTTTTAACGTAAAAAGGGGAAATAAAACAGCCATTTGGGTACAGTATAGCAACAAACAGACACAGACGCCACACCATGGACACAACTATGATGACAATACTCACGAAACATCATATATATAAATAACGTGACATTTACTGTGTGGCTATAGGAGCTGCCTTTTATTAAAAACAAGTCTACACTGATTTTTAGTTCAAATGAAAACAAAATACTCAAAAACGAAAAGAAATGAAACAAGTAAGTTAGCAAGTGCTATTGGCTTACACCGAAATGTAGCGTGAACACAGACAGTTGTCAAATATCTTTAATTTGTTCCCGCATTTCTTTAAAACTCTTACTTGGCATATACAAATGTAAATTTTTAAATTATACGGTTCCAGGAGTAGAACACATTCGACCGTACCAGGAAGCTCTCTCAGCAAGTAAAAGGGTTCATTCATGGCTCCCGTCTTTCGCAGTGTAGGCCCATCATCCCCGAGCTGTGGTGTCATCTGCCCCGCCATGGGCACTTGATTTTGCGGCATAGGTGGCGGAGGTTTCCCCGGTCCGAAACCCAAAGACGACGACCCGGGCGGTCCCTGAGCTTCATTTTGCCCGAACAGAGTTGAAAACATTTCCGTCATACTTATCGACAGAGATACATTTAAACTGAAACGAAAAGCCGGTTTTGTGTAGCTTATGGCCCGTCGTTAGAGGAAGGATCAACGTCTATCCATCCGAGAGGCAACTACACTACACCTCGCTTCTTTGTGCAGCTTTATGTTCCTGGACTGAAAACCGTAATGCAGTGAACAAACGTGCAACATACCGTAATAAGTTTATAGATAATAAAAGAAGTCCAATGTACTGAGCTTGTGTATTTTTCTTTATTAAAAACACATAAAAAAGATATAACTGTCAATATCTGTTTTTTTTTTACAGCTAAATTGATGCTCACACATCAAAGACATCAGCAGGACAAAGGGAAGAAGCCAGCTTTTCGAATTCAGCTACAGCTGCCTGTAAAAACAAAAAATATATGTATAAAAATATGCCCAATAAACCCTACAAACAAAGATTTGACCTTTAGCAAAAAAAGTATGTTTTTTTATCTATTAAATTCTGTTTTAGTAAATATTTCAAAGCTCAGGAAAGGTTTGAATCCCTTGTAAAGTTGATGAGAACTTTTTAAATGGAAAACATTTGGTGTAACAGTATAATTATAAAATTTTTCTGTAATTTTTCTGCCCAACAACAGTGTCAGTTAGCCTATTTTATTATTCATATCACCTTCCACTCATTTACAGCTGTGGAAATCCGCTGTTCAGTCTGAGCGATACTTTCTCTTCCTGTCTGAACCTTTTGAGCCAGAGCAGCATTTTCTGCTTGAATCTTCTTCAACTCCAGTCGCAGGAAGGCCTCCTGCTTTTGGTAATACGGCATCAAAAAACTGCAGAAGTCTTGCTCAGGAATTCCACTCGGACGCCTAAGAAAACACATCAACTCAGAAGAGATTAGGCTATTTAAGTGTGGAAAAATAACAGGAAAGAAACAACTGTATGACCAAATATTGCAATGTGCACACATTGCAAAAATTTTAAAGAACTGCTCCAATGAAAATTGTGTTTTCAGTGTTTCTAAAATGTTCTTCTGACATTTTTCTGATCATTGAGGACATATACTTAAAAAAATAAGTTTACATTTACATTTTTAGTATTTCTTTATTCAAATTAATGTGAATCATCAGCACACAAAAGATACAGCTTGTAGCTGTGATGTGAAAGCTACAATGGGTGGACCACAAGCTCCCTGCTCAGTTCCATTCTGATGAGACCACTTGTAGATGACTAGATCCACGGATGTCTTTGTTTTCCATCTGGCTCAGAACTATACGACTGGATTGCTCCAATATTGCTCCCCACTTTTGTTCTACCAGTAATGCTAGGTTGATGGTGTGTGGGGCTGTAAGCTAGCAGGAGTGTGTAAACAGGCATGCTATACGTAAAAACTCCTGCCCACAACTCAGAGGCAGTTGGGGTTGTGAAATCTAGAAGTACTTTTCATTTACAAAAATGAAATTGGCAATGATCAAACTGAATCAAAGACAAACTATATTAAACCCTTGTTTTGCTAACTGAAATCAAGAAAAATACTGTAGCTTAGTACTATTTTTTTGTATCTGTGAACTTGTAGTTTAAATTTCATCTGTAAAAAGTAACGAGGGAACAGACCATAATGAGGTAAATACTAAAATGTTGGCGTGTTGTATGAGATCAAGGTTTAATTCTGTTTACTGACCATGCAGGGTTTGGGTCATTCTTAGCAGCATCTTCCAGCTTGTCCAGCTCATCGAACTTGAACTCCAACATGCCTTCTTCAGTTAGTCTGCTGATGTCCTCCTTTATGAACGCAGAAACAAACAAACAAACAAACAAATTCAGTGTGAGAATTGAAACTGGAAGATTTTTGTGTTCTTCACCTGTATGGTTTTCTGCAGCTCCTCTGCAAACTTCTTGTGAATGCTTTCCATCTTCTGGGGGTTCTTCTTATACAATTGACGGAACATGCTAGCAAATCCTTTGTCACTGACGAGGACAATAAAGTTATAAGATATGCGACCATGTATTTTCATTCTTTCGTTGTAATAAAAATACACCAAATCCTTTGTACTATTCTGTACCTGATATCACTAATTAATTATAACATACAGTGACAAAAAGCTGTTGTACGTAGATAAACTTTAAAATCTGGAGTACATGCTTACCTGGCGATCTCTACGAATTTTTTTAAGCTCTTCTGCATCACTTTGTCAAACAGCTTCAGCCTGTTGTACTGAACGCTGGTTTCCTCTGCTGGTTTAGCCGCGCCTTCCGAGTTTGACTTCTGTGAAAAAGCCTCTCCCGCGCCAGCATTTGTGTTCTTTTCACTAAAGTTGTGGTCTGTGTTTTCTTCAACCTTTTCCAATGGCTGCTGAGGACAGCTGTTTACCTCCATGTTTACTTCTCCAATTTACGCACTACCCGCCAATTCTACGGCGAGCGGCAGTGACCAAAGTTAAGCAGAACGCCCCCCTCTAGACCGCATGCGCAGTACAAGCGCCGCACTCAGCTGTCGTTTTCATTTCTCCTCTTGAGGCTGCTGTCCCCTTTGCCACAGCATGGGCTTAATCACAGGACTCTGCACGTTTTTGTATCACTTACCCCAGATTTACAAATGGCTACTAAAGCCGTACTACATCATCTCCTTCACTATGACTGTCGCCTTCTTGCTGGTGAGGAAGACTCCAGGTCTTTGCGAGCACCTGGCAAGTGACAGGGACGACGGGAACTCCTGCGACTTTGACTGGGTGAGCATGTGAGGGATAGGGTTGCACCAGTGTGCAGCTTGATGTTATATATATATATAGTAGATTTTATTCACCACCGGAAATAAGGATTTGTAAAATGTATCATCATATCTTAATATGTTTTTTAAAGAGAGAAGTGGAGATTCTCATGTTTCTGAGTGCCATAGTGATGATGAAGAACAGAAGAGCCAGTAAGTGCGCCAAGGATTTTAAAGTTTTTATGGAAATGTTTTTTGTTTGTTTAAGTTGAACTTAAGATTCACGAGGAACATTTTGAAACCCCTGAAATAAGACCAACAGAGAGACCCTACTCCAGGGTAGATTCAGGAAGTGATTCACTGAAAACGTGCCTTTGTGGTGTAAACATTACAGCTTGATCCCACCCTGGTTTGACCTTGTAGCCTCAGTGGTTTTTCCTCTTCTTCCCTTCTCTTCTTCAGTCACACTGGAGCAGCACATTGGCAACCTGTTCATGTTCAGTAAAGTGGCCAATGTGATCCTTTTCTTCCGACTGGACATCCGGTTTGGTATCCTCTACCTCGCTTTGTGTGTCGGTCAGTAACCTTTGACAACAATTTGCCCAGATTGTTGTTAAATTGAACATATTAACTTTTATAAGTCCCCCGGATTTCACTTCTACCACTTAACACTGTAACCTTTCCTTTAAAAAAAAAACCCACTTAAAATAAAACTCAAAGCATATTCTGACTTTTAATTATTCACCAGTTATAGCTATTGGCAAATGAACCTACAGTCAAGGTCACTGCACAAGAAAACACCAGCCATTTCTCTGAAGCAATCCAAAGAAACAGTCTTTTCCTGTGAAATTCTGGCCTTTATTTCCCTTTGAACATAACAGACATTACAATGTCTGGAAAAACAAGGTAAACTTCTTTCTCAAGAAACAATTAGTGTTTTTTGTGGTGGTAAATGGTAGCTCCCCTTCCCCAATTTTAATGATACCGTTGCATTTCTCAGCGCATATGCTACGGTAGCCCATAAGGGGTACTATAGCGTAATATAGCGTTTTAAATGCTCAGACTTCATAAAAAGATTTTACGGATTTTGTCAAACTATCAGATTTCTTCCAACACTTAAATTCTTGTTTACTTGAGTCGCAAGGATCAGTTATAATCCCAAAATTGGAAATTATGTCATCAAAGCACGGATAATGCCCTTTTCCTATTTGATCAGACGTAAACTAATAGGCATTAAAGCAGCATGTCAACTTTTTAAAACTTCTTTTTTATTAATGTAAAGCTTTTGTCTGTTGTTTCCAGCATTTGTAATGACCTGTAAGCCGCCTCTTTACATGGGTCCAGAATACATCAAATATTTCAGCGACAAGACCATAGATGTAAGTCCCTTATGTTGTAAGAATTCATCTGTATGTGGTGTTGGGCTGCTTGAAATTCATGAAAACACCTCAATATTTAAAGGCATTTTGTTTGCACTGCACTTGTTTTACATGAAATGTACATGAAACACCAGAATAACCTTCAACACATATAAAACACTCAATTTTAAGGTAAAAGTCAGACATCTAAAAAGCTTTGATAACACTTTATGATGATGTATGTGCAAACGAATGAGTGTAATGTCATTTTGTGTTATTGGTTTATTAGGAGGAACTCCAGAGGGACAGTCGAGTGACCTGGATTGTAGAGTTTTATGCAAACTGGTCATCTGAGTGCCAGTCTTTTGCACCGGTCTTTGCTGATCTTTCTCTCAAGTAAATGAATCTCCTTAGTTTTCAGTTACACAGAACTTTTTTGTTGCACCAAAATTGTTATCAGGTTTACCCTGTCTCAGTTTGTGAACTTATACTAATACTTTTTTTAACTGGAACTGGAGTCATAGACCTTTTTTTTAATTAAAGAGGAGTTGTATTAGACTGTAAATTAGATTAGCTTGTAGAAATATAAATAATCATCATTTATGTGGATAGCACAGATGTCTCTTAAATGGCTTTGTGTATTGTGTCTACCTCAAAGAAGGCGGCAATAGAAGTCCCTCTTTTAGAAAAAAAACATTGAAAACTAAATTTAAAAGAATTATTGTATTGGTCTTGTTAAAGCCAAAATCTCTAAAATCCAGTTGCAGTGACTTAACTTTAGGCTGTCATCACCTGGATGAATGAGAACCTTTACCAACATTGATTGTACTGTTCACAAAGACTTTGTGAATATTGTAGTTTTAATTCAATAGAAGTAAACTTGTAAAATGTCAGATTTGTTATATTTTTTCTAAATTTTACCTATTGCCTTTTAGAGTGCAAAACCAGTTAAAGACTTTTGAAATTATTAACTTGCTTGTTTTTCTTTTTTGATAAAGTCATGGTGCTTGGCATCTTTAAAATTGAATGTATAAAGTCTCCTGTGATGGAAACACAAAGAGATGTACTTTTGTTTCTTCGCAAAAACAGGTACAACTGTGCAGGACTCCGGTTTGGAAAGGTGGACATCGGTCGATATAGCGATATCTCAGAAAGGTTTTTAATTTTTAAAAATGTATTCCACATTTGACTATTCATTGAGACTAGATATGTAGTGGGGATTGAAAGTTTGAACATCCCCACTGCATGTATGTTTTATATATATATATATATATATATATAAATAAAATATTAGAAATTGGTTAATTATTCCACTAAATCCTCATTTACAGGTACAGGGTCAGTACGTCTCCTCTTTCCAAGCAGCTACCCTCATTGCTGCTTTTTCAGGGAGGTCGAGAAGTTATGAGACGTCCAATGGTGGATAACAAAGGTAGAGCTGTTTCTTGGACCTTTAATGAGGTGGGTTTTCCTCTGCTTTTAGCAAACAAATCAACATGTTAAAATGTATTAACCCTACAATCTATTCTATCCAAAAGGAAAACATCATCCGCGAGTTTAACCTCAATGAGCTTTTCCACAAATCCAAAAAGCTCAACAAAACCATGAGTTTGAGAGAGAAGGAAAACAGCGCTCAGCCAGAGGAGGGCAGCGATGAGCTCCTCGAGAACTCCAATTCAAAGCAGTCAACAGAGAGCAAGAAAGACCAGTGAAGGGTCACTCCTGAAGAGAAAACAAGTTGTTTTTGTTTGGATTTTTTCTTCCCTGCTTGATAATGTAAAAGTGCACATTACAAAGTAAAAATAAGATCTGAAAAGAAATGTTGCAGTTTGATTTAAAAACAGTCCTGCATCTGAAGCTAATGTTTTCTGGACACTGCATGCTATCAACTGGCATTTAAAAAACGTCACCTCATAACAGAATGCAATTTTAAGTTGTCTGCATTTGCAAATATTGTTTACTTTTCTGTCAAAAAGAAAAATAAATAAGTAGACGTTGAAACAAAGAAACCATGACATTTCCTCTTTGAAAAGTTTGACCTTTTATTTCTAGAAGACATTTTCTTAAAAATTCTTTATAAGGCCATTTTGGAAATGTTTTTAATGTACTCATTACAGATATTTGTGAAACTAGTTCCATTCATCACAGCTCACAACAGCCGTAATTTTATTTCACTTTTAAGTGTATTGTTTACACGCACACAGTTCAGATTGTTCAGTGGCTACAATCCTTGGCTGGAGCGGAAAAAAACCCCAACAGATGATCTTTATCTCTGCATGGCACTCGCTTGTGCCATTAAAAGGTGTTTCCTTTTGCAACCTACAACTGAACTGGGTAGGGATTGACACCAACATTTCTAATTTTTAAAAAAATGCCCATGAAGCTACCAGAAGACAAAAAGAAACAACATGCATACCAAAGACAAAGCTTGGTGGGTTAAAAACCTGCAAAAGTTGTTTGGGTCAACTGGTACCTATGTGCTAACAGCATCTAACCCCCCTCCGGTCCAAAGATGCGTCATATTCAAACAGCTTTGACACTTTACTGCAATGAATGATGGGGAAAAAAGAAAATAAATAAAACCTAAATATTGTCCAATTCATTCCTTTGATGAACATCTCTAAATGAGCAAAACACATTGACAAGTAAAATCTATTCTGCTTGACTTTTTTTCCCAGCAAATGTGGAAAAAATATAAAAAATTAAATAGAAACAAACTCAAGGCATCACCCAATAAACACAGAATCAAACCAAATGCTAGTCCCTCAATTAATTTGATGTTGATTATAAACTTTTTTTCATTAAAAATATTCAGATTTTGTCTTTTTGTCTCCATTAACAGACTTTTAAAAGAAAGAAATTAATAAATCTTAGGTCCAAGGTTGTATTTTCTGATGAAATAAATAAGCCCTTCCCTCACTGCTCCTTTGTGGCTGGCCACCAGTTAACATTTGCGGTCGCTAGCATCTCAACTGTTAGACAGGTATCACAGAAAATGATAAACTAAAACACAGAAAAAAGAAAGATTTTAAAGCTACAAAGAGATTTTGCATAATGTCTTTAGCATACACATTAGAAGCGTACATTCCACAAAGATGCTTGTGCTGCAGTCGTGAGAATTAAAAGTTTCCTTGTGGCTTTCAAAAATAATTGTAATTATTTTCACGTTAGTTGTCCGATACAAGATCATGATTTCTCTTTGGACGAAAAAAATTCCAGCAAAAGCTCGTGAGTGGCTGATGCAGCCATCAACAGCAAATGGGATCCCGCTATGGTGTCGCTTCCATGAATAAGAACATACAGTACATTTGCCAACCTCATCAATAGTGCTTTTCAATACCTGACAATTTCACCCAATGATGATCGGTACTATTTTATACACAAATATAAAACCATATTAAGAAAAAATGTTTATAAAACTAAAAGGATACTGTTTACAGGTTGTTTTTTTCTGACTGTGTGGTCCATTCTGGTGTTTCTATTGGTCAACAGCCTCCAATCTTACCTTTTAAAATCAAGTTAAATCGTTTCCTTAATTGTTGAACGCCCTTGTGAAAACTGCTCATGTTCTAAAATAAGAAAAATCAAGAAAAATAGACGCATGTTTTCTCAACATATCTGTACCCAGCCGTGTTGACACAGTCATATCAGTCTATGGCTCACAAAGGGAGTTGAATGGAAACCTCAGTGTCCCCAGTTTGTTTTTGTTCAAAACTGAAAGGCTGGCAGAGTTGGCTAGTGGCGTTTAAAAAAGGACAACATGAGTACCACACAGGCTTTCATCCTCAGACCAGTCCAGCAGGAAAATCCTTCCCCACGGGGCTGGATTCTTGATTATTATTCAGCTCCGGCCAGAGCCAAGTAGATGATATCAATTGACCATCTTCCCTCGTCCTCGCAATAGTGTCACTCAAACTGAAATCTCATACGTGGTCCCTCCAACGCCGGTTACCTTCTTCACCCCGCCCGCTGGTTTGGATATTGTGTGATTGGCCAAAACTGGGCGAAAGGTGGATCTGATCAGGCAGCCATTGGAATGGGGTGGGGTGGGGTGGGGGTTAGGAGGAGGAGGGGAAAGAGGTAGAGGTGAGAAGGTCTAAAATTAAAATAATCACAACTGTTTTCTACTTAGAAACTTGTAAGGCGTTTGGTATTTGTACTTGCAGAATAAAGACAGGACAACGACATGACAGACTAAAGACAAGACGACAATTATAGTTTCATGTAGCAACTATACCCACAGTGTCATGCTTTAATGATACATGCATTCTAACTGGTTAAACAATATTTCCAAAGATGTAATCAACTGTTTGATAAAAGGAATTCAGGCTCACTAACCCATGCATGAGGAAAAAGGAGACTCACACAGATCAGGGAGGAAGAGAAGGGCTGACATAAACCAGGTGGGAAGAAGAGAGGAAAGAGAAGGATGAGGAAAGGTGGCAGGCCGGCGAATCTGAAGACGGGTCACTACTCACTGTGGAGCCTGATGCCCTCCTCCGACTTCTCCCCCTACCACCATAGTGCCCCCTCCTGTAGGCCGAAGCTTGTACTGAGACCCTGTCTCCCCAGTGTAAGCTGTGGACTTGCTGAGGGAGAGGCCACGAGGAGGCGGGGAGATAGGAGGCTCTAGCGAACGAGCCCCAGGGGAAGAGGACAAGGAGGAAGTGTTACGAAGGGCTCGAGAGGAAAGGTCCTGGCCATACTGGAGCAGGTGCTGGGCCTCGGGAGGCCGAGGGGAGGTGGGGGGTGGTGGGCTGACAGCACGAAGGTAGGCCCTATGAGGGGAGGAGAAAGTGGCAGAGCCCTGGAGCAGCTGCCCCTCCCTCTGCTGGGCGAGCTGAGCTGAGAGGAAGGGCGACGTGTAGCCCTTCAGCGGGCTACTGGGTGACACCACATTAGGCTGGCCTGCTCTAGCTGAAGAGGGTAAGGGGCCGGGAGGCTTCTGCGGCGACAGCTCATGAGCGGCTGACTCGAACTCAGGGCTCTCGGAGGGCGTCAGCAGGCTGTCATAGGACAGGCTGCCGTTCCGAGGCGTCTGATTGGCCAGACTTTTGTAACTTGTGTCTGTAGTGCCCTCTGACTGGAGCGTGGCCAAAGGGTTGTGTGCAGTCTGTGCTGAGCGCAGGCTGGAGGAGTGTGAGCCGGCAGCAGACAGAACCAGCGAAGACGGGTAGGAGGTGTAGGAGCGCCCAGTCAGGGAGTGACCCGACACGCCCCCCCTTACCCCACCAGCAGCCCCGCCGAGGCCTCCGGAGCCCTCACCCATCTCCCCTCCCCCTCTGCGCACCCCTACACCTCCCCCCACCAGCGTGACCCCGTCCAGGCTACTTGGCTCTGAGCGATAGCTAGGCTGGCGGCTAGACTTGAGGATGGAGGGGCACGGAGAGTCAAGGCTCTCACCGCGGATCATCTGAGGCGAGAAGAGGAGAAAGAAAAAAAAAAGCAGAGAAGGAGAGGGGTTACGAAGAAAAAAAAAGAGATGAATGAGACCGCATGAGTAAGGAGGGGCAGAACCGTATCTCAGGAAGAAAAAGCAGAAAACAGAAAACTAATTTGTATCAATTATTACTGTACACCAAATAAAAATAAATTAAAAAAGGTGATGGGGGGAGCTGAATGCTTGACTGGTGCTCTACTCCATCATCACACTACTTGATTGGGAACATTGGTTTGAACAAACACTGACACTGCATGTGAAAGACTGTGTGTTTCCACACGTAAATGACAGTACATAATGGTAAATAAACTGTACATTCCAGTCAATGCAGTTGTAGGAGGGGGGGAGATAAATTGAACACACAGAAACAGTCAAAGGAAGACACGCAGTGAGACTTACTGCTCAACCGACGGCCACTGAACGGTCAATTCAAAGTAAAACAAACAAAGGGTATTGGATTATTATTAAAATTTAAAAAGACAGATAACAGTTAGCTCTGAGATGGGTACAGTTGTTTTTGCAAAATAATTAGCACATCTGTGCTGGTCTAACATTAGTTAAAAAAAATAAAATAAAAAAGAGTAAAAAAAACTTTTGCTTCAGAGTAAAGACATAAACGTAACATCTTACCCCAATAATTGCACTTCGACAAACACGTTAAAAGTGACACAATGAGATTTGTTTTCCAGTTTACCTTATTCGAATGTGAAAGAGCAGAATGGTTCCTTCCCGGGCTGTTGTAAGGTGGTCTGTACTTGAACATGGATGGTGTGGGTGGAGCTTCAGTTAACAAACTGCTCTCTGTGGGACAGAGGGGGTGGTACAGTGTATTTGAGAGACAAACTTTAATACTTTAATTATTATAAGTAAGAAAGACATTTAAACCCCTCATGTAAAAAGGACAACAGTCTTTGGACCTTATGTGTAATAATCTGCTGATCCATGCTAAAACTATTTTTGATTATACTGAAAATAAATGTTTATAAACCTTGTTTTTTGTTTTACCAGATTTATCAGTGCGTGCATGCCAACGTATGCATAGAAATGCAAACTAAGCCATGCAATAAGATGTGTACGTCACCGAATACTCCAATTTCTGTCCCAAGAGGCGCTGCATGTCTCATTTGGCAAAATTGCAAGAAAAAGGCGGCCTCTATGATGATGATGAAATGTCATGAATTAATCGACAAAATAATGGCATGATCTTAGCTAGTACTAGTCAATGTTTAATGGGATTTCTTTTTGTTGTATGGTGATAGTTCTCCTTTAAATTGATGCAGTTACTGAATTGATGTGTACAGCATGAATCCTGGTTTTAACTGAGACACATTCCATCATAACTAATGACAAAAACAAAGGTAATGAAAATGAATGAATTGATGCAGATTCGCTTCGATTTACATTTAGAAATAGAAGTTCTTCATGCAGTGTTAGATCAATAAGGAGAAAAAAGTAAAAGTAGCTGCAGTTTGTTTTTAACAAATCAGATGGACCAGAGATGTAACATGAATTATGACAGCTGCTCCTCTGTTATGTAGTGTGTTTTATCTTATTATTCACACATTACTTTTTCACCACTGTCACTACTACAAGTCTGCTCATGGTTTAAGGCGTGTTTGGATCTTTTATGGTACTCTTTATGGTAGGTATATTTTTGTCAACAATAATTATTTGTAACGTCTGTCCTCAGGTATGTAAGAATATGCATCTCACCCTCAGTGTCAGTAGGAGGCAAGCCAGTGTAACGAATATCAGGCTTTGGAGGAGGTGGAGCCTCTGCATCAGCTGACTGGCTTTCCATCTGATCTTGACTGCTCTTGGACTGGAAAAGACAAATATTTACAAAATGTTGTTTAGCCTGACAATAAAATTTAAATGAAAGGCACAGGCAGCTTTAGACAGAATATTGGCAGCCAGCTATAAAACAAATAACTTATGGTTAAACCATTTAACCACAATCTGAGTAATACATCCTTGCATGGTATGGCATGTTCTTCAAAGCAAAGATATATTTAAAAAACCTGTAGATCATTAGACTTCACACCAAATGGCACTTTACCCACCACTATAACCTTATTTCTTTGAAAGTTAAACAACGGCCTTTCTGAGCAGTGCAAATTTGGAAGGTCACTACTAGCTGAACTATTTTAACATACAAAGACGGTGGAATAATCTAGATGGAAAAGTAAGTTAATAAACATACATTTTAATTTCATTTTTGAAGTTTTAACAAAAATGTTGATCAACAAAAGCATTTCAGCGCTAAATATTTTCAGAGAAAACTTTCAGTTAGCATTACAAGATAGGGTTTTTTATGAGTTTTTCCTCACCGCGAAGGAGGGTGTAAGGGCAGAGATGTTTGTTCAGCTTAGTCTGTTTTATAACCAGCTTTTGTTTACTTTTACATGTTTAATAATTATTTTTGCTTCTTGCAATATATTGACAATCAGTCCAATGAGACGGCTATGGCTGTGATATTGGGACATATAAATAAAATTGAATTGAACTGAATTTACATACCCTTGTGCTATGTCGGTCATTCTGTATGCCATTGTCCAGAATTTTGGCTTCTAGCTGAGCCTCAGTAAGAGACGGTCTGAGAAATGGTGGCTGTACTTCCATTTTCTGATGCATATATGGGCGTCCTGTATACCTAAAAAAATAGATATGACAAAATTAAATGTTTTTATTGATATCATTTCAAAACGAGTGTTTTAATTTTTAATTTAGCATAAGAATTTGTTCCCAAGGTAAGTGTGTTCATTTGTTTCATTAACTAGCTAAAAAAAGTAAAGAAAGCAGAAAAGTAAGGGAAGAAAGAAAGAAATAAAAATGTTCTGGCAAACACTATAAAAGACCAGATAAAAAAATGAATTGAAAGTAAAGTGGAAGAGAGGACAACAGAACAACAGGGCTAACCTGGGTGCCTGAGCTCGACACAGGATGTGTGAAATGTTCTTTAAACAGCCTTTGTTGAAAGGATTAACTCCTCCTCGAAACTTTCCTGTCACCTACCGAGGAAAAAAAAACAAAGAATACATTTTAAATGCCTTTAGATTGAAATAAACAGATATTTTAAAATATTGGTATAAAAAATACTTGGGGAAAAAAAGGTCTGGTCTTATCCAATTAAGTAGCAAGCAACTTCTCGCATACAGTACCTGCTCATTCGTGGTCCTACCGCGGGCCACCAGCACTATGTGGAACCCAGTTAGGCCAGCAACTGGGATGAAAAATAAGCCAGCCACACACATCACAGTCATACTGGGATTTCTGATTAAGGAAATCACCGTGGGTGCTGAGGTAGACATGTTTCAGTGACTCCTGACTGAAGAAGACTAAAAAGTTGTGCACAGCTTCTTCTTCTTCTTAGAAAGAGAATTTAGAAAACTAGTGATGTGGTTGATTACTATTCTGTAAATAATCATACTGTTCTAATAAAAAACACTCTTTCTGAGCATTTGCAAAAGAAAACATTTTAGTGGTGTGATGATGACATATGCTGAGGTATTTTTTGTGAAAACAGTGTTTAGTGAGTGAGTTATTATTATTCTTCACTCAGAAAAACCCAATTTGAAATGTTTATTTGACAATAGAAAATAAATGTAGCATTCACACTTTCTTTTCTAGAAGTAATTAAAATTTTATGACTGCCTAACTCAGAGGAAAGGATACGTAACGGCAGCGTGTGGTGTGTCCAGCTGCTGGCGGTGGTTCAGGACATAAACCAAACCAAAGCTAAACACGTCAATGATGTGGGTGGTAAGAGAAAGTAAAAACAGGAAGAAATAACGATAATTCCTCCGGCCGATACAATTGTTCACCCACGGACAATGGTGGTCAAAATCCTGGGAGACAGAGGCATTCAAAATGTAAGATGCAGTACATTTGCCAAAACTTTTATGTACAGACAAATAAAGCAAAAAACAAAATATTTTTCTACTTCAAATGAGAAGACATTATGGTCACTTAAATCTGAAGAAAAAATATTAACCTGAAAAAACACACACCATTCCTCAATTTAGTTCAATTCACCAATTCATTCAATGTTTGTTCCTCTGTGTGATGCTAATGAGCTCATGATACGCTGAGCCTACCGAATCATGTTTTTATGCAGCGTAAGAGTGAGTACCTCCACACAGTTGTCACAGACTGAGCAGTGTGAGCAGCGTGGAGGGCGGTAGAAGCGGCAGGTTGAGCACCACTTCATGCGCACCTGGATCGCTTTGATCTCAACCGTCTTATAGAGAGGAGCACGGAAATCATCCTCTTTGTCCTCATCCTCCTCCGCTGCAGTAGCAAGCAAAAAAAAAAAAAAAAAACAACAGTAAACTCTTACAGCTGATGTATCACACCAACCTTTTCTCAAATCTTGCAGTTTGGTAGCTTTTTGCTCATATTTTGCCACTGAAAAAGTATTTATACAGGAGCAAGTCTTCACAAAAACGGCTTCATACCTCTGGGGAAGATTCCAGGATCCATAAAAGTTGCCAAGCTAAAGTTGGCAAGGGTGAAAATGAAGATTACAGCGATGTAAATGGGGACAACCGACGAAAGAGAATCAGACAACCATGGGCACCTGTGACATAAAAAGGAAAGAAAAAAAGGCTCAATTTCAACAACTAAAACCCACCACCGCACAGTAGCTAAACACATAAAACTGCAACTTTAAATTCAGATACGTTAACGGCACGCTCCAATGAAAATTGTTTTTTTAACATGATTTTGTGACATTTCTTGATGGAGAACATATATAAGGAAAATTAGGCTTCAAATTGCATTTCGGAGTATTTCTTTATTCAACTTGTAAAAAAATGAAAAAAATTAAGTTGGAAAAAGTCTGTAACTGTAAATAATATCATCTCTACCTGCTCAATTCCCTTTATGATGCATCAACTAAACAAACAGATTAAACATCGTCTTCGTTAGCCTTGTCTCAGCTGGCATCTTGCTCAAAACTGTACAACTGGATAGCTTCAATATGCCTCACCATTTTTGCTGCAGTGTTAATGTTAGGTTGGGGTGTGAGGGTCTATAAGCTAGTGGTAGAGAATGTAAACACAGGGATGATGGGAAGTAGAGGCAGGATGCCAACAGACCTATCAACAACTCAGGTGAATTTCTGATAAACTCTTGCTGATCTGAAGAAAATATGTCCTAAAAAACAACACAGGTTTATTGATTTTTGCCTAAAAACAGCATAATCACAATTAAAAGACCACTGGGGACGCTTTTAAAGAAGCCTAAAAGATAATCAGAGTGGGCCTTCAAGTAGATTTTGCTTCAAATATGTTAACAAAACAAACACCCTGTGGTCAAAAGTTTATGCACTACATATACCTAGAATTCACTTGCGAGGACATCCACACAAACAAGTTTGGCATTAAGTTTTTTGTTTCCTTTAGTTTTGAAAAATGCAGAAGGAGCACTCACGTGAAACAGAAGAAGAGGGATGTAGATCCAACCAGGAAAGTAGTGGCTGCAGACACTGGGACGTATCGGCTTGGTCGAAATGGTCGGGGAGGAGAGGAAACAGCCGTCCCTACTCCTCCCCCACCTCCCCCACTGCTCAAACCCGGCATTAGGGATAGAGAAAGGGGGAAAAGAAGACAGACGGAGAAAAAGATCTACAGTCTATCAGCTCTGTTGGCGGGGGGGGTTTCACAGGTCAAATGGTGAATCTAGTGTTAGCTTGGTAGGAGGAGCCATGACAGCAGAATGGAGAAGAAAACCAAAACTATGCAAAGCAGCAGCTGAATGGAAACATGAGGAATTCTCTGTGTGCACAATCTAAATGTACCCTGGCACTGATTTAAAAGCAAGGTTTTCCTCTAATAGATGGATACAAAATACAAATCTAAATGCATGTACTAAGCTCATGAAAAAAATTCTATAGTATTCATAATAATTTGCTGCTGAAGAAAATTAAAGTGATACAAAAATATATGTAATTGATAAATATTTTTGTATGGCTTAAATGCAACAATATTTGGTGCAAGAGTTTGAATGAATCTTGGTGCAATTATATAAACACTGCTGTGGATGAACAAAGGGGCAGAGAGAATAAAAAACTCAGAAATTGTAACAATCTAGGTTTCTTTCCACTCCTTAAACTTGGTGACACAACTAAAGCTTATAACTGTACTAAAGATTTCCTTTAGAAATAAAATATCAAGGAAAAGAATATCAAAGAGGTAGTAAAGCCAGCTTAGGGCAAGAACACATAGGGGAGGAAAAGCAAAGGACAGAGGGATGACTTCTGTGATGGTCCCTTCAGGGCTTCCTTAGGCACTGGGTGGGAAAGAAACTCAGGATGGCGGCAGACAAAGGAAAACCAACTGAAATTCAATTCAGTTTCAAGTCGACTGGGAGAATCTGCTAAGCATTAAACATAAGTCCAACTGGGAGTTAATTTTAGTAATAGCCGAAAACAAAGGGAGAGGGAAAAAAAAGTCAAGTTTTGCCTCTGCAAGTAAAAGGCGCCGGTATCCAACTCTTTGATCTTCCGAGACCACTGTCTCCAGTCCGTTAGTGGTGGCAGTATTAACTCATTATATAAGAAGAACCCCAGCAAGTCCTCAGAGGTGCCACCAAACTTGGTTTGCAGCTGGGTTTATTGAGCGTTCCCACCTCAACAGTCTCTGTGTACAAAACTTCTTTTCCATTTTGCATCTTTGTCTGTACAACACAGCTGTCAGATGTTCTGATGCATGATTTCCTTCAACGGTAGTGCTAGGTCTTGATCACTATCTTCCTCAGTTTGCAGAATGCTGGATACTCCTGTCGAAACATTTATACAACAAATATAAAGTTATACAACTGGCAATAAGTGAAGGTTTACAATTACTGGAAAACAAACGCACTTTTTTTCAAATTAACTGTTGACGAGCCCTCTTCTGTTAGCAGGGTCTACCAAATTAATATATAGACGAACAATTAACAAGACAAAATCCCTAAGGTATAAACACGTTTCTGTGTATGTAAGTGCTGTTTTCTTAATGCTTTCTTTTAAACATCAAAAACACAGGACTCCAGATGGAAAATAACATTTTGGCTAATTCTGGGTGTTGTGATTTTGCATATTTGATAACATTTAAAAACAAAAAAACTAATCCAATGTAGTACTTTGACTTTAGCATCAACGTGCAAAAAATAAATAGACACCTTCATTTTTTAAACTTAATTTGTTTTCAACTGTGTTGAATTTACAATAAAATATGCTCTCATTCCAGGAGCTAATATTTTAAACATTTGCGAAGAGTAACCATTCAACCCACAAGAAAGGCAGCAGAACGGTTTGATTTTCAAAGAGGTCATATTGTTGGGAAATATAACCCAGACAGCAAAAGAAGGCAAAAAATCTTCAAATCCCTCTAACTGCTGTTAACAGAATTATCAAACAATTCAAAAGTCGAGGAGAAGAATCAACAGTTTGTCGTCTTGGCCAATGGGCCCTCAGAAGCAAACCTTTGCTGTTTAAAGTCCCACTCCAACTATATTTTTATCTATTGTAAAATCGTTCACAGTGGTCTTCATTATGCAAATTGATTTTAGCAAAAATCAAAAAGCTTGTGTTTTTATTATGACATATTCTCTGCAAAGCAACAGGAGCTCATTAGAAATTTGCCTCTGAGTTGAGGGCGGGACTGTTTGCATAGAAGTAACCCTCCATGAATATCCCAGCATCCCTTTGTTTACACTCTCTCCTGCTAACTTATTGCATCTCAAAACCCCAGGCTAACATTAGCAACAAGCAACATTAAAAGCGCCTAAAACAATTTTCCAATTTTCATTGGAGTGGGGTTTTAAAGAGAATTCTGGAAAACAAACCCCATTTGTATGATGCAGACAAAGCTAATCAACTCAATGCTAAAGAGTTTCTAAATCGTCAACTAAATACTAAAAAAGGCAGTCTTATACCTATCGATTACATTCAAATGGTTTGCTATGTGTATTAAATAAGAAATGTTGAAAATTAAAGATGTTTATTAACTTCCTAAATATCTGTGGACAATGTCTCTTAACTGTAAACATTTAATGTAATGTACAATGAAATCAAAGTCGTGTAGGTAAACCAAAATAATGGAATCTTGTGCAAATTTTTATTTTATATCTAAATTTTCAAAAACGATTCTTAACGACTTTTATTAAAAGTTAATGTTTGTGAAATAAAGATTAGGAGAAGCGCAGGCTTAAACCACTTAAGTAAAATAAAGTTTTCTTTGTTAAAAGTTAATCACAGGCTTCATTTTGATTTCACAACAATCCAAGGAGACAAAAAAAGCAAACATCCTCATTCATAAACAGTTGCTAAAACACATTGTGTTGCTGAAAAGCTGTAACGTTATTGCCCTGGGGTGGTCAAATGAAACAACACACTGGAAACTCTAAGCACCATGATGACAATGATCTGTGACTCATACATACACACACATTATATTACTTTGGTTCGACTAAGATAGAAACTAGTACGTGTGGTGTAACAAAACAGGTCTGGACTGTAATCTGAGTGTAGACACGCCCCTCGTTCAACAATCATCCGTGATAAGAAGAGGAGTTGTTACCCAGTCAATATGCCGGTTGTTAATCGTCTCTGTCCCATAACAAATCGCCACCCCCTCCCACCCCCCAGGCTGTAGAGGGTGTTAATCCAACAATCTCTGTGTCGAGCTTTACTTGCCATGACAACATTCTTACCCAAGCCGACATCGTCAGCAGCTTGATGTTAAAAAATGTGTTTACTTTACAAAGTCTTCCTCGCAAATATTACATCACAGTAGCTTTTGGTTTCTCTTTAAACGATATTTAAAACAGCGAGTGTTGAACAGCAGGCCAATGCAGCAAGGAATCACTCAAGACTAACAAACGCTGCCTTAAGCAGATCACAAAACGATTATGATCCTACAAATACAAGGAAATGTTTCCAACTAGCCAATACAACAATGTCTATAACAGTAGATTGAATATTTAGCTTGTATTCCGCTGCCTTCCACCTAGCTTGGAAAGTTTTTTGCGACACTACTTAGTCCTTTACCACAGCAAGGAGCGTTCGCTAACGGTAATTACCTGGCTAACATGGGAAGCTCCCACTGGCACATACTCTTTTATTGTGAGCTCAAAACTCTACAAGTATGACTTTCGAATAAAAATGGCCAAAGGAAAAGAAAATATGTACGTTGTGTCTAACATGTGTGTTGTCTTGCCTGTAGGGTGGTGGTCGTTCCAGTTCCTTCTTAGGTTAGCCGCTAGCAAACGATTTAGCTCACTTGCTAGGCCGACATCAGATCCCGGAACTGCTCAGCTCTTCCTCAGGTGGGGCGAAAAGCCAATCAAATTCTAGGGGCGTGGCTTCTATCAAACAAGTACATTACTTTCAAAATATACGAAATGATTCCGTAGTTGTTAAAAAAACAGGGCAGATTTTGAAAGTATTTCAAAATACGTATTTTAATGTGAAAACATGTAATGTTTACGTTATTACTATATAATTATAATGGGTCTACTATTAGAAGTAATGCATTTAACAACTTTAATTTGTTTTAGACAACTTCTTCTTATTTATATATTTATTTTTTATACGGACCAAACATATTTTTGATGCAGTTTCTATAAAATTATTAATTAAGGGGACTTTTCCTCACCATTTTCTTTTATGTAAATGTATTTTCCAAAATTATGAGTACATTTATTATACATATATCATTGGAATGCAAAATTAAGAAATTGCAGCTAAATAATATCTTATTTTCAGAAAACTTTTTTTTTCACAAACATCCTTCTAAGATATGTTTGTCGATCATTTCAAAATATAGATACAAAAGCATAATAATTCAAAAAGAAGATATCCAATGCTTTCTCCATCTACCTGACAGAAAGAGCATTTTTTTTACACACGCCAGGGGGTAAAAAAATCAACAAATATCATATTTCACTGGATAATTTCTATTTTGGCATACAAATTATTTGATTTTTTTTGGTAATAAAATTCTCATAAGGTAATGTTTACATACAGGGATTTAATATTGTCTAAGTGAGTTCTAATAAAACTATCTGTACAATACTTATTAGTGACGTAACAATTTATCAATTAATTTACTTATCCAATCAGATGAATGGAAAGGATTCATCTTTTCAATGAAGTGTGACAAACTAATTTGAACACTTTTACTTGTTTTAAATTGTATCAGAAAGTAATAAAATGTCTTTATTATTTTAATTCAAATCATAGAGGGTGGTTACTGGTTGCTCCCATTGAAAAAAATGCTATTTTTGAAACACATTTTTTTAATGTTCGAAGCCTTTAACATCAATGCACTACTTTAAATTGTGACAACTAATCATGAAATAGAGAAGATATGCAAGGGTTCATTATGTTAAGGTGTCCCTCGTGTATTCTGCCCTTAAATGCAGCATAAACATTTTCCAGAAGAAACACAGTGGTTTCTGGAAACAGAAACCACTGTCAGTTTCCAAATAAACGTGGAAAAAAATGCTTCAGATTAACCATACACAAAACACTTACGCTAAAGAAATCTATAATCCATGTGAGTCTTTGTTTCTTCATTTTTTTTAAAATAATCAAATGAAGTATATTATTTAACAAGTTACATTTGTATTCACATATTGGAATCCTCACATTTTCGTTGAAAAAAAGTATGTTTTTTTTCACTTCTATTTCTTGTGAAGCTGCCATATGTGAAGAAACAGGCATATCTAAATTACTCTGTTTCCTGACAAGCATCAAACTTCAATCGTTGTGCTCCTAGTGAATTACTGCCACAGCTTTGCTGTTCTTGTTTGAATACTTGTTCTCTATGGTCATTTACTCAGCTTTGGTCAAAACGTGATCAACTCTGATCAACTCTCTATGAAGTGTAGAGGACATAAATGTACCTTTTTACAAATAAATGGAAGTGTTCTGTAAGGTGATGCTTTTAGATTTTCTTGCTTCCTTGTAATTTTGCTTTAGTCTTACATAGACAAAACGGTTGTTTGGAGGTTTTCTTTAAGTACTGTGAATCATTGCAATTGGTCTGAAAAATTAAATGTAAGCAAGATCCCTAAACTATTTTCTAATTCAGCTTAGAACTACAAGTCATGGTGTAAAAAAAAAACAAAAAAAAAACTAGCAGGCAAGAGATTGTAAAACGCATTCAAATCAATTTTAAGAATGAAATTTAGACATTTGGAGTGCTGGCTAATTAGAACACCCAGGGCTAATCGCTACATGTTTATAACTCCTAATTTGCACAATTAAACGTGTCATAAGTGGATCCCAGCAAAAATATTAATAATAACAACAACAGATAATCTTCTTTCCACTCAAAAAGAATACTTTTAATTCAAAAAGTTTCATGTATATTTATTCCAAAATTACATGAAATATGTCACATTTGTGCTTAAAAGTTTAAAAATAGGTCCTAATTTACAGTTTTTACTGATTTCTCAGGCAATTTGTTACTGTGGTTTTTACAAAACAAACAAAAACCTTTTCAACTATATGCAAAAAAACCCACTTTCTAACAAGACTCCCACTGCTCACCACAAGTATAATCTACATTACTTCATGTCCATAAAGCGTATGTCCATGATGAGCAGAGTGTGTCTGGGCAGTGGTCTGGGTGCTGGGGATAACACTTTCATAATCTGTGTCTGAGTATCAACATTAGTTACTACAATAAACCCACACACAGGAATCTCCACAATGCTCTTTCTGGCACCTTCATCTCCGTCCTCAACGCTGCTCACGCTCAGAACGTGGTACGTCAGGTCTCTCCCTGGTGTGACAGGCACCAGTTTTAGCTGCGTATCGTCCTGAGACATCCCTAGAGGCAAGCATGAGTCTGGGATGGACGGTGCACCAATTTTGTAAATGCGGACGTCAGAGAAGCGCACCTCAAAGGAAAAGGGGTAGTATGACACGCCACGGAATCCATAGAAATACTCGCGGATCTTTTCATCCCTGGTTTCCCGCCGGCACTCCTTGGAGCGCTCCACCACTCCCCCAGACTTAGGCAGGAGTACAACTCGAACAAAGTGAGGCAGATCCCGTTTAAGCTCGTTGTAGAGCCTCTCGTGATCCAAAACCAGCACCACATCCACCTGAAAGGTGGAGGCACAATGGACCAAAGCTTGGTATCCTGAACCTTTCACCCAGCCGCAGGTGTTGATGATGCAGCCTCCCACGCTTGCCTTCCTGTTTACCTCACAGCGCTGGGAAAACATCTCAGCTAGGCAAGATGTCAGCTACCCATAGTGATAAAAAAAACAAAAGCAGCAGAAAAAAACAACATAAATAATGACAGCCAACGACAAACGTAAAATAAGTACAGATATACAATGGTCCAACCTTGTTATAAAGTTTAATGTTGGTGCCTGGAGTGGTGGAGCCAAAGTGATAAACCAAAGGAGCCTGGACAGAGAAGCCCTCCTCCACGTCTGCTGGTCGCTCAATGCACAGGGCTGACACGGTCCCTGGTACAGACACCTACAAGAGCACAATGTTCAGTCACGCGTTACTAAAAAATCATTACATAATGAAAGCCAATATTTGAACTGTGTAACAATTTGCCTGTTGCATCAGGGAATTGAAAAAAGATTTTTTTTGAGGACATCATATATACCTTGGAGCAAGTCATAAGACAAAAGCATGAATTACAACAAGAGGAACACATAGTCCAACCAGATTACAAGTAAAAAAGCTAAAAAAAAAAAAAAAAAAAGGATAATTGAGCAGTAACATCATGACTATTGATAAGGAAACTCCCTGGCAGGCACAGATGATGCACAAAAACACTGAAACTAGCCAATCCTATCCAAATGTCACAAACTCACACTTATGAATAATCTCTAAAATATTCAGTTCTGGTATTTTGAGTAAATAACATCAAATTTTACAGCATTTCATGGGTAACAGAGTAGAGAAAGATTATTCTTCAGAACTAATGGGCAGATAACGTAACAAATGTTGCTATAAAACTATTTACTTTCAGAAAACTTGGCTAAATGTTTGCAAAACCTATAAAGATTGGAACTGCATAACCTGTACTATCTAAAACCCTTAACTGTAGTGGTGAGGGAAAAAATGAGTTGTGAAATTTAAAATGTAACTTACACCACTCTGTCCAACATCAAGTTCCACAAGTGTTGGTCGTCTGCCAACCCTCACAGCGTAGTTGAGAAGCATTCGACACACTGTTGACTTCCCCACATCTGTGGGACCCACCACCATCACCTGGAAAGCCAGAACATATTTATTTGTAATAAAAATGTGCAGAGAAGACAAATAAACCTGAGACTTTAGCTTTTATGTTACTCCTCACCCTTGGTCCCCTCTCATTTTCCCGTTCCGCTTGTTTTCTCATCTGTTCCAGGGCAGCATGGGTGTTAAGGTAGAGCAGCATGGGGGTATCTTTAGATACATAGGCCACCTGAGGTCAAAAAGCCTTTTGATTTGTTTGTATTTTGTTTTTTAAGTGATGTTTCAAAGCTAAAATAAAGAAATGGACAAAAAGACAAGACTCATCTATGAACACACCTCAGGTTTCCCATGCAGATTCACACTGCATCCTTGCCAGGTGAAAACTGCTATCTTGGATCCTGGTCCAAACACGTATTTCTTGTTGCGGTTCAGCTCTGAACCGAAAACTTCCGCCAGTCCGGTGAGGAGTTCTAGCTCCACTTGCTCCGCGGCCTCTCCTGCTTCCACCTCAAACCGAAGCTCAGTTTCCTTCTCCAGGTCGAACCTGGTGCATTCTTTCCCGTTTGCCGGAGCATCGTCGACACTCTTTTCTGCTGACTCTGTTGCCATCGCTGCCGAAAGAAACAGTGTTATAAAGACTTTTAACAGTTGCAAAAAGTAACAAATAGCTACAGTCATCAGTCGTCAAATAAAAGTGTAAAAATATTAACGAGTAAACACACAGCAAACGAGCTAACTGATATAGCAGGTAGCGACAAAATGTTAACACGAAAATAAGATTAATAATACCACAAGCATGGCCAAATGTCTTCTACTTTGTTTAATGAATAAAAAGTGGTACACTCCGTGTACTTACACGGACATATTTAAAGCTCAATTGCTGTTTAAAAAATTGTATTACCCAATGTGTATAGCCGGTGTGATGGTTGGACGCAGTTTGATGACATCACAACTTTACCAACCAATAGCATGATAGAACGGTTTTCTCGCTCGCTTTTCCTGCTGCCACTTCATGGTTGTCATTATTCGTGATTTTTCTAAATCTAATTAAAAATATTTTAACCGGTTCTGTCTTGCTTTTTTTCTTTTTAAGAACTCTAGATCTTGTCTTAAATGTTTTCTGGCGGCATCAGACCCTCTTCATTCGATAAAAACCGTTTCAGACCCATATTCTCGTTTGACAGTATGCCACAACCTTTCACTTATGACTTACTTGAGTTAAATTGAGATGTATAAGCTGTTATCACTTGAATAAACAGGTTTGACTAATAGCTATTATGACAGGCCAGAGAGAATGGCAGTTTAACAGATGGACTTGTGGCAAGAACTTGGTAAATTAAGTTTTATACTTGAATATAATGAGATCTGTAGTAGTTTGGAGAACTTTTTTTTAAAGATTGGTTTAGGAAATTATTAATGGCTCCTCTGAATGCAGTTTTGTGAGAAGCAGATCTCTTGCATCTTTAAAAGAAGGGGCTGCAGTCCCTGCTTCAGTACTATCACTTTGAACCATCTTAGTTGTTGGAATCACCAGTCTGATAGCAAACAAATCCAGCTTTGGGAAAGTGCTAAAGGCTACAAATGCTGGGAAAAAATGTACGTGAATGTTAAAAAGTTATCCAAGCCACAAAGGTGGCTTTTTAAAAAATACAGCTAAACATATAAATGAAACATAGATCCAATAACCCCCCCCTGCCAGTTATCATAAACAAGATTCCACTCTATGAGAAAAAAAAGAGGAAAACAATATAATATTTCCTTTTTTTATTATTAAGCAACATCAATAAAAGTAAACGCAGCTTTAAATCACAGAAAGAACCATTTAAACCAAAACTTTTAACTGAAGGATTTGAGATAGTGGAGATGATCCACTAGGTGGCAGTGTGTGCCCAGAAGTCATTGATTGGAGCTTGGTTTGTCAGAAGAGGGACTGAGAACATCTCCTTCATCGCTCTTCTTCATTATGCTTCCACCAATCACATTTCCTAGAAATGAGACAGAACCTTTTAAACACATCACGTCTAGAACATAAGAGCCCTTAAAAAGCTCACCTCCAAAACACACATTTTCTCAACTTTAGCTTAGAATTGTAATAACATTATCAAACACACATGGCACATTTCTTAAATTAATATTAAAATCCTTGTTTAATATTGACAAACCTGCTCCGCCACCTATTCAGTCTTCAGAGCATCTTTCAGAGCAGCAATGACAACATCAGTTTGAGGAAACTTCAACTTTCGAGGTGGACCCTTCTTTATTCCAGTCCACAATGTGGTTTCTACAAAGATGAGACAAAGAAGAGTCATGTGATTTTTGTAATTTTGAAAAAAATCTATTACCAACAGCCGCAAGAAATCATTTCAAAATCATTTGCTTTTGGTACCAGGAACACGAGCAAAATAGTTTCTTCTAAAGACTGGGTCTTTGGGAGCATGGTATCCCCTTGGGCATCAAATGTCAGAATTATTCTCGGATTAGCTGTCTCATCCTCCTTCACCTTTGGATCCATCCAGCAGAGTGATCTCAAAGCTGTTCCTGCGGGGTTTTTCTGGGTTGAAGATCACCGTCAGCTCAGGGCGGGCAGCCAAGAGGGCAGACTTCACCTCCTCTGCATTACGCCCATACACTCGTCAGCTTTTACTGCAGAAAGTAACATATTCATTCATTCATTCATTCATTCATTCAGTGCTGTGGCTGCTTTTATTACCTTAAAATATTAGATTTGTCAAACGTTTTAAAAGGCAGATAAATACAAACTGAATATAGGGGGGAAAGTAGTTTTTTTTCTCCATTCCAGTTTCATGGAAATCCTCACCAGTGTTCAATGACCACCTTTAAACCAGCTTCTCCACTGGCATCTTCTGCTCTGGCCTTCTTCTCTTCAGCTGAGGATTTGTCTTCTTCGTTCTTGGCATCTGCTTTGCGTTTTGTCCCTCGACGACCTAAATATGAATGTTTGAGAATAAGAAAACCGTTGACTTCGCATTTATTCATGATTCTAAGTCAGCATAACTTGTAGGGAATCTTAAAAAGTAACGTGAAACGAAAATACAACAGAAAGTCTAGAAAAATACATAACTTGGAAGTAAAAAGTTTTTTTTTACTTCCGTAAACTTCTTAAAAATAATTTATTTTGAGAAAAATATCCGAAAGAACTAAATTGTTACCTGCTTTGGGCGCCATTGCTGTTGTTGTTTCGCGCGCGCAGCTTTACTCTTCTTCATTTAACTTCTGCTATTACTCTCAAACAGCCGCATTACTGCCACCTGCTGGATGTAAATACAAACAGCAAGGCGTGGTCTCAACCAACAATCTACTTTCAATTAGAAGAGTCCTAAATTGTATTGCGAAAATAATATCTTACATCAAAAACATCTTCAGATATTTACTGCTTTATTATTTTGCTTTTAAAAAAGAGTTCAATAAACAGTCCACCCTTTAAGTTTTCTGTCAAAGTTGCCCTCTGTTTTAAAAAAAGATTTAAATATTTGTGTGCTAACTTTGATTTTTTCAATTTTTTTAATTTAATGTTGCATTTAATCTCTTTACATTACTTTCTCTTTCTGCTGCTGATTACCTGGATCAGGTGTGTTTTGCCAATTCAAAGCTACAATGCGAGGGTGGTTGGAAAACCTGAAAGACACTGGTCCTTGTGGGCTGGAATTTGACATCTGTATGGCCTTTACCTTCAAAATTTCATTACAAATTTGGAGCCATGAAGACCTTGTTTCTTCTTTCATTGGGCAGATTTGTAATTAATTAGAAAGCATGAAAATGCTTTTTGTTATTTTTTAAATCCATCCATCCATCCATCCATCCATCCATCCATCCATCCATCCATCCATATTATTTCATTTTATTTACATTTGTGTATTGTAAAACTGTGCAACATCCAAGCAATAACACCGATTTCTACACACAATACAATATTTAAAGTGAGTTTTAGCACATTTCTCTGTGTAAACTATACAGAACTATAATGCTGCATTAAATGTCCTGGATGAAGTTTACACATTATAGCATGTCTTTCAACAGAATAGCTTTTTCTTCTTTTTTTAATCATGTTTATTAATGTTATATCTGCTTTCAAAATTTAACATGGTATTTTCTAATTTGACACAAAGAACTTGCCTATTTAATCTTCTGGATTGCATTTTTAATAATATCCTTTGCAGATGAATGAAAATTATTTTTTTCTCAGTGCATGTGCAACAAGTTGTACTTTCAAATTTGCCAATAGTTTTCATAATCTCTAAATATTGTTTAGAGCAGACAGCTTCCAAGGCAAACAAACAGGAAGAAAGTGACAGACTTTGAGGAGCAACAGACGGATGTCTCGGATTATTCCAAAGTCAAGCGCAAATATGTTGTTACCAGAATAGCGTCCCTCTGTTTTTACTTTTTTGGGCAGAAAAGTGACTTTATTGTCCAAAAGACGTCACAAAGATGCATTTGTGCCAGAATGAAGTCTCAGAAGGAAGAGGATGAGGAGGAGGGATGACTCAATTACTCATCTAAACACTCTGCTTTTGTTCTTTTGTTTCAAGCAAACTCTAGATTTACTCTTGTTGCTCTTTTGTCCACCCCTTGCAGTGTTTGACTGTGATCACCTTTTTACTTTTTGTGAATCACACCAGGAATAAATTGATCAAATCTCAGGTGCCTCATCATCATTTAATTTGTCTGCTGTTCTGTTTTAGTTGTCTGTTTTTAGCTGTGTGTAAACCTTCAGAGGATTAGACAGACAGACGAACCGTCTGCACACTCTGATGTTCTTTATTTTCAGGGACTCAAGGTTAGTGCCGCTGCCGCCTCACATTACACATTATCTCTGTGGGTATTTTATCGGTGCATGAAAACATAAGCAGTAAAGGTTCATTGATAAATTCACATTTGACTTTCCTACAAAAGCATCTTCTGTCCAATTTTTATCAGCAATTTAGCAGATTTACTGAGTATTAATTATTGTTGAGGAAAAGCCAGTAGAAAAACCACCAGATCATCTTATATAGAGCAACAAACTCACTGTTTAATAAATGATAAAACTATTAATATTCAGAGAACTGGTTAGTTTCCAAATAACAACTACAGGGAAGACATTAAAACATGTCAGTTTATTCAAAAAATTCCAAGCAATTCTTAAAAGTGATATAATAATTAGATTTAAGGGACTCAACAACATTACTTAGTATATAAAAAAAAAGTTTTTGAACAGAATGTGTTTATTTTTTGTAATTCTGTAAAACACTGCTTGTGTAAATTTAAGTTTGGACTGAATTGAAAAAAGAGGCTTGGATTTGATACGTTGTTGAACAATGTTTTTATTATACGTCTGTCTATGATGTTTCTTTTTTAAAATGTATTTAGTTCATACTAGGGTGACACAGTGGGGCAGTGGTCTCACAGCGAGGAGGCCCTGGTTCGAATCCTGGCTCGGACCTTTCTGTGTAGAGTTTGTATGTTCTCCCCGTGCGTGTGTGGGCTTTCTCCGGGCACTCCGGCTTTCTCCCACAGTCCATAAACATGTATAGCAGGTCAATTACTCTTAAGTGTCTCTAGGTGTGCACTTGTGAGTGTGTGCAGGAATGATTGTGTTCCCTGCAACAGACTGGCAACGTTCTCTGCCTTCGTCCAACAGTAGTCGGGAGAGGCTCCAGCAACTCAGAAGAGATATAGTGGGTTAAGAAAATGGATGGATAGTTCTAAACAAATAAATAAGTTCCTATTAATTTCTGATCTCTATGGACTTCAGAAGTCTGCAGAAAACGGAATTATGTTAATCAAACCAACCCAACTTCTCAAAATCATTTTATTTCAATAAGAACAAACAAGTTACCTAATACACTACATCCAGTGGACCAATCACACACATTGTACTATTATATTATATTATTATATTATATTTTGCCTTTTTGAATGAGGGTGAACCTTTTTGTACCTGGCTCCTTTATTTTCTTTATAGTTTACTCTTGAGATTGAGACCTCTAATCAGAAAAAAACGAAAACAAACAAACACATAAAAACTGAACACATTTTGGACTATTCTCTCATTTTTTTCAATCTATACGGCTAACAATACTCAAGGAATGCCCATGTCTGTTCTCTCTTTTCATGCCTATCACAGAAACACTGAGATCAAGTCGGACTTCCTTGATGATTTTAACCCCTCATCGTGCTAACATCCCCATAAATAAAACCATTTTAATTTATCCCAGATAAATTCTCAAGTTATATTGCTTTTGTGGAGTCACTGAGATAAGTTGAAAGGATGTGATTTACATTTGATGGATGGGCTTTACGCACCACTTTCTGCTGCTGCTGCAAAAAAAGTTTCAATTTAAACTGTACACTCAGTATGAAGGACAATGCAGAAAAAAGTTTCATGTCAGATACAGCAATGACAGTTTTACAATTGTGCCATTTTATTTTAAACGTTAAAACTTTTGATACCAAAAAAATGCCTTAAAAATAATGTTCGTTTCGTCTTAATCCAGAGACATTCAATAGCAGCAATGTCAAAATAAATGAAAAAAATGAGTTGCATGTTTTCCCTTCACTCTGTAAGTATTTAGGTTTTTTCAGAGTGTAGAATGAGGAAAATTAAAATGATTCCAACAGATGGGCAGCTTAGATTGCTTGGTAATCTGAATGTTTAATGTAATTCCTCAGGTTTAATATATGCATGCTGTGGGAGGCATAGGAGCTATTTAATCCTCCAGAAAGTCTCTCAGCTGGCTTCCTTCCTTTCTTGGGCCGTCTGACGTCCGTTGGATTCTGGGTTCGTCCTCTGCAAACAACACATGTGAAGGTGAACGTCAGCAAACACGCAAACAAGCACGTCAACTCGCACTTGCACAGCGCACACAACAATTTTGGAACGATAGGAGGAGAGATGGGCTGGAGTGAGGGGGCTCAAGACAAAGCCAGTGACAGCAAATCAAAGGCAGAAGAGAAAAAAAAAGAGGATGAAAAGTAAATGCTTAAAAGGAGAATGTGAGCATTGAGTAGGCATGCAGCACCAGAGAAACAATCTCCAGTAATGGCTTGCTTTTGACTCCTGCATGAAAAACTAAGACCTCCTGCAACCGCCCATGAAGCTGCTTTTATAGAATAACAACAAATTGTGTGATGCCAGGAAAGAGAAAATTCGAAATAATAGGATGACCAAACTGGTTTTACTGTCAAAGTTTGGGACCTGCAGGTGCTTGTTTTTCAAAATAAAAGAATGAAACCTACACAGAACAGCTTTACTTTGCCCTGAAGGCTGTTTAAAAATAAGGAAACTACCCCAAATGTTTAATTTAACATTTCTTTTTTTCATTTTTTTCATGCAACTAATGAACTTCTAGGGAAAAATATGCAAAAACAACAATTATTATCATATAACCAATTATAAATTTTGCAAAATGCATTAATTTATTAAACTATTATTGCAAAAAAAAGCATCATTTTATATGTTTCTGGAAAAAAAAATCTTAAGCAAAAGTCTAGCATGATGAAATACGTGTACACATTCATATCATGCTCATGCACGTGGGTTCCACATTTAAAAAAAAAATGCACATGGTCATGATGCTGAAGCAGAGAAGCATATACTGATCTGCATGCTTTCTGAAGCATTTCTGGCTTTGCATTTTTACGAGTTCACAAGGTCAAATTTCTTCCTGCCTCCAAGCAGTTGCTAGGCAACCCAGCACAGGCAGAAAAAGGGAAAAAGAGTTGGTCCGAGCCCAAACTATTAGTGGAGTAACAGGTGCCATTCCTGGAGCAGAGTGTGGAGTATTTTCAGAAAAATCCCCAGAATTACAAGGATTTAAACGGATTGAACAGTTGGACTTTTTCAGAACTTCATCTGTGTCGCTGATGCATTCAAATACAAGACTAATCTACTTTAAGCTTTGTCATTTTCTATAGGATATAGGGACAGAGGGAGTTTTAACATTCTGATTTTTCTTTGCATATGTCTCTGTAAAATTGAAACAATTCAATCAATGATGCAGTCAAGTTGAAAAAAATAGTTGCAATTTTCAAGTTAGTTTTTAAAAAATAGGGATGTTTCAGTGATGTAAATTGTGTCTATTTTTTTTTTTTTTTATCATGGCTACGCTTGCTATTTTCATGATGCAGGAAGGATGAATGAAGCCAGAGTTAGGTCTCCATTTTGGGAAAAATGTAAGTTGGATGTGGGTGGTTTCTGTCTCTCTGGAGTGTGCAGTTTACATGTGTCTGTGTGTGTTTCTGTGTGCGCATGGAGTTGCAAGCACATGTAGGACCATGATCATCACCATAATGATTGCAATGGTGAGAGCTGGTCTGTTGAGGGGGTGTGCTGATTCCGGGACACATCAACACATTTTCATCCTGGTGTGTTCCCTCCCTGAATCACATCTCAGCCTACCCACTGGACCCTTAAGCACGCACGCACACACAAACCAAGAGTGAGAAAATTGTTCATCTGTATTCATAATGTGCCCTGATATAGCTGTGTAACTGCACATGGTGAGAAAAGAGACTGGGGTGGGCAATTATTGTCCATATTTGTCCAATTTCCTCCCCTTGGAGCGCACGTGAGCCTCCTGCCACAGATCACACTTGCTTGCACAGATGAAAACCAGTCACCACGTGCTTGGTGTTGCATTCCAATTGCATTGCAATCCAAGGATTTTAAAGCATTTTACCATGGAAGTGTGAAAAGAAAAATCCCTCATCAATGGGATTCATGGTTTTGTGAAGGAACTATAAACTGGAACTCCCTTCAAGTCCTTTTTTTCACTAAAACGTTTTACATTTATTTTGTTGCTTGATATTTCCCAAGCGAAGTTTTAGATGATTTTTGTTTGCTCAGTCTGTCAGCAAAGTTATTCATAAAAAGAATTAAAGGGGCTGCAAAAAAGGGAAAAATGTTAAGTAGTCGCTCTCCTTATACTAGCAATTACTGGCAAAGTATATCAAATTGATGCTTAATTGTCAGTTTTTAAAGTTTTGCCACTTGTATATAGGAAAAAGTATAAGATAATGATGACACAACAAAGAAACTCCTTCATTTCTGTTTGTCTTTATTTTATTACAAAGTAAAACACTTCACTAGTGGTTGTTTTTCTTGGAAAAACATACTCAACATCACTGTATCTTCCATGTTCAAATCAGTAACAACAGTCGCGGTTCTGGTTGGACAGAGATAACAAGTGAGACTGATGAGGAACACATCTTCTCCACGAATAATGACTGAGTTAGACCTTTATAATTAGCAAGGATGAGAAAAGCCAGTCTCATAAAGTGTTACACAACACAAAGTTTTGCAGGACTCAGGTAGTTTCTTTAATAACCTGCTCCAAGACACTTTGGGTTAACTGCCTTTTTAGGCTTTTGCTCAACTTCAGTGTGATCAAAACTTCTTCTTCTGGTCTTTTTTTGTCTCCAAGCTTCTAACACAGACCAACAAAAATAAATAAATGAAAACACACAATCTGAGGAAGCTGAGGAACTCCCTGAAGTGGTGCTCAGCAATGAAGTTCCCTTCATCCGGGAGAGTTCTGAGACAAACAAAGGTAGAAAACAAGACACATTTCCACATTGAGTTTGCCTTCTTTTTGAGCTCTAATCATGTTTTTTCTATCACTAAAAGCAGTCGTTTAATAAAAGTAAAAATCCATCTAGTTTAATATACAATGTACAGTGGATATATGTACAGATTTGCTATTTACAGTAAGGCCGATATCCATGTGAGATTTGCATGTCTCCGTTTTTCTAATCTACGTTATCTTAGTCTAAACTGTTAAATTTCATATGACGAATTGCGATCTCTGACTCCTATGCAGCTGCAATAATGTGTCACAATGTCTGCGTTGTTTACAAATTTCTAGCATGATCCCTTACTTATAGTCTGAACTACAGAGCAACTACCAGCATTGATACTTCGCTCTACTCTAATTCAATTCATCTAACTCTTGCATCTCTCTGTCTCCTTGCCTGTCGTCTGCATTCGTGCTTCTCCTCCCGAAAGTCCAGGAGAAAAGGACTAGCATGCAGTTTTTAGTTGGAAGAAAAATCAACACATCAGCTGAAGAGATTAGAGTCAAAAAGGGACTTTAAAAGAGAAAGCAGTTCAGCTAAGGAAAAGCTGGAGGAAAAATGTAGCAACGGAAACGAAAAGCAGGTAGAGCAGGGATGGGGTGATGGTTGAGGAGGATGATGAGGGAAAAGCTGCACTGTCATAACTTGGAGCGCACTCCAGCTCAAAGCAGCGGATGGAGGAGTCTTCATTGCCATAGTTGGCCCAGTATTCTTCTGGTTCCAGTTTGGGAAGCGCTGCCTCATCCTCTGACAGCTCATACTTTGAGGGAATTATCTCAGAGGGGATTTTAGGGGGGTACTGAGGCTTGACTGGGGAGAAGGGGAAGGCCTTTACTCCTTCCGTGCTCTTTTGATGGGAGGCCTTGGATGCAGATGCAGACTTGTTCTTAGAGAACCACCAGCGGGTCTTGGTGCTGAATGTGGTTGTGGTGGTTCCAGCCAGAGAGCCTGGATCGGGCAGAGGGCAGTTGGCAAAGTCCATCTCCCGAAGGAATCTAAGGTCCTGGCCACGGCGCTGAGATGGGGAGATGCACACAAGCTCAGAAGATGAGATCCGAGCCTTGCGAAACCACTCCCACAGGGCACGGGCCTCACAACCGCAGGACCAAGGGTTGCCATTGAGGCGGAGGAACTGAATACCCTGAACGTCTTTCATGGTCTGGCCTGGCAGCTCAGCTATGGAGTTGTTGAACAAGTAAAGGATAGTTAGGCGGCCCAAATCCCGGAAGGCCCGCCGATTGACCTGTCGGATGCGGTTATCATGGATCAGGAGGCGGTCCAAGTTGACCAGGCCTCTAAAGACATTTTCAGACAGAGCACGGATACGATTTCCATGAAGGAAGAGATGGGTGAGGTTGACCAGATCAGAGAACAGATCATCCTGCAGAAAGTGGAGTTGGTTTTCCTGTCAAAACACAAAAAATCATGAAACACTTGAAAACTTACTTTAAAAAATTCAGTTCCCAAAACTACTGTAGATTTTACAAAACAAATTATTTAAAACTATTATGACTTTCATTATTTCATCATAAACTCAACCTGGGTAAATGCACAGGTTCAATGACTATAATTCAAACATCTTTTTGCAATAAGTTTTAAGTTTAAATATAGCTTATACATTTTCAGAAGCATGTTGTCTCGATTTCCCATTGATATTTCCTTATTCTTAGTCTACAACCTCCTTTGTTGTCTTAAACTCACTGAGGCAAGAGCAATCTATGAACATTTGCAATAGAAAAACTAAAATGCTAACGTTCATCTTTGTTTCCTTATTACCTGCAGGTACAGAAACTGCAGACTATACAGTTTGTGGAAGATGTCATGGGGGAGAGTTGCCAGCTTGCAGCGATGCATGTGCAGGCTCTGCAGCTTCTCCAAGCCCCTAAATGCTCCACCTTCTAGGTGCCGTAGTGAAGGATTGTCACCCAGATCCAGCTCCTCCAGTATTCTGAGGTTACTGAAAGCACCAGCCTCAATCCACGTGATGTTGTTCCCGTACAGCCAAAGCACCTGCAGAAGAATTTAGTAAGACACGAATGAGGAATTATAGTTATTAAAGTGTTCAAAATAACCAGCAACACTCACCTGTGTCTCAAAGCCAAAAGAGTCTGCACGAAGCTCTGTGATGCGGTTGTTTTGCAGGAAAACCCGTTGTGAGTCGTAGGGCACACCAGCTGGCACTATGGTGAGGTTCTGGGACTGGCAGCTGACCGTCATGGGCGTGGGGTAACACACACATAATCTGGGGCATGCAGCAACCCCGCCTGGCTTCACCACCACCAACCACAGAACCAACCACAGTATCAGGCCACCTGGAGAGAAAGAGTGACAAATGTTGATCATTATTACAATAATTCGTTTATTTAAACTATATAAAGAAGGGATGCAGCAGCACTTAGTGATGAGTGGCATAGGACAGGGAGGCTTTTTCCATGAGCTTTTCTGTTCTGTCAAATCTGTTGTGATTCCTTTTAGGCTGTGCATTCACTTGTGACTTGTTAAAGGAAACTTTGAGCTTCATATATAATTCATCAGGTTACATAACATTAAAAGAATCTCTAACCTATTCCCAAGCAGATAATCACTTCACAAAGATATCTGTGACATAATTGTAGATTTTAAGGATACAAATATGTTCCAAAACAAATACTTTAAATGAAAAAGTTGTGAAATAACAGTAACAGTCCTTCATATTTACATTCAAACGATGTTTCCAGATACGTGACAAAGCTGGGGGCACGCAAGGTAAGAAGATCTAGATAAGTTTCACAAATCATTAATAATTTGGAAGCTTCTTGGCACAGCTCAGGTGGCTGTGTACAGAAGTGGTCAACTCTGGAATTGAACAAGCATTAAAAAGTAATGAAGTTCCCATTCATTTTCTGTGCGTAAAATTTTCCAGCATCTAATCCCTTGACCCCTTGAAAGGTTGCACTGTGCGTGCTGCTGAACGCTACACAGAGTACTAAAGTTTCAAGTTACGAGACAAACAAGAGAGTCTTCTGGAGTTTATTTCGTTAAATGACTAAGTGAGATCAGGATTAAAGTTTTAAAGTGGTGCACGCACAGGTCAACCGATCGCAACTCTCGGTGCGTAAAAGCGATTTGGAGAGACTGGATTAGCAGAACTCTGGAGGCCTAAGCCTCGGTCATTTTGATTACAACATTTTCTTCCAGCCCAACAAAAAAACGTAAAAGGCAGTGTTTAAAGAGGCACATTTGTCAAAGACTCCGAAAGTACATTTGTAACTTTAAAAAGGTGTGCGTAAACGCAGTTTACTCGTGTTTTACGCACAGAAGAAAACCACGTGAGAGTTTTTAAAACTTTAAACTTCACTTTTTTTAAACATAATTTTTTAGTCGTAATTTTTTTAGCAAATATCCTGTTAAGAGCTGTTATATTAAAACATTAAAAACGTGTTTTCGAGATGATGAGTAACTTACTTTTAAAGTTGCGGGCGCTGGAAGCCCTCACTGTCCAACGAATCTCCATCTCGAACCAAAGCTGAAAGCGAGTTAGCCTGCGCGGCGTGGAGGTGCCTGCTTGCTGCTATCTCTGCTGAGGTTCAGCTCTGGTGACCGAGTCCCTGCGGCTTCACGCAGTGGCAAGCAAGAGTCCCTGGAAGCTGTTTATACCCGCGCTCGGCTCTTCGCCCACTTCTGTGGGCAGCGCAGGATCCTCTCCACGTCATCCGAAAAGGAGGGGTGGGTGCCTCCGGAGGAAACGACAAGAAAGGCAGTGGAAAGGGAGGGCTCGGCCACTACCATAATAGTGGTGACAGGACCGCTTTCCAAAAGAGATGCTGTTTGCCATTCTGTGCGCTGGTCACCAGAGGCCTATTGACCCTTCTAACGGTTAAGGCTTTGTTGGATTCATCTCAGAATATGTGAAAAGAGGCATTATTGCTCTTACGTGCTTTTAAAAATTCTACGTTTTCTTACTGCAATAAGTCAGCCAGTTGTTCTTGTAAGAGCAAGGTGGTGTGGGAGGGAAAACAGAACTCTATGAGAAGGCTGGAGGTGGGATGTGAGCAACATAAAACTACTCAGGTCCTGGAGAAGATCGAGAGTTCATTTACTTTAACACTAATTGGCCCATTAGTGGTTTCATCATGCACACAGCAGAAGAGGTGGGAAGACTTTTTTGGCATTATTATCCGAACTTCTTTTGTTCCGTGTGGGCCACTTTGGAAAAAAGCCGAGAGCCGCCCACATGTCATAGGAACAGATGAACATGAAAGGGAAGCCCAGCGGTGGAGCGAAATGATCTAAGGCAACATATGGACTGGTTACATTTGTGTGAGGGGGGAGAGATGACAGAACACTGACAAATTGTTGTGGTACAGTACATGCTGGACAACAAGTTGTGTTCATTCTTTTTCTTGGCTCATTTGTCATAGCAAATACAAATGAACTTGATGGCATCATGGGGGTCCAAAACCTTCCAAAAACATGTCCATTTTTGTTTTTCGATGAAAATTTCGTGAATCATCTTCTTATCTGTATTCTAGGGTAGTGTTGCATGTAAATGTACATGTATTGCCTTTTTTAAAAAAAATGAAATATGACAGTCAGATCGTGTGGCTTTAGTGTAAGTCAGTGGGAACTTTTTTGTCCCAAAGATGCACAAAGGAAGTATAAAAAAACAAAACAAGTCAATTTTCTCGCCAATCTGTGACATTTTCGAGGCTAATCACTAATCAAATCCCATCCCTATACCATTTATTAAATGCAATATATCTTTTTAGTGCATTTTTTTGTAAGAAATGCTGACACTTTCAAATAGATGTAAACGTATTTTAAATTGAGTTCAAGAAAAAAATAATAATGTGAGTGTCTTGCCTAGTATATTCATTTAAGAAATCCAAAGGGAACCAAGTTTGAGGGCACAAGGGGTATCAGGTCAAACCTTTTACGTAGATTTAGTTTGCAGACCTTTACATTTTTAAAGAAAGACAAAATCTCTTAAAATCTAGCCTCATCCCCTAAATTTCACAAAAAGAAAATTGTAATTTTGTACTTGTGTTCCAAAGTTTTTTTTTCAGATGAAAGGCTTTTAGCACCCCTTTATCTTTCTTATTTTGACTATGTACGAATACGTTTGATGAGGATGCATTTTAGCACAACTCTGTCTTGATTTATTCTCAAAGTCAGTGGTTTTTTTTGACATGTTGCTGCAAATGCGGTCAACTTTTGTGGAGATGCATCAGTGCAGCCTGTGGGAGGGATGTGGGTCGAGGTCTCCGAACAAAACGTCCAAGCCAAGGCGGGTCTAGCTTTACTCATTAATGAGTCCTCTCTGCATGACACAGGTCGTGACCAGGTCCACCATGATGCACATCATCTGTTCCCAAGTGAACATACTCTCATCACAACCTGCTCCATGGAAGGTCACTCCAACTCCGCAAGTAAGTGGAACCACCCTGTTTATTGGCAGGAAACTAGCAAACGAGGGAGGCACTTAGATTATCCACCGTGCAGCCTCCATCAGAGGGCTGTGGGACCTGGTGAGATTGCACACACACGTGTGCACATTTAATATGTGGAAAGTGGTGATATAAAAGTAAAGAAGGCAGATGCTGTCTTCAAAGATGCTATGAGCAGTAGTTGCGACAGCTTTCAGAGCATTGTGTTTTTGTAAGCCTCCTTTTTGCTCCCATATGGGTGCTCACACATGTACGTGGTCTCTCACAGGTTTGCAATTGTTGGTGCTTGTGCAATGAGAAATCTTAAATGCATTTGCACACATCCACTCCCGGATTCCCTCCCTTTCATCCTCTCACTTGCCTGCTGCGACAGAAATGAATCATGGGGAGTTTGACATTTGATCTGGTGTAAACACAGCATGTTCAAAGGATCTGTCCCCATCCAAAATTAACATGTTTTGGTCTCTATACATCCCACCCCCCCACCAGTGTGAGCACCACACACACGGGTTGCATTGATGGAGAGAACTGGAGACCCTCCAAGTGGAGAGTCTGTATCACCCCATGGGGGAAGGAAGGCAGATCATTCCAGAAACTGACCCCCAGTCTTTTTGCTCAAGAAGACAGAAACTTTCTCAAACTTGATGTAACTATGCATTAACTTATGCACATTAATAAGCAAAAACAACAACACAATGAATGTACACAAAGTCCTTTGAAATCCAGGCTATTAAATGCAGTGCGAAGTTGGTAGAATTGTATGAATCACACAAAATGTGGGTGTCCTTTGGGACCGTAAAGGTCTGAGGAGACTTTGTCAACAAGAAAATGAATCATCTGATATTTAGCATCAGAAAGATGCTTCGATGTGTAAAGTTCATGTTTGCAACCCAATTATAAAACTCCCTTTCAAGTCTCTTGAGACCCCAAAACTAGTTTTTGCTTATTTATCTTGGAAACCCCTGTGATCTCTCCCTTTACTTTATCTGTCAATTATACACCTAGGATTTACACCAAACAGTACATAAAACAAGCAATGATTAGACTTTTTTCTTATTCTTCCTAACCTTGAAATCTGTCTGCAGAGAATTTATTTTCATAAATCTCTGTTCTGCAGAATGGTTTGATTTTTTGTCAGTGTTTTAACCAGAGCAAATGCATTAAAATGTGTATTTATCTTTTTATATGAGTTAATTACACAGCTGAAATGAATTCAAACAATTCCCTGAAAATTTTAATTCCACAAAGATCTAAAGCTGTGAGATGAAATAATGAAAAAGTCACTGTCAAATACATTTATCGATCTTTGAAGTGCTTGAAGTGATAAAAGGCTATCTTTCTCAGCTTTAAACTCAACTAAAACAGTGTGTTTATTTGAAAAAAGGAGTTGCCAGTGTGCTGTGTAAAAAGAGACCCGCAGGCTTTTACTTTTAAAAGATTTTGTTTCAATTTTGGATCAGGATGCTAAAAATGTTGATAAAAAGTAAAGATAAAGTGAAACAAACTAAGAAAACTGCTGAATGTATGAAAATGAAATTCTTCTAAAGGCTTTATTGCATTAAAAAGTTGTATTTTGGTTTGATGATGCTCACAAAAATGTTTATTGAGGGTCTTTAGTTTATTATGGAGCCATCAGTTTGTAACAGGTTTGATGTGTTGCTGAATTGAGAGGTTTTTTGTGTGGAAGATGGAGGTGATTCAGAGCCTGTTGAATGTACTCTTCCTCTGCTGTCATTGTGTGCTCTGGACGGTCTTTAGCCTGGAGGATGCGGCGTTTGCAATTTCCAAGAATTATGTGAAGCTCTGAGTTGTTTTAGACAGACGCAAAGCCAACAGTGAAGTAACTCTCCTCCACCTCCTCAGCCTCCTGTGAGTAAACAGTTCTCAGGTTACGTTTTCATACTGCACTCAAGAAATCAGATGTGGGTTTGCTTTTTCAGGGTCAGTGTGTGTCATTCTTGCTCACACGCAAATACATGTTTCTCTCAAGTGAATGTTTGAAACTGTTCAAGTGTGCATGTCTTTGTATGTCACATCTGCTTAGAACTCATTTTTAATGTGACCTTAAGCTGCAAATGATTTGTTGTTGTTCCCCTTTCAGCTTATTCTGTCACCACAGCTAATCAGCCTCCATTGATTCACTCTGGTGGTATCAGCAGAGAGCTTTGCCCTTCCTGACACAACCCTATATGTTCAAGCCACAGGGAAATCCATAGACAGCAGCCTGAAGGGATTTTTTTTATTTTTTTATTTTTCAAGTTTAAAAATGTGGAGAAAGTGTCCTGAATCTCCAAGAATTTTGCAAAAGATACCACACATTTTTATTAACTTGCTCCTGACCTGTACATTTGTATATAGTGCACATAAATAATTACTCCTTAACTACACTCACCTCTGCACAGAAGAAAACATGAACATTTCCTTTATAAGATATCATCGATTCAAATCATGAAATGCTCACACTGACCTACTTTTCACTGCAGAATCCTTTTCAATTCATAAAATCTAATAAAAAAATTAATTGTTAGCTAAATGCTAATTATTTTATGTAACTTATTTGCTTTCTTGCCATATGTCACTGCATTCCTTTGCATTTTCTTTAATTTATTGCCTTTTGCTTATCAGCGGGGGGTCATAACATAAGTCTTTTCGGGTTCCTCCACCTCCCTGCATGCTTTACTGGTCTATCCAATGGAGATGTACTAGTTTCTTGTCTGTTTTATTATCTCGTTTAATGTCATGATGCTATTCATGTGGTCAATAAACAAATAAATATGTGTCAAAGGGTTGCAGGACAGGTGGGGCAGTGGTTAGTGCTCTCACCACACAGTGGTTCAAATCCCAGCTTTCCTCATGCATGCATGAGTCTCCTCCTGACATCCTGGCTTCCTACCACAGTTCAAAAACCTGCTTCATAGTTTAATTGATGTCTCTAAATTCCCCTCCCAGGTGTGATTGTGTGGTTCTGCAACAATGCCAACCTGTTCAGGGTGTCCCGTGACCATGAAAGGGAATGGGTGGGTTCTGAAGATGGATGGATGGATGTGCTGCAACTTCTGTCAACTTCTGTCATAACATAGAGTCCCACATTTTAAAGAAATTGCAATGGAGTTCACTGGCAAAAAGACAAACAAAAGGCACAGTCCAATACTACAAATACATTCTTCATGTAAGGCCTCATATTGAAATGATTTGTAATGAATTACAAATACTGGTTTAGTGGATTTCTATTTGCTTTTGTTGTTCGTTGCTCATTAAATCAACATTTAATTGCATCAATTATTTTCTTACTTTTTTAAGATTTTTATTTAAAGCCATGAGCTAACGTCAGCATTCTTAGCATATTTTTTGTTAAATGGAGAAAAACAAATAAGACGAAATTACAATTATTTAAATCTGATTATTGAGAACTAATAATCTGGTTACAACATTTTGATTTAAACAAAGTGGGAGTTTCAGTGTAATCATCTACATGGGTCATCTGGTAGTAAAATAAACAAGGCAACTTCTATATAATTTTTTCTCGTATTTTCAGTATCATGAATATTGGAGAATTTGATAGAAATGCTCTAGTGCTACATTATAAATTTAATAAACTTCTACAAAGAAATGTAAAAGAAGATATGTGTTTGTATATTTTATGATAAACGTTAAGAGATTAGCTGCAGTTTTCAGTTCAAATAAAAGAACAAGTCATAATCAGTAAATAATTCAACTAAAACTTCATTTAATGAAACACTTTTGTACCAAAAATGGCACCAAAAACTGTTTATATATGAACCTTTATGCCATACAAAGCTGCAAGCTTCAGGACAAGGTCGCCAATGGAAGCAACATCAAGACAATCACAAACTCAAAGAACTCACTGGTGAGATCCAAACTTCCATCTAAAATCTACATTTTATTTGTGCTTCATTATTTTTTGATAGAAATCAAACAAAGAACTGCTAAATTAAATATACCAGAACATTATTTTCTGTTTTATTGCAGATCAAGGCTTGAAACTTAAATTTTGTAGTAGAAGTTCAACTATACGTGGCTAAATGGTTATTATATGCAGTTTGCTTTAGTGTTGCTGCTCAGAGTTGAGCATCAATAAGCTTCTTGTTTGAGCTGAAGTTGCTTAAACTCTCGTTTATTCAGTCTTACAGGCGATTGTCAACGCTGTCTGTCTCCAATGAAAACAAAACTTGTGCACTCTTTTTATGGTTTTTTCCCATCTGTTTAAAAAAAAATTAGAAGAAGTTGAATTTAGAGGCTAGAAACTTGCTCGCAGTGTGTCAGAGGGCCTTTTTTAGACTTCATAGCAAATTCAGTCAAATCAAAAGTTGATGTTCGCATAACAAACTGTCTCGTTGATGGACAGTTATTTTTGTCCTCCTCTCCTCCTACTGTGCCTCCTAAATCTGTCCCATCTTCAAGCAATTCTGGTTTTTCTTTTTTTTTTGTTTTGAATCGTTGATGATGAAGCTGTGATCACAGATGACGCACATGCAAGGGAGGAACTTGTCACTGTGCACATGCTCCCTAACACACACATACAGCACACAAATGTACACACTCTTCATGTGACAGAGTTTGCGGGGTGCTTCGAGTCTTTTCTGGGCTTACCGTGTGTCAGGAAGAGCTGGTGTGGGGGATTGCAACTTTTTTTTTTTTACCACCTTGCCTCAAAATATGACTGAAGAGCTCCTTTTGAATTGCAAATGTGCAAAATAAAACATGGAGAAGCAACATTTTCATTCAATGCAGCAGTGAAATCTGCACATTTAAGCCTTCAGAGTATTTTTCCTTTCAAAAAAAAGCATTAGCCTTCCTCTTTTTCTATCTCATCTGTGGTGAAGTATTTTTTGCAGAGCAATGTTGCACTCAAACTTCTGACATACTGTCTATTCCATATCAACCCTTTTGGGAGTCTTACAGTGACGTTTAGCTTGCATTCATCACTAGTCATGTCAAATTAAGTTCTTTCATCATAATTGAGAAATTAAATATTTAAAATATTAAATATTTCCTATTTCAGTGTTGTGCAAGTTACTTCCAAACTGTAATACGTTATAGGTCATTTGTTAATGTTAATTAAAGTAATAAATAAAACAGCTTAAAGTGACTGACCACAAGCAGAAAAAAGTATGTTTTTTTATGTTGATGCCACATGGTCTCACTGCTTTATACAAAACACATTTAGTGTGTTATAACATACAGATGTGCTCACCGTGTGAATATTACCCAGAATTCATATGGAATGTCTTATGTTAGAGTCAAAACTATAAGGTTTCTGTTAAACATAACACAATTATGGGTTACTCTTAACACTGTGTTTGACACATCACAGTCTGGAGATCTTCTTGTGGGACTTTTTCTACAATTTAAATACAGTTTCTTTTATCTGTTTTACTCTTAATTTAACCGCAAATTTTTGACATTATTTTTGAAATTCAATGCTTCTTTTAACTCCCATGTTCAGGGGCAGAACTATAAGGTTCAGAAGGAATTTTTTAGAATGCTTTTTTTTTATTCGTGTTTACAGATGAACAAATAACTGCCACTATTGAACAGCCTTACTTTCATGCTTTAAGTCTGTTCTTGAATTCCTTCAATGCCGTTTTTACTGAAGGCCCAACATTGCTGAAAATTGTACGTAAATCATTTAAATTGAACGTCCAGCAGCCTGTGTAATGATGAGATGTTTTAATACAAAGGTACTTAAAAGGAACAAGAACATAGTAAACATGAATGTAATAAATCCTAATTTTATTTTCCCAGATGTAGCGTAAACACATTCAGGAAAGGCTTTGTTGTGGTACTCCTCATGGCCTGTAGGTGGCACTGTTTCACATCAAAAAGGCTGTAAGGTTTCAACATAAATTCCCTAAACTTCAAATAAAAATGTATGATGGAAACAATATATTTCATAAAAATTGGTAAATAACATTTAAGACATGGTTTACAGATGGAAATTGTTCAGCTCAAGAACAAACTATTTGGCAAAAGAAAATCCCTTTTTCAGACCATTATCATGCCAGCGTTTTTCAAGTAAAAAAAAACTACATAAAAATGCTCAAATTACTATAATAATTTATGATCTATTTTTTTATCAGTGCAGGTTAATCTTTTTAATGGTAAATCTTTCTTAAAACCTGTTAGTTTTTTCATAGTTCCCCATGAGGCCAGCAGGTGGCAGAGTTGTGATTTCACAACCAGCAAAGCATGTTAGTCCTAAAAGATGCTACACCTCTAGCAAAACAGCACAGGCTAAATATCCCTTATCAATTCATAACATTCAACAATTATGTGATAAACATAATAATAAACATATCTTCAAGAGGTGGTGCTGCATCAAAAATGCATCTTCCACTTTTGGAACGTTTTTGTCCCAATAATGTCCTTCTAAGGGTCAGTGACTATTAAAGACTATTAAAAAGACAAACATGTAATGCATAACTTTCAGTCAAATGAAATAAAAAAAATGCAAAAAATACAAGTTAATAAAATGACACAGTTATAAAAAAACAACTTAACAAGAAAAACTTTGAACTTCCAAAAGGCTTATTATAGCACCACATGACTGACTATAATAATGAGCTGCAGGCATAAAGGAAAACTCACAATCAGCTAAAATTCTTCTCAAGAAGTTCAGAAGAAAAGTTAAACATTTAGTAAAAACTTTAACTTTTTTGGAAAACTAGCAAAAGTTAAAATACCGGTATCAAAAGGATCTCATCCTCTATGGCTGCAGGTAATTTAAACGTGTTCCATTCTGGTCCTTTAAGGTTCATCCCTTTTTCAATCCTTTACAAAAACATTTTGGATTGCAGTACCATGTTGTAACATTTACGACAATCTGGAGGCAGTTTAACATGTTCATCCCATTCACCTTCCAACTAAATATGTTGAGGTGCATATGCTGATATGCTAAAAGGCGAATCGTGTCAATTTACCGCCTTTAAGAGGAGGTAGTGATGCCTCTGCTCTTGGATCGCTGAGAGGCGAGACGTCGACAGTGCAGGTACACAGACAGGGGGTGAATGAAGGCCAACAGGCTGAGTAGTGTCAGCGCAATGTTTACCTGGACACAGGTAGAAGGAAGAAGTCGAGTGTTCAAATGTATGTGGAGGCAGTTCAGAAGGGGAACACATTAAGAATCAAATACTTACGTATAAAGGATCTCCATGCAGAGCTCCCTTCACCAGAGCAAAGCAAGGATACTGCAAAAGAGAGAAGACTGCAGACAGAGCCATCACCAAACCGTACAGCTTTCCGAAATGACAAGACGGGAATCTGCTCAGAAAGAAAAAAAAAAGAGCATAGATGAGTGGCATTATTACATATTAACAAGATATAAAAAAAAGAAAAGGTCAGTTTTGAAAATCAAATTAAACTGACATATTTTGACACCAAAAATTGTTTCTAAAGAAAATCAGAATCAAAAGAAATATCAAAGACCACCACTAGGGGCACATCAATCTGATTAAAACCACTTTGGTTTTCTGCATTAACCTTCAACAGTAAGCTTTAAAAGGGCTTAAAACTTCACATTTATTATAAGTTGCAGATTTTAAAAATGATATTTTCCTCACTAATTTTTAAAATTGTCCCTTTCATCTGCATGAGAATTTGATACTTTATGTGAAACGACTGTTTTTGGCTTTTAGACCAGAAATGAGACATTTTGTTTTAAGAATTTCAAAACCCAAAGGATAAAAAAAGTTAAACAAAGGCCATGAAGGAGTCTTATCATACTTTGAATGAGCCTGTAGTTATTCCTGATTATTAACAATCGTTTTTAGAGTTTTCTCAAAAGCTCTCTCTGTTCAACATGTGCACAGCTACCATGTGATTCTGTCAGCTGAACATACTGACTCAGAATACAGCATTTGCCTCCCACTTGGCTGCATGTTGATTCTACAGAGTGTTAATGATCAGTTGTGCAGCGTGGGGCGGCAGACAGAGCATCAAAAATAAATGCAGTAGAACAGTTTCACAGCGGGGAGCTGACCTCCTGTTAAAGCTGCTGACTCACACATCGCGAGCAGACTACACAATTGGTGAAGAAATAGGGACTACACAGTTTACCCCCTTAACTAACATCTTTCTGTTCTGACAGTCTGACCCATGGCAGCATTAGTAACCCAGTCTTTTGAAAACACAAAGAACTATTAAATGTCTCCATGTTCATTTTGGCTAACTTTATGTATTTCATTACAATGATTTGCACCAGTTTCTTTCTCTTTACATCAGTCTTTAGTGCACAGTTCTGCACAAAGTACTCATTAATAACTATTAATCTCTGTTTTGTTCCATTTAACCGAGAGAAAATGTTAAAGCCTACAAAACCAAAGTACCGAGGATTTCTATCGTCCAGTAATTGTAATTAATTACCAAAATTTGAACTGTAATTCGTTACTATACTCCGTTACTGACAAAAGTAATAAATTACAGTAATTCCTTACTTTGTAATCTGTTACCCCACACAAATTATGTTAGGCCACACATATTGGCTACGCGAATCACGTTCGGTGTGAGTGCACCTTAAGCCTGCCTCCACGTCCCATCATCCATCTATCATCCACCAGTTTACACTCGCTCCTGCTAGGAATCTAGTTTTAGGAATCTGGAGCCTTGCCGCTTGATTCAGATCATTCATCCCGTGGAGAACGTAATAGTAATGTGACAACAGGAATGTTTATGAGCAACAAAGCTTTGTGTGTGTTTGTGCGGCCCTTTGTTTCCTACTCACGCTACACTCAGGAAAGCTGCGTTGCCTCCATAGAGGAAGGAGCGGTTGAGCACCTGCAGGACGAAGGTGAGGTACTGCAGCGGCAGGGAAGGGCTGGAGGCGCACACGGAGAACAGCACGCACTGCAGCGCCGTCAGGAACAGAGACAGCACAGAGGCCCGTAGATCTGCCTCCTGCTCCGTCTCTCCTGTGAAAACACACAGAAATACGCATGCATAAAACCACAACACATGCTAGAAAAAACTAGAAAACACACAGGAAAGAGAAAACTCCAAACAACAATGTGAGACAGAACTGTTTTGTCCTTCTAAAGCTTTCAAATTCAGCAAAAAAAGTGAAAGATTTTTTTTTATTTAAGTAAAGAAAAGGAACAGAAACAACAGGAACATAGAGTTAAAGACAAGGTCTTAGAGCTGTAGACAATAAAAAAAAGCAAAATGTGAGCATAACCATAAGCACACGTTTAAAAATATACAACATTTGTATGTAAAGGACAAAATTTATGTGGAAACATTGGGTTAGTAAAACACACAAGAGACAATATAGCTTAGTAATCCATGTTCTACATAATCACTTTTAGGGATTTCAGGTTTGTGTATGGTTTTTTTCACCTATTATAAAATAAATAAAAGAGATAGATATACAATAAATGAAATTGTGAGCATACCTTCAGCACGTGGTCTGCTTTTGTGTCTGTCCATAATAAGACCATTCCAGGGGGCACACAGAACGCCGCACAGCTGGGTGACGGCAAAGGCATTGGTGTACTGGCTCACTGTGGGACCACACAGCAAACACGGGATAGAATTGGACGTACAATAATATTAAAGCCCTCATTACTTGACCAATTTTTTAACAGGAGAAACCATCAATGCTTTTTTCTGAATGAAAATCCAGACCCAAAAAAGTGTTAAAAAGCTTCAGAAGTACAGCACCTTCAACAGATTGGAGCTAACATTTGCATACAATTGTTCATTCTTTAAAGCTAGAGGGAGGTGTGGGTGTTTACCAAGTGAGGACTCTCCATCGGTGAGCCTCTGCAGCATGGGGTTGAGGGTGCCAATAAACAGATAGTGCCGGAGCTGCATCACTGACAACCACAGAAAGTGCCAGACGAAAAACCTGGACATCAAACACTCCCTGAAACTCCTCTCTGACAGAAAAGGAGGTCATACACAAACACAGGAGACGAGATCATGACAATAGGAATAAAAATCTAGCGGATACAATATGAGCTTATAACCAGGTTGATATGCAAACCTTGTTTCACCGGGGCGTCCTTGGTGAGTGGTGTTTCCTCTGCTGTTTTATGGGGACTGTTTGTTGCCACTTCTGTCCTCACCGTTTCAGATTTCCCACAATTCATCCTACAACATGTCAGAATGAGATCATATATAAACCTCTGTTTGTGTGCTTTGATTCTGTTATTATTATTAAAATGTGAGAGATTTTCTTGGTTGTCATCAAACTACATTTTTTTGGGGATTTGTGGAGCATGTCAAATCCTTACTTTCTATCAGTAATTTTTCTGATGTTTAAATATTAAACCCTGGTTTTCTTTATCTCGGTCTTGAACACTTGTTGCAAACAGTAAACTGCACCATCAGTTCACAGTAAAAACAAGGTCATAAACTGAACGTAGCCTATAAAGTACATGAGCGATAAATAAAAAAACAGGACCCAACTATGTAAAAAAAAAAGAATCACATAACATTTAGTGCATGTTGTTATTAGTTTCAGTATTATAGTTTACGAAACTAAACAGATCCAGAATCTGCCTCTTATACAACAAACCTTCATATGAGGATCACTGATGTTAAATTCTGCTGAATTTCCTTTAACAAAAGCATCAATCTGCTTCAAACACGCCAATCAAGGCGTCAACTCACAACCCACACTTAACTGGCAGGAGCCTTTCATTCTGTCACATGAGAAATGAACTGTGGAAACATGATGTTACATCACTTCCTGTGAATAAATTGTGTTTCTACACTACAAAAACACACTCTTAGGGTTTGCTGTGGTTCCTCGTGTGTCTATACAGACATAGAAAACTTGGATTTTAACTCCACTCTTAATAGGAATTATAACAAAGCTTTTATTAAAAATCCAAAGCAGAAAATCAATAAAAGTTAAAATACTTTATGCAATAAGTTTAATTGTTGTTTTGTATATAATTAAGGTGTGTTCTGTTAAAGGGTGTGACCACAGCTCACAGGCCTTGTGGTAGAGTGCTTGCTCTGAGCAAAATATCAAATGGATCAATCCTGTCATCCTTTTGCACCTCAAATGATCTTTACTTTATTGTTTTCTAAACCGAGACAATTGCAATAAGTGGCTTTATTATCTTCTCTAATTTCTTTCAAATCTTTATCAAATTATTCTACAGTAATTCTTTTTTTTCATAAATATGTCAAAATGTTGCCACCTTGTATGTTTAAAGCTATCGTTTTAACTTTGCAGTTGATGTGGCCTTTATTTTTATTCTTTTTTTTAAATCCATCAGGTTGCTCTGATCTCACCCGTAGGTGTAGTGATCCGGAAGCGGGTAAGGAATGAAGTTTCTGGGCAGCAGGAAGATAGTTCTGAGGACGTGGATGACGCTGCAGGCAGACAGAAACAGGAAGGATCCTCGAAGGGAGACGCCAGCCTCGTGCAACAACTGCAGGGAAAAATGTTTTTGAGAATCATGGATACAAACAGCTGTTTTGAGGAGACGTCGTTGGTTTGTGCTTGCCACCTTAATGATGAGGAAGAGTGCTGAGGAAGAATCAAAGGCTCCATTGTAAAGAGTGATGATGGTGGAGCGCCGTGAGCCGAACAAGTTTCCAACCTTGAGTGGGGAAAACAGAAGAATGTTTTAATGAGTGTATGAAAGGATGTTGCCTTGAGGCTGGCTCTTGTGTAGAAAGATTTGAGGATTAAGGTTCAAGGCAAAATAACTGTATTAGCTCTGAAAATCAAAATTTTTCATTTATTAAGTCTAAGGACACACAATAGTATCTAGTTAGTGGGAGATCACAAAATGGATCTTTTGGTATTTACTCAATTAACGTTTTTTAAAAAGTGCATTTCTTTAAAACTTGTACACATTTTTTTACAATAAGACATTTTGACACTCAGAAGAAAGCTTTTTAATGCTTTTTTATTGCTTCTCCCAAAGAAAGAAAGGTCTACTGTGAATATTGCATGATTCTTAAACAAAGCTAAGTAGTATTGAGATGTAATTCTCCACCCAAAAATTCTAGCATCATTGAATGTAAAGTTATTTATTTAAGTTTTATACTTTTTATGGTTATATAAAAAAAAAAACAAAAGTAAATACAACAGCTACAAAGAAGTGGTTTTACTAATTCTGAAAATGAAAACCTAATGTGAAAAGCATGAAACATAGTATAAAGACCTAAAACAAAAACCAAACCCAATCTGATCTTTCATAACTGTAACTTTGGAATGAAACACATTGAGAGGATTAATTAGATGAATGAATCATAGCTAATTTTTCATCTGCTCCTGATTCACAATTTGAAATACTAAGAAATGCACTTTTGATCTTAAATTTCTTAATATATGTGCTCCATCATGAGATAAGATGCCACAAGAACATTTTAAAAACAACATTTTCACAGCGGTATCTTCTAAAAACCAATCTGAATTCAATAAGGAACAGAAAGAGACAATGCTGGTTTCACCCTCTGAATCTCAACAGATGGTTTCAACATCAACAGAAGTGTTGAAATTCACTTCTGTAACAACTTTATTAGAATATAGCAATAGCTGAAATAGAAATGCAGAGGAACTTGACAAAATATCCGTGAAAGCGTCAGCATTTAGTTTTAAAAATGTTTGCATTCAAAAAGATCTACATTTTAAAATTGTTTAAAAGCTAAAATAAAGTGAAAAACTCATCAGAAATGCAGGACAGGGCTTTTATTTAAAGATTTATTTATGAATCCTGATTAGTTGGGAGGCTTTAAATATTTATCCATCCATTCAGTTTCTGAACCTTTTTTTTCCCTTTTTCGGGGTCACGGGGCTGAGGGAGCCTAACCCGGCCACTCATGGGTGAACGCAGGACACACCCTGGACAGGTCGCCAGTCTGTCGCAGTGTTTGTCCATTGTTGTTTATGAAAGAATCCAGTTCCTTTAGCATCAACGTTTCACAAACTGTTTGGTACATTATTACGAAGAACACAATTTCTCATAAATGTGACGTTAATGTAATTGTGACGAGCTCTGCAGAAACTTTATCAAACTGATTTGACTGTAGTAAAACCTGCCCCATGAGTTCAAATCTTCATTGGTGTAAAAACAGAAAATAAAACCATGGTTTTGTACCTGCATGTTTGTCATAAGAAACAAAATTCCACCGACAGCCAGGAGGGAAAGAGCTGGGAAGAGCAGGTAATCCAGAGCTGGTGGGATAACGTAAAGATGAAATTAACAAATTAAAACTTATTAATTGTAATTTAAAAGAAAAAAAACAGTGTTGTATTTCACCTGCAGTAGAGAAGGACACCATCAAGGTACCTAGTGTGTAAATACATCTGTAAAATAACAGCAAAAACACAAACTTTCAGAACTTGACGCAGAAACGTGCAAGACGAGAAAGCCAGATTTGAATATAATCCCTCAGAGGACTTTAATTTCCTCCTGTTTTTACAGGGATGAACACACTTTATCCAAAAACAAAAAGGACTCCCTTTTTTCAGTCTTTGCATTCCTTGGTTAGTTATTTTCCCACCTCCTCCCTTTTTTCATCCAAACATAAAGACGCTTAAAGGCGGTTTTTGTGGGTTAAAAAATAATCAGAGGGATTCCTGGAGGTATGTGCTGCTTCATTCCAAATATCACTTTTAAGAAGATGGAAGTTGCAACATTTTTCACCTCCTTATTTAATTCAGTTAAATCAAACTTAAAAGTACTAACGATGTTAAACTTTGCTGAATTTTATTCCCTGGATCTCACTTAAAATGTCTTTTTTTTCTTCAGATTTTAATGATGTTTTATTTTCCTTAAGAAAATCTTTTCTGTTGCTGTTAGCACACCAAACCTACTTCAAAAGACCCGTCTTTTGTGTGCTTCTTCCTTTCCCACTCTGCTTGCTTGCTGTGTAACCTTTTCATGTTTCTTTCAGAGGAACATACTGTATATTTGTTCTCATGCATAACAATAATACAAATGAATAGCAACTGCAACAATGAAACTTCTTAACCTATTTTGTTCTACACACTGGGAGGAAAATTATCAGAAACTATTTTACCCAAAACTACCAGAAACCCACTGAAATTTTAGTCTGCATCAACAACCTATTTTAAATATAATATTGATATTTTTGTATTAAGTTTGGACAGAGAAGCATACTGTAATTTCCAAATCATTCTGATCCACACATATTTTCCTAACCCAACAGTCAAACCAAAACATTCTTGAAGAAACTGTCCAGCAGAAGCAGAAAATAACCAGCCGACGTTCCTGACATTAATTTTCATTTTTTTTCTTCCCAGCAGTACATAATTACACAAAGCATGAAACATGAGACAGGATTAAAATATCAGTCAGTAAGATTTAAAGTATCCTAACTTGTTTTATCATGCTTTCTATTTGTCTTTTTTTCTTTAGAAAAAACATTAATCTACAACTATTGATTTTGGCCTCATTGAGCAAAACCCCAAAACATGGCATTTTTTACTTGTTTTTTTAATAAGTTTGCCATACTTGTATATACTTTTTACATCGTGAGAAATTTGCCACAAAAACCTTCAGAGCATAGGATTCTTCCTCCTTCTCTAATAATTAGTCCCGTGCTTGCCTCAGTTGAGCTGGTTTTTATGTTTGGTTGTTTGTTTGTTTTTTGTCTGTAAAGCAGTTTCAAGTGACGACAAATAAAGTTTCTGAACCACTGCATTGGAACCACGGAAGTTTTCACCTAACCCTAACTGGACCACTCCACGTTTTTGACATCTAAAATGTAGCTGCAGGTTAAGGAAAGATAATCCCAAGTAAACAAGTAGTGGGAACGTCTTTTTATACACCCATGACTCAAAAAAGTTACCTAAAACTACAAACGTTTGCTATTGTTTAAACTAGTTTACATAAGACAAAAATCCTGCCATGCTCACATTCCAAACAGCCGCGCCACTGTTGTACCAAAGCGATCAAATAGAAACCCATTGGGAAGGGTGAGGAAATTGTTCAGGAAAGAGGCGATGGTGAAAACAAGTGAGAACTGTTCGTCTTGAGCGCTGCAATCTGCAGAAAGACAAGCGAATGAAAAAGTGTGCAAATAATTTGTGAGAAAAGGTCAGAAAAGCTCAGGTAACAAATGCACGCTTAAATGTTGTCTAAATACAGGATTTATTAAGGTAGCACACCTAAAGATTGGGTTCCGTTGACTGTTGTGGTGTTGACACACATGGAGCTGAAGTAGCCCTCCTCCTTCAGAACAAAAACCAGAGACGCCCATCCAAACACGGCTCCAGCAAAACACAGGCACTCCACCAGGCCTGTGATGAAGGTGAGGCCTCTCTGAACCGAGAACTTGCTCTCTGGCTGCGGCATGGTCACTCACACAGAAGCACGCACAGGAAGAAAAAACTTCACATGCATGAGTTCACACGTGGAGTCAGTCTCAGGCCCTGTTGAGAAAAATGGAACAAAAGAAAAACACACATCTGACCTTTAAAACACCAAACTTTTACTTGCTTTGATTAAAAAAGAAAACATCCATCTGATGCATGAGATAAAACAACATTAGTCTGCGTGAGGTGCAACAGACGGCCTACAAGCACATTAATACTTAAGTGGACAGTCTACAAATTCCTATTTGAAGACAAAAGTAAAACTGAAACTCCTAAGAAGAAATTGAAATGTCCTTTTTAAAGAAAATCTGAATAATTCTGTAAGAAGAAGTACACCTTAATTAGCCTTTGATCCTTCAAACTTCTTACTTGCATCTAAGTTCACAGCTGAGCAGTTGAGTCTCTCAAAATATTTTTGTCAAACTAAACTCTTGGGTCTGACATCTCTGTGTATATAGGCCAACTATTCCCTCCCCTTCCTATCCAAGCAGTCTCCTCCCACCGTTTTTTTTTTTTTTTTCTCTTTATTTTGACCACTCTGGAGTAGAAGAACCCCAGGCTCTCGGGTTGCTTAAGACTACATTTAAAAACAAAAACTCCCACATTTCCAGAAATCCACACTTAAAGCAACAGACGCTCTGAGACAAGATCCACATCTGAGAGCAGCAGGGCTAGATAGACAGGTCTAACTGAATAGGGGGAAAAATAAAACACTTTTAGCTTTTATTTTTTGTACTGGAGCAGAACCACAGCTAGGCCCACATGGGTAAAACACCAAAACTATTCTGGAGAGTGAAAAGGATGCAGCTGCATCTCATGATTCCTCATGATCCTGGAGGCCTCTCTACTGGCAAGAGCCCTACATCCATACAGAGAAACAAATATGTTGTTTTAATTATGTATTGAAATTAGTGCACACAAAACACCCAGTATTTTTCATAAATAAAATGTTTTGTATTTGGGCACCTTAACAGACTCCTTTCAGAAAAATACATATTGACATTATAGAAATGCAATTTTGCAATGGCAGACACAGACGTCAGTATTAAACCTTATTGAATTATTCTGTATCTTTGGATAAAAAAAACTCACATAAAAGCGAGAGAAGAGTCAATATGGAATTTCTGGAAAAGCATAAATCAAATACATAGTTTTATATGTATTTATATGAAATAAATAGTTTGTGTTCATTTTGGTAAGGTTTTTTGGTGCAGATGGACAAGAAGAGTGCAAAAACATGATGAAGATCTGTGGAGTCAACTGTAAGCATGAACTATATTCAGAAGAACTAAAAATGCAAAAAGGATGTTCAAAAAGCAGTCAAAAAGACTGTAACTCTGGAGGGAACTTACAAAAGTAGAAAGTAGGCTGTTGTCTTTGAAATCTTGATTTTAGTATTCAGAGATCTGTATGTAAGTGTTTGAAGCTTGTTACTTTGTCAGCAAGACGTGTATCGTTCAAAAGTGAAAAAACAACTACATCAGAACTTAAATCAAAGACGCTGAACAGATAAAAGTTGCCACTGCTCACTCCTTGGTCAAAATGGGGCGTTTGCCATTTTGTCGGGGTGATCAAATCTACAATTCCAAAATCCTGTGGAAATGTTTCCAAAGGTCTCTGTGAAAAAAAACAGTGTGTATCTGTACTCACTGGACTGGCAAATGCAGTCAATAATCCCTACAAGATAATGACAAGTAAATAGCTTATTTTTCTTCTAGCGATCGATAAATACATATAAATGAAGGATGATGTCTCATTTGACTTGTGATGAGTTATTGCAACGTTTTTCAAACACATTAATAAATGGGATTTAGTAGATAGATCCATTTGATGTGCATCACGTTTGACACGTTAAACAGGGGGAGATGGTAACTTGCTGATCTCATACACGAACCATATGACTGTCCAATATATTGGCCCCTCCAAGATCATATGATTACAAATACCACTTTTTTGAAAGAACAGTTTTTGACTCACTTCCTAAAACCAAAAAGTTGACCTCTGCATCACACGCCTGCGTGCCAGTGGTGTCCTCCAAAGTGTTGGAAACATTATTGCACAAGGACTCTTACCTGCAGCAACTAGGGGTCAAATAATAACATTTATTTTTTTTCCTGTTCTTTATTTTTGTCTTTGTAAATTAGGAAAGCCACAATCCAGTATTTCTATTCATTTATTTTGAACGCTACACCACAGTTACAATGCAGAGCTAAGAGTGAACGCCACTGGGACTGCTACTAGTGCTACCTGTTGTACCAACAGTCCTGTTAAAATTAGAATTGATTATCAAAAATATAAGAAGAAAAAAAATAATAAACATATGTATCATACTTTCTTCACTTTTTTTATAGCTACTGTTTGAAAACACACAGTCATATTAGCTTTACACTTTTAAGCTCAAATTCTTACTAATATGCAGAAAATGAGACAACAAAAATTCTAGTGACTAGTGATTGGATAGTTTGAGGCGGGTTCTTCCAGTTAGACTTTGCATTTTAAACACACTAAACATTATGGACAAGATGATGAGAAAATCTATGATGTCTTTGGTGCCATTGACCATGAATAACTGGAAACGTCTCAACAGATTTTTTTTCTTTTTGCCTAAAGTTGGCTTAAGCAAATTTTAAGCTGGAAAAAAAGCATAAAAGTTAACCAGGCGACTCCTGCTCGTCCGTTGACTGCCACATAATGATAAGCCTCCTCGCCTTCTTCCTGCACCACGTTTACCCATGAGATAACTTTCCAACCTTTCATCTCTCTGTGCTGCTTCAAATTCAAACCGTGGGCATTTTTGTCTGCTTTCTTTTTACTGTACAATAGTCCAATCATGGCAATCATGCTGTAGTGATTCCCACCAAAATTCACTTGCAAGTCACATTAAGCCTCACTTTGATGTGAACAAGGGTTGGCCATGTTGGGTTAAACTAAAGTTTAAGTGAGCTTTAACACTATCTTTCCCTAAATACTTGTTTTTACACAACAGACAGATGACTGAAGCTTAGATGTGAGATTGATGTAATGCTATATTGCGATCAAGTGACTGCTTCCATTGAAATATCTATGTAAACACATAGATATTGGGCTTCAAAACAATAAAGTTTACACGTTGCTATGGAAGTTTTTAAGTCTGTTTTCGGGGCCCTACGTACAAAACGCACATTCATTGAACATGGGTTAAAAGTTAAACCAGTTGAACTTTGGCCAATCAGGGACTGGGATTTGGTTGTGACATATGGGTTGCGACCTTTTCAATTCATGGAAGTACCATTTGAAAATTGATCATGAAGGACAAATTACTAATTGTGGTTTCTCCCCGACCAGAATTAAACGACACCAAGTCTTTCATACATCGGAATAGAGCTGTGAAAGAAAAAGGGTGGAGCAAAATTTACAGGATCTGCCCTGTTTCAACATTACACACCAAGTATCTTTCAACTGCTGGAACATGTGCTAGTGTCAGGTAGGGACAGTCCAGTCCAGTGTGAGCACCACATGCTAAAAGAGGATTCAGTAATTCTTGAACGCGCAACACATGCACACTGTGAACATAGCAAAAGACACCTTGCAGTTAAGGTTTAGGAGGTAAAGAATGTGTTGTTATTGTAGGTTTTACAGGATGTAATAGAACACATGTATTTTTTTGTGGTTGTTGGAACATTTGGGAGTTCAGTTCAGGTCATGTAAATCCATATCGTGTCCTCTGACGTGATGGAAACACATGCTCTTCTGTTTGCACAACAAGGACAGACTAGCATGCCAAAGGCAAACTGCCACTATCAGCAACTTGCTGAAAGCAAGTGACCAGTTGCATCATTTCTTTCTTACAAAAAGAAGCCAAAAATATAAAAGCAGCTTACCCTCCATCACACCAACCACTTCCGCCTACTAAAAATCGCTGACGAGAAAAAGAAACACAAGAGAAAAGTGCTAGTAATAGCTCATGTGACCATTTCTGTGACTTCTTTAATTACCTAGTAAATATTTTTGTATAATTTCTTTAAAATGTTGACACGTTTCATTGCAAAGTCAGCATGGTTGATTAATTTAGCTCCTCTAGACAAAATTAATGTAAGCAGCATTTGGCATAAAATCCAAGTGTCAAATTTTTACGTTTTTTTGACACATCATTACCCACTTTTGTGTTGTCAAGTTATAATGCAAAAAGTAAAAGCACTGCCTTACTCTGCATTGTAATTCACATGACTCTTGAATTTCTTTGAAGATGTGATTCATAGAGATAAATGTACATTTAGATGAGGCGAAATGCAATAGATTTGTATTTGACTTTAGTTTAAGTTTAGTAATGATTATCTGCCAATATCTGTGAATAGTCTGACTTGGACGTTATCAGACGGGGCTATACTCTGACCAAATCTTTTGTTTTCTTTACATTTTTTTTGTTTGCGTTATCTTTTTTTTTTATTATTCAACATGGACAAACTCTAAGTTGTTATGTGCAAAGCAAAAATTATATAAAAGTTTGAAAAGTATGAGAAAAAAAAAAAAAAAACGACACCAGCAGCTTATTTTTTTACCTGGTATTGTCTGAAATCCTTAAATATAACATGGATTAGTTAAGTTAATGACTTTCACTACTTCATTACAACAACAACAAAAAATAATAATAAGTTACTATAATAGACTTGGTTCTTTTGTAATATCTTACTCCGAACACTGGCCTCGAGCATTTATCTACTTTGTGCACTTTTCTTGACACATGGTGGTTCAGTCCCATGCTTTTAAATGTGATCAAGCAATGTATGTTCCTGCAGTAATCTGATGGAAATACCAAGCATGTGTTCCACATGAGAACACTCCTGCTTAAAAAGTTTGACGAACAACAGATTCAAACATTTCTGCCGTCTATGAAAAGTCACAAATACAATGTATCTTTGAGTACATTTGTGAGAATGAATTTGGAAGATTCCTACAAAAAGATTCTGAAATTTAAAGCTACATTACAAGAAAGTAGAAAGATAATAACTGTGAAGGGATAGATTTATTTCTGTTGATTGAAACTTAAACATTAATTTTGCCAAAAAGAATATTTCATCTGCAATTCTGGCATTTGTTGAAGTGACATTTTTGCAGCCAGAGTGATCCATTTTGTTTTCACTGTAACAATTTTGAATTTAGGCAACAAAATAAACCTAACTTTAAAAAATAACTGCTGAATGATTAAACTTAAAAGCATAGAAATTTGAATAAAATTTTGTTTCATGTTATTTTCAAGAAGTATTGAAAGGTGGTTGCACATTTACAGTGGCTTGTAATCATAAGCGTTTGAATTAAAAACTCTGAAATAATAGCCCTTTAAAAAGCAAAGTCACAAACTTGCAGTCAATGTGATTACCCAAAAAAAAACCTTCCTTTGAACAAAAAAAAAGGAGAATGTGTTAACTGCTCTAACTCTGTTCAGTAGAACAGAACAAAATGGAATAGAACTGTTTTGATCTCATAAAGGGGAAATTATCTTCTTACCAGAGTTCTATTAAAACAGCAGATAGAAAATAAATAACCCTTGAAAAAAAATCCCAGACTAAAAGCCTTGAATTAACATTGTTTTGCAAGTTAACATTAATATTTTTATTTATAAACTGAATAAAAGAGTAAATCCTACAATTAATTGGTTCATTAAATGCTTTTTAAATGTTTTTAGTTCGCTTTCGGTGCAGACCAGGAAGAAGCCCTGTGACAAGGATAACAGAAATTTCATGGTCACTGAAACATGCAGAGAGAATCATGGGAAAGTTTGCATGGCTTCATTGCTTGAAATTCTGTGGATGTTTATCTTTGACTGTAGAGTCAAGGACGACTTCTAATTCTTTCCAAACGTGGTAGCAATGGTTTCACCTGCTACCAAAGTTTTTCTTATCAGACACTGAAACGGGACTGCTATGTACAAACAAAGACTGCTCCCAGCCAATGTTCTTTAATTAGTGTGCTGAAGTGCACTAGTGTGCCATAGAAAATGACTCAATTTCACCTAATGGGTCTAATAAAACATTAATATCGCAAGGATTTCAGTTAAGGGTTCCGAGTACTAAGAAACATGAAAGGTCAGGTGTTTATTCAAGTTCTATTCGAGACACTGATAAGAACGACTTTATGTTGTTAATATTATTTCTGGTTTGTGGTGTGGCTGTTGATTTTTATCACGGAAAAAGTGTGGCTTGGTTTAAAAAAGGTTCAAAAACTCTGATGTGGCGAACAAACAACTGAGTTTCTCAAGTGACCAATAAGCTGTTGAAAGCTGGGCATGCCAAGCAGAAGAAGACTCAAGTCCTGACATGTGGACACCATACACAAACTTTGCTTTTCCTCTGCACATTTTTCCTGAGTTTTTTTCTTAATACATTTTAAAAAGTAAATATTCCTCTTTAACATGCCTGTTTAGCTTTTTTTTTTTTTTTTAAGAATATTCAAGCAATGCATGAAAATAAATGGTTTGAATTAATTCAATTAGAAAGGTTATTTGTTTGGCTGCATATTAAATGACAATATTTTCAGCCTTCTGATGGCAGAACTTAGATTTTCTTTTTCCTCGGTGTTTTTACTGAAAAGACTTGAAAGATCAGAGACCCATCAGAAGCTCCTTGTGTTTCATTGAGAAAGCTGCTTCTTAGGATGAACTTTGGCACATCTGTCACAGACACCGTCAGATTGGGACGCATATTCCTTTGAGTACAGGAGAAAAGTAACAGCAGGATAACTGTATTACCAAAAAAAAAAAAAAAAAAAAAAAAAGAAAGGATGAAGCAAGTAAATGTGTTCCTAAAACAGATACGGCTCGATTCGGGCTCAGTTTTGCGTCTGTAAAGGCCCGATTTGTTGTCCAGCTTCCGCCAACCGGCTATAGAACCTCCACCTACGGTTCCGATGGGTTCTAAAGCAAGGGGTTAAAACCCGAATCCAGATGAGAACACTCACCCGTATCCTTCTACTAACCATGGAATCCGGGTTTCGTTCGCTCCTGAGCTGCGGTTCTTCGTGGAGGAGGACGCACCGAAGAGCTGTCACAGCCTCCCCCATCTGAAAACACAGCAGCTCCTCCTCTGCCCCCTACATCTCCTTAAAGCCCCAAAGCACCACCAACTTCAAAACGGAGTGAAAGCAAACCTTTGCCCAAACCTGATTGTTTTAATGCATTCCAAGTAATCTGGAGCTGTGAGGTTGCCAAAATTGTTTCATTTCTATTAACATACTGGTTTAAATAAGAGACTCAAGTGTCATTTACACTTAAATTCTGTTCAGTTCATTTGGTTAAGAAAGGCCAGTGGCTTTTACTGAATAAAGTTGGAATTAGAATTTTTTATTGTAAGGATATACTTTGACATTAGTCAAACATTAAGTAGCCAATTGTGATTTGATCATTTAAATCCTTTGAGACTTTGACAGGATACATTTATACATCTGAATACAAGAGTTTTTGCTGTATTATTTTATGGTGAGCATTTAAGTGAAGTTTACATTTCATAAGGACCCAAATTTATTTTGTACACATTTTGTCCCCTTAAAGCAAAGTATTTTCAGTTACCAACTTTCCTTAAAATGTTAAATTTTACCCTCATTTTCACCCCAAATCTGTCATTAAGAACTCTTAAGTGGCAAAGAAAACCTGGAAGAATTAGACAGAGTATTCATTTGCTTCTACCACAAATCTCTGAACATTTCAGATGTGGCCTGTGCGTTTAATTTATGATATTTAAAAAGAAATATTTACTTTGAGCCCAATAAGCTCTGGCTGCAACTTAAAATAAAAATATAAGACTCAAATCACTAAGTGAAAACCTTTTATTGAGCTAATGAAGACCATTCCAGTCACCACCAAGTGTTTAACCTGAAACAAGAAAGCAAAGTTGGTCAAATGTTCGAGAACTTGAGGAATGACATGTCGTGACATACCACTTGAGTACTGTGGGGGCCCTGGGAAGATCTTCTGCTGGTAAGGACCTTGATAATCATCCTCCTCAGACTCATGTTCCTTCAGGTAGTGGACATCCTTGTAGTAGTCTTTGCCCCTCTCGTGACTCTGGCTGAATGTGCTGTATGTGCCAGGAGGATACAACCCATACAGGAGCCTGTAGTCAAAGCCAGGATAAGTGTTACCCCAGTAACCAGGCAGGACAACGCTTGGTAAAACCACATTTGTAGAGCTTTGCTGAGATTCTGTGAGGTCAGCCGGGTAGCCAAATTCTTCCATCTGCTGCTGGTAGTTGCCCAGTTCAGCTTCCTTTACAACATTGGAGGTCTCTCCTGACTGGAGAACAGGTCCAGCTGGTGGCAGAGGTGGTTGTGGGAAGAGTTCACTGGTACTTTGGGCCTGGGCATCAATTGATGCTTCCTCGAAGCTTTGTGGAGGAACAAGCCACCTTGCCTCTAGAGAGATGATCAAAAATTAACCACAATTTTAGCTGAATGCTATCCCTCCATCCTTTTAGGTCCACCCTTTAATTCAGTTAATAACCTTTAAAGAATTAGAGTCTCTTTAGTTAAGCACATGCTTTAGAGTATCCAGTCTAGTAGCAATGACACCAAGAACACTTCAAGCTGCATTTACTTACCAGGCATGCCAGACTGGGCTGCTTCAGGCTGTGTAGAATCAGCTTGCTCGGCTTGAACAGAAGAGTCAGAACCAGTAGAGTAGAAATCGTCTGCAGTGGCAGAACTCATAGTGCCAAGTGCTGGAGCAGCCTCAGCCACCTCATGAGAGAGACTGGGCTCTTGGACAAAGAACTGCACCGGTTGAGACATTATCCTTGCAGTACTGTACTGCACAGGTGCAGCGTAGTCTGAAGCCACTCTTGGATTTGAAGCATAGTAGGAGGAGTCATGTGTGTCTATACTACTCTGGTCAGTGGATTTTGAGCCTAGTTAAGATAAAATAAAAAAATAAAATAGTTTAATGTAATCAGTTCGGTAGATACAAAAAAGAAAAAAAAAGTAAGATTACTCTTACCTTTTAAGGGGAGACCAAATGAACCCAAAACAAGCAAGGCAAAGTAGAAAACCCTGGAAGCATTAGAAAACACAACATTACCATAATTCAAAATTTTACTTTGCCAATTAAATTAAATTAAATTAAGAAAGCCACCTCCTGCTAATTCATACCTTAAACAAACCTGAACCACCATTATTTTATTTATTGTTTTTTGAAGCTAACTGATACCAAACTTTTGCAGTGAGGGGTTATAAAGGCTACCAGATCTGTTCCATCCAATCACACAATGACAACTTAATCCCACACAGCTGCTCTTGAGTAACTTCAAAAAAAATACTGAAAGCTGTTTGAAATGTTACTTTATACTCTTTTTATTTTAACTGTCAGTGGTTTTTTTAAGTTATTAATTTATATTCAGTTCTCTTGAAGTTTGTGCAAAAATGTTTTGAAATTCTTGGAGAATCTTTTTTTTTTTTTATAAATTTGTCCAAAGCTGATGTGATAAAACTCAAAGTGAGTACCATCAGGAACTGTTTGGGGGTTGAAGGGATATGGCTTAGTGCAATGTCACTTTGGTTGAATGAAAAAGTAAAAAAAAATATTCTTTAGCTGTGTCAACACTTTTGTTCCTTTAATTCTATATTTCATTAATTTTGTTGACCCAACAAATGCAACTGAATCTATTAAATACATCTTATTTGATGATCTGTGTGTGTTTGAGGACAACTGGTGAAAACGGAAGAATGTCTCCAATGGAGTGATTTTTTTTGGGGGTCACATTTACTGTTTAGAACAGGGAAAGGCAACTCCAGGCCTCGAGGGCCGCAGTGTCTGCATGATTTCCAGATATCTGAGCCCTACTCATGACTGATTTCCTGGTTCATGTGTGTCCAGCCAATTAGAACATGGCAGAGCACAGTATGTTGGAAGACATGCAGGAATGCAGCCATCGAGGCCTGGAGTTGTCTCTCTGGTTTCGAACGTTGTATGAGTGTAAGCAGTGGTGTGCACTCTCACTTCACAGGGAGAAGATTCAAATCCCAACTGGATCCTTTGTGTGGTGTTTTCATATTCTTCCTGTGTACAGGGGTGTTCTGTCAGCACTCCAGCTCCCTCCCACAGTCCAAAACATGCTCCATAGGTTGGTGACTTCAAATTTTCCTTAAGTGTGTGTATGAGTGTCAGGCCCTGCAATGAACTGACAAACCCCTCCTGTTTACCCCACAATCATCCTGAAGTAGCTGGGACAGCCTCCAATAACCCCTGTGACTCTGCAAAGGATTAACAGATGGATGTTTCTTTTGTAAATACTTTGGGTTTTGTTCTCATGTACAACTACCTCTAATATTCACAATTCATAAACTCCAACCTTTGAAGATCTTCGGGAAAACATTTCCTGTCATGACTAACCCCATACATAACAGTATGAACCATTGCAAAAAGGTTTGAGCTGAATGAAAGAGCACTTCCCATTTATTTAGACCAGTTCTGTTTTCTATGAAGCTGAAAGAAAAAAAAAAAATGTTGCCATTAATTTCCAAAATATCAATTTGTCATCTGTCATCCTGTTTTTCCACAGCTATTCCTGTCAGTATGGAAGCACTGTATTTATGAACAAAAAGATAAATGTAAACAGAATATACTTCCATAGTAAGTGGCAGGTAATTCAAAGTTCAGATACATTAAAGTATTATGGGCTTTTTGGAAGACAAGCAGGATGGTAGATCCCAATGACCTCAGTTGAAGATCACTGGTCTAAACAGATGGTCCATGCATGTTGTACAACCTGGCAGTCATTGGAAGGATTATTCGATTCATTTTGGGATTACTCTCCAACTTGCACTTTGGATAATGACTGCAAGTACTTGAACTTTAGAGAATGTCATGTTAATTGGACTTCATCTTATACTGCACAGGTTCCCTTCAAATGTAGTTTAAGATTCCTTGTACAATTAAGCCAGTGATTCAAGTTCACCTCACCATTTTGAAACTTTTGCCTTTATGTACATCCTCAGTCCCATTTTTGACTTATCCAGTTAGGCCAGAGTTTAATCATGGAGCCAATGATGGGCAACACGACTGACAGTTGTTTCGAGTCCATTGACTGAACTTCTCCTTGACAACGTGAGAAGTTTACAACTGAGAAAGTTGATTCAATATAATTAACTGCTTTTGTGAAGCGGTGAGTTATACTTTAGCTTAAAAGTGAGTTTGGGGCCAACAAACCTTTCAAAGAGCAGGCCCATTATGTCAAAATATAAGTCCTTCAACTTGAAGAAAAGTTAGACAGTCCATTTTATACAACTTTATTCAAAGGCTTGCAATAACCTTTAGTTGATGCAATCCAGTGTCAAACCTAGAAGAACAGAACAGTATTAAAAACATTGCAAGTGTCAGAACTGTAAAAAAAAAAAAATATATACATACCCTTGAAGCTACTTGTTGACCAGTTGAGTACTGTGGAGGCCCTGGGAAGATCTTCTGCTGGTAAGGACCTTGATAATCATCATCATCATCATCATCCTCAGACTCATGTTCCTTCAGGTAGTGGACATCCTTGTAGTAGTCCTTGCCCCTCTCGTGACTCTGGCTGAATGTGCTGTATGTGCCAGGAGGATACAACCCATACAGGAGCCTGTAGTCAAAGCCAGGATAAGTGTTACCCCAGTAACCAGGCAGGACAACGCTTTGTGCAGGCAGCCTTGTTAAGCCTGGTCCAGGTGGTGCAGGTTGGGCTGGGTAGCCAAATTCTTCCGTCTGCTGCTGGTAGTTGCCCAGTTCAGCTTCCTTCACAATATTGGAGGTCTCTCCTGACTGGAGGACCGGTCCAGCTGGTGGCAGAGGTGGTTGTGGGAGGAGGTCACTGGAGCTTTGGACCTGGGAATTAGCAGATGCTTCCTCAAAGCTTTGTGGAGCAACAAGCCATTGAGATTCTGTTAAGGGGAGAAAGAGTAAGGTTTATGATTACTGCAGAAGAAATTCTTGCACCTGTAGCGCTCTTCAGCAATGAGTCATTGCTTGACATGTCTACCTGGCAGTCCAGCTTGGGGTCCTCCAGTCTGAGGTGAGCCACCAGCACCTTCTACGGGAACAGTAGAATAAACCAAGCCAGAAGAATACAGCTCTTGAGGCGCGGCTGAGCTCATGTCACTGAATGTTGAAGGGGTCTGGGATACTCCTTGGGAGAGACCAGGCCCCATCACAAACTGCATTGGCTGAGACATCAGTCTTGAAGTGCTGTATTGCACAGGTGCATAGTATTCTGAGGCAGTCCTCTGATGAGGAACATAATTGGGTGCAGTATGGGAACCACTGCTGTACTGTCCAGGAGCCTTTGGGTCTGGATAAAAAGAGACTCAATGAATGACATCCAGAGTTTATTTTGAAAGATACCTGGAATACTTTACCTTTAATAGAAGACTCAAAGGAAACAGCAACAAGCAAAGCAATGAGGACACCCCTAGAAGATAAACACATTCACTTCAGTTAACAAACTGGCTTCACCAAGCATGTAACTGTCTCACAATTATACCTCAGAAAGGACTGTAAAGCCATTTTACTGAAGCTGAACTGTAATAGAGTAAGCAGAAGCGAGGAGACATAAATGTTTCCAGGAAACATTTTTGTCCAATCACAGCATAATTTGCATATACCTTACAGCTGTTGTTGATTGACATTGGCTTTTTGTTTGGTTTTTTTTCAAAAGACAAAATTCAACTGAAGGTCCTCTAAATACTGTTACTGTAAAAACATTTTCATCTTGCGTTGAGTTACGGGTGGATTATTTTTTTAAGCTTGGGGGATGCAATAGGCAGCTGTTTTATCATTTGCAGCTCAAATAAATGAGTATTTGGACCTAATTTACATGTCTTTGTTGTCCTTAATGAGATCTTTAAGGAAATACTACAAATGATTCCCTATGATGTTTCAATAAAGTATTTTTTTAATTTGCTACAGAACAAGAACAAATATGCAAAGAATTAACAATTAAAAAGTCATCTTCTACCCATATCATCAAAGTTCCCTTGGCAAAAGCTGTCTATTTAAAAGTATGACAAGCATATTTGATTAAGCTAAAAGTGAGGCAGTAAACTTGAAGTTTACTTTTATATACTTTCTATGTTGTTACCCTTAAATGTTCCAAATTAAGCTCAAGAAGTATTCACTTAGTGCACTCTACTCATACTTACACTCAATTGTACTTAAAAAGGGAAGTGTACTACTTTTTTGCTAAGATTTCTTTTTATAAATCTGTGTCTTTTTTTTATTTTGTGTGTGGCAACACTCTATTGCCGCCCCTTTAAAAAATTGCACCAATCGAATTGTTTTTATTACCATGAGTGTGTAAATTACCACAGTGTGGGGAAAGAAAACTATAAAGTTGGAAAAAGCACAAAGATTTTTATCATTTACTGTCAACATCCACATCAATAATAGGTTAAAGCAACAATAGCCAGTTTTTTATCCGTTTACATGTCATGCTATATTATTGATGTGTGTACTGGTTTGTTTTATGAATAGAAATAGCTTAATGTTAGCTAAACTTTTTTCTATGTCTAAACTTTAAAATGTTGACTTTTTATTTTATCCATGTTTATATTTTAGCTGCTTCTGCCTCTTGGCTTGTAGCATTTGATATTCTAGGTGTGTTACTGCCACCTACTGGTCTGCAGTGTTGGTCAGAAATTGAGACAAAAGCAAAAAAAACAAAAAACACAAAAAAAAAAAAAGCAACCACAGAGAGAAACAACTCCTCTTTATTAAACCGCTTTGCCTCAAAAACTCTATAACCCTCTACACTTAGAGTCTTACTCAGTTTAACCTTCCTATTCTTTGTTTGTTTTTTTCATGGACATGTAATAGGTCTAATTGTTTTTTTCTCCCAAGACACAATCACAAAAACCCAAAAAGGGCTGTAAAGACCGATATAACTATCTGTTCCATCACTGTTCTTTTTCTCATAATGTCAACATTTTTAAGCTGTTCTTGGATTCTTAAAAGATGGCAATCTTTTCTTCTCCCATTTACTTTGTCTTTCCTCTATGATCTCTTTCTTATTAGGAACATAATTTCAGACACACTATATGCAATGGCAGTGATTTTTTTTATTTTGTTTTACTGCAATTTCACTGCCTTTCACACCTCTTTGAGGTGACATCTAAAGAATTTGACTGTAAATCTTGGCTGAGACAACTTGAACAAAGTTTATGAATATCAAACTAAATAGATCTGTACCAACAAAATAAATATATTTCAAAGAATGGCAACAGGTTTCCCAATCAGATTTAAGCATCTTCTTTTACTGAAACCATCTCACATCTCTACCTAACCCTGTTAATGTGCTCTTTCCACATGTTTCTTAACAGGAAATTCATGGGCTAACATCCTGCTCCAACTGCTCACTGTACCATTCTAAAGCAGCTACTTTATGCGTCTTCCTAGAAAATGCAGTTGTTTTTTCCACAGAAAGACTAAACCAATGATCAGAAAATCCCTTTTCATCGAGCATGATTGTTTGTGTGAACATACTTAATCCAATTTCTTTCCTGTTCTCCATTTTTTCTGTCAATCACCAGCAGCTGTGAATCCTGAGCTTGACATGCTTTGATTGGTTGGGGCTGGTTTCTGCAATGTTTATAATTCCTCAGTGTTGCATGGTTTGTTACTACTTGTTCTGATCATGACGGATTCACAGGTTTATTTGGGGTATGTATGGTAAATTGGTGTTTATAGCTGAGTTTTACTTGAAATGAATCAAATTGCCATACCATTTTGATTTCAGGCTCCTCCTGTTTCTCCGGTTGTTTGTGGATTCATTTGGTCTTCCTGCCAAAGGTACTGTCAAAGCTGGATATCTATACACTTTTGTTTTGTGTCATATATATATATATATATATATATATATATATATATATATAATTTCCTTACTCTGTGTAGGCTCTCAAGCATCCAGTTTTGGTGGCAGCAGCAGCACAAATGAACCAAACTATGTTCCTCGTAGGAGAGCATCCTCTGTGCAGTACAGTTCTCCTGACATAATGTCTCAGCCAATGCTCTTCTATGTGCAAGAACCCAGCCTCTCTCAAGAGGTTGAAGTTCCAGCCCCTGATGGGATGGCTCTTGTTGCCCCTGGAGAATCCTATCCTGGCAGCTTTAGCTCTTCTCCTGTTCAGGGAGGTTATTTTTTTGGTTCAACACAACCTGAGGCAGCTCAGCCTGGCTTGCCAGGTAAGTCTTTAATGTAGCATTTACTTGAGCCACTAGAGTGCTACATTTAGAAATCTAAAACTTTCCCATTCGGAATGGACTTGGGTTGAAAGATTATTATGTAATGTAAACACCTTCAACTATCCTCTTACAGAATCTCATTGGCTTGTTGCTCCACAAAGCTTTGAGGAAGCATCTGCTAATTCCCAGGTCCAAAGCTCCAGTGACCTCCTCCCACAACCACCTCTGCCACCAGCTGGACCGGTCCTCCAGTCAGGAGAGACCTCCAATATTGTGAAGGAAGCTGAACTGGGCAACTACCAGCAGCAGACGGAAGAATTTGGCTACCCAGCCCAACCTGCAGCACCTGGGCCAGGCTTTACAAGGCTGCCTGCACAAAGCGTTGTCCTGCCTGGTTACTGGGGTAACACTTATCCTGGCTTTGACTACAGGCTCCTGTATGGGCTGTATCCTCCTGGCACATACAGCACATTCAGCCAGAGTCACGAGAGGGGCAAAGACTATTACAAGGATGTCCACTACCTGAAGGAACATGAGTCTGAGGAGGATGATTATCAAGGTCCTTACCAGCAGAAGATCTTCCCAGGGCCCCCACAGTACTCAACTGGTCAACAAGTAGCTTCAAGGGTATGATTGACTGCCATGTGATGCAGCTCTTTCCTGCCTGCAGTTACACTTTTCCTCTCCAGGTTCAACAAAGTTACCAGAATTCCTTATCTGTAAAATAAACGTGCTGTCCTATCTCAACTCTGTATTGCTCTTGAACTTGATTACTTCTGGACACAAGTGCTTTTGTATACAACCTGTAATTTATCTTGGTCCTTTCATAAAGAATAACTTGGAAAAAGGAACTATAGGGGGAAAAACATGTATATTGCAAGTGCACTTTGGGCTGAATCTATTGCCCATCCTGTAGTTAAAAGCTGCATTGACCCTAAAAGACAAACTCCAGAGGGGGGATCATCCTTTGTGGGCCTAGTAGCTGTATGAACCCAAAAATTAAAACTGGAAGTAAAGCTTAAACTGATTTCAGACTTGCTTGAAATTAAACTGTAGGCCAGCAATCATGTCTGTGTACAGCCATGGTTTCCACAGCAGATGCAGCTGTCAGGCCAGTAGTACAGGGCCTATGTCATGGGCTCTATTTTTGGATCATGTGTTCAAAAGGTCAGATAAAGAAGCATAGCACTCACAAAGCATTGGGGGGACAGGAGTGAAAGGCGGGTATCCACAAGGCATCCATCCCACACACTTGAGGGGACGTGAGGAGGAAAACCCTGAAAGTGAGAAACTTTCCTGACTTCCCTCTTTTGTAAAAAGCGTTGGAATTGAGAATCCAGTGGTGGCTACTGAGCAGTTTATTCTTCCTGTGGTCAACATGAATGGAGAAATGCCTGAAGAGGACAAAGAGGACAACAACCAGGTTTGTTTGTTTTGCTCAGTTTAAACTGAGGCTTTCAGGTTTGTTGTTCTCTGAGCTACTGACTCTGGAATTCAAACACAGAAGAGGCAACTGCATTATTTGGGGCCACAGCAGATGGTGTGTTTGGACACCAGGATGGAAGATGCCGTTTGAGCTGCCTTTGCTGCACCTGTTCTTAATCCTTCCTGAAGAATGACACACAGCTTTTGTAAAGTGATGCACAGGAAGCTCATGTCCCTCTGTGGAGACTCATAATCTGACCTGCTTGCAAAGAGTTGAAAAAATGTATGCTTCAGTTCAAGCTGAAATTAAATGAATTTCATAAGCTCTAGCTTTAAAGTAGAACCTCTTCATTGATCAAAATCCCAAAAGAGCTTATTCTTATTTGTAATTCTTCTATTTTTGCTTATATTGTAGTTAAAAATGTGACTTTTTATAATAAAAATACTAACAGAGCTTCATAAATGTACTAACACAAACCCTAACATTGAATAACATAATGCACATTTACAGTGTAATGTATTATTTGACAAGGCAAAGACTTAATCTAATGAAATAAAATAGTTTTACGCCTGATGTGATTTATTATGGAGTCGTCACAAAGAAAAGTTGTAAATCTGAAATAGAAAACAGTTCAACATTATTGATCTCTTTTTATTTTGGTGTTCGTCCAAGTTCTCACTCAGCAGAAACAAAGAAGAGAAAAAGAAACTTGAGATAAATTGCTGTAAGAACAGCAAAAGAAAGATACTCAAATCTGCTTGGCAAAAACTCTACTCACAAAACTCTAGATTAATAGATATTTACATTAAAATTGTGAAGTTTGTTTATAAAAAAACACAATTAAGATGATAAAAAGACATAAGCAGGAATATCTGTAACAAGAAATGTGGGTATTGATTTAAATAAATGTATTTTTGGCTCTTGTGTTGACCAGGCAGATGAGTTGACGGAAGTTAAAGGACTGGCAGAGACGCCAGAAGGTCAGAAGGTGACAGCTGTTGTGGAGAGAACCGAGGAAGATAAAATGGAGGAGCAGGCTGCAGGACAAGAGATTGATGGAGAAGATGCAAAGAACTCAGAGAAGGTCCTTCAGCAGACTGAAGGAGACACTGTACAAGACCACGATAAGGCATTGACAACTGTTGATGGGACAGAACTCAAAATGGAACAAGCAGATAAAGATGTGAGGAAAGAAGAGAGGCAGGACGATGGGAAAGAAGGGCAGTTAGAGGAGGTCCAGAACCCGGTCAACAAGATAGGAGAGGAAGAAGGAGGTAAATGTGAGGGGAAAGCAAAGCATGAGGAGAAAGACAAAAAAGAAGATGGAAAAGAGGTCAAAAAAGTAGACAAGTCAGAGAAAGGGAAGGTGAAGGAGGAAGAAAAACAAGGGAAATCCAAGAGAAAGACTGCTCTTAGCTCTCGACCAAGAACCTCTGCACGCTCCATTAGATCATCTGCCAAAAGTGATATCATAGCCAAGTTCCAACAAGGCGCACCAGAGTGAGTTACTGAGGGACAACCAGTGCTTCAAAAGTATTTGATAAGTCAAACAAAAATCACTGAACAAACTTGTTTTGTGTGACACTTTCAGGACACCAGTACCTCGAAACTTTAAGATTCAGAAGTCATCTAGTGCTGTGGCAACAGGAGCCTCTATAAAACAGAAGATGCTTCAGTGGTGTCGCAGCAAAACACGCAACTACAAGGCAAGAGCAACGCTATGCATTTACACAATTCATCCCGTTTTTAAAAATCCACTGGTTTGTTCTCGAGAATTTTGATTGTGCGAAAAGTATGACGCAGTTATCTTATTGACTCCTGTCTTTTTTTTTTTCAGGATGTCAACATCGAAAACTTCTCGTCATCCTGGTGTGATGGGTTGGCATTCTGCGCTCTGATCCACCGTTTCTTTCCAGAAGCTTTTGACTACAACTCCCTAAATCCACAAGAAAGAGAGAAAAACTTCACTTTGGCTTTTCAAACAGCAGAGTAGGTACAACCTCAGATCAGCCTTAAAAGCTTTATTATATTAATTTTGTGTAAGTTGCTTCATTGTAATAAGACTTTACACATCCATCACATGATAAGAGATTCAATCGATTCAAATTAAACCACAAGAAAAAAAAATAATTCTGTCATAAAAACAGGGGAAAAGATAAGGCACCAAATGTTCCAAAAAAAGCTTTGATTTTAAAACATCAAGGCAGTTTAAGAGTCTGAAAAAATTGGTTTTCTGACTTTTGTTACAACAGCACAATAAATGAGGCTGCTGTTTGTTGTCACCCCAAAATAAACATTTAATATTTACTTGAACTCCCAACTGTTTACATCGTCCTCTCCATCTTTTGTAGGTCTCTGGCTGACTGCTGCCCTCTTCTGGAAGTAGCTGACATGATCATGATGGGTAACAACCCAGATCCCATGTGTGTTTTCACATATGTCCAGTCTCTCTGCCACAGCCTCTCCAAAATAGAGCAAGAGAGGAGGAGCAAGGAGAAAGAAAAAGTTGATGTGGACAAGGAGGCAGCCAAAGAAGAAGATGGAGCTGCAGACACATCGGGCGATAAAAGTGAGACTTTGGACATCCAGGATGAAACACAGGGAGAACCTTTACAGGTTGAGGAAGGTGGAGAAGAGAAGGGTGATGCAAACAGCTGTGAGGTGGAGGAAAGTGGAGAAGTTGGGGAACCGTCCTTGACTGAAACTAACGGAAAACAAAACAACTGAAAAGACAAAAAGAAAGGAAAACTCTTGCTGAGTGTCAGCTACAAAACTAGCAATGTCATGTTCTTGAAACATGGAGATGTTCCTTTGTTTTGTCTTTTTTTCCCCTGCTGTGCATGGCTGCATAACACAAAAATGTTCAAAACAGAGATCAATGTGTGTTTATGAAAAATAATTTAAAAAAATGCTTCATAAAAATGTCAAACAAAATTAATTGTTTATGTATTGTCTTTCAGTAGGCTGCCTTAAAAAACTGCATAGTGTGTTTCATCTCCTGACTGCCATATAGGTCCGAAAAGTAAATATATATATTTTCCAACAAATAAAGAAAAATACTTTATTTGTAACAAAATACAATACATTGTATTGCTTTGCTGTAGAGAAAGAAGTAAGCTTTGTTTTATCTGGGTGGCATAATTAAACAAAATTATATGGAATTAGTTGTTATTAAGGAAGTCTAAACCATTTTTAACATTTTGTCCTTGGAAAAACTGACTGCAATGGAGCTTGTGCAACATTTAATGTCCTTTATCTGGGTCTCTAGATTTGGTTTCAATATAATTCTGTAAAAGCAGTATCTGGGGACAAACAAGATAGAAAAAACAAATACAAAAAACAAGATTTTTTTTCCAGCAACAAAAAATGGAATGGAAACCATGTGACAAGCTTTTGTTCAAGCAAAATATTATTTTTATTATATATGAAGCAATTGTGTAATTAAACAGTAAAATATTGGTTAAAATATTATACCTAAATGTTCACTTTTTAGAGAAATCCCCCCCACTTCTCACCTCTCTGAGCAGTCTGTCCCAGAGGGGTGCAACCTGCCATGTGCAGATCTATTATCCCTCCATTGTGACTCGCTTGCTTTGGAGAAAATGCTAACAGTTTGAATATTATGGGTTTGTGGTTTTGGTTCATTTGTTTCACTTAAATGTTGTCATTTATGTTTTGATCTTTTTACATGTCAGACAACTGAGCAAAATGATGGTAAAAGGTTTACTCTGCTGTCAGAGTGATTTAGTTTTAGAATAAGCTTAAAACATATCATGATCTCCTGTCGCACAACCGTGTCTTGTTCAGGGGTCTGGAACTAGAGGCCCAGAGCCATATGTGGCTCTTTAACCCCTCCATTTTGGCCACTTAATTAAAGAAAAATAAAATGTGAAGTAAAATGTAAGCAAGATTTTCTATTTTTGAACAAATTTGAATATTTTAAGTATGCTTTATGGTTTGAATTTTACCGTAAAAGTCACTTAATTAGCTCTGATTTCATTTTGTTTAGTAAAAAAAATTTCTGGCTAAGATGCACAGACAAAATAAACTGTTTTTTTTAATTCACTGCTGATATTACACTACCTACTACTAAGTGCATTTAGATGATCCTATGTGGCACAGGGTGTCTTTTATTTTGACAAGAAGTCACATGAAACCTCTGTCAAAATAAAATGCATGGTCAAGAGTTATCAAGTCTTACACTTTTTAAAAAGATATTTTCTCTTTGTGTTTTATTTATGTAAAAAATAATAGTGCCTGAATGGCTCTTAAAGTGTTTAAGGTTGCAGATCCCTGGTCTAGTTGCTGTTCAGAGGCAAAGCTTGCAAAGTTATTAATTACATTTATGAAAAAAAAATGATTCTTCACTAATGCGGTCATGCTTATAATAGACAGTAAAAGGAAAACAATATATGAAGGCTCACCGAGACTGATATATATTTATGTCTCGTATTTCTTGCATTTTGAACTAAATGTGCTCCAGCAGGTGCACGTTATTTGACACAGGGTGTATTTTAATTTGAAAGGAACTTGTTTGTTCAGCTGTCAAAAGTAAAATATGTTAAACTTGTTATACACAGGAAAACACAACACTATTATAATTCAATAAATGTAAATATTGAAAAAGCTCCATTCTATAAAACCTCAAAAACATGGATAAAGAAAGTGTCTTTTTCTTCAGCTCTGGCTGGGCTGCAGACTCCAGGTCTGCCCTGCTGTCTGGAATGAAGCAGAACAAACCCAAACAAATGTTAGAACAGACACAATGCGCCGAATTTTGCTGCTGCTGTTTTCGGAGTTTTACGGTAACCGTCAGGAAGGCCGTTACCCTTCCTCGTAAGCTAACCCGGACCGAGCGTCGTTGTTTTCGCTCCACGCAGAGGAACATGTCCTCCTGCAGCAGTCCCAACATGGAGTCTCAGCTTCTGTCCATCATGAACGTTCTGGTGAGAGCGGCGGTGGCGGAAATCCTCCAGCTCTTCTCGGAGAGCACCGACTCCCTCCGCCTCCACCTCACCCAGAGCCTGAGGGAAAACGAAAACCTGAGGCTGAGGACGAAGGTGATGAAGAGCGAGCTCTTCTCCCTCAGGCTGCAGACCAGGACCCACCGACCGGCCAGCCGCTGCTTCCCGACCAGAACCGTCACCCCCAAACCGCGAAACAAAGGTACCGATGCAGACATGTGGGTGGATGGACACCACCTCCCCTTCAGCATGTCTGGAAAAGCCTGGATGAATCAAAATCGCCATTGAATGTCATGTGATCTACATACAATTTCCCGTGATTCCTGTTTTGGTCTCTGGATTATTTTAAAACTCTGCCTTTAAATTGTGTTTTTTTTTTTCACAAAAAATGTAAACATTTTAGAAAACTGGTGAGGCCTTTCCGACAGGATTTCCTTGTTTCTTAAATATCATAAAAGCAGGAAACCTGGTTTCAGTGATCCGGGGGTCGGGAAGGTTTATAGATTTCTGAATTCAGTGTCACCAGGTCACTTAACCCCATGGAAACATGCTTTTGTTGCAGTGTTGCTGCAACATAAGGGCACAGCTTTTAAATGGTCTCATCCATTCAGATCCTTCATTAAAGTCCCACTCCAATAATCTTTGGAACTATTTTGAAATCATTCCAAGTGGTTTTTCAATTATGATTATGCAGTTTTTGGCCAAAAATAAATGAATAAATAAAAGGTGTTGTTTTCTGGGACATCGATTCTGCAGAGCTGCAGGTGTTTGTTAGAAATTTAGCTCTGAAACAATAGAAATTTTAATATTTAGGCACTTTAGCAAACTATGCTTGAGTGCCATGTCACAACAGAATCTTGTGTTTCCAAACAGATTTCTGTTGTTACAGAGTTCTTACTACAGTTTAGTTGTGTGATTTGAAGGACAATAATGTTCTGGTGTCATCTGTTCTTTTACGTACTTCTCCTTTTAGTTGTCGTGAAGCCACCGGTGACAGAGAAGCCATCAGTGGAGGTGGCTTCCATCGCTCTGCAAAGAGAAAACACAGACAAAAAACAGGTGAATTGCCTTTGTTTGCTCACACGATTGTGTCTAAAAGTAGGTTTGCTCATGAACCCCTGCCCTCTTTGCTTCTCAGTGTGCAGAGGAGGAAAGCGCAGATGTTATCCTCATCAAAGATGAAGATGATGTTGGAGGGTGTGTGCCAGTCGGGGGTGAGTTCAGCTGGGATTTTTTTTTGTGCGTTCGTCATCATGGTCAGTGTAAAGTGCCGTGAAAACACAAAACAAAACAAAAACTCAACTAGGAGGATGATAAGTAATCCTAAATGTTCAACTTCTTCTTGAATTTCATATTGAACTTAAGCATTTGTGATAAATATAATCTAAAAAGTTACTGTCTAATGATAAATAGTCCTGTAGTCTAAATAAAAATGTATAAATATTTTTTACTTCCAGGTCAGGATAGATGTGGAGATGAAAGCCTGCCACGAGTTGCTGCTCCAGGATCTCATATGATAGACTCGATTGATTCTTCTTGTGCCTCAAACAAAAGCAGCAACCTGAGGATTGTGAGCATTCAAGGTGGAGTTGAAGAGCATCTGCTGGAGAAGAGCAGCACTCTCTTTTCTGAATCTGAGCTTCAGGTTTTTAGCTCTCTGTCTGACCACAACATCGTCCCTAACAGTCTACATTTCCCCAGCAGTGCAAGTGAACATGTCCCAGTAAGGCTTGTACAGGATAGCATCGATGAAGGGGCAAGATGCAGCAAACCTGAAAGAAATCATTCCACTCAAATAGCTTCCACAATGAATCCTGCTTTAAATGTACCCGTAGTAGACCTTAACATTCAAGTGGAACCCCCTGGTCACATCAGCCAGTTCGGCCAGCAGCAGGTCGTCTTCCCTCACGCTGTCAACAAATCCCTGGACTGCAGCTTTTGCGGAAAGTGCTTTGTCAGCCGTGAGGAACTGATTGCGCATCGCGCGAGCCACACGGGGGAGTCGCCCATTCCGTGTTCCACGTGTGGCAAGTCTTTCGTCAACAAGACCACGCTGAGCATCCACATGCGCATTCACACTGGGGAAAAGCCCTATGCCTGCGAGCAGTGTGGAAAACGCTTCACGCAGAACGGCAGCCTGAAGATCCACCTGAGAACCCATTCGGGAGAAAAGCCGTACACTTGTTATCGGTGCCCTGCCAGCTTCAACAACCCCAGCAACCTGCGCCGGCACATGATCACACACAATTTTAATGAGGGGTCGTGACATTGATCATGTGTAAGCGGTTAACAATTTAGAGCATGAACTGTCTGTTTTACACTATGTTCAGATGTGCCTTTTGTATTGCATACCTTTACAAATGCACGAAACAACAGTGATGGATCAAAATAAAAAGGCTTCCTCCTTTTATCCTTAGTAAACCAGCAAAAGAAGTGCAGCTTTAAAAAAAACAACTCTTTCAACTCTTGATTTTCACTAATATCTATGCTGTGTTGAACATTTCTGGTGCGCAAGAAAAGCTTTTTAGGATTAGAAACCAATTAAATTAAGAAACGACCCTGACATCAGCAAAAAAAAAAAAGTCCACAAGACTTTTGTGTTTTGTATGTTTTATTTGAATGTAAAGCTTTTTTTATTTTTACATTTGTATAAAAAGGGCTTAACATTATTAAACTGTTTTAAAAAAATTACAACAGATAAAATCAATGCATTTTATAATTAAAAATAATGTAAAGAAGCCAATGCATTCCTCAGTTAAACTGTTTTCATATTTAAAGTTTAAGTGCGTTTTTTAAATATTTGAATAATTAATTTGGGTGGGGGAACTATTTTAAAAAATAAAATACCTATTTAACTTTAACAAATTAATCAATATTAATTTATTTATAAGGGACATACTAAGTTTTGTGTCTTTTATTTATTTTTTAAACATTATTTTTAACAAGCAATTGCTTGGGATTCGTTGTAAATATACGCACATAAATCCACACAGTGGATGAAAAACAAAATTGACAGTCACAAAGTGATTCACAGAATGGGAAAAAATCACACTGATTAAAAAAAGTATTTGTGTGGTGGTGAAGAAAAATGCATTTACCTCCCACAAAAAACCTGCTACCTCTTATTCTTTAAAAAGCTCTTCTTCAAGTCATTATCTGTATGAAGGCACCTGTCCATGCTCTTGGATCTTCCAGCAAGACAATGAACCCAAACACATCACCTGGTCAACCATAGTGTCTTTGTAAGAAGCAGAGGGAGCATTGAAAGTCTGTGTTGTCTGTCGAAAGCCCTGCAACTTCACCGCTGTAGAGAAGATCTGCATGGAAGAATGGACCAAAATAGCAGCTTCAGTGTCTGCAGTCCTGGTGACGATCTAAAGGAAATCTCTGACCTCTGTCATGTCCAACCAGGGTTATATCAACAATTGAAGTCCAATTTGTTTCACATTGTGTCTCTCATAGATGAAGTGTCTATGATGAATATTACAGAAATCCTGAGGGGACAACTTGCACAACCACTGACAACCAAATGTGTTTTTGTAACATCGCTGTGTGTATATAGCGGTATTATATAGCACTATTCATCACTATAGTAAAAAATAAGAAAAATAAACATAAAGTATTAATTTGTCACTGCAGGAGGATTTAGTGTAGTTCTGCTTAAATATTTTTCTACAACCGTATCCTATAATCACATCAATGATCTGTGTTAAGGTTTAAAGGAAATAAAGTGCATTTTTTGGAATACACACGTGGACAAAATTGTTGGTACCCCTCAGTTAAAGAAGGAAAAACCCACAATTCTCACTGAAATCACTTGAAACTTACAAAAGTAACAATAAATAAAAATTTATTGAAAATTAAATAATCAAAATCAGCCATCACTTTTGAATTGCTGATTAACATAATTATAAAAAAAAAAAAACTAATGAAACAGGCCTTTGGATAAATTTGCATTATTTCCATTTTTTTCTAAACACTGATAAAAGCATTTCAGTTAATTGCCTCTCCAGGCACTTGGTAAGGTTACAGCCACACCAAGCTTATGGCTGTTATTTTTCACACTGCTGTCTAGATTCTAATGAAGCCAGGTTATGTCTTGAACCACGTTCATACTTTAATTCAAAAATACAGTTAAATGAGAGACAACTGTATCTTTTTTCATGAAAGCTTTTTTCGCTTAAGAATTGGTATATGAGCAAGAAAACAAATAAAGTGAAAAAGAGTCGTGAAATACTTTTTAAATGGGAATGAGCAAAGCAACTTAATTACAATTTCATCAAGTAACTAAAGTAAAATCACCTACTCTTTAAAAAGTTAATTGCTCACCACTGGCCAGGGGTGGGTTTATTATTTTGAATTTATGACAACTGCAAAACACAGTACCTAACACATATAACAGGTTATAATAAAAAAAATAAAGCTTCCCTGATAAGATGGTATTCATTGAATAACTACGTTTTAAAAATAAAAAACCTTCTTTATTTGTTTAAACACATTGTTTTAATCACTATATACTCCAAGTGAGCAGCATTGTTTACTTAGTTATAGTTATGTCTCAGCTTTCTTATTACAAAAGCACTTCGGGGGGAGCTCATCCGAAAGGGGGAATTCCTTGCATTGTTCCTCTTTCCACTATGTCCACTCTAATGCCTTGTTTTTCAAGTTTCCGTTTGTTTTTCCTCGATTTTTACTTCAAAAATCTTGAAAATGTAAAAAGTCTCTACTGCTAAGCTACAAATCGTGTAAAAAGCTTTACAGATAGCCTAAAAGTCTAACACAAACAGCATATGTGAAGTTTATTTTTTTAACTTAAGTATAAATGTGAAGGATCTTGTTAACCCCCTTTTTTGGTTGAGTTAATTAAAATAGAAGAAGAAGAAGAAGAAGAAGAAGAAGAAGAAGCAGGCGTACTCCCACGTGAAACTAACTTTTACCACTTGGCCATTACGATTGAGCAATCGAAGACGTGACACGCGGAAGGTGATTTGCGACAGAATTTAAATCCCCAACTGACTTGAGGTCATTTTAATTTTACCCATTTAAAATCTTTATTCTGACTTCCAAACCGCCCCAAAGCAGAACCCTGTGGTGTATGTGACCAACATTTTTCGTGGGGGTTCGCAGTATTTTACGGTAAAGCCTGCTTGTTGATCCCACCCACCCTTTGATAGAAACTCCGTGATATCTCATCTCTTTAAGCTAGGAGACGGGAAGAGGCAGAAAACACCTAAAACTGGGTAGTCTGGGTGAGGTCGGGTGCAGGATTTCCTCGAACAGGTGAGTCAATTCTTGGATTTTCACCGATTATTTGTCGGGCGCGCGTGTAATTAAATAAAAAAAAGGTTATAGGGACACTGCAGTTCTACTAAGGAGTGGCCATATATTCCGACAGATCAGCACGAATCTCTATGCTAATAGAAGCCCTAGCACAAGTTCAAATCCTGATTTGTTCTTTCGTCACCAGCCGTGTTCATTCCAGATATGATTAGGCCTTTGACGCCATCGTGTACAGCGCAAGAAAATGGTCCGACTTGCTCTGAACTGTCGCGTTTTTGAACACTTCGCGGCTGTTAGATACTCTGTGTTCGCTTCGCTAGCGCTAGCCCCGCTGTTGGTAGCGTTTTGCGCTACGTTTTGTGGTGGTGGTGATTGTGATGCTAACGACGCACGGCAGTCAAACCAGGTCAGACGGAGCTAGCTTCCAGCTCAACGGGGTTCATTTGTACAGTTTTTAGCTGAGCTCTGGCGTCAGCACCATCACCGAGGAACTCCGTTACGACAGCCTTTGTTCGGAAAGGGCTGCTTCATTTTATTCCTGGTGGTGTGCGCGTGAACTTGTTTTCTAGCTAACTTTCCTCGCGGGTAGTGACCTATATTCCCGTTTTCCGTCTACTAATCAGTCGCGAGCCTATGTGGGATACCGTTAGACCAAGGAAATGCTAACTAGTTGTTAGCATTTCACAAACGGTGTGTCGGATACCCAGACTCGGGAATGATGACCTCACCCAACAGCTAAGCTAGTAAGAGCTTTTATTTGTTCTGAAACACGATTATTACTTTTGGAAAACAGAGATTTTCTATTATTTTCTTTCTTTTTTTTCATCTGCGCAGCCGTCTTTACTTCGGTATTTGAATGTTTGTCAAAGTGTGCGGGTGCCTGTATGTGTGTGCGTGTATGTACATAACACTCAGGCACAAGACTTTTTGTGTATTTAATTCCACCGTCAGTGCGGTGGTCTCTCATTTGTGGTCTGCCGGGAGTCTGAGATTATTACTTTGTCAGACGGAACCTGTTGGGTGGGTCGTGTGTAAACTTGTTTTGTTGGGAAAATGCTTGGGTGGGGACGAATCCGGGACAACTGTCAGCCTAAGCCTGAACTAATAAACGAGTTTTCTTTCGTAAACACGTCTAAATACAGGCTCATAATTCCTTGCGTTGATCGGTCTTCCTTTAGTGGCGTCTGGTAGATGTTTGAATAGGATGTGTTTGAACTATAGGTGTGACCGGTCCAGGTTTGTAGTCGAGGTGATCCTGGTAACACCACATGTCGGTCGTACTGAAGGAGTTGTGCTCCAGCCATTGTTTGGATGTTAACAAATGATCTCACTGTAATTTGGCCTGTTTTTTCACAGACTTCTGGTTATTTAATAGACTCAAACAACTAGATGTCTATTTATTTTAATTCAGCATCCGTCTTGAATTCCCATTCATATATATATTTTTAAAATTCCTACTAATTTTTTTCCATCTAAATTATGAATGTCGTTTTTATCCCAGATCCAAAAACTTGCCTTTTTCTAAGACATAGTTTTCGCAGGGCAGCAGTATTTCATTAGAAAGTTGTGGGTGGGATCTCGGAGGAAGCCTGGCCCAACTCATCCATCTGTTTACACCTTCTCCCTACAACCACAGCCAAACATTACAGGTGCAACAAAAAAGGGCGAGCAATATTGGAGCTAACCAGCCGTACAGTTTTGAGCCAGATGCCAACTGGACAACGAAAACCATAACTTACATTGATTTAGTTCTCTACAAGTGGATGCATTGTTATGGGGCGGAGCAGGGAGCTTGTAGCCGGCTGATTGTAATTTGTGTGTAACAACTAACAACAAACTTTTTTTTTTTTTATCTGCTTCTAATTCACAATTGTTTGAACAAAGAAATACTAAGAAATTATATTTTAACCTCAATTTTACTTATATATGCAACCTCTGAGAAAAATGTGACAAGAAACACCAAGAATAGGATTTTCATCGGAGTGGGTCCTCAAAATCTATGTTAAAGTGTTGGAAGGTAAATGGATTTGTTGGGTAAACTCTCAATCCCATTACAAGCAACACTCTGCTTTGGTCTTAACATCAAACTGCACTATCAATTAGCTGCACATGTGTGAATACCTGGCCAGCATCGAACATGTTTTTTTTGCTGTCTGTCATTCTGTTAAGAAGAGTTTAATTAAGCGTACAAAGGATTTACTGTTGGTTAGTTCTGCACATGATCAGAGTCATCTTGAAGTAGCTAAGTGAGTCATGCTGACTGATGGCTGCAGAATCAGACGGGCTTGTGATGTGACTTGTGGCGAGTCAGAGTTCAGTCAGATGTTACTGACCGCAGAATACTCTCCCTTTTGAACTGCTGTTGGGTTTTGGAGTCCGTCGCGGTGTTTTTCTAATTATACGTTACTTTTAAAATACATAACCATTTTCCATTAATTGTTTAAGAAACGCACTTGTAGAATAGTTCTGTTTAAGCTTCAGCAAATATTAAGATAAGTATACAAAACATTTGTTTTTAAATTCATATGTCAATAGGAACACGTGTTAGTCCTTAAAAATGATTTTAATATTTGTTATAAAGCTGTTTGTTTCATAGACATAAAAACATGCTGGTTTAATCAGGCTTTCTTTTATTATGGTAAAAAGAATCTTAGATGTGACTGAAGAATCTATAAAGGTTATAAAAGTACAATAGAAAAGTTTATCTGGAGAACAGCATAAGTGTAATAGGAAGTGGTTCATGGTTGCATTATCATATTGACTGTGGGACATTTTCATTGCCCTGACAAACTGCTGATTGTAGAAAATAACCCTTGTACTTTTCACAGCCTTATGCTGTTTGTCCACAAGTGGTTCTGTTGTACAATAGTGTTAATCAGAAGCCAAAAAATGCCATTGTATCCTTTACTCATCTCTTGTCGAATTCATAACATCCTGTTTCTCGGGAAGTGGATAAGAGGGGAAAGGGGAGGGAAGAGGGACTATAGCGGCATTGATTGTTTTTCATTGTTCAACGAAACTCGTTCCTAACTCTCAAGGCCAACGCTAACAGCTGTGAAAGGGGAGACGGGTGCAGAACTAAAGCCATTAGTTTTGTTAGAAGAAACTTGAGTTTAAATCCCTCCCCAAGACACACTTTCTGACATTTGTGTAATGTTTCTACGCTCTCCTCATGCTTATGCCCTTTCTCTCTGAGTTGCACAAACTTTGCTTTGTTTCACCACCCTCTTAGGCCAACGGCTGCAAATATCTGCTTGCCAGTGATTGAAACAGACTGACATAAAATGCAGTATTAAACTAATGGGTTAGCCAGCCAAGTCAGAGCAATTTAGTGAAATCTTTAGTTCATCTATAATAATGAAATCTGATTTATGAGCAGTTAATCAAATTTGTTTCAACATGACAAGCAAAAACTGACAAAGGTGAGTCACCTTGTCAAAATGACAAGGTGACTTGTCTTGAAAGCCCTCCCTGGTTTGCAACACTGACATCCAGTCACAATTGGTCACAATTCTGCTGAGGGAGTGCGTAGGCTATTAACACGAATTGCCCTTAGACAATGCCAGGAATTCAAGATGAGCTTTTATCTTTGATAAGACAGTCCAGACCTTATCTCTGCATGGTCCATTCTTCATGTTTACTCTCTTTAGGTTTTCCTACCAAAACCTCTTTCTTCTGCCTTTTGTTCTTCACTCGTTTTGATAGTGGTTTCTTTCAGCCTACTGGATGTGACCATATATAGACATCTGTGGCTCCACAAAGCCGTTTGTGTGTTCAGGTAGATGACTCCACTTTAAGTGAGGCAGGTGACATCATGTCTCCCAGTCAGTTTCTACCCATATATTCTGGTTGTATTTCCTACAGATTCCTTTCTTTTTTTTCCCATGTGGATGTTGTTATTACCACTCCTTGTTTTCTTATCGTGTCATCCCACTTTTCTCTCATTTTTCTCACAGTTGACACACCCCGTGTTCGGGAATTTTTTTTTCGCAAGTCACAAGTTCAGCCATACGTGTGCCTCTTAGTCATCACTTTTAAAGGGGAAACAGAAAGTAACAATGCTGTGTTGTAATTGTCTAGCATGTTAGAATTTGGGTTTATGTTATCTGATGCAGGTGAAACTGTGTGTCACACATCCGGATCTTTTTGAGTCCAGCGCATCTCTGTTCCCACTTAATTGGCAGAACATTCACACCTGCCACCTGAAATGTAAATGCAGGTCTGTGTTTGTTGCTCAAGCCCCTGACTCACACACATGCGTCTGTGCTTGTAGACTACACAGAAAAAAAGGGGGTTAAAAAAAATAAATAAATTAGGCTGGCCTTCCCATACCTTGTCAAGCAGGTCCTGCAGGTGGGATGGTGTTGACAGTGCTTGTCTGTTCAACTTTTGGAGCCAGCTTGTATTATTAAAGCATGACACGTGAGCGGTCACTCAGATATAATGAGGTGTCTCTTTGCTGCAAGATAGCACCATGCAGGGGAAGGGGTTTGTAAAGGTTTCAAGGGAAAAAGACTGATTAGAGCGAAGATGCGGTGAGAAAATAAAATTGCAAGATTAACCAAAAGACAGAAACGGAAGTTTGGGGAAAATAGGTTTTTTGGAAGCTATTGCAATCTCTATAACCTTTTTCCTCTGTGTATAGTAGTGTGATATAGTAGTAATAGGTATAGCTTCCTGCTGCTAGCTGTTGTACAGTGAGGTCAGGGTGTGTCTAAAGGCTGGAGCTACTACATTTCTTCTTTTTTTTTTTTCCCTCACACAGTCCGCAAACATTTCTGTTGACACAATTTCACTGTGTTCTCTCTTAGCTACATATCTCTTTCTGCGTGTTATTTCGTAGTGCACTCAATCCCTTCCCCTACTTTGTTTTTTCTCTGCAGTCCACCCCCCTTGTCTCTGGAATTGGTGATTCAGTGGCCCTCTACACATGAACACCTAGAGCATCATCTCTAAGTGTGGTTTAATCTCTCACCTCTTTCAAATCACTCCCAAAGGTGAAGGTGTGTATATATATTTTCTTTTTTTAAATTAACACCCCCACCCCACCCCCACCCCTCCAAAGGGAAAGAAGTGAGCTTCAAGGCATCCATTGGTTTGAAGTTGTACCTCAGCTACGAAGACAAAAATTCTCATATAATGCTACGTTCACACCGGCCTTGGCAATGAGCATTCAAGCAAACGAAAAGTCTATGTAGACGCAGGTGTCTTTGTTTCAGGCTTCCATGTTCAAAATTCGCATTTATGATTTGCTACACAAGTTTTGAGGTCCTTTTCTTTTAGGTTCTACGTGCAAAACATTTGAACATTGAATGCGCGTTGAAAGCAAAACCAGTTCGAACCAAAACTCAGATTGGGCAGTGACAAGTTGTTTACGTCCCCTTAAATTAACAAAAGTGACAACCATTTAAAAATTGGTCACGATGGAAAAATCCATAGTTGCAGTTTGCACTAGACCGGAATGCTATGGCACACTGTCTTTTATATATGGAAATAAAGCTGTGAAAGTAAAAGGCTGGTCCGAGATTCATGAGATTTGTACCGCTTCAACTTTTTGCGTCAAACCTCTTCCAACTGTAGATGGCGACATGCACTAGTAAACGGTAGCAAAAAGGTGAAGATGCAGCTTCCTGCTTGTGCCATGTGAACCCCATATGCTGAAAACATGTTCTTAAATGCGCATCGCATTCCCTATGAGAATTTAGCTTAATGATGTGCTTTTGTGTTCCGCCACCTGCTGTGGTAAAATCACAAATGATTCTCATTTTATCTTTCATTATCGCTGTAAATGATAAATATTTGGACACAAAGAAGAGGACATGATGACACAGCTATGGTCATATTTGGATAACATATTTTGATTTTATTCACACACTCAAATACAATTGAGTGCAAAGAAAGTGTTGGTATTTTGTTGTTTACTTTTAAAAGGAAGCTGGATTCTTGTACTTCTCATTTTGAGCCTTGTGAGTTAAAGGTGCTCATGGTTTCTGGTAAAATTTGACAAGAAAAAGCATTGCTATTAAAGGAATACCCATAGTTAAGGTCTTCCGCTTATCTCTGCAAACTATTTTTCAACTTCATGAAGTACAGTTATACCTGAAATGTACTCTGCTGTGTTTGTTCCCTAAATTTTAGCTCTGCTGTGTTTTATGTTTGGTAAAACTCCTCAGCTGCAATTAACCCAATGTTCCACCTATAGTTAAAATTTTGTCTAAAGACGTGAACTTAAATGTGATTAAAGAACAACAGGCCAAATGGAGCCTTCATGAAACTCTTTTGATGTTGTTGAGATTTTAAAAACAGAGTTCGAGTTAGAAACCCGTTTTTTTACTTTCATGACTAACTTTGCTTCACTAGATTAAGCAAAGTCCAGATATCATTCAGTTACCTCGACCTCAATCACAAAACCTCATGTGTCTGCCGACACAGGATGAATTACCGTTTCGTTATAATACCTGCTTCCATAATCCTGCGCCCCCCAATCCGCTTTATTATTTTTTTTAGAAGCATTTGGTTTTATTAGATTCCCACTCCCTTTGCTGAAGTATTTGCATCTGCATGGATGTGCGTAACGCCCCCTCCCCCCCTCCACATTTCTCCCTTTGGGGCCACAATAGTGTGTATGGAGCAGTGTGAGAGCGCAGCGGCTCTGCTGGAGTCAGTCAGGGAGCAGGAGGTGCAGTTTGAACAGCTGACCCGGGCGCTGGAGGAGGAGAGGAGGAGAGTGGGCCTCCCTGCCACCAGCCCCTCGGCCCTGGGTCACCCCTTCCCTCACATACAGGTAACGCGGCCCCCCAAATACCCCCCACTTTACATCCTCATCATAGCTCTTTCATCTAAAGCCCAAACTACTTACCCTCATAATGGATACTACATCTCACTGTCCAGTCCCCTCGCTTGAATTCATGCATCATTTACTCCATCTGAACTCCATCCATCGATCATTTCTCCTTAAGTACATGCCTGTATGTTTGCGAGCTGCATTGTTGAATGCTTGTTTTGACTAGTTTTAACTTTGAAGAGTCAATATCTTGAGGACATTATTTTTAAGTGCATGCGTAAGGATTGTTCATCTGCTTTTAACACGCCTGCGTTCACTGTCTTGCGACATTCTTTCACCGTTTACCGGATAGAAAGACGTGCGAGCACACCCTTAGATTTGCTTGTGCTTTTGTTTTCTTTCTTTTTTTGCTAGGTATTTTCCTCAACAGCATGGTCATTTAGAAAAATGTCTTTGGGTGTGCATGCGTCACCCAGACCTTCATCCATTGAAAACTTTTGAATTGACTTGTACTGCTGTGATTTATCTTTTGTTTACTTTGCTTTGCATTTCATGCAAATCACTGTTTTAATGTAGCTCATTTAAGTTTATTATATATTGTCTTGTTTATTTGCTTTGCTATAATGTTCAAATATATTAATATAAGTGGATTTATTTTGACTTAAGTTTATTATTCAATTTAAGTGTTTAAGCCTTTTAGCTTAGTGAAGATTTGTTTTTCCTCATTACTTTTTTTTTTTGCTAAATTTAGTTCAATAGCTGCTGCTCTTGTAGATTACATTCAAATATTAGAATATTACAAAAATTATGTCAATAAGCTGTGTCTAGATCATTTTCAGTTAGGCCTTGTATCTCTGCATGCAAATGTGGTGGCATTCTGGGAAGGAGAAGCGGTAGAGGAAGCATGTTCTGATAATGAAAGCTCTGCTGCTCTTAATGACTTAATGTTACTTTTAAATGAGTGTTTCCTCTGTAAGGAGAGAGGTTAAAGTGCAAATAGACAGATTGAAAAGGAAATATGACAGTTTGAATTGTAAAATTCTTAGTTCCTTTCCCAGTGACACTGTTACCACTACTAAGTGCCCTAAGGTTGCTTTTTTTTCTCCTCAAGGACTGTTGTAATGCATCTCAATAAGTTGGAGCTTGGAAGAATGTAGCACACTGTTATGTAAGAGTTCAGAGCAGGAGGAAACGAGGCGCGAGGATGAGCGGCTGCATTCCAAATGTCTTCTTCCATCTCTGGCAGTGATTGTCAGACCGTAAACACGCAAAGGAGGGTTTAGTCAGCACTGAATGTGCTTAAGCAGCAGCAACAGTATCTGAGTGGTTATAAGAAAGTATATGGCCTCGGCTGTTCAGGCTTGCCTGTCACCTCTTATATGGGCTCCTTTAGATAATTATGTGATGTGGAATATAACTTATTGAGTTTATTTTGCATCATTTGACAGTCTTGCTGTTTTGTCACAGAACGGCCGTTTAGGGGATGCAGACATAGAACGGCTGAAACTCACGGACTCGTATATAAACAGCACACAGGTTGGTAGATAATGGAACAGTTTTCTTTCTAAATTATCGATAGAATGTATTATCAGTTTTTTTTCTTACACGCTTTAAATGTGTGGTATCTTAAATGTGTGATTTGATTAAAGTACAGGATGGTGGACCCTGCACACGGCGCTCTGGATGACAGCTACACTCCAGAAGACGATTCCCACGAAGCACATTCCGTCTTCTCTGAGGAGGGAACAACCAGACGATCTGACAATGGGGTACACGAATGTTGCATGTTTCTTGTTTTCTTATATCAGCGATTTATTTCCCAAAATGACCACATCATGTTTGTCTCACTTTCCTTTTAGATGAAGAAACCTATGTCACACACAGTGATGGCCGGTGAGTCGATGGGACTCGATGGAGGCTTAACAGTGCCCGGTATGGGGGTGTACAGTGCCACCTTGGATCGGCCTTATAGACAGCCCGGTGCTGTGGATTACCCCATGGCCACAGTACCCAGAAACTATCACTATAGTCCAGTCGGAGGATATGACGACTACCGAGGAGGACCGCCATCAGAAGCATACACAAGTCTGAGCAGGGGCTCTCACATGGATGAGCGCTACAGGTACAAGAGCAAAAACCGCTGCAGAAAATAGCTCAAATTTTATGTCCTTTTTAATCTCAAGTACAATTTAAATATGTTTTTATCATAATCTGTCAGACAAGAGTGTGATTTGTAGACAATAGTTTGAAGAAAACACCTGAAACTGACCAAAATATGTATACAACATGATAAATTTGTATTCCTCGTTTTATAGAATAAAGGGCTTAATTGTGACCAAGGAGTAGGCTAATTCACATTAGATAAAACGTTGCTAACAGATGCCTTAGATCAATAATGTGTCATTATAGTGAACCCAGTCTGGTCCTACTTCTCAAGTGAGTGACAGACGTTAGGTTTGCCTTAGTTTCAGAAATTGCTTTAGTGACTTTTCATTGTTGTAATTTCACTTCAGGCCCGTTGATGGCTACAGAACTCTTGACTCGGGGTATAGGGCGCCAAGCCGCCAGCAGCTGGACCCATACGCTGCACAGCCCCAAGTGGGTCGAGTTATGAGGGCCCTGGGCTCAGCAATGGAAATGAGGTATGTTCAAGCCCCCTATGTTGTGGATGATGACCAGCGGAGTGTTGGATATAGTGACTATGGCATGGGTCCTCCGCCCATACACCCTGGAGGCTATGGCACCATGCCTCGTTTGGGGGCAGGCCCTGGTGGGATGGAGAAGCGCAGACTCAGGTAATACACACTTCCACTATTTTTATATCCATGCAAACACATTTTTATTTTGCCAAAGAGACATTAAACAAATCCCTGTTTTGTATTCTGTGGCTTGCAGGAGCTGTGAGGACACTCTTGATGGAGACATGAGAGGAGTTGATCCATATGCGTGGGGTTCTCCCATGACAATGGACAGAGGAAGCATGGCTTCCTTAGATGGCACACTGAGAAAGCCTCCCCCCGGCACATGGAGACAGCCTGAACTACCAGAGGTGATTGCCATGTTAAACTACAGATTCGACCCTGTCAAGACCAACGCTGCTGCCTTCCTTCAGCACCTCACATTCAAAAACGACAAGGTGAGCCAGGTAGTCCTGGATGAGGAGTATTTCTGTATTCCTTCAGAAAATGGTGTGTTATAGGTGTGTTTGGTTGTTAATCTTTTTTTTTTTTTCTTTTACAGGTGAAGTCAGAAGTACGCCGCCTGAAAGGGATCCCAGTCTTGGTTTCACTGTTAGACCATCCCAGTAAGGAGGTTCACCACTCTGCCTGCGGCGCACTGAAAAACATTTCGTACGGACAGGACCAAGAAAACAAGATTGCCATTAAGAACTGCGAGGGTATTTTTGCGTTAGCCAAGCTGCTCAGGAAAACTAATGACCAGGATCTTACTGACACAATTACAGGTTTGGAAACTAAAAAATATTCCTTTTTCAAAAATCAAATCTCTGAATTACATCTTACAAATAATGACTTGTGTGGTCTGTGGCCGCAATTTCTTAATTTTAGCTTCTACACTGTCCTCTGATTATCAATAATTGTTTTCAAATTGATCTCCAGGAACCTTGTGGAACCTCTCCTCCCACGATGCAGTAAAGATGGATATTGTGGACCATGCCCTACACGCCCTGGCTGATGAGGTCATTGTTCCACGCTCAGGCTGGGAGCAAGGAAACCTTGGCAGGGAGGAAACTTGCAAACCTAGACATTTGGAGTGGGAGACTGCCTTGACCAACACTGCTGGCTGCCTTAGGTATGCACTGGTCTGAAGAGTGCAGGAAATTCAAATGTAGGCTCAAAAACTTATTTTAGGAAGAAAATGTGTAATTATGTGCTTGATTTTTCCGTCTGCTGCAGGAATGTGAGTTCAGAACGCAGCGAGGCGCGGCGAAAGCTTAGGGACTGCACTGGACTGGTGGACTCTATAATGTACATTGTTCAGTCACAAATTAACTGCAAAGATGTAGATAATAAGGTAAGTGCTGTTTGCACAGAGCTGAAAGCTTTTAAATCTAGATTCATTTAGCAGTTATTTGCACATTAGTCTCATGTATTTTGGTTGGTCCTTGTCATCCCTTCTTCTTGTAGTTGGTGGAGAACTGTGTTTGCCTCTTGAGGAACCTTTCCTATCAGGTTCACCGTGAAATCCCAGAAGCAGAGCGATACGCAGAGGCCACGCCGCTAAACCAAGGCCCACCCACTGCCAATAAAGGAGGCTGTTTTGGTTCTCGAAAGGGCAAAGGTTGGTTTCAGACAGTTACCCAAGGGATTTGCTGCTGAAGTGATTTCCTGTATATATTTAGAAAGAAAAGGCGGTTGCTGGATAGATTGAGCTTGCTGGTGGCAAATGCAGCTGTCGCTTTTTTTCACACTGTACCACTGTTTCCTTCTTTTTTCCTCTTTTATGTTGCTCTTTCTCTCTGCTCTATTTAGATGAGTGGTTTTCCAAAGGTAAGATTATCTTGATGTTGTAGTGAACATTTAAAACCACTCCCATTTGTCATTTTACTAACGCAAAATTCAAACTGAGTCGCAAGACTGTCGACCTCAGCCTTAATTTACAATGGTCTGTCTGTGGTTCGCCTCTGTTGCATAGCGCTGACACAAAAAATAGAATATTAAGTAGTTAATCGAAATGTTTACATCGCCTCGGTCATGTCTGCGTCTTACATCCATCCCTCCGCAACACAAGCTGTACGCAGGAGTTCTATCTCCAGTCTGTTGATGCATCAATGTTGAGACAAAAAGCCGGAGAAAGGGGGAACTTTATCAACATGTCTCGCAAAAACTCACGAGCATTGTAGATAACATCAGCCATGGTTGACAAAGGTTTCATTTTGGCAGCACAAAAGCACATAATCTATGACACAAAACAGGATTTTACAATGACTCTGTGAGGAAGGAGAAAGCATGAGGCCCGAAGAGGCTTTGGATGAGCGAAGAGAACGGGACAAACTACTCAACACCGGGGTGGCAGGACAAACCATTCTTTCGGGAGCCAGGGGGGAGGGAGCGCAGAACGGAAACCATGTAAACTAACTGACGGTCGTGAGACAGACTTCCCATGAAATGCACTGGAGATGCACTGCAGACGGACCAGTGTAAATCCGGAGTCAGTCACAGAGGCATGACTATCTGAAGTCGCAGAAATGACTGCATGCCACTGCATGCTAGTGGTGCTTGTTCCACTCCTGCCTGTTCACATTTGGACACAAATATATTGTTAGACGTATTCCATGTCTTCTTAATTATTTTCTTTTTGCTTGCAGGAAAGAAGGATGGAGATGATGAAAATGGAGATCATGTTGAAATTCCAAAGAGGACAACTCCTGCCAATGGTTTGTCTTTTTTTTAGTCCCATTCACTTTGTGAACAACTATCAGATACTTTGGTATTTTACACGTAAACATGTTGTAAAAAAAAAAAAAAAAAAAGAAGCAGCACAGCTGTTTAATTATTTGTACAATGTAAAGATTAATATTTTACTTTTCCAATATTATAATTTGAAAAAATAAAATGTTTATTTTCTTAACTCAGACTAACACTAAATCTTCTTTTTTGCAAAATGACTTACTATATTTAGAACTGAGTATTTTCTGTATCCCAAATTAGGCTTTCAAGTGAAGCTAAAGACAAACTAACTTGCCCAATTATTACCCCGTCCCACATTAGAGCTATAAAAGCTCAGTGGAAATCTTCTTAAAGAAAAGAGGGCCAGATTAATTTAGTCAGTGCAACTGAAACTTGAAATCCAAACCAGCAATGTAAATGTTTCTGCTCTTCTTTTTGTTTTCATCAGGTTATGAGCTGCTGTTCCAGCCAGAGGTGGTTCGTATTTACACCTCACTGCTCAGAGAGAGCAAGAACTCCTCGGTGCTTGAGGCCGTCGCCGGAGCCATCCAGAACCTGTGTGCTGGCCGTTGGACTGTTAGTGCCATTTACCTGACTTAGTTGTTTTACTTTGTTTTATCCTTCAGTGTGAGTGACCATCCCTCTGTGGTTCTTGTTTAGTACGGCCGGTATATTCGGGCCACTGTGCGGCGGGAGCAGGGCCTCCCTATGATGACAGAGTTACTGGCTCATGGTAACGACCGTGTGGTTCGAGCCATGTCAGGAGCTTTGAGGAACCTTGCTATTGATAACCGTAACCGCCAACTTCTTGGTAAGTTCAAAGTTCTGACCAACACCAGGCTTCACTGTTTCCAGGTTATCGGGTCATAACTCAGCGTTTTGTCTGTAGGTTCGCACGCTGTCCCCAACCTTGTGGCTAATCTGCCTGGAGGCCAGAGTCAGACTGGACGCACTTTATCAGAGGAGACGGTGATATCGGTTCTGAGCACACTTGCTGAGGTGATGGGCAGTAATGTGGAGGCTGCAAAGATCCTCCGACAATCACAAGGCATTGAGCGGCTGGTGCTCATCGTCAAGAACGGGTAAGAGTTTTGTAGAAACTGAAACTAAGCCTTGATTGTTTTCAATGTGCTTCTCCCCATAAAATCACTGATTAACCTTTAATTTTGGTACAAAACGCAAAAGGCAGAGTTTGGATTTAATCTTCACTAAGCAGATATTTGTGTCCATTTTTGATTTTTAAAGACAATGACTTTGTGTACATCTTTAAAACTAAAGGTTGTCAGGTGTGGAAAAAAAAAAAAAACAGTAATACACTTTATGGATCTTGCAGGGAACGCTCCGAGCGTGAGGTGCGCGCCGCAGGGCAGGTCCTGCAGCTTGTCTGGGCTCACAAAGAACTGCGGCGTCCATTGGAGAAAGATGGCTGGAAGAAGGGAGACTTCATGGTCAACCCTAACACGAGCAACGGCCCGAGCACCCGAGCCAACGGCACCCACGAGGACAGCTCCATGCCACTGCTGGACAAGGGTCAGTGGCACAAAATCGATTTGAATCCAAACAGCAGACGTCCTTGACTCTTGTTTTTGTTTTTTTCCTAAATCTTTAGGAGAAAAGAGGGACATGATTCCATTAAGTGACATCTTTCCTGGTCAGTACATGTATGTCCTCTGCTTTTAAAAGTCAAGTTATTTTGTTCTTTCCTTTTGTGGTTAGAGTATATTTGGTTAAAAATGCCTTTTCTGAGTCCATAAAAGAAGTCCTTCAGAATTTTCAGAGAATTGTGGTTAAAAATCACATTAAAAACTGCAACACAGTTTGCCTTATTGGAGGCAAAATGTACAGAAAATATTTGGTTTTATGACATTTTAATGGACTGTCTGTATTTAAAAATATTGTTTTTATTGTTATCCTCATAAAGAGTCCTACTCCACACTGGACCAGAGGGACAGAAGGCAAACTTTGAATGATACCACAGACACTTTGCAGGTACCTGAATCACTCCTGTGCTTGTCTTTTCTCTAACTGTTTTCACCTGTAACTTCCTGCACAGTAATGAACTCTTCCATAATATTGCCTTTCAACCTCACATTTAACATTTTCTCTCACACTCTCTTCCTCTTCACCTTTTTTTGTCTTTCTTTCTTTGGTTGGCCCTCAGCGAGGGGTGTATGGGGGCAGAAAGGGCTCCCTGCCTTTGCTGGACTCCTACGATGGTTAGCCCTACCCACTCCCCCCCGTTCTCCCTCTGCATGTAACAGCATGGTATGTCCAACTGACCTCTAATCCTGCATGGACTCTTTAAGCTGTCTCCTGTATGTCTCACAATGTTCGGCCGGCAGTGAAAAGCTTTGTGCTGATGTCGTAACTTTGCGATATCCTGCTGTTCTGTGCTGCATCTGCTGGTACAGTGTGCTGCAAGGTGCCCATTGCCATCTTTGCAGTGTGTCGCTATAGATTTAAGGCCTACAACAATTGAGATTTGGATGTTCAGGACTTATGTCTTTTCTGGGATTGGGCGATAAATTGATTCTAGCGATTAAATTCGAATTTTCTTTTGTGAGAAGATTAAATTTTTAGAGATTTAAAAAAAAAAAATGTTCTTCCCCAGCACCCTGCTCTCTCGGTCTGACGACGTTTGCAGTAAGGTCAGCCAGTACAGCTCGCGTAATGCGCAGACGTTAGGAGCTTCTTTCGGTATAAGGAAATGATTTGGCTTAGCAACTTCAGACTTGAAACAACAACTTCAGACTTGAAACAACAAACCACACGCTGCAAAATCTGTTTGAAGGCTGTAGATACCAAAAGTAGCAGCATGACATTGTTTCAACACCTGAAACGGAGGCGTTCTGTCGAGCACTCTGCGAGAGGCTAAAGCTAGCAGCAGCTAACAAAACACCTGCCGCATTGTTTTACAAGCATTTACGACATGTTAAAATGAAATAATTTTTGTTAAATATATTCTGTCATGTCATTCCTGTTTATAAGTAAAGGGTGGAAGAAAAAAATCATATACATTGGAAATTGAATTTGGTGTGAAAAAATTGAAGGATTTTATTTTTAGGTTAAATCGCCAAAGTCTGTTGACAGTGTAGGGTTGTCACAGTATCAGAACTCAGGCTTTTATTGTTTCCCATTAAAGGATGGCTAAAATACTGTATCCATTTATTTTAATGTAAATTATTCTTTTTTTTACCCAATTCAGCACTTTTTTTTACAGTAACTGGATCTTTTCCAAAAGAAATCTGTTGGCATGAATGAAAAAACAAAGTTTATTCAACTTCATTTGGTAAAACTGTTATTTATTTCCAAAACAACATAGATTCCAACAGGAAAAAACACATAGAAATATCATATGTATGCTTGTTATGAGTGTCCAGGGCTGCGGTTCACTCACGGTTCTGCTGATTATGCCTATAATTATTGAAATAATGGCTGCAGTTATGATCTCATTACTTGAACACTTTCTGAGAGCTGCAGTTTCTGATGTCTCTGCATAGACATTGAAATCCAACAGCATAAGAATTTCATATCAAAAAACCAAAAAAAACACCTTTAAGGTTTGTTCAGTCCGCGGGCTAGGTTAGATAATAGAACATCTGTCAAAGGAAGTTTGACACGCTTATTATTTTAAAATGCACTAATTTTACTTTAAGGGAAGTCAAACCGCCTCAGTCATATTTGGTGGAAGCAGTAAGCAGCTTAGTTGTGTATGTGGTTAAATGTCATTACAGCTATTTAAATAACCAAAGTGCTTCCCCGTTCCCTTGTGTATTTGCTATACTTCTCTTTTTGGGGTTACAGCCTCAAACAGGAAAGAAATTAAACCCATAGATGTTTAGGTTCGGTAACAGCACACGTTTAGTTATAGTTGGAGTCTGGTTGCGTTGATTCCCAAAATTGTGAGTTTTCTCTCTAATGAATATGCTCTGCTGTGTTCCTCCAGAAAAACTGATCGTGTGCATTACTCAGACTGGGCCGTTGCTGCCTAACCACTGCTACTGAGGAGAGAAGATCCGCAACCTTTTCTGCGCCGCCCTCACCTCCTTTCCTCTCTGTCGCCACCCAGATGGGATCAAAACACGAGAGCTGACATCCAAAGAGAGTGGTTTTGTCGCAGGCCAAAAGTTCCATACCGTGCACATGTACATGCATACACGCCCATCTATTTCATTCAAATTGTAGCAGCAGAAATATACTCAGTTTATAAATTATAACTCTTCTGTAAAGGCAATCACCTTTGTTGACAATCTTTTTAATTTTGGTGTAGTCAGTCATCCTGCTTCTTTGTTTCCTTACTTTTGCTACTGTTGAGAATAAAATGTAATGGCTGCCAACATCTGCATCCTGATGACAAATTTGTATAACTTCTATGTAAGGTATATACTGTAAATATATTAAAAAAAACAACAACAACAACAACAAAACAACAATTTGGATGACTGCATTAGTTTTGGCTCATTAAGTTAAACTGTCTTGAACAGTTTAAATTGGGAATGTTAGAAAGTTGTATGTTTAAAAGGCCGCCTTTAGCTAGAGAATGTTTATACTGGAGTAACTTCCACTTTCTGTTGGGATGAGCACAAACCTGGAAGGACGGGTGTGTGCATGTTTGTAAAGTGCTCCACCTGTGGCAGTTTGTTGTGTAGAAGACGACATCCGTGGACCCTTTATTTTGTTTGTTTGTTTGTGTGAGTGAATTTCTGTGTACAGGCACCCCTTGCAGAAGACAGGCGTTCTGCTTTTCTGTTTGGTTTTAAAGTTCCTGCTGCCTCTGTTATACTTAGTGTTTTTTTTTGTAACTCCCCAAATCAAAAGGTAGTTTGTTTCCTGTCTGGATTTAGCAGGCCTGCCCAGCACAAGTCTGACCTGGTACTGAAGTAGAAAGCTGTGAGTAAAACACTACACAAAAACCACTATTGTCCAAACATTCCTGGCTACACTGTTGAGAGATCAGTGGTTTATTATGTTTCTTTTTGTCTTTTAAAACACAAAGTCATAGTGAAGCAGTAGATCTGACTTCATTGACTCATGAACTCAAATTTGGGAAGCTTCTTCAGTCAGAGACTTGTTTTCCTCAGTTATGGGAGAGATGCTAATGTTTTTATTTAAATTGAGAGGCAGCGAAAAGCACATTTTGATTCATTCAGTTTGTACCGTGTGTTGTGATTTTCTTTTTTTTTTTTTTTTTATCTGATTTTTAATTTAGGGGTTTGTATGTGGGTGAAAGCATTATGCAACTTGATGTACCTTTTTATTTCAACTTTTACAGCTAAGTTTTAAGTACAGAAGAGACCAATTCTTTTTTTTTTTGCTTTTTTTTTTTTCTAATCTTGTTTTCACATAGTATATTTGTACTGTTGCCTATCCATGTGAAATTATGATGTACCATGCATACCTGCCTTGGCTCTGAGAACTTGCTTTTTCAGTGAAGTATGTAACTGGTCAAACTGTTTTTATAAATAAAGAGCTTTTCTTAGACGAGATGATGCAGCGTGTGTGGTTGTGTGTGAGATCAGGAAAGACTTGCGCTATTTAACATGTCTAATTAAAGAGAGGTAGACGCTGTGTAATATCATATTCCTGGTATTTGCTAAGGCAGATTGCTGCGGCTTGAACTTGATACCGTTTGATCTTTGCTTTTCTATCCTCGTCTTGTTTTTATTTTTATTTTTTCTTAAGTGGATCTGTTAATTAAAAACGCTTGCTGTCCAGGAAATAATCTGACCAGATGCTGTCGCTGTCCGTAAAGACTGTAATCTGTGTTTATGTGGTCGAAAATATCAAAAATCTCTCGGACATCATGTCCACTGCAGAGCAGCTGCGGAGTTCTGACAGGCTCTGCTTTGCCGCTCTCTCGGGTTGCATATTGACATGAACCCGTGTTGTGTTTGTCAGACTCTTGACGTGTCAGGGAACTGGTGAGGAGGGTTGCAGGATTTGAAGGTGACATGGCATTTCCAGCAGGCAACATGTCTGACATGCTTCCATAACAAGAGTTAAGACCAAAGGGCTTAATGTGCATGTTCGTATGGAATTGTTTTCCATGTGGTCCACACCTCTTTTATTCTGGAAAACATTTTAGGCATATAAACATCTACATTTATCGCTTCTTTCACTTGATCTATTTTGTTCAAAGTGACACTTCTGTCTTTTTGAACAGAAAAGCCCTTCTTGACCCCCAAGATGTGGTCCCTTTATGACCATTCTAAGACAAAACGTGTTAAAAATTGTCTGTGCTACAGGTGTATTCATGGAAGCGCTCCACTAAAAATGTTTAAAAACCTAGAAATGTCTAGATTTTGCAATCTCATATCTGACTCAAGTGTGGACCTGTGTAACGGTTGTAACCTCTGCAGCTGGCACGCACAAGCTCCTCCTTAAACCTGAGATCTCCAAATGCAGCAGACTCCCACCCTCCTCCCTTCGTCCTGGTGTCAGATCTATTTAGAGCCGTCCTGCTGTTCCTCTCTATAGCTTAAATAGAAGGAGCAACATTTATTTCCAGCACGCAACATCTCAGGGGGCAAAACTTGTCTGGAAGACGGTTGCGTGATCAAAATGGAAGGACTGCTGCTGTGAGGAGTGTTGACGTGGATTTTTCAACAACATGCAGAGTCCATGCTAGGGGGGGTACCACTGTCCAGGAAACGGATTTAACTCTGGAAGATTACCTTTGGCTTTCTTGTCCTATGATCCCTTGTTGAGGAACCTGTGTTCCATCAGTTCAGGCTGAGAACAAGCTTTGTCTTGCAGTATGGCGTCATTCGATGGCCCTTCCTCAAACTCCAGTGACGATCTGGCAGACAGCACTCCTGCTCCAGACTCTACCCGCCGCACCTCCCACACTGCCAACCAGAGTGGGCTCAGTGGCCTAGGCTATGGATTATGGGTGGCCTGGCACCATCTGAGACCCTTTTTCCCCTTCTTCCTCATTAGCTTCATGGTCGTTGCCCTCGTCTACCTGCTTCAGGCAATCATCTATGGGGGGCCCTTCAAGGACCCGCTCTTCTTTGTCAAGTTTGATAAGCGCTGGCCCCGGCCGACACCTCATCGACTGGACTCTCCGTCCCCTACCGAGGTTTTCTCTCCCATCTCATCACTGTCATCTGATTTGATGAGAGTCAATGATACAATTTGACCCCTGAGGAAACTTGGGATTCACCTCCAGACATGTACAAAAGAAATATACTTCACTTTTTAAGAAAAGAACCAGCTTTTGGCTTTCAAAGTTTGTATACATGTTGGAGTTTTATATCAACGTCATGAAAATAAGGAAGCCGTAAATTTCTTCATAACTAATTTCAGATCAAACTGTCGTGTGTTTGGTAAACTGGTTACATTGAGTCCTGTGTTTGTAGTGTTTGGGAGGAGGACCTGCTTGTACCTAAATAAGGATCTACCAAGTGTTACCGTCACAACATCTTTTTAAAATTGAATCCAGCCCACAGACAGAATTTATTACTGTAAAAAAAAAAAAGAAGAAGCAATTTTTACATTGTGAGCAGAAATAGTTTGGAATATTTGACCAAAACATTTTTTTTCTTGAAATTAGGATTATTCTTATACTTTTTGGTTAAGATTAGAGATGCATTTATCCAAATGTGTGAAACCATGTGAGAGAAGTAAAAAATGTTTGGCCTTTTTCCCCTCTTCATCCCAACCAGATCATCTGCAACAGAGAACCCTGATGTACTAATGCACATGTGAAAGATCCATCAGGTAGCAGGTATAACCTCACAAGTGCTTTTTGATGTCTGAAATGAAGGTCTGATATCCAGTTTGACATTACTGTTGATAAAGGGCCCAGTTTCTGCTTTATTTTACTATTCCAGTTCCTAAATGGCTCAAGTATTGACACTCAAATCATGCAAAGGCATCTGCTGGAACGACATCTCCAAAAAATATTTTTTTCTACCCAGAACAATCTTTTTTTAAGTGAATGGTTTATCATGAAGCTAAAACATACTTTTTTGTACACAATCTTAAAATATCATCCTAATAATGCTCCTGTGCCTTGTAACTTATTGGGAACTTTTATTTTTATATTAAATAAATGTAAAATTGTCTTTAAAATACTTTAGATTTTTAAGATATTTGTATTCAATTTTCACAAAATTTGCTGGGTAAAAGTGATCAAAATTTGGATGTACTGTACTTTCCAGCATTGCATCCCCTCAGCAAAAAGTAGCATGCTATATATCTTAAGTTTTCTTGAGCATAACTTTAACAAGTATTCTATATAAACCATGTAAGTGTAGAAAGTATTCTAGCTTAACAAAGAAAAGGAGAGCATGCTTTTGTGACAAAAGGAATCACAGAAAATGTGCCAAAAACTTTGGGAAAAAAGTATTTGGAGGGTAAAATCTGTGCACAGTTTTGTAAGAATAAGATCTTCCAAGATAAATCATCTACAAATTGTTTACAATTATTTCATAAATGTATTTAATACGAGGCAAAATTACAATTTTTTTTCATTGCTCTAAGAAATTTTCCTGGAACATTTCAGATTTTTCCAACAAAAGTGAAAGATTGTAATTCTTTGACTAAATAACAGGTATATCCCAGGATATTTTGCACCAAAAACTTTAGCATGTTCTTCAGGATTTTTGGAGATGTTATATGTATCAAGAATTATTTAACATAAGGAAAATAAATGACTTTTTGTGTAAAGGTTTCTGTTCAAATCTCTCCTTCCCAACGCAAAAAGATGACGTCACACTCTATCTCTATTTTGCCATTGGCCTTCCTGAAATGCTTTTTTTCGATCCCGCTGCTGCCCTCTAGGGGCTAAACACTTACACTGCTGCCACTTTGGATTTGACCGCCATGGTGACCCGTAGATGACCCCACTTTAATATAAACACTGGATTCTTAAAAGACAGAGAAAAAAGAGGGCTAAATAGAAAATTACCTCTATTATTTAAATTAAATAGTTTTTATTATTAATATTATTTTTAATTGTCCTTTTTTGTTGTTGTTTGTGACGTGGGTTATCTAGAAAACTGGGATTTTTCAGACGGTGAGTGTCACCTGACAACTGCCTTTTATCATCCACAGGAAAGCGTAGGCTTGCACGAGAAAATGAACGTGCTGTTAAAAATAAATCATTTGTATCATTAAATTAAATCCGTCGGTCATAATATCCGCATTACCCACCGACTCCGGAGAATTTGCCGCGCAAAGTTAGCAAAGTCCGGCTAACTTCGTAGTCTCCTGAAGTCCCATCATCCTTCAGAATAATTATTATTTTCAAACCTTAAAATGTCAACAGAAATGTTATTTTTGTACTCCTGATAGCATCACGACATGATAAGTCATTTTAGAGTACCTTATTTAAAAAGTCAAATCAATAAATTAGGTAAAAATAAAATTATCTATTTCTACATCATTTACTTTTATTTTCATTTTTTTGTTAGATTTTGCTCTTATGAGACCCTCGAAACCACAAAACTTTATTGTTCATAAATCAACATCAATAATTTAAACGACATTTTCTTGCTTTTTGTGTTTTTCTCCACGTCTTTTCCTTTTTTTTTTAATCTCTCTTAAAGTAAAATCTAAAACATGTACAGCCTCCAAAAGTCTGATTTTGAAGCCGTCCTCCTTGCTGAGCTGCAGAGACAACAGCAGTGCAACCAGTTCTGTGATGTTTTGCTCAAGGCGAAAGGTATAAACACAACACATTGATGTACTTTTTTTTGCCCAATATGTAAATAGTTTGAAGGCATGTTTTGTGAATGGACGATATCAGAATTTCTAATTGATTGTATAATTTTCATTGTCCGTCCATCCTGTCCTTCAGATACTTTTGTGCCCATGCACAGCTGCATTCTGTCAGCTTTCAGCCCCTCCATCTTCTCCACTCTCTGCTCCACGCCGTCACCTCCTGCAGGACAAAGACGGCTCCTGGAGTTCCCAACTTTGGATGCTCGCACCTTGTTCCACCTGGTTAGACTCTTTTACACGGGACGGATGACGGGAGTGTTGGAAAACGAGAAGCAGGAGGTAATTTCTGCTGTGGCTAAGCTGGGAATCCACGGATTGGTGGAAGTGACCGAAATAGACAGTGGAGGGCAGGCAGAGCTGTGCCGCAAGAAAGAGGCAGGGGTACAAACAGAAACCCAGAGGAGGGAGGAAGATGAGTGGCGACAAGTTAGGTGGAGGCGAGAGGTGGTGGAAGGGAACACCTTCCTTTGGAAAGAGAAGCTGTCATGCCCTGGAAAAGATGTGTGGACTCAAACGGAAGAGGCAAACACAGCCCCCCTTGCTCTCCCGCTTGCTTCCTTTGATCCAGTTGAAGTGGGGGCTTTTCAGAATTTAGCACAAGCTGATTATCATCATTGTGTCCCTGTTGCTGTCCTCTGCCCACCAAAAAACAACCAGACTCATCAGCTTTCATCCTCCACCCTTCCAGACGTTGCTAAAGAACCCTCTCATTTGACTGAACTGGTGCCAACCAGGAACGACCCCCCAGTCCTTACTCATTTTTCCCATCAGATGGTTTCCGGTACCACCGGGCCTCAGAGGAGCGGGACTGGTCCGCAGGGAGCAGGCAGGGGTGTCATGGAAGCCGCGGAGTCAGAGGAGGAGAATTTTGAGAATTTTCAAGACAACATCCCCGGATTCATCAACTACTTCATGAACCAAAACAAAAAGGAAGATGGGGGACGTGGGAGGAGAGGGAGGAGGGGGCAGAGAGGTGCCAATGCAGCTGGGGCAGGTCAGGAGAGAACCAGGAGACCGCGAAGGAGACCAAGAGGGCAGAGAGCATCTACCCAATTAGTGGATATGCAGAATGTGAAGACGAGCAAGCTGCCAAAGGTGTTTCTACATAGGTGGGCGGTGAAAACACCCAGGACGGGTCAGGGCGGAGGACGTGTTGGCAAGAAGTTGTGTCTGAAGACAAGAGATGGTTTGACACCAACAAGGAGGAAGAGAGAATGTAGCCAGGCGTGGGAGCCCAGCCCGATCAAGAACGTGCAGCCGAGGATCATGGGAAGGGAAAGGAAGTCTCTGGGTCAACACCACCAGGTGAGTCAGATGCAGCCGCGACCGACCATCTCACTTAAACATGGCAATGGCTGTGCAAGCCCCTCCTCTTTTACATCTCCAAAAATTAAATGAAGAAGGTATACTTTAAATATAATGCAAGCTTAAATAATTCACACTATTAATTAAAAATATGTTTCATTTTTAAATAATTCTTAAACCTATGGAATAAACCTAAAAAATAATTAAGAGAAAAAATAATCAAGATATAAAAATAACATTAAAATTTATGGGTACATACATTTAAAAAATGGGGGAAAATGCGGAAGAATTTCTTTTGTATAAGCATCAGTGCTTAAAAGTTAGAGGAATATCTTTGTAGAGCCCTGCTCTGCTCCATTCCGATGGGAAATGAGTGCAGGCTCACTCCGCTCAAACGGTCCCGCCCACATCTCAGAAGCAAATTCTGCTTCTGAAACTGTCCCCAAAAATGACACAGGTTTTTAGATTTTTTTCTCAAATCTGCATAATCATAACAAAACAACAACAAAAAAACAAACTAAAAAACAGTTTAAAAGAGGATCGCAGTAGGTTTTTAAATGGCAGTTCCTGTTCAAATTTTGGCTCTACCATTTCATTTTAAATTAGCTTTTGACATTTTACAACCTTGAACGCAAACATATATTCAGCTCAGAACTGACTAACTTTAACAGTGTAAACAAAAATGGCGAGCAATGTTGGAGCTATCCAGCCGTTCAGTTTTGATCCAGATGCCAGCTCGCATGAGGAAAACGAAGACGTTCATGGATCTATTTGTCTGCAAGTGGATGCATCAGAATGGAGCAGAGAAGGGAGCTGGTGGCGTTTTCTATGTGACAAATGCTATCTTTTTCAAACTGCATTTTTCCGTCTGCTCATAATTCACCATGATTTGAAGAAACAAATACTTAGAAATGCTTGTTTTAGCTTAATTTTCGTCATGTATGTCCTCCATCATGAGAAAACTACTGCAAGAACATGTTAAAAACACAGTTGTCATTGAAGTGGATCTTTAACAGTCTGTGACTTTTCTTTTGCACTTCCTTTTGTTCCTGAAAAGTCGTTCTCTTGTGGATTGCAGGAAAGTCATCAGGGGAACCAAACTCAGGTTTGCAGCAAAAAATCATCCTCGGTTTCATCTTCATCTTCAACTTCATCTTCCCTCACTGGACCCCTCCAGACATCTTCAGCTCACATCTCACCGCCCCCTGCTGCCTCCCGTATGACTGCTGCGTCGCCCATCCTCCACACCACGCCACTCCCTCCTCTGGAGGAGCAACCCGAGCAAATTGAGCGTCTCCTGGAGGAGGTCATGATGGGGCTTCATATTTTACCAAATAATAACAACATCCCAGCACAGCAACAGTGTCCTCTTCCAACCAGCAGCAGCAACACTTTTGATTCCTCACGAATCCTAAGCAAACAGCAGGACCCCCCCCCGGCAGGCTCGGAGGTGCCGGTTCTGCAGCAACAGTTTGAAGGAGAGCTGAACGAAATTCTGGACCATTTCCTGCAGTCCTTCGAGCAGCACATGGAGAGCTGTTGTGTCAGAGAGGCGCATGATGCGAGCAATGCGAGCTCTTCAGATGACCGCCAGCCTTGCACCATCCAGAGCAGACAAACCAGAAGCTCGAGCGACCCTGAGCAACAGGAGCCCAGACAGGTCGGCTGTGTTCAGGCAGCCATAAACAGAGATCAGCAGCCAGAGCCGCCTGAAGTCCCTGCTGCTGTTGAAATCTTCTCTGAAAGAGCCAAAAAAACGTCAAAGAAAAAAAAAACATGTTGCATGCAAAAGACAAAGACGCAGCCCTGTTCACTAGAGAAAAAAGTCCCAAAAAGGAGGAAAAAGAAGTCGTCGAGTAACGCAGAGGCCAAAAGTGTAAATGAGCGGGCAGACAATCTGCAGCAGCAGATTATGATAAAGAAAAAATCTGTGACACCGCAGGAACACCGCTGCCACAGTCTGGAAAATAAGGTAAAACCCTTCAATCCCGCAATACATCTGAGGTTTCTTCAGTAGATTTAAAAAAGGACATTTCCTGGGTAGCATTGTATGTTAGCCGAGTGGTTTCAACCTAAAAAAATACTGCACATATGAAAAAGACATGAGGAAGGAGCTCTTTGTTTCTGAACACTCCTCTACTTAGTAATGAATTTCAATGAGAAGTTCTGGCTTTAGGGAAAACTATTCCAAAAACTAAAGCATTCAATGTTGCAAGGGAATGATCTTAAAAATAATCTGTTAGAGCAGAGCAGCCGGAGGCTCTGATTTATCTAACATCACAAAATAGTTTCACTATTTTGATGTTCAGATCAGCTTCTATAGAAACACTTTGTGGATGCAGAAATCTTGATGATTTCATTTAACCTTTTCTTCTTTTAAGGCCCAAAACGAGGTCCCGTCTGTAAAATACTTGGGTGACCACTCGTCCAAAGGCTTAAAGGTTTATCCAATCCGAAGCAGAATTAAAAGAGAGTTCCCTGAGGTGAGTATTGATGTTTGTCATGTGAGTCGAAAGCCGCCTGTCCAAAAATGCGTTCCTTAAGCTTGGCGCCCTGGCTGTGTGTGGGAGGAGCTGCCAGCTAAAGTTTTTAGCTCGATCGCTGAATGGAGCGGTGTCTTTGCTTATCTTATTTACAATGCATGGAAGACACAGATGAGGTTGAGAGAGGCTTATATATTTTTAAAGAGCTCTACAAAAACATCGGTAATCACGTCTCCATGTTGGGGTTCATGAGATCATTCAGTGTCTAAGTGTCAGGTTTTTTCTTTCACAGCTCTCTTGTAGAAACACTTGGTGTCATATAAATCTGGCCGTGCACAAACAGCAACGATTCATTTCTCCTCCATGATCGATTTTCAAACAGTTGGCACTTCCGTGAATTAAAAGAAACGCCATCCAATGCTTCACTTCCAAATCCAAGTCCCTGATTGTTCAAAGTTCAAACTAGTTTAGCTGGAAAAGTGCATCCAATGGCTGGACACATTTTGTACACAGAGCCCAAAAATGGTCGTAAAAACGTATGTAGCTACGCATAAACGCAGAGTTTTGAATGTTTCTGTGTGTTTACATAGACTTTTCATTGGAAGGAGTCATTTAAACGCATGTTACCCAGGGCGGTGTGAACTTAGCTTATGGTTTATCACACTTAGAAATTCAGTGTCACCAAAAAATCATTTGCTAACAATGGCCTTTAGCACCAAGCTTTATGCAGACCTTCATGCCTCGTTTGCCTGTTCTTAAAGATAATTTCAGCTTTTATTTTTGCTCAGTCTTAAGGCCTGAAGCAGACCTGGACTGCAAGGACCACAGTCTTCTCTCTTTCTGAACGTTTGAGCAAAGATTTCACCCCTGCCACATATTCAAAATAGTACCTAGTACCCGGTGAAAATACATTTTAGACATAGTGAACAACCCCTCCCCCAAAAATGATGACATCACTGGGGGAGAAACTGTCGAAAAATGAATGAGGTCAAAATCTCCTATAGGGCTTAATTTTTTTTTGTTTTATTTTTTTCCAAAATCCACTCACGAATCCAAAACATACATGTCGCTAATATCCAATAGAATTTTTAAAATTATAATTGGATGGCCACACGACCTACGGCTTGGGGGCCGTTTTGTGGGAAAGAAGGAAATTTAGCAATTTTCACATTTGCCCACAATTTAGGAGAAGAATTTCACTCAGACGTCACCAGGTTAAATACAACCACAACAGAAGTTTCATTGACCTTTGGTCTCAGGAAGGGAAGAGGCTGCCATCTTGACTTTTAGACAAAACAAGACAAGACAAATAAAAACTCCCCCTCAGGATTTTGATCTATTGTCTCCTAACTCTTCAAGCATCTTTGGGAAGCTATTTAGAAAAAAAATGGACTTTGAAGTTGTAGGTTTTTCCTGTTGCTCAGACATTTTAACACATGGATCCTTAGCTCTAGCTGAACGAAACGATATAACATACGATATGAACATATTAGGATTGTCAGTGAGGTGATCAAAAAATCTCGGTTGCCAAGGAAATCCAAAGTTTTATCTTTGCCGATTCTTCTAAAAATGACATAAACCTGTTTGTTACTCTCGGTCGAGTAAAAAATAAAATGGTTGCTATGAAGATAAAACCAACAAAAAAGCGGATATTTACTTTTTTTGTAAATATTTGTCAAGTGTGGCTCTGGCTAAGGTGGCAGGGGTAAATGGGGAGATTGAGGGGCGTGTAGCAGCCAGTTAGCCAGTGAAGGCAGGTATGGGTAGTGCCTACGGCCAATACAACTTCGCTTGCAGCTTTAACTTTTAAATATCTTCTTCTTTGAGGATCTCCCACCAACTGAAGAAGCCCCCCCAGCAGTGGAAGGTCACAAGTCAAGAAGACCCACAAAAAAAGCTCAACCTCTCATCCTATCTAATGAAGAACACATAGAGGAAACTGTTGGGAGTTACTCAGATAACCAAGCAGAGAAACATCACGAGGAACGTGAGGAAGACTTTACCGTGCTGCCTTGTAAAGTCCTTAAAGAACCGGCAGCCAGGGGAAAAAAGAGGGAAGCAGCATCTGAGGAAACAAGCGACACTTCCACCATGACCAAAAGGCCTTCCTTTGATCAGACGACGCAGCCTACCTTGGAAACGTTCTCAGAAGCTTCTGGAGCCGAAGACCTATCCTCTACAGAGCAAGATGACATCATCGATGTCGAAACGGTTTCTCTGAGTCTCGAGAGCGATGATATCCAAGACACAAAACTAAAGGTAGAAGGGGAGTTAAAGCAGGTGATCAGTAAGGAGTTGAATAGCAGTGATGATGAGGTAATCGATGTAGAAGGACACCAGGAGGAGCATGGGAGTCTTTGGGGCCTGGGGCAGGGAGCAGGGGAGGAGGTCAAACGGATGTGGGAGACTTGGTCGCTCTCACCCCCCGTCAAGAAGTTCTGTCTTTAATGAACAGATGAGCAGGACAAGTGCGTTGATGCGATTGAAGCTCCGTCTGGTTCTGGATCCGATTATCAGAATCACTGAGTCCTCAGAACAGTAGCAGGAAACAGGAATGAAAGAGTTTAATGTCGAAGAATCCAAAGACATCTTCATTGCTTCCTTTTCCACACATTAGGTCTTGATTATCTTGATGGTGCTGTTTGTGACATCTATCAGAATTTTTCTGAACTGGTGTCCTTTCGCCAAGAGTTTATGGAGAAAGTCTAAATGTGAAGCTTTGTTTTATATTCTGTTTCATTTTGACTGTGTTCCCATGTTCACTTTCTGTACGGTGAGAGTTCTTAGTGGTCTGATCCCCCTGATGTTCATCAAAAGACAAAGATTTCGCTTTTTGTAACAAGAAGCAAAACATATAGGTTGAATCATTGGACAGTCTGTGCTCAGATGTTTTTTATGTGAAAAGTTGTAGAGTTATTGATGATCATTTGCAAAAGTTTGGTACATTTGTTAAAAAAAAAAGCATTTGTTTTTATGGTTTTAATCCCATAACGTTTAAAAAAAAAGGGCGGGAAACGGTGAGATGTTCAGTATCACAAGGCGTTTGGAGAGTTTTATTACTTTTAGCTACAACTAGCCTCTGTTCTACCAGTTACCTCCAGGTAAACATTTTATAGTCAACTTTTTTTGGGCAGTTTTTCCTGTACTTTGTGTGTTTCCTACATTTTTCATTTTCACAATAAAATATTTTCTGTCTGCTGCTGAAGTTCTTCAAATTAAAATCAGTTTTATTGCTTTTCACACTCCCATCACTATGTTTTTTTTTTAGTAACTGCACATTTGAGTTTTAAACTGTTTTTATGACTAATCTTAAACTAAACAATATGACAATATTTTTACACAATGGAATCTAAAAGTGTGTTGTTAAATGTTTAAAAATAAGTTAATTTATCAATCTAAAATTGTCTCGAAGTTGAGTCCCATTGACTGTATATGAGAACTGGACCAAGTGAGTGTGATGTCATCCATAGAAAATTACTTTCTTCTGGCTCCAATGAAAAGTCAATTCAGATGCCATTTTTTTCACGGTGCGGATGCTGCCATGTTGGATCGGTCCAATTCAGTCTGAGTTAATATTTTTATGGCAACCACTCTTGCCAATCAAGAGTGAGTTTGTTGAAGCTAGTGGGAGAGTATATAAACAGATGATAACGAGAAGTAGGGTTACTAGTAGGCTTACTCCACACCAATGATCCCGCCCACAACTCAGAGGCAAATTACTGACGAACTACAGCCGCTCTGCAGAAACTATGTACTAGAAAACAATGTTTTTTAAAAAAATCTTGATTAAAAACTGCTTAATCGAATTAAAAGACCACTGGGAGCGCTTTTACTATAGATCAAAAGATGATCGGAGTGGGACTTTAAGGCCACAAGTAGGTGGAGATTATTCTCCTTTTGAATGCATTTATTTATTTGTTAGAAGGCAGAGTTTATGGTTCCATCTACCAGAGAAAAGCAATCCAGTGCTTACTTACAGTGCCAGCACAGCCCCATACCATCACACTACCACCACTTTGATACTGTTGCTATAATGCACACCTTTCTGCCAAAACGACGATGTTTTGACCCTCAGTTTTTTGAGGATCTGATGACATTTGTGCCTTTACTCATAATAATTAACAAGTTGACACTAAGTAAGATAATACAGCCGTTAAAAAGTGAAAATACAAAACCATTCATTGCAATAAGTATTAACGGTTTTTTTATGATTAGCTGGTCATTCAGTTGATACCAAATGCTTTCCTCTAGAATTTTTTTTTTTTTGCACAAAGCCATCTAGCTGAGCTTAAATTGTTCACTTTAATTCAGTCAAATGCATGAAAAGTCTCTAATATTATAACAGATTTTATACATGATTTGTTGTAGCTTAGAAATCAAAGCTAAATAGTCTAAAAAATACTTTCGATTTTCAAAAATAAGCAACATATTTTTATGTTAAAATGATAAAAATATGAAAAACAAACATTAACAAAAATGTACACGTCTTATAAGCTATAAGGAGAGAAACACATGAAACACTTGAAAGTAGCAGATTTCTATTCCTCTTTATGAAACCAGTTGCTCGTCCAGACTGCACTTAAATAATCAGTCAAGAAATAAACAAGACTTGGTGAAGTGAAAACGAGTTTATTAATCATCAACCTGTGGGTCGACCTCCTACACAACAACACCCCACATCTGAGCTGCACCGAGGGGCGTGCAGCTGGGGACGAACGCCTGGACTCCACCTGTTTGATTTGCTCCACCAGCTGGGATCAGGTGAGAGTACAGCGCAGGTGTGTGAGCGTGCGCAGGGGCCTCAAAACCAAATAAAAAGACACTGTGCGTGCCAATTATGTCATCAAGTGTATGTGTGCTTCCCTGTGCTTTAACAGTGTGATATTGTCTCTTATCACACTATAGGAGCGGCTGTAAATCGGTGGGGTCTGTTTGGGGCGGCTGCAGAGGCTCGAGTCAAAAGGAAGGAGAGGAATGGGGGAGAGGAAAGAAAAACAGGAGGGAATTGTGGGTAGGAGGGGGGACCTGCTGTCCGATAAGGGGGGTTCTGCTTCAGTTTTCAGCCTCTCTCAGTGCTGGATACGCCTGATGGACTGGATCTGGGGGGTCTGACAGTGAGAGCCCCAGTTCCTCCAGTGCTGGTAGTCTCCACTGTGTCTCTCACACTCCATGATGTACTGCTGGCCCCTGTAGCCAGGGTACTGGTAGCACACGAAGCTGTGGGGGAAACACACGTAGAATTAGAAATCGCTGGCTGCATGGAGATTTGGAACAAAACTAAGCTGGCTAAGCAGTATTTTAATCAAAAAGAAGGTCACGAGAACTTACGCGCCGCACTGCACGTGCATGGAGCCAACTTCAGGCATCATCCAGCCCATGGCCTGCAGAGAAGGGTAGTCATCACAGACCTCCACGCAGCGGCCCATGAAGTTCTCCCTCTCGTAAATGGTCATGCGGCTGCTCTGGTGGGACTGGAAGAGACACGGACATGTTGATGTTTCCGGTTTTCCGGACAGATGGACGGTGTCGTTGCGTGACTCACGGCGCAGTAGATGGGGCGCAGAGACATGAGGCGCTCCACGTGGTAGGACAGGGAGCCGCTGTAAGCGTCCCAGTGGGGATACTCTCCTCTCTCCAGGATGAACTGCTGGCCCTGGAAGTCGTGATGCTCGAAACCCACCCAGCTTCACAAACACACACACAGTTGGATTGTTTATCTGTGAATTAATATTCCTCCTTTTTCCATTAAGTGCTGCAGTACAAAAAGCAACGTGTTTACTTGTGTGGTAAAGCAGTAAAGTGGTTCTACTGCCATAAAGTGAGCTTGGGAGACTTACGCCCCACTCTCCACCCTGATGGAGCGGATATTGTCCATCCCACACTCCTGGATGTTGCAGCACTCAGAGGTGAACTCCAGATACTTTCCCTGGAAGTGCTCCTGCTCGAACACAGTCACCTGAGAAGACCACGGCAAGCAGAAGTTCTCACATTACAAACATGTGTTACATCAAATGTAGAAATATATGTGCACAGATGAGTGTTTCTACCTTAAAGAAAGGAGCCATGCCCATTCCCGAGTTGACCAGCGGCTGCATCATGGGGGATCTTGTAGTTCTGTACATGTTGACTCCTATGAGGACATGGAGAAGATGTGACCATCAGTGGTTCAGCATAAAGTCCTTGAAAGCATCATGAAATAACTGACCAAAACCCTGAAAGCTCAGACCTGGAGAAGAGAAGTGATGTCTGGAAGTGCTTTGGGTTTGCGTGTGTGGACAAGTTGAAGCAGAGTGCTGGCCTTACCTAGTCTGGCACTCTAAAGGATGACCTCGGGGGTGATACGTGCCTACCGCCTGCCTCGCGTAGAGCTTTAAGAGAACCTGGCGCTTCAGTTTTATATCGGTGGTCAGGGGGCGCGCGCTCTGGTGCGCGTCCGCGCCCCCGCCTCTGATCCTGGGGGGCAGTCCGTGCTGCGCAGGAGCGACTGGGAAGCGCGCCCCTGCCGATCTGGGCCCGCGCTGTTGTCCTGCTCCGTTGGCCAGCTCAGCAGATCTCATAGTGCTGTGGAGGCCGGAGAACAAAGGCGCTCCGGTATGTTCGGGCGCCGGTCAGCAGTCCGGCGCGCACCCCGGCACAAAGGACTGGGATCGGAGTGGAGAATGTGGGGATTAACGGCGAAGCAGAGGCGCACCGAAGGAGAGAACTGAGTTTGCCTAAACGGATTCATGGAAATGTTGGAGGAAAGATGTCAAACAAAGACGTCCACAGACTCTTCCTCCCCTGGAGTTCAGGCGCACCTGCGCAGGTTTATGATCAGACTTGATACAGAACGGTTATGAACCTGACTTTAAATTACTTTTTCACGCATCACAACCAAGCAAAATAAAATATAAGTGCTTTTCCTTAAAGTCCATCACAGTTTTTACCAATAAATAAATACATAAATCAACATTATTTATTTCTCCTCCCTTAGAATCTAGTTGGAAAAAGAAAACTTTTGATAAAAACCTGAAGCAAACATTTGGCATTAAAAAAAAAAGTTAGGCACAAGACTTTAACTATAAACTCTCTAAAAATATAAAATTAAAATAAGTTTTAATGCAACATTTTTTTTTTTTATTTCACACCTACTATTTTAAATTCTGTTCCCCTTTTCTGCCACAGGCCTCCTCCCATCCCCTGTGCTTGTCCCCGTCTGATGATGTGGTGCTTTCTTTTGTCTCGTGCCTCTGACCTCAGCAGGTTTGTTTCTCTCCCCATAATCCGTCTCCTGTGAGCGCCAGCATATAAAAGACAGAGGCACGTTCTAAGCCACACACACTCTGAGTGAGGATCGGCGCAGGCGTTGCACACAGACAGGTAAGGTGCATCGCACACCTCTGCTTCCCTGTGATGTTGTGACGATTCAAAGTTCAGGTTCTTACACAAACACACCTTTTCTGGCTGTTTCCCCCCCCTCAGTAATCATGTCCAGTGGAGATTCCAAGGCCAAGGCATCTTCCCAGACCGATGGGAAAGCTGCTCATGGCAAGAAGTCTGAGATGGGAATGATGTCCTACAGGGTTGGTGGATTTTCACATGGAAAACAGCACCTAGAGTGATGTGCATCAAAGCACCTGGATAATTTCTGTCACACTTTTTCTTTGCTTTTATCCCCGTTAGATGTATGTGTTCGATCAGGAGAATTTCCAGGGCCGCATGATTGAGATCAACAACGAGTGCATGAATGTGTGTGAGATGGGCATGGACCGCGTGCGCTCCCTGCGTATTGAGTGTGGACCGTAAGTCTCAACACACTTTCACTACATTCCTGTCTGGATGCACGTAACTCTGTCTCTTCTCCAGCTTTGTGGGATTTGAGCAGATGAACTTCTGCGGTGAGATGTACATCCTGGAGAAGGGAGAGTACCCCCGCTGGGACTCCTGGAGCAACTGCCAAAGGAACGACTACCTGCTGTCCTTCAGGCCTGTCAGAATGGTATAACCTGCCCTAATTTCTTAGATTTTCCTTTCTGATTGACATTAGTTTTCTATGGATTGGAGTTGACATCATTTTCATTCATTCAGGACCCTGAGAAGCACAAGATCTGCCTGTACGAGGTGGGAGAGTTCAAGGGCCGTAAGATGGAGATCATGGACGACGACGTTCCCAGCCTTTTCTCCTATGGCTTCACTGACAGAGTTGGCAGCATCATGGTCAGCTGCGGAACGTGAGTCAACATCAATCAGTGTTCATAAGACCCGTCAAATCCTTCCCTTAATGACACCAGTTTTCCTTCGCCACCAGCTGGGTGGGATACCAGTTCCCTGGATACCGTGGCAGTCAGTACCTGCTGGAGAAGGGTGACTACAGGCACTTCAATGAGTATGGGGCTCGCCATCCTCAGTTCCAGTCTGTGAGACGTATTCGTGACATGCAGTGGCACCCACATGGCTGCTACACCATGGCCACCAAGTGAGGCTCAGGGAAGGAGAGAAAGAGAAAGAGCGGAAGTGAGGGAGAGGGGCGGAGGAAGAAGGAAAGGGGAAGAGATGTCTGAGGCTTTTACCTTGTAGAAGATCTGTGATCTAACACAGGGTGAAGATGCGCTTCTGCCCCTGATTGGAGACAACACCTCCAAGGAAGGACCAGCTGGACCTCAAACAAACCACCAGACCACCATCCATCCCTCCCTCTCTGTCTCTACTTTTCTCTTTCTCCCCTGTGGGTTGAGCTTTTCCCCCTTTTTCTCCTTTTTTTTTTAGTCCCTCACTCCATTCTCCTCCACAGTCCCCCAAGACACAAAAGAGGGAACACAACACCTCTGTTTTACACTCATGATTTTCGGCTCAGGGTTTGATACACCATGGAAAACCATGGACCATGGACTCCCCCTTCCTGCCCTTGTGCACGTCACATCCACGGCACATCCTCTCTGCTGTACAGACTCCTGGCCAAGTTTTCAATAAAAAGGAAAATCTGGATTTCAAAGATATTCTTGTTGGTACTTATTGCAAAAATTCACTCAAAAAAAGAACATACGGAAGTAAATGCACATTCTTTACCACTAATTTATGTGTTAAAAACTATTTGTGGGCTTTTTTTTTGCTGTTTTTGCTTCTAGCATGAGTTTTGTGAATAAACTGCATTGAAGAAAAGTCAATATGATGGTAAAAGGAGCCGCATGAGATTCAAAACGGACAGGATTAGGAAAAATCAATGGTAGAAAGTAAAATTAGAATGACACTAAATGCATTGCACACATATAGGTAAAATACACATTAAATGAATAAAACAATATTTATAGTTCAATAAAATACAAACTACAAATGAAAAAAAAAGATAATATTGCGTTTATGTTTTTTTCCTCCAGTTTATGTATACAAAACCTCTTATTCTTTCTTTTATAGAGTGAAATGTATTTAATGAAGGTAATATGAGGGGAGGGTACTACATAATTATTTTATTCATTAATTAAATAAAGCAAATTCTGATAAAGTTGTACAGAAAAAATTGAACACTAGGAATATATTTTTGCAGTTTGAAAACTAACATACAGCTGGATAGTGAGTTTTCCATCAGATAACAAATGCAAATAATAATTGCCACAAATGTCTTTAATGTTTTTTATATTTCAGTAAAAGACTGTGTAAAATAAACAAATTCCAAATGCTCAGAACTATTAGTTAAAACACGCTAAATTCCCAATTTAACCCAAAATAACCAGTTGTATCATGTTTCACGCACATTTCTAAAACCCTTATTTTAGCATGATCAAAATTTTCCTTTAAAATTTTTTGTTTGTAACATGTTTGTTTTCTGCCCTGTAGTTCACCGTCATTCCACTAGGGGCAGTAGAAGGGCTTTTCCAACTCATTTCAAATTAGCTGCTGCTACGGAAAAAAAAGAAAAAAAACTTTTGTCAGGAATAAATTTGCTGATTTTCAAAACTCTATGGCAAGAACCCACTTTAAAACTATAGAAAATCTCTTTAGTCTCTAGCAGAAGCAGACTCAGATTCATGGTCATCTGCCATGACCAGTTAAATAAATACTGCATGAAATGTTTTCCTTGTTCTGATTGGAAGAGAATGAGGCTTAATTGGACACAGCAGCAACTCAAAAATCAATCAGCTTTATTTGTTATTATGATAAATTCAATTCAGTCTTGTCTAGGTAATTTAGGTAAGACCAGATTGTCATATTTATGTGATATAATGGTCTACACATGCGACCCACACGTTAATATGAGGAGTTTTCACCAAAAGGCACCAAAAGAGAGAAGACACTCACTAGATGAAAAATCAGGAAAAAATCTATTTCTGAAAGACCATTTAATATAACCTGTTATGTGTTTGCATATTTTATTATTTAAATACATTTTTAAAAAGAAATGTACATACAATACATACAATATTTAAGATCAAATAACAACAACCTTATATAAAAATACATCCAAAAACATCAACATTTAGATATATGTAACACTGTTGATATGAATACAGCTGTTCACAGCCTTTTAGTGCTGTGTTTCCCTTTTATTTGATAAAAAAATATAACTTTAGTTTGTAAAAACCACAGGTCTCTGCATTGTAGTTTGTGTCCTTCTGTCTGATCTCCATGGGCGGTTCAGCGCGACATCATTCGAACAAACTCTGACAAGACAGAGAGGGTTTAGAGGTGGTTGATGGGGAACCCTGAGGCACTCAAATGTCCTCTTACCCTCGAAGTCGACCAAGCCATCCCCGTTGAGGTCCACGTCTCTGAGGATTTCATTGATCTCCCTGTTGGTCACCTGTTCTCCCATCAGCTTCTTCATGGCTTCCCGCAGCTCGGTCAGACTGATCTGACCGTCTCCATTTGAGTCAAACTGTTCGCAGACAGATGAGACAAAAACATCAAACCAGTACTACTCACTTTGAAAAACTGTGCAGTTTTTCAACTCAACTGTGCAACATTATTTCGAAACCTTTTATTTTTTTAAATGTTTAGTGCTGTCAGAGGATGAGTGATGGAGAGATTCTTCCAGATTAGGCCTGTAGATGTGAGCCAGAGGTTGTGGACGCCCTGAAGTTTGGGGTAATTTTAGAGCTTTTGATCAATATTGTTTTGCACATCTTGATTTTGCTTTCTTCCTATTATTTTTCCTGAGTGCAAATGTACATTGAACCATGAAAGAGATCATTCAAACCGCTTCATGAGCGTCTAGTGTCTGACCTCTTTGAATGCATCTCGCAGCTCCTTGACGCCTATCATATCTGCCGTTTCGGCCAGCATCTTGGGTCCCATCAGCTCGACAAAATCCTCAAAGTCCAATTTGCCGCCTGTTGAAAACACATAGCGAATAAAAAAATAAAAAATAAAATCCTTGACCAGTCACACGATTCGCATGATCGACATACCGATCTGCTGGCTCAGATGGATCAGCTCCATCTCTGTGGGCATGTAGCCCATCGTCCTCATGCACTCCCCCAGGTCTCTTTGGCTGATGTAGCCTTTTTTGTTCCTATCAAACTCCACAAACGCCTTGTGAAGCTCTGGTGAAACACACATTGATGCTTGTGAGACGACTATTTTAGTCCAAACAGACACACTGAGGGTTAATGATCTTCTCACCGTCAATCTCCTCAGGCCGCAGCGCCCTGTCCTGTTGGAAAGAGACATTTCACAGAATAAAGTCTTTGTGTGGGACACCAACGAAGACAATTGTTTAGAGGAAATCTTTGGAGGCAGACTAAACACAAATGCACACTGAAGGAGCACTGCAAAAGGGAAGAAATGAGTTTAAAAGCTGGAAAAAAGATCATTTTCTTTATGCCTGTGTCATTTAAGGAAAATTAAAGTCAGTGCTTTAAATGAAAAATGAGATGCTGTAGGTCAAAAGTGTTGAGACTGAGGGGCGTCGACTTAGTTTGAAAGATTTTGCACGATTGGCTTTTCTTCCATTTGCAGGAATTCATGCAAGAACAAGAAGCCGGTCATTGTGATCCAGTAAAACCAATGTTAATCCAAAGCAGAAGCTCTGTATCAGAACACTGTTGGTGTCGTCCTTTTGTGTTTTACGTAAAACATTCTACTTTATGAAAAAAATGACAGATTTTTTAAATGTATGAAATTCTTAAAATCAAAGCAGTCCTAAACCAATAAAGACCCACTCCAATGAAAATTATGCTTTGAACATGTTCTTGTGGCATTTTTCTATTGATGGAGGACATGTATGAAGAAAATTCAGCTTAAATTGCATTTCTTAATATTTCTTTATTCAAATCGTTGTGAATTGAGAGCAGACAAAAAGATTTGAAAAAGCTCATAATTGTGATGTAGAAATTACACTGGGAAGGCTACACACTCCCTACTCTGCTTCTTTGTGATGCATCCGCTTGCAGATCTCTTTACATTTGCTGCTGTTTTTGTATTGCTGCTCAGCCACTAATACCCACCACCACAACACAAAAAAGGGTTTCAGTTTCTGAATGTCATTTGCAAAGGTTTGCCTTTTTATTTTTGAAGTCCTTTCATTTCATCCCACTTTCCAAATGCAAGCCTGCACAGACCCAGAGTGCGGGGTGTGTGTTTGTTTGCCTCTGTGATGAACAGCAACTGGATCAAACTGGATTTAGTATTAAAACACTTGCCAAATAACACAAAAGTTCTCCAGAGCTAAAATCTTTGCTCTTTTCTCCATTCAGTTGGGGAACTTTGGCGTCCTGTGCACGTGCCACAGACTGCAAAGCAAGTCATTGATTTTCCATTGAACTCGGTCATTGATGGCTTTCAGCTGCAGGGTTTGATTTTCTGACCCAGTGGTGCAGGACGGGGGCAGCTCACATGTTTGGGGACCATGAAGCGGGTGTGAAAATGGACTGACACAAGCGGGCAAAAAAAGGGGGTTTTGAGAAGAGACGGAGCTCTCTGTTACATACGAGAGTCTGAGAAAAGCGCTGCTTAAGGAAGACACAGGCAGGGCCCACCATGTGGTGCAGTATATTCCCTCTCTTCACCAGCAGACTGCTGGAACACTTCAACGGCTTTTCCTCAGCCTCCTGATCCTCCTCTTCCTCCAGCTGCAGAACTTCCCGGCCCCTCATCTTACCCTGCAGGGCCTCACATGTCATCCCCATTTAGAGGCAGTTAAACCATCACACTTTTGATTTTTCTTAGAGAAAGATGGCAAAATGGCACTAATTCTAGGCCAATTCTGTTTATTCTAATTCAGGGGTGTCAGAATCCAGGCCTCAAAGGCTGATGTTTTCACACCAACCTGCCATTGGAGCTTCCCATTTGCTAAACACACCTGGTCCAGGTAATCAGCAGCAGACAAGGCATGATTTCTGGAAAATCCGCAGGCTGGCCCCCGAGGCCTGGAGTTTCACGCCCCTATTCTAATGATTTGCCTTGGTTTGGGCTCCAAACTACATCAGCCATGTTCTTTCATAGTAGAGGGTATGAGGTTTTTGCCTAAATTTCATTTTATTTCAATAATTTTTTTTTAACATAAAACTAAAGTCAAGACAAAAAAATGACTCTTAAATTTTTTTTGTTCTACTAAAAACTGCTTTTTTGTTTTTGATACCTTTCTTTTTCAGAATTTTTTTGGTGTGGATTTTAATCTTTAATCATTTTAATCTTTTTTATCGACTTCGGTAATTTATTTGCATTGCAATTTATTTAATTTTAAAGTTCAACTTTTCTATTTTAAAAAAACAGCTTCCTTTTATTGCAGTATTAGATTGAGAAAAGCTGCCAGAACGTAAACTATTATTGTGTTAACTTGTTGCACAGAAATGCAAGCTGCATCATGGAAACTTATTTGGGCATTGCTGAAGTAAAAAACACCTAATGTTCTGGCAAATAGGGCAAAAAAAAAAAGAAACAGAACATTCAGTAATTGAGGCCTAAAATACTTTTCGAGCATTGCAGCTGTGAAACCCATTAAGCTGCATCAGGTCTAAATGGGTCAAAGGACACTTCTCCTTCTGTTCTGCACAGTGGCAGATCAATTGTGCCTGCAGCATGTGCCAAATCGAGCAAGAAATACTTCCCTGTTTAAAAAGACAGGAAAGAAATCATTTAATATTTGTACATTTCGGAACAGTTAGCACCAAACTGCATGGATGAAGGTGAAAAAACAACATTTACTTTTGCAAACATTTATGTTTTCAACATATTCAGTTCAGTGACTTGAACATCATAAAAACTTGTACCCAGACTGCAAAAAAGTGAAACTAAACTAAACTAAACTAAATTCAACTAAACTAAACTAAACTAAACTAAACTAAACTAAACTAAACTAAACTAAACTAAACTAAACTAAACTAAACTAAACTAAACTAAACTAAACTAAACTAAACTAAACTCATTGGCTCTTTACAAAACATGACATTTTCAGCTTTAAAGTTTGACTTGTTAAAGCACAGATCCTGTAAATTACTCCATTTACTGTTACTCAGATGTACTATAAGTCTTTACTTTGAAACGTTATCTTTTAAAAGAGCAGAAGTTTGAAATACAAACGTTTCTGTCCTGAATTTACAGAAACATAAACTGGAAAAAGTCCTGCATGAAAATCCAATTCTTTTAGCTTATAACAGCCTGGTTGAGATTTTATGATACATTTTAATGGTAAAGTCAAGATAAATTCTCACCAGTTCTGATAAGAAAGAAATCAACCAATAAACCTAAACATTTCAAAAGATTTAGACTCATGAGAAAACAACAATAAGATCCCACCTTTCTTAGGCTTTCTTTCACTGACGGTTTAGTGCAGTTACCCATGACCTCTTCTGACCATCAAGCCGCTTCACCCACCACTCTGATTTTCTGCTCTTCCTGCTCTCCTTTGCTCAAATCCACCGAAAAGAAACCCGAGCTAACAAACTCTCCAACTGCAGCATCTTTATCCCAACCGTCTATGACTCTTGCAACCTCTTTTTCTCCTCCTATTCACTCTGTCTCCTCCCTCCCTCACTCATGTGTTGCACGCGTGTTCACATCACTCTTTATCAGCGAGTTGAGAAAGAAGAATTAAACGGACACAAACGGAGCAGATTAAATTCTCCATTTTAGATTAAAACAAGCTGAGACAGAAGTTAGAAGGGAATCGTCCTTATCAGATGATGGTGATTTAAAATACTAGAAATCCTTTTTTTATAGGAATGAAGCTGGTTTGATGGTAACAAAAGAGCAAATATTTTCAGAGCAAATAAGTTGAGCAGCACAGACTGTAAATATTGTTTTAATTTTTTTTTAAGTGTGAGTTAAGAACAGCTGAATTTGCTACCACCTCTGTCATTGGTTTGATGTTCAGAGGCTGTTTCTCTCATTTAATCTTTAATCTTTAAGCAGAATATTGTATTAAATTGCTGGTTTCCAGTCTCTGTCTTACCAGTTTTCAGCTTTGACCTTTTATTTTTGTTTCATTTACATTCACAGCAGTTATGATCAGCTTCCTTTCAGTATTTTATCTTTTTGTCAAGAGTTTTGTGGAATTGTGAAACTTTCTGTTACGTTTCTTCGAGTTAGAGTTAGATGGAGTGATGAGGTGGTGAGTTTTCTATATAAACCCTTCATTATTTACCCCAAATGCATCTGTAATGAACTCGAAAGCTAATATTTAACTTGTCTGCATGCTATGATGATCGGTTATCAGCATTATCGCTTTATATCAATGTGTTTTTTAATTATATTTATTTTAGGACATTGTTGTCCACTGTTATGGAATGAATATTTTCACTTAAAGGTTTGTTTAAAGGACAGAATATTGAATTTATTTTTCTTTATTTGGAAACGCTTGATAATTTCAGTTTCTATCAATGCTCACAAAAATGTTAAAAAAGGGATTTTTTACAAGTAATTGCAGATTTTTTAAAATGTATTTTGGCAAAAAAACCCGCAAAGCTTAAGCATAAAACAGACAACTAAGTGTGCTTCTGCCTCAATGAGAAGCAGTCACCACTAGAGGTCACTGTAAATGAGGGGTCACACATATCTTAACCCTCATTGAATCACAGTGAGTTTCTGACAGTAAGATTTCTTTTTTTCTGTCCAAACATCCAACAGATTGAGCCTTTGGTCACAGCTTAGGAGCAGCAGCTGTAAAATAAATTAAAGCTCACTCTGAAAGACCTGTTAAGCGAAAACTGTTTGAGCTGATGAACGCTGATTGTGAGCAATCAGGCCAGCAGCAGAAACACTGGAACTCATAAGATTAAAGTGAAATAAACTGCAAAAGCCTAAAGATAGTGACCATAATCGCTCATCATGTAGGTTTACAATGTTACCAAGCAAGTTACTTGCTAAATAAAGAAGTCTTCTTTCCATAATGGCTCACAATAATTGGTTAGTGTTATACAGAAATAGACTATTCTGCAAAGGTTTTAAATGAAATCTGACGGTAACTTCTGCAGCTGAAGATGAATATCACCATTAAACCATCACTACTATGTTGATAATCACTGTTGGTGGTTTTTGTCAGTTAATAATGTAAATAAAAAGCTTTTAGTGATTGCATTTGAGCTTTTCCTAATGCAGTTTTTAAAATAAAAATTCAGGCAAATTTGTGACATACTTTCCAGCATTGCTGCGTGCTTTAATGGGACAAAAGCAAATGGTTTACAGAACAGACACATATAGTATTTTTACACCGTGTTCCTGACACTGAAGCTAGATTCACACCGCCCTCGGCAACATGCGTTTAAGCGTCCCCTTAACAATTAAAAGTCTGTGTAAACGTGTGTAACTGTGTGTTTCGAGCTTTTGCGCTCAAAACTCTTGCATTTAGCTGCACATATTTTTTCAAACATTTTTGGGCTCTTCGTACCAAATGCAAGCAATGGAAGTTAAACCAGGTTGAACTTTGGCCAATCAGGGACTTGGATTTGGTAGTGATGTATGGTCGGAGTCTCTTTTCATTCACTGAAGTGCCAACCATTGGAAAATTGATCATAGAGGAGAAATACAGGCTGTGTCTTTCATAGATCAAAATGGAGCTGTGAAAATAAACAAGATTCATGACATTTCCAGCGCTTTGATATTTCGCACCAAGCCTCTTCCGACTGTAGGTGGCAGACGTGCGCTAGTAAACAGTAGAAAAGAAAAGAGAAGAAGAAACCCCTCCCTGCTTGTCCAGTGTGAACGCTATAGGCTATGCTCAGATTCAAGAACACGCATTTACTGCTTTCTTGAACGCGCGTCACATGCTTCAAGCGTCCATATCTCAAAACCTGACCAGCTGATGCCAAAACCTTACACCAGCCCAGCCATCTATTATCACCTTAAGGTGCATAAGGTCAGTATCAGTGATGGTTTTAAAAAGATAACAAACACATAATTGTAAACATACACACACTACTACACAAAACCCCAAAATATCATCCAGAATCCCATTACCTGAGTGACGCTCTTCTTGCACACTTAGCCGTGTGAGCAGGGTTCTCTGTGTGTGTGTCTGCATATCTATGTGTGTGTCTGAACCCTCACTAGTGGGTGTATCATGTGCTGGTCTGGTGTCAAATCCACCCAAGCTGGTTGCAAGCCATGGCAGCTGACAAGCAGGGAAACACAAGATGCAACTAAACCCCAGGTATGGATGAAGGGAGGAAGAAAGAAAAGACTGAAGGCATGATTTGACTAAAAATGCAGCACTAGAGAGAGGTGAAGCCAAACAGTGATAGTCAGACAACTAATAAAACATAAAGATGTTATAATTTCCATTTATTTAACTCTGAGGTTTTGATAAATTGGTATCATTGCTTTTTAGAGTTTATAATCATTTGAATCTAGTGTTAGGCAGCCACACACATTTCTGTCTCATTACAAGAGTAACCTGAACGTAGGTGTAGGCTAAAAGATTGATATCTTCCCCACAATGTTGTTCACAGTGGGTACAGACGTTCAGAGCTTCCCGTCACATTTTCATTTCAGAAACCACCATGTGAATAATCAGCATCTTGATCACTTAAATATTTCCAAAAAACTATGTTCTTCTCCATATAAGCCATTTTCAGTTTAAATGTATGTCAAGCAAATCCCATTTTGCTGCGTCAGTAATGATCACAAGCAGTTTTTTTCTGGTTACCAAGGAGATGCTTCCTATCTTTATGATTGCAAGCTGAGAAGAGATGCCAAATAGAGCATCTCAGAATGAACACAAAAGGAAAAAAAGGGGAGGGACAGAAGCCAAGCGAGAAGAACAGATCAGCAGATGTCCAATGTTCACCATGTAGATGCAGGAATGAATCAAAATGAACCCTTTTTTATGTTTTTATCTTTTTTTTTTCACTACAATCTGTGTTTCTAAAATAATTCTAATCGTCTCTGGGTCAGAAGTTAACCGTAAAAGGCAAAACATATAATCATTTTTGTAGTCTAAATACTTAATCCAAGCATAAAAATGACGGTAAAATCCAAAGCAATCTATTATTAAAAAAAAGCATCACTACTTAAAAATGGACTATAATACTCTTCATATTTAAAGAAAAAAATAACGGCTGATTGTTGTGGTGGATAATTAACAAAAAAAAGGGTTTTACTTGAACAAACTCACATTTGTGAGCTCAGCTTAGAACAGTTTAATGGTGATGTAACTTTGCGAAATGTAACTTTGGTGAAGATGACCATCTGTTTCAGTTTGTTTCTTCTCTATCTGAGCAGGCTTGCTGGTCTTGAGAGTACTCAGTGTCTTGTGCAGCGATGCTCTGCATGCCTGTCTCTTTCTCCGTCTGTTCGGCCTCTAAGACGGTTGCTCAGGATCGCTTGCATCACCACTGACTTCCTGTTGCTAACCTTGTTCCCACTCTGCTCGGAGTCTGCTGACGTGATCAAGTGACCATAACTCTCCTTGTGTCTGAAAAAAAACCCTGACTGACTCACAAGCTAAAGGCAGCGGGAGAGCATAGTTGTTGCCAAAACGTCTTTTTTATTTTAATTTTTGTGTTTTTTTTCAAGCTTCCTTCCTCCTGTGATTGTCTGACCTTGGTGGAGGGCTCATGTACGGTTTCAGGTCAAATGTCAGAAAACCATACGCGATGGGATGTGATACTGAGCTGATAGAGTGACAGAGAGCTCATCACATCTCTGACAGTATCTGTTACGGATTACACTCTAGTAATGTTTCTTAAATCCTCTTCAACACATGCTCTCGCCTTACAGTGCTCTCTGCAGATCCCATCAATTCCTTAAGAATGTGGGGGTTAAAAGAGAAGGTTGTTGTTTTTTCTTTGGCCGTTTCTTTTGTAACTTCTTGATAAATTTGGATCCAAGGTCAGCAAAGGCAAGAAGAGCGCCTCTCACATGAAAGTGAGCAGAGCTAAGCTTTATGTTTGAACATAAGCGTCAGGTTACGATTGAGTTCTGCACGGCATCTAATCAGCCAGAGAACTTGCTGCAAGGCACACAGGCACAAACAGACAAAGCCGTCCTACCTGTCCAAACACAGAATCCACGATAGGCAGCAGATCTACAGGCTCTGCCTCCTCCACCCTCTCCACATTTCTCCTCTGCCCTCCTGCCAACATCTCCTCCAGCTCCTCGTCCACAATTTCATCGTTCTCTGCCTTCTCCTCTGCCATCTGTGGCGGCTCTCTGGACTTCTGAAGCTCCTGAAGCTGACGGTTTGCAGATTGAGCGTCGATGCTTCGCTTTCTCTGTTTCTCAACCTTCTTTTTGATGTAAGCTTGCACCTAAGAGAGCAGAGTGAGCAGAGTTTTTCTAGGACAATGCTTTGTTTTAGCATCAAGGAGAATACATTTGAAAGATCCTTATTTTCCGATGCATTTGGACTAATATGCAAAAGTTTTCCACATACATAAGTCACAATAGATCATTTTGAGGCAAAAAAAAACATAATAACATTACATTTCTTTCAACTAAAGGACAGCTAAACTGAATTTAACCTCTATATTAACTCCAGTTTCACCTTTTTAATTATTACAACATAGAAAATCTTGACTGAAAAAGTCCTACTTTGAAGGGTTTTTTGCACGAAAAATGCATTTAAATGATCATAAGAATAAAATGTGCAAAAATACTCGTTACCCCCGCATACACACCTGTTTTGCACTCCTCTCCTGCGGTGCACTCATGCTTCCACCGCCTCCTCCGGCGGATGGCTCTCGAATGAGCATGAACATCTCAGTGTTACAGACTCACACACAAACACACACACAAACAAACACACAGGCTCTCGCCCTCCCTCTCACTCTCTCTTCCCGTCACTGTTGTTCAGCAGGACTGTAGGATTTTATCCAAATGTGCAAACAATGTCGCAAACTCTGCTGACAGTCTCAGTATTTGACATATTGTTTAGAAAAATGTCCAAAAAAAACCACATTGTTGATTTAAAATATTAGAAGACGAGCGATCAGGTGAGAAATGTAAAAGCTGCTCCTTTCCACTCCTTCCTCAGCTGTTTCCTCTCCTCGGAGCTTCAGCAGACACACCTGTCTATGTCTGTCTCTGGGTGTCTTCAGGTGAGGAGCTTTTTATCATCAGTTGTTTTGGCTTCAGGATTGAGTTCCTGCACCTCTGCCCTGCTAGTTATCTCCTGATCCTTTAGATGACACCCTATACCCCCTGAACTTTACCTCTCTCTCCCGTTATCTACCTTTCACATGTCGACCTCTCTCCTTCCCTTCCTTCCTCCTCAACTCAGGTGGATTCTCATCTTGGTTGTTTTGATGCTTTCTTTCTGAAAACGTGCCCCCCATCATGCCCAGTGTCACTGGATCATGAACTCTTTTCTGTCTCCCTCCTGCTTTCTTCTTCAGATGGAGGTGTGTGTAGTGGGAGGGACACACACACAACAACCTCAGCTGCTGTGCAGGGATGATAAAGTCTTTTGTTGAGCTTCACAGTGTTTCAGACATGCATGATCCCATCCAGCAGGCATGGCTGGACGCACACACAGGTGGGTATGTCACCGCCGACCTCTATTTTTAGACTTCATTGTTTGCACATGAACATGTTTGCGTCCTTTTTGCGCCGCATCACTGAATTTGTTTATTTGTGGCGGCTAACTCCCCTAAAAGCTTCAGCTTTCTATACATTTATGGCCGCATTCATTTGTTTTCCCTCCTCTCCTGGTTTATGGAGATGTATACGTGAAAGCTTTAGGAGGGAAAATAGCCTCCCCTATATCCATTACAGTTAAACTCTCATCTTTCTCTATATCATTTTTCTTTCAGAGATCTCTTGACTTTTCTCCAATTTCAAACAGGGTTTTCATTCATCTTTTCGACCCCATCTTTCACCCATCTCCTGATCTTTTTTCAGCTCCTATGCTCATCGATTATTGATGGGGGGTCAGAAACAAATTCTTGAGTGGAAGCAGAAGAGAAAGGTTAAGTTACACAAACAAAACTAGAGTTTTTGTCACGACTGAGAGCAAAAGCAAGAAGAAACTTAACCAGTAGCTTAAAAAAAAGGATTTAAAAGACTTGAAAATTATATATGAGTATTTTTTGCACCATCTGTAGAGTATATATTTAGAGCTGAACGCTGATTTCATACTCCGCGTTAGCCTGTCTCAGATCAACAACCCGTGGTTAATGCATCTTCACAGTGACACAGAAACAGTGAGCAGAAAAGATAAGTTTTATTTACGTCAGACTAATCCTCATTACTTATTTGTTTGTAACAGTAGTCATGGATTACTGAGTTGCTCAGCTGTCACAAAAAAAAGACTCATTAACCTTGCTCAGCTGTGCGGTGAAAAAGGAACCCTGTGTGGGTATCCGTGACAGGTAAGCACCATTACACCGCTCTCACAGCCAGGTTACTGGTAATCAAATGATTATCTTCAGCCACCGTTGTTTAGAGCCCTATAACATAGATCCATTAATCATAATTACAACTCAAAACAAACACGAGAGTCACATTTATAATGTACTGTTAGGTTAGAGTTTCCTATGGACTAAAATGGCTCATTATCCAAAGCTGATATATAAATAACCTAATGTTCAAATATATAATTAAAAATGGGTTTTAGGTCTTAAAATGAGTCTTAAAAAGTACAAGCCTGACCATTATTTATTCACAACCACCCTAAAATGCAGAAGTGGCATAAAAAAACCCCCATGACTCAGTAGCTTGTGTGTTAAAACTCATAAAAAGGATTTTCATTGATACAACATTAAAGCGTTGACTCATTGTTGAGTTTTTCGATCAATCCTTTTTAGAAACTGTGCTGAGACCTTATTGCATGAACAAAGCTTTGTGGATGACGACGTCTATTGATCAAACGGACGTCCTGATGCCAAAAAAAATGACAATAGTAGTGATTTTTGTAGAAACACAAGAATACGATAAACAAAACAACAGGAGAAAATTGCAACCGGAGCAGTAATAATAACGAGTTTTTATGGATTTTGGAGAGAACATAATGAGTTAAAGAAAGACATATAAAAGTACCAGTGGAATAGACAGAGAGGAAGATCTTACTAAGAAACAGAGCTCTTCCAAAAACATGTAAGAGGAAGGAATTCTAGTCTGGATTTGGCATCTTTATCCAACAGAGAAACAAGAAAAGCAAAATGATAAACCGGCCATGCAATACTTCCCATTTAATCAAAGTCTGGACTTTTAGCTTCAGAGTTTCCTGTAAAATAACCTGTAATCATGCCTCATGAATTTCCCCTGCATTACAATCAGTCCTTGTCACACAGTCGTGTGGCCAGCATCTACAAACAGCTTTCTCTTTTTCTGATTGTCTCTGTTTTTGTCCTAAAGTTATACCTTTTCTCTCCAGCTTCTGATCTGTTTATTATTTTTTACCTAAGCAAGGATTTTACCAACAAGATCGCAGACCAAGAATTCCTGACTGAGATCACTGATGGGTTTATTGTAATGTGCATGATCATATTGTACATACTGTGTGTCCTGACTCATAACTTAAAAAAAAGATATTTGGAGGAAGAAAACCTCAACTCACAGGCTTGCATTTCTACATAACCAAACAGAATCCTTATCTCAGTCTTCACAGCTGCAGAAAACTCTCTGTCGGAGATGGACAACAATGTGAAGTTTAGAAAAAACGTCTTGTTTTAGCCTGGTCTCTCCTTTTTCACAGCTGCTCCCGTCTACTCTGTCTCCATTAGTGCCGCCTGGACTCCAGGAGAGCTTTGTGTAGCTCCCTATGTATTTTTACTTCAAAAATCATATTCCTGGGTTTTTTTCTTTGTGTGTTGTGTGTGTGGTGGTGGTAGTGGGGGTCATCCAGGTAAAAATCACAATTGAATTGAATTATTCACAATTGAATAAAAAATAGCTGAAGTTGCATCTCAAAAATCTGGAATAAGATTTAAAGAATATTTAAAAAGGTTGATCTTTTTTTATTCTATTCACATTCTATAAGTAAAAGAAACCAGAGGACTTCTTTCATTGCATTTTTTGCTTTGTTTTTCTTTATTTAAAAAGCTTTTAAACCTTGTAGGAAAAACCTACAAACCTTTAAGTGGCTGAAAAACTGCATTTTTTTCCACAAAAAACAAGAAAAAGTACAAAATTTGCTTGTAGTGTATGATTGTGTCAGTGGTTTGGTTTCACTGTAGTGGATTTCATCCACCATGGATTTATAATCTTTTTGTACACAATTCATTTTGAATCACTTTGTTTATGGATGTGGACTTCAAAGTAACAACCATTTTTTCCACTGAAACAAGCTCAAGCAAACAGATTACAAAGAAGATGCAGCAAGGTTCAACAGGGTTTGAAAAGGAAAATCTGTTGCATTGTAATGACGTTATTTGAGAAGGACAAACTGAGTTAGATTATACCAACATAATATCAAAAATAAAGAAGAGACAAACCAGGGAAAATGCCATTTTTGCTTAAATGGCTGATTTTACTTTGAACCTTCCACTATTCATCTGATGCTCCTAAAGTGCTTCTATCTTAGTTTTTCTTCAGCAAAGACAGAAATTGTTGGTAAAACAAAGTGTGGACGTTAAAGTCCATTCGGGGCAAACCTCAGTTCCCCCTGACCAAATGAAACGGCACGTTAGTCCCACACAGTGGTGTAACTATGGTGAGCGGCTCCTGGTTTCTTCCATTGATGACAGGCCAGGGGTTAAAGTACGGGAAAACTGGCTCTTTGAATTTTGCATCGGAGAAAGTAAATAGATGGCTCATGTCTTCTGCGTCATAAAAAGCTACCTCACCGCGTCCATAGTCCAGATAGACCCCTACCCTTCGAGGGGGTTTTGAAGGGTATATCAAGCTGACGTCCAAGTCTGTGCCTGCTTCATACTCGCTGATGCCGTTGCCTCTGTCCCTCAACACCAGGGTCCAAAAACCATCCTGTGGACAGAGGCTGATCTCTTCTTTCCTGTTGACAGAGGAGTTGGCCACCCCAAGACCCCACGCCGTCTTGCAGCCCACCTCCACCTCCCAGTAGTGTCTGCCAGAGGAGAAGGCTTCAGTGCCCAGGACGATGTTGTAGCGGGTGAAGCGCTCAGGGTTATCGGGCAGGTTGGACTGGATTTTGCCCACGTGGACACTGGTGCGACAGGGAGACACCCACAGACAGGGGTAGGCCGTGTTCGGGTCAAGAGTCACCTGGGTAACAACTGGAAGGAAAGCAAAAATAAATGATTAAAAATAACTCTAAGGAACAAGCACACTTATAGACTAAATTCAGAGGTAAGACGGAAATCTGTTCTATTCTTACGGGTCTTTAGTAGGGATGCAACAATTCATTTTGCAGATCAGACCTTAATTTTTGGGTCACGATTTAGCTTCGGTTTGATTTATGATTTGATTATTAAAAACAATTTCAAAAGAATTCAGATTTTTTTTATGCTAATATGCAAGTAACAGTGAAGAAAAAACTGTTTGTCTATACTAGGCAATAAGAGTAATGTAATTAAACCATAAATTGTTACATTTAGTGCAACATGTGTTTGAAATTTGCACGTAAACATAACGGTATGCAGTAGAATGTACTTGGAATGTACTGTCCCTACGATTTGGTTCAATGGTGTAACATAGGATTCAGTTTAAAGTGAGAATTGTAGCATCCCAAGTTTTTAGAAGAATGAAAGTAGGTTGTGTGGCTGTAAAGCGAATTTTTTAAATTATTGATAGATTAAAAAACACAAAATATCTGATGTTTTCAGTTCAGGTGGTGCCATGTTCTCCTACTTGGTTGAAAAAGTGAAGTTATTTTCCTCCAGATTCTGTATTGTAAAGGTCCCAGAAACTCTCCTGACTGTAGGTCAATGTCAACCTCAACAGGGCGCTCAAACAAGCTCTCAGTACTGAAAGACAAAAAAAAAGGGAGAAAACATCATAAAAACAACTTTACAGTAATATATGCTTAAGCAGGAAATATTTACTCCTGTTTCTAACCATAAATTTACACCATGATCATTAAATCCACGAGTTGCTTTAAAATCTCACGCCTTTAAAACAAACGCACAGAAAGAAAGTGTCAAAATACTTCCCAGAGATTATTACAATGATTAGATTAAGAACTTTGATAAATAATAACTTCCATCTCTTTTGGCCCATTTTTCTCATAATGTGAAGGCATTTGGTTTGATGTCCTTTTTTAACTTTTTTTTTGGGTGGGGTGGGGTGTTTCCCTCAGCCCAAACCATCGTCTCTCCACCACTGTGCTTGACAATCATTGTGAGTTGAGATACTAGCCGTGTTTGTTCCCCACAAATCTGTCATTATGGTAAGCTGAGCGCTTCTCCAACTTAGGGTTTGTTTAAATGTAACTTTGCCATGCACTTTGGAGAGACGAGTGTCTTATCAAAACACTTCTCTTGTTTAATCTTTCTTACTGTGTTGCCATGAACATCAATTTCCCAGAATTCAGCAGGTGTTTGTGTACGGTCACTAGAATATCCTGGTTCTCCACACAGAGGCTTCTCATGAGGGCAGGCAAGTTTGATCAAAAACAATGAGATTATTGTCAACAGAGGAGCCACTTAATGCAGGAACTGAACTCTTAATGATAACCAAAAGATTTGATCTGATTTTTACTTTCTTTTCTTGGTGGCAAGTGTTTTGGTATTTTAATTGTTGGTTAGTGAAAGACAAAACTAATCTCAGCAAAATCCTCTAAGATCATCTGCAGTCAGAAATGATCTACAAAAACAAACTGAGGCTTTGGTTTTACTTTCCATCACATTTGTTTAGTGTTTAGGGTTTTTTGTTCATACAGGATGTGTTCTGCTCTGCCTCTATCGTTCACAGCTGGTTTATCACAGCAGCTTTTGTTGTTTTGATGGCCTTCAGTTTATTGAATATCCACGGTTTTGGCTGCACCAAGTCAGATCCTGTGGTTTTGGTTTTGACATAATTCAGTTTTTATCTTGTTTTAGTTTAGTCAAGCTAAACTTTACCGCTTCAACATTTTGGACCAAGCCTCTTCCAAATAAGTAGTGGACATATGTTATTACAACAGTGGAAAAAGAAGCCCCTTCCCTGCTTTCCCGGTGTGAACATCATGGGCTAAACTTCAATCATTTTCCTTTTCTACCCTGCCTTCTCCCAACAGTAGCTGGGTTAGCTCCAGCAGCCCCATGACCCCAAAAGAGATTCAGCAGGTTCTGAAGATGGATGAATATTTTTTAAGTCTTTGGAATATTTCTTGGAAAAGTTTTCCATTTGGGCGGGATCTGTCTCACAACACTATGGCAGACTGAAAAGCAGACAGGAAACTGTCATACTAGCATCGAAATGTTTCTCTTAAACCTCTCCCGACACTTTTGCTATTGTAAAATACTGTAGTAAATCATTGGCTCAATTCTGTTTGCTTTAAATCATGTCCCAATGTGTCACATTCCAGAATTAGGACATGATGTGCTTTTTGTTTTTGCTCGACGTTAAAAGATGGTTAGACTTTCTGTTTATATGTGGCAACCAACTGGCATTACATTCACTGAGTCATCAAAACCACAATTAGGTCTTGCCTGTTTTCACTAGAATCCCCAATTGCAAAACAAAGCTATATTTTGCTATGGCACAATACAAAGGGCTACACAAGACCAAGAAATACAGGTGGGTGCGGGAGACCTCTTCTACTAAAAGGTCTTGATTGCATAGAAGATACTCACACTCCGATGAAATCTTTGATTCCCTGAAACAGAGCAGATCAGACGGTTATGTAGATCTTTTGGAAAGCATGCAGAAAATTTATACCTGGCGTCAAATATGACTTAAAGTCCCGCTCTGATCGTCTGTTGATCTATCGGAAAAGCCTTCCCAGTGGTCTTTTCATTATGATTATGCCGCTTTCAGCCGAAATGTTCAAAACTGTTGTTTTCTAGGACATTTTTACAGAGCGGAAGTAGTTCATTAGAAATTCCTCTCAGTTGAGGGAGGACCAATTGGCAAAGAGTAAGCCCGCTCCCATTTCTCATCATCCATCTGTTTACACTTTCTCCAGCTAGCTTACAGCCCCTTATGCCCCCCCACCTAACATTAGCGGTGCAACAAAAATGGAGAGCAATATTGAAGCTATCAAGGCGTACAGTTTGTTTTTGCAGGAGAACAGATGTACGTGGATCTAGTCGTCTACAAGTGGATGCATCAGATTGGAGTGGAGAAGGGAGCTTGCTGTAGTAGCTCTTCAACATGCATCTACAAGCTTTTTCCAACAATACTTTTGCTGCTCTTGATTCACAATAATTTGAATGAAGAAATACTCAGAAATGCAATTTTAAGCTTATTTCTTTTAATATGGTCTCAATCATGACAAAAATGTCACAAGAACATGTTAAAAACACCAAAAACCCATTTTTCAATGGAGTGGGTATTAATTGTATTCTTCTCTCCCTCACCTTGAGCTGCTCTGGATTTTCTTCCTCCCTCAGTTTAAGTCGGAGTTTTTCAGCGGTGTTTTCCAGTTGGCTAATTTGCTCCGTGGCCTTGGTGAGCGCCTCTTCCAACTGGCTGAGCTTCTCCGCTTTCTCCCTCTGCAGTTTCTCCTTGATGCGCTCCTCTTCCTCGAGCAGGAACTCCTTCAAACGAACAAACTCTGCGCTGACCATTTCCTCCAGGTCCCCAGCTCTTTCCTGAAACACAGCAAAGAAAGTTTAGCACAGCCATGACTCGGTCAAAGGTCTCATCTGTGTAGTTGACACCTTCAGGTTTCAACACCTTCTTTCTAAATACACATTTTGTCTTAAAAGATCAAATGTGCTTTAAGTTCTTGTCATGAGGGGAAGGGCGTGTGGATGTTGTTAGTTGTGGACCAGCCGGTATTGCAAAAGAAAGCCACGGCTTTGCCTCCAAAAACAAAACAAACTGCTTCATACTTTGCTGAAAAAAGGTGGCAGACAAAGAGAAAATGACTTTTCGTGGTAGTTAAAGATTTATGGAGAATTATATGATGCTCAATGACCAAAAAAAAAGCTTTAAAAAAAAGCATACAAATGGGAATCTGCTGAAGTTTACAGTAATGATGAAAGGTTTTTAAAGACTCACTTCGATGAATATTGTGTTTTTAGCATGTTCTTGTGGCATTTTTGATCAAAATGGAAGACGTATATAAAGAAATTAAGGTGTAAAATTGCATTTCTGAGAATTTCTTGATTCAAATTGTTGTGAATCAGGAGCAGATGAGGTGTGTGAGGTTCTGTAAGCAAGCAGTAGTCAGCAGTGGTCCTGCTCACAACCACTACTACTGCTGCCCTGCAGAAACTATGTCCTTAGAAAAAAAAAACAGTTTCTTTTATTTTTTTTATTTTGGCTAAAAAGGAGATAATCATAATTAAAAGACCACTGGAACCACTTTGAAACTAGATCAAAAGATAAGAGTGGGTCTTTTATGATTCTAAATGTTACAAGAGGAAAGGTTTACGAATGCTAAAAACAAAGAGACATGATGGGAGACAAAGGCTCAAGATATTTTTCCATAAGAATAAATTTAACCTAAATCCCAGTAGGTTTTTGAACGTTCCTAGATTTGACAAGACAAAATATTTCCCTGATTATTACAAACTAATAAAGTGGCTTTTTAAGCCAAATCTTTTTTGAAATCAAGAAACCACAATGCAGACTAAATATTCAATGATTCCACTTTCCACATAGATGGAAGAATTTGCAGGAAAAGATAGACTGAGAAACTTCCTCTCAGTCTCACTCACCCACATCCTGTCAAACTGACAGAAAAAAACAGAAGTGAAACTTAGTGAATTTGCACAACAAGTGTGTCAGACAGACTGACACTTTTGAACAGATGTGAAGCAGTGACAGATGAAGTTATCGGCTGCTACACCGTCTGAATGTAGATTAGAAACCCTCGTCTGAAGGGGAAGTTGTATTTGAGGAGGGCCTCCATCAGTCTGTCTGCACATTCTGACCATATGTTGTGCGTTTCGTAATGATGTCACGAAGACAAGCTGAGACTGAATGTTTTTTTTTCTTTAACATCACACGCCCAAGCCAGAACCACGCTGAGAACAAGCAGGTGTGTCTGCAGCCGCCATAGTGTGAATCATTTGTCTGACTCACCTGTCAGACAGACAGAGGAATGCAGCCACTCTTTTAGGAACACAAACCTGTACCTTAATGAGGAGGATCTTTTCATTGGTCTGTCTCTGGAAGCGAGTGGCGTCCTCCGTTTGCAGCTGAATTCTCTCCAAAGCTGTGGTCAGCTTGTCCTAACAAAATCAAAAAGGGTCACATGCGAAGTCTTATTAGAGTGAGGTCAGTAAACAGGGGGGAAAAAAGTTGGATGCAGCTGAAATGGGAGTCATGAGACAGCCGCAGAGCTGTTCCTAGGAACTCTGACCCAACAAATGGAAGCTTGGAGCCAGAAAGACATGTCCAAACACAGTGAGAGGAGTCAACACAACCACAGAGAGTCCTTTGTGAGATATAAGGGTGAAAGAAACTCACACAGATCTGCTGGATTCCTGAAAAAATACTGTTTCAAATGGATAAGAAGCTTTATAACTACGCAGTGATTCCTGCAGGCTGTTGAGTTAAACTGGTTTGATAAAAATGTCCTGACTTCCATCTAGCTATGAGGATAATAATTATATAGCAAGAAAATTAGACTGGAATATGGGGCTTTACCCGGTAGTTTTCAAAGGCCTCTGTGATTGGGATGACATTATGGGCCTTGTGGTCACGGCTCATCCCGCACACCAGGCAGATGGGCAGCTGGTCGTCCTCACAGTACAGCTTCAGCTTCTCCTCGTGCTCTTCACACATGTCCATCATCAGCCAGTGTCCGGTGGACGACACCTCGCTGCTGAGGCTGGACCCGGCTCTCCGTTCCTCCTGCATGTCCGGCGCGCCTTCCCGATCGTGCGTCCGCGGAGCTGCGTCCGTGGCGCGGGCTCTGCGCACGCTGTCCACGACGTTGCACAGGAGCGAGTTGGGTCGAAGTTTGCGAGTGCACGACTTCCGACACTTGGGACAGTTGGAGAACTCGTCGGCTTTGACTTCCCAGCATTGAACGATGCACACCTTGCAGAAGTGGTGTCCGCACTCGAGGATGACCGGGTCTTGGAACAACTCCAGACACACCGGACAGGTGAGCTCCGTCTGGAGCTCCTCAAGCGCGTTGGCTTCCGCCATCCTCTGCAGAGCACATAGTCAGAGGCGCCCGATGGAGGCAGCAACAATGAAGCAAGTTAGAACTAGACTCCGGGTATGCGGCGCTCAGCTCGTTCTGAGAAAGCGAGGGAGTGGCTTGAGGCGCGCAACAGAGAATTTATGGTCAGGATGATGACTGAGGGCGTGTAGAAACGAGCAGAGTGCAGCTGCGCAATAAGGACGACCCGACAGAGCGCGCGTGACCCAAGCCTGCATCAAAAATGGCATAAAAAAGAAATCAGCTTTATGGATACATATTTTTTAAATTGCAGTTTTAAAAAGATATATGGAAGAAAGGCGCTTAATAATAATAATAATAATAATAATAATAATTTCTACATTGTAGTTTGACCCCACATGTACTAAACTAAAAATATATTTTTAAAAATGTGTAGAAAAACTTACATATTTTAAGTAGTTATTTTTGAAAATAAATAAGTATATATTTTTTTTAAAGTTATACTTTTTTATTTGTTTTTTTATACTTGTTTTACAGACTTTTTAAGTTTCCAGATGTCCTACCTCTAAGTGGTCCCTAGATGGCAGTGATGAACAGAAACTAAATGGTCTCCAGTTTGTGATGTAAACAAATTCACCTGAGGGGGGAGTTTCTTTTTGGAAAAAATATTCATACAATTATCATGTTTTGACTATTTTGTGTATTTTTTATATAAACTGATGAAAAAAAAGTATTTCAAGCCACATATTTATATGTATAATCACTGGCCTGAAGTCGATATAGGACATCTTTAGCCAAAACTTCAACCTGTGTGACTCAGAGATATTATTAGATTATTAGAACATTAGACCACACTGTATGGTCACATGTCTTTGTAAAATTCAAAGTTTCCACATATTGGACTGTAATGATGGTTGATCATTTTTGCTGTTATCCTATGTATGTTGTCTGCTGGCATGGCACTTAATCATTACAATATACGGTACTAAAATAAACCTAGAGTACCTCAACATAAATGGTATTTTCATAGATTGGTTTGATTCAATGTATCACATTTTGAAACGGTTTTTTAATGGTATAAGTAAATTCGATTTTGCCTCAGACAAATCCATCTGGTTGGATCGTAGGAATAGAAATCAGTTCATCGATTCATTGTTACACCCCTACTTTTTATTTAGTTCCCAGATGTAATATCTCTAATTGGTCACTAGATGGCACTGATGATCAGAAACCAAATGCTCTCTAGTTTGCTATGTAAACGTACTCATCTAGTTCAAGTGGAGCTTCTTTTTAAGCAAAAATATTCATACAATTATGTTTTTACTATTTTGCTAGTTTCAAAAATATTTTGTACTCTTAAAATGTTTTCTAGGCCATATATAGTTGGCATGTTAACCGTTTTTGCTTAACCAAAAAGAAACAAAGTGTTTCAAAACAAAAAAAGTGAAGATTTAGTGAGGACATTGATAATATAGCACTTATATTATGCAAAAGGTAAAACTTATTTGCACTTGGCTACTTTTAGTTTGGCTGCTTTGCTTATTTTGATTAAAACACAATTAAATTGTGTTTGAAAAAAATTTTTTTGTTTATTTTAAATAGAAGGAATGTGAGAAGCACCAGAAATACTCGGGACTAAGAGAGGAGTTAGAAAAATGTGGAAGGTGAAGGCATCGGTGGTCTTTGGGGTTCACTGAAACAAATCAAACTTCTCACTGGGTGACTAGAAGAAATCAAGAAAAAAATAATCAGTGGCTCTATTTTACTGTAATGCTGGCATCTGATGCAGACAGTGATCAAATGAAGCCCTTTGTGGACCACAAGTTCTCCATCGACAATAAGGACCATCAAACCCCCCCTTGATGCTTCAAGAAACGCAAGGAAGGAGAAGACGCCCACACAGTGGACAGCGGGAGAAAACCCCGTTAAGTGGAGATATGAAGGTGATCTCCAGAGAAATACTTCATTAACAACAGGGTGACTGTAATTCAGCGTTTAAAGAGCCTCCTGAGGAAGTTAAAGCCTTATTTCCCACTTATGAGGCAGTCGAACTAACAGTCCAGAAGACACTGATCCAAAGGCAAACATTAAAGCAAAGACTAGAACATAAATTGTGATTGAATTTAATTTTTTCCAACAGTGTGACAACAAAAACATACAAAAGTGGCACTTTTGTCAGGCAAACGAGACCTTCACAGGAGTTTATTTTTGCTAAAATCACATAAAAAACAAGTATTTGTGATGATGATAATAAATAAATCCTGGTTGAACATATATACAAAGAAACTGATGAGGTTTTACATTTTTCCTATATAACTAAACAATGGTCTGCATTAAAAATCTCCTAAAGAATGACTGCAGAAGCCACAGTCCTCAGCTGCACTTTTCAATCACTTCGGCTCTTCGACTCTAGAAGCATTGGTGTTTTTTGAGCTGCTCCACGTCGCTGAAGCCCCTCCCACAGTTGGAGCAGTGCATTGTTGTCTTTTCGTTGGTGTGTATGAGCTGGTGTCTCTTTAGATACTCCACCCGGCTGAAGCGTTTGCCGCACACCTCGCACCCGTACGGCCGTTCCCCCGTGTGGATCCGCTGGTGCCGTTCCAGATTGCCAAGGCGACTAAAGCTGCGTCCACACTGCTGGCAGCGGTGCGGCCTCTCACCTGTGTGCACCAGATGATGGCGCTCCAGCGAGCGCGAGTGCGTGAAGCGTTTGCCGCAGATCTCGCAGCAGTGTGGCCGCTCGGCCACGCAGGCACACTCGTGGTTCTTCAGCGCCCAGGCGTGGCTAAATGTGTTGCCGCAGTGGGCGCATGGGAAAAGGCTGTCCTCTGCTCCGCTGCTCTGTAAATGAGCGCCACCTAGCGGACAAGGGTGCTCCTCCAGCTCAGCTTCTGAGGTGAAGCCTCCTCCACACTGAGGGCAGAAGTGGAGGAGGTCTCCACTGCCGTCATCTTCTCCTACACTCTCAGAAACACTATTTGGAGCGGACAGGTGTGGCATTTTCTCTTGCTCCGCCTGCTCCACAGTCTCCTCCTTCGGCGTGGCTACAGCTGAGTCGCCCTCTGTAAGTTTCTTCGACCATCCTGTCTTCAGCTTTACTTCATCATCCCCACATGCCCAGGCTCCATCCTTCCCTTTGGCTTGCCTCGTCTGGTCCTCCTTCTGCAAAGCGGGAGGCTGTGACTCCAGCTCTCCTTCTTGCTCCAAACCATCAAGGCCAATGTATTTTGGCGCCAAGCCGATCCCGCCGGCTCGCACCATCTCAGGGTCGCGCTGCAAAGCAGCCACGGCAGCCTGCTCGTGTCCTCTCTCCACTTTCAGTGCCGACTCCAGTTCCCGCAGCTCATCCATAGTCATGCCACTTCCTGAGAGGTCTGCAGAGCCCCCTGCCCACTCATCTCCCTTTTGTCTTGGATGAAGACTTGAAGGCTGACTCGACAGCTCTGCTGAGGGTTACACAGAGCAAACGAGGAAAACTCAAGCAATTCTCTTCCAACTACTGATCTTTGAAGATTTGACTAACCTTCGCTCTGGACTTTGGGGCCAGTGCACAGGTTCTGGCTGGGCAGACCCATCTTCAAAGCCTCCTTGATGAACCGCAGAGACGTGGGCTGATAGCTCTGAGTTTCAATAAACTAAACACAGAATGAAAGAAGACGAGCAGAAACTTCAATAAACTGTTATTCAATCAAATTAGTCTGTACCTTATAGCTAACCTTAATTTAATAATCTTTCTAAACCTACAGCTGCGTTCATAGATGTGTTCTGACCCGTTAAAATTAAACTCTTTCAGGGCTAAAATAAAAAAAATTCTAACCTAATCGTCCACAAAATGCTGCGCCATCAAATTGCTAAAGTTGATGGATCACTCAGCCAGTTGATTAAAGGGTCTAATTTTGGCCACTTTTAAAAAACACCCATGTCTGATAATCCTGTGCTTATTAAAGGTCAGCACTTCAACGAGCAAAATCATGTTACTATGGAAACAGACAATAAAATAAAATGACACTGACCTGCCTGCAAACCTCAACTAAAGTTAACTGATTTCAGTTCAATGCGGCTGAATTCTGGAAAAGTCTTCCTGTTAATGTTGGAGCTAAAAATGATTCTCTTTATTTTAATGAAACACTTTTCTCATTAAAATCATCTTTTTAAGTTATTTGTTTAAGTTGTTTGTAGTATATTACTTTATTTACGGTGTTTAAATGTATTTATTTGTTTTTGTTGTGGTTTTTTTCCACACACGCTTTTAGATGTGGCTCATTGGGAAAGCTTGGGTCCGATCAGCTGAGTTTGCAGAAATAAACAATAGGTTAATAAACGGATTTTGGCGTTAAAATAAAAGAAAAAAATACAGAACTTGAAGCAAAACTTATGAAAGTACATCTTTTAATGATTTGAAACAGTTTCTGATTTTTTAAATCTAACGCTGAGAAGTGGTTATATGTCAGGCTATGAAACTTTAGAGATGTTTGTTTGCAGTAGAAAGTTTATCAGAAATACCTGATGCAGAAGAAGCAGTGAAAATATCAAGGGTAAAACATTGTTTATTTTGGTCCTGGACTGTTTCAGACTTTTAAAATAAGTCTGTTGATTAGTGGTATAAAAATTGAAAGTATTAAGTTGTTATTTTTTTTTAAATATCGTTTTATTTATTGTTACTTTTTTAGTTTGAAGTTCTTTGCTGGCTCCTCCAGCTGTGCAATCATCCCTGTTATGAAATCTGTCACTTCCATGGCAGTAATTCAGGTTTCTCTTTCTTTAGGAGAATTACAAACTGTTTTGTGCATGTGTTGAAAGGCTGTTTTTTTGTCATCATCCAACCAGCGATGAGCCATAATACCTACCTTTTCCTGTTTTTTCATTTCGATATTTCTTTTTGATTTCTAGAAATGATTTTTGTTTTATGAAATATTGTTTTCTGTAATTTTGTGTTAATTTCTAAAATTAAAGGTTTTTTTTTTTTGTTTTGTTTTTTTAACGGTTGGGATCTTTAATATGTTTTTGGCTGATTTGAAATTCAGGGCCACCGTAGTTTTTATTTAAACCCCTTTCATCAGAAGGCTTTGAAGCATGCCTGTTTAAAGTGGGGGGATAGCAAATCAGAATTTCATGTCAAGGCTTTCTGTACTTGAGATGTGAAGAGCTCTGCCCGGGCTCCTCCAGAAACTCGAGTAGCAGCTTTCTCTTTCTCCGCCACATCTCTGCCGTAATTTGGTGGCAAAAAAAAAATTCAAGCTTAACTTTCGTGCAACCATCCCCCCCCCCGTCTGTGAGGAGGCTGCCGAACCAGCATAGAGATGCTGTGCCACTTTCTCCTACTCCTCCTCCTCCTCCTCTTCAGAGGAAGCCTGTCTCCCTCACCTCCTCTTTGATGTTGGTTGTCTCCTCCCCCTCACCGCTGTGGCTGCCCTCCCCTTCCTCATCTTCCACCATCCCTTCCTCCTCCTCATCTTCCTCCTCCTCTTCTTCTTCTTCTTCTTCTTCTTCATCCCGGGGGAGTGGGACAAGGTACATCTCTCTGGCTTCGTTACCCCCTCTTCGCCCTGCTACCACGTTTAGAGCTCCTCTGCCACATTCTCCCCCACCTCCTCCTCCTCCACCTTCCTCCCACACACCTCCAGGCCAGTCTTTGCTATAGATTGCTGGTTGGGTCCTCTTGGACTTGCCTCCTGCAGAGAAGGGAGAACGGTGAAGGACAGGTGGGAGGAAAGTGGATAGACAGAGGACACAGGGTGGCGGCACGTGAAATGCGATGGAAGAGCGAGATCAGTGGGAGGAGATGATTGGAAGGCAGAGAAGTGAAAGATGAAGGAGAAAAGAGGGTGGAGATGGAGAGGTTGAAGGGGCAGACGGGAGCAGGAGGGAAGCGGCGAGAAGGAGAGAAGAGAGTGCACGTGGGAGGGAGGAGTGAGGAGGATGAGCGATTGAGGAGAGGGGGTGTAAAAGGACACGGAGGAGTGTGGGAGGAAGAGAAAAACATGATTGAAGGAGGGCAGGAAGAGAAAAACCAAGAGGTGCGAAAGAGGAGAAGGAGATGGAGGAGGTGCAATTATGCAGGATGATGGAGAGAAGTGTGAGAGGAGGAGGAGAAGTCCGTGTGCACTTGGATGAAGGGGAAAAGAGAACAAGAGTAGGTGGGGGTAGAAAGAGAGGAGTGGGAAGGAGGAAGGGAGCCAGAAGGAGGTTGGGGGGAGGGAGAGGAGCAAGGCAGGAAGGAAGGGAGGGAGCACAGACAGAGGAGTGGGAGGGATGCAGAGGGAAGAGGAGAGGGGGGGGGAGGTGAAGGACAGAGGAGCCATCATGAGGAGGAGGAGGAGGCGGATGAGGAAAGGAGTAGGAGGAGGGGGAAGCTTTTGCCAGATGGTTCCGACTAAACAAGTGTTTCCATGTAAGCCTGGATTTCTGTCTCTCTCTCTCTCACACACACACACACACACACACACACACACACACACACACACACACACACACACACAGTGTGCCACTAACACACACTCCTCCAGAAACGCATCCCATCAGCATGAGCATGAGAATCCCGTTACCGACTGGCTCAACTTTGCGCCTGAGCCTCCCTGCTGCCTCCTCCGCCGCCGTCAGTCCAGCCCTGCGGCGGTTGGCCGCCCAGCCCATCCCGTACTTGCGCTCCGTCCTCAGCTTGTTCTCGGTGAGCTTCAGCCGCAGCCGGAGCGCCTCGGTCTCCTTCCTGTTGAGGGCCAGCTCCGCCAGGTAGCCGCTCACCGTCTCCTGGAAGAGTTTGGTGATCTCGCAGACGGAGGCTCGGATCAGGCTGTCCATGACGGCCGTGAGGTGCGTCTCAAACGTGGTCACGGAGTCCTCCATCGTCCCCGACGGCCAAGGAACCGACGCTCCACTGAGAGATCTTCACGCGGTTTCCACCATCTAAACCATTTCATACGTCACAACTTTACATGTTAGCTTATTTTCTTCTATTTTGACAGTGAATGCTCAGTCAATCTACTGTGATTCCACGTTTCCGAAAGCGACACCGAAGTTTAAATACACGAAATCAATCTATTAATCCGGCGAGTCTGCTCATAAACTTACAGAATTGATGAACACATCTAATAAAAGTAGAAAAAACAACAGAGGCTTTGAGAAATGCTAACAGTTCTAAGTTAGCTCTGATTACGCACCTTAAATGGAGAAAAACAGCTGACTTTGTAGAGCGTGGAGTGAAAGCACCCTTTGGGTTTGGATTTCAAGCTGCAGCTTAGAAGTCAAACAACACGGCGATGAAACAAACGCGGCCAACTTAAGCTTTCTCTTTCCCTGCCTCTGCTGCCACTGTTTTCCTTCTCGCCTCCTTAAGCGCTTCTTCTGATGTGAGACAAAGCTGCGCATGCCCAGTACCGTAATTACCCGACTGTGAGGAGCAGCCGCACCCGAAAAAATACGAAGTCCCAAACGGATTGGGTAGAGAAGACCCCCAAAATGACCCCAAAATAGGGGGGGAAAAAACCCTAAGGTTATATATTCTGAAAAAAAACAAATAAAAACTAAAGTAGGAAGTAAACAAAGTAGAAAATATGAAATAACATTAGTATTTGGTCATCAAGAAATGAGATTGCAGTAAAAAAGTAATAATTAGAAAGAAAACAGACAATAGCTTCAACATGTGACAGAATTCAAAAAAATGTATTACCTATCAATTAAATGCAAAGTAATACCAAGAAAAGACAGAATGGACCACTGGATGCTCAGAAGCCAAAGTAATGTGTGTTTTTAAATCAAGAAAGAAACAGGTGTGATGACAACAAGAGGATAAAATGCAATTTAAGAGAAAAGTTCACATTACTTTTGGTCAAAACTGCCAAACACTTATTGAATATATAAAACTTATACAAACAATGTAAAACTGTTGCAAACAGTACAAAAATATGTGACTTTTTGCCATAGCTCTTGACAAAAGAAAACATAATTTGAAAAAAGAAAGACAAAGTTAGGAGAAAAGTGAATGAATATTGAACTTTATACATTTATGCCTTAATGCCATTAGAAACCGAAGTGGGTTTGAAAAACAAAAAGATAATGGATAAAGAGAAAAGAATTTAGAATGGTAAAACATCAGCATATAAAAATGAAAACTAAAATACACATAAGGCAAAAAAAAAACAAAAAACAAAAAAAAAAAACAAAAACAAAAAACAAATTAGTCAAATAAAAATAAAATAAATCAAACACAGGAAAACAACTAATATTAAAAGGCACTAGCTATTAAATTGAGATTTGAGTTAAGAGTTGAGATTATGGGTTTTGTTCTGATTCACACGGGTCTGAAGAGGTATTTTTTTTCCCAGCTGGGTTTCTCAACACAGAATGCATGGCCACCCTTTTATATTGTGACCTGAGCACATCAAGCAGATAGTATGTAGCAACTTTATACCTTTAGAATAAATGCAAACAGTTAAAATCGATTTTAAATAAGCAGTGCAAGACTATCAAGAGCTTAATTAACAAACAAACAAACAAACAAAAAAAAAACAACCCAAAAATATGTTATAAACTGAAATTTTTTGCAAACTTAAAAAGAAAAAAGCTTTATTGAGAAAACTGACAATTGAGGCCTGGGATGGTAACCATACAGTCAATGATGATAACAATGTTGAACAAAGGGGCCAAAGGAAGTTAATCATACTGAAAAAAGAGAGAGAAAAAAACAAAACTACAAAGCTTTATCCTATTTTAATTACAAACGTTAAAAGATGGGTGGCAAAAGGGCATCACTAATTAATTATTCAAATCATGTTTTTCAAATGTTTCAATTTCCTAAAACCTTTCAAGTCTCTGAGCATTTTTTTCCACAGATAAAAATAGGCAAGAAAGGTTTATCATTAATATATTTACATTTATGAATAAAACATGTGGCAAAAATAAAAGTAAGTAGGTCCTGTTGTCTTGCTTGTTTAAAGAAGTGTGTTTAAAAAAAAGAAACTGTTTTTATGACAATATTAAAACACCAGAATGAAAACGTTGTAGCTCGTGTGATTATTCATTCATTCATTCGTTTATTTATTTATTCATTCATTCATTCATTCATTCATTCATTCATTTATTCATTTATTCATTTATTCATTTATTCATTTATTCAGGTATTCATGTATTCATGTATTCATGTATTCATGTATTAATGTATTCATTCATTCAGTCATTCAGTCATTCGTTCGTTCATTCATTCATTTATTCATTTATTCATTCATTCAGTCATTCAGTCATTCGTTCGTTCATTCATTCATTCATTCATTCATTCATTCATTCATTCATTCATTCATTCATTCATTCAGACTGCCAAAATTCCGAGCAAAAAAAAAAAGGAAAAGGAAGAAAGCGCGGTTCACTTTCAGAACAGAGGGGGGCGCTAATTTCCTTTCATTTTGTCTTGTTGTGAGAATTCTCTAAGAGAAGAAGAGTTTATCTGTATCAGTAAACGGGGTCGTCTTCACTGTGAGGATTGCGGAAATCTGTCATCATGCCAATGTTTGTGGTGAATACCAACGTGGCTAAAAGCGACGTACCGGCCGCCCTACTGTCCGAGGCCACGGAGGAACTGGCCAAGGCGATGGGGAAGCCCGCCCAGGTAATCTATGGACACCCCCGCGGCAGTGATCGCTGCTCCCAATCTTATTTACCTTCATCTGGACTGCGTGCTTCAATTCAAGAATTATGTTTGAGGATTTTGAGTCATTGTGTTTGAAATACTAAACATCTTCTCAATGTTTCTCACTTTTCTGAGAATAATGGTTGAGTCTTGCGCGTGGCCTGCTTCTCCTGCGTTCACACGTGTTGTGCCTTCAGTACATTGCAGTGCTCATCAAACCCGACCAGATGATGATGTTTGGAGGGAAGGGAGACCCATGCGCGCTCTGCTCCCTCCACAGCATCGGCAAGATCAGCGGGGCTCACAACAAGCAATACTCCAAACTGCTGTGCGGACTGCTCAACAAACACCTGGGCATCTCTCCTGACAGGTAAGGTGTAAATCCAACAGGGATCACTAATAAACATTAAGCGGGGCCCCCACTGACTTTTTCTTTTGGTCTCTGTTTCAGGATTTATGTTAACTTTTTTGACATGGATGCAGCCAATGTGGCCTGGAACAACACAACATTTGGCTGAGATGGAAAGTCCTCACAGATACTGAAGTTTATTCCAAAACTGTCTTGCTTTTAGGGTTGCAGTTAATTATGCGTACGATGAAACACTTTAGGAAAAACTTTGCAGCTAACTAAATCTTTTGTTTGTTTGGTTTTTTGCTTACATTGCACTGTTTTCTTCTCCAATCTAAATGCAATAAATCAGACATTCTTACAGAATAACTGGAACTGTATTTACTTTTTGGTTTCCACTGTGGATTTCTACTCTTTCAATGGAAAGTGTAACAAAACAGATGTGTGCATAATCAGCTTTTCTTTGCAGAATTAATATACTTTATGTTTAAATGTAACAGCTTTTTAAAAAAAATAAAAAATGGGCTTCATTCCACTTTAACTTGTGAAACAGAGTTTTAACCAAAATCCACCACAACAGTGCAAAAATATTTACGTCTAGGAAATTGTTATAAACTTCCAAACCTTTTACTTTTTGCCAATGCCATTTGTCATGCGTTGTAGGAGAGAGACAAATGGCAATGATATTGAAGTAACAAAACTCTTTATCTTATTCATTATTAATTTAATCTTTCAAAATGTTTAAAACAATTCAATGCATGCCCAGTTTAAATCAGATTCAATGCAGACAAGTTACAGGTGATTAGAGATCAAAAAAGCCATCTTTCAATCTTTGCTCCAAATGTTCTGCAGTCTGATTATTAATGATTTTCAATGGCTGCTTTCTTCTCTGTTCTATGGTCAGTGTGTTAGTAAACCTCAATTGTTTAACTCATGTATGGATTTTGTTTGTTTGAATTGTTCCCAACACTCTCCAAAAATAAGACAATGTACAGAATTATACAAAAGAGGGCAAGTTAAGGTCTGTTTGTTCAATCATGAGATTTGGCGATATTTTACTGCAGTAAACTTTATTAAAAGATAAAATGCAAGAATAGTTTTTTCTTATGTTTATGAAAAGAAGTTTTACCAGAAATGCTGGTACTTGATTAGATAATTTTTCCCTTGGTTCACTTGGATGGTTAGAATTATTGCTGTAAAATGTTAAAATTCTGAATGGGGAAAAAAGGAAGTAAAAGAGCGCTCCACGCCCCCTTCCTCACATCATAAAGGTGCGCGGCGGGAAAAGCAAGTTTAGTTTGCAAAACCAGTTCTGTAGGTAACTAATAGAATTATAGATGATTTCAAGTGCAGCTATAGTTCGTTGCAGAGTTTTGTATAAATTTAAAGTTGTGTATGTCCAGCTATTGGTAATTATTTACTTTGAATCCTCACTGCTGGACATATTTAACCCAGGAAAGTTAAATAAGTAAAATAGAAACTCAGCATTACATCGGTCAATGTTTAAAAATATTTTGGTATTCTCTGTGTGTGTTTTTAATGTATTTAAATTAAAATTGACAAGTAATTCAAAGCCACGACAAAACCCTTGCGGTCGAGGAAAGATGACGTCACATTCCCAAAGCCCTTCCCTACGACTGAGACCTCGGTTGAAAATCGGTGGAGGGGTTTTTAATGTTGTCTGGTGTGTTAAACGATTAACCTGGACGATATGCGGCTGTATGACTAACCACGTAAAAGTGAAGGAAGCGGTAGTTGGATTTTAGAAGGATTTTATTGTTTTAAAACATCAGTTCGGAACCCATCGAAAGAGATCTCCGGCCTAACGGTCAGTACGGATGTTTGCCCGCCATGTGAAACAACCATGTTTACATTTGTGTTGGCTGATATTTCCTTTAAAGCGTCTTCTGCATTTAGCGACATAGTGCATATTTCACGTCAGAGTGCGTGTTTCAGTCCGGTTTCCGTAGAAGCGTCCGGAGTCGACGTCCGATTTAAAATAATGCTAAGTTTACAATGAAGAGAAATTAAGTGTCATTTTAACGAATTCTATGCGTAATCTGAACTACAAGTCTGAATCATATATCACAAAAGTAAGTACACCATCACATTTTTTTGCACAAAATTTATTTACACCTTTTAATGGAACAGCACTGCGGAAATGACTATTTGACACAATGAAAAGTAGTCAAGTGTTCATTCTGGATTGCAGTGTAAAAAAATAAAAATCCCCCATAAAAATAAATTACAATACAGGCATCAATAGCCATACACCTGAAACAAAAGTGAGCACACCCTTAAGAGAAAATGTCTAAAGTGCGCACTATATGTCAATTTCGTCCCCAGTGCCACGTCACTCATTAGTGTTACAATGTCTCAGGTGTCACAGCAGGTGTGCTACATTTGGTATTTAAGCTCTCAACATGATCACAGGACGTTCAACCTGTCACCTCATGGCAAACAACTCTCACAAGGTCCGGAAAAGAAATGTTGCTCACCATTAAGTAAGATTTTCAACAGTCTGAAACTGCTGCAGCACTGTGGCCAAGATCATCAAGTGGTTTAAAAAGACACGTTTGACCCAGAACAGGTCTCACCATGGTTGGCCAACAAAGTTGAGTGCACGTTCCATTGACCATATGCCACACAATGCATCAAACTGGTCTACATGCTGTCATCCCTGAAGATGACACACAAGAAAGACTAAGGACACGGGTTACTGGAACCATGTCCTGTGGTCGGATGAGGCCAAGATAAACCTATTTGGTTCAGATGGTGTCAAGCGTGTGTGGCATCAACCAGGTGAGGAGCACAAAGACAAATGTCTCTTACCTACAGTCAAGCATGGGGTTGGTAGAGTCATGGTCTGGGGATGAATGAGTGCTGCAAGGATTGGGGAGCAACACTTCATTGAGGGAGACATGAAGTGTGAAATACTGAAGCAGAGCAGGATTCCTTCCTTGAGAAATTGGCCCACGGCAGAATTTCAGGATGATAATAACCCCAAACACACATCCAAGATGACCACTGCCTTGCTCACTTTTGTTTCCAGGTGTTTGGCTATTGATGCCTGTATTGTGATTTATTTTGAAGGAAAAATAAAGTTACACTAGACTATAAGATGAACATTGACTACTTTTCATTGTGTCGAAGAGTCATTTCCTCAATGTTGTTCCATGAAAAGATACAAATAATATCTGCAGAAATGTGAAGGGTGTACTCACTTATGTTAGATACTGTGTGTGTGTAAATTAACTCTTGATTACTAGCCGGGATGGCTGGTAACATCCAAAGTGTACCAGCCAAATCTGGACTACTAGCTAAAAATTTCCTCAAGATAAGCAATTGGTGTATTTCAAATTAAAACAGCTATTCCCTTTATTTATAAGCTTCAGTTAATAATTTTTCTTCCACAAAAACAAAGCAGTAATAATTGAAAGTGTAGTCTGTTATGTTTTATAACATTACAAAAATGTAATGTTATTTTAATAAAATACACTTCTGGTCTGAACTTTTTTATAAACACATAACTTTCTTTAAAGCATCCACTTTACTTGATCTACAAACATTACTCAGCAAAATGTTAAGGAAGTATCAAATACTGACCAGTATAAGCTGTTTAGTCTTTTTTTTTTGTGAGTCAATTCCGATCTTATTGGGACCAGAGCAGTAAAGTTTTTTATAGAAGCTTTTTGCATTCAATTGAAAAAAAAAAATAAGATTACCCTTTTTTTCATTGAATGCCTTATGCTTCCATAAAGATTAAAACTAGTGATAAACAATAAAGTAATTACTTAAAAGTTTTTCTTAATGTCATGCATAGAAAAAACATTAATATATTGAAAAAATATTAAATGTTTGGTCTTACTGTATGTGTTCTTACAAATCAGTGAATAACAGTAGCTGTGAATCTTAGTCATTTCAAAAAGTAAGTGTGAGTGTGTTGGCTGAGATCAGTGTGAGCAAATACTAGAAATTTACAGCGCGACCTGAATGCATTAATAGCGAGCTCTAGTAAACGAAAGCGCATAAGTGCGTAAATTCCATGCAACCCCTGAATGTGCCAGCTGCTTCGACGAATGTGAGGGTTAAATCTGGGCAATAAAGTCAGAATAAAATATTTGAACAAACTGCGATGGATGTTTGTGGCGGCCAAGTTGGGAGGGAAGGCAGACACCTGAAAGTCATGGTTGTGAGTTTGAGCCCCGTGCCAAAGTGGCTAGTGAAAGATTTTTTCTACTTGCCAAATAAAAGTTTTGGCCGCATTTGACAGGTATTAATTTAGAACCCTGTATGTATTTTATCAATCTAATAAAATCTTTTCCTCTTTATTTATGACTTGGACCATCAGAGCAAGACAAGCCCCCCCTCCCCGGACCTGGAGATCTGGATCTCTCAGTTTTTCCTCTTCCAAAATGTCTGACATTATCCTGAGAAAGTTAAGGGCACAGGTGACCATAGCGATGGATGCCACCTTACGGAGAGCAGCCTTTGAAATCATGTCCATATTTGAAAACACTCTAAGTGACCATAAACGAGAGCTGGCGGAAAAAGAGGAAGTGGTTGCTCAGCTTAAATTGAAGCTACAGGTGGCAGAGCTGAGGCTGAAGGATCTGCAGGTGGAAGGTCCCAGTATAGCGGTGGCAAAACAAACCCAAGCGATTCCTGAAATTGTCCCAGATGTTCCTATAGAGGCCCCTGTTGAGAAGGAGATCAGCCCTGCTCCTGAAATAGACTTTGAAGGTATGTTGAACGTATTTGTAACATATCACTTGTTTTTCCTTCCCGTGCAACGGTTTTGTACTTGATTATTTATTTTTTTATTTTTACGAAAATTGGTTAATTCAGTGAAAGCCATAATATGTGAAATCCACATGATTTCTTTGTGCAGTTCCTGATGACTGGTGTGCTCCACTCGGCGCTGAGCTTGTGCCCAAACAAGAGGAAGCGATTTGTCCCAGCGTCAGGCTGCGGGAGTTTTCCATTCCTCTCTGCCACGTTCCCATCATCAAGAAGGAGGTGTGTATTTGAGAAGGAAAAAAATATCCATGTTTGTAAATGGACTATCGCTAGCTTTTAGAAATGATTCTCTACCTTCATGTTAAGTCTAGATTAGAAGGAAAAGACAAACGAGAAATAGTTCAATAATTAGCTTTCCAAGAACAAACAATTTGTTGGATTCGTTTTTGAAAAACACGAATATGGAAACAAGTGGTGCTATGTTCATGCATTCATGAACATGCAAAACTGTGTCAGGTTTTCTTTAGGTGTGTGTGTTTGCACGTCTGTTTACTTCAGGAGGCCTAATAGCTTTTGGACAACGCATTCATGCTTTAAAATAAACGTACTCTTACCACCATATTTGTATTTTTTCAATGAATTACATGAAAACAGTACGGCATGCATTTGTCCTAGAAAATGTCTCATTATTTCACAATAACAGTGCACAGCCCGAGTTTATTTACTGGCTATGGGATTATGAATTAATGACTGCAGCTAAATCTTTATAAAACGTTATAAAAAGGCTTATGGGAAATTGCTAATAACTAATAACAGTTAAAATTCATTTTTTTTCTTCTTCAAGTAGCTAAAAAAAAACATGTTGTTGTAAAGCTCTGGGCTGTTGCTGCAGGCTACTGTTGTTACAATACTCAAAACAAGTAGCATTCGTCTGCATTTATGTAGATATTTTATGTTTTAGTCCAAACAAGTGTGTTGTAGAAATTGAATATTTTTTAATCTTTGAAGCAAACTGCACTTTATGTAGATAAAAGGCCAAAACTAGAAAGTTTGAATTAAAGTGACCTGGTGTGCAGCCTTTGCAATCCTCATTAAAGAAGTCATAACATAAGACGATTGCTGTATTTTAGAGTGAAGAACACTTTGTCAGCCCCCAAGACCACTTTGCCAAACCCCAAACAACCAGTGGTAGCAGAAGATCATCCAGGAGGCGTGAGTACTTCCATTTCTTTTCTCACATTTTTGTATTTGTTCATTTTTGCATGTTTGTGCTAGCAGTTCTTTTATATGTTCCGCATTTTCGGAGTCGCAGATGTCCAAAAATGCATAACAAAGAAGAAAAAAACATATTGAGTATAAGTCGCACCCTCCTAGCCAAACCATGCAAAAACAAATTTGACTTACACTCTGAAAAATATGGTTGTTAAATGTAAAACTAGTTACATTGACTTGCAAGACAAAATAACTAAGGCTGATGTTATTCACACTTTTTTATGTGCGACCGAGGACAAATACTAATGGACATTCACATTGGCCACACATTATCGGTCCAAGAAAAAAGTTCAGCACTGGCCGCACATATTGTAAATTTTTTTTTCATGCGTTTTCTTTACTGATGGATACAAAATAAATATGAAAGCAACTAATGTTACATTTACAATTGAAAATAAATGACATATATTTAAAATAGTTGTAGGATTGACATATCCTAATTTTAAACTTCCAGTTGCCGCTGCAAGTGAGATGCCAAAGCCTGTCCAAGGAGGAGTACTGCGCGGTAAAGGAAGTCGAATGCAAAATGAGATCAGACTGCTGTTCAAACAACTGAATCAGGAAGACTTCGTAGATCTGACAAGGCCCGGATTAAGGAAGAGCAGAAGGTTGGAGGAGGGAGAGAAGAAAAAAAAGCCTTTCCACTGCACCAAATGCTCAAAAAGATTTAGGCGCCCACAGACCCTTAAGAAACACCAAGAGAGAAAGCACAAAAAAAAAGGCAAGGGAGCTGATGCAAAGGAAGACCTTAGGTGGACTCAGCCCTTAGAAGATATCGAAGATACCATAAATGATGTTGCCTCCCAAGGCCAAGACTCCAGGCAAAATACTAGACCAGAAAGAGTTGGCAAGAAACGCAAAAGAGCAGAAAACCTCAGATGCCAAAACTTTGGAGTCCAAACCAAAGAAAGATATGTCTGCTCTGTGTGTCAGAAGGTCAAGAAATCCAAATTTAGTTTGGTAGAACACTATCGCATCCACACAGGGGAGAAGCCTTACAGTTGTGGTCTCTGTTCCCTAAACTTTCGCTTCAAATCCCAGCTATATTATCACGATAAGATGCACCATAAATCTGAATCCCAATAAAGCTCTGGGTAAAAACAAGCTGAATTCCAGCGAAAGCGGAAATGCATCTCGCAATTCAAACACCTAAAGTCAAGAGTCTTCAGGAAAACTATTTACCATAGCACTGCTTAAATTCAGTTTTTGCACAAGTCACATCCATGTTAGCAGTTGTGAAGAAAAGATCTGTACAGCCATCAAGTTAGCAGAGGTTCATGGTTCAAAGTTCAAAGGAAGTTAACATTTTCAAGCTAGATTTTTACCTGACATGTTTATTTAAAGCAATTATATCAAAGATTGCAAAGGAATTGTCATTTTCAGCTTATTCAGCACCTTTAACTGAGCCCCCTAATGAGAAGTTTCTCATCATTTGTGCATGCCCCCCCCCCGTTGAGTAAAATTTAGTTTTAGTAACACGTTTAATTTATCGTTCTATGTTCACATTCGTTTTTCTAGCAAAAATCCATAATGCTGTTTGAATATCGTCAGTAGCTGATATGATTTGGTTTACAGCACAACATAGTTGTATTTACTTTTCTGTTCCTAACATAAAATTCGCTACACCTTGTCAAATGCTCATTTATGGTTTTTTTAATTGCATTATTTTTTTCCTGTCTGTTCTTGTGACTTTTCAAAGTTGAAATTCTATAAATCAGATTTATGAATATGAATTTCTTCAAAATGTTCAAGTAAAATGTTTCATTTTACTTTTATCTTTGAATCAAAATATGATGTTTTTCTTGCAGATTTAGATGTAGCTTTAATTCCCTATATTGTCTTCTCGCGAGATTTGCTGCCGTGACTACATCACAGGTGCCAACCTGCTAGCAAAAAATTGTTTTGTTTTTTTCCCTTCGTATGGGTACTTGTATTTTTCTGCAAGTCCAGAGTGAGTCGGTGAGGATACATGAACATTGGCCTCCCAGTTTTTAGTCTTTACAATTTAAAATATATATTTTTTGTTGTCTTTAATCTTTATTGCTAGTTCATGCTTCGGTTTTGGGCTCTTCTATGTACAGATAATCTCGTACAGGTTATCATACTCATAAAAAAGGAAGATAAAATTATATGGACGTAAATTTAGGCAAAAAAACGTTAAGTATTTGAGCTAAACAGGGATTCTTTTTTTCATAGTTTAAGCTAACATTGTTCGGGTACAAGATAACACGACGTAAACACCTCAAAATGTAACGCTGCACTATTTGTTCAACCAGAAAGATTCAGTCGCGGAAGTTTATTGAGGTAAAACGATGTGAATTGTTGCTGCTGGGAATATATTATTAATCAACGTCGCATGGCGGCGTCTCGAGGCAGTGTAAATGTCGGGGGTAGAGGAACCTTCTAGCTGCATCGTTTGAGGAAACCGCGGTCGTGATCGAGTCTTTGCAACAAAAAAAGATGGAGTCTGCGCGGAGTGCTTTCCACGCTCAGCTGGCCGCCGTCATGGACTCGCTGCTGGCCGCGGCTGTGTGCGAGATCGCCAAGATCTTCGAGAGCAGCCTCTGCAAACACCAGGCGGAGCTGACGCTGAAGGCGGAGGAGATATCAGCCCTCCGCTGCAAGCTGGAGAAAGTCGAGAGGAGGCAGAAGATCAAGGCTGGATGGAGCGAGGAGAAGGATGCGCCATTGGGGGAAAGGGAAGGAAACTTCAGTCAGCAGACTCCCACAACATCAGGTACTTGAACTGTGTTACCAGGAAGTACGACCAAGTGGTGGAAGATTTATCCTTTATTTAAGTAAAAGTACTCTAAAAAAGGAGTAAAGTTTTCCAACTATTTGCAAGTGAAGATATCTAAACATTTGATCTTGTACTTAATGCAAAACATTAGTATATCAGCTGATCATGTCATGTTAAATATGACATTTTCATGATGTGCTCATGGGAGTTATTGAAATCCAGTTAACTGTTTTGCTGCTGAGGCTTGTGTTTGAGAAAGGATGTGTTTTCTCAAACAGACACAGAGGAAAGACTCACCCAAAGCCTCAGCAAGCTGAAAAAGGAGGAGGTGGATCTGGATGGAGCTGTCCTGAAACGTGAGGTCAGATTCTACAAATGTCATTCTTAAGCCATGTTTTGCTGGGCAGTTTAGATATTTAGCAACTTGTTTTGTTGTTGTTCCCCCCCTCCATCTTTTACAGTGTGTTGTTTTGGAGTCTAAACTGGGATCAGTTGCCATCCAAGCTCCAGATGTGGAACAAACTTTGATTGATGTCCTTCCTGCTACACAGCCTAAGAGCAAACGTTGGAAATCCTCTTTTGTTGACGGTTTTTATTGAACTTTTTCTCAAAGTTGTTCTACACGTTACACACTTTACAGGTGTGTAAAGCTACATACACACCAGGCGTGTGCGTTCAAGAACCTGCTACACGCGGATTCTTGAACTCACATTTAGCGCATGGAAGGGCCTTCTTTTTCTTCTGTTTTCTAGCGTAAATATGTCCACCATCTACACTTGGAAGAGGCTTGGTGCAAATCTTGCCAAGCTTACTCCAGGGTTTTTCTTTCACAGCTGTATTCCAACATATGAAAGACTTGGTGACATATAATTCCAGCCGGGCACAAAATGTTATTAATTTCTCCTCTGTCATCAATCTTCAAACGATTGGCACCGCCATGAATTTAAGAGAACGCCATTGTTCATCACTGTTAAATCAGAGTCTCTGATTGGTTAAAGTTTGACCTGGTGCAGCTTTTAACAAATGTTCAGTGGCCCTGCGTTTCGTAGGTAGAGCCAGAAAATGGTCTCAGACATGCGCGTATGCAAGCCCGAAACGCACATTTAAATAGACTTTTCATTGAAAGTGGTTGCTGGAATGCGCATTGCCGAGAGTGGTATGAACGTAGCTTTACAGTATGTGTAAATGCAAACTTGCGATATTGTTTCACTAATTCACACACTGCAAATTTGTCACTGTTTTCTTTTATGGAAAAGCATAAAAGCTTTTTTTTTTTTTTTTTTTTTTTTTTTTTTTTTTTAGATTTTTTGAGGCTTCTGTTCAGGCAGCCTCAAGTTATCCACGGTTGTTGTAGTCGACATCGTATCGCTCATTTTGATTTGGCTTGTAGTAGCCTGTTCAGTCATAGAGCTTTAAATGTAGCCTTTGCAGCTAAAAGTATTATGAAAAGTGTTTAGTTATATTTCTGTTCCTGTTTTTATTAGATTCTGACTGGGATCAGAGCAGTTGCAAAACTGACCACACGCCTCCTCAGGATCAAGCCAGCATTCCTTTTTTGTCCATATCTGACAGTGGGCGTTGCTCTCCTAGGCCTGATCTCAGTGCAGCTCAACCAGAAGAGTGGGTACCAGGACAGAGTGCCACCAGCAATGGAGTTTTGGTTCAGGAAAATCTGCTGGCAGGTGGCATCGGCTGCTCAACTTTAGCCAGTACTGCTGTCACAGCACTATCCAGCTTTCAGTCTGGTTACCAATCAGATGACAATTCCAAAGATGATAACAAGTTGAACTTCCTAGATCAGCAGTCTGAGAACCAGAACTCCGGCCAGAGCGCAGTGCAGCATCACGCTGTACAGAGGGAGGATAATCCACAGGTCCCTTCTTGTGAATCGTCATGGCAAAACAGAGAGAATGGAGGGACCACAGCACCATACAATCGCTCATGGCGGGTTACAAGCTCTGGCAGTAGAGACTCTTTGCATTCACAGACTAATTTTGGTCACCTTCCAGCTCAGAGCGAAGGAAATGCACGGCCTTACACCTGTCCCTACTGCACAAAGTGCTTTGCATACCCCTCCCACCAACGCAGACACCTTCTACGACACACTGGAGTCCGACTGCATCCCTGCCAGTTCTGTGACAAGAGCTTCCTGACGCCATCTGAGCTTACGGTCCACACTCGCACGCATACAGGAGAGCGGCCTTTTGCCTGTGGTCAGTGTGGTAAGCGCTTTGCCCGCAGTGGTAACCTGCGAGCTCACCAGCGGGACGTTCACATGGGAAAGAGGCCCTTTGCGTGTGAAGAATGTGGAAAAAAATTTGCCCACAGGGGGAACCTGAGGGTGCACAATCATAGAGTCCATCATGGAGAGCCATACTACATAGATGAACAGCCAGAGTCTGAAATGGGCTCTTGTCCCATTTAGAAAATGTTATCATTTTTGTAAAAGACCAACTTGTTTTTGGTTTCTGTGTTTCCTGATTGTTTTTCAACCAAAGGCTTTGTTTTTGTATAATAAAAGACTGGCTAAAATTGTCGAATATTTGTGAGTAGAATGACCTTTGAATTGTCCATAAAGGCTACTGAACATTGTCATTTTTGAAGTGAATAAAAGTGGATTATTTTCTTTTTAATGTGGTTTGTTACATTTACTTATTCAATGTCGCTTCAATTTTGAAACTGTAAGGTTTCAAAAATTGTCTGTTTTAAATTGAAAATGTTTTTAAAGAGAAATTACAGCATTGTTGAAGAAATATTTTCATATTTTTGTCAATTTATTTTGCACAAAAAAACCCCTCACTGGAACAGTGATACTTGAAATTGTTGCACTGGTCTCTCTCAGACACCAGAGAGCAGTATAACATTTTTCCTTTATTTTTTTTGTTTGCATTTGATAAACTGTAATGGCTCTGTGACAGACCTGTCCAGGGGGTCCTCTGCCCACAAGTGGCCGGGTTAAGCTCTGGCAACCCTGTGAGCCCGTAATGGACAAAGTGTGTTTAGAATATGGATGGATGGAAAAACTCTTAATTTTCATTTTTGATTGTTTTGTGTCATTGTTTCATTTCTACAGGAAGACTTTTGGAATGAAAAAGACAAAAATGTGAATCACTATTTTTCACAGTACAAACCAGGTCCTTTTAAACCAGTCGACATTAATTGTATAAAGATGTAAAGATCATCTGGTTTAGTTGAAACTAATTTCTTCAGGTTGAAATGAGTGCAGAAAATGAATTTAATTTTTTTAAAAAAGTGTCATGAATTCCACTGACTTATATCTGTGATTTGTTTTGTAGTTGACATCTCAGTGTCCAGTGCTGAGCTGCTCAGGGCATTTATCCCCCAGGCTGCTGAGTCCATGATTTTCTGATAAAAAAAAGATTACATTAGATGACCTCCCCTCCCCCTTAAAGGTCACTTGCGTGTCTCACTTGCTTTCTGATCTGATTTAAAACTGAATTTTTCAAAGAGATCATTAAAGGCGTGTCTGTTAGGATGGACTTTTAGCACCGACAAACCTTTATATCGAAAAGTTAATAGGTGATGGCTCAAGGTGATGATTTGTGTGAAATCCCAACTGGTCAACGTTCCACCTTGTTGCAGACGCTGAACTGATTTTGTGTGTGGAGAAAAAGATTTGGGTCCCCAAAAAAGGTGAAGATGATGCTGTGTTTTCTCTTATTTAAGCAGCTTTTTAAAATATATATATAATAAAAAGTCAACAGCTGACTTTCCTTACAGTAGATGCTTTGTGTAAAGAGATAAAAACCTCAAGCCCCGCAGTGCATTTAACATGGGATCAGGATACATTTTTTTTTTCCCTATAATGTCACATTGTATGAGCTATTTCATGCTTCCATTTAGATTTCAGTTTTATAGTAAAATGCCAGAAAAACCATTACCCCAGTCTCAGTGCTCTTTATGGGCTCAAACAGGTTTCCATTACTGTCCTGAACCCCAGCAATCTCCTGCTGGTAGATCCATCATCTGCTGACTGTATTTAAGCTCTTCACTTAACAACTGATGGGGATAGTTTTTTTAATCTCCTAGAGCTTTTGGGCTGAGAAAACTGCTCTCGTTACAGTATGTCTGCTAGATTTCAATAGTGGGTCAAAAACATGTTTTTAAACAAGAAGAGGTGCTGATGCTTCAGCAGGTATAAAGTTAAATGTCAGAGCTGCTCTCTGCTGATCAGCTCAGCATGTGAGAGATGTCATCCGCATGACGGAATGTCAGATCGCCGGCAGACGTGGCGGAAGAGTGAAGTGGAAGTAAATCATTCCCCTCCTTCAGTTTTCCAAGTTTTTCCGAGAGACAAAGAGAGAGTCTGAACATACGACTGTGTTCTCCATAGGCTGGTCTTTTGTTGCTAAGCAACCCCACGTCTGCACAGTCAAGTGGGGGTGGGATGGGAGAGAGGCATCAGGTCATCAGAGTCAAGCACAAGCTTTGCTTCTAGTGACTGGACACAAGAATCATGCTGGGGTGTAAATATCTCAAATCTCCAAGAAAATAATTTTCAACAACTTCAAGCATAAATAAGCATTTTCCTACAAGCAAGGATGCTGTTGCCACCACTCCAACATCTACATGGTTCGAGGGGTAGTTTTATTTTTAGAAAAAATATATTTTTCAAACAGTCTTGTTGCTAAAAACTGCTTAGAGGATTTATTTTGAAATATGTCTTTGTTAGGTTTTACTATCAAGGTTTGAATGTAGGTCAAATCAGAGAACCTAAGTTATTAAAAATATAATAAAATATTTCAAGAAATTTGTAGATTGACATTGAAAAATAAAAAAAAGAAATTTTGGTGAAAAGCAAGTCCAACAATTATGTTAGTTTTCAAACAGTCAGAAATACATAAAGTGGTTTGTGTATCAGTTCGGAACATAATAGTGGGGTTTTTCTCTTTCTGTCCCGTTTTTAGACATAGCCAGATAATGAATTCTAAATCCGGAGTGCATGAGGAGTGCATAATGCTGCTCGAGTGGTGGAGAGCTTTGTGTTCCATATAATGGTAGGCTGGCAGGGACAGTTAGAGGGGCAGATAGGGCAGAGGTGCTGCTAGTCGTGAGTAAGTAGAACGTGGGGGAGGGAGATGTTGGCAGTCTTGGAGAAAGACGGATAAACGGCGCTCCCTTTTCTCTGGGAAAGAGCGTTAAAGCCTGGTGGCAGACGGCCAGCACCAGTGATGGCACCAACTGTCACTGGCAGACCACGCTGTGCTGCCACGCCAACTTAAACCTCTGTGTGTGTCTGAACGCAAGTGTTTTATCCCTGAGCAAAGTCCATTTAACACTGGTCAAACACATGGCTTTTGGGAATTATACATGATTAGCCTTTAGGAAAGATTTGTGTTTATTTTCAGCTAATTTGACACTGATCTTTAAATGGTCAATGGCATATACTTGTATAGCGCTTTTCTACCTTCATCGAAGGCCCAAAGCGCTTTTACAGTCACAGTCCCATTCAATTTGGGGTTCAGTGTCTTGCCCAAGAACTCTTCGACTCCAGGCTGGAATCAAACCAGCAATCTTTCAATATGGGGTTGACCGCCCTACCGTTGCACCATGGCCGCCCACAGCCCATTCTGACGAATGCGGCATCTTCATCTTGTGACATCTTTTGTATGCTGGAGGACATAAAGAAAATGATGATTTCTGAATATCCATGTGTTCAAACCTTTATGAATCAGGAGCAGACGCACAAGTGCTGTTGGGAAAAGCGTAACGCAGAAGCTACTGTAGTAAGCCACAAGCTCCCTGCTCTGCTCCATTTTGATGCATTTGCAGACAAATAGATCCATGTAAATCTTAGTTTTCCTCGTCCAAGTTGCTATCAGGCTCAAAACTGTATGGCTGGATAGCTCCAATATTGCTTGATATTTTTGTTGGTAATGTTAGATTGGGGTTGTGAGGGGCTGTAAGCTAGTGGGAGAGTGTGTAAATAGATGGAGGGGCACATTTGGTCACAATCATAAATAAAAAACCACTGGGAACAATTTTACAATAGATCAAAAGATGATCAGAGTGAACACTTTCTATCATGAAACACACACGAGACATGACAAATAAACATGTTGCAGACAATATTTTATGTTTACTGCATTGATTAACGTCATCATTCCCATGGCACGCCATACTTTCTGAATAATCTCATAAGTAAGAAGTACGGCGCCCCAAACTGTTCATAATTAAATAAATAAATATGATCTTGTGCAATCAGACACGCAGCCAATAAATAAGTCATAAATATATTAAATTAAATTATTACATTTTTAATAAACCCGCACACATATATTAAACTAGCCATAATATTATTAAATACATTTCATCCAGCTTCAATATCCTCAGATCTATTGAGCATGTTTTTGGCCCAGTATGATTCATATTTGTATGAAAAAAATCCTAAAAACAACAAAGTGACTTTTTCCAAAAGTCGTTATTGTAATATGGCATGACAGGGCTGCACGGTGTCACAGTGGTTAGCGGTCTTTCCTCACAGCAAGAAGGCCCCCAGTTTAAGTTCTGGCTGGGGGGCTTCAACCGTTTTTTCTTGAACAGTGTGACCAATGGGGGACCTTTCTGTGTGGAGTTTGCATGTTCTTCTCGTGAATGCGTGGGTCTTCTCTGGGGACTCCGGCTTCCTCTCACCATCCAAAAACATGTTTCATAGGTTAATTGGTCACTCTAAATTATCCCTAGGTGTGGATGCGAGTGTGCATGAGTGTGTGATTGAGGCCCCTGCGACAGACTGGCAAACTGTCCAGGGGCGTCCCTTGCCCTTTGCCCATGAGTGGCCGGGTTAGGCTCTAGCAGCCCTGTGATCCCGGAAGGAACAAAATGGTAAAGAAGAAGATCAAATCAAACTTCATTTGTATAGCACTTTTCCTATGAACCATAACACAAAGTGCTTTATACTAAAATAAAACAGATTAAAAACAGATAAAAGATGAATGATTGAATGATGGCATGACTAAGAAGAATCATATCTTAATGTTTGTTCACTGTAACCAGAGCATTTAGGAGCTAATAAGCATTTTTGATTAATTGTGGTTCATATCTTTACAATAAAAAAAAAGAAGTGACTTACTTTCAATAGCTTTCTAGTAGACGTATGCTCATGTATAACCATGGGAGGAGGTTTGGTCGATGTAACCTATGTATTTTAAGTTATTGAGCATTTTTATTATGATTTATATTTCTGTTAAAAAATGATAGTAAAAGAAAAAATTGAAATTTAATTTAATTGATTTCTCCCAAAAGTTTATTGCAACATGGATATGGTGACGAGTCTGTATTACTGGCTCATTTGGAGACATTTATCTTCCTCTCCATAAAGAAGCAAGAGAAAGAGTAAAGTCTCATTCTGTTCCTTAAAATGAGCATCTAAAGGTCCTGAGGAATAAACAACAGAAACAAAAATCCAATTTATGATAAAGATGAGATAAAGTAGAAACAATGTAAAATCAGCAGTTAATTTATAACATTTATTAACATTATATCAATAAAGATTAGCAATGTCAATTTTTTGTTTAAAATCAAACAATATATTCACACATCTCAAAGATAATGTAACTTTAAAAAATATTATTTAAAAAATCCCATTAGCTATTAGCTCCAGGAACACTTATGCAACTCAGCAATTAGAAAAGGTATTGTTATTTATTCAGTTCCATTTGCCTCAGGGGAGCAGCATTTTCATTTACCATTGGATTTGCTTAATGCATTGGTGTCAGAGCTGGGGCCTGGAAACGAACTGATCTGTTTTTAATTGGCCTTAGCAAAATGAAAGAAGGGAAAAAAGTAATTTGACCATCAGATGAACCTGCATTTTACAGTATTACATTTCCAGGAGTTTAATCGGGGTTTAAGCTTTAGTCTGGAGTAAAGGACCTTCGACAAAACCATTTAAATAAAGACAAAAACTGGCAGATTGAATAAAACACAAGGCTGCAAAGGAACACTCAAGATTTCAAACTGTGAAAAAAGGTTTATTAGTTGTCACACAGCACAGAGTGTTTTTTTCTAAGCATTTTAGAAAATTAAAGATGTAATTTAATTTTCCATAAAAACATTTATTTTATTGGGGAGTCTGTAAACTCCTGTAGAGACAGAATAACACATATTCTATTCCTGACATGGAAATGTGCAATGTTTCTCCAGTGTACCTTTTTTTCTGCTCATTAACTGTGAAGAAAGCATTTCTGAGACAAAAAGCATAAAAACTTAACAAATATTGCAACTATTGGCACCATGCAATCCCTTGAAACTGAAAAACATGGAAGTATTTTATATCTGAAATAGTCAAGCTGCTCCAACTCCATCCATCTGTCCGTTTGTGAAGCCAGTATCTGACCTGCTGTCATGAGAAGGTCAGAAATGTCAGAGCCACGCTCCAGAAGCCGCTAACGGCATTGCTCCCTCGTCCCACTTATCCCTTAGACCTCTGCAAGAGCTGAAGCCTAATAAATCTTTAACCGTCAGAGAAACAAAGCTAATGGCTGGTTCCTCCGGGTATGTAAAATCCAGTTCTACATGACCTTCAAAAAGCATCTCGATGGTGGCTTAGCAGCACCCTAAAAATACAAGATTAGATTTTAATAACACAGGGAACCATGGAACACCCCTACTCATGAAGCAGGATGCAATAACAACATTTTTTCCATGCCCATATCATACTGAAATGCAAACAACTATGGAAATTTATCAAGTTTTTCTAACAACTCAGATAATTTCTCCTTCCTACCAATAATAACTTGTTGGATAAAATGAGTAAAAAATAGTTTCAGGCTTCTCTAAAAACACCTTTTGAAATAAATTGTGAACATTAGAGATGTCTTTCAGTGAATTTTTGAGCCAATTTTTTTTATTTAGTACACAAAACTCAGTCATCTAATAGAAACCAAAATGATGTACGGTAATTACACTGTCTTCAATTTAAAGATTTTAACTAGATGTTTTGTGGTTCGTCTTTGACAAGAAGACTGCATCACACACAAAACATTGTTTTTTATGGAGTTTATGGAGTTTTATAGAGATTTATGGAGTATGGAGTTAAAAGGAGTTCCATGCAAGTATTCAAGAGGGGAAAAAGCTAAAAAGTAAAATTTAGGATAGAATTACTTCGAATTGAATGTTAAACAGCCCAATGATGATATATGTATGCATATTTTGCTAGTTCTAAACAAATTGTTTGTATGTTTATATCAATAGTTGTTACATTTGATTACGTTGAGAGAAAAAACCTATTACAATCAGTGGAAACGCCTAATTTTAGGACACAATGTGAACAAAATGAGAATATGATCTTAGGACAAGTTGGTACATCCTAATAAATTTTCATAAAATCTAAAACTAGCACTTTTTCTTAGAACATAACTGAAAAATTTGTTTAGAAAATAAAGAAAAAGGAATGCCAGTCTAACTTAAAATTTTTTTTTTTTACTTTAAAGTAACATGATTAAAGTTGAACCAAAAATTACTGTTCAAGTTGAGTTTTTATGAGTCTTCAATTTTTGATTGCCAGCAGTATGAAGCAAAAGGCTCATTTGAACAATAATTTCCTTATTTCTCGATCCTAGCACTTAATGAGACAACACATTTTTGACTGCTGATTTTGAGAAAAGCTTGGAAAGATGTAATGCAAATATAAAAATAAAATTCTTCAAAAAACATGTTGATTGTCAAAAAACAAGGTTTGAAACATGGCTATCAAGTTGCGTACAGTGTGGACTTGAACAGTTTGGTAATGTTGAGCAACATGCTTGGTAACCATATTAATTTCCAAAGATAATATTTATTTTTCATTTTCTAGCAGTTTTTACAGTAATTTCAAGCCAAACGTTGACAATCTTATTATTTTCAGTTAATTCTAACAAGTGTTGTCCCTTCAACCATTAAAGGTGAACTGAACAAAGATCTGCAGAATGATGGTTTTGTAAGATGATGCTGCAAAAAACACTATCGTCAATATGCACTTAAAGGAGGGAACTTTCTTCTGTTTTACAATCTGCTTCAGCTTGTCCGCGGGTGAATCCTGTGCTTGTCACTGTACTGTGGTTATCACCAGCATCAAGTCAAGTGGAAATGTCTGCTCTCCTCCCCTGGTCTCCCTGTTCTCTTTCTAATTAATCACAACCTTAAAATACCCAGTCACATCCGCTCGTCCATCCTTTCCGTTTCTGGTTAATCACCTGCAGTAAGTGGTGCTGAAGAACTCAGGTCTGTGATGATTGGCTGTGTCAGCCAGAGGGCAGGGCCTCCGGTGATGTATCATCTACACGTACCAGCACAGCAGGACAGATCCTCTCATATTCTCCCTCCCCCTCTCCCTACCTCTCACACCGCTCTCCACAGATACGCCAAAGCAGCAACTGCAGCAGAGTGCGGGGCCAGCAGGAATTTCCTCCCCGTTCCACAGCAGCTGAGAAACCGCAGATCTCAACATCCACAGCAGCTGAGAAACACAGAGAGATCGTTTATGGAGTATTCTCTGAGGAGCATCTGACCTGCAAACTGTCGAGCACGTAGGTGAGTGTCAGTTCATCCCTCTCGTTACGGGGTCCACGGCTCTGCAGATTCAGCAGCACTGCAGATACTCCTGCCAGGCTCGGCTCATCCCTCTCCCCTCCCATCCCCCCTCTCTCGTCTTTCCCCATCTCCAATCTCTGTTTTGAATAATCTAATACTGATCAGACTTTATGCGTTGCTGCTGCTGTGAGTCTTTGCACGATCTGGCCACACCTGTACTCTGTAACTGCAGGGTAGACATGTGGCACACTTGATTTTTCTCGCTGCATGAGTGATCTCTAATCAAGTCCATGTTTTCCAACACCCCCCCCCCCCCCCCCCCCCCCCCCCCCCCCCTTCTTGTAGGTTTTCCTCCAGCTGTCAGAAGCGGTTGCGTGCTCTTCTAATTGTTGCCATCCTTCCTTTCGGAATTACCTCAGCCGTTCCCTGCCCTACACCCCTCATCCTCATTTTAAGGATAAGATGCTTGGCTGTGCGCCCCTGTGCTGAGGAGGCGTCAGCGGGCAGCAGCAGCATGGGCGCTGGGCTGGACAGAATCCCCACCATCCCCTCCACCACTACCACCTCCAGTCTAACACCAGCAGATTGCCCCACCGACGCGGGCGCTCCACCCAGCCCTGCTGATGGGCGAAGACACTGACGCATCACCGACACTCAACCACCACGGCTTCCTCCCCGACCACAACTATGTGACTGATGGTAAGAAGAAAGAAGCTGTGCAGATGTACGTCCAGCCCTGAAAGAGTGTCTGCATGTGAGGCTCGAGAAGCATTTGTGCGTGACAGAGAGTAAATGCTGAACAGCAGGTCAAAACAAGAGTAATCTTCATCTTAATCTCCTGTAAGCTCTGTGATAAAGTACTTAGTATTTGAGCACGTTTTACTTTTTCTGTCCGTTTCCTTCAGTTTTGCTGTTATTTTTGTGCTCTTCATTTTTATTAGTTTTGTAATAACCATCAAGACTTCTGTCGACAGGCAAACTATTAGGAGCCACTGCTCAAAATTGGTCCAGGTGTGGTTCTGATCGACTATCTTGAAAAATCTCTGTATCGTAGACAGAAATAGGAAGCTGCACCACATTTTTTTTAAGATTTATTGAGCTGCGTGCTATGCCTCAGATCCCGAGAGAGTTCCTCATCGCCTCCATGTTGCATTTGTCAGACTGAATCAGCTTTCTTTAGAGGTATGGAAACAAAAACAAAAAAAAAAAAACGCTTGGATCCTGCAAATTGCAGAATACATTTTTTTTTCAAGAGGATATTCTGAATATCAATGTTAGTTTACTCTTGCTTCCCTCCCCACCGTCCTGCCTTGTGGCTGTTTTAAAAAGATCCTTGTTCGCTGCGCCTCTCACACCACATCATCATTTTGGGGTCATGGATGTTACAGTTTAATTAATGATTCTCATTTCAGCGTGTAGACTCAAAGAAGAAAGTGCTCTGTGTCTCAGGTGTCTGATCATTTAGGTCAGACTGAGGGACATGCTGCTGTTACAGCAGGTTTGTTTGCTATTCTTGATGGTTTTGTATTTGCCTGCATTTCTAAAAAAAATGTTCTCTACTTTTTATTGTTTCAAAGTGTTTTCTGTGAAAAATCCTCCGTTTTTTTTCTTTTGAAATATGAATGTAGACATCCACCACCCCTCTACTATCGCCATAGAAACAGTCAATGGTGATAAACACGATGCTCTTCATGCTTGGCCAGTATGACTGACAGCTTGTCTCCGCCCACCAATAATGGCAGTATTAATTATTCTGCACATCTCAGGCAGACACAGACATTATTCAGGGTGAATTGATGATACGTTCATGTCAAGATGGACACTTCATTTGGGATGATGGTCAGAGAGTAGTGGTGTGAAATAAAGGTGGAACAGCAGGGAACTTAGATTGGTGTATTCTCCAAAGCGAATTCTTCTGACGAGAATTAAAGGTATTTTTGGTAAATCGCAGTTAAAAGATTTCATTATTTGCGTCATTCTTGTCATCCAGCCCGCCTAAGTCCACGTTACATCTGCGTTCACTTCATCCCTCTTCTTCTTCTTCTTTTCCATCCCCCACTTTCCCCTTTCAACAGCAGCATTGCCCAGTGCTCAAGTGGTGCCTCTGCCAAACAATCGTCCAAAAATGCTCCAATAGCTGCTTGAAAACAAGCGAGTATGATGGAGTCAGAGTAAATGATGGAAAGCTCAGTTTTTACTTGTTATTTTGCCTTTGTGTTTCATTTACAACTCAAAAGTAAGGAAGTGGTGTGCATTTCTTATTTATGTGTATGTGTGTGCGCGTGTGTGTTTCTTGCCAGGGTTTGGTGTGTGGAAATGCAGGATAATGGCTCTATAGGTTCTCTCTTGAAGGCTCCCCTTCTCTCAAGGTCCTGCTTGACCTCCCTTTAATGTCCTCTATCCTCCTGTTCACATCTTCCTTTTGCCTTCCTAGTATTTTTTCACAATGCAAAAACGGAATCTTAAGAAAACGAAAAGGCCTTTGTTTCAAGAAGAAAATTGTCTCATTTTCGGTCTTGGAAGAAAGTTTTTCAATAGCAAAAACAATCTTAGTTTGAGAAAACATGTTTTTGTGACTGGAATTCTTTTCTTAAGATTAGAACTCTTGCTAAGACCCCTTTTCCGATCCCACTGGCAGATTATTTTTTTTTTTTTGCTCGTTTAAAGAAAATCAATTAATGGGGTAAGATATATTTTTTACTTATTTCTAAGTGGCCTGGTTTTGCAGTGCAAAACGTATCCTCTTTTCTAAATTCACTCTTTAAACTTAGTGAATCTATTTGAAAGTTAAAGTCATTGAAGAAAAACAAGGGTTATCTTTGCATTAGCAAAACTAAGATACATTCTTTCATACCCTCCCAGCTCTCACATGTTTTTGTGGACGTTACAGTTGATTCCAACTATTCATTGTGTTCCATAACTGAAGAGAGAGTTTGATGACTAAACCAGATTTAACTTCTGGTAGTTGTTAAACCTTACCAGGCTGTCCTTTGTCCCAGTTCCTTCTTCTTACCTTAAAGGGGCAGAACATCTGGGTTCGGTCAAGAGCTGATTTGCTTTGGTTGATTTGGATAGTGTAGCTTTTTGGAGATGATTTGTTCATGTTGACCTCATGGAACTCAACAGTGAAATAGTTTTTTTTGTATGTTTGAAGCATCAAAGAAGAATGCTCCCCTGCCGAGCGGGAACAAATTATTACCTTAAATTGATTTGTGTTTCAACTTTCTCAAATGATCAGAATTTTAAGTGAATATCTTTAAGAATGAGACTGCAACTAGAGACGGTCAAATGTCCCAATATGGGAGGACTGGTTCATCTTTGTGTGTTCACTCTCAAGACCATACAGTCATTGGATGAGATATAAGAAAAGAGCTTTGAGAATTCTTCTCCCCATCAGTAGAAAAGGTTTTTGCTTATGGCATCTACTCTTGTTTCAGAAATGCTCCAATGTAAAGTAAGAATCCTAAAATAGACAGAACATGTCGAGATTTTTGATTCTTTCAGTAACAATTTCCTTAGTTTTTGTTCATATTTAGTTGAAAAAAGGAGCACCTCTCCATCTAAATGTGGAGCTTTTTTAAATCTTGGATTTAATTTAAAATAGTATATCAAACATACCCGACCCTCCCATTGACTTTCTCTCTTCATTCCCCCATATCTTCCTGAGCTTTCTGCCAAACCCCACGTGTGACTTTTTCATGCATAGAAACTATGTATTCATGAATACATTACTATCAGACTTGTGAGTACTCATGACCGAATGTGGTGATGTAGTAACTCAGTCCCCACCCTTAACCTTGCCCGGTCCTCCTTCCCTCCTTATCCTCTGCCTCCTGTCACCCTCCTCCCTCCTTTCCCTCCCGTCCATCGTTGCTCCTCTTGCAGGGCTGCTCCTGGCTATAGCCTGAAGAGCTCCGCCCATCCCGTCCACCCCTCTCCACCCTGGAGTCCTCCCCAAAGATGTTGAGCCCCATCCAGGTCCTGTGCTCTGACATCACTACCCTTTCTCTGGAGCCTGAGCCGTTTGCCTCTTACACAGAAGGTGTGTGCCATAACCTCTTCTATCCTGAAGGTCATATCTGTGTCAAATATTTGGGCCACATAAGCCCAGAGCGAGTGAGCGCTCATGTAAGCAGGATGTGTGAGCGTGTCTGGGTTTGGAGGAAAAGTGTGTCATTTTAGATGTGTGTCAGGTGACGTCTCACTCCAGTCTGAGCGTTATAAATATCTTAAACATCTCTTTGTCTCAGTCGGCCTTACTCATCCTTTTGGTGTGTGTCTATTTTTGCATCTTCCTCTTTATTTTTATCTCAGTCTGCCTGCTTCTGTAAGGAATCTGTGTGATTAATTCCCTTAAAACAGTTTGACTGGCCAAAAAGATAACAACTACAAAAATCTGATATCTAGGCTGCTTTCATAAATGCAAAGCAGCAAGCAGAACTGAAGGAGTCGACCCAAAAAAGATTATTAAAGGATTATATTCTTTCATGTGGAGTTAACACCCCATTTTCAATACTGCTGGGTTTAAATAAAGCCCACTTTTAATTTTTTTCCCGTTACCGCCTGATGCAAAACTGGCTTTAATCAAAAATTAAATAATATTTCTGAAGAACCGAAGCACTTCATAAACATTCAAGCAGATAAAACAGGATTACAGGTGTCCCCCACCTGCAGAAACTGGCTTGGCTTTTGATTCTAATTGTTTGTGTCTATAACCATTAGGCTCCCGCTAGCTCTGAGCTACCGTATCGACGTGCATTTAACACAAAAATGGCAGTTTTCCTGCTGCACCAGGCTTAAATCACTCCTCTGCACACATGTGTACCTCTAACGCAAACACACGTTGCAGCTTTTTTTTCCAGATAACTCCAAAACTGCAGGACAGGGATCAATTTAATGTCTCCCTCCGGCAGTCTCTACTTGGTTTCCCTCCCTCCATCCCCTTTATTTCTCCACAGAATAATTGAGTACACGTTCTTGTGCACACACACAGAAAACGTGGGATGCTTGATCTACAGCATGCACTCACAGTGGCTGACACACATACACGGACATCTCCTGCTGAGTGGTGGCTTGTCCTCGCTTTTATAGAGTGTGTGTTCTTGGCTTGAATTTAATGGTCTGTGTTTACCCAGAGCTAAAATTTCTATAATTGGAAAGTCTGTTCCCCTCTGTACCGACAGAAATCTCAGTGAAAAGGATTTCCCCATCTCCAGCTATCTGCTTTCTTTTCCAGCATTCCACAGAATTCAGTTTTAACCAAATATATAATTGAATATTTGATAATTTGAAAATTCTCTAAATTAATGAATTTATTGGAATCTTAAGTCTGAATGAAAATGTTCATTTTTGTGTCCCAGAACACTAAGCAACAAGTAAAAAAATCAATTGTTACCTTACAGCTGCTTGATGCTCTCCAGTTGTGCCTACAAACAAGCAGCTTTTTCTTAGAAATGAAGAAAAATACATTTGTCTCACTACTTTTAGGTTGTGTTTCAAATAAAAATACTTCACTTCCAAATTTAATTTCAGACAATGCTTCAAAAATGCTTATGAGACATTAAACTTTTGGGAAAAATGAAACCCGCGAGGGGCATGATATCGCCTGCAGGCGGTACCTGCACCCGTGACCACCTGCACCCACCTTTGACCTGCCTTCACTGGCTTTCAAAATGATGACTTTTCTGTTGATTTTAGCTACATGGCAATCATTCTATATTAGTGTCATTCAGTTTGAGACTACAGTTCATATAACAAATGTTCACAATATTCTGGGGAAAAAGATGCAAAGCAGCAAAGAAACGCCACTTTAACGAGCTCGTCACGCTAAAGCTTTTCAAAATCTAGAAACTCCAAAACCAACATTTATTCCCAACTAGTTTTCCAATGATGCTCCTGGAGTTAGGAGGTGATAGATTGAAAGTCTTTGGAGGAGTTTAAATTTGTATAAGGTACCAAAGGTGATTTCTTTTTTTTTTTATTTATAGATGGCATCCTCTTCCTGAGGTCAAAGGTCAACAAAACATTGGTTGTGGCAGTAGACCTGTAGGCATGTGTGTGGATTTTTTTCCAGATCGCTCCAACGAAATCTTTCTTGTGTCATCTTGTGGAACAATGTGATTATTGCAAAATGTCACACCAAGTCGTAGGTCCTGTCGCCATCCCATAATAATCTTGAAACTTCCTTTGGATATACCCGACACGTGTGGTTTGGCTTCATTAATGGATGTCTAACTGTTTTTTTTTTTTTTTTTTTTGAGCCCCACTTGCTTAGTTGTAGAGATCAATGCGTTGACGAAGTGTTTCTGTTTGGGTTTCATCTCACCTGAGTCACTTGGGCTTCATTCATGTTGTGTGCTGCTTGTTGCTGATGTGAACTCTGTGTGGGCGCACGAGCTTGCAGTCACAGTGTGTTCCCTGAGCTTCATAGTGTGACAATGAGTCAGGCGAGCCTGCGCCGTTTATAGAAGCCAGAGCTCCCTATACTGTAGTAGACAAACAAATACAGTAGCACATGACAATGATCTAAAAACAATACAAAGAGTACAATGGCCGCAGTGAACTGGACAGCCATGACTCAGAATGCAAGCTGCTGCACTTGTCTCAGCAGTGGCTGCTTACTCTGTCGTAGTTTCTTTTCTGAGTTTTTCCTCACCGAGAAGGAGAGTGTAATGGCAGAGATGTTTGTTCAGCTTAGTCTGTTTTACAACCAGCTATTGTTTACTTTTACGTGCTTGAGTTTTTGTTTCTTGCAATATACGGATATCAGTCCAATGAGACGGCCATGGCTGTAATATTGGGCTATTTAAATAAAATTGAATTGAATTCTAGGGATGAAACAAGGCAGTGGAGTTTTGTGTGCAAGACTCAAACGGACAAAAAAGAAGAGAAGAAGGAGACTGAAAACCATCAAAAGATGAGACAAGCGGTCCATATTTCACTCAGATGCATATGCTGTTGTTTTGCGTAGCAGCTCAAGCAGTATACTCTCACTTGCAGGCAAGACTCACATTCTCTGTTCATTGTTGTGTTCCTGTTTGGATTCACAGCTCTCTGGTGTCTGTAGAGATGCCTCTAAATTTGTTTGCATGCATGGTATTTGTGAGTACCATGTGTGCTTTCACTGATGATCTGGAGGACTTAATTACTAGAAAAGGCAAACACTGCATGTTCTTGTGTTAATTAAGCCACATTGGTTTATGAATAAAACTGCAGCAGCATCATTATTTTTGCTACGCTGCTGCTTCCTCAGAGGTTTGGAGTGTCAAACCCCACTTCTCCCTTTCTCCGATTGCCATATACGGTGAAACGTTGTTGAGTACAGCAGTCACTGGTTGGCTCTGTGCGTTACCATGACAACCCTCACTCACCAGAGGGCCCTCCCTCCACCGCCACCTCCTCTCAAACACCTCTTTTCCTCCACCTTGCTTCACCATCGTTCCCATTCTTCCAACACCAGCATCACCAACCGATCATGAACGCTGCATACGGCCAGGGTTGCAAAGCATCGTGGGGGAGGGAGGATAAAAAAATGTGTAAAATGAGGGAAAAAAATAGATAAAATGACGGAGGCCAGAATAAAAACTGAATTATGAGTAAGATTTGATAGAAAATGCAAAGAAAAGTGCAGTAAATGGTGATAAGAGTAGAAAGAGAGTTTGTGGTTTTGTCAGTGAAGAGGTTCAAAAGTCCCCCCTGCCTCCTCTCAGCAGTAAATCTGCCTCTCTGAAGGCCACCACAAATACCTTAGGCAAGCCTGCAGCTCTGCCTCTCTGTGAATTTACCACCTATTATCTATTTTTGTTACAGCCGAAGTGCAGTAAGGACAGTTCTGCAAATTCTGTCTAATGGTCTTTTAATTATGATTATACCGTTTTAGCCCCCAAAACCCAGTAGTTTTCTAGGACATAGTTTCTGCACAATGGCAGTTGTTTAATTCGAAATTTGCCTCTAAGTTCTGGGCGGCACCGCTGGCGTGGAATAACCCCGCCCCCCCCTTCCCATCACCCATTTGTTTACTTGATGGATCTAGTCGCCTACTAAATAGAGCGGAACAGGGAGCTCGTGGCCCACCCATTGTAGCTTCTATGTCACTGCTACCTGATTTTTATAAACAGTATTTTTTTTGTCTGCTCCTGATTCACAACGATTTTAGTAAATAAATACTCAGAATTGCAAATTTAAGCTTACTTTTCTTCATATTTGTCCTCTATCAGGATACAATGCCACAAGAACATGTTAAAAACACCCAAAACCCAATTTTCAATAGTGCGGGTCTTAAATAGTTTCAATCACAGACTTAAACATTGAACTGTTACGTGTTTTTCTCAAAAAACTACTGCATTAGATGGACAAAAATGAATCACACACTGATCATTCTAGTATCACACAACCTTTGAAGATTTTGGTGATTTTTGTTGTAAAGCTCTGTCTCACACTGACATTTAAAATCATACTTGGCCACTGATACCTTTTTGCCTCTGGAAGAGATTTACCTCCAAACGATTTGTTCAACTTTAATTCACCTGCAAAAAGGGAACTTGATGTGAAGAACAGTGGACAGAAGGACAGAGATCAGATTGGCCTCAGACCTACATGACCTTAGCAAGCTGCCACTACTGGGAACAATCAGTCTTAAATTCTTTTGGTCCCTTGTGGTGCAGAATAGAGAAGTAAACAAAACTGCTATGTTTTTAATAACCGATGTTGTTTTATTTTTCAAATTCATGCATATATTTGTACGCTTTTAAGGTGATATAACATTCTTTTTCTCATATTTATTTGCTTTTTATGTTACTGAGAGTCTGTTTCAGTGAAGCACAGTCAGCTATATAAATGTCTGTTTTTTATGACATTTTTCGATCTGTTTTTTTCATCTTTGCGTCCATGTCTGCTTTCTCCAGCTGATATCATCTCCACTGTTGAGTTCAACCACACAGGAGAGCTCCTGGCCACAGGGGACAAAGGGGGCCGCGTGGTCATCTTCCAGAGGGAACCTGAGGTAAGCAAACTGCAGCGATATAAGATTGTGAAGAGATTGTGAAGATAAGAGCGGTGATGAATGCTCTGTGTCCCCCCGGAGCCTCCGCCGTGCCAAGCCTGTGGATCTAGAATTTTACACCACACTGGAAAATGAGCAACATTTTTTTCTTCTTTAGAACAAGACTGAACCTTTTTCCCAAGGAGAGTACAACGTGTACAGCACCTTCCAGAGCCATGAGCCGGAGTTCGACTACCTTAAGAGTTTGGAGATTGAGGAAAAGATCAATAAGATCCGCTGGCTGCCTCAGCAGAACGCCGCACACTTCCTCCTCTCGACAAACGGTGAGTCAGAGACCCGCCCCGACCCCACACCCCCTGGCATCTGAACGACCCTTCAGAAAAGGTCACCAAGTTATCCTAAATGATTAAATGTAGAGCCTTTTCACAAATGCAGTCATCAAAATGATGAAGAATGTTGCACTGTGGTGGACCATTGGCGACAATATCAGTTTGCTTTGGAGGGTTTTGATTATTTGAGGCAGGTCATTTTTCACCCAAGAACAGGGGACACTCAAATCAGAGGTTCTTTAGTATCTGAGCTTGTTTGGAAAGCAGAAAGGTCCAAATAACGCGGTTTACATTACAGGATGTTATGGCTGTATGGAAAATCTATAGATTTGCCCTGAGAGCCTCCTTATTGATTTCCATGAGTGCTGTATTATTTATGTTAGTAGATGGCATGAAAAATGTAGAAGCTGCTTCCACGGATTTGACAGCTTCAATACAATCTGTTATTTTTACTGTATAATTTAGGAGCTCAGAGGGGGAGGTCTGTTGGAAAAACTGATCTAATTAGTTTGTTTGGCACTGTGTTTGGTTTCATGTGGAAATTCACTTTTTTTTTTAAACTCTCAAATCCGGAGAAGCAAAAACACAAGTGTTTTGCAGGATCAAATACTTTTAGCTTTTAACAAATTTGAAAGGTTTCTGGTGTTTTCTCCCCACTTAAGGAGCTGAAATTTGGTTCATGGTGACAAATAAATAGAGCAAAACTAAATTTCAAGGAAGAATTAGGCTTCAGTTCATGATCAAACAAAGCTTTTACTCAAAGACTTTTTTTCTGTGTTTTTGAGGACTGAAAGACAGAAAAAGCAAAGGAAATGCCAGCATCTCACCAGAGAAAAAAAGCAACAATCGTTGCTGTGGCTGAGAGGGATTGCTCCGGTGTGAGTCCAGATTTCATTTAGTGTGTCTGTTTTCCAGACAAAACCATCAAGTTGTGGAAGGTGAGTGAGCGAGACAAACGGCCGGAGGGATACAACCTGAAGGATGAGGAAGGCCGCATCAAAGACATCTCAACAGTCACCTCCTTACAGGTTTTCTACCTCCTTTCCTTCCCTCCCTCCTTCCTTCCTGCCTTCCTTCCTTTCAAAGTTGGCCAATGAATCTGGGTCAGTGAATACAGCTGCGCTTGCATGTAGAAAAATGGGTCACTGGGACAAGGTACACATGAGTGTGAGTGAGTGCGTGGGGGTGGCGAAATCCTTTATTTCCAGCTGCGCAGACGAGTAACACAACCCAGCTACTGGAAATAATGTCCTTCCAAATCTGACACATAATATAGTTTGCATTGGCAGCTTGGCATGTTTGTATGATAAATTTGAGCTTTAAAAAAATATGTAAATGACGAGTTAAATGCAAAATGTTGAGCTGGTGATAAAACTTGCTTTATTCGTTTAATGTTCTTTTCCAGGTTCCTGTCTTAAAACCCATGGATCTGATGGTGGAGGTGACCCCTCGGCGAGTGTTTGCCAATGCTCACACTTATCACATCAACTCCATCTCTGTCAACTCTGACTATGAGACCTACATGTCAGCCGATGACCTCAGGATCAACCTCTGGAATCTGGACATCACCGACCGCAGCTTCAGTATCTTTTGTTGCTCTCTGTGAACATTCGCAGAAGGAAAATGCAAAAAAAAAAAAAAAAAAAAAAAAAAAAAATCCACACACGAGCACCGCAAGGACACGCATAATTAATGCTTAAACCCACCAACTCCCCACTTTCTATGAAGACAGGCACAAGGACAGAGTTGGGTGTTGGGGGAGGATGGGAGATTTCTCTTCAGGAGGAAAAATGTATCTTAATGAATAATTCAGAGGCTGTATAAATATTTCAGCTGTGAGTTCTTCTGCAACTCAATAGGACGTAAAGCAGACACGTCTTTGACCCAGGCAGGATTCATGATATTACAATTTATTTGAAAGTGAAATGACTTTTCTTCCAACAACAGCCCTAAGATATATTTTTATTGGTTTGCTTAATCTTGATGTAAATTATTTATAGTCCGTTTGTTATGCTTTTGTTTATTTATTTGACTTTTTTGAATTAATAATCTGTTTTATATCTGGCTTGTGGGCTGAGAAGAAGCATAGTTAGATTGTTAAAAATTGATTTTATAAAGAACAAAATCCATGTAAAGAACTAAAAGAATATTAGTGTGTTGTTGTTTCAAGATTGTAAATTTCAATTGTCTTAATTGTTATTTTTCTGAGCAATGACTCTTTTAAACAGACATTGTGGACATCAAACCAGCCAACATGGAGGACCTGACAGAGGTGATCACGGCGGCCGAGTTTCACCCTCACCACTGTAACCTGTTTGTCTATAGCAGCAGCAAAGGTACGCTGCGCCTGTGTGACATGAGGGAAGCGGCGCTGTGCGACAAGCACTCCAAATGTGAGTAAAGCTGCTGACAATCAGCACTGAAGACACCAACCTTGTAGAAGGATCGCTCTCATTATTTTAGCCTTTGGTGACATGACACTGTGACTTTTACCGTTTGCATTAAAATAAAATGATGCACATCCTTAAAGGTGTACATGCATAAAAAAAACACAAACTATTTCAAACAGTAGCGAAAGAAAGATCAGCATTGAAGAAAGGAATAACTGCACAGCCTGTGTAGTAAATGAGTCTGAATGACGTGTCACTGTGTCAGCTGTCCATGGCTCACTGAAGTGGTGCTCATTGTAATTATGTGTTACAAACTCTTCTGCCTGCAGGGACCTGCTGTAGCTCTACAACACTCTGGATACATACATTAGTCTTGAACTTTCAATAGTTGATTTGGACATGGTCATGCAAACAGTTTGCACCAAAATTCAAATCTAATTTGTTAACGATTTCTCCTTCCTTGCGTTGGTTGTTTGTTATCATTTATTTTCCTGCAGACAAATCAATTTATTGTTATTTTTTTTTCTTTTAGTTTCAGCCTCAGCCTTCCATTTATTTCCCTTCCATTCTTCTTGTTGAATTGTTGCCTATTAGTTTTACAGCCTTGACCATGAGTCACTGCTGCTGTGCTCCTGCACAAGATGTACTCAACACACAATCGCAGCTTTTCTTTTAGTTTTTAAACATCCGTTTTGAGAAGAACTGTAATGTTTATGATGAACATGTTCTCCTTTTAGTAGCTGACGCGAAGACCAGTCACCCAATGAATGAAACTAATTGTGCTCTCCGTCCTTCTGCAGTGTTTGAGGAGCCTGAAGACCCCAGCGCCCGCTCCTTCTTCTCTGAGATCATTTCTTCTGTATCAGATGTAAAGTTCAGTCACAGTGGCCGTTACCTGCTCACCAGAGACTACTTGACTGCAAAAGTCTGGGATCTCAACATGGAGAGCAAGCCCCTGGAGACATACCAGGTGAGTGACCGACCATGTTATGAAGCTGTATCGAAAAAGATCCTCTTAGAAGACACACATGTTCAGCCGATGTGAACTCAGTATCCGCTGCTTTAAAACATTTCTTGTTAGGTGGACAAACTAACAAAATAGCAAGGGATCAAATTCTTATTTCCTCCCCTGTTTGTCACTCAGGGAATCTTCCACAGTTCAAGCCTGTTTGCTAATCTGTTTAGCCCACATGTAATGTTGTGTGTTCTGAAAGATATCTGCATATAGAGGTCTACTACACATCCACTTCTTGTCCTCTAATCTTGGGATATTTTTTAAAGTCCATTAGAGTCTTTTTTTCTAAACATTTACTAGTTAATAACATTTTCAGAACCCACTGAATCCCCTTTTGGGTCACAGATTTGCTGGTCTCATTCAGGTACTGTTGAAGGTTGAGCTAACCCTAATCAGGTCACCAGTTTGTCACAGGGCCATACGAAGACACAGGCGCAATTTACAGACATCAGTTAACCTATGAAACATGTCATTGAACTATGTAGTAGGAGAGAATCCACACCTATAGAGGGAGAACTCCATAGAACTTTGTTCAGAAAGGTCTCCATTGGGATTTGAACCAGGTTCTTCTTGCTGTAACGATTCTTTTTTAGACTTTTACCTTGTCTTATTACTGTAACTGAACAAAATGATGGTAAAAAGTTTAATCTATTGTCAGATTGGATTATTTTTAGAAAAATAATGATTGGCAAATGATAGCAACATGTTTGACTTGACTTTTCTATTTTATATCTAGTAAATGTAAGTCAAAAGTATCCAAATATTAAATACCTACATGCAGATGTGTATGAGACTTCTATATGCATTGGCAGACATTTAATAAAATAACAAAATAGAGTTATTATCTACAATAGATGGACAACATTTTGTGAAATATTTGGATAAAATATTTGTTTTAGAAATACGTAACCTTTGAGATATTTTCCTGGGCTGTTCATTCAAATGCTCACTTGAATATTTTCTCCATTTATCCAAATACATTTGCTAGCTGTATATAATCTACAGTGATGGTGTAAATGGAAAAAAAAAGGAATCATATGCATTTTTTAAAAAACATGAAAATAATTATTTTTCTTTTTTTTTATAGACAGAAATACATCTATCATTTCAAGCTAAAATATTTCTGTTTTAATTTTGTTCATACTGCAGAAAACAAATGAATATTTTTCCAAATCTTGCAATTACATTTGCACAGAGAGCAGTCTTTTGTGTGTTCAGCTTTTGTATCATGATCTTTAATCTGAAGTATTTCTGCACAGAATACAGATAACAAATCATAAGTCTACTGAATGTAAGATAAAGATAAGAAGTTCTTGACATAATGCTGAAAATATGCATGTATATGTAAGTATTATGATGTAGTTTTCCTCTAACTGTACTGTTTGTCTCTGTGGCACATTTCAGAGTTTATAGCAAAAGCTCCTGTTAAATCCTTTATGAACCATGTAAATGTATGCCTGCCTCTTTTCTTAGTTTGTTTGTGTGGGTGAACATGTGTTTGGGTATTGGCCTGACGTGTGAGGGCCTGTGAGGTAGCCAGAAGTGGGAGGCCAAGATGCACTGGAGCTATAAATAGGCCACTGAGGAATACCTTGAATAGTGGCTGACACCTAGATCTGCAATGCAGCACGGGCAGGAAGGAAGGAAAAGAAAGAAGGATGAAATGGGGTGTGGGAGGTAGAGTGAGAACAATGTGATGTGAGGAGGAAGAAAAGAAAGAAAGAAGAAAGTGATGAGATGATGAGGACTAATTTTGCAGAAAAGGAAGTTAAATCACATCATCATATCTGCATTACTGTGCTGAATATATTCACTGAAATGACAATTATGGATAAATTCAATTTATTGCAGGCAGTGACTCACAAATAATTGTATTGTTGCTGTCTGCACATCCTGCTAACACTTCAAGTAGATAACTGTGCGCAAAAACATAATTGAAAATATAGGCTAATTTAGAGAATGCCCAAACATTAAGGATCTTCAAGTCTCAAAAGATATACCATAACAGCAAAAAGGGCTAATTTGATTGCATAACTTTTTTTCCTTGCTATTGTTTAAAAACAAATTAGACTGATTGACAAAAATTAGACTGACAAAAGCATGACATTTTCTCAGAAAAGCTCAAAATAGAACTTATTGACACGTTTCCTTTATAAAACCTTTTTTTTCTCCATCATCAGACCAGAAATAGTAGAAAAAACCCATTGGAGTTGAAATCTTCTGTGTTTTTTGTGTCAAATCCATTTCGCACTAATGGTCATTTGCATTTAATCCCCAAGTGTTAATTGTAATGTTTATTTCCCTATTTTTTTTGCATTTTTCTCTCTATAATACACAAGTACTGTTTTCTGAAGGATTAATACATCTACATCTTACATAAAATATCTTATGTTTAAATCAGATAAAGATTTTGAGAAGCAAAAAAGAAAATGTTTAAAAAATTGCTAAGGTAAAATAAAAAAGCATTAAAAAATGCTTATGCTGTACTAGTTTGAATGCACATTTAGAATTAGCATAATTATAGGCGAACCATAAATAGAGTCTAATTTAAAAATCCGAATTGTTTTCCATCTATACTTTGCTGCTATTTCTGTCAATTCTGTCTGCTCTAGGAACAGGAAAATCATGCAATGACTCAGAGGACATGAGGCACTTCCCTCTGAATTAGAGGTTATGTTGATTATTGGAAACAAGGAAACATTGTACGTTCAGTTCTGGCTCCTGTTTTTAACCTGCACAGAAACACCCGTGAGGGGAAAAACAGTGGGGTGGAGACTACCTCAGCTTGACTGCATATCACCTTCAAGCGCTGACACAGACGAGTCAGAAAAAGCTTCTTTTTACAGTGAGGGAGGATGAATGTGTGCTCACTGGACTTGTTTGTTATCACACTCTTGGAGGAACTGACTATAGATTAGATCATGGCAATGAAGTTAGTGTTATGAAGGAAAAGGTTTGTGTGGCAGCACAACCCAAGCTTGTTCCCTGCTGTGTGCTGTTGTCTCGTAATAGTTCAGCATTTAGGTATGGTTGGGTTTTATTTTTGCCAAATATATGTACATTTATTTGAGTTCAGTTGAATTATTAAGAAAACATGACCAAAAGCGGTCAACTCAGGGATAACAGAGAAAAAAGTGTAAACAATTGGTTTATTCGAAGCAATAAGAACAATGAAAAAGACAATAAAGTGCATAGATGTATCAAATCTATTTTAGATTTTAATTCATAAAGTGGGAAACAAGAGAAAAAAAACACAAGGTGATGCCTTCTTCTTCTATCATTGCTCCTAAAATGCATTTTTGCATGCTCTACATATGACACTGAATTTGTTAATAATACATGACATAGTAAGACTAATTTGTTCAAGCTGTATTTCAAAGGGATCTAGTAGATTGCATGAAGATTTTTTGGACAAGCTCCATCACCATATGTTTTTTTGCGCATTTATTTGCATGTATTATGCTTTCTTTTATCTATTGTGCAAAATTGCACTGTGCGTAGAGCCACAACACACAAAAATTTGATTGCATTTGTTTGATGTTGTATTCCTGCAGGTTCACGATTACCTCCGCAGTAAACTGTGTTCCCTTTACGAGAACGACTGCATCTTTGACAAGTTCGAGTGTGCCTGGAATGGATCAGACAGGTGACTGACAAAAACATTTTCCATTTTGCAGATAATTTCTGCAGTTTAAAGTGGATTTGTGTAAGACTTTTTCTTAACGTTTAGCTAAACTATACACAGCAACATACTGTGTTGTGAAAAAGTTTAATAAACTTGTTTTATTCCAAACTAAAATATTAAATCTAGACTGATTTATATGTGCACTCTGTATTTTTATTGGCTTGTTGACAATTCAAAAAGGCAACATTAGTCAACATCTAGTTGAAGGTACCAAAAATTTTTTAAATTAAATTGTTTTTCTCTTAGCTTCATTTAATGAATTCATATTGTATAACTTGAATAACATTGTTTATGGGTCAACACCCTTATCTGACCCTGCTTCTGTGCAGTGTGATTATGACAGGAGCGTACAACAACTTCTTCCGCATGTTTGACCGCAACACCAAACGCGACGTGACCCTGGAGGCATCGAGGGAGAGCAGCAAGCCCAGAGCTGTCCTGAAGCCCCGACGGGTCTGCGCAGCTGGAGGGAAGCGTCGGAAAGACGACATCAGCGTGGACAGCCTGGACTTCACCAAGAAGATCCTCCACACGGCCTGGCACCCGACTGAGAACATCATTGCCATTGCTGCCACTAATAATCTGTACATCTTTCAGGACAAACTCAACTCAGAGATGCATTAATGAGTGGACGTCCCTGGTGGGTGCAACTAAGTTTACACGCATACACAACTATAATAGAATGTGCATTATGATCAGTCTTACACACACACCATCACACACCCAGGAAGATGCCTAATAAACAACATGCCCACACAAATGCTACTTCATTTCCTCCTCAACATCCCAGAACTGAAAGGATCTTCACAGAAAGAAGTGGACTGAAAACAGCTGATTTCTCAGTTCTTAGGGTAGTGTTTGATGAAGTGTGGCTACGGCTTGGCCTCAGAGGGAGAAACGCCCTCCCCAGACAAAAGACTGTTTTTATTTGACTTTTTCTTTTCTCCATTTTCTCTCCTATATTTGTGCACTTGAGTAAAGAAGGTTCCTAGTTTTTCTGAGTAATACAAACCCTCTGAGGTTTTTTTTTTACCAGCAGCACTGATGAGACATGAGGCATTAATGTAATGTGATGTTCGTTTCATTTCATATCAGTCCTCCTGTTTTTCGTAACTTCTTGAAAAATGATGTTGACTATGGTAACTATGACGATAAGTGACAACATAAAATGATATGTGTGATGTTTAAGGATGTAACTCCCTCTCATCCCAAAGCCATGAGTACCACAGATTTATGAGAAGCTCAGAGAAATGTAATCAATAAAGTCAAACATGGAAGAAGGAAAATGAATGCATTCACATTCAACTGTCAGAGCCAAGTGTTTGAAAAAGGTTCCAACGTCTCTGCTTTTGGTCCAGGCCCACATTGTGTCCTGTGTCGACACGAAACGCTCAGATCATTCAAAAAAGAAAAAAAAAACAAAACCAAAAAAAAAAAAAAAAAAAGAAAAGCATACTTTTGCCAATCAAGCAAAAATGACGCTGCATGTGAAGACTATTTATCAATTGACTGAGACTTGGCTGCCTTCTTTAACCTATAGAGCCAGCTGTACAAAGCTTTAGGAGCCCCGGGGCTCCGTGCAGCAGGAATGACCTTAGAGGACCTCGGGACACTGAAGCATGTTTACCCCGTGTTCGGTTTATACTTTTGAATGAAAACAGCTCCTGCTCACTGGAACTGCAAGAGGAGAAAAACGGGGAATGTTTTTGATCAATGTACTTTTAAAAGATTACAAAAAAATCAAATCAAATCAAGGGGCCTCAAAGGTGTCTGCATATATCAGCTGTCTGACATGTATGTTTTTTTTATTGACCAGATCCAGACTTGGCAGTCTAAATTGATGATTGTCTCCTGCCGGCTACAGCAGAGAGATGGTACTTTAGCCTCTTTCTCAGCGATTCCTTTGAAGCTTCTATATTGAACAAAACAGCCTTTTAGTTGGAGCCTCCACTCTACATCCTTACTCACATATATTTTTCTTGATCCTGTGTTGACAATAATGTCAAAGGGACAGGTATAAATAATGTTAATATGCTTTTTTTCTGAATAAAGGATTCAATGAATTTGCATCGAATGATAATACATTTGTGATTCATTTTATTGTGTAAAGTTGTACTTAATCATTCTCTAGTCATCCGCAGTCTTAGGCGCCACCTAGTGTCTGGTACTGCATACTACATGCTGAAAATCTGCATGACTAAACAAAACTGCTGAAATGAGTTACTTGGTCGCAGTAAATTTTGAGCTAAAGAACTTTGAAAGATGCGTTCACAGCAAAGTTGCTAGTTTGAAACTAGTTTCAGGGGCTAACTCATCTGCAGAATGCATGCTAAGTTTATTGATAATTGGAACCTGACACTTATATCCAACTAGAATTTTAACAACACATGAAACAGCAACACGAACAGTTTGCTTTTTATTTTATTTGCACAAACTTTAAAACAGACAAAAAAATAATAATAATAAATCAATCATTTCTTTACGTACCAGCAGTTTATAGAGTCAAAGACATTTCAGAATTTCCTTCAGATTCAACAAAGTTCAAGTTTTTTTTTTTCTTTCACTGGTCGTTTTTGAATCCCATGTGACATTTATTTCCTAATCTTTGCAGCATAAATCTAATAACCGAGTTGTTCCCACGGCACACAAGATTAAATCAGTCTCAGCAGGAAAAGCACAGGCCTCCACTATCAAAATGATAATTACAACAATGTGACACAGAGCCAGGAAGCTCAATGAAACAGGAGATACTTTTACTTTTCCTACTCTGACATGAAAAATCCATATCAAAAAAAGTCAATTGCACTAAACACGACCAGCTTATATAGCAGTTTAAGGGTTTTCTTTAACAAAACAAAAATCTTTTTAGGTCAGAGTAAACAAAATGGTAGTGACATGTCTTCCGTTTTGAACTAAGTGGGCTCTGCATGGCAGAGAGGGAAACAACCCGCTAGACAGAAAACAGCGGAGATAAATTCACTCAGTTGTTCAAATATAAATCACATGTACCTAAAGAGATCAAACCCTGTCCTCCGTCCCCAAAACACACATTAAAGGCACTTAAATCTGACCACTTCAAAATAACCACATGCATTTTATATAAAGGAAATGCTGATAGCAATTATAACTCATTACTTGTAAATTATGACTTTTAAAGCTAAATTTGTCCTTTAACAGTTTTGAGGCTAAACAAGTGGAGAGTATGCTTTAATAACATGAACTAAAAAAGCTTAATACTGACGATTTTGGCTGTAAATTATGTCAGGATGTTGATTCAATGCAAACAAAGGAATAAAACCTTGAATGAAAAAGTAAAGTTAGTGATTTTGGTTTTCCTCTCAACCTTATTAGTGCTTCGGATTTGTTGAATCATGTGTAATTTGGCTTAAAACATAGACTCATACAAATAATAAAAGTGCTTGAAGATGTGTGCACTCTCCTTCAGTCAGTGATTTGACATTTTTAATTGGAATTGTGTTGTGCAACGATTCTTCATCTGACAGTGGTATTTTTGATTGTTTCAAAGCAGATCTTTTTTTTGTCGCAGGTTCCTCTAGCCATCCTCCCGTGTCACTGTATCTATTTCTGTGTCCGAGTGTTGCTCTAGCTGAGCGGTCAAGAAGGGGTGAAAGAAGAAGTCAAAGCCAAACTGAAGGGCGTTCTGGGCCGTGCGCCTCCAGTCGTGTTCGATTTTGTATTGCCTGCGGCTGGAAACTCTGCCGTCACTACAAGACAAACAGTGAATGGCTTTCATTTCAAACACGGGCCATTTGGAACCCAAACGCCCTTCCAGTATGGTGCTGAACTCCACCAAGCTGCCAGTGTTCAACTGTAAGAGCACCGACTTGAATTCATTACTCGCCCGAAGGACTATGTCCTTTGTGGTGTCCTCGTCCTCTATAAGGGTGCCATCCTTGGTCTTCTTCTCCAGGGGCATTCCCAGTGTGACTTCGAATTTGTAATGGTCGAACCGTTTGATGTGGCATTCATGCTTGGCCAGTTTTTTAAGTTTACAGAGTGGATCTTGAGGAGGAGGAGCGGGGAACGGCTGTGGCCCAGGGGAGGCACTCCTCCCCCCATCACAGCTAGGATAGGGTTCCCCGTAAAGGCATCTCATCCAGTTCCCCACAAATACAGGCAGCAGGTTGATAACGGACTGCGCGCCGTTCTCGATGTCCGTCACACGGACGTACTTGAAGCGTCCTGTCCAGGTGACCCGGTGCCCTTCCAGGTGAGAACACAGGATTTGAGTTTGAGCCATGTTGGACTCTTTCCAGGCCACTGGACCACAGAGGTTGCTGTATTCAGGCCACGTCAGAGTGGAGTTATACACCTTCATGCCTTCGGATCTGTAGACGTACATCCAGCAGAAGAGCAGCACTGCGCTGAGCCACACCAGGATGAGCTTCACAATGCTGCTACGCGATAAAGACCGCAACACGACGATGGGGTTGAGGCTGAATCGCGTCCACAGCCGGAGCACGACCGGAACAAAGCAAACGGTCAGTGTGACCACCATCTTGGCGAGCTCCAGCTTGAGGAACCACTGCAGAACCTGGATCATGAGCATGGCAGCCAAACCCAGTGACAGCACAGGAAGAGCAAACAGGAAGAGGAGGTAGCCCACAAAAGTCCGAATGAGTCCTATGATCGTGGCATTTTTGAGGAACACCAAGCAAAGCTCACACCAGGTGAAACAAACCAAGTAGGGCACCAGGCACAGGTAGGTGCCCTTAAAGCCTCTCAGCTGTGCCATGCGGAAGAGGAGGTAAAAAAGGTGTCCGTACAGCAGACATGGCATCCCCAAGTTTATTGCCGCAATGTCTCCAAGAGGAACTGAGATAAACGTCAACCCGAACACCTTCAAGAACCACAGAGAGTCTGGCAGGAGGTGAGCAAGAGAGCACGCTCCAGAAAAGACCTCAGTGAGGAGGGCTTTCCAAGCAAATAGCTGAGCGGAGGCGTGGAGGCTCAGGAAGGCTGTGATGGTGAAGAAGAGCGCCACTGCAGCGAGCTCTGAGCAGGGAATCCAGGATTTATCCGCCACGGGGAAGGAGAAAACAACAAAGACCACAGACAGCAGGAAGTACCTAAAAGAACAAGGAGACTGGGTGTTTTTCCTCTGCTACAGGAACAATTTGAGGATTTTCCCACTAACAAATAAACCAATTTATTACTTTCAATTGTTAAAGCGCTTTAGTTGGGCCTAAGAAAAATCATAACTCTGTGTTACTTGGGTATAAATGAGATTAAAAGGACATAAACTTACAGATAAGGCTCCAAATGAGTCAATCCAAAGTTAGTCTCCGCCTGCTCCAGATCCAGACCCGGTTCAAAATGAGCAAGCAGGTCAGTGAGAGCGCGGAAATTTTCCCATGCCTTTGAGTTCTGCGCAAAAAAAATATGTTTTTTTTAATTCCCAAAATGGGCTCATAAACTGATGATCTTCACTCTGTTTTCAGACTTTTCAAAGCGACTGTCACAGAAAAGCAACATCACCAACCTGAAACACGCGCAAAGTGCAGATCACCATGGAGAAGAAGGACAGGTAGAAAACCAGCAGAGGGATGAGAAAGACGAAGAACTCAATTGTGAGGTTAGAGATGATGAAGAAGAAGATCAGCGCGTTGACGTGGTGGGTCGGGATCAAGGCACTGAGCCACTGCATGCCAGCACGTGAGGCCCAGTCAATGAGGTGCTCCTTAATCTCCAGGAGGGCATGCAGAGGGAACTTCAGGAGCTGATGCAAACACAAAAAACACGGCGATAATTGCACACATCGGTTTAAGTTTTTATCTTTCAAAAGTAAAACCTGTTAATATTAACATTCCACTGGAAAGCTAATCTCATCCGTAGCAGAAATTTACAACGACAGTAGATACACAACGCACAGATTTCCCACCTTCTGATGCAGAGGCAGTTCATCCGGGTTCTTCACGATCACATCATCGTCGTCGTCATCGTCTGTAGCAGCCATGACAGGTGATGGGGGAATTCCTTGAGCATAACTCTTTGTCATCTCCACAAACTCATCTATTCCAACATGGGAACTTCCTGCAAAAGAAGAAAAGAAGACAACAAAGTCAGTAAAGCTTTAACCAGATGCACTAAGAATTTGAGATGCAATGAATACAACATAAAGTAAGTTTCAGATACGCGTACCCTTACTGGTCACCATCGTCTCCAGGACCCGTCTTTGTTTCTTAGCGGAGCTGTTGAGAGGACCAGGTGAGACAGGCGTTCCTGTAAGTGCAGGGCAGAAATTTGTATTGCTTCTTTAAATTATTTACCAAAAAAATGTCTTCCTTTAGTACCTGGTTCTGTATGGACATGTTCAACATTTTCTAATAACTCAGAAACAGGCACAGCCCTCTTCCTTTCAGGATTAAGCTTCCAGTACATGAGGAGTGCTGCCTTCCTGACTCCTCTCTCAAACTGTGTCTCTGTACATAACTTCTTCACCTCCTCAAAGTTCTCCAAAGTGATGCCTGAAAACCACACAAAGAATGGGGTGACACACACACACAAACATATAAACTGTTCAATAACAGAGAAAAGGAGCATTTCATACCTTTTCTGTGAGCTAAGCATTGCTTCAGCAACTTGACGGCATCTTTGCGGCCCTGTTTTGCAGCCTGGATCAGCCAGGTGACTGCTGTGCAGTTGTTCAGCTCTTCATTGTTGTGCTCTGCCAGAGCCAGGAAGTAACGGCCCATCTGAAGGGAAAAAAAAGGAAAACCACGCAACACAACCATGTCTGTAACTTGAACGATCAAAATATAATGCCACATGTACTATTTCTCATTGATCAACTCTAGTCCACCAAGATTTGCAGAACATTCACTGCTACTGACCTTTGTTTGTGCTTTTGCATCACCTGACTTTGCGCTCTCTTCCAAATCCTCAAAACTGCACTCCTCTGTTTCCTCTGAAACAAAAAAAATCCTGCACTTATGACATTTTTTTTTAACTGTACGCACTACATAGCATTCTCTCTGGTGTTCATTAAGTAGTAAGGCTCACCAACATTTTATTTACTAACGTAGATCCATAAATTCTGGACATTAATCTAAAGCACATTCAACTGAAAAAAAAATGTTTTTTTTTTTACCACTTTCACAAAAAAGACAAATGTAAGCAGATTCTACATATGTTTTAGCATGACTAAGATTTATTCAGAAATGTAAATATCATCCTGCCTCTTTTAAACTGATTGTACTAAAATCAATTATTTCAGCAAATGACATTTTTGCAACAGATCAACTTCTAAGAGTCAAGATTCAAATACATTTTGTTAAAAGCTAATAAAAACAGCATAAAATAGTTTTTAAAACTGTCACAGCTATTAACAAGATGTCATTTAAGCACAACTGATATCCAGTGACTGCATTAGCTAATACAAAAAACTCCTAGAGCTCTGCTCACACTTTCACCCACTGCACAACATCTAAAATAACAGCTTGAATAGCTGTGAAGGGCAGCTGACCATGTCTTTAACGCAACACAAGTCTCACATGCTGCCACCTAATTTAATGTAGTTCACTATTTTACAAAATGAAAGTAAATCTGTTTTTTTGTTATTCTGAAATCACTTGCAACTGTGACATAATCATTCAAGCGAATAGCCTTTCGCTTTTCAGCGACGTGCAAAATTTACAAGATGATGTGTTGCTTTCCAGAGGACCTTTACCCATGTTACACCTGTGTGGAGCATTTGCAGTGTTAAATAAAAATGTAACACGTTTCGCCTTCGTCATCAGCATGATGGGAGAGGCTGCTTTACATGTTGTGGTAAATCTGTGTGGTTGTCATGGTGACACCGCCGAAGGAAAAGTAGGGAAAGAAGGGGTGGCTACACTGGCTGGTGAAGAAGTCGAGTGAAACAATACAGTGATGTTTCTCTTTTATTTGCTTTTATTTGATTTGCTTCTCACCTGCTTCAGGTGTGGGAGGTGTTAGTGCCACATCTCCATTCCCTGTAGCCGCAGCGTTAAGCTGAGATCTGCCCATCTTTGAGAAGCTTCTGACTGGTTGGTGCAAAGGGGAGGATGTAGGTGAGGACAGGGATGAGGACCGGGAGAAAAGAGTTGGAGAAGACTGCGGGGAGGCAGTGGAGGGAGAAAAAGATGGTGTGGTTGGGGGGGTTGGCATGGTGAGCTTAGGTTTATGCCGGTCTGGAGTTGAGGAGGTAGACGTGTCAAGCGATGAAGGGCCTGGACTCATTACGATGCGGGATGACGTGTTGAGTGTTGAGGTGGGTGGACTGCCAGGAGGTGAAGGCTCCATGGCTAAAAACACAAACAAAAACCATTTTAGGCTTTCTAACAATCACACTGACTTATTATTGAGAAAGTCAAACTTTTGTTTAAAGTAAAACTTCTTTTTAAAACCCTTTGAAAATCTACAAACAGACAAACAAATGTCTACAAAAATACTTTTTATTTATTAGATCATACAATCATGACGTTACAATTTGACATAACTTTATTGACATCAACAATTGCACTGTGATTAGTTAGTTAGCCCTCAAAATGCCCTCATTTAATTTAATTATGAGCAAACTAGCTATTATCCCGCTACTACATGCAGTCTGTCCTCAAACTATGTTTATATGTGTAAACATTTTGTATTCGCCGTTAGCAAAACATTTCATGTGAACTATTTAGAGTCTATTTTAGGACGTTATCAGCTTTACCAAGAAGGTGACATCGCTGAAACGCTGGGAACCCCCGGTAGTGAGCAACTCAGGGCTCCAACAGGCCCGCACAATATTTTACCACAACACTTGCTTTCCGTACTTATAATAATTATGGAGAACAGTGTTGGTTAGACTGGCATTTATCTTCCAAAAAACAACGACAAGAGCCTAAGCTAATGCTAACATTCATTCTACAGTAAGCTCACCTTGAAGAAAACACTCCGGTCTATTTTGATGTTCTCCAAAGCTAATACGTTTCGGCTCTTCGTTATCGAGTGTTCCAAATTATTTATACTCTCTGCTAAAATTTAATTCACAAATCTCCATCCTGTTGTTTGATCCTTGTGCGGTCAAACTCCAAAAACAATCCAACGCACACCAGTCACCCAGCAGCTCACAAACATTGTTCCCACCCACTTTTTCCTTTTGGACGCTGTGATTGGATAAAAGGGCTCACTTCCTTACCTCGAGCATGATTTGATTGGTCGTGAGGACAGGGAAAAAAAAGGAATTCTAGAAGTAAAAAATAATAAAATTCCGAGTATTTTCACACGAATTGAATTAGTTTTTTCCATCGGTTTTTAAAGTTATTCGATCTTAGTACTGTACCTAATATTAATTGGTTAGTCATCTAACATAGCACGAGAAGACAAAACAATGCATATTGTATTTTTTTGTGAAATTCACAAAAACAAAATCTCTAGAATACAAAATGTTTACAGGTTGTTAAAGTGCTAAATTCCAATCCAAGTCCATAATTTTTTTTATAAATACATCTTAGGAATTACTGATTAGCTAGACACCTTAATCAAACTGAATTTGATAAAAACAAAACAAAACAGTGCAGTGATTTTATTTGTGTTCAAGCACCAGGGACAGCTACTTGGCAAATAAACTATTAGCCATACTTTAAACATAGGCCTTTAAATCATCAAAATAAAAAATGTTGACTTTGTCAAAAAAGTGTAGTGACTATCAAAGTGGATATACTCCTCACTTTACTGGAGAGAAGTTTCTCTCCACAATAAATAGTACATTAAAGTGTACTACAAGTATACTCAGTCTATACTAAAAGTAAGGCTGTAAACTTTATATTCACTTTTTACATAGCCTACTACCTTTATTGGGAAGTTAAAATGCTCCAATTCAATTCAAGAAGTATTCACTAAGTTTACTTAGATGGACTTGAGTATAGTATAGCATAGTCTTATACTCAAGTATACCGAATAAACTAAACTTTAAGTGTACTACTTTTGTGATAAGGGATAGTAACAATCAGGACCCTTTAATTTTAAATCTTCTGGGATACCTCGTCCAGAAAACGTTAAAGCAAAAGACATTTTGGAAAACAAAGCAATAGATGGCAAAAACAACATCATGAATTAATTGTAAGGATAAACTGGTCCATGTGGGCATGGTCAGGTTTTATAACGACCAGAAACAGAGCCCACAATTAAAAGGATGCAAAAAACAAAATAAATTCAAAAAGTGGGTTGAAAATATCCCATTTGTCACTTTTTCCCATGAATGCAGGTGGTATACAGCCACCCAAAATCAGATTATATATCCTGAAAAGTGATAAAAGAAATAACATTGGAGTATACTTACTAAAAAGGTTTTTTACTTTGAGTCATTTACTTTAAGATTAGGATTAATGAGGAGAACATCACAATGCAGTGAGTTAAGAAAAAAAAGGACATCATTTTGGTAGTCTTTGGTCAGAGTGTGGCTTTGGGCAAACAGGAAGGGAAGCAGACAAAAATAAATAAATAAATAAAAATAAGCCTCCAGGGACAAGACCAAGAATCAGGTTCAACTCAAAGTCACTATGTGAAAGAAAACCCTTTTAGAAAAGAGGGTTATTTTCCTAAATGCAGCTGCAGTAAAGCAGTTATGTAAATTTCACATGATTAGTAGATTAACAAAATCCAGTTTAGAAGATAAGCAACACCCCTTTACTGGTTTCAGTCTCCTATGCACAGCTTCGATAGGTATTAAACAATCTGTCTTTTGAGAAGGCTTATGTGCTTGCACTCAAGAGATCTATCTACCTAATTTAGGCAAAGCAGTTAATGGCACACAATTGTAACAATGAGATAGTCTAAATCTTTGCAAGTCTCCATGGAGGTTCTCTAATCACATCAGCTATTTTTGTTGAACGTATTTAAGACTTGGCTTTTATATTCAGTACGGTCATGACAATAGCAGAAAAATTCAGGCCAGTACTTCGGCCTGTCTGTTCAGATTTGTGGTTTAATCTCTTAAAACTAATGGCCCTAAAGGTCATAAGAACTCAGTCAGTGTTGTCTAATTAAAATTCTACTTAAATCGTATTTTGAACTATTTTAAAGCCATCCCCAGTTTTTTGTTTTTTTTAATTAAATTATGATTAATGCCCTTTTTGGCAAATCAAAAAAGCCAGTGTTGTTTTTTTCTAGGATATAAATTCTGCAGAGTGGCAGGAGTTTATCAGAAGTTTGCTTCTGAGTTGTGGGACTGTTGGCGGGCAGTAAGCCTCTGCTCATTTCCCACAATCCCTTTGTTTACACTCTCTCCTGCTAGCTTACATTAGCTAGCCAATAAATGATATTAAACCATATCTACAATTAACACAAAACGGTTCACTTTGATTTATATCATAAGTATCATAAGTAATTCAATCTACAACATGCTCCTCTTGACTTAGGTTTTCTATTTAGAGCATACTGTTTAGAGCACAACAGCAACACTTCTATCATGAGCAGTACTATTCATAGAAATCCCTCTACTTTATCAAATATTTTCCTTGTTCGGTCCATGAGAACTGCTCTCTTTGCACAGTGAACATGGTGCAGGAAAGGGTGATAAAATTCCTTTCATCACAAAAACCGAAAGATAAAAAGCACCTCAGGCAAAACAATTAAATCTCAGTGTGACACACATTTGCCTGCTGAGTCAGTCACACACCATAATAAACAGGATGCACATTTACTTATATCCGCGTTGCTCTCTGTTTGCTTTAATATTTTTTTACCACTGAATTTGCAGGTCTGGTTGCTAGATCCAACAGGAACATTAAAAAAGATAAATTTAACTCGTTTTTTTTCTTTGCTTGCTTTGAATCTATCTTAAAAGTGTGTGCTTACAAAAGTGTGTTTTCAGTCTGAGCACATTTGAGTTAAGTTAAGAAGGTAATGAGCACTACTACTGAAAAAAACTCTAATGCTGTGCTTTGCCTCCAGCCCCACCTAGGAGCAATGAACTGTATGTGTTGTGCCTCCAAAGAGCAGTGAGGAGATCTTTGTGGCTGCTTATGAATGGCAAACCGGCAGGCGCAGTGTTAAGAGGCAGACACAGGCAGCTGTGCGTAAGTAATGCATCCTCCTGGAAACTGGGTCACACTCACCACTTTCATAAAGCCCAGTTCACCTACTCTAAGGGTTTGATTTATTTTAATAAAAATAACAAAGATAGGTGTAAAACTACATGTACAAATTGATTTCAAATGGCTAGAATAAAAAGATTTAATGCACTTTGGTAATGATTAAATACTGTATCAAGGAAAACCATGAGAATGCCTGTGGGTTTGGGTCAGTTGACTTGAGCCATCGCAAAAATAACATTTTTCAGTGGTAACAGTCACATGGCAGGATAAATGGCATAATTGTTTTTTTCTTAATAAGCGTGTTCTTTCTTTAATTTCTTAGACACAAATTGAAGAACTAGGCTAATATTTTCACACAACTGAAAGTATTTTACAAAAATGTAGCTTTCAACAATTTTTTAGGCAGTACTTTATGTATGTGGGCAAAGAAAGAACACATGAAGGAGGTTCTTTTTAACATGGTTGCAAAAAGACTAGACCATTAATATTTTCTCCATTTAACTCCATGACTATAAGAAAATTAGAGTCGTAATAAAAAAACAGTTAACTGAACTTGGTTTCTCTTTTGTGAACCTAAACATATTTAAAACATCTTTAGTGTGTAAATTATTCTAACAATGTCCGGGTTTAAGGCTGTCAATCTGTCAGAAGTCCAAAAAGCTGGAACGAACACCCTAATAAGCTGGCCTGCAAAAAATGTCATACAAAACTTGTAGTTTCTTTTATTTTGGTTCTGAACTTGGCAGGTCTGCATCATTTTTCAGGCGCAGTGACCTTTTTTGGTTGTGGTTGACATGATTGGACTTTTGTGAGAGTTTATATTAGTTGTAAAAAGGTTACTTATAACATATTTGCTGCTCTTTTGCCCATGACTTGATGAACTGATGATGAAATCCCACAAAAAAGATACAGGTATCTTTGAAACATGTGGAGAATTGATAGTAAAATAGGACCAAGCTAAGTTTATTTGATTGATCTCATGGTGGGTAGAAAAACACTGAGGCATGTGTGTTCTGTGATCTCTTTGTTTACTCACTAGATTTATTGCTAGAAATTTCTAAATTGCCTTTAATTGGCGGCAATGCCTATTGCAGCCTTAAAGCCGATCTTCTTCCTATAATTTGCCTATGCTGTGTAAAAGGATTGGATTTGGGGAAGTGGTTCAAAAGTTATCCTGATTTAATTAAATGAGTGCTGCCCTCCCCAGAGGGGGCTTTGGCATCTAGAGCACACGCCCTTTAGGGCAAGTCATTTTAGCATTAAATCAATGTTCATGACAACAAGCTGCTTTTATTTTCAATATTAAAGCTGAATTATGACACTAATTAACTGCTGATTGGGTAATAATAGGTTGTAGCGGTTGCCTATGTCTTGTGTGTACAAGTTAAAGACCTACTCCAATGAAAATTGTGTTTTTGGTATTTTTAACACGTTCTTGTAGATTTTTATCACGATGAAGGACATGTAAAAATAAATTTAAGATTAAAATTGCATTTCTGATATCTCTTTATTCAATTTGTTGTGTATCAGGAGCAGATGATAAAAATACTGTTTGATAAATCTGTAGCAGCGATGTAGCTGGTACAGTCAGTGGGTCACAAGCGCCCTGCTCCATTCAATTCTGATGGACACACTTGCAGACAAATAGATACATGTATGTCTTTGTTTTCCTCATTTGAGCTGGCTAAAATCTGTACTGCTGGCTAGTTCTGATATTGTTCGACATTTTTGTTGCATCAGTAATGTTAGGTTGGAGTTGTGAGGGGCTGTAAGGTAGCAGGCTTATATACCAGTCAATGTGTATGGTAGCGGGAGGGTGTAAACAAAGGGGTGATGGTAAATGAGGGAGGCTTACTCCCCAACAGTCCCACCTACAAATCACAAGCGAATTTCTGATTAACTGCTGCCGTTCTGTCCAAGACCACACAAGTTATTATTATTATATTTTTTTATTTAGACTAAAACCAGCATAATCATAATGAAAGACTACTGGGATTGGTGTTAAAATAGCTTAAAAGAGCTTTAAAAATAGCTCAAAAGGTTATCGAAGTGGGACTTTATTAAAGCTCTGAAGATCAGAAAATGTAAAAACAGCATTAAGTCCATGAGCCGGACTTTGGACATGCATGGCCTATGTTTTGTGTTTACTTGTTATCTAATAGCCGTTCTACTGAACGTATAGTAGTTTTAATGGTCTTCCTTATGTTGCAGTAATTAAATAATGACCCCAAAACAGTTTGCCTATAATGTGTGCAAATTCCTGCATTACTAGCAAGGCTAAAATCTCCCGGCTCGCCGTAGCAGAGTCATCCTGGAACACGCAGTCAGGTGTCGCACTTCTATCACGTTTACGGCAACGCCCTCCCGGCTTTCTCTAACCCACCCACGTTTACGTCGATTCTGTCATAGGCCTGGGCATTTATTTATTTATCTAACTAGTGCCAAAAACCCGTGCAGTTAGCAGAGGACGTAGTGTGGACACATAAGCGTGCATGTGTGCTGGGGGCGTGGAGGAAGGCGCGCGAGGGGAGGAGGTTAGTTAGCTAAAGACCAATGTCAGTGACAGAGAAAAACGGTCCCAGATGTTAACTGCTGGAAACCGTGGCCGTTGGTGGTGGAGGAGAGTAAAAGTTGTGAGCGGGCTCGTCGCCGTCAGCGTGGCGTGAAGCCCCCCCAGAGAAGCGAGTGAATGCAGCGCTGCTCATCGAAGTCCAGCCTCCCTTCCTGGATGTGAAGCGGCGACGTTTCCACATCACTTGTGACCACACAGGCGTGTGCCTCCATTTCAGGTTAGTTTCTTGGGTTTGTGTGCTAACAAAACTGTCGTCTCATTTGTGGAGTAAGTTTTTCCACCCCTTAATACACACGCCTGATATATCGGTGTCGCCGCAAATGGACACCCACCAGGGTTCATCTAGCACGCGGCTCGGGGGAGTCCTCTTTAAGCAAATAAGTGGCCGCTAACCTTTCTGACATATCCGGAGGACTGTCACTTATCAAAGAGGATCAATTAAGTGTTACGATAACAGTACTATAACATTGTTTACTGGGGGGGTTCTTCCCCTTGTCCTAACGGTGCAGGTGAAAATATAGCATACGGAAACGCACGCGCTCCTACTAGCTTACATTTGAAGTATCTGTCTTGAGACAGCGCGCGAGGACATCAGCCCCGTGTTCCTGGAGGATGCTGCAGCAGCCCCTCACAGATCGCTGCGGGGTGTGGTTAGCAAGCCGGACAAACAAGCTATCAGCAGTGAAGAGCTACTCCCTTCAGCAGCGCCCTGTAATCTAATATTTGACAGCGGATTAAAGCGCTCCTTAAACTGCAGTGAGCCGTACTAGAATATTATGACCGTGTGCTGTTTAGTGATGCCCTCATGTTGTCTGGCTGACAGGGGCACTGTCAGTGATGTTGTTGTGTTAGGCAACTCAGGAGGCCTCAGTGGACACCCAGCATGTGTTGGACACCCGCTTCTGTTTGACCAAAAGCAAAATGGATGTTGTGATGTTTATGCATACTGGCCTCAGACTGCCAGAAGTCATTAAGAACAATGGGAGTGCAGTTATTGAATCATTAGTGAAGGTTTTAGAGCCGCCCCCAAACTTTCCATGTGTTTATAAACGTTGAAGAAAAGGCAAGGAAATGTGTCTTTGGTGGATTATCTCTTTGTTACCAATATGATTCATAGCCAATATCAGCTCATTATGAATGATCTGATTGCTATAATTGATCCAGGACTCGATTGTTTTAACGTTATTGTAAATTCAGTCTACCATGCCTCAATTCCAACGTTATTTTGCAATATCAATTATAGCTTTATTTCATTTTGGAATTATTTTATAATGGTATTTGTCGATTCGGTCAGCAGCTTGCCCCATACAGATCGATGTGGTTGGATTATAGGACTATAAATGGATTCATCGATTAATTGTTACAGCTCAACAATAAATCCCATATGGTTGGAAATTATTTTCTGTGTTTTTTCCTTTTAAATGTCATTGTTTTCGTTTGTAAAAGAGAGGCAAAGCTGGAAGTGTGGGTTGTAATTAAAATGACCAAATTATTAGCCAATGCATGCTTTCACTAACTGTTGTTTTGTGGATTAGAAGATAACATAAAAAAAAACCACACACAATAGCAACAGGAATCAGGAAACTTTAATATCCGCAGAGAAGATTTGGAAAAACGTCCATAAGCATAACTCGGATGCTCGGCTAAGCTGACTATCAGACAGATGCACATGTTGTCTTAATGTGATAACTTAAAAATGGAAATAAGCAGGTCTTCATAACAGTTAAAGGTTTACAGCAGAGAAGCATTGTTACATCAAAAAATAATTTATTAAATACAATTGCTCTTGCTTTTAGTTTTGTGGTGACTACTACTTGGTTTGAATTTTCCTTTTTGTACCCTAGTGTACTTTGTAAAATTTCTACATTAGCAGTCATCTTAAATCCTTGCTCTTTTGCATTTTGGTTGAAAGCTTGCACCAAGAAAACATAGCTTGTGTGAATATAAAACCCTTAGCTTTTTAGAGGACAAAGCATTACTTAAAAAAACAAAACAAAAAAAAAAACTGAAATTCATCCAAACAAGAGCATGCAGGCACATGTAATGTACCTGTCCTGCTCAGACTGAACACACTAATGTCCAAAGCAAATTTGTGGAATTATCATAAACACACATTAAAGGAGGGATGAAGCATAGGGAATAAAACAAAGTATATCATGTAAATGAAGGTGACCAAAATCAATAAAGAGGTACTTGTTGGTCTGTGAAGGTTGACAAGTCATTGGAGTCATTTGCTTGTAGTCTTAATGGATTTAAGGTCTTATGCTCCACTATTGTTGCTCTTGGCTCTCAAACTCATCCTCTTACCCCTTCATCTTTACTGTGTCCTTTATGTCTCCAAAGTGCCAAGTGTTTGGAGGAAGTGAACAACATTATAACAAGTGTGACCAAACCAGTTTGGATGGTCTTTTCTGCAAAGACTGATGTAGTTGCAGTTTGAAGGCATAGATGTGTGGAGGTCAAAACATTGCAATAAATATGCAGCATTTCTGCAATGATACGACTAGCAACCTTTAAGTTCAAAATGTTCATCTATTTGTGTGCCACACTGAATGATATCTTAATGTGCCTGCAATGTTCCTTTTTTTGTTATCGTGAGTGAAGTCTTCAGGAATGCTATACATAATCTCTATCAGTCTTTACGATAAAGGCCAAAACATGCCATCAGTTGAACAGTGCAACATCCTGCATTTAAACATATAGGTTACATGATATTTAACACAGCCTAAATGCATGTTATAAAACAGGAGGTTCTGACAAATTCACTTCATGACTTTGCTAGCACAGTGTTATGTCCCTCTGGTGTCTTATATAACAACATTAAAAATTGAGTTTCAGTTTAGTTGGAAGGTCTAATCAAACTTTAAATATCACTGACTAACTTGTTTTAAAAAATCGGGCTTTTACTTCCAAACAGTTCTTCTTGAGCCTTGCTCTTTGATTTAAACATTTACAATTCCATCAACTAAATAGTAGAGCGGGCACAGTGGGACATTCAGACGCAGGGCAAGCCAGGATCATCTGTTGGCATGAGGGACTAAAAGGTGTTGCAAAATCTTTTTGTGGAAGCTTTAAAAGTTGGATTTTTGTGGGAAAATTTTAAATATAAAATTCTAAATATAAAAAACAAGACGAAAAATGATAAATCCAAACATAATTAATGTCTTTTTAAACCTTTGTATTTTATCCACTGATTCACTGTCAACCAAATGCTATTTAACAGTTTCTTTAGCCATTCTGAATAGATTTGTTCTTCTTTAGGGTCTCTAACAGAACAAACTGAACTATCTTCAGCTGTTAAAGAAGAAGGATACTCTAAAACGGTAAACAATGTCAAATCAAGTGAATAAAAAACATTCGAAATACATTTTTTTGTCATTAATGTAAAAGTAAGTTTTCACTAAATAAAAGCACTCGCAATTAACTATGGAAAAAGATGGATTTAATTAGATGGTTTTGATTCTACTTGTGTGTCTGTCAGAAGTTATTCAGTTTGATTGGATGAAAGTTACATCATCCGGTCAAGTTGGCCATGTTCAAAGAGGCTTGTGTTATGTCATGCACTTTTCTACTGGTGAATGTTACTGATTTCTAAGATCTATTTCTCTGGCAATTTCTTTAAATAAGCAGTTTAATGGCAACATCAGTTTTGTGTGTTGGTCAGTTTTCATCTACTATTAGACTATCCAGCAGGATGTACGCCAAAGTAACTCAGTGTTTGAGCTTGATGACAAATTTCAAGGTTGGCTGGCTTCTGCCTCCTTAAACATTAAAGGGGCTTCTAAGTTTTACGCTGCCCCTATAAAACCTCCAGTTTTCCAAATAACATTCCTGGTTTTCAGCAGACTGTAAACTTTGAGATGTAGTGCCTGATTACCATCTTGAAAACACGTGGCTCCATGAGAATTTGTCAAAACTGTTAGTTTGAATTAAAAAAAAAAACTGTTTGCAACTTACAATAAAACAAACAAAAAAACAGTCATAGCATGCAAGATAACTACAGTTTATTTGTGTGTAATTTGTTTGTATTGGTTTAGTCAGTCAAAACTCAGCGTATAAGCAGTTGCACTAATTATTCACATGCATCAAGCCTTTGCTGAGGAGTGTTGGATCCAGATGTGTAAAGAAAAAAAAGATCCACAGCTTCCTATTCTGTGAAGACATAAAAAATATATATATATATCAATGAAACCGTCTGTTATGCCCCACAGCTGTTTTCACTTGGGCACACCTGATTCTCAACGATAACAGACGAGCACAAACATGTCGAAAACGGTGGCAAGACTGAAAGTTTACACAACACTTTCAGATTGAGGGTCAAATTCCACTACTCGCTTTGTCACATGTGACTCACTGTTCATAAAACAGTTTTTCCCAATTAAAAAGACCTTAGATGTTTTGTGCTTGTTTGAAAATGTTTCAGCTGCATATTTACCCAGCTGTTGATCTAAATAAGCATCTGTTTACAGTTCTTTCTGTCAATGAATTTTCTCTTTGCCTTAGCCTTTCTGGTTCCATGAATGAGAATGACACAAGTAATGTTATTATGCCAGCAAGAAGAAGGCAGTGATGAAGGGAGCTTTAGGAGTGTCAGAGGAGAGAGCCAGATGTTGAGGTGGAAGAAGTCTGCTTTTTGAAATGATTAAATCATGATCCACCGTTTTCTTGTTGCAGTCTCTCCTATATCTTTGTATTCTTAAAGGGGGAACATTTCTTACACAACAGTAACAGCATGCTTCATTGGGATCCAACCTCAACTGAAAAATAAGACCATAGTCACAAGCTAACTATTTACACGCTTTAGTGTTTTTACCATTGATGTATTTCAAATGTACTGTAATTTGTGTCGAGTCGAGCTCAAGATTCTTGCTTCCCATCATCCTTTTATAAAAGATGAAAGTTTTGGAGAGCAAGAGTTGCCTTGGCAACAGTCTCTATCACGTGTGCATGGAGTATAAATGCTTGGCGATGTGTGTGTAGATAAAGATGGCAGCATCTGTGATCTGAATGCTTCAGCTCTCTCGTTGGCGCATTATTTATTCAATAGTCTGCAGAAAGACTGGGAGGTCAGTGGGTCACAATTTGTTCCCACAAGAGATTAGAGGAGCAGAAAATGTGAAAATGTATTATTGTAGCAGCACCACACCATGTGCAAAGGAAATGCCTGCATTGAGCTGGTAAAGAGCTCAAGAGAAGAATCAGAGAATTAAACCCTTCTCAATTACTTTAGGTCATTTTGGCTCACACATCATCAGTTATAAATACGCAATGAATACAAAAGAGAATATGATTAACTTCCTGTAACTGTTGACTGGCCATATGTTATTTTCAGAAAAAAGCATGAAAAGACGAATAGAGAGACAGTTTTGTGATTTTATAATGTTGTTTTGTGTGGGTATTCTTTAGTATGTGTGTAAACAAAGTACATTGGTTTGAGAATGCCTTTCTTTATTCAGAGTATTTACATGCTTAAGCTGGATAACGTTATAGGCAGCAAAGTGCTACATACACTGCATCATTGCTCTGCATATTAACATTTCATATGTCCTTTTGCTGCTACACCACAAAACAAATAAATAAAAGAAACATAGCAAGCCCAAGAATAGGAAATTGAAAGTAAAGGCGGCTCCCCAAATTTAGGATGATTAAGTTCAAAGTCTGAATTCACATGAGCTGTTTTTCCCATCAATTTTCTCTGTATTGTTAGCTTTTAATATAATTATTTTTGTAAACAGTCTGCTCTCTACTACCTAATCTTTTTGCTTTTTTAGATACTTTAAAATTAAGACAACTTTTCTTGTCCACAGAGACTCACGCATTAAGCGTCTTTGGAAAGTTTCCTTAAGTTTAAGGGTTTTACATCAGCTGCGCCAGTTCATCAGACATTCCTGAACATTCCTGTTGCTGGACTTTGGGCAGTTACAGATGGGAGCAGCTCTACTGTCTCCTGTTTCTGGGGAATTTATTTATTGCATTTATTTGCTCAAGAAAACTACATTTAAATTGAAATTACGGTGTTACTACCAAAACAGTATAGATTGCTGTTGCTAAGCAAAAACAAGGATTCCATAAACACATGTGCGTGAACAAGGAGAGAAACATTTCTAACTTTGATGAAGTCCACTGACTTTCATCAGAGCAGACTGTCACTGTTCTGGAAGTTTCCAATAAAGTCACAAAAGGGCCAGTGTACAAGTTTAAATCAGAACAGAGTCTTTTGGTGTAAAAAGTCCACATAGAAATGTATTACATGTTAATAAGCTAGAATGACAAGTCCATTGAGGTTCAAAAGAGCCAAACTGTAGTTATTAGAGACTTGCACTAAGGAGCTTCTCTTTGAAAAACTCCAAGTGGAATAGAGTGACCAATAATGACAACAAATGTGTACATAAAGAGACCATTTTTAGAAGAAAGTGTAAACTAGAATCTCAAAATAGCCTTTTTTCCTGAGGATGTGGTGTTGCCATATGGCATCAGCACAGAATGTTATGCAGTGTTCTGTGTAACCTAGTTTCTAACACTGACTCACCTTTTTCCATTTTTTTCTTTGCTTGGCTCCCTCTTTCCCCAACAGAAAGCACCAGCATCTGCTAGCAATGATGTAGACACGGTGATGAAGTGCCTCGTCGGAAGGTGGAGCCCTAACTGACTCAGTTCCGCGTTTCACCACACCCTGCAGTCCATGTCTGTCTTCAAAGGATCCCAAGAGTGCTATGTCATCCACCACACCCCCTTCGGCCCAGCCCCCTAAAAAGGGAAGGAAGCTGGAGAAATCTGAGGTGATGGCTGATACAGCCCAGGCAACCAATGAGGAGCTTCGGAGCAAACTCATGGACATCCAGATCGAAATGCAGCAGGAACGTGGCAAGGTGGGATGAGAAGAAAGAAAGCAAAACACAGAAACCTGTTGAAGAATTGGGAGAAGGACAGACGTTTTTTTTATTTTTAGTTTAAAACTATCACACTTTTAAACAAACTATATTTGTTAAAAACACTGCCAAAGTTGATGTGTTCTCCTTCAGTTCTTCTTTTGATACTTTTACAGGCTGTCTGTAGACTGTCAGTGCCAAAAAGAAATCGTTTGTCATAATTTAGAGAGCACTGAACAAAAACTCAGCCATGGGGTTAAGAGCACTGTCTGTTGGTCTTTGAATCAATACGGACAAGCTGCAGAGGACAGCAAGTGATGCAACGTTTCTCTAATCAGGCCTTCATGCCAAAATGGCAAGAGAGAAACTATTCTTCACTGCTCATGAGATACTTCTGAGTTTTCCAAAAGGCTGCTTAATACTAAAGGATAATAAGAAACTATCTAATCATAACATTTCTGTAGTTTACACTTTCAGAAAGCAGTGTCCTTCAAATTTGATTTAATTTTGACAAATTACATTTAAGATTTTCTTTGCGAAACTTATCCCTCTGCTATACATGTTAGAAAACTAATCATTGCTGCTGCCACAGCTTGAAAAGCTATCAGCTAACAGGCTAACTGTAAAGGCGAGTAGTCTGCTTTTACACAGTTAAAGTGGCTTCTCTTTAATATTTAAGTTCATGAGGTGGAGTTACAGTGAGTTTAATTTTATTGTTCACAAGCACTGCAGCCTTACAGAGTCCCCATTAGTGCTTCTGCCGTGAAGGAAGAGAAAGTTAGAATACACCTTTGAAATCATTCCTAGGTAAACTTAAGGTTGTGATAGCTACAAAAGAAGGGCTTTCATTACAGACAAACATTGCCTTTTAAATGGTTATACAGAAGTTATAATAAAGCTTAGTTTTTGCTCTGCAGTTTGAACAAAAAAAACTATGCAGGTGCATTTGTTATGTGTCCATACATTTCTTTAGGGTAATTTTCTTGATAAATTAGCTTATTTCTAGAGTTTAAAGATTTTTGAGATATTATATCAAAGACGAGACTCACACATGCTGTAGTTGAGGTAGTTCTGAATTTATCAATATGATCATTGAGTATGATGTTATGTAGGCATTAGAGATGTTAGAGATTGATAATGGCAGCAACTCTTCATAGAATCACACCATCACGTGGCCAGTGCTCTCCCTCCTATTTTTAGCTCAGCGATGAAATAGAAAACTGACGTGCTCTTACATTCTTCTTCATAATTATCAGTGACATTGCTGTAATATAGAATCAGTTGTACAGCAGGTTTTTTTTAAAAATGTTTCACAATGACAATCCTGACAATGATGATTGTAAAACACTGATGCTCTCGAACTGATGTTCGTTCCTGTCTTGTTTTTATAGGTTTGTAAGCTCCGTGAGCGTCTGCAGGAACAGAGGCAAGCTCGAGAGCTCGAACAACACAAACACGCTGTGGCAATCACTGACCTGCGCGCCAAACTCCACGAAGAAAAGCTGCGTGAGATAGCTGCCGCCCGGGAGGCCCTGGCCAGGCAGCACGAATCCGAGCTGGCCAGGGCCATCAAGATCCGGGATGCAGAGGTGCAGAGGCTCCAGGGTCTAGTAAATGCACTAAGAGACGGAGCAGCAGACAAACTCAAAAATGCACTTCTTCTGGAGGCTCGAGAGGAGGCCAGGAGAGCTTTTGATGGGGAAAGACTAAAGCTACAACAAGAGGTTAGTTTATTTTTTTGTCTGGTCTCATAATATTTAGAATAGATATCAACATGCAATGCAAAGTGTGTTTTTTGATCGACGTTGTGTTAACTTTTTGTATTAAGAACAGGTTGATCAGAAATAGGTGTGTTTTAGGAAACTTTTGTTGATCTCTGGTCTAAAAACTTTAGTGTGGAAAAAACACAATGTGTGGAGTTAGGTTCATGTTTGACCTTAAATACCTTTGTAAACATTCTGCAGGAAAAACAGGAAGCAGGGTGGAAAGGCGCATTGCCAAGCCATTGTTTTTACGTAAACTCCCATTTAAGCAGAGCCTCTGGCATTGTAGGATTTGTTTAGGATAACAAGTTCTAAGAATTGAATAATCTCAAATTAGTTTTGAATATATCATTATTTGTATCTGTTTGTATTTTTTGTAATTTAGATACTAGAGCAGAAAGTGGGCAGGAAACAGGCTGAGGAGGCACTAGCTAATGCTCTTCAAGCTGATAAAGCCAAAGCTGCAGACCTGCGAACAGCCTACCAGCAGCACCAGGATGACGTAAATCGCATTAAACGCGACTGTGAAAAAGACATTCGTCGACTGGTAAGACCACGTGAAATGGACACTACAGACACAAACCTACTCTATAGATTCTTGTCTTTTTATTTTATTTTGTTTACTTAAACTGAGATAAATAATTTTAAGAGGGGGATTCTAAGAAATAACCCAAGTTTAAACGCATTTTAAAACAGATTGACCCATTTTTGGATTGACTGACTGCTCAGCCATTGTTAGCCATATTTAAAAAAAAACAATCTGTATTAGTTCAAATCTGGCTATGTTGTGCTGAATAACAGACAAACTTATTTGTTTTTATCTTATATTTTAACTGAGCACGAAAGAAAAGTGAAATGTTTCCCCCTATCAGACTGCTGTGGTTTTGGAGCAATTGAGTGACTTAACCTACATTTTAAATTACCTCATAATTACATTTTTACAAATTTTGCCATGGAGGGAAATATGGACCCAGAAGTGTATCTTCAATGTGTTTTGCTGTCAGTTAAAGCGTGTTCAAAAAATGCACTAGCCAAAGAAATACTTGAATTTGAATACAGTAAGCACAGGAAAATGTCTTGGGTTACCTACCATCAGAAATTTCTGCCTTTACTTGTGTATTTACATTTTGCTGCTAACACCACACATTTTCTAGAGTTTTACTACCAAACTTTATGATTACTCTGGTTGGTCAATTTGTCCAACTATAGTTTCTATAGTTTTATAATCCAAATTTTGCCTTAACTTTTATTGTAAATGATCTGGAGTTCTTTTTTTACACAGCCATCTATTTACAGTTGTTAAACTATTCTTCCAGCTTGGGTTTTATCTCAGTGGCGTTGGACACATTTTAATATTTAACTGCATCAGAATTTATGTTCCCACCGTGGTTCTTATCTGCAACAATAAAAGCCTGCACACCTGTGCTGCAATTACTTATTAACTGTTAAATTCAACAGAGCTATAACGCCTAATAATAATTAATAGAAGCCCACGCTATCTTCCTGTTTATTACTGTCAGTGTTTCAGTTTTGAAGACAAGGAATGTCTGAGCAAGGAAACTCAAAGAATAAAGCGTTGATAAATGAAGAGTGTGTTGTTCAGGAAATACCAAGGCTTAAGAACAAAATAGGGAAGTAGAAGGGGAAACAATGTCAGAATGATTGTTGAGTGAATTCATTGCAAGCATGAACTGTTGTAAATTTTAGATTGAAAGATACAAATTTTTTTGAAGATTGCACATAAGAGTATTAGACTTTTTCTTTAAAAAGATGTTCACATATCGGTATTAACATTTCAAAAAGGTAAGGTACTTAGATTGAGTAAACATTTTTTAAAACCTCCACATTTCTATAGTTCTTAATTCACTTTTTACAACTTGTTCTAAAAAGAAATGAAATAACATCATCGACAATCATAAACATCTCTGAGAGTATTGATGTCTTTTTATACAGAAATGCTTCCTTTTACTTAGTACACATTGTTTTTGTCTGTGATTTTGGCAGATGGATGAGTTGAAGGCGAAAGACCGAGTGGTGTGTACTCTGGAGAGGGAGCTGGGGCTGCAGGCTGGCTATGCCCAAAAGCTTCAGCTCCAAAAAGAAGCTCTTGATGAGCAGCTGGGTCAGGTACGAGAGGCTGAGAGACACAACCATGGCAGCCCCAAAAGAGAAATGGTGCTCGGGCTCGGAGAAAACCCAGAACTCCTTAACCAGCAGGTATACCATTTACCTTTAAATCTAAGCATTTTTTGTGTACATAAAACTAAAGAACTATTTTTTTTTTTTTTAACATTTTAGAAGAGTAAAACTGCTGAAAAATCAACTACTTTCAGAGGCTTGTGCTACTTAACTTTGACTACTTTACTTTATCTAATGAATTCTTAAGCAGATTTTTTAAAGGACATGAAAGTCTTTAATCTATTCAAGTGTTACACCACAGAAACGAGGAAGTGGACTTTAGTTTTTACTTAGTCTTGCGTGGAATGACTTATGAGTTGACTTATTTTTAGGAGTTAGAGTTGACCAACGATGCTTTAATGCAATTTATGCCTTTTGCTGTCCCATAGTGGTATTTTTTTTATATTTCAGGACAACTGAGTCAGTGTTGCAATAATCAGGTATACTTAAAACAACTAATGAACTGTTCACTTGACTGATCCTGATTCGACAATCATTAAAAATGTAAGCACTCATTGCAAGACATGAGTTAAACCAAAGGTGGGGACCGAGCGCCACATCCCTGTTTGTTTCCCAACATACCTTGCTGTGGCATGTTCTAATTGGCTGGACACACCTGATCAAGGTTACCAGTCGTGAGTGGAGCAACAATCTGGGAAACATGCAGATACACCAGCCCTTGAGGTCTTTGGTTGAGACATTTTCTGTTTATAAATGCTTAGAGAAAAACTGACAACACAGTGATTGTAAATTCTGATTAGTTGATGGACTTTTTTTTTCTTTCTTTCACAGTTCTTAACTGTTCATTCACATTTTAATGAAACATCTTTCATATAATTGCCCTCTCCTTTTTATTTTGTTTATCTCCATCACCCGCCTGCATGTTTGCCCTTTCTCAGTTTTTGCCTTCCTCTTCCTCCTCTCCCCTCCCCTCTGCTCAACAGGAGGTGGAGGAGCGTGACACGAGGAGGTTCCAGCTGAAGATTGCAGAGCTCCATTCAGTCATTAGGAAACTGGAAGACAGGAATGCACTGCTAGCAGATGAGAGGAACGAACTGGTGAGTAACATGTGTGCATGTGAACATGATTTTAATAAATGTGCCGTTAACACAAAATACCATAAATAATAGATATTTACTAGTGCTGGCAATTGATTAATTAATCACACTTTGGGATTGTAATTAATCACGATTTATCACAATGTTTTACTAGGTACATTTTATACAACAATATAACAAAAACAAAAAAAACCTTTTTCATTCATTTTTATTGTCTGAAATTATTTTAATTTGTAAAGTTTTAACTCAGATATCCCATAAATGTAATTTGTGTGCACAAAATACATCAACAGCAAGATTAGCAGACTTTTATGTCTGCAGCATTATTCCAACAAAACAAAGAAGCTGATAAACAGCCATAAGAAACAGACACTGTGTTTCTGCACTTTAAATGGTCCAGGTGAATACTCAAATCTGATTGGGTGCTGGGTGTTGATGCACATCTTAAGAAATTGTTCTGGTCATTTTGCTTGATCTTCTGGACAAAGGCAAGCTGCAAGAGGCGAACTTTGTCTCTGAACTGATGCTTTACTAAACCTGTCATGATAATCAGCACATATATCGCTTTCCTTTGCCGCTGCAGTCGTGGCCTGCCGGCCCAGCGACGCAACCTCGTGTTACAGTGACAACTGCTGCACCGTTGCACTGTATGAAATGGTCTGCTTTTTGTGAAAAATAACAAGAATAAAATACCAAAAATTGATTGAATATGTATTTCTTTTGTAAGTGACCATGGTATAAGTGGAATAATGCCCAACGTGAAGTGGAAGACAGTCTCTTCTGAATTAATCTGCGTTAATAAATACACACGTCGACAAAATTGTTGGTACCCCTCAGTTAAAGAAGGAAAAACCCACAATTCTCACTGAAATCACTTGAAACTTACAAAAGTAACAATAAATACAAATTGATTGAAAATTAAATAATCAAAATCAGCCATCACTTTTGAATTGCTGATTAACATAATTATTAAAAAAAACAAACTAATGAAACAGGCCTGGACAAAAATGATGGTACCTCTATAAAAGATTGAAAACTATTTGACCAGACTGACATGATTAACTCAGGTGTGTCCTTTAATTGACATTACAGGTGTTACCAAACTCATAATCAGTCAGTCTGCCTATTTAAAGGGAGACATGTATTCACTCTGCTGTTTGGTGAAAAGGTGTGTACCACACTGAACATGGACAACAGAAAGTGAAGGAGAGAATTGTCCCAGGACATCCGAAACAAAATGATAGATAAACATCTTAAAGGTAAAGGCTATAAGACCATCTCTAAACAGCTTGAACTTCCTGTGACAACAGTGGCTCATATTATTCAGAAGTTCAAGACCCACGGGACAGTAGCCAACCTCTCTGGACGTGGCCGCAAGAGGAAAATTGATGACAAATTGAAGAGACGGATCGTTGGAATTGTATCCAAAGAGCCCAGAACAACCTCCAAAGAAATTAAAGGTGAACTCCAAGGCCAAGGTACATCAGTGTCAGATCGCACCATTCGTCGTTGTTTGAGCCAAAGTGGACTTCATGGGAGACGACCAAGGAGGACACCACTGCTGAAAAACAATCCTAAAAAAGCCAGACTGGAATTTGCAAAAATGCGTGTTGACAAGCCCCAAAGCTTCTGGGAGAATGTCCTTTGGACAGATGAGACCAAACTGGAGCTTTTTGGTAAGGCACATCAACTCTATGTTCATAGACTCAAAAACCAAGCATACGAAGAAAAGAACACTGTCCCTACGGTGAAACATGGAGGAGGCTCAGTCATGTTTTGGGGCTGCTTTGCTGCATCTGGCACAGGGTGTCTTGAATGTGTGCAAGGTACAATGAAATCTGTAGACTATCAAGGCATTCTGGAGAGAAATGTGCTGCCTTGTGTCAGAAAGCTTGGTCTCAGTCGAAGGTCATGGGTCTTCCAACAGGACAACGATCCAAAACACACAGCCAAAAACACCCAAGAATGGCTGAGAGAAAAGCGTTGGACTATTCTAAAGTGGCCTTCCATGAGCCCAGATCTGAATCCCATTGAACATCTGTGGAAGGAGCTGAAACATGCCATTTGGAGAAGACACCCATCAAACCTGAGACAACTGGAGCAGTTTGCTCATGAGGAGTGGGCCAAAATACCTGTTGACAGCTGCAGAACGCTCATTGACAAATACAGAAATCGCCTCAAAAGGTTGTGCAACAAAATATTAAGTTATGAGTACCATCATTTTTGTCCAGGCCTGTTTCATTAGTTTTTTTTTTTTTTTAATAATTATGTTAATCAGCAATTCAAAAGTGATGGCTGATTTTGATTATTTAATTTTTAATACATTTTTATTTATTGTTACTTTTGTAAATTTCAAGTAATTTCAGTGAGAATTGTGGGTTTTTCTTCTTTAACTGAGGGGTACCAACAATTTTGTCCACGTGTGTAATAACCTGTTAATTTTTAAAAATTAATCCATGTATTAACGTGTTAATGTTGATAGCCCTAATAATAACATAAATAAAGATGACACGCTCCAAATTCAGTAAAGGTACAGGTACAAACAAATTACAAATTGATAAACTAACAACAACAAGCAAGAAGCAACCCAGTACCGTTTATAAAATACAACAAACTGCTTGAAAAGCTTCTTTTACCATACAGCGATCAAACCCAAACCCTGAAAATCTACGCAGTCACATTTCTTAGCTTTATTTTTCACACTTATTTATCTTTTTCCACAAGAACTCATTACAGCAGCACCGTTGAACATTTTGAGAATTAGTTGCTCTAGGGAGCCTCCCTTAAATACCCTGCTCCTTTAGTGGCGAGCTAGCTGACTTTGCCACAAAACATCTACAACCAGCTTTGCAACAAGGCAAGCCATACCTCTCCATTTGAATTCCTCTGCTTGTGAGGCCGACTATGTTATTTCTGCAGGGTTCTCTTGGTGAGCTATGTGACATAAGCATTGTGTTCTGATTCAAACCTGAAAGTAAGATTAATAATTTGAAGCATAAGCACACAAGGGTTTGCACTTTTGGTAATCTGGGGAAATCTGTACAACTAATGCCGCCATGATTTTGTTTATCCTCTTTAAAAAAACGGTACTAAACCTAAGACTACAGTGTTTCTCTGCTGTTTCATTTCTCTCTACAGTTAAAGCGGATGCGTGAAGCAGAGAGTCAGCTGAAGCCCATGTTTGAGAAAAATAAGCGTCTGTCAAAGAAGAATGATGACCTCTTACAAACATTACAGCGCATGGAGGAAAAACTGAAGAACCTGAGTCGAGAGAATGCAGAGATGGTGAGATCAACAAACTTTAGTACAGTACAAGTTAGATGCATTAGTTTAAGAGGCAATGTGATACTGCTTCTTATCTTAGAAAGACTATAAATTATAAAAGAAATAAAATCTCTACTGACTTCTGGAAAAAAAAAATTGTAAATTAATCTTTATGTGTTGTGTAGAAAGAAAATGCTTCCACCTCTAGGCCCCCCTTACAGCAGCAGTCCACCCATCCCCAACTGAAACGGCCAAGCTCCTTGAGCGACCTGAGCCATGCTCACGAAGAACAAGAGCTAGAGTTCATGAAGATGCAGATTGCTGAGCAACGCAGCATCATTGATGAGTTAACACAGGTCAGGTTGTTATTCAGAACATTATATGTAAAGGAGTCACGTTTTTCTGTCATGAAATTATACATCTTGAAGTGCTGGATTTATTATAAATCATTGAAACTCATAAAATTGTCATCAAGTTTGATTGAAATAAACATTTTCTAATTACTGCTTTAGATTTTTTAACCATATACAAAAAAGGAATTCAATTTACTTTGACAATTTACATTATTCTCACATTATTCTATGAACATTGTGCCGGTAATAAAAATCTTTCATAACAATCTTGTTACTGTTGTGATAGACCTTTGTTACAATAGCTATATTAATGTTTTGACTTAGTTTTCAGGTAAGCAAAACAAAATTAATCTAGCAGTAATGTGCAATGTTTTGGTTCAAGAAATTATGTCTTTAACACTTTTGAATCTTATTAAATATGCTAAAATGTTAGATTTGTTCTCAGAGTTTAACATGTATTTTTTAGGAACGAGATAGACTGGTGATGAGCAAGAAAATGAGGAGGAAGCCCTCAAAGCTGCTAAATGTAAGTCTCCAGCATTAAACATCTGTTAATCTAGTCATGTGAAACCAAGCAACCACTCTGCCTGGGACAGATGAATCCACCAGGAATTGGTATTAAAGTGTTTGTGTTTAATTGGACTCGGTGGACATTGATGTCGTCCTGTGGATGCTCTACACTCCTGAAAAACAAATTCCCACAGCATGTTGGAACAGAGTTTTTTTATGTTTTAATCCACAGTTTTTTCAGTGTATTAATAGTTTTTTGTCACCATTCACGCTGTTAAGAATATTTGTTTGGATCAGGTGTGTTTGGAACATGTAAATGGAATGAAATGTTAGTGCATTTAGGTGGAAATGTTTAGGGTGGTGTACATAGAGACAGGCTTGTTTGAGTGATGTTGCTTGGAGGAGGAGTTTGTGATTTCATGATGCATGTTCTCCTAACTCTCCTCCTTGGTATATTATTAAGCTCGAACTGCAAGAGCACAGTTACAGGCACTGACTTAGCTTTCGATCCTACACCTGGACAAATTTGTCGTTTTGGAATCTAAATTACATTTGGATCACCAAATTAATCTCAACAGCTGTTTTTCTGCTTTCATCAGAGACATTGTTTCATTTTAATCTTTCATTTAGTTTTTGTCAATTTTTTCGTGAGTCCAGAGAAATATTGTTAGCCTGCAGTACACTTTACAGATGAAATGCTGTGGTCAGCAGACTTATAGGATTTCAGCTGAGCCTTGGTGTTTTTGTTTTTAAATCATGAATGAATATATTCTCCTTACGCTTTATTTTTCCTCCTTCATTTGCCTTTGTGCTTTAGTCTGTCTGTATTTTTCTGGTTGCCAGGAGATGACTTATAAGCATGATGGTAAGGACCACAGTGGGATTTAGGAAAAACAAGATGTCTTGCAGCAATGTAATTGTGTGCGATTGAGATAATTTGTTTTTTCTCACTTGTACTCTTCTCTGCAGAGAAATGTTGTGGAGACATATTTTGGATTTGATGAGGAATCGGTGGACTCTGAGACCTCATCTTTGACTTCCTACAATACGGACCTAACAGACCGAACCCCTGCTACTCCAGAGGAAGACTTGGAGGAGGTAAGAGTCTAGATTAAGCATATTAATGATAGAAAATCAAAATAAAAATGAACAAAAATGTAAAAAAAAGGATCAGAAGCTGACAAAAGCAATTGATACTAGTGAAGTTTGTTGATATCTGCTGCTCTTTGATTGCAGAATGTTTCCCGTGAGGAGTCAGAGCTCCGATTTCGTCAGCTCACCAGAGAGTATCAGGCTCTTCAGCGGGCCTACGCCCTCTTGCAGGAGCAGAGTGGAGGCTCTCTTGATGCTGAGAGGGAGGCCAGGGTATGTTGATGTCTTATTATGCCAGAACCGCTGCTTATTTAGATTCAAAAAAATAAGTCAGACTTTCAAATCTAAATTTCAAATGAGTCATTTCTATCTAAATGGTGAACTATTGAGATACTTTTAGCTGGTTTGAATTAAATCCTTTTAATTTTGTTTTTATAGCTGCACAATTCACCAAAATCCAAATGCTATTTAAATTCAGAATTGAGAAGCTCCTCAGAGCAGCTTCTACCTGAAACAAGCAGAAACAGTTCTGCATTTCTGGAACCTCCTCCAGCTAATGCACTGTGCAGTCTGATTGGTTTGCCTCTGAGCATAACCCACAGCTTGCATGGGGTAATTAACTGATAATAATTTCTCAGAAAGAGATAGTTGCTGTTACTCAGCAATAAGCCCAAGCTGATGAACACACAGCACACAAACTAAACTTTAGCTATCATGGCATGAGAACATGATTTAATGCTGAAAAGTCTGAAAACACCAGAAAATATAATCACTTTTCCTTTAAAGGTTTACAAAAATATCACCCACTTCACCCATGCAAATGTTTCCTCCCACAGACACGAGAGCAGCTGCAGATGGAGCTCAACAGCTGTCAGTCCAAGATCACTGATCTGGAGAAGGCCCTGGCTGAGAGAGGGCAGGTAAAAAAGACTGGGGATGGAGAAAGGAGTTCTTTGATGCTTCTCATTTTGGCCCTTTTGCATGTCTGTCTGGCTGCTCTGCTTCTGGAATGGCTTTATGCTGACCAGGTCCATCGCAGGATTCTATGATGTAATTTCTTTCATTTGGCAGCTCTCAGCTGTGTGGCTGCATACTTTACTTCCCTTTCTGTACTTGGTGTTATGTAAGATCACTCTGAGCTCCTGATTGTATACAGATGCTTCCATTGTGTCAAATAAGATTACATTGACATACAGAATATGAAAATATACTTTATTTAGGTTGTTTGAAAGTTTATAAAGCAGAGAATCGAGCCTTAAGCTTTGATATCTTTTATTTTTTTACATAAGGGCAATTAAGGATATCATTGTTTTACCTTTTCATGACCTAGAAAAAAATATTGTTTGTACATGGATAAATACTAAATTTGTTATGAAAAGTTATTTTTTGTTTTAATGCATGTGAAATCTCTGCATGATGCAGCCTTTTTATTCAGAATATTTTCTCTGTTTTCACTTTGCCTGTTGTTCCTCTTGTTATTACAGGTTTTTGCTCTTGTTGCCTGTGCTGGCTGCTATTTTGTGTTACTTTTTTCTTTGATCACTAAATTTGTAACAACATTATGTTCCTGTTTCTGTGCTAAATTTGCATGCATCTTAAAAAAAAATGTGAAATCTGAACAAAAGTTCTGGCTTCCTGTCTTCTGCTTGCAGCAACGGTTATTGCCCTTTCTTTTAGGTGCCATTTTCCCCCCACTTTGCTGCTTTTAAAGATTTTTTTTTGCTGATGTTGTGTTTGGTTTAAATGGCAGGACTCAAAGTGGGTGGAGGAGAAGCAATACTTGATCAGGGCTAACCAGGAACTGCATGAGAAGGTAGATTGTACAGCTTCTACCTGCTTGATCATTAGCTGCCCTATTTTAAACTGCTTTTGTCTCAGCTAGGAATTGCTGTCTGTGACCACATGTTTGCAAACAGTTTAAAAGAAACCATCAAATTATTTTTTTCTACAGTGTAAAGTTGTGAAAATACTTTATCATATCAGATCTCCAAATCTTTTTATTTGCAGAAAAAACTACATTAAAAATAGAAAAACTTAGATTTTTTTTAAAAGAATGCATTATTATATACTTTAGGAGTTTTTTACTGTAATGTTTAAAAGTGTTTTTGGCCCTTTTCTTTACAATTGTAACATTAAAGACTAAAAGCAATTCTAAACATATTAGTTTTTATTTTTTGACATAATAATACTTTTTCTTCTATTAAACTCTTTTTTTCCTTTTTTTTCTTTTTAAATGAAAAAATGTTAAAAATTAGCCTAATATTTAAAAATGTTGCAATAAATAAGTGGCTTAACATAGCTTGCCCGGGTTCTATAAACAACACAAATTCTACAAGAGGAATATTTCTTTAAAATTTAAAGAAAATTGCAACTTTCAAATTTAATACGGTGATATGGTATTTAAAACAAAATATGGTTGAAATAACAGATTTTAAAACTGAGATACTTCACACTCTCATGCAAAAAATTCAGCTAATTTGAAGTGTGAGATCTTCTTTTTAATTGGCATTCTTCAAATTAAAAAAAACATCCCAACTTTTCTAGAATTTACGTTTGAGAAATCTTTTTATAATCTAAACTTTCCCTGCAACTTTAATGAATGAATAGCCAGATAAACACTGCATGTCAAAGCGTGTTTGAGAAATCGCTTATGATACAGTTCTGATTGGAATTGAAATGATTCCAAAATGTCGTTGAAACAGTTCATTTTATTCAACTCTAACAATTTTTGGGTGTTTGTAGATTTGTGCATTGCAGCAGACTGAATCTAGTTTGCAAGCCGAGGTCCAGGATGCTCGGGACCAGAATGAGCTGCTGGAATTCCGAGTGCTGGAGCTTGAAGTAAGAGACTGTACCAACATCAAAGTTTTGCCAGGAGGCAACAACAGTATGGACGCTAGGCGTACAACCTACATACAGTGACCCATCATACATGTTGTTTTTGACTTGACACAAAGCAGTTTACTGTTGTACCCCTGTGTGTGCATCTGTGTTTTCTTGTCTTGCATGGCAGCTGTGTGCAAACCCCTTCATTGAACTGGATATTGTGAAATAAATGTTGTTTTAGGATGAAAGTTAATTTTTCTACAATTAAATAAATATATATTTATGTTCACCATACATATTTGAGTCTTTTGTTTGAATTTTTGCATGGTTGTCATTTTTTTCACTTATTTCCAGTTTGAAAAAGTTAAAACTCAGAATAAACAGCATTTTTCTTTTTAGCTTAAAGAAAAAAGATTCAAGTAAATGTAATGTTTTCATCTGATATTACGCAATCAAATCGATTTATAGTTCATTTAAAGGACTCATGTTGTAGAGTTATTTCACTTCTGTATTTTTCCCTCCATCAGATCAAGGGCAGTTTCACTTTTTTTTTTTTTTTAGCATGATGCCTTGTTTGTTTATCTGTTTGAAATCTTTGGGTTTACATCTCCCTCGTTTTGGCAGATTCTGACCAATATTTTACGTGTCATGTAAGTAAATCCTCATTTCCCTCCCATTTCACTTTGTGCATCAGTGATTATGATTTACCATGAATGTTATTATTAGTATTTGGCCGTGCATAAACACTACTGCCCTGTTGAGCTTAAGCATCGCAGAGAAACTGAAAGTATTTTCTGTTCCTTTAGGAGCGGGAACGCAGATCTCCTGCTCTCAATTTCCACATGTCTGCCTTTCCTGAGAACACCAGCAGTGCTCTGCAGATCTACTGCCACCAAGAGGGAGTCAAGGTCTGAAAACAAGATGCTTTTTACTCTTCACTTTTGAGCCAATTTATAACATGTCAGTGTGCATTCATGTGCCGCTCTGTGCAGGATGTCATCATTCCTGAGCTGATGAAGAAGCTAGATATTTTGGGGGACAATGGGGTAAGTTTTAAAACAATTTCTTTTTTGTTTTAACATTTTCTGAAAAGAAAAACAAAGTTGAGATCTTTATCTGATTGTTCCTGAAGAACCTCAGGAATGAGGAGCAGGTGGCAGTAATCCAGGCAGGAACAGTGATCTCACTCTGTGAAAAGGTAAATGGAAAACTTTTTGTCTGAGAAGCAGTTGACACACTGCTCAGTGTAAAAAATGTCATTTTTATTTCTTTACCACAGCTATTCTTCCTGAAAGTCATTGTGTTAAAGTGTGCAACACCTTGTTTCTCACTAGTGGTTGAAGCAGATTGACAGCACAGAGGCTGCCCTCACACAGAAGATGATGGACCTGGAAAATGACAAGGTGAGAGGAAGATTCACCCATATTTTACTAAATATTTTTAAGTTTTTATTTCTTAACTATTCTTCTTATAAGCTGGATAGCATTTGAAACTCTGATATTAACCATACTTTTGTTTCAAATTGTTTTAGGAGCTTTTCAGTAAGCAGAAGGGTTTCCTTGAGGAGGAGTTGGACTACAGAAAGCAGGCCTTGGATCAGGCGTACATGGTTGGAAGCTTTAAGATGCACTTATTTATTGATTATTGTCTTAGTAATATTAACAATCAAAATAATGTTTACATTTTTCTGGTTTTTATACATAGTATAATCACTCATGGTAAATGATTAGGGAAAGCATCTATACAACATTGTCATTATTGCATGTCACACAAACCTTTGGGATCCCAGTAATTTTCATGAATGTAATGTGCTCCAATTTGTCACATTGTGTTGGGATACTGCATCTTTTATAATTCAAAGTCTAAATTTTGCTCATAGGCTGAGTCACAGAGCTGGTATTGTGGTCATTACTTTATAATAGGAGAATTTTATGCTTTATAAAGGAAAACACAAACACGTTATGTCTTTTCAAACAATTGATTCAATTTTAAATTGAAAACATTTTGACTAAAGAGGTTTTATAACTTGTTAGCAGTTTTAAAAGCATTGTTTTTAAGTAGAGTATTAGAGAAGAATAAACTCTGGTCAAGTCTTTTGAAATTCTAACCATTTCATTTGCTCAGTTTTGTTGTTGGCGTGTCTTCCAATGTCTCCCTTCATAATCTCTTGCCAAAGCTTGGATTTTAAATGTCATATGCTGTTTTTTTTCTGGGTGGAGCTTGAGTGTTTCTAATCAAAAATGATGAGCAGCCAAGGCTTTAACCCAAAATGTTGAGTGGAAAAGTATTTGACATAGTTGCCACGGTCACAGTGATGTGTCTTTGTGCGTATATGTGTATCTGTCTGTGTGTGCACCCTGTGTGTCTGTTCCTGCCTGTGCGTGTTTCTGCATGTGCATGTGCATGGCTGTGCGTTTGTGTGTGTGCGCACGTGGCTGGCTGTGCAGAGGATCGAGGAGCTGGAGGCCACGCTGTATAGCGCTCTGCAACAGGAGCAGCCAGCATGCCGGGCGGTGGCCGAGTCGCTGACAGACAGTCAGAGGGAGGAGCTGAGGCTAGCTGTGGACAAGCTGCGGCGTCAGATTCTCCGGCAGAGCCGGCAGTATGACAGTCAGATCTTACAGGAGCGCATGGAGCTCCTACAGCAGGCTCAGCAGGTAAGGCTCAAAGCAGACCCAGTTAGGATGTTAAATCATGCTAATCCTCAATCTGACCCCCTGGTATCTGTCTGGTGTGACAAAAAAGATGCAGTATCCCCGTCTAGCACACATTAACTTTGTCTCTGTGTGTGTGTGTGTGTGTGGGTGTGTGTGCGCGTGTGTGTGTGTGTGAGATTCACTTGACCTGAGAATCCCCTTCTACCCCAGTGTTCATCCCTGCAAGCTTCTTCTCAATGGTTTTCCATCCACTTCCATGCACTGGTTGTTCATTAACCACCAACCACTACAACTCTAAATGTCATAACTTAGGAGCTCTAACATCTGACCTTTGAACAACATTAAAGACCCGATGAAAATGGTGTCTTTGGTGCTTTTAACTTGTTTTTGTGGCATTTTTCTGATGATGGAGGACATATATAAAGAAAATTAAACTTAATATTGCTTATCTGAGGATTTTTTTATTCAGATGGCTGTGAGTCAGGAGCAGACAAAAAATGCAGTTTGTAAAAGCTTGTACTTACTTAAAAACTACAGTCGGCAGGCCACAAGCTCCCAGCTCCGCTCCATTCTGATGTGTCCACTTGTAGATAAATAGATCTATGTACGTCTTCGTTTTCCTCATCCGAGCTGGCATCTCTCTCAAAAATGTACAGCTGGATTGCTCAGCATTTTTGTTGCATCGATAATGTTAATTTTGGGGTGTGAAAGACTGTAAGCTAGTGGGAGAGCATGTAAACAGATGGATGAAGGCAAATAGGGGAGGACTTACTCCATTTCAACAGCACCCACAACTCAGAGGCTTTTCTGATGAGCTCCTGCCACTCTGCAGAAACAATGTTCTAGCAAACAACACAAGTTTTTTGATTTTGTATGATTATTTTGTAAAGAACAGCTAATCTTAATTAAAAGACCATCAGGAATGCATTTACCATAGATCAAAATTTGAGTGGAGTAGGTCTTTAAGTCAACAGAACACATTTAACTTTACTCGGTCATTTATGCTCACATTGTCCCCTCTTCTGTTCAGTTAAGTCTGCTCATGGTTTGCTATAGCAACTCACTCCCATCTGAAAGAACTACTAAGGAGATAGATGATTGGAGGGCTCTGGACGATTTATTAAACCTAACTAGTATGGACATCTTTGGGCACCTTCTAACCATCTGTGTTTGTGTTGCAGAGAATTAGAGAGCTGGAAGACAGGATTGACTTGCAAAAGAGACAAATAAAGGAAATAGAGGAAAAGGTACAAAGTCATATTTCCTTGGTTTCTGTTCCTGGTGATAAGTTAAGTGAGTGTGTAAAACATATAAAAAATTCTCATCTGTTGATGTATGTTCATTTTTACATTTTTGACACCTCTTTTTTCTTCTCTCTCTCTTGTCACCTGCTTTTTAAATCTCTTCCAGTTTTTGTTCCTGTTTTTGTTTTTTTCTTTAGCTTTTATTCTATGGCCTTAATGGAAGTGACATCACATTCATATCAGGTAAAGCCTGACATTAAATCACTTTTAAGCCTGGTTACAGTTTACTACTTCTTGAAGACAAAAGACAGATTATATCTGTGTTTTCTTTTTTGTAGGTATTAAGATGTTGTGGAGCCAAGAAAGGATAAAATAAAACTTGTATTTAATACATTTGTAGACAGTACATTCAACCTAATGGCCTTTTTGATAAACATGCACTTTTGCAAAAGCCTCTTAATCTCAATGCAGACCTCTTTATATTTAATAAAGAACCCTGACAAGGTTAGGGTTCATTCATGTATAATTAATGGTGTAGTTGTTTTTGAACATGGAATATGAAGCTCTTTTGTGGAAAGTAAGCATACATTTATATAAAGCAAACTAAGTCAGAAGATGTGGCAGCATCCCGCTGCAGCCCCAGTAGAAGAAAGGCCCGCTTGTTGCACTAGAAAAGGAAAAATTAAAGGTTGAGTGAAGGGATAAGTAGTCCGTCTGCCAATTGGATTTGGAGGATTCTGGCAAAGTCCGGTGTCTGTGGCGTTTCTAAGGCAACAACAGTGCAACAAAACCCACTGATCAGACTCGGAACTAAACAGAAGAGAGAACAAAAACCACAATCAGGTTTGTATGCAAGCTTACTTGCTTTCTTTTGCTGGTCTGTCACTGACAATTCCTCATCAGAGAATCCAGAATAACATTTTTTTTCCTTTAACAAGTTCCTCTGTATGCTAATGTGGTTTCAGCCAAAATGGTTGCTTGTTATTTTAATCAATGTGAGTTTGAAATGCAGATAATTTTCTATATTTATATATTTCTATATTTCTATATATTTTATATATCTATTTGTGGAGGCCATGATTGACAGCAGGAAGATGGTTTATGATATTTGGGACTCCTTTGCAGCCTTCAGGTTAAAAAGAAGTCTGCATTCATTGGTCGCATTAGAAAACAGATGTTTTAGAGCAGCCATGAAGGAAATGTAAATCGTGCCCTAAAGATTTTGTGAGGGTTGAAACAACAGATTAGGAAGGATTAGGATGAGTCGGAGGTGAGCCTGAGTAACCTGAGATATGTCTGCTCACGTCACTGTGCCGCCAAGCTGTTGACATGTTTAATAATAAATAACTTTATTTAATGCATATTAATATGTTCCTTGTGTTTAAAGTTTTGTGTTTGTGCATTTTGAATGATGCATTTATTTAGCTAAAGAACAGCTAGAATAAAAAACAATCTCTTCCAGCTTTTTGTTTTTATTTTTCTTGATTGGTTTAATTAACTTTCCTGGTGCAGATCGAGAATCAAAGGAAGATCACACAACTTTTTCAAATACAGCGAGTTCCAGAAGATGCACAGTTACCATGGTAACAGAGTCAGACTGCAGGTTCAGAAAAAGAGAGTGGCGATCTGGAAAAGAAAGACGATTCAGCCATCCAAACTGACGGCCATCTGAAGAACAGGTGAGTGCCGTGAGTAGAGAAGATCCAGTGACACACACCTGTTACTATATACTCACTATTGGTCGAGGGGATATAAGGTGTCACAAGCACACCTGACTTCACAGGACACTTGCATGTGAGCCCACAGCTTTAAACGAGCAGACACTCACTACTTCAGTTGCTTTTTAAGATCTGACGGAGTCAATTATTTTCTTTTAAAGTTGAAGTTTATTTTTGAAGATTATTAGATGAATTTTTACTAGTTTCCCTTTCTTTCCTTTCTCTTGGTATGCTAGGATCAAAGAGATGGAGAAGTCTTAGAGGAAGTTCCTGCTTCAGCTTCCCCAGTTAGCCTTTACCTTTCGATGTCCAGCATGCAACACTGCCAGAGGCTGGACCAGAGACTGCACTTGCTCAGTGTGGAGATCAGAAACATGGTGAGTTTGATATGCAGAGACACAATGAAACGCATCAATTAAGCATGCTAGTTAAAGAAAATGCTTTAAAACAACTTTTATTCCATTTAAGGTTAGAAAAGGATCAACCGAGGCTGAATGACTAACATTTTCAACCATCTCAAAAGAAGCACTTGAAAAAAAGTGAACAACACAGACGAGCAATAATTTAATGCAAAATGACAAAACTGTTTAACTAAAGGTCCATTCGACTGTAAACTTCTTTTTGAGGAAACTGAATACGTGAAGAACAACAACTGCTAATATTAGCTTTAGTGTTTGGACTTCCACGGTGTACGTAGCTTCTGTCTTATGCATTTTTAAAGCCACCATTGGTAAACACTGAAAAACATATACGAGCTTTGAAGAAGCTTTCAATGTACCCTGCAGACAAATCTGGATTTTAAAAAGCGCACGCTCACACTTGGGTGTATCAGCTGCTGCCGCCTCATAAATAAAAAAATAAGCATGTTAAAACTTTGGATTTTACTTACATTTTTAACTAAAAATATTAAAAAAGGATGTCTAAATAATATATTTTTATTCACAGATTTTTCAGTTGTCCATTTTATGCTAGTGTCTGTGCAATCAAAAAAAGTGTAGCTTCTGTGGTATTTTAAACAGATAATGTTTTAAAGAAATAATAAAAGTGTACATAACTTGACATTTCCCTCTTTTTCTTGATCTGTACCTATGCTTAGAGTCAGGAAAAGGAACGAGGGGAGCAGGTGTGGAGGGAACGACTGCAGCGCTGCCAGAGGCAACTAAAGGCAAAAGAGGAGGAGATGAGTCGCCAGTCCCAGTATTTTGAGAACTTTAAAACTCAACTCCATCACAAGCTTAGCTCATACAGGGACAGAGAGCAGAGCTTACTGAAACGCATCTACACTCTGGAAAAACAGCTACTCGACATAACTGTGAGTGCTGCCACTGGCATGGCATCGATCAAAGGCGTCAGAATCACAGCTGGGCCTGAGAAACAGTCAGAGGACCAAGACAAACTATCGACTATGAGAGGAGAGGGGGAAGGAGAAGAGGAGAAAAAGGAAGACAGCAGGACCTACTGCCTGCCGAGCATGTCGTCCAATAGAGCAAAAAGTCCAGAAGGTGATAAAGAAAAGGTCCAGGCAGAAAACAAAGAAGCACAGAGGTCTTTAAATGATCCCAGGATTCAGGGCTTCATTTTCAGCTTGCAGGAAGATCTCAGAGTGCTGCTGGAAAGAGAGGAAGCTGGGATGACTGAGCGACGAGTACTGATGGAGCAGCTTCAGGAGGCTCAAGAGAAGAACCAGCTCTTAGCCTGCAAAATGGAGGAGATGAAGACAGAGACTAACCAGCTGAGACGATCTGAGACATCCCTTATAGACGAGGTTGAAGCTTTCAGAGAAGAGAACCAAAGACTTCTGCAGATGCTGAAGGAGGCACCTAACCAAACACATCTCCCATCCTCCTCTGACTCTGAATCTACCCACTTGCGTCTTGGTGCCAACTGGCCTTGCAGCAGCCGTGATGTTTGCTGGATGTCATCCAACAGGAAGCAAACTTCACCTAAAAACTCAGGAGAGGTGTGTAAGACACAGGAGTCATCGTTGCTATCAGCAGCATTCATTCAGATCTCCGCTTAAAATTCTTTTAAGTTGCAAAATTGAGGCTGGATCATTTCTGTTTTCCTAAATATTTTAAGTTAAGCTTCCCACCACAAAAATAGGACAAGTAGAACTCATCTTTGTTTTTATTTTACTTATTCACTCTTTTCAGTCTGGATAAGTTCAGTCTATTTGTTGTTGCACACATATTACATCAATTACCTTTAGTCAAGAAAATAGAGTCAGTGCCAGTCTAGTTATGGCATATTTTATTAGTTGAATGTAGATTTAAAATATTTTAGATCTTGTTTTGATGTTTTTCTGCAGGTCCAACCCAGTGCAGACGATGGTAGAGTTCAGTCTAATTTAACCGCAGTGCCATCTACTGACCACCAGGCTGCAGCAGTGTATAAACAAAATGACAAAAAAGATTTCTCCTTGCTAGCCAAATGGAATAATCTGCCAAAACACAAAGCTCCTGTCCTCTTTCAACCATTTTTCAACAAACCCAAGTGTCATTTACAATCACTTCCATTCACAACGGAAACCTTGGGCGATTTTAATCTAGGAGATGTGGAGGAAAGCTCCAGTGAGGAATCTGATGCCTTGAGGAGCTCCTATCAGAGCCTAGGGTTTGATGAAGATCTTCAACAGGAGTGTGAGCACCCCACCATGGTCCTGCAACACAGGAAGGAGCCGATGAAGGCAGTGACTCTGGAAAAGGCTGAACTGAAATCCCAGCACAGGAAACCAAGATGCGAGGAACAAACCACATCAGACCTTCAGTCTTTACAAGAAAAGGTTTGGCACTTTAAGTTTTAGGAAAGCTTGAACTTTATTAAATATTTTAGTAAAACATTGTTCTTCTCTCTGCAGAGTGCAAGTGTTTCATCTTGTAACGGAATTGATTCTCAACAACCATTTCAAGAGGACTTCAGTTTTGACCTCAATCAAGAGGATATGATCCAAGCTCTGAATCAGGAAAACCGGGCATTGGCAAACCGGATCCAGGATCTGCTGGCTCACATTGAGCTAAAAAACGAGGAAATGCAAAAAAAACAAATTCAATTGAAGGAACAAATTTCCAAACTAGAGGAGAGTGGTGTCAGGTTGGAGCTGGAGAAGCAGGAACAAAGCTGTTTAATCCTCGAACTGACCAGGAAAACTGAAGATGACCTGAATACCATATTGGAGCTTCAGCAAAAACTAACTGAAGCTGGAGGGGTGAAAGAGGAGTCACCAAGTGATGATGCTAGGTGTCAGAATTACCATTTATCACCAATTTCAGCACATTTTCAGTCAAGAAACAGTCAAGAAGAGGATGCAGACAATTTAGTTACAAGTATGCTAAACGAAAAGGTAACACAGTTTATTCAAGAAAATGACTGTGTGACAAAAGCTCCACTTGAAAAGCACTGCTCATTTCCAAACAACTTAAATGGTGTGGATGATGGTTTGTTGACAGCTCAAGTGACCCAGCTCACCAATTTAGTACAGAACCTCAAAAGAGAACAAGAAGAAATAACTGGTAACTTAAATAACCTCAGAGAGCAGCAAAACGGAGTTTCACTCTCTGTCCAAACACAAACAGAAGAAAAGCAGCAGTTAACTCGTGCAATCTGGACACTGAAGGAGGAGAGAGATCGTCTATTTGAGGCTTTGAGTAATCTCAAACAAGAGAAAGAGAAACTGACAAAGTTGGTCAGTGGGCTGAAGGTGGAGAGAGATCAGGTGCAAAGATCTACTAATGCTCTGAAAGAGGAGAAAAAGCAGCTAACTGAGTCTACATTTGATTTAGAAAGACAAAAAGAGGCAATAACAGAATTCATCTCAAGCAAAAAAGAAGAAGAAGATATAATCATACAGAAATTGCAAGATTTACAGCAAGAAAGAGAGCAACTGAGCCAGGCTGTGCTTTATCTAAAACAGCAGAAAGACAAGCTGGGACTGTTGACTCCAACTCTAGAGAAAGAAAAAATGGAAACAAAGGAGGTTTTAATCAGCTGCTCAAAACAGGAAAAGTCGAAGTTTCAGATGAATCTGGGGTCAAGAGAGGAAACAAAGAAAGTACATCCTTGTTTTAATGAAACAGAAGAGAATCAGAAGAAGTCGTTGAGCTCAATCAGTGCTGCTGCCGAAACAGACGATGATGCTGTGCCAGAATGTGAGACCAGGGATGACAGAGAAACACTCATTCAGGTATCAAACGAATAGTTTTTCATTCCACGAGCTGAGTTTTCCAGTAAACACGACTAACTCCTGTGCATTTATATTTTACTTTTTGAATGACAACAGGAGAAAAATGACCTGATTTGGAAAATTACAACTGCAGAAGAAAAATTAAAAAAGTCTCAGGAGGAACTGGATCGCAGTCATTCAGAGGCAAGTTTCACGTAACTTATTTGTGGTTCTGACATTGACTTTCTCTTTCTTAGTTTGAAAATCATTTTTTGCTTCATAACATTCAGCAGCTCCATGCAAGACGACTGAAAGCTTCTCTAACTCGATTGATTGTTTTCAGACAAAGAGGTTGTGCAGTGAGCTGTGTCAATCAGAAGCCAGACGGAGTGAAGCAGAGAGAAGGGAAGCAGAACAGATGATGAGACTGACACATGCAGCCGGCATGATGGAAGATACCAAGAGGGACAATGAAAACCTCTCCACCCAGGTATTTAATCAGAAGGACTAGCTTGTCGCTTATAGTTTTGCCTGTACTTTCAAATGAAACAATCACAATGAACTGCAGAAAGAAGATTTTCTGATTATCAAGAGACAGGATTAGAGTATAGTCTGCCAATGTTTCAGATAAAAGAGCTGCAGGTCAAACTGAGCATCCTGCTTAGGGAGAAGACGGAAGTTCTGTTTCTGAAGGCACAGGCGGAGGAACAGCACAAAGACCTTGCTGCTCAACTCAAAGCTAAAGTAAGAATTACATTTTGTTTTTTTTTTTAACTACCTCTGCATTACAGCATTTTGTTACTGTGTAGAAAGCACTTACTTTATTACACTTTTAAACTAACACGTCTTAAACTTCCATCTATGATATTTTGGTCCAATATTGATAGTGTCACTTTGTTATATTCTCACATCTCAGTCAGACCAGCATAATGTCTTCTTTTTTCATCTCCCCTTGTGCAAATCTCACAGACAGTCGCTCTGGAGGAACTGAACTCTGAGTACATAGAGCTGAAACAGGGACAGAGCAGCAGGGATGATCTGAGTGCAGCTCTGGTCTCCCTTAGGGCAACTTACCAAGACATCAGAGTTAAGGTTTGTGGAATGCTCTTTGTTTGTTCGTAAAAACGAAATGTTATAATGTGACCATTTTCTTTTTTAGTATGACAAACTCCTTAAAAGCAAAGGTCTGACAGATCTGGATGTTGTTCCTCTAAAGGTGAGGAATTATAATATTGTTACCTGTCAGTCCTTTTGGTGCTTGGTTTGACAGACGCTTTGTCCAATGACAGGCCAAGCTGTCTTCATTGGTCCTAAAGTGTCAGGAGAGGAACGGCTTGTTACTTCAGATGATGAGGGCCATGCGCAGACAAGGCTGTATGGACCCTATGCTCGCACAGCAGGTGGAGCATCTGCTCAACGATGTTGCTCTGCAGGACTACTCAGCAGCTTTTACCACAAGTAACCACCTACAGAATGAGGACTTGTGCCGTCGGTTCACACAGGAATTTATTTCAAAATGTCAACAAAACAAAGTAACTCTTCATCAAACCTGTCCAGTAGGATCCAGCTGTGTTTTAATTAAGGAAAATAAAGATCCATGTGCAGAGAAGGAACAGCATTCTTCAATATGTGTTAATGAGACCTCAACAAACCTGCAAACGTGCAAAGATTCTGCAGTTGATGTGGCAGAAACACAGAAGAAAAACTCACCTGATCAAAGTCCACCTGTTAAAGAGCGTGCACGTGTCCAAGGATCACCTGACCTTAACCTGAACACCAACAATTCCAAGGTGAGAAGAACAACAAACAAGTAGAGCATTGTGTTTGGATTTTGTGCATAAAAGAAATGACTATAGAGAAAAACATGGACGATTCAAAGTGTCAGGATAGAGCCTTGACTTATTTGAGGTTAAACCTTCTCTTTAGTTGTGCTTTTTTGGGTAAAACCTTTAAATTAAATGCAGTTCAAACATTTTATGGATCCCCAACAGTAAAAGTTTGGATAGTTCCCTGGAAACCCCTCAAAAACGCATCCAACATTTTTAGGTTTTTTAATCTTAAATATTTTTCGGTTCTGAGAAAGAAGTTCTACACCTCTGTTGTAGCTATTATGACATACATAGTTTATTATTTTTCATTTAAATAAGTTCACCTCTGCTCGTGGTGACAAAGAAGCTGACACAACACTTATAAACAATTTAGAACTGTGAAAAGTTCAAATGATGTACGCAGTTCAAATTAAAGACACGGAATGTTTGCATGTGTTGTAAAAGAAGAAAAATAGATCTTGAATTGTCTTCATTTGCATGTCAAAACCCTTTCTTTCTTAAATATCTTTTTCCGCAGGTCTTTTCTGCCACTGAACTGGTCCATGGAGGGAGTCGACCTGTAAAGCTAGGATTCGATTATTTGGACATGAAAGAGAAGTCCTCCTCAGATCCAGGCAGGCGGAAAAAATCCTCCCAGAATCCCTCCTTCTCCACCTCTTCAATCGGCTCAAGCAGAAGGTTGAGTAGCCCTGAGAAGATCCTTAACATGCATGAGGAACTGCAGAGAACACTGATGAGCAGCTTCCAGGTTCAAATATTCCGTTTTTCAACCTAAAACCTTTTTTATATTCATTTTTGATTGAAATGTTAATTTGTGAGAATGGTTTTTAAATGTATTTTGTGTTTTTGCTCCAAGTCCTCAGAGTGCAGAGGAAGAGAACAGCATCCCAGCAGGTGTCTGTCACCTTCAAACCCTGCAGACCAGAACTCCTTCTCTAGTTCGTCTCTCCCAGCTCCTTTAAGTTCATTCAAACCTTTTGCAACGTCTGCTGTCTCCAATCAGTCATCAACCCTTTTCACTGCTGTATCATCTAGATCTGCAAATCTTAGCTCAAGTATGTCTACTAACCATCATCTTAAAGCAGTCTTTTCCGAAACCTGTGCTGCTTTAAGCTCCTATAATTCCCCTCCCACTTTGGCAGATGGCAAACAGGAATCCGTCCCAGGTTCTTGCAAAGGTGGAACTACATCCCCAAACCAGACCAAGAAAATCCCCACTGTCCCTGACCTGTTTACTAACACACATGCAGACTCTCCCCCTCTAACGACTTTTAACTGCAATGACACTGATCCAAAAATCACTCCTACTGATATACCTGCCCCTCACACAAGTAATGCCTCCAGGTTGCACATTCACAGCATGACCTCAAAGATTTATGATGCACCTGCCGCACGTGCTGCTTTAACAGTCACAGAATCCCGAATAAGGTCTCCCTATTCATCTCCTGAGAGCTCCATCAAGTCCGTGAAAAGGTTCCCTCACGTTTTGAAAGAATCTTCCCGATCCAAACCAGGTAATGTGCATATTAAAGACCTCAGAGCTGCTCAGTGTTTTTTTGTTTTTTTTTCTCTAATTTATTTCAATTGTTCTTACAAAAACAGAAGTACAGCTTTGTCTGAATTAAAGGATATGAAAGAGTAGCAGAAAAATATGAAAATGCTGTTTTCAAAATAAAACACCCAAGAGCAGCTTGGAATACACAGCCATTCATCAAAGCACTTTATTTTTACCCAGAAAATTACAAACAACATACAAATGTAGCAACTGGAACCACAAATTGCAGACAGACGGCAACATTCGAAATCCTCATAGAAAACATGAAAAAAAATGTGTTTCTGTGCACAGATATGAGGTCTGTGTTGTGTTTTAGAAGAATATTAGTTTTCCTTTGCATTCTGCTGTGATCTGATTACACTGCCTCTAAATGAGCACTGCTCTGAGTGTCTGCCTCACATTAGTGAAAATGGTGCAGAAAGTAGCTGTTTGATGATTTCCCTTTTATTGCACTCATACAACAGACTGATTTTTACCTTTTAATGTGCCGTTATGGCATTGTATGAATATCTGAACGTACTGCGTCATGTAGAATTTGTTTAGTGAACGATGTAAGAAATAAGTCCTGATTCCAATAAGTAGGTAAATGTGAATAGGATTCTTGGTATGTTTCTTTCAGAAGCTCCAGCTGAGGTTCGGTCTATTGAGGTCATTAAGACAGTGGGCCAGAGCAGCCTCCTGATTGGCTGGGAGAGACCGGCACTTGATGAGCTGGGCTGCAGCAATGGCACATTTGTTTACGGATACAGGGTAGGGAAAAAAGGAAAGATTTAGACAAATTTAAGGATTTTGTTGACTAATTTGCTTTAAGGAAATCTTTTTCTTTGCTCTTTTTTTTAAAATTGTGGTCTCCCCCTCAGGTTTTTGTAAATGGCGACTTCCACAAATCTGTTATGAGTTCAGCGTGCACAAAGGTGCTCATCCTCCATTCAAACGGAACGTTACTGTCCCTCACAATATCAAAGTTAAACAGTTTATGGTTTATTTCCAGTGCATTCTGGAGAACATCAATCTGACCGCTCCAGTCCACATCCAAGTCCAAACTCTGGGTTCAAATGGTCTTCGTTCAGACAGTGTCCACATCACATACAGGATGTCACAACAAGACTGACTCTGTGTCCTGGTCACAACTCTCACAATAGAACAGATAACGCTGGTAAGTCTAGTGTTTTCTCCAATGATTAAGTATTCAATAGTTACCTTTATTTCCTCTGTTAATGATAACATATTGCCTTTCCCTCTTACTTTGTGTTTAGCCAAAGTGCCACCAAAGTCATGGTGTCCAGAATGAGCGTCCCGAGGTCCACAACAGCTGACTGATGAAGTCCAGATGCTAGAATCAGTTCAGGCCAATCAGACAGAAATACTCCTGTCACCATTTTTTGTTTTTATTCTTGCTCATGGGCACGCATCAGCCTGCCTCTTGACCTCAAAATGATTACCTTAAGACGTCTGACAAAACTCAACCGCAGAACCTAAACCTGGTCTGAATTTTTTTTTTTTTTCACTGCACAGAGGAATCTGTTTGTCATCTTCAATGAAAAAGAAACAATGCAACAAGATGGAGAAAAGCGGCACTGTCTGACTAATTGGAAAGTCATAAAACAAGAAGAAAGTTATATTTCACAAAGTCACTTGTGGCCCTCTGACATCTACTGACAATAAGTGCACCGTAAAACGGCCTGCATCTGCTGCACACCTTCCCACTGTGTTAAAACTTAGAGATTGTCCGTCGTGCTGTTTCATTAAAGAGCCTCACTGCCGCCTCTCTGGACTTTACAACAGAGTCAATGAAGGCTTTCATTATCTGCATTGTAAGGTTATTACGCTTGATTTTTACCCATGAAGCCAAACGTGATGGACGACTTACTCCAAAGATTAGCTTCACTCTTCTAGTGTATGCCTGTGGGATTTCTGTCAAACACAGATGTTAGATTTAATGTATGTTGTGAGATTTGCACACTCTCATTACAGTCTAGGAGAAAAAACTTTAACAAGAGATTAACTGGGGTATTTTTTTGTACAGAATCTTTAAAAAAAAGCCAACATTTCACACACTGTCTTTTTTAAGTGAGCCTTTCTCACCTTCTAGATGTCAAATTGCACATGCCATTTTTTTAATTTTATAAACACAGCACCTGTTCTTTAACGTTGTTGTTCACTGCATGCAGGACTTTGAAGTGATCACGATGCAGAAGTATTTTTGATATTGTTGATTTCTCATAGATTCCCAACAACTATACTGATATTAAATGTTTAAATGATAACAATGTTGTGCCTGGTTGTATTTGATTTTTTTTTTTTCCTCAGCAAACTTCCTACATTTTGAAAAATGATAATGTTCCACTAACAAACACCACATGCCAACCAGTGGGGTTAAAAACCACTGGCTGTTTGGAGAGCAGCACATTATGTTGACATCTGACACATTTTCAGTGGTTAGACAGGAGTAGCTGACTCTGCAGAGTTCAAAAAGTCACGGTGAAGTAGCTTAAACTATTTAAAGACAGTAATATAAATATGGAATGATTATTATTTTGATTATTATTGTTGTTGTTTAAGCTCTTATGTTTAGGAAAGTTATTTTATTTTTACTTTTGCATGCTGGAAATGAATTATTTACGAAGAAAAGATGATGAACCAGGAAAAGCTGAGGTAGAAAAACAGGAAGCATAAATAAGCAGCGAGACGGCTATCACATGCTGTGTTTGGCAGCTTTCAAAGCTCCTCTCAGATGGTTGTGGCTTGTATTCAGCAGAAAGATTGGACGTTGGAGGGGGCAAAGGATGACGAGAGCATATCTGTGTGTGATGGTTAGAATTCCAACTATTCTGGAGTTTAATCTCATTACATTTGAGGCACAGAAAATATACTTCTGTGCAAACTTTGTGATTACTTTCCTAAAGGAAATTCTTCCATATTTTTACACTATGCTGCCAGAGTGTTCAGTACATTCTTTAAATGGCAAATATATTCAGATATATCTTATCTAATTACATAAAAATAATTGCAGGTATAGAACTTTCTTTGAGTCTACTTACAAAAATGCGTCAAATTCTTAGAAACTATGGAAGAGTCTTCAGAAAAACAGAACACACATCTGTGTGAGCTTCAAATGGCCCAACATGCTGGCCTTATAATATTAGTGAATTTTTAAATAGTCTCCTTTTAAAGTCTCACTCCAATTATCTTTTGATCTATTGTAAAAACATTCCCAATGGTTTTCTAATTATTATTATGCGATTTTTAGCTGAAATAAGGAACCTGCGTTGTTTTCAAGGACATATTTTCTGCAGAGTGGCAGGAGTTCATCAGAAATTTGCCTCAGAGTTGTGGGCAGAAAGTAAGCCTGCACTTATCTCCCATGATTCCTTTGTTTAAGCTCTCTCCCGCTTGCTTAACCCCTCACAACCCCAAGCTAACATTACCAGTGGAACAAAAATAGCGAGCAAAATTGGAGCTTTCCAGTTGTACAGCTTTGAGCCAGATGCCAGCTCAGACAAGGAAAACAATGATAATAGATCTGTTTTTCCACAAGTCGATGCATCTGAATAAAAAAGAGCAGAGCAGGGAGCTTGTGGACTTGTAGTTTGAACATAACTACATGCTTTTTAAATGCGCTTTTTTCATCTGCTCTTAATTAACAATGGTTTTGTATAAGACAATACTCAAACACAGGTTTCATCTTAATTTTTATATATGTATATGTCCTCCATTAAGAAAAAAAAATGCTACGAGAACAAGTTAAAAACACCCCAAACAATTTTCATCGTCTTTAAAAGTCTTCTCAATTCTTAACATTATTTTTTGCTGCCTTTCTCTCAGTCTGGATTTTCTGTTCCTACTACAGAGAGAGCAGTTTGTAAGAAAATGCCCCTAATAGGCTACCTTAACTGTTGAAATTATTGTGCATGAAAATCCCAATAGATCAGCAAATCTGCAATTTGAAGTTTTTCTGGCGTCGGAAGGAAGTTATTCTGCTTAAAAAAGCACAACCTATTGCCTGCTTATTTCAAACTTGTTAATAAAAACTGTGAATATGGCAAACACTCCTCTAACTTAAAAAAAAATAGTTGAACATCAAGTTCACAAAAGCTACTTCAGGGTAACATCATGCACTGGAAATCATCATAAACATCCGCATGAGCTTATAGATATTCTTTAGCTCTTTGTTTTTCATCTGTCAACTGTTTACAATGCAGCGTTAACACTTTCCTCCCCCAGACAGCTTCACACCCATTTGCACCTTAAATTGTGTGACATCTCACATGATGATCATGTGGACAAATAAGCATGTGTCCCTCATGAGAACTGAGCTTCAGCCTTCAGCGCTCAGATCTGAAGTCACCTCCTACATAAGAAATCTAGATTTTTTTTTTTAAAGATATGAACGTCTGTTTTAACATTTATCTCATTGCATTTATTATGCTGCATGCTCTGATTAGTGAATCTCTACGGATGTTCAGTTTGAACTCTTATCTAGTCAAACTGAATATTGTGTTTTAGGCACAAGAAGCTCTGATGAAAATTGCATTATGGATGCTTTTGTTTTTTAAATGGACCTAAAGGAGCTCACTTGGACCTATGGGACTCCCCTTACCCTCTCCAGGGAGACTCACCTTCATTATTAACACACATGATGCATAGAAAGCTGGAGTTACTACCAGCCCTCTTTCAAGTCATTTATACACACATTGTCCGTCCCACTGAAGGGCCACCTCTGCTCTCCCTGTACGTTTCAGTCTCGCAACATCTGATCATCTATAGAGTGTCCACGTATGCCATGATGCAGACAGATGCTACCAGCAGCAGGGGGCTTTCTGGAAAAGGAGTAGAAGATGAGAAAGAAGAGATGAGGGATAGTATGCTGAGGTTGTAATTTCACCCAGAGGCCAACTTGTCACTCCATCACTGCCACGGACACCTTTAGCATCCTCGGCCTTGAGTTGTGGGGCGACTTGGACCACTGAGAGGAAATCGTGGTGGTTTGTCTGGTCTGATGAGTCTTTAAATGCTGGGAGATCTGTGTGATGCTGATACCATCCCTGCTGAGTCAGTGCAAGAAATGTTCGGAATTGATGTGAAAACTTTTTTTACATAAAAAAACGCTAGCTGAAAGATGCTGCTTGCAATTGGACAAGTTTCCTATTTTCGATTGCTATAGGTGTCTGCAGCTGTTGACATATCAGCCTATCTAAATACCTGTTACATTTGGAAGCAAAGTACCATCTAAATTGTATCAGAGGTTACAAACCACTTCTGGTTCAACTCTGACCTCAATCAAAGGCATTCCTTTTGCTCTGGTCATTTTCTACTTCCTGTATCCTATTTTTTTTTTTTCATTTCTGATCTTTCTTCCATTTGTTTTCTTCACACAAAGTTTTCATTTCTTCAAAAAGCAGTATATTACTGTCCTATCTCTTGCTTTTTTAAAACTACATTTTCAATGCTTTATTACTGCTGCGCATCGTGAAATTCCATCTCTCCCAGGCAGGTTTGTTTCTCCGCTTTTTCCTTTCAATTTTCTTTGCATCCTCGTCTCCCATATTGCGTTTGAGCCACTCCCTATACCTACCAGGCTGAGAAAATGGAGATTCATCACTTTGAGCGAATCTATGCAGAACAAACATAAAACAGAGCAACATCTAATTTAGGGGAGGACAAGCAATTAGCTGCCATTACATCCTTGACTCTGCAAAAGCAAGCCTTATCTCATTAATCATGAACAATGGGGGCGGTAATCGAAAAGCATGTTTATGCAAATTCCACCATGCAGTAATCTACTTGGCTTTAACAGCCACAACAGTGCTTGTGCACAATTCCCTCTGTTCTTCTCACCCTTTCAATCATTCGACTTGCTTTTGTTTTTTCTCCCCTCTTCTGTTGTGTTTTGCTTTTTTTTTTTTGGTCTGCTTTCATGTCAGTTGGTCCAGGGCGCTCTGCTTTCTTTTTGGACACGCCAACTTTAAATGCTGTGAACAAGTATTGATCTCTGTCTCTGCAGAACCTTTCACTTTGATGGCTCATAACCCTTGGATAGTATGGAACATTGACTTTTACATCCCATCCCCTTTGCCTTCCTCCTCTGCCTCCTTTTTCCTCCTCTTGGTAAATTCTCCATCTCATTTCCCTTCTCTGTCATCAATTCTCTCTATTTCTTCTGTTTTTATACCTTTCATTTGCATGTTTATTGTTCCACCACTTGCCTCTTTCCCTCTTCTTTCCCTCCTATGAAGTCTATGTTGATCTGTTCTCTAATTTTTCTTCCTCTTAAATTTTACAATATTGTGTCGTTTTCTTTTCCTTTTCTGTATTTTTTGTCATACCCGTCGGTCCTGGAGCCAAACATGATTCAGGACTAAATATAGCACAGAAATACCTTACACGATTATCTCCCTGATCCTCCTTTTCTTTGCTTCTTTCTCAAAAGCTCCTCTTTTTACTAGCATTTTCCCCTATTTTAACTGTCTCTGTACAGTTATGGGCTAGTTTTAGATGAAACCACAGTGCAAAAGCAAGATTAGATCAGTTGTCTAAAAATGTTTTTAATATTTGCTGTAGTTATAGAGATCTAGGAGATACGCTTTTCAGGGAGATTACTTTTAGTTGACAAGATTACTTAAAGACTACTGCTTGTTAAAATAACTATTTTCTAGAATGAAAAATATATTTACCTTAGAATAAATACTTTATTATTGACCAGTCCAAGCCCTTTTTATATACTTTTCAGTATTTAGGAAATTAGTTCTTTTTGAATCATTTTAAAAGTCATTCTTTAGAGTTGTTGTTTTTCTCTAGTTATCACACAAAGTTGTTGTCACACAAAGTTTTTATTTGATAAAATTATATCAACCTTAATGTCAAAAATATTTCATTCATTTTACCTTTTTCATGACAAAATTGTTCTTTGAACTGTATTATCATGCATATAAAATAATGCAGAATATTTTCACAATTTAAGGAATAATAAATGAGTCATAAAATAAAACAAAAAAATGGTTAATTAACACGTCCGTTGCTTTTTGTTGTGCGTTTCGGTCGCTTGGTGCCAGCTGGAACTGTCCATTATCCCTGGTGCTAAAAGTGGATTACTGTTTTCCCTCTAAAGTGGGGGTTGAATTTGATAAGCAGGAGGAGGGGAAAAAAGAAAAGGAGGAGGATAAAGACGAGAGAGAAAACCAAGAGGGGTTCATAAGATTGCTTCATTACTTCATTCCCACAGGCTGGCAACACACTGAGGAGAAGTTTCTTGGAAACTTGAGGGGTAGGAACACCTCTGACACACTGTAACTGTCTCTCTTGGATAATGAATTTAACTCTTTATCTCCCCCTCTCTGTTTCTCACATCCTCACTCTCCTTTCACTCACAGCTCACTCTCTGCTTTGGACTCCGAGGTAGAGCAGGACTGAGGGAGGGATTGTTAGGGGAGTAGAGGGAGATCATAGCTTCTTTTTCTCCCTTTGCAGCCAACCAGGACAAAGCCCACAGGAGAGAAAGGATCCCCCTCTGTGTCCTTCAGCAGTGTCGGATCCCATGAGGAGACGTTTTTGCATTGGTCAGTTTAGACTCAATGCTTCTGCTGGTGTGAACTTTGCTTTGGAGAGCTTTGGGAGACGTCTGTCCTGATCTGGGCCTGCCAGCCAACGGAGTCAGGATGGCGGGTTGTACCAGGCGCTGCAAACAGGGACTTATCAAGTTTGCCTTGACTCTTCACAAACTGCTCACTGGGACTCTCAGTAAAGGTATGTGAAGACTGAACGTTGGCTGAACTTAGTGCATGTGAAAGCAAGTTGCTAAAGTTGTAAGCACTGGAAAGTTTCTTAGGTGTTAAGCGTATTGTGGAGAATATTGTTTAAAACTTGTAAATTATCCCTAATGTGGAAAAAAAGAAGCAAAAAAAATCAAGTTTAGTTAGATTTAAATATTAACTTTAGCTTCTATAACTCATTTCTTCACTTCCCTCCATCTCCACTATTGTCTGCCTTCTACTTAGTTCTGTTTTATAAGTTTTCCAAGCGGTTGGAGTGAAGGAGACAGCAATGAAGGGAGTGAGCAGCTAATAGAGAGCAAAGATGTGCTTAATCCAAGGAAAAGTGTGGGACTGTGCTCTTGTGATGAATGTCAGCAATAAAACATGTCACTGTGGCAGCAGGAAAATGGAGCTGCGCACACACACGGTCCTCGGAGGAAGAGGAGCATTTTAATATCGGGATGCATTAGTTGTTAGTCTGGGGGTGTGTGTTAACTGTTCATGTGTGAGCATGAATGGGTAAAGTGGTACATTTGAAATTGCATTCTGTTATTGTACGTGAATGGAAACAGACAGAGCCTCTGTGTGCTGTGGAGCAGGCAACACACTCATGGGACCAGCTGTCATTTTGTCCAGAGGGATGAGGATACATCAAAGATCTTAGTCACACACATACAGTCGATGCACAAAGAAATACTACTAAACCTCTCCAGGGTACAACTACTATGAGTAGCTGTACACACTTTAACATCATGACCAAGTTCCTGCTGAGGGTTCACTTATGTAACAAATGCCTGGATCATCTGAGACATATGGATGGTCTCTTTCTATAAAACAAAATGCTGATATGCTAAAAAGGGTGCATGATACACATACAGGAAAAAAATGGTTAAATTAAGTCATTAAAACGCCCACACAGGCCATAAATGAGCTGCAGGACTGAGAGATCTGGTTCTGCAAAATAAAAGCTTTGTGAACACAAAAGCACACACACACACACACACACACACACGCACACACACATTTTTAGGTCTGCTCTTTTTCAGAGCACTGCCCAGAGCTACATAAATGGTCATAAAGCCAAAGTCAAGTGCAGAAACACATGCCAGCTCCTTATAGACGACTACAGTTCTGTGCAAGGTGTTTAACCTCTGAAAGGAAAATACATTTTTTGTTGTTGCTGCTTTCTGGCTTTTGAACAATATAATATTACAACAATTGCTTCACACTTCCAGGCATGCTTGACTGACTGGTTGAAAAGTTAAGCTGTTTTTGTGGAGTTCTCACAGACCGCCTGGCTCCTCTTTTCTCCGCTTTCGCACAATTTATGCATCAGAAATAGAATAATTGAAATTTGTTTTTGAGGCCATTTGACATAAATGGAAAGTTGAATTTATCAGATGCTTCTTAATGGTTTCTGATTGTCTCAAGCTTTCTCTTCTTTCTTTTTAAAACAAAAAAAAAAAAAACAAAAAAATAAACACATTTCCAGAAAACAATGAAAACTGAAACAAAAACTGATCTTTTTAAAATTTTAACTCAACAGGCTCTGAAAAAAATACTTTTCTTATTTCCCAAAATGTGAAGTGTCAGTGTAATCCCTCTTTTTTTTTTATTATAAAACAGAAATATCTTATAAATAGTTTTTAACTTCTGCTTTTATTTGCTATCTCCTTTCTATATTTATCTACTAATGAAAACTCACAAATACAAAATACAGTGTAATTGTAATTGTCTAAGTTTATATTCCTAAATTTGGAATTTAAGGATTTTAGGTAATTAACTTAAATATAAGGAGGCTATTTTTATTAAAATGATTAATTAACATCAGAAGCATTAGTAACTGTATTTTTCTGCCTTTAAAACTACTTGTCTGTGAGTGCTATGCTTTAAAACACGGTCTCCTTTGTAGTCAATATTTTGAAATATTAAATACTTAGAAAACAGAGAAAATTTTTGGTTTTTTTCTTCAAACATCTATTGGAGTAACAGTGACCTCTGCTGGTGACTATGAGAAAATATACAAATCAATTGTCATTAAGATGTTCAAGCATTTGAAATGATGTCTTATAATGCTTTCCGTTACTTGATGATTGTCTCATAGTGAGAAAACCGCTTGGTATTTAAGGTTTCCTTACACTGTATTTAAAAAATAAAAAATTACAAAAACTTAAATGAGTTTTCAAAGACATCATGCTTTTTTTTTTTTTTAGCTTAGCTTCTTTCTTTTAGCTGCAAGCAGCTTGAAAACAAATATTTTTCATTGGTTTGACCCCCCCCCCTCATGTCATCTTTTATTTTCCTTGCTGCTTCCATCGTGGATTCCTCTGGAGCTTTACTCCATCTTTGAAAACCTCCAAAACATCTGGTCAAGCGTCACCAGGCTGCACGCAGCATGAATGTTTTCACTTATCATTGCCATGCAGCTTGCCCTCGGGCGCTTTCTGCTGCCAACCTGCTGTCTTTGGGCTCACTTCATGGCACCTGATGACAACCCTCAGCCAACAGAACCCCAGTCATTTAAAAAGCCTCAGCATTCCATCTAGTCCCTTCCAAGGAAGCTTCAAACTTCCCCAAAAATTAAAATTAAATAAAAAAAAAAAGTAAAAAAAGTATTTTTCTTTTGGAAACGGAAGGTGCATATGATGTTAACATTTCCTGCTTCCTGGAACACCTTAAAATAAATAAATGGCCTTTAAATAGAAAAAAAGAAGACTTTAAAAGCTAGTCATGTTATCCAGATATTTATTTTATAGATATAAAGTAAACACTTCAATAAATAATGATATTTTGCCAGATTTCTACTCCTGTTTGTAATGTCTACACGGCACAGCAGAGGGCATCAGTTTACTTTTACGTATTTGTTGACAGATACTCCTACATTTTTTTTCTCTCAGGTGCCAAAACTGATTAAATAAGTTAAAAATATGAGGAGTTCCCGAAGGTTTTCCCGGAAAGACAACTCAATCTGTGATGGCTGATGCAAAAGCTGTTGTGGTTTTTTTTTTTTGTTTGAGTGTGTGCCACTGAGCTAAAAAAGGCTGTCACTTTGAATTCCCCGCAGGGGGAACGGCAAATAAGCAATGCAAAATGCAGTTCATAAGATTTCATACAGAAAAGACTCGCCAGGGAGGAGGTGCCATCCTCCAAACGGCAAAGGCAGTCTGTCAACATCTGCAGACAATTAACACTTCAATCTGAAGAAAAGAGAAGACAAGAAAAAAACAACAGAACAAAAATCCCTGAAGGCAATAGAATTGAGTTTACACATACCACACGAGTGCTATTTAAGGAGGAAGATTAGCTTCAGTTAACAAAGAGTCAACTAGAACAGATTTTTTACTTGAGCAAAAGCTTTTTATCATATAAATCTAAGCACAGCCTCTGAAGGAGGATATGGTACTGTAACAAAAGAGAAGCTGCTTTACCTTCGGTGTTTCATGCTTTCACCCAGAGTGGACAGAAGATTAAACAACCCTGCTAAATGTGTCATCGGTGCCTGGACCTAAGGGGCCCGGGGTTGCATAGAGGTGGTACGGTGCTGTTTTTCATCCTATGACAGACAGTATAAAATTGTGAGTGGCTGGCAGATCGTTCTGGGAGGAGAGCTGTGAGGCAGAAAAAAAATCAGACACTGTGACCTTGAGAAGAGAACTCTGTTGTCATGGAGAGAAACTCAATGCTAAACAGGCTGACAAACACAAATTGCTGTTGTTTCAGTTCTCCACAGCAACCGCTGTGGGTCTGCTGCTTCATAATTTGGTTATATTTCTTTCAATTTGCCAATGTACAAATACATTTTCTTATTATTTCTGATAATGTATTAAATATGTTCCTTTGCACATTTTCAAAAGTCTGTTTTTGAATTGTTTTCCACTAAAACAATGTACTGCACATAGCAGGTTGTAAAAGTAGGAAACAAGGCACACTTCCTGCTGAAAAGAAATCTGACCTAATCAGCATAGTCTGACATAAAAAACGGAGAATTTTGAAATATTTAAAATGCTTAAATTGGTTACATTTGTGTAGCTTCTGATGTAAAACGACCCAAAGAAAAAGAAAAGTCTAGGACTGAAGCATCATGGGAACCAGAGGAGTGAGGGCGGTGAATATGTTCCAAAGTTCACCAAAATGGTTGGTTTATATCATTCAGTTTCATCAAGGAGTTTGGGGGAATTGTGAGTTTGTGTATACGCTTGTGGGTGTGTGTAAAGGTTCTCTGATCAGCAGATCCAGCATTTCGGAGTTCCTTTTTTTAATATCAGTAAGCTGAAAGCTAAAAAAAAAAAAACACTGAATGCAAAGCAGGAGGCAGAGCAGCAACATGAACAAAGATCTAGCAAGGAGCACCAGTAACTTCAAGCGATGCAATGATTCATCTTCCCCACAATTCAGTTCAAACCTCAATTTTTGGGTCATGGTTTTGTTTTGGTTTGACATATGATTTATGTAATATAAAATAACAACAAATGCAAATAATCAAGTAAAATATAAGGAAAAACCTTTCAGTTGATCCATACTAAGCCTGGTGTATTGTAATAAGGAAAAACAAAACTAAATCCTTCATTAATTTCCCCATGATTTGGTTTCATAGTGTTTTCATAGTGTTCAGTTTTCAGTCAAAGCAGACAGTTTGTTTGATGTCATTCTCATAAATCAATTGATTTTCTGTACAAAGCAATACTATCATTTGATAAATGATAAACTTGTATTCTCCGGAGGGGAATTGGCTGAAATAGTGCTCGTTGTCTTGCTTCCCAGCATGTTTTGCAGTCTGTTGTTGGAGATCCTAACACTAGTTTGGCTTTGTTAGTGGAAAAACCCGGCAGCAAGCGCTGACTGATGTCAGTGATGGTACAACTCATTCCCATCCTTGGCAGGATCGTTGCATTTGTCTCCTTTGCTCTTTGTGTCAGTAAATCAATCTGTTGGAAGCCATGTGCAGTCTTCACTCCTTTCCTGTTGGAACTGCTCTGTCTCTCTATCCAACCTGCTCCATCCTCCCTCCTTAGGTCTTAGCTGTGATATCTCCTTTCCCTCCACAAACCATCCATCTTGCTCATCTTGTTTGCCCGTGTCTCTTCTTCCCACTTCTAGCTGTTATTGCTGTCCCGTCTCATTTCGTTCACTCACTCTGTCTCTCCTCCCCTCTGTGCCTTTTGTTCTCTCCGTTATCGCCTCCCCTCCTCCAAGTGGTCATCACGGTGACAGATTCTATCCAACCTTCATCTAATAAGACAGGACAGCAACTAACCAGTCAATTTATTATTCAGAGGTCGTTCACTACTTTCTGCGCCTGTCAAAACACTGGCTCTGCATTAAATTGCCTTCTTACCTTTCAACCCAACAGCCATATCCCATCTTTTTTACTTTTGCTTCCATTCATGCGCACCGACAGCTATCAAGATCCTGCTGAAGCTGTGTTGTGTAATACTTAATAAATAATGAAATGATTGCAGCCTATCTGACAGCTCATCTTGAAACAGTAATGTGGTATTTGTCTGTTGGCATCTCTGCTAAACCGTTAACACAATGAAAAAAAAGTGGTTTTAGAAATCTAAGCTTACTGTTGTTCTGTGTGTTAACACCAGCATGAATAATAGATTCATTTTACGCAATGGCTTCATCATTTCTCATTGAGGCTGTACTCGATCAACCTGTTGTCTTAGAACTGTTGCTCCACACAACTGATTTAGTTTCCTTCTGTTCAGCCTAAGCCGCCGTATATGCAAGATCTTTTACAAATGCATACAAACATTCGCCGGGCAGCCTTCGGAACTGTCTTAATCCTTTGCGGCGGAGATTCACTAAACATTCCTCATAGAGACTGGTCTATATTGACAAGACAGCATCACACAGTTTTTGCAGATGTTGGCTCCATGTCCGATCTCCCGTGCCACCACATCCCAAAGGTGGTGGGTTGAGATCTGGTGACTGTGGAGGCCATTTGAGTCCAGTGAACTCATTGTCACGTTCAAAAAACCAGTCTGAGAGGATTCCATCTTTATGAAATGGCGCCTTATCCTGCTGGAAAAAGCATCAGGAGATGGTACACTGTGGTCATAAAGGGATGAACATGGTCCACAACAATTCTCAGGTAGATTGTGGCATTGTAACCATGCTCAGTTGGTTCTAAGGGGTCCAAAGTGGGCCTACAAAAAACATCCCCACACCATTAAACCACCACCACCAACCTGAACCGATGACACAGTTATTGGTCCTGCAAAGGGGAAAGCGCTTTAGCTGTCACAGAAATGTCCAGTAAATGTGCCGGACGTATAAAAAATAGAACAAACTGGATCAGGCAATTGATTTCAAATACATTTTAGAAATATGAGAGTTGAGAGTTAAGTTGAGAGTTGTGGTGTCTGGTTGAAACCCAGTCAGTGTCGGTTGTTCCAAAGCCTGAGAGAGTTTGGATCCGTCATTCAGCTGCTCTTCAAGTTAAACAGGTTTACTAAGACTGGTGGCACTGGTGGTTTAAAATAAATATCAGTTTAGCCAAAATCATTTGAAACTATTCATATTCACTTTTTTCTAAATTGGAAAATTACAATGTTTGCAGGACAAAAGTGATATGGTTGCCTATGTATGGTTAAATATGATGGAAGCATCTCTTAACAGCGGCGACGCAGCTTCTCAGTCTCCTCTTAAATGAGTGCCTGTTATATCTGTTTTTAAAAGCTGGCCAATTAAGATGCACACAAATGTCCATTGAGTATTTACTAAAGAGTACCTGTGCAAAGGTAAATTAAGCTTTATTGCTGAAGCTCCTGTCTGTCTTTTATTCACTTTGCAGTGCAATAAATAAGGATTGCACCACATTTATTGTTCCTAATTGCCAAGTTAGTGGAAATGTGTCCACATAGACATTTTAGAAAATATGCACAAAATACTTTCATTCATCAACCGAGAAACAGTGGCTGGAAATTTTCACTTGGTAAAGTTAGCCTACAATTATTTACCCAATGATTTACTAGTACAAATACACACAGAATTAGTATTTTATGTATTTTGGCAAAAAAAAAAAATATATATTTTTCTACTTTCACTACATTGTTTCTATACTGGCTTATTTTTTATCTTCTGCTGCTGGTAGGAGATGGGAAACTTCATTACATGTCTGTGCATCATGTTCCAAATACAAAATGTTTTTGAAAGCAACACAACTCCATATGTTTTTCATTTTTTGTCATCCATTTTTAAAAATTCAGTTTCTGCACCTCAATGATCCATGAAGTAGTGATGCCAGAAAAATGGATGTATATGTTCTTTTGTTGCTTCAAAAATAATAATTATGTTCCAGCATGTTGATATTTGTTCAAAAATACAAAAGAAAGTTGCAATAACCACGTTTTTCCATTGCTTCGGAGCATTTCATATCCAGTTTCTGTTGCTCTTACTACATTTTACAAATTTTTTTCAGGTCACTTGGTTTTCTGAAGACATCATTTTCAGCTTGTGTGCGATATTTTTTTTTTCCAGTCGATCGTATTTGATCAAACACAATTTTCTCAGTATTGCCAGATATGTCTGGAAGTGTCTAACCCCTCCACTGTCATGAAAAGCTGTTGTTACAGCATACTGAACCCCCTTATCTCGTCCGTTCAGGCAGGCGCTCTGTGTTTAATCAGCACGTCTGTGTTTCACTGTTGTGGTGTATTTTCAAAGACCTGTCTCTGCGTTGATGTATTGCTGCTGCCGTTTGTTGGAAAAAGGGATTGCTAATGCAAGGCAGTGTGGAAATGCTGTTAGTGATGAAGGGAGAAATAAGAAAAGAAGAGAATTATATATATTTGTTTGGCATTTTACACAGCTTAAAAAACACATGATGTTCTCATTTATCCTGCTTTCTTTTTTCTTTTTAGTGTTTCTTCTTCTATCTTTCCTGTGTGTCTTTTTTTTATATTTCTTCAGAGTATTTCTTTCGTGTTTTGACTCTCTATTTACCAAAGGCTAAAGGCTTCTGCTGCCGCAGACTTCAAATGAAAGACATGGCTTAACGGATTTATCAAAGGCCCTGATGGCCTGACTGAACCAAAATGATGTCTTCGCTCCGAACTGTTTTCTTTACTCCAGCCATGTCAGGAATTTAAATGGGAGCCACCATCAATACCAATAATTCAGCTTCAGGTGACTATTAATCACTTGGCTGATTTGAACTGTTACATTTACATAGCTTAAATGAAATGAGAGCGACCCCATGTGCAGCAAAAATTAACCCTTAGTAGTCTGGGGCCTTTTTGACTTTTTTTTTTTCTACTTCACATTTTCCTTTATTAATTTATCCTTAAAACTGTTTTTTGTGGCAATGCTTGACACTCAATTCTTTAGTGCAACCCCAGCTGTTGAACCTGAAATTGTCTTTTATTCCTTGTGGTAATTTATTTATTTTTTACTGTGAAAATCACCAAAACTGAGATTGAACTCTTTTCATTCCTGCATCATTGTAAACAGTGGATGTGATTGACAAACTGGTGAGTTTTGAGGGTTAACGCATTAGGAAGCATGATGCAACTTTATTTTTATGTTTTTTATTTTTATCTTTATTTTATTTTATTTTAACAGATTAAAGAATTTTGAAAAGGAGGGCACATGAATATACTGCCTTAAAGTTGCAGCAAAGCGATCCTGCCTGACAGTTTTTGAAATATCAAAAAGTTTGTGACTAAATCAACATACGCTGGTCATGGCTTTAGTCCTGCTAAGTCTTCAGACTTCCGACAGTAATCTGCAAATGGATAGAATGGAACAAAATCAATTAAAAAAACATACTATAAAAGCATTATTTAAACAAAATAAAGCTTTCACTTTGTAGTGTTTTAAGAAAACACAAATCTTATTCCAAGCAGAATATTTAGAAATTAGCTGCAAAATACTAACTATAAAACAATCCCAACCTTCATCCCTGCAATTCAGGCTGTTTTTTATAGTGATTTTGCTGCAAGTACATATTCTGTTGTTTTTGAAGCAACCTTCAAATTTTTTATAATTAAAAGAAATCTCAGAGTTTTGGCTTCAAACGATTCTCTCTGCAACTTTAACTCTGTACTTTTGGAAAGACTACATCAAAAAACAAAACTGTGTCATGATTGGATAGCTCATCCCCACGGGAAAGCTGCGGTTTGTGATGCATCGCAAATTAGGGTGAGCTCGGATTCTTGGACTCAGTGGCACAAACCTGTCTGATGTCGTTTTTAGAGGAAGATTCCAGCATGTGGGAGGCATGTCGTTGTAACTAGCGATGGCAGATAACAGGATTTTGTTAGTGACCCACCCTTGGGCAGAGAAATAAAACATGCACTGCCACACACACACACCATCTGTCAGACAGTGCATGTCGAGATAAGGCGGTGAATGCCCTCTCCACAGTCGGACTGTTTTCCTGCTGAATTGTAAAGAGGGACACATCAGTCTGGCTCTTGCTTATCTCCACTCTCTCATCATCTCAATCCATCTCTTTTACTCACACTCTTCCCTCCCACACAGATTTTCTTAACTTTTGATTCTGTCTCTGTTATGCGCCCTTTTCAATTTCTTAAAGTATCTTTTTAATTCGTCTCTTTTTCTCTCCTGGAGTCTCCTACTCCTCTTCCTCCTTCTTTTTTTGTATTTCCCCGTGCAGCAGTATGCAACTCCTTGATCCCTGCCAGACAGACACACACAGATGGAGGAACTGATACAAACTGGAGAGGAAGAGGGACCAGAAAAAAAAATAGAAGCAAAAGCATAAAGAGGCACAGAGGAATTGGTGAAATGATGGTGGTAGGAACACAATGAGGAGGAGGGAGAGGGCGGGTGGGTAGAAAGAGATAGAAGGCATGTAAAGTAGACAGCTTCAGTGACAGCGCAGACAAAGGTAGCTCCAGAGAGCGCTCATGCCGTCCATTTCATTCACACACACACACTCTCGCTTTCTCACTCACACACCCCCAAGCAGGAGCAGCCGAGCCGTGTGGGTGTGAGGCTGCATGAGAAGTGAAATCTGTACTTCTACACATGCAGCCGGCTGACAGACCAACTTCATCCAAAACTACGCGAACACTTCCATCACAACCAAGGTGTGCACCCTACCTGCAACACACACACACTGCCAGCCAGCATGGGTATTGTGATGGGAACCTTTTCCATTCAGTCCAAGCCAGTGACCTACCACAAAGGTAAGAAATAATTATCCTACAAAATGATCCTTTATTTTATTTTTTTTCAAACTGTTTGTGATTTTTTTTTTTTTTTTTGCATGCAGATATTTAAAGACACAAAGCCCTGGAATAGAAAGTCATGCATGTTTGCTCACAGTGTATCGTAAAAGAAATGCATCATGGGAATGAACGAAATTAACAAGTTGCTAGTAAAAATGAAGGTTGGAGATTTTTTATGATGTAATTCCAAGGCCACCTGTCATCTGTGTGAGCTCAGAAGTTAGGCATATTTGCTTGTGTGTGTGTGTATCAGTGCCACTGTGCATGTCTATAATAGGGAATGGTATTCATCCATGTCTGCTCTTTATACCAGCACCCTTATTGTATATCCTGCTGTTGCTTGACACATATTTGGATTTGTACTTACAGATACCCTCCACTCTCAACTGCTTGACATCATTGCCAAAACATGTTGCTGTATGTGTGTGTGTGTTTTTTTTTTTTTTTGTGGAGGCTGTGGTTGAGTGGTCTGTGAATAAGGTTGGTGTATTTTGGCAGCCTTTGGTCATGGTGCATCTTGCATCGATTTACTTTAAAATCCAACTGGAGGAGAGAAGCAGCCCAGTAAAAAAACTGCAAGAAACAATCAAGATCATGGTTTATCATATGCTTTAACTGAAAAGAGAAAGTCCTTGCATGCATAATTAGGCCATTAAGCACAGTGAGATCATGTAAAACGAGCTGCATATGGTGTGACACAAACTGTGGAGGCAGTATAAGTAGTGTAGATCACATGCAATGAATGTTAAGTAAGTCCCTCAGGAAAATGCCTCTCAGCTGTCCATATTTTCTGTGCTGTAACCATCAAACAGTGCACTGCAGAACAAATAGCTGTGAAAACACTTTAGTGACCCCGTAAACACTTTGTTGATATTCTACAGCATATATAGCCTCCTGCGTGGGGTGTTTTCTTTCTTTCCTGACCTGCGGGGCGGCAGCTCTCAACAGGCATTTCAGATGTTTGCTGATTAGATACTTGAGGAAGGATTTCAAGGTGGATGTCTTGTCTTAAACGCCGAGACACTCATCGGAAACTCCAGCGTGCCGCGGTGTCTTCCTCCCTTTGCAGAACAACTCATTCACCAGTCAATGGAGTGATACACGAGGGAAAGGAAGGGACAGATAAGAAAAAGATGCAGAAAAATTGAGAAAAACTGCGAAGAAGAAGTGACTCTCGTTGGGGGGGTTGTCAGTGCAGGAGGGTTCCACCATCTGCTGCAATGTTATCAAAAGTGACCCATGCAACTAGGAAAGAGGCCTTTCTTCATGGAAGTGTGGCTGATCTGGAAATCTTTTTTGTGATATGATGCAGAAAAAAGTGACTTGCTAAAAGGGTTCTCTTTACTGACACACAAAGCTGTAAATAGTTGAAAAAAATATTGGTGGGGTGGAATTAAAGACCCACTCCGATGGAAATTGTGTTTTTGATGTTTCTAGCATGTTCTTTTCATAATGGAGGATAAATATAAAGACAATTAAGATTAAAACTCTATTTCTTAGTATTTCTTTATTCAAATCATTGTGACTAAGGAGTTGTCAACAAAAGCTGTTTGAAAAAAAGTGTATTTGTGACATAGAAAATACACTGAGCAGGTCACAAGCTCCCTGCTCCACTCCATTCCGATCCATCCACTTGCAGACGACTAGGTCCATGTATGTCTTTGTTTTCGTTGGCTGAGCCAGATTCCAGCTCAAAACAACAGCTGGATGATGGGAGGTTTAGTCCGCCCCAACAATCCTATCCACCATAAGTTGTGGTCGGGATTCCACAACTTACAGCTACACATTGTGGAAAATTACAGATTTTATTTTTTAAATGTTGCTAAAAATGGCTTATTGTAATTGAAAGTTCACTGGGAATACTTTTAAAATAGATCAAAAGATAACAGGAGTGGGACTTTAAAGCTCGTTTCTTAGACAAACTCCCTTGCTATTATGGGTGTGCTTTTTTGGGTAAATTAAGCAGTGTAACAACTGGTTTAAAGTTGCACAATAATGTAAAAAATTGATTTACAGATGGGATAGAGAAGGCAAACGCCTACAAAAGCAGGGTGTTTTGTCTGGAATCTAAAAGAAAGTGAGGATGGAGGAACGAGCCCCTTAAAAAAGTCCAAACCTTTGTGCAGGTGCCCTCGATCACTCCTCTCCCACTGCCTGTCTTTTCTAAGGTGCATCTTAAACCAATTTCACCCAAAAAAATAAAAAATAAAAAGTCTGACAACATTTTAAAAATGTTCAAAAATCCCAACAAATCTGAAACTGTTAATAGATCCACTTAACATTCAAAAGCATCACCCGTTTTAATAATTCAACATTTAACTGTTTAAGAGCTAAAATGTGTATGAATTTGAAGATTAGAAAGAGAAACAAGTGAACTGTCATGTATAGCTTCACGACACTCCACTGTTATTTACAAAAATTCCTACAGCTCTTGCGAAGTAGAGTCCTTCTGCACAGATTTGTGTAACTTTCATTTAGCATTTGTTGCCGGTAACAGTCTGGCTGATCTTTATAATCTTATATAAGCTTATATACATAAAAATCCAAAGCCTCTTTTCTACTCTGAAAGTTGAAATGAGGATTCACCCCATATCTCCAGTGAAAGCATCACTGAAGTTTGAACTGAGCATCAGAATAGCACACCAATGGTGCCAGATGGGTCGGTGTGAGTTCTTCAAAAGCTGTTGGCCCACCGGGATTTTCACGCTGCAGCATCTTCAGTGTTTGCAGAATAGTTCAATTGAAGGAAAATGTCAAGTTGTGTTCCCAAAAATATCTGATGTCAGAGCAGTGCTGCATGACTGAAGGGCAACAGTGACTTAAATAAATAGTTGTTACAGTTTGTAAACCATTTTTGTCTCTGCTCTTAAAAATAGGGATCACTTTTTGCAATTTTCATTAGATTTGGGAATCTCCCAGTTTGTAGGGATAAGTTACATACTCTATGTTTGTTAGAGGCTTAGAGATCCTGTTAATTACCTTCTTCACCAGCAACATACTGTACCTGTATCATCCCAATCTTCTCAGTTTTTACTCTTGAACTTAACTTAAATGCAAGTTTCTACCACCGTTTTCAGGCTTCAAATGCTCACATTTTGCATATTTTTTTCCTCTGTTAAGGTAAAAGCATAACTGCAGATATTGTGATTAGGAAGTAAAGCAAATCTGTTTGTTGACACAAATTGCTCAGCAACTTTCTAAAGGAAAGAGCCCAAATCAATCCAGCTATACATCCTAATGAATGAGTTTTTGTTGCAGCAAAAAGCACATAATTACCTAAGATGTTTTACAGTCAGTGAGACATTATACTGCTTCTTATAGGACTCTGTGGCTTCAGTTGCAAAAAAGCAAGGCTTTGGTTCTCTTTTAAAGTGTTCTCTTTTGAAAAGAAAGGTTGACAGTCTTTTTGGCTCATAAAACAGCAATGCAATCTGGTAAAAAGTGTGTGAGTGAAATAACAGCAGTTATGGAGCTACTGCTTGAATTCAAAGTCAAAGTGGAATAAAATTGTACAACATGGCAACCTCAAATTCTCCTGTTACTTATTTTAAATGAAGATTTTCATTTTGTCAAGTATTCTAATGGTGAACAACTGCATCAAATGTATCATAGTTGCGCCATTTGAGCTGTTGATTTTACATTTTATAACAACTTCTTCAACAGACGGCCCCCTCAGACACAAAAAAAAACAATAGACCTAAGCAAGCTGTCAGCTTGTGACTGGAATATTTTCTTTTAGAAAAAAGAAAAAAACAAAAAAAAATTAAATTACTTCGCAATTGATTCTAAATGTAATCTAAAGTTTGCACTTTTTTTGGTCTCTGACACCTAAAGTGAAGCCAAACGGATGTCTTGGCCCAGATAAGTCACAGCCAAAGCGACAAGGCTGAGTTATTAGTCAACTGCCCAACAGTTCATATTGCTGAAAGTTGGTGGTAAGGCATTTATCTGTAAGTCTCTCTTCCCCTGGGGCAAGAAAAAGACATTTGTCCGCTGTCTTTATAGAAGCTACTCTGCTTCTATGAAATATTTCCCGGTGGTCATAAACTAAAAAAGCCTCCAGCTTTCAGACGACTTCGTCTCCCTGTTTCTTCGCTCCATTTATTTTGGCTTCTGCTTCCCTTCTTTGATTCCTTTTACGCCATCGAGTAAAAGTGACTTTCTTTCTGATGCGTTGGTTGTTTTTTTTCTGTTTTTCACCTCTACTCTACCTTTCAGCATTTTTTCACTCAAGTTTGAATTAGGGCTTTGTTTGTTCTAGACTATCTCTTTTGATTGCATTGAGTTGATAATTAAAAAAGGCATCTTTAGTCTACTGTAAGTAAGAATTTATAAATTAAGACTTAATCATAAAGTATAAAAGAAAATCCTTCAGTAAGACCTGATGGATTCCAGCCTGGCCTCAGCCCAGTCCGAGTCAGCTCCAATTACTCAACTGTTTGAAGTCATTTTGAATTTCAGGTTGGGGTCAACACTTGTCTCAGCTGAAAAGATACAATGAGAGGATTCCTGTTTCTTTGATAGACCTTACAGTTTCCTCGCTTCCCCCTTATCCTCACACATCAAAAGAAATGCACCAAACGGGCAGATTAGGACTGTAAAACTGCTTTAATAAGCAACTGCTGACATTAAACAGGTTCCTGGGTAATCTTGTCCCTGAAGCACGTGTGTGACATGCATCAGCGTGTAATAGTGAGATTTAAATTCCGTTACCTCAGATCTTCCTTCCACAATCGTTTGAACCCTGGAGATATTCACAACAAGCAAACATTTTCTTTTCAAATTAAACTCCATTAAGACCCACTATCACTGTTTCATCAGCCGGGCTTGTAAGCCAATCCTACTTTCAGGCATTTTATCAAATATACAACAGGTACACTTATGCACATCCCATAAAAATATCAAATATTTGCATAGTATTTATATGAAATTGCTTCATTCCATTTGTCAAGGACAAAAATCATTGTCCTTGCAATCTGTCTCCATAGACAGTTCATCTGTGTGCACACCCTCAGGCCTTTGGAACGCTGGAGCCCAAGTGAAATGCAGGTGATGAATATGGAAAGCTACCTAGTTCTGGCTAAACGATGCAGGCTGCACCCATAGCTATGACAACAGCTCAACACTGGAGCAAATTCATCTGACAGCTAAAATGACATTCATGTTGACAAAACGTGCATTTCTGCAGTGATGCAACTCAGAAAACTGCAGTTTATTTTGATTTAGGTCAAACTGTTCTTCCTTTGGATGTTAATTGGAAAAAATTTTGTCAAGAATTCAGCAAAGAGCAGTCCTGTTAGTTACTTTAATTATCCAAGTCAGAGGGGCTGCATGTGTTAAAATTTTTATGAACACTTCAATAGAAGTAATTCTGAATTCATGTATTGAGTTTCTCAGGATTTCAACACAGGCATGTTAAAAACAACTTTTTTTTTAGTTTATGAAGCTGGTTTACACTGACCTGAATAGCTTGTTTTTGGACTCTACGTGCTTGTCATAAAATTATTCACCGCAAACAAGTAATTACTTACATCTCTCTTTTTTTTGACTGCTCCCTTTAGGGGTTGCGTATCATCTGCATCCTCTTCGCTCCCACCAAACACCATTGTGTCATCCTTCATTATAGCTATGAACCTCCTCTTTGGTCTTCCTCTAGTCCTCTCTTCTGCTAGCTCCAACCTCGGCGTCCTTTTACAAACTGTTCCTCATTTCGATGCGGCCAAATCATCTCAAGCTGCTTCACTGCATTTATCTCTGAAACATCTAACATGTCTCTCTGATCGCTTCATTCCTAACCCTTTAAATTGTTGCCAGTCCCAAAGAGAACCTCAACATCTTCATCTCTGCTTCCTGTCTCTTTCTTAGCTCCACCGTCTCTAAGCCAACAACATACCTGCTCTCACCACAGTCTTCGACACCTTTCCTTTCAATCTTGCTGAGACTCTTGTCACACATTGTATTTGAAATCTTCCTCCATCCGTTCCAACCTGCTCGCACACACTTCCTCATCTCTTTCCCACACTCTCAGTATCTCTTGACTGTTGTACTTATTGTACTTAAAGTCCTCCACCTTCTACATCTATTTGCCATCTAACCTCACCGTTCAAATTGAGTTGAACTTCTCATTTATATTTGCTGTAGCTGACCTTCACTCCTCTCCTTTCCAGATCAACCCTCCCACCTTTCTTGATGTTCCTTCACCTGCTCCCTGCTCTTACAGATCACAAGGCCATCTGAGAATACCACGATCCGCAGAGATTCCTGTCTATAACCTCATCTGTCAGTCTCTCCATCACCAAAGCGGACAAGAGGTTTGAATCTGATCCTTGGAGCGATCCCACTTCCACCTTGAACTCCTCTGTCACACCTACAGCACTTCACATCACTGTTTTATAGCTTTCAAACATGTCCTGAACAACTCCAATGCACTTCTGCACCACCCCAGACGTTCTCATTCAAACCACACCTCTTGTTTTGGTACCGTCATGGATTTTTAGATCTAACTAGACAAAATGCTGCTTCTTCCTCTAATATATGCTCCTTGTACTGATCTCTGTTACTTCCTGCTCCACAACAGCTACCTCTTCTACAAAGAATTCTCCTTTTATCTTTTCATCACACTTGTAGAATCTGTCAAAACATTTCCATCTCTGTTTCTCTGAAATTCCAGCCTTTACAGATCCACCTCCTGTGTATCTAAAGTCCTAATTTGCCTTTTTTTTGCCTCCTCCACCTTCACCCTGTGCTGCATCTCCCTTTACTTCTGTCTTCTGTCCTCTCAGCGACCCATTTTTTCCTCCTAACACCCTCCTGAACTTCTTTATTCCACCACTAAGTCTCCTTATCTGCTTTTCTTATTCCAGATGACACACCAAGTACCTTCCCCATCAGTCTCCTTTGTTATTAGCAGTACCTGTCCAGTAATCTAAAAGAACCTCCTGATCTCCCAAAGCTGGTTTACACCTCCCAAAAGGCCACACAGCACTCTTCCTTTTTTCAGTTTCCAGCACTTGGCCTTCTGATTTTCCCTCTTCATCTTCCCTCACTGCAGAGTTATTCTATTCACCAACATCCTGTGTCGGGCTGCATTCACCTGAGCAACAAATTGTCAATTGCTAATCTTTTAGATTGCAATGTCTACTCAATGCAATCAATTTGCGTGCTCCTCCTTCCACTCTGTATGTTTTCTTCTCTTTTCTTTTCTGGAAAAATGGGATCTTGACATCCTGTCATTCTGCATTCCTGTTCTGAACACTTAACTCCCCATCACGTCCTCATCACCCTCATCACCCCCATCACGTTCCTTCACCCACATGTCTGTTTAAGTCACACTTGATAATCAGTCTCTCCTCTCTGCGGAAACCCCAGATCACCTCATCCCTCTCCTTCCAGAATGTATCCTTTTCTTCGAGTTCACATCCTCCTTAAGGGGCATGCCCACTGTCAAGATTCACCATCACATCTTCAACTTCCAGCTTCAGACTCATCACCCTATCTGACAATCTCTTCACCTCTAGAACATTCTTAGTAAACTCCTCCATCTGGATCACTCCTTCTCACTTCCATATACACCATAGAACAGCTTTAACCTGCTCCCAATCTATAAGTCTTGATCCCTTTCCATCTGGTTTCTTGAATGCACAGAAAGTCTATCTTTCTTCTATCCGTCATGTAAGCCAGCTCTATAGTTTTTCCTGTCAAATCTTGGTCTTACACTCCTGCCGTTTCTGTCTTTCTCTTCCAAAGGACACCTCTTCCTCCTTTCCTTCTTTGACCAATGGTAGCCCAATTTCCATCAGCACCCTGTAGTTCAATGACCAACCTGGGGTGGAGGTTCTTTAGAACGTATGGCTGATTTGACTTCTTTTTACGTTGGATGCTCTTCCTGACACAACCCTCTGTGCTCCCCCAGACTTGTGACCGGCACACTAAAGCACTGGATGGTGCTCCTTTGTGGTTTGTGCAAATAAATGTAGGGTGGATTGGAAAAACAATGTATTTAGTAATTGCTAGAAGATGTATCTGGTTTCTGTTGATCTGGAGAAGTAAAAAATGCATCAATTTCAGGATCTAAGATTTGACATTTTTTCAGTTAGAATTTGATATTTATGGAAATCAACCGTCAAAATGCTAAAAAAACAAACAAACATGTGTTTTCATGTAGTTACAAAAAGCTTTCCCCAAATTATCACTGAAATCAACTGTTAAACTAAGTCAATGTTTTCAAAGAGAGCTGCAGAGAACAACTGTTACTGCACAGATAAGCAGTGGACAGGTCCCAATAGTGTTGACCTAGAATTCACAAGTCAACTACAGATGTCAATATTCAGGCCACAATTAAGGGAACATGTTGTAAAAAACAATCATTTTTTAACTTGTGAGATGGTTTTGATGAATAAAAATATAAATATTGGAGTTTTTAGCTCTGCAAACATCTGAAACAATGCCGTCAACCACATAATGAATTCCTCCTCTGGCATTAGCATACTGGCAAAGTCGTAACCTGAACCTCACAAAAAGAAGAAGTGAAAATTTGATTTGCACATGCAGATTAAAAATAAATGTGACATGTTTTATTTTTGTTTGCAAAAACCAACCGGTTTCATTCCTCTTCTTTAGATCAAATAAACTTTGCTTTGGTAGAGAACAAGAACCTTTGGAAAGCCATGAACGATATCCTAAGACAAACTCATTTAGGAGTATAAATGTGCTGTTTTCTTCAGTTCTGAGCTGATCTCTAATTTCCTGCTCCTTCAGATGTAGCACTGACAAACACATTCTTTCTGATTGTGAAGGAATGGACTTAACATTTTTATATCATTATTGCCAGATTTAGAAGACAGTTTGAACCCTTTCATGCCACACACTTTTAGTCCATTACGGATTTCTTCCTTAATCTTTTGCTAGTTGAGATCTCTTTTGGTGACCTTATTAATTCTTAAGTGAATTCCATTTGGTTTACCCAAGAAATGCACATTAGTCTTATAATCTGCACTTTTAGCTTGCTTGTCTCTATTGCTGTGTGTTTTCATCTGCTAAGTAATCATTACTGTGCTGTTTTTTTTAGCTACATCTTTGGCCTGTCCTCCTGTTTTTGTCTGAAAGCCTAGTTGTAAACTCATCTCCAAAGTGTTTTATTCGCTCAATTTCGTGCAGAAAATTCAGAAAAAAATCAGAAAAAGAACAATTTAAAAACATTGTCATCCAAAGTCCTGCAGCTATCTTGTCATTGCCGTTGGGACCTGTCTACTTACTGGATGTTCGGTAGATCAGTTCTCTGCTTCACAAATAAGAGCAGAATTTAATGGGTATATCCTGCATTTTAACACTTTAAAATATGTTCTCAAATGCTAAAAAGGATGAAAAATAAGAAAAGGATGGTACAATAAGAAAAGACAAAAAATGTAAGTACATTCTCAGACTTCATTTTGCACATTAAACACAAGACTATCGCTGCCATTGGAGACTTTAACCGAGTCACTGATGCATTCAATTTTAGTTTCTTTGCCTCTCCTCAGCACCTCAACCATCTTCACTTCTCTCGCAGGATTTATTAACTTGAGTTGTGCCTTATGGAAACTGAACATAAAAACAAATAAACAAATATGCTCCAGCATTTACCATTCTAGCACTGGCACCTCATTCTTTTTCTATTTTTATCTCGTAACTTTGTGCTTTTGTAAAGTTCCACAGCAAGTTTGTAGTGCAAATAAATGGCTTTAAAGGGAAAAAGTTCAAAAGTGTATCACTGCAGTTGTAGGTTAAAAAAAATGGGGAGATACATTTCAATTGAGATTGTGTTGCCAAATTCTTTTTTGCAGTATTACAGTAAACTTTTGCTAAAAAAGTTGTATTTATTCCAATTATTTACCTTGCTTTTTGTTGAGGGGCACTGCCTGTCAGAATTACATGTCAGAGTTTTGCTGCTAGGGAGTAAAATGCATTGCCTTTGTCACATGAACCTGCATGTGGGTTGACCTGTACAGGTTCTGCAGTTTTTGGGCTGTCCAGGTTCCTCGAGGGTCATAGACAGCTGCACCTGCATCTTAAAGGGGTGTAACTGTGTCTTGCAGTTCCCTTGTGGCTTGTCCGACCACTCCAAGGGATGTCATGAAACTGGAACGTACCATTTCTGTTCGTGTGGTAAATGTATCTATCATGTAAATGTATTAATGTCTTGATTTTCCTTCTCTGAGCTGGCATCTGACTCAAACTGTACAGCTGAATATCTCCAATATGCTCACCGTTTTGTTGCACTGCTAATGTTAGCTTGGGGTTGTGAGGGGCTGTAAGCTAGTGAGAGAGAGTGTGAACAAAGGGATGATGGGATATCAGCAGAGGGTTATTTCTAATGAGTTCCTGCTGTTATGCAGAAAATATGTCCTAAAAAACAACACAGGCTTTTTTATTTTGACACAAAAACAAAACAAACAAAAACAAATGCCGTAGATATCATTAAAAGACCACTGGGAAGCATTTTACAATAGATAAAAATATAGTCTGGGTGGGATTTTAAAGCAGCTGCTGTGTTGCTCATTATTATGTCATTGTACTTTATAAATGTCTCTCTGTCTCTCATTTAAACTTTGTCCTTTATTTTTCTCTCACAGAAACTGAGCAATTCTTGCACTTATATACATTTTCCCCCACTAATTACCTTATGCTTCCTTTTTTCTCATGCTGCTTAATCTTTTGTAGTTTCATTTTCTCCAAGTATATGACAGATCTGGACTCTTTTAATTATTCCATTCCATTCCATTCTGGTTGAGGTGGAACAAAGATACAGTGGAATGCTAATCCTTACCTAAGATCCAACAAAGCATCTTCCTTCAATGTAGTTAAGACAGTAATAGAAATTAAAAACCATTTTCTAAAATGCACATACAGTATCAACCTGCTGCCCCTGATAAGGAATTGCAGAATTCCTGTATGCTGGACAGGAATATATACTATTAGGTAGATTTGTGTTCTAGAAATGCCAGGACTTTATTCTATAAAGGAGAAAAATAGGATGTAATGCCTCTGGCTTGCGTGTCAACGCTGTGTTTCGTTTGAATCTGGACTTATAACTTTTCATAGCAGATGCTCTAAACCATTAGCCCTGCACCCAAATCTTAATCATCATTCTTGTATTTTCCTCCAGTCTGTTCGCCATGGTGCCTTTGTTCTTTCATCTAGTTTGCTGATGAGGAGGTGTCCTGCTTGCTCTTCCTCTGCATTTTCTTTCTTGCAGTGTACCACTCGCCCACTCTCCTGGCTCTTACCCACTTTTTTCTCTCATCCTCGCTCCCTTCATCGCACTCTAATCTCCCGCTGGAAGCCTTTCTGGTGTATTTCCTCCTCCTCCTCCACCCTTTGCAGCCAAATGTGTTCCCATCTCCACCTTTACAGCTTTCTCATTCCTTTTTAGCTACAAGGCAGCACTGGAATACAGCGTTCAAAAAATATCGTTCCACTCTATGGTGCCACTTCTTTTGCTTCCTCCTCTCTTATGTGTAATCTCATCTCTTTCTGCTTTTAAAGTGTGACAGAGGTCATGCAAAACAGTCTGCATTAATTCACTCACATCCCTGCAGGGAATATTTGATCGTCAATCCCAATATTCTGCAAAGACAAGAACACAGTCAGTGCAAAATCCTTTTCTGTGCTTTACAGTTATTGAAATGATGAAGAAAGATATCTGTCAACGAGAAGGGAACAAAAACAGGAACACTACACTGATATGAGACTTTACAGGGGAAGATGAAATGATATTTGGCGTAGGTTACATGTTTGAAAACATGGTTATGGAATGATAGGTAGACAATGTTTGAGGGTGACGAAAAAGCAGAAGAGGGATGAAAATAGACAAAGTTCAATATACTGTATATCCATGAAGTCACTGAGCTGTGTGTCTGAGGATGAGGCAGCTCGTTGTTTGGAAGCCACTTGCATCCGTAGGCATCTCAGCCTGTGATTAAGCGCTCTCTCTGCCCTGTTGGTGAATGTACAAAATTTGAATGTGTCGATACATGTGCTTCTCACTCTGTGTAAGTGTGTAGGCAGGGTGGAAAGATGGCTCCCTACTGCTGTCCATTCTGTCTCACTGGCTGTTGTGAGAAAAAAAACCAACAAAAAAACAAAAAACATCCGAGAGCTCATGAGCACGTTTTCACAGGAGCAGACTGCACATATTTAACGTGCCAAACTCCATCTTTTCTGCTGATGCTTTCCGTATGGTGTCCCAACAATTGCACTTTGTTCATTGTTCGCAGTTGTTGGCTGACAGAAAGTGCTCCGTTGGTGGAGTGGTTGCCACATTTTACAGATGGGCAACAGTTAAAAACAGATGGTTGTTTGGGAAAAAGGCACCAAGTTTACAGAAGCAAACCAAATGATTAAAAGACTCAAATATCCTCTAATGTAATGAATCAAGCTACGGAGACACTGGGCATGTGACGACATTCGAACGCGTGTTTCTCCCATAATGTTCACACTCAAAAAGCAGGAAGGTGTTTCTGATTCTTTTCTTTTTTCTACTGTTTACTAGCCCATCTTCACCTAAAGTTGGTGCTGATCTTGCAAATCTTGCTTCAGGCTTTTTCTTTCACAGCTCTATTCCAATATCTGAAAGACTTGGTGTCATCTAATTCTGTTCGGGCACAAAGCAGAATTATTTCATCTCTCCTTTATGATCAAATTTCAAACGGTTGGCACAAGTCCATGATTGGTCAAAGTTCAACCCGGTTTAACTTACAAAGGTTTATTTGCAGAGCTTGAAAACGGCCTTAAAAACTATGCGTAAGCTATGCGTAAACATGAGAATTTGGAGCGTGGAAGCCCTAAATGCACACTGACGTGTATTTATATACTTTACATTGAAAGTGGCCACTTGGCGAGGGCAGTGTGAATGGAGCAACATGTGCAGAATATTCCATAAGAACATTTGTAATTTTTAAATGTTTTATGGGGTTTCTAAAAAGCAGAAATATCACTGTTTTACAGTATTGGCAGACATGTTAACTTCTCTTATTCTGCTCCATCACAAGAAATGTTGTGATTCTGGGGAAAAAAAAGGACAAGACACGTGTGTTGCTTTGATCTTCTTGATTCGTCATACACATGATAATTTATACTTAAGCAATTCCGCTTGGTGCCAATTTCGCCCTGATTCACTGACGGTTTACTTGTGCTGTTTGTGAAGGTGGAAAGGTGCTGGGTATATAGAGAGCGATAGAAAAGGGAAAGAAGGAGGCAGGGTATGAGCCTTGATGAAAAAACAAAGAACTGGGAGGGAGGGGAGTCGCAGAGTAGAGGGGTGTGGGGAGAAAAGAGGCAGAGAGAAATAGGGAGGGAGGGAGAAAGGAAGGAGGAGCTCTGCAAAAAAACATAGTGAGAAAGCATGAAAGGGAGAATGAACGAGAGAGAGTTTCTGGCGAGAGCAGCCATTGACAGAAAGAAGAAGAGGATGAGAGGAGGAAAGAGGGCAGAGGAGAGAGTGTGCACGTTCTAGTTGTCCTTGCACGTGACGTAGACAGACAGACTTCAGCATCCAGACACACTTGTTTCCACGACGACAGTGGCAAACATGGGGGCTGTGGTGGGCACGCTGACATTGCAGACCAAGCAGAGGAGGCCATCCAGGGGTGAGGGAATGCTCACACACACACAAACACACAACGATAAACACTATGCGTTTGCCACATGCATGCATGCCTATATGTGCGCAGACACTAACTTATGGGTTTCGAGTGGTACTACAACACACACTACAGAGAATGCATGCAAGCTGCAGAGAAAGATGAATAATTTCTGGTGTTTCTGTTATAAAATAATAACCAAAAAATCTGGTTGGAAATCAGAGCAACCAACAGGTGTTTTGAAAGCAGAAAAAGTGCATGTGTCTTACACCACAAACTTAAAGCACAGATTTCCATTTGACTCTGTTTGCTGTTGTTTGTTTGTTTTTTTGAAAGAAAGTGACACCTTCATATTCATATCTGTGTGTGTGTACACGTGTCTGCCATCTTTGAATCCCAGTCCCTGCAGACACACAGAAACAGTGCTGTGTATGTGTGTGGGTGTGTGTGTGTGTGTGTGTGTGGCGCTCTGTCTGTCTGTCTGGTCGCCTGTGCAGATGTAAGCGTGGTAAGCACACACATGTTGAAGGTATTTGTCACTCTGCTCACACACTGGTTTTTCTGTCTTGCTGTTACCTTGGAAGCATGGTAGCCATGGCAACAAAAGATGTCGGATTTGGGATGGGAGGGGTCGGTGGGAGTTTTGATGAGATCGGGGTATTCCTAAGTAAGTCAAAGCAACATGGAGGAGACAGACTGATCAGCCGAAAGGCGTGGATAGAGGAGTGACGGAGCTCCGTTTCATTTAAAAAGACCTGTTGCTTGTGGGGATTTTCCTCCTGCTTCAATGTGAACCCTAATTATAAAAATAAGTGAAGTAGCTACTTTACTGAAGGGGTGTACTAAGCTGAAGAACAGTGTGAAACATTCACTATTAATAGTGTGCTGTCACTTTTGTCTTGAGGCTCAGTGTTGTCAGCTTTCAGTCTAAATGAGACCATAGAGGAAGAACATATTTCTCATGAGCTGATTTTTCCTTCCATGAGCTCCTCAGTTCACCTGACTAAGCAAAGTGTAAATGTGTTCCTATTCAAAATAAAGACGGTTTCATGGATGACTCCCGCTGAAAACAAGATGAATTTTCAGACTTACAATTGTTCCTTGATACAATGAGCGGAATGGAGCAAAGCTTGAGCTGTTGGTGGCGATTGTTTGTGATTCTGATGTTGTGTCAGACTCTCTGCGTCTCTTCCGTTGCTTTAGCTGCATGCCGGATTAGGGCGGCTGTGACTGTAAGCAGTATTTCTGCAGCGTTGCCCATAACTTGCTGCCACTGACAGTGCCGCTGACAGAGATACAGTGCTCTGCTGTCATTTTTTTGGAGATTAAATTCCTACACAACTGATCCTCTGATCTCAGAAGCGCCGTGCACGGAAAGGAAGATAGTCCGCCGATTCTCTTAATATCTTCTATCCATGAAAGAAGATATGATTATTCACTTTGTTCGTAGTTTTCTTCCACTTGTTGACTTATTTCCTTTCCGCTGCTTTATCGGCCTCCATTCAAGTCTAGAAATAGACACGAGTGGCGGTGGGGGCCTCCACCTCAACTCCCTGATGAATTTTTGCACTCTTCCTCTGCCTTCCTCACTTAAGTCTTTGCAGCCATGTTGCTTCAATTCTTACTTCCCCTCTTTTCTAATCTGTCACTCTGCTTTCCTCCCTCAGCTTCTTTAAAGTCATGTTTTCTACACTTTTTCATCTCTTCTACTCTCCAGTGTTTCTTTTTCCTCTGCCTCTGGCTTTTCTTCACGCTTGTTTTTTCTTCCTTCACTTTCTCCTTCACATGTTGCCCCCTGTGTCTGCTCCTGGAGGCCTCTTCACAACGACACCTCTCCTCTGGTTCTTTGAAGCCTCTGGTTCTTTTGCTCATTGACTGTCTTTATCTGTCATCAGCATCAACACCGTGTTCTTCAATTTGTGTGTCTGCTTTCGTACAGATCCGAGACATATATTTGCTCAAAATTCTGTGTTGGCACGCTGCTCTGTGAGTAAATAAGCTGTGATCGAGTCACCCTTCTCAAACATCACACATACTAACACACGACAGAGATAGAAAATGCTCTTCAGTTCTTTATTTTTATCCTCTACAGGCTGTAAATGTGTCGTATGCAAGAATCACTCTTCTTCAGGGACTTTGAATAAATGTGTTCTGATTTCTTTTGACTTTACCTGAAGGAATTTTTCCGATGATGGAGGAAATATTTTATTTTTTTTTAAAAAAGAGCTCTAAACTGCATTTTTGAGTATTTGTCTCTTCACATCGTTGTGAATCAGGAACAGATACAAAAATGTAATTTGAAAAAGATTGTCGCTGTGATGTCAAAGCTGCAATCAGCAGGCCACAAACTCCCTGCCTCACTCCATTCCAATGCATTCACTTACAGATGACTAGATTAATGTACGTCTTCGTTTTACTCATCTGAGCTGACATCTGGTTTAAAACTGTACAGCTGGATAGCTTCAATATTGCTTTCCATTTTTGCTAATGTTAGGTTGGGGGCATAAGGGGCTGGAAGCTAGTCGCAGAGAGTGTAAACAAAGTGATGATGGGAAGTAGGGAAGGCTCACTGCGCACTAACACCACCCCACAACTCAGAAGCCAATTCCCAAAGAACTATTGCTGCTTTGCAGAAAGGATATCCTAGAAAACAACACAGGTTCTTAAAATTGACAAAAAAAACGCCAAAATCATAATTAAAAGACTACCTGGATTGCATTTACAATAGATCAAACGATAATTGGAGTGGGACTTTAAATAACCAGGAGATATCTAATTTAAGACAAAAAAAAGATGTTCTGTGGAAAATTTTAACCTTTATTTAATATGAGGAATGCTTTTAAACTCAAGGCCAGTGAAGCAGCATTTTTTTTCAAAGAGTGAGCTGGAAGACAGACCCTGCTCCATAGCTGCCAGGATGAGTTTAAGATAATTCAGATTATGCAAATTCCACTCTTGGGCAAGGATTACAAGACACAGTTCGAAAAGGAAAAGCAGGAGTGTTGAGTGGTTCACTTGGGAGTTTGGCAGAGGAAAAAGAGAAGATATGAAATTGAGACAGGAGGGAGGATTAAGCTGGAAACAGAAGAAGGAAAAATATGTTGTAGATGAAGAGGAGCGGTAAAATTAGAGCTAACACTGAAAAGTCAGAGTTCTTGAGTTAATGTATGAAATAAATCTACATGAGGAGAAGCTCAGATTGCAATCTTGTTCAGATCGCGCTTGTTCAAGAAAGCAAACCATCTATTTAATTATAATTTTAGTATTGTAAAGATAAAAACGAGTACCACTGAGTTCTATTAAGCAATTGAGTGATAAAGATGTATGATTTGTATGATTGATTAGGAAAAGCATTTTTTAAAGAGCTGTAAACACTTGAATTTACATTGTGACTAAGAAATCCATGTTTAAGGTTTTCTGTTTTCAGTTTCTTTTCCCTGCGATATTCCAATTCTGTTTTCAATTAGGTTTTCCTAATGGTTTACTCTTTCTAATTTGCCTTTTCCATTAAGCCTTTGTGCAACAATTTGGGCCTTGAGCCATGAAAACAGACAAACACTTTATTTCATCTTCTTAAATGCAACCAGCTGTCACACTACAGTGAGCCACTCTCTTTTCAAAGATAGAGGCAGTCTTCAGGATGCGAGTCTCAACATTCATCAGTCATGGAGCCTTTACTTTCAAGAGCTGAGATGATTTGTTTAGCCTGCAACAGCTCAAGGCCTAAAGTGTCACACAAAAGCTAAATGAAAAGGCAAATTAGAGAATGTAAGAAAATTAGACTCAGCTGCTAATGGTTTGTAAAATTGATGTGAGAAAAAAAATGAAAGAAAAAAAAAAGAAAATAAATTACTTTTTAGATGTCTAGTTCTCGCTATATATACTTATATACATATATAAGTACATTTTCACAAGAATGTGAATTTTGGTGTTTATTACTTTCTCATAAATGCATTGCAAAATGGATTTTAAAATCAAATTAATTAAACCATGAATATGTTATTTTAAATCAGTGTCTCTAAAGCTTTCAGTAATAAAATCCTGTTGAATTTTGATCTCTGAATCATGAGAAAATTATTGAATCTCATCTGCCTTAAAAACAATTAAAAAAAGAACTGCAGCACAGGTTTTAAATATACAAGCGCTGTCCTCCCAGGTTTCTATCTTTGTAGACTAAATAATAACACAGCCTCCTGCATAAGCCAGCAAATATTTGTTTGTGTGCAGGAAGCCAGCATTTGTGCAATATCTACAACAATTTTCTTCCTTGTTTTTTGGCTGCTTCCTTTACAGCAGGTCTGACCAACCCTGGTTCTCAAGAGCCATAACCTTGTTTGTTTTTCAGCTCTTCCTGGAACTGTTGAGTACCTACTTCAGTTGTGTTTTGGGATCACCTCAGTCAGCTAATCAGCAGCAAACTGGGCAGGCAGGACTAGAAAACAAGCAGGGCTGTAGCTCTTGAGGACCAGGTTTTGCCAGCCTGCTAAAGGGGTCGCCACAGAAAATCTTACCCTTCTGTCTAACTCTTTCTAAATCAGGGGTTTAGAATGCCCTACATATTTTCCAACCAACCTGCCATTGAAGCTCCTTATTGGCCAAAACGATCCAGGCAATCAACAGCAGATGGGACAGGATTTCTGGAAAAGCAGCAGGAGGCCGGCCCTCGAGGCCTGGAGTCTGACACCCCTCCTCTAAATCCTACTTGTACACACCAGCCACCCTCGTGTCTTCCCTTCACTGCATAAAAAAACTCCTCTATGGTCTGCTTTTTTTTGTCACACATCTCATTTGAAATGTGCATTGTCATCCATAAATAAGAACAATTTCACAACCTTTGACTTGTTAGCCTTAAGTTTCACTCATAAACTTTCATGGAAATGGTATTCCCTCAGTTATTGCCTCTGACGGAAGGCTGGCGCTAGTTTTCGGCAGCGGCGGCACCATCAGTGGATGTGTGTGTGAATGGGTGAATGGGACAGTGACTGTAAAACGCTTTGGGCCTTCAAGGAAGGTAGAAAAGCCCAATACAAGTATACACCATTTACCATTTACTATTGAAAAACTAGAAAACACTTAAAATGTGATCAAAAACTACAAGTCAAGTAGTAGTAGTTGTTGGCTAGATATATCATTTATCCATGCTAGTATAGGAAGATAAAATTATTATTTTTTTTTGTTTATGATGTTTATTATTGTTTATTATTTGCTATTATTAAACATTAATGGTTTTGATACCAGGCTGGACTGTGGTGTAGTGAATAGCATTCTGACCTCACAGTGAAATCCTGGTTCAAATCCCAGCTGAGACCTTTCTGTGTGGAGTTTGCATGTTCTCCTTGTGCATGCAAAGGTTTTCCGCAGGAACTCCAGCCACCCACAGTCTAAAAACGTGCTGCATAACCTAACTCAGTCCTTTTTGTGAATGTGAGTATGGGACGGACTGGTGACCTGTCCGGGGTATACCCTGCCATCGCCCAACAGTAGCTGGGATTAATAGTAACCATTTTTGTTGTTGCCTTTGTTTGTTTCAGAGGATGCAAAAACATTTTGGGTACAGACAGCATTTGTTAGGCCATCTGTACCCATTTACTGATTATTTCCATCTTTTATTCATTTTTATTTTTTCCATAATAATTCATCTTAAATGTAATAACCCCGGTTGTCTTTGGTAGTGCCTTCAATTAATCGTCTCTTGCAAAGCTGAAATGGACCATTCCAGATCAGTGCAGAAATTAATTAAAGAGACTGTCAAAAATGCCTTTGCTTTATGCTGATGCAAATATAAGATTTTCTCAACTTTAATGACAATATTAAGCAGATGTATTACCTTAAATATCTCACATGTTTTTTTTTAAGTAAATAAGGTCAAATATGCTGTTCTCTCCATAAGGGAAGCAACCGTAGGGCCTAACTTTCACTAAAGGCTCAATCAAGATCTCTATAGGATGCAGCTTCTAGCCCACTATAGATCATGTCAAGCGTGCACTGTCAAATCCACCCATTTTAGATGCTGTCAAGCATCACATTAGTCATTTTGTGGAACACCTCTATCCATCAGAAGAAACCAGTCACATTTCACCAGCATTTGTGCTTACTAAACATTTTACAGCTCCACCTTGTGGCCAAATAAAACAGATTAAACCTGTTTAATAGAATAAACAAAAGGAGGAAGATCTGTATCGATGCTAAACAACAACAACAGGTTTGATTAGGCCTGTTAGTTATGAAATGCATCACAATTTTAAAGCTAGATTTTTACTAAGGACAATAATAAATTAGATTAGGATTTAATTAAATTAGGCAGATGATGCAGAAATATTTGATAAATGATGCATACACGTGTGGCTGTCTCATACTGTAAATCATACTGGCACTGTGACAAGGACAAAAGAGGTTAACTTTGACCAGCAACTCCAGGAATATTTTGCACGTTATCAAAGCTGAAACTAAATAAGTACAGCTGCTCACTCGAATAAATTCAACATATAAATACTTAATCAACCTCATCAAGTGACATTTACACAAATGAGCCTCTTATAAATATCTGGGAAATTAGATTACATGCTACTCTTCCCTAAATTAAATTGTCCTCAGCACTGCTGCTGAATTCCACAACGGTAAATAAAGCAGACTTGCAATTTACATCTCTGTGGGAAACCTCATGATGCAATGGAGCCCCCTGTAGTCTGTAGTTTAGGGGATGCACTGGAGTTAGCTTGGCAATCACAGCTCTTTTTGTATTAAAGCTTTGTGTGAGTGCCAGCACTGTTAGGAAGAGGAAGATGGGCAATTATTGGTTTTATTGTAATGTCATTTTCCACCGGTGCTATGCTACATTTCACACCTCCAATAAAAATCTGTTTTTATCTAGTAATCATCAGTGCAGATAGAATGCATTTCTTTTATGATAGTGGACAGATGTGTGAGATATCTTTATCCTCATATGAACTATAATAAAAAAAAAGAAAATGACTTGAGGAAACATTAAACATAAATCTCTAGTGAAGGTTTTACTCTGCACTGTGCACATTCCAGAGCTAAAGTCTATAGAACATTCTTATTTCAAAAGAAACAGAGCATAACTTTACGCAGTCATTTTAGACTGGGTCCCAACAGGAAAATAAATAAATAAAAAACAGCTGCCAGATTATGGATGAAACCAAAAACGTGTGTGTGTAACCATGCACGAATAAAGTTTCTCCATTCCTTATTGTAAAGGGGAGAGCAGCGGATCTGTTAATGGTCTGCTTGGCTTTTTTTTTTCTTCTTCTTCCATCAAATGTACAGATCTGTGCACCTCTATGGATATCTGAGCCTGCACAGGAGCAGCAGCTTCTCACCTAAGGCTAATCATAAATTAGTCAAATAATTCTCATCTCACCTCATAACTGAAAGGCTTGAGGCAGTCTCTATGAAATAAATAGCTAATTAAGAAGTGCCGTGTTTTCTTTTTTCATGTTTTTAATGAGGCCTGGAATAACAGTTCTTCCAATTCTTTTATAAAACTTGATTTGACAATCTCCTCATAAATACTTTTCATTGCATTTTTTTTTCCTTTGTTCTGTTTCAAGATTCAAGTTCCGACACAAACATAGCTATAAAGGAAGTGATTGGTTCGCGTTTGGTTAAATGGTTATTTACTTTTGTTAAATACAGTTTGTCAAACGCACCTGCCTGTGATGGTTTCTGCTGCCCCCTGCTGGTAATGATGTCTTCAAGCTAATAAGTGGTACATTTTGACTAAGTAAGTAAATGTTCTGTGCCACATTTACATTTCAGGGCTCTTCTCTTCTACATTTCAATTTAAGATGGTTGTGATTCCAGGACATAACAGTGATCTTTATAATGTAAACTCTTGTTATGGGACTTTTGTTTGGTCAGAAAAGTCACAATGTGGTAAATTAAACCTTCTGGTTCTAGAGATGAGGCCATGCAGACATGTGAGTTTATTAAGTGCTGATAAATGTATCAGAATATACTTTTGAGGAGAGCTTAGAGATAAAGACCTGTCCCAGAAAGAGACGAGGAATGTGACTGTAACCCAACAAGGTTGCAAAGGATACGGAGAAAGACAAAAATGAGCTAGTAGGATCAGGAGGAGGTCAGGACACAAGAGACATGCCTGAGGGGGTGGTGAGATGGGGGTGCATAAAAAGAGATGAGGAGGCGCAGATGGGTGCAGGTCTCACTGTTGGAAGAAGCAGGATGTACAGTGTTTAGGATCATGAAAGAGCGGAGCTGTGTACGAAGATGATTACAGTTTAGAAGAAAAGTCAGTGAATTCATTGCCAAGCTTTTGACAACATTCTTTTTAAGCTGCGTGGTATAATATTTAAAAAAACACAGGAAAGGTGACAAGAAAGGACAATTAATCCAAAGTAAGAAAAGAAACTACTGCTATGGAAGTAGAGGAGCAGAGCGAGAACACTTTGCAGACTGTTTTCATTGTTTTGTTGGGCTGTTTGGCTGTGAAAATGCTGCACCTGCTGGGAGTCATCACTGTAAATGGTGAGTCTTTAAGCCATAGATTCAGTTTTACTTCTACAAAATAATGAGCTACATGGGAAAAAAACAAACAAAAACAAGTTTTAAAAGTGACTAGTAATGGAGTAACCATTCATCATCACTGTATTTCTAAAGTAAGCATTCAGAGCTAGATACTAGATATCTCGTTCTGAGATACATCTGGAGTTCTCCACTTTCTCCTTTTTACATTTTGCCCTAATCATTCAGATTTATGTGTTGTTGATGAATAAAAAGCTGCCTGGAGAAAATGAGTTCTGGTATGTCTTCCAAAAGTGCAATGTTTGTGAAATAGAGCCTTCTATGTAGCTGTTGTGGTGTGTTTGCCACGTTTGCATAACCTACAGTACTTTATATTAATTTTATAACTATTATTGTGTTTCTAAATTGAATTTATACTTTGATATTGATCTGTTTCAAAGCAGTACAACATTGGTACTTTACAGCAGCTGTAAATTTGAGCACCAGAACACAAGGAGTGACATTCAAGCACATTTTTTGACATTACTATCATTTTTTTAACATTATTACTAGAATAAAACCCAATATGAAAGGACTGCATTGAACCTGAGAAAGATTTTGACCAATATAATACAGCAAAGTGAAACTGCAAAGTGAAACATCACATTTGACCTGGTGATTCACTGAAAGGACAGAACTGAGGAGGCGCTGGTGTAATGAGGCCTAACAAAGCACTAATGGGTTTTGCCACACAGATAAAAGGGTCTCCCTTTCAAATTGCTCGTGTTTCAAAGTGTCAATTGCAGAGGACAGTGTGAACTTTACACTCTGATTTTTGTGTTTTGCTGCTGATCGTTTCACTTTGGGATTCATTTAAGCATTAATGTTGAGAAGAGTGAGGAAACTGCACTCAATCATCATAAAGTCCAATTTAATAGAACCCAGCTGGCAAATCTGTCTGATACTAGTCGAACTACGTAAGCATCGTGATTCATCTGTTTTCTTCCCTTTTATTATTTAAAATAACCTTTTCATTAAATTGTGAATTCACATCAGTGCTTCTTTTGAATTGTGTGCAGGTTTAACAGTACACATAATGATGTCACTCTGGATTGCTCGAGGGATAACGGGAGCCTTGATAGATGGAGGCTGTTTGACTTCACTGTTTAATAGTTATAAAAGTGTGAGCCTGAGTCAGGAGTGTGTCCTTTTTCCCCTCCCCTGCAGCGAGGAGAGGAATGTTTTGTAAATGATGGAGCCTGGGAGAGCTATTCCTCTGACGTCTATCTCTCCACACCTTCATCTTGTGTTTACTCCACTTTTGGTCTTTTTCTCAATTATTTTGGCTTTTTTTTCTCCTTTCTGGCTTTATGAATTTATTATTATTTTATTTTATTTTTTTAGATAATGCTGACGATGACTTTGAGATGACCATAGTCTGCCATCGACCAGAGGGCCTGGACCAACTGGAAGCTCAGACCAACTTTAATAAAAGGGAGCTCCAAGTTCTCTACAGAGGCTTCAAGAATGTAAGAGTCTGTAAATGTATAATTCACCTTAACAGCTGTATTGCTTTCAGGTCAGATTCAGCTCATCTTATTTATAAAGCACCAATTTAAAGCCGTGGTTGTCTGTAACATGTGACACAAAAATATTAGCATTTTTTATGATCCAGTTAAATCTAGGTCACTTTTAACACGGCTTATCTTGAATGTAATTTGAGCCTAAACAAGTGACCAGTAATTCAAAGAATTTTTGATGTAGTCATCATACTTAGCAGGCAAAGGGCAACATCTTTTGTAGGACAGGAAAAAGAAGTCCTCATTTCATCATCCAGCAGCAAACAGACACATCTCTAACAGAGAAAATAAATGAGTTAGTCACTTCAGCGGAAAGTGAACAAAAGCAAACAAGTAAAAAACAACCGAGCATACAACAAAAATCCCCCAAAAATTAAAGTTCACAATAGATATGTTTGACATGATTTAAAATGTGCGCACATTCGTCCCTAAAGTGAGTATAGCATTACCACATTGTTGACTTTTCATCATTCAGCAATAATTTCTTCCTTTAGGACCAAATAGGTAGTTATAAATATCAAAAGTTTATCTTTGTTGTGAATTTGAATCTTTAATGATGCAAAACTGAAAATGTTTGGTTTGACAGATCTGTCATTCACACTTTAAAATCAGTCACTTTCCACTCCGAAATAATAAAACATGGAACTAGGATTATTAAAGAAAGAATGCTCAATGAAATTAGACATGCAAAATTCAGATTGAATGAAACAACATAGATTATTAAGTAGAATACAAGTAAAATATTTTGTATGAAAGGAGATGCATCGATCAAAACTTACCAAATACAAACCTAAGTGAAAACACCAAAACAAAATTGGTCAGAAATGTTAGCAAAAGTTTGTGACAAGAATAACAAACTTTTGTGACAGTTACCACTGCAGTAGTTTGAAGCCAACTAAGGCAATCCTCTGAAATTAACAGACTCTTCATAGACATTTGGTAATATGTTGTTTTCCCTCTTTTTCGTTCTATGTTTTCTGTCCCACCAGGAGTGTCCAAGTGGTGTTGTAAATGAGGACACCTTCAAGCAAATATATTCACAGTTCTTCCCACATGGAGGTAAACGTGTTTGTGTGTCTTGACTTGCATTATAACCCTTTTGAGGTGTTTCGCTTTTGTCAGCCACATGGAAGTATATAGATGTAGTTAAATTTACATGTTTCACCTTCTGGCCTGCAGTCTTTCTGAGAACATTCTGCATCTGTCGGACTCAGATTTGGTTGTGACATATGGATATCAGCCCTTTTAATTGACAGAAGTTACATCATTTGAAGTTTGTGATGTCCCTGATTGAATGCTGTGCTTGAATGCGAGAGTTTTTGAGCACAGAAGACCAAAGCACGCATTTTTTGCGCATTTACATAGACTTTTCAGTAGAAATGGCCGCTTGAACACACGTTGCAGAAAGTAGTGTGAACGTAGGTTAATGGTCTATGGACGAACTCCATTTACAATTTGTTAGATTGCATTGTGGTACATGTCACAAGTAAAAACTACCGGAAACGTTTCTATAAGAATGTTAGAAAGAGACAACCGGAGAACTCAAAAAATTAAATATATTAGAAGCAAAGCAACAAACCCAAAAAATTAAAGAAAAACTTAAAAACATATTGGCCTCAAGAGGGGTGGAAACAAAAACAAGCACTGAAATTTAGGATCAATAAAAAAGTAAAATAAAAAAATGATAGACAGGCGAGATAACAGGATAAACAGAGACAACTTAAGTTGGGATGCTCTTCTCCAAGAAGGGTGGGTTGGTCACTTGGACACCCCCATTATAAACAGTTGGTGGGAACATGTAATGAAGGCTTTACATTGTTTTAAATAAAGATTGCCTTCCAGCGGTTGAAACCTGTTAAGATAAACTGCATCTTTATTCTTTTTGTATCTGACAAAAAAAAAAACAATTCATATGACATGGAAAATAAGGAAAGCTTTTTTTTCTAACCTTTTCTCTGTCACTGCAGATGCCAGCACTTATGCGCACTACCTGTTCAATGCATTTGACACAGGACACACAGGATCCATAAAGTTTGAGGTTTGGTCGACTTTTGTTTGCCCTGTCTTTACTCACAAACACATTCACTTGAAGAGTGTTTCTTCTCATTTTCTACTGTTTGATTCCGCCTTCATCAGGACTTCGTAACAGCTTTGTCCATCCTGCTGAGGGGCTCCGTCACAGAGAAGCTCCAGTGGACTTTCAACCTCTACGACATTAACAGAGATGGTTATATTAACAAAGAAGTAAGTTTCAGCAGTTTCTTTGTTTTTGACGTTGCGTTTGTCACATCGTGTGTCTTCTTTTTTTCCAGGAGATGACGGACATTGTTCGAGCAATATATGACATGATGGGGAAATACACTTACCCTGTCTTGAAGACGGATGCTCCCAAACAGCATGTGGATGCTTTTTTTCAGGTATCCACACCTGATTTGTTCATTTACTGCACATCTCACTTGCAAAGGATAATATAGATTGACAGTAGAATTTAAGACATGACACTAAGTTTAACTTAACTTTGAAGTTAAATCATGTGTGTATTGTTTCAAAAGATATATATTAGTGTTGACACGTGCATCTGTTTGCAGAAAATGGACAAAAACAGAGATGGTGTTGTCACACTTGATGAATTCATCTTCTCCTGTCAAGAGGTACACTTGTATTTTTTCATCATAGTTGAATTAATAGATCTGTATGACTACTAAGAACAACCGTTCCTTCCATGAAACAACAGAGGTTGTTCACGCCATCAACCTCAACAATATGCTTTTCACAAATTGAAGTATGTTTATTTATAAATTGGCACAATCAAAGCAATCAATCAAAACTATTTTACTTTCTCCATTCTAATAACCCTCTGTTTTTATGTGCCTCATTATTTCAGCTGTTAATTAGATTTTTGGAAGGTGTTGCCATTAGTCTGTTAATATGGGCTTCTACTGCCTCCTAGTGGACAGTAAAAATATTGGCATCAAATACCTCTTATTCCCAGCTTTCTTCTTTCTTCTTTGCACAGGATGAAAACATCATGAGATCTCTACAACTCTTTGAAAATGTCATCTAGAGAACAAACATGGCTGATATGGACAGATAGATGAAAGCCCACTGGAAGAGAAGAGGAACAAAAGAAGATGAAATGAGAGAAAATCAGATTGCAAAAAAAAGGAACTTAGTAAAAAGAAACAACCAACAAAACCAATTGATCACAAAACCGTACAGAAATCATCTGTCGGCAGCAAACCAATGATAGATTTTATAAAGGCTTTGGAAAACGTCCCTCAGACTTCAGATGATTTTTCCGTGACTGCCTACCTCGTCTTTTCCTCTTTTGTTTGTTGGTGTTGTGGCCATTCCTGCCGTCCAGAACTGTATGACCCCTTATGGCGATGCTAATCTATATTACCTATCCCAGTTTTTCTCTTTTGGGTCAAGCAGGACTGAAATTCTGACATGTAACACACAAGTGGAATTGCACTCTTTGCGCATTAACTGCTGAAAAAAAAATCCAAAAGAAATCCTCTGTGATGACTGATGCGCACAAAAAAAAATAAATACTGTGGACCATTTTGGACAAAATCCCACGGCGTAGTTCAAGCACGAGCTCTGCAACACACCCCAGAGAATCTGGGTCTGTGTGCAGAATGTTTCACACGAAAGTCAAACACGAAGCGGTAAAGATTTGCAGAAATGAGCTCAGCCAGCTTCTAAGTGTTCTTGAGTCTTGCTGTGTTTTTGTGTTAGTCGGTGTTTGAATGTTGTAACCTGACTAAAGATATTTAACTGCTGTTTTTTTTTGTGGCTTTTTCTCCTCTTGTCTTCGGTCATTCGTGTCTGTCTGTGTGTTTCTGATTCTAACTGTCCTCGCTGATTAGCTGTAACACTGTAATCACTTAAAGTGACACTAAATGTTGGATATTTCTCTAAAGAAAGAGGCAGAATACAGGGAAACAACATATGTACGTGCATGAGTTTATGTGTGTCCAGATGACAAAAGGCTGTTTTGTCTCAAAAGTAGTTTATGTTGTGTAATTTGTAGCATGTTCATGCGGTCAGGGAGGACTGTATTTTGGCCCAAAGTTCTGACTTCATCTCTGTCTGCTATAAGGGATTTGACTCAGAGCAACCAACATTTCACTGTGAAAGCCAGATGCTGGGAGGCGACGAGCGAAACCCGGAGGGGACCTTATCACTGAGTTTGGAGGAAAGGAAGCCATGTTTTCAACGAGAGCCATCATGCTGAGGATTGGTCAAACTAAAAAAATGTAGACACATGCTGTCATTCACTGTGCTTTACCAAAAACGATAGAAATATAGAAAAAAAAAAATGTGTTGCAGCTCCTCTTAATTGTACCCAGACAAGCCAACAGGCAGGAAGACAGACAAGTAGACAGACATACAGACAGACACTTAAAACCATCAGATTTAAAATTATGTGTGTATTGAAATATTGTATAAAATCATTATATTTATCAATAAACTTTTCAAGAAATCAACTCATGCTGGCTACGTTTGAACATTATTTCATACACTTTCTCATAACTTAAAAACTTTACTTTTTTTTATTTGTATTTTTTTGCACATCGAAAAGAGGATGAGCAGAAAAGAATCACAACAACATCTTAAACTGCTATTTACACATTTACAGAAATATTACAAAAAGAGTTTGTAAAAACCCAAAGTGAACATGCATCACTCCCATCACAGCCCTCTTTTTTCTCTTCTTATAATCTTTTTCTGCTCAAAACAAACTTTTTTTTTTCTCATAATGCAACACTCCGGGTATCACATTGAAGGGGTTGTGTGGAGACGTGTGCAAGAGAATTTCAGGGTTAATTTTAAATATCTTTTGTATAATTTAAATGTAATCATAAGCACCAAGCTCATAAAAATTCCAGTTATTTTCTTCAGTTTTCAAAGATTTATAAAAAAGATAATGAACACACACCAAAGGATGTACTCTGCTGTGAAAATAACATTCATTGGTAATGTTTCCAGCATCAAATTGTAGCTTTCATAGAGCAATAGTTTTACTGAAGAATTCATTGCATGACTCAGTTGAGAAACAAGATGTGTGTCTTTTCCTTCTTATTCTAATGAACAGAACAAGCAAAGGGCATTTACAGGATCGCATAGAATATAATACCAAGTTTGTCTGAAGTCCATGTTTTATGAGGGGAAATTGTTGAGATGCAGAATGCAGAAATACTCCCGAGTTTCTGTCACACTCACCAACAATTCACGTCCATCTCACACATCCATTTAAATGGGAGTGACCATATGTGGCCACATCATTACAGTAATAATGAAAGCAAGTCCCAATGTCCATTTTGAATGTATCTGCCCTCCATGCAGTCAAAGCGCCTCACTCCCTGTCTTCGGCCCACGGTTGGAGGTTCTGCAGCGCGTACAGGGAGGAGTTGTGTGCGCACAGCGGATCCGACACCGCGGATTCGCTGAGGGATTTCTGGAGGGCGGACTGCTGCAGCTGCAGGATGAGGCGATTGGCCTGCTGACGCTCCGCCTCCCTTTCCTCTGCTGTCTGTCTCCTGAAAGACGGCGCGAGGGTGGAAATGAAACATTGAAAATTTGATTAAATGTGGTTTCTTCTAAGACAAAACAATCAGAAATAAAACTAAGCGAATGCGCTTCTTGTGCGTAAAAGCTCTCAATTTCGATTCCAAAAAAATAAAAAAATAATGAAAACAGTTCTATCCAAGAAAAAAACATAGAAAGAATGAAGACAGAAGTATTTAATGATATATTCATAGCTTACAATATTTGTTGAAGTAATATTATTGCCAATTCAATTTCGAATTCAGTTACAAGCATTTTATTTTATTTTTACGCTGGAGATGTAGCTGACAAATAAAAGACAAAAGGCATCAAACACATTTTGCGAGCATTTGTTTCTGTTTTTGTAATTAAAACAAGTATTTAATGTGTTTTGCTCCTGTTTTGTGAGGATGATCTGCACAAAGGAAACTGCGCGTCTCCAAAAATGTGTTTTGTTTACACGTTTCAATTTAAATTCTATATTTTGTCTTTTAAAGTGTAGTATTTTGAAATCCAAATGTTCTACATTGTTCTGTACCGACCTCCACTTGGTCCTGCGGTTCTGAAACCAGGTCTTGACCTGCGCGTCTGTCATCTTCAGACTCTTGGCCAGAGCTGCCCGCTCGGCGCTGGCCAGGTACTTCTGCCTGTGGAAGCGTTTTTCCAGCTCGCAGATCTGGACTCTGGAAAAAGAGGTTCTGGGTTTTTTCCGTTTGGGAGGAGTTCGGTTCTGATATGGGTGTCCTATCCGGCGCGTAACGGCAAACGGTACCAGGGCCGCTGCAGCAGGAAAAAAAACAAAACAAAAAAAGCATCTGAGGCAAGTCTGTATATATTCCACCAGATCAAAGTTTGACCAAATAATGTGACTTTGTTAAACACATTTGAGGATGTTTTTCTATGAATCTGTTCTGAAAAGGAAGCAGGAAAAACTAAACTTTTGTGTGTGTGTGTTGGAACTTTTAATTTCCAACTGACAAAGGTGACAGCAGGCCCTTTTAAGTTCTTAATACACTACATTATTATTAATTTCCATGAAATGTATTACAGTGAAAACATAATGCTTTTAACTTTAATAATCTTAATTCCGTGTTTTATTAAATCCCTTAAAGTGATTTTTCTCTTTTACTTGTTGTAAAAATAAAATCAATTTACCAAGAACTACTCGTCGTTTTTTTTTCTCATTTCATTTCTTATTGAGTCACATTTAAAAAAAAATAAAAATATTTCCACCACGGCAATAAATTCAACCGAAAAGCATTTAGAGGAGTCTTTCCAAAACGGTGTTTTTCATTCGTTTATCCACAGTTGAAAACCCCAACTCCCAAAAGATGACAGGAAAACTGCAGTTTGGTTATATTCCGAGACATAAATGATTGCCTGGAAAAGTAAATTAGCGTTTTGTGTGCTTTAAAAATTTATTTGAGCTCAAACTACGTTTTACTCCACTATAAAAAGGCAGCTTTGTTTTCTTTTGATCATAAAACGCGCTTATTATATTCAGCATGATGTTCTAAAATATGGATGAGGGAACTTTTCCTGCTCTCCCACCTGGCCTACCTGATATCCTGTCTTTAGCGAACCTGTTTCCTATCCAGGGGAAGCACAGTCCACCAAAGCCAGGAACTGCGCTCTGGACGGGGGCTGGGGGTCCCGGCGCTGTCACGGGTCTGTGGGCTGGTACTCTTATCACTCCCCGGCTGCCCAGACTCCTGCCCTCTGCGTATGAATCTGAAGCCTCCACCGGAGGCATTATGCCGGACAGGGAGATGGACAGCGCGGTGTATGAGGGCGCGTTGGCCCCTGCCGGGCTCCCTAAACTGTAATAAACGTCCCCGCTGCTCAAATCGGATCCACTAAGTCTTCTCGGCGTGCGCCCGCTCTCCGGTTCCGGTCCGCCTCCTAGAATCTGGTCGATGCCGAAGCTTATGGGCTCGTGGTGGACCGGTTTTGGAGGAGGGCTCGGTGCGCTCGGTGCTTGCTCCATCCTTCGATTTGTCGACACGAGGATGCGGAAACTGAACGGGATGCTTTTAAGGAGAACTGACAGGAGAGTCAAACTGCACGAAAAGTCATCATTAGAAGCACCTCCATCGCTGTCCGCTCGTGAAGTCCGGAATCAGCGCGTCCCCGTCGTCTCTGCCGGGCCTCTTCGTGGGGACTGGGTCCTCTCCACAGGCTGTGCTGAAAGTTTGATGGGCGTTTGGAGAGATGTGACGCTCATGTCCTCCTCTCAGCGCGTCAAAACGCTCCGTCTAGCAGCTCCTTCCTTCCTCCATCCCTCTCCACGTTTCATTGGCTGGCACAGTAGTGACTGATTGAAAGGCGGTGGGGGTAGGCCCACGATTAGGCGCAATAATCAAGATTTCCCATAACCACGGGTGTCAGCGAGTTATATATATGGTAAGATATGGCATCTTCAGGCCGTTCGAGTGAGTCAGTGCTTCATTTAATGTTTTCTTGTAAGTCTAATAGAGAGTGAGGAGCGTGCTTTAACTCAGAGGACATTTACATGACACATGGAGAGGAAAGAGCAATTCTCCCAAGCTGCTCAGCCGTGATTGTTCTCGTTAGAGCCAAATGGCGCTTTAGCAGCTCTGACATAACGTTGCACACACTTTGATGAGTTTTTTTTCCCCCCTATGAAATGGCATCAGATGGAGAAAACCCCACAACCACCAGTTTTAATTAATACATTTTCTCATTCGGAATTTTCAGGCGACTTTTTAATGTCTCAAACCTCTGAGTTTGTAATGTCTGGCACAAATCTCAAAGGAGAAAAAAAGGACCATGAAAGAGCAAAAGACGAAAAACGAAAAAACAAGGGACACATTTTAGCTACATTATTTTAGAAGTTGATCCTCTTCATTTGAGCTTTGGATTTACAAAATGAAAAAAACAAAATGTTCGATTTTATTCGTTCATTAAAACTGCGGGCATGTGAACATGCAGCATGTCAGCGTCTTGGAACAAAGGCTCGAAATAAAAATAATACGTTCTTGTAAAAGACTTGTACACTTGAGACCAATTAATTTATAAAAATAATCTAAATTAATTGTATTGTCATTATAAGGACGACAATTTGGTGCGTAATTACGCACAGAAAGTGCCTTTACGATAACCACCACCGTCGTAATCTAAGGACTGCAGCCTCTGAGCACTGGCAGAGTCACCAACACCTATTGAGCTTGGCAAACCCTTTGCGTGGCCTTATTTGTTCCTGGTAGCCAGTGCCACATTAAATGACCTGACAAGGGAAAGCCACGGGCTACTTCAGATAAAGTGTCCGGGCTCTGGAAGCTGCTAACCGCTCAGATTCAATGTAAGCAGTGCCCAAAGTGACCGAGTAATCTCATTTCCACTAACTTGTCTCATGGACAGACAAATGAGCGTCGGCCCAGGATGCGGCAGGTGGCTTTCTGGGCTATCACATTACAGTACTTTACCAAACTAGTTCCCTGCGTATTCATTTGGATTGACACAGAATAGCTTTTAAAATCTTTTAAACAATGTATTGTTAATTTAGTCTCTTCTCGTTTGGTGACTATTTGCTTATACTTTTAATTTCTCCCTTTTATAAAACTGTGCTTTATTTTGACATAAAGATAACATATATATATATATTATAAATAACAATTTATTTCGCTGGACACTAAAGAATTTGCGCATTTACGCACGATAAGAAAAAACACATTTGAAATAAGTTATTATGTATTTCTAAAAGAGAAGGGGAATAAAAATCACATCTTCCCTTTCACAATAAAATGTTATGAAGCAATATGAGATGGGACAAGGCCTGAGGTGTTTGTTTGGCAATATGGACAGAGTCGGAGTGTTGGCCGCTTCACGCGGCCATATGTGAGCGCACCGGTGGCTTTTGATGGGGGAGAATTGGTCTGTTATAGCTGTCATCATGTCAGACATTTCCGTGATTCTCTTACTGACACTTACAAATAACATTTACCTCATGCTGCAACTGTTGGGGGAAAAAGACGCACATTTTAGTTCAATTCATTAAAAAAAAATCTAAAATAATATTTAAAAAAAATAGGAAAATTGAGGAGCTTGTTAAAAAAAAATCTGACTTCAGGAAAAGGATGGCTGTCTGCCATAAGAAGGGGCCACTCTCCTTGCAGATGTTGGGCGTTCCTAATCCGCTGTAATCCAATGATTATGAGCGATTATGACGCATAAACTCACCTGCAAACACGCCAGATTTTAAGGGATTTTTTGATGGTGTGGGGACAGAGTGGGACCTTTTCATTCAAGAGGGAAAAAAACAGCATAATTGATACCAAAAGCCTGGAGGTCATGTCGTTTAGATCCAAATATTTCGTTTCTGAAAAATCCAATAGCCCCGCATGAATAATGGGAGAAGAACATCAATCCTCCTTTTTTCTCCCCCCCCCCTCCATATGCAATAAAAAAGCTGACACCATGATTCTAAAAGTCCAAAAAGAAACGACAACAAAAGAGTGAAAGAGTGCGATTTGTTTGAGAAATTACCACTTGATCTGCATAATCGGGGGGTTCTGGGCTGCAGCTCGGTACCCGGGGGCTGCGTTTTTATTGCGCGTCTCCTCGCTGTTATCAATTTCAGCAGCGCGCCTGACTTTTTAAAAGGGGGGACGAGGCCGGCTGCCTCTGAATAATGAATGACACGCTTTTATATTGTCGCTAAAGTGCCCGTGATGTTACAATATGAAAAGGCAGCGGTAAGTAATAGTGCATTTAAAGGGGATGTAGTGTATTATTATGATGTAAAAGAGAAGGAGGGAGAAGCAGATGAGTGGAGAGCAGCACCCAGAGAAAGACAGAGATTGTTTTATTACAATAAGAAGAGATGAGTTTGCCTCGCAGCGAAACGGGGACCAGTTAATGAAACTTTACGCAGCTAACGATTTCCCCTCCATCTCTAAAAACCCGCCCTTATGAAATATTTAAACTATTTAATATAGGTGGTATTAAGCTGAAAGACACTTGCATGGGCCATCTGACAGCATTTACAAGGTTGGGGATATTTTAAAGTTGAGTAAACAAAGCTTTAGGGCCTGCTCCCTGCTCAGCCCACATACAACAAAAGGCGTGCTGTAAATCCAGCTTACATTGAGCGCGTTCTAGTCCAATCGTGTTGACTTGATTATTCTAATTTACACTTATGTGCTTTTGTACTATGCTCACTGAGGCTGGAGTGGAAGGGAATGGGATTGAGTTTCATATTGACATGCTCGGTGGGATTGTTGGATGAGAAGAGAGCAATGGGATCCCACATCAGGGACCGGACAGGACCATCATCTTCACTGGGGCCGTCTCTGGAGCATTAGTTCTCTGACTCTGTGTGGAAACAATTCATCTGATCGACGGATAAAAGGCAGAGGAGCTTTGCATGATGGGAAGTCATCCGCTCACAAGACAGATAACAGCAAAAGTTAGACTGCAGAAAGTGTTGGTTTTGTGTCTTTCTGCGCCTTGCATAAGTCATGCTTTCTTTTTATTACTTTTTTTCCCCCTCCTTTGCTAATGTTGACATTCAAAGATTCCCTGAGGTGCGTTTGTTTCACTGAACATTGAGGAAGAATTTGCTTTGGCTCTTCGTGTGTGAAGCCAGACCTTGTTCGTCTGTCTGATGGTTGAATGCATGGCTGCCTCTTCACGCTGGTTAAAAGACAGCAATTGAGGAAGGAGATGAAGAGGAGGAGGAGGAGGAGGAGGGCAGGGAAAGGGAAATCAGTATCGCCCAAACGTAGATGATATAGAGGAGAACCAGGACAGAGGAAAGCTGTGAGGGGAAGAGTTGGAGCATTAATGAGGGCCGTTTGGGGATGATGATGAATGAACGCATTGCTCAAGTTTAAAAAGTGAGATTTACCCTCTACTGCATCCTGCTAAGTAAAAGTTCTTCTGCTTTTAGTTGCTGATCGTACAGCTTTAAAGAGGATCCCCGTTGACATAATGACTGATGCAATTAATTAGTTTCTTATTGTTTTAGTGAATATGACCGATTATGGAGAGCACAGGGGTGGGGGGTGGGGTGTCTAGGAGCAGCTGAGTGCTCTTGAACGCCCCTGGTCGTAGCACTAATGTGTTAATTCATTACTGCTTGTAGTCAGCTGCATTGTGTCAGAGTTGAGTTTCCCGTCTCCTTCTGTCTGTGTTCTCTCCACTTCATAAAAGCCGATTATGGTGCGTGTCATCCACGCTCTCCTGCCTCTTGACCTCCTCACCCCTCCTGTTGCCCGCCTGCGGGGTGCTCCAGCAGGGGAGCAAAGGGAGGGAGGGACAGAAGACCAGCTGCCACCAGCCATAGTGCTCTGCAGCCTGGCAGAGACTCCAACTCCAGCCCCCTGCTTTGCTGGGCCTTCTGGCCCCTCAGGGTGGAGGGGGGTCACCAGCCTCATGCCACCAGCTCCACCTGTCTTGCCCCAGGCGTGTTGTGACCGATTAGACACAGATATATACACAGCCATGCATGCGTTTAAAAACTGCAAGGCCCCAAAAGACAAAATCAAGCCGCAAAATACAGAGCAGGTAAATATTTAAAGAGATGTTCTCCACACGCGCTGCGCCCATCCTCACTCACACACACTGGTATACTCAGAGGCACTTTGCCGAGAGGCGTGAAAGAGCAGGAGCTAAGTGAGGCCAATCCAGAGGGCTATTCTCTATATTGATTTCCCATTATCAGGCTCTCAGTCCCTGTGGAGTCATTAGTGCCGGGATCAAACAGACAGACAGAGAAGGAGACTAATACCAGTCACTTACAGCAGCACAGTGAGATCACCTTACCTCCCTCAGGGTAGAAAGGCCAGAGAGGAGCTGAAGAGGAGAGGAAACGAGTCCGGGAGGGGAGCTCTACGGACGAATGCAAGGGGCTAACAGATGGAGACGGCAATATGCAGAAGAGAGGAAAAGAGGAAATTGTAGACACTCTTTGATCACTTTATTTGGCCTCCATTCTTTGTCCTTGTGGAAATGTCTTTGGTTTCCATTCTAGCTTGGAGTAAAAATAAAGATTTAAATCCCCATTTTGATCCATTTTTTTAGTCTGTTCTCACAGTTGAGACTTTTCTCTGTCAAATCTTGAACAGTGCAGCCAATAAACCTCCCCATCCTCCTGTCTGTCAATATTTTACTGTAAAGATGTGGTGATGAATGGTTTTCATGTAGCCAGCAGCTGTCCCCACACCGCAGAGAGCCACACAACCAAAGAGAAAAAGAAGTATGAAATGTGAGATACTCATTTCGGTCCCTTCTTTCATAATTCTGGTGGATGTATTTATCCTCTGCGGATTGTGCCGCAGCAATGAATTTGTAGTTTGAATCAACACCATCAATCTTGTTCACTTCTGCCAGCCTGTGAGCTCTGAAATCGGCGGTCAGATTCTCTTCCACACACTCGTTTGCAGAGCTCTGATTGAGGGGGGGGGGGTGACCCTGGCCTGACCCCCCTGCTGACCCCCAATCTGTTCCCTTACCTCACACCATGAGAGACCGGGGCTCACTGGGACGGGACTCAAAGGCAACACACAAGCACGCACATACTGTGCAGAGAGCGATCTGATGGATATCTCCTCAGACAATGCCATGTGTGTGGCAGCGTGCGCCGGGCACCGCGCTCCTGTGCGAGTGCACCGCCGTGGCTTCTGCCCCTCCCACTGGTGTTAATTGATTCTTGGTGCGCTTTGCTGATTGGTGTGAGGACCCCTTGAGGCGGGATCGGTCCCCTCTCCCCATGAGTGCGTGTCCCCTAAAATACACTCGTGCAAAACACAGCTCACACAGATATACAGTAAATAAAAGAAAGTCCTGCGCGCCGTATATTGACATTTATGGTGCCCAGAGCTCATGTGTTGTCTGTAGTGGTGTCACAGAGCAAACACACAAACATATGCGCACACACACACACACACACGCGGCTGTCTTTCAGGGGGTTTTCACACCCCGGTAAAGAGGAAGCTGGCTAGCTTACATGAGCAGATTGTGGATCATATGAGACAATCCACATAGAGAAAATTGGTGTCTTAGAGGTGGTTCATGAATAATATAGGTGAGTGAAGGTGTGTGTGTGTGTGCACGTGTGCTAAGAGAGAGGGAGAGCCAGAAAGACATTAAGAGAGATGAATCTCTGGTTATTAATTTCCAGCCGCGGCCCCTGGGTGAGATGTTAATATAGGGCTGATTTTGACTAATTTCTTATTAATTGCCATCAGCGATTACACAGTGGCCAGTAATGTGGCTAATTTGTTGAAATGAATTTGGTTTTCCGAGGCATTTTAATTGCTGCAGGTGGGCATCCTCCTCCACACACTGTCACTTTTAATTTTTGCAAGAAACTTTTGAAGTTGTAGTAGAAATAATACATATTAGTTCTATGATATTATTGTCGTATTGCAAAATGTATACTTACAGCTCTCAATTGAGCTGAATAAAAACACATCACATCAGTGCTAGAACTGTTTTCCTGGATTTGCTGAGATGGCCTTGAAATACTGTCAAGTGTTTGAAATTTGCACAAAAAAATGTACATTTTTGGTGTACCGTCTGAGGTCATCGTGAGCCTTAAGCGATCCATGCAGTCCCCTAAATGATCTGTGGTCCAACTGTCTTCTCAACTGTTAAGGTGTTTCCACCTGCAAATAACCAACGGACGCCACTTGACAGATAGAAATCCAACATATTCTTTTCCTTAAAAAAATATAAATAACATTTGATGATCAAGAACTTAGACATCCTAAAGGAAGCCATGATTTAGTAGGAAAAGACCAGAATAAAAATAAAGGTATAGTTGGCACAAAAACAAAAAAAATAATGCTTCTTCTTAAACATTGTATCTTATTTTCTAAGCACCGTTGTGGCTAAAACAACGACTTGAGTCTTTTTCTGTATTCAAACAGTAAGAGTTCATAGATTGATGGGATGCAAATTGTAGATTTTACTCAAAATAACTTTAAAAAAGAACATGTAAGCTAATAGTTTGTTACAAACAGACTTGAGAATTGAGAAGAAAAAAAACCAACAAACATTTAGCAATAGGCTTGCGTTAAAATCTTTAAAATAAAAAAAAAAATAAAAAAAAGTTCTTAAGACCTGAGCTCAATGCGCACAGATGTAAATCTCAGCTCTACATGGAGAACAAAGCAAATGGGGGACATTAGTTTTATTTCTGCAAAGAAATTTCATCAAACACTCAACTTGAATAACCCACAGTTTGTAGAGTGACTATCTAGACTTTGTTGAGTATTTTTCTCATCTTAACGTCATGATAAAGATATGTTTTCCAATGAATCTGTGCCATGATCAGAGCTATTCAAGAACATAAGTGAAAGCGAGGTGTTGCTATGAGATTCAAGCTCCTAATGACTGAATGTAAACGTCCCTGTTTGTGCGTGTGTAACCTCTTTTTTTCTGTTTCTGTCTGCAGTCCTTGCAGCATCATTGTAAATGCCTGTGATATCTTATTCATCAGGTTTATTCATCCTCCTACTTTCATATTTCTCCACATGCTCAATCATTACTGTGGGGATGGAGGGACATTTAAGTTGTTGCCTTTGTTTGTTGAATGTTTATAGCTTCCGTTAGCTCTGCCTCAACGACCACTGAGGAACCAGTAGATACAAAATCCAAATCCTTCTATAAAAGAGGAGATGCCCTCTGGGCAGCCATAGCTCATAGTTGGCCTGATTTAGTGGCAGCCAGGAATCTGGGCTTGAATAAAGACGGAGAGAGCGAGGGCAGAGTGGGAGAGATAGAGGAAAAGATGGCTCCCCGCGTGATAAATAGCCCCGGCTCTCTCTATTGCATTAGTCGTCCGGGCCGATAGATTGCGAGCCCAATAGACCCAGACGTATGCGATTGGTTTCTCATATAAAAGTTGCATATTAAATTCCTTCACAGGACTGTGCCCCCTAAGCGTGAAGGAGGGATGGAAGAAAATAGGAGTTAAAAAAGCAGAAAGTGGAGAAAGGAATGGAGGAGCAAGAAAAAGGCATTTTATGAGAGATGGAACAGAGGCATAGTTGGGGAAGTCGGAGAGAAGACGCGGGAAAGATAATGGCAGGAGAAAAGTAGCTTGATGGTAGAAAAGACAAATGGTGATGTCATGTATTTAATAAGTCCTTGGATATTGGACGATGAGTGCGACCGTACGTCCATTTAATCAGTATTGCCTCCCAATGAAGATTTCTCTCTTGTTTTTCGCGCGCCCGCCCTTTTTCTCTTCTCCGCCATTCCCCACATGCTAACGACCGCTCTAATTGTTTCCAAGCTCATTAAGATGCTGATGTTTTAATAGTAATTAATCAGTCATTTGCCTACATGAAAAACGCAGGCCACTGAGGTTTGTTCACCACTGATTCAGTACAGTGATAAAGCAGTAGCTGAGTCAAAGCAAACAATATCCTGCTAATTTACCTCATCATTGTTAATTGGTTGTTAAGTGCCTTTAATTACCAAGCAGGCTTTGGGATTTAGATCTGCAGAACGAGGGGTTTCCGTGTGACCGTTCCCCCTTTTTTGTCTAATGAATACTCAGTGAACTTTAAAAAGTGCAATAAACGAGTAAAGAGAGAAACACGACACGCACTGACCCTCCTCTCCCTTTTAAGTGTCATTCCCCCCCCCCTCATTTCCTATCTTCTTTTGCTTCCTCTCCTCCATCGTCCTGTCCCTTTCTCCGTTTCTGTCTCACTCCCTATCTCTTTCTCCAGATATTATTAACTCATTAAGTTTTTTTCATTATTTTTAATAAAAGATGAGTTATGGCTTTAGCCTCACTGTGGCAGCATCCCCCATCCTCTCCTCTCTCCCTTCCTCTTCAACCGTTTACTCCCTCCCCTTCTTCTCTTACCCCCCCCACCATCTCTTCAACATCTTCTCCTCTCTCTGGGCCATATTGCACGCTGATGCGCTGATGCGTTTGACCTCTGAACTGCACTTTCAGACATTTCTGCCGCCAGCCTCAACCTTCTGTCCATCTTCTTCGCTTTTACCACCATCGCAGTCGTCGATCAATCATCTCTCTTTCTCATAGCGCTGAGCAGTCTTTAGATGGCATTCATAAGATTTATGATTCATGATTCTCTCTGTCTTTGACGGCATGTGTGTGTGTGCCCAAGAAGGAGAATCAAGAGAAAGGAAAAAAGGATCAGGAGAAAGACAGAAGATAGAGAGGAGAAAAGGGCCTTGTCGATGACACAGAATAATGACAATATTCATGATTGATAGCTTATCCAGAGCTGGTTGGGTACATGTGCTGTATGTCTGTCTATGTGTGTGCAGGGCTGGGCTGTTTTGTTTTCCCCACATTAATCTGATGTAAAAGAAACAATGATGAATGGCTTTCATGTGGCTTCAGCTGTCAGCGGTCACTCTGAGAAAAAAAAAAAAAACAGAAGAGGAGATAAAGAAGGGAAGCAAGTGACCAGGATTATCAAGGGACACATGACTTTTGTGTTGGAATAGAGGGACTCCAGGGAGGATGAAAAGAGCTCAATCAATTTAAGCCACACAGGGCGAGCACAGATAAGACTGGATAAACAACTTTAGCAATTTCTGCAAATGCTTGAGTTGTTCAAACTCTGCCGAAAATTAGATTAGAGGTGCTTTTAAAGGCTCCTATGATGTTGCTGTCTGCCTTTTTGTTTGTTTTATTATTAATAAAATTCTGAAATAGTTGTGCACCGTAATCAGTCTTCATGATGTCTCCTACAAAAGCACCACGTCAGTGATGATAACAAGACAAATCTTGAATTCTAGCACAAATGTGAAAACATTTCTAGTGTATTTTAAAGGTATTTCATAACTCTTTTCTGGATGTTTGTTGCGGTTGTCCATGTGAAATAATCTACCAGGTTTATTGGTCTCAAAAGCGTTTTGCTTCCATTGAATATTTCTCATTTTTTTTGCAATTTTCGCAATGTATCAGCAAAAATACTGGGCTGCATTTACATTCTAATAATGCATTTCATAGAATTTGTGCTGAAATGTTATTTCACTTCAAATACAGGCCCCCAGTAAAAGTAAAAAAATCCTAAAGTCTGAAAATTTCTTTAAAAAAATCTGCTATGGGAGTAAGAAGATTGTATTAAAAATATTTCCTGAAAATATTATTTGTTGAAACAAGACTCATTTTACTATCTTAGAATTCTATTTTTGCAGTGTTCAACGGGAAAGTTGCTGTTTTTTTAGTGCCATTTTGAAAAGAAATGTGACTTTTTTGTAAAAACTAGTTGGACAACATTTTAGCTACCAAAGAAAGTAGCTCCTAAATGTAGCAAAGCTTAAATCTAAAATCCCTTTAAGTGATTTCTTTATTTCTCAGTGGTAATTTTGACCATGAATGCAGCACCTTCCCCTCTTTATCCATGATTAAGAATAAAAGAAATGCAGATCAATAAACAAAAACCGTGTAAAAGAAAACGAGACAGACAGGAAGATAGAGTGGAAAGCAACCTCAAAAACAGGTGGCGATTAACGTTCAGGGTATATAAGAGCAGCATCACATGGATCTAACATAATGTAAACAATTTAAGTTTGAATTTCAGGTTTCTTTAAGGCTATAACCCCTCAAATCTCTCAGTCATTAAATCAGTGGACAATGATCTAAAAAGTGCCTCAATTTTGAAATAAAAATACATTTGATTAAATGCATCAGCACTGCAAAACTGTGCAAAGAGAACTAATTCAATTAAATTTAACTTAAGTCCAAAGGGATGTTTTCTCGTTAGATTTTATTACAGAAAATATTAATTTAAGTATTCTAGGAATCTTGGTATCTATAAATGTTAGTCCCATTTATTTATTTATTATAATTTTTACAGTTCTTTTGGATTTCATTTTAAAGAAATCTCACCAAAACTGTCTACAGCAGTGCTCTGTAAATGTTTTGAAAATTACAATATTAAAGTTGTCATATTTATTGCTAATCTTTAAAACTTAAGGCACAAATGAAGTAAAATGCTCCTATGCCTGCATGCTCAAATACTGATACTCACATTTGAGATAAAAACCGTTCAGCCTTTTTCTTACAATTTGGGACATGCAGCTTAATTGTGACATTATACCACTGTCTGAAGAGGATGATACGTTCTGCAGGAGAACCTTTGGTCCTGGCATTCATTTAAGTGGCAATTAAGCTACCAGCCTGATTGCAGCTGAAACCCAAGGACACCTCCTGTTAGCAGAAACCATTTTGCTCCCTAGAAAATCCTGCATTTATGAAATTTGAAATCTTTCTCACAGCCCGCCATGTTAACTCACCCTTCATGCTCTGTATACATCGACTGGAGTGACTGATCAAGATCCACGGAGGTTGAGTCCAGAGCCTGCAGCGTCTCACTGTCCTCTTGGTATCAGATGCAAATGGGCCAGAAACGTTCCCTTTCTCCCTCTTTGAAAGCAGTCCTGTGAGTGGTGTTTGCATCTTTTTTGGAAGTGTAATTTACTCCACCTGTTTTTGAGTCATACTTGAGATTATTCTTATGCGAGTTTGCAGTCTAACATGTATGACTTCATGAATAAAAGTAGGAAATATTTGGTGTTTGCTTTTGACTTCAATGAGTAAATATAAACCCACATATCATAAAATGACTGCTCTAGAAAGGCCAAATTGATTGTGAAACATCTACTATGAATATGTAGAAGTGAACTCTCATTTGTTCTCAAAGGAAGCAGACTGGAATTCGAAAAGGTGAGGTGCTAATGTGGCAGAAGTGCAAAGCGGTGTTTGTTGACAGCCATGATGAATTGTTTCCACTGCACTATGGTAACACATCTCCTCACTTAACGGTCCATAATAATGGTGTTATCTCCAGTTTTTTTCTTCAGCTGCTTTTTATTGGTATTGTTGGGAATTTTTAAATTCTTTTAATGAATGGTGCACACCATACATTCACTCCTTTGTTACATTTACATAATGAATCTACAGATACGTTTCTCAGCTTCACACTACAACATGAAGACGTATGTAAGTGTGGTTGTACTCTTGTGGCATTGACACAAAAAATACAGCAACGTTGCATGTTTCACACTCCAAGGACTCAGGTTGATTCAGTTCCGACATGTGTGCTTCATTCCTAACTGCCATTCACCAAATAATTCACACTAAACATCCTTTGGTAATGAAAATTCTATTTCCCCTACTCCAAGCTGTGGTTCTTCATGTTTCCACTGGGGCACACTCTCTGCAACATTTTCCGTTTGTGTAAGTGAAGTGTAACATAAATACACACTGAAGAGCAGTTTCCCTGTCATTACCAGTGACATCTGTGACAGCAGTGCCATTTACAAAGTGGATAGCTGTTGTTGCTGTCCTGCTGTTTTTTCCCTCATGCATGACATTTTGATCTGTTATAGCTGCCCTGCAGGTGGCAGGGGTTTGGCCACACAGCAGTATCATCTCAGTGAGATGCTCTCTGGCTGAGATGAGAAGAAGGAAAGGAAAGGAAAATATTAGAGAACCTTGTTATAGTAGATATACAGTGTATTTCTGCACAACTGGAAGCAGTACCGATTCGTCTAATGACGTTTAACTAAACTCCTTCACCTGCTCCTGTGGTAGGCGATGATTTTTTGATCCTACAGCCACTGTAAGAATGGAAGCGGCATCTCAGTAGATGGGTGTATGCTGCCCTAAAGTCCCTGTTCAGGACGCCGTAGAGGAAAGGATTGAGTGCTGAGTTGGCATATCCAAGCCACAGCACAACAGGGTATGCAGGGACTATGGCAGGGTCTGGATGCTCCCTCAGTCCTAACACTGTGAACAGAATGAAATAGGGTAACCAACACACCACAAAGGCACCGATCACAGCTGCCAGAGTCACTGTGGCTTTGTGCTCCCGCAGCGCCACGGCTGTAACACTGCAAACTAGAGTGGTGCTGGTGGGAGGATTGCTCCTGCAGTCGTAGCTGGTGACGCAAGTTGGCCTGGTGTTGATGATGCGTTTGGCCTGCACCCGTGCAATGCGTAGTATTTGGAGATAGGTCCAGCACATGGCAACCAGGGGAAGGTAAAATGTGAGAAGAGAGTCTGTGAGCACATAAGGTCTGTTCAGTTCAAAGCGACACCTCCTGTCTGAAGCCCACGGTCCCTGGTTCTGCACTGTCCCGTTAACTGTGTTCCAGCCCATTTGAATTGGCAAAAAAGACAAGGCCAGCGACACTATCCACACACTCATCATGGCTACTCCAACTCTCCACGGCACCACTAGGGAGGCATATCTCAGAGGCATGGTCACTGCCAGGTAGCGGTCCACACTTATGGCCAGCAATGTGAGAATGGAGGCAGTGCACAGCATGACATCCATAGAGATGTAGAAGTTGCAGAAGACTGGACCTAGGGGCCAGTCGTCACTGATGAGAATGAGGGCAGAAAAGGGGAGGACCAGGAGGCCGAGCAGCAGGTCTGTCACAGCCAGTGACACGATGAAGCAGTTGGTGAGGCAGCGGAGGCGTCGAGAGGCACAGACAGCCAGACACACCAGCACATTACCACCCACAGTCAGGAGGATGAGGAGGGACAGAATGACACCCAGCACCACTTTTGACAACATTATTAGAGGTTTTTCACTGGTGGCATCGTGACTTTTTTGATTAGTTAAAAGATGTTTACTTTGTGAAAAAATGGACGCTCTAGCTTGTTCATATTTTCTGTTAAATATTCAGTGGAAGTTTGGAAACAAAGATCTCCTTTGCATAACATTTTCCAGGCTTTAGCTTCTCCAAACTCCTTGATATCATTTTGAGGTTAGGATCCCAAAAGAATCAGACTCTTATGCATAACATGCTTATCCAAAAGAAGCATTTGTTTCGTTTTTTCTTGGCAAAAGTTGCTTCTGAAAGAGACAACCCAGCACCTCAATGGCTCTAGCAGTGGCTTCTTTTTACTTGCTTGTTCATTGAAGACTCCATTTTCAATGCTTGCACTGACACCTAGTGACAAAACAGGAGAAATACAATTTGGTCAGTTGACATTTTGAGTCACAACACTTAAAATTTCAGTTTCTCAAACTAAATATGTGTAATATTCTTAACAAAATCAGCTAGGTTTAATTAGAATACATGCTAACATTTTGATCTCAAAAAAGATATTATTTAAAAATCACTGACTGCATCAAAAAGTTTATTTTTTAATCGCCTTTTTTTCTTTATTTTCGTTGAACAATTTCCCAACTTCAACTGTTTTGACTCAAATAACTGATATTTTCTTGTCAAGAAAAAGTACCAAAAAAATCTAGCAATGTGAATTATTTTCTAAATCGGGCAGGTTTTGCATTATATATTTTTGACAATTAAAAAAAATGTGCAACAAATGTAAGATTTTTAAAGGTTAAAAAATGTATTAAAAAGTTGAATCTTTTTTTTTTTTTTTTTTTTTTGCTGTTGTTGTTGTTTTAACTTGTCCCGTCCAACAGCTGAGCAAACAGTCATGAGGTGAGAGCCTCGTGTGTTAGACAGATTTGACTGTTACAATCAGGGGTTATAAATCTTTGGACACGCCAGGTGTATATTTGTACAAACCCCTTTTGTAATTTAGGCTAAACTTTGTTTATTTTGATAATTTCTTAAAATTATTTTTTTTGTTGGACCGGACGAAAAAGAAGAAGGGGGAAGAAGAGAGAGGGGTGTTGGGGGGGTTATGGCACAAAAGAGAGGGGACAAACGGTGAGTTGAAGAAATCGGAGTATGATTACAGGAGAGGGGGGTAGAATCATAAAACAACAGGCAACCAGATGCTGGTAGTTTAGAATCATTACAATCAAGTGTGAATGTTTGTCTAATGTTAGTCGGTGGGGCCTGTCCACACACTCAGGTGTCACAAACATACCTGTTGGCTCCACGAGTCTTCACATACAAACTTGTCAACATGTACACAAGGCTAAAAAAGTTGAATCTTAAAAAAAACAAAGCTCATGTATAAAATGACAAACAAGTATATATGGTTGTTTTAATAAGAGCAGTCAAAACTGTTGGCCATTTTGCTTCTACTGAGTATAAACTGTATCTGTGTTTTTTTTTTTTTAGTTATTACATGAGATTTCCCTCCCAATGACTGCACCTTTAAATGCTATACACAATATATATATATATATATATATATATATATATAATTAATATAATTTAATACTTATAATAAAACCAGAAAAAAACAAAAGCAATTTCACAACTTAACTAAAATAATTGTGGATTTATTGTGTGTACTTAATCTCAGCAAAATGGTTTTTCTACACTGTTTTGTTTGTCTATACCAACAGAAGGACACTGGTTTGTGTTGTGGGTCGTCAGATACCATGACAGCACCCACCTGTGCTCAATCAGCCACCAGGTATGGCCACCATGATTGCCTGCACCTGGGTCTCCAGCAGATGTATAAAGGATGGTGGAGATCCCAGCTCCGGCGCCAGACTGTTAGCTTGCCCAAGATGGTAACGTGCTGACTCCCAAGACGTGTCTTAGGACTCACTCTTGTGTCATAGATTTACCTACTAACTTGTGTGTTTGCCAGTGGCTCCCGCCTTCTCTCCACTACCCCTGCTGCCTCCCCAAGCTCATCCAACTCTGCTCCTGACGCAAGACCAATCCATACCGGACTTTCCCCATCAACATTCATCACCTTACCCCTTATTAAACCATAAAACTTAAATTGTGTCCTGCGCGTGGATCCTCCCCTTCCTGCTCACCGCATGACAGGTTTGTACTTAACTATTTTCTTCACAATCATATGTGCAAAAGATCATAATCACAAGTTTAAATGTGGTCTTACAGTTTAACTTTCTATATTAAATCAGAAGATGAGCATAGATAAGATAGAAAAAATGAAGTGTTTTCAAGTGAAAGTTAAAATTACGTTAAATTTATGCTATTTTTTTTTTTAGACTTTTACGTTTTATTTGCGGGCTGCACGGTGGCGCAGTGGTTAGCGCTTTTGCCTTACAGCAAGAAGGTTCCCCGTTCAAGTCCTGGCTGGGGGACTTGAAACAGTGTCACCTATGAGGGACCTTTCCGTGTGGAGCATGTTCTTCCCTTGCATGCGTGGGTCTTCTCCAGGGACTTCAGCTTCCTCCCACCATCCAAAAACATGCTTCATAGGTTAATTGGTTACTCTGAATTGCCCCTAGGTGTGGATATGGGTGTGTGACTGTGGCCCCTGCGACAGACTGGCGACCAGTCCAGGGGTGTGCCCTGCCTTCACCCATGAGTAGCCGGGTTAGGCTCCGGCAGCCCTGTGACCCAGAAAGGGACATTTTATTTGCATTTGACACCTTTAATATTTTTTGAAACGCAGTTCAAAATCAGTGTTTGCAGTGAGATCATTAAAACAGCATATTTTCACTATTAAGTTATGGAAAAGCCATGAGTAATTTAATTTAATTTTGATTAAATAAGTTTTTCTTAAATGTTGTTACTAAATGTTGTCATAATAAAACAGTAGCCAACCTTGGTCAAAAGCCATCAAACGTATTAGAGTCAGAGTATGCATTGGGATGTTGACAACAAAAGCCATTGGCTGCAAGTCAAGACAATAACAAATAGATTTAGACTCATAATGAAAATGTCATTGAAAGAAGGTTTTAATTAAATCTTGGCCTGCAAAACCCAGAGCCTTGAAAATGAAATAGTTTATTCTGCAACTGCTTCTTTGAACTCCGTCCAGAGCAAACACTGATAACCCATCTGCTGCTGGCGAGCAGCTGAGCTCTCACAAAAACATGACGTTTGAGTTGTTACAGAAATACTGAACACATTTTCCCCTCTATTCTATATCATTCTCTAGCTATCAGCTATCAACAACCCCCTCATTTTTTGCTGAGTTTTTGTGAATGTTGGCTTGCACTGAAATTTAAGCTGAAATTACATACAGACCAACAGACAAAAATTTAGTCATTTTAGATTTCAAAGAATCATTTTTGTTCTCTATTTTGGACATTTACAGGATGTCCATACAACAAACCACTGACTGAATATGAGAACTGGACTGAGTTACCTTTTCCCCTCATGTTCCAAACAGGAAGTACCTGCTGGCTCCAAGAAGCCAAAATCATATAGGCTTCTAATTAAGAAAAAACAGCTATTACTCAGTTATTATAAGAATAACTCTACTTGCTCTACTTCTTATTTTAAACATGTTTTTTCACTATTTTTTTTCTTTATTACAAGTTTATGAGTTATAAACTGACCAATCAGATGCCTAAATAAAGGTTTGTGCCCTCACGTCAAACTTTCAAAATGTCTGACTGACAGATTCTCCTGAGCTCGCTTTCAATAGTAGGCAGGTGGACTTCCAACAAGCTCACTCCTGATTGGCGAGAGTGGTTGCAACTTGGACAAATCACTGCTTACTGATGAAAAAAAAGGAACAGACTTGACTTTCGTTGATGCCATAAAAATGTTTTCCACGAGTGACGTCACACTCATTTGGTCCAGTTCCCTTGTACAGTCAAAGGCATAAACTCAGCAACTATCATCAGAAAAATGGCAAAGATTGGCCACAGAAACCTGCTTTTTTGTTTTGCTTCGGCAATGATTTCTGTTCCTGTGTTTTTTTTAACTTAGTTGATGAAATATTTTTACATTTGCTCAATTAGTGGTTCAGACAAGAGGAAAGGAAATAGTTCCACTGAATCTGGATTGATTTTGTATGCAGACCAAACAGTCCGCGATTTTTCATGTCATACTATTTACATTTAAAAGATTTTTTTTAAATATTCCTCACTAATGAGATCTACCTGCATTAACAAACAGTTGCAGCTTGTTGTTCTGTTACAACTTTTGCTTGAAGAACACAATAAGTAAAAATCTGCAATATTTCATATTTTGACTCAAAATTCTCCTCTATTTCTTTACTTATGGCAGGTCAGGAGTTATGTGCTTCTATTTTCCTTAAATGAAACACGAAGAGAACTTATTAATCCGTCCACAGATTGTATTTCCAGTCTGTGATGTAATATTTATGCTTCAGAGTCCAAAGAACTCAAGGTCACCTCTAGTTAAGGTTCTTTTCTGCACAGAAAACTTTACCTTTGGCTTCAATTTTTATAGATTCTTTCAGAAAATGATATTTTTTGAAGAATAATACAAAAACAGATTAAACAACGTAAACCTGGTTTATTAATTGTTATTAATTTAAACTTAATTCAATTGAACATCTATGCAGAGATCTGAAAATGGCAGTGAACCGACGCTTCTCATCCAACCTGATGGAGGTGGAGTGGTACTTCAAAGAGGAAAGGGCCAAACTTTCCAAAGAAAGGTGTTCCAAGGTTGTGGCGTCACATTTAAAATGACTTGAGGCTGTAATTGCTGCCAAAGGTTCAGCAACTAAGCATTGAGTGAAGACTGTGAATCCAGTCCATTTAACTTTTCAGGTTTTTAAATTTATAATACATTTGCAACCATTTCAAAATAACTTTTTTAATATTGTCATTATGGGGTGCTTTTTTACATAATTTTTCAGGAAGAAAACTGATTTAATCCATTTTGAAATAAGGCTGTGACATGATAAAATGTGGAAGAAGTGAGGTGCTGTGAATACTTTCCAGATGCACTGCCATTGTAGAACCTGATAGGCATTCTCAGCTGCTGATCCACAGCAATTTACACCAATAAAAAATGAATAAGTAGAAATGACAACAAAAATAAAAGGTTTACTAATGTCTCCTCTCACCTGGCATGAAAAAAGAGATTATGAATAAAATATATGTTTCTTGTTGTTTTTAACAAGAAGGAAGCTCAGCCTTTAGCCAGAGGGCAAACAAAGTCTGAATGTGTTTGAACACAGGGATGCACCTGAACGCCTATAGCTTTTTTCCCCATACATGTTGGGTAAAAATAATTGCAATTGTGTTCTGCTTCACCCAGAATCCTGATGCTCATCTTCACTTTTTTCTTAAATCCGATTTTTCCGCTTTGTGCTGAGGTTTCTAGACCGATAGATCAATGAAAAAGGAAGCAAGGGCTTAATGCAAGACATGAAAAATGCCACAAAATACTAAAGTTGTGAGTAAATGTACGCAATAAAGTAAAACATTTTCTTTGGTAAATAAACTGCACTCAAGGGGTATAATTACCTGGTGTTTCTGTTTTTTAAAATTATCTGAAGCATTAGGTTAAGTAACAGTGACAGACTGGCGACCTGTTCAGCATGTACCCTGGATGGATGGATGGATGGATGGATGGATAGATATCATTACAACCAGTGTTTGACTGAAAAAGACCAGAGAAGCAGAGAACCGTAAACAAAGGTTTAGGTGAGACCAGACGTGACCTAAAATACAAACCTTATTATGACAAAATGAATGTATTTATTGAATATATGGACTTAGCTGCATTAATGGCAGAATGGTTAAAAGCATAAAGGTTTTCTAACTTTAATTTTAGTTAGGCAATAGGTACTCTACTTTATAATCAACCATCTGCAGTTTTTTTGACAAATTTATCATTGCATTTGTCACCAATGGCAAACTGGAATAAGTTTCAACTTCATACTCATAGACACACACAGATGTTCTGTATCTCTGACATGTTTTGTTAATGGATTTTGAGGACTGTAATGAATATCAAAAGACTGGTGAATGCCATGTTTTGCAGAGGATGCTTGAGTTTCTCCCGTTAAAAAGTGTTTTGAAGTGACAGCTGGGGTTTGGATGGGTTTCTTAACACACTCCAAGACCTCATCTGGGATTTTTGAAATAACGTCCATGAATGCAAAGTTGGTAAAATATTAGAAAGTAATATTATATTTGAAAATAGGGTTTTAGACTTGCCGTTTGTTCTGCTTGGCCTGTTTTCAAACATCATAGTTCACTTCCAAAAGGAAGATGACTTCACCTCCTGAAATATTTGGATTGATTGATGGCCAGCAGCACCTCACACGCCCATGAGGTGATTTTGTGATTATTTTAGCTATATGAGTTAAAAGAAATGCTTAGTTTTTTAGATTAAGAAATGAGGATTGTGCTGGATAAAAATGTCATTTTTATTAATGACCAACAGATTTCTAAAAGGGATGACTCTTGCAAACTGACATTTACATCATTACAACATTTTCCCCAAAATTAATACATATACAAGGACAGATTTTTAGATTGGATCGCTTTAAAATATAAGAAGTTTCATGTTTTGAGTGGTCAGATTCATGGAGAATTATGTTTACCGTTATGCACATGATATCAAATTTGCCTCAAATAATAAGAAACAGCTCTGTTGTAAGTAAGAAACGTTTTTTGTATAGTTTATTTTCAATTTTTTAAAAAATCTTTTAGATCTACTTTTGTTTTTGTTTGTTCACTAAATAAAATTGGATGGGAGTGAAGGGAATCTCTGAGGATTTGAGTAATCCCTGCCTTGTCTAGTTTGTAGAATTTTTACATGCTGAAAGAAAAAAAAAAAGCAATTTAATGCTCAACCATCACATTTTATGTGTTCAATTTCCAGCCTATTGTGGCGAAATACAATGGTGTAATTATCAGAGCAGCATAACTAATTACCGAGTCGGCACCTAACATTATAAAGACAAGTTTACATGTTAAATCAAGATATTTGGTGGCTTTTTGAAAGCATCCTTGCTGTTACATATTTTTTCTCCTATGAGAGATGCAAATAAGATGGAAAAGCGTCATCCTGCCAGTGATCTGCTGAAAAGAGTCCCATTTAGATCATTATGATGAAAGGCAGACACAGCATGGTTGGAGCTCAAAGATGGAAAAAGGAGGATTTAATCTCTTCGATGGGACCATCTGCCTTTGGAGTAAAAATCTAAAAAAAAAAAAACATGTTAACCCCATCCATTTGAATCTTGTTGGCGGCTTCAGAGTTTGTTATCCATTTTTTTCTTTAAGTTCTTATTTTATTGTTTACTAATGATTTTTGTGGATCGTGTTCACACTTGGTTGGAGTTTGTAGCATCTTTATCCTCAAAATACTTTAGGATTAATACAACCAATGAAAACTTTCATTACATTTTTTTTATAGATTTTTCTGAAAAATGAAAGGAAAAAGCTAAGAAATTGTATTTTAGCTGATCTGATGCCACAACACAATCTGTTTTGCTTGTTTAATCACCATTTCATCCAACTCTAAAAATGCTAAAAGAAAAAAAAAATTCTAAAAGCATCAGGACATGAACCACTATTTGAATGCTTCATTCGTCCATACATCCTGTGTCCTTGCAGGGTCAAACCAATGTTTTATTGATGTTAAATAATTCAGCAGAATACTTTATCTTGGATCCTTCTCCCATTTTGCTTTTTTAAAAGCAACTCAGTGTATTCCAGTGCTCAGCTTTGCAGTAAAAAAATGAATGTCTATGTGTGGCTGAGACCCTTCTATGTTCGAGAGCTCACATTTGTTTTCTTGTCTTGTCTTTTTGTTCTCTTTACCCAGAGACCAAGACAGATATGGAGGAGTGAGGCAAGAGATCGGAATGGTGGGTTGCTAGGTAACAGTTGCGTATTCTGACCAGTAGATGGAAGCCCTGGAAGTGTGAAATTGAAACACCCAACTAACATAACTGGAGACCAACAGCAGGATCTACCACATTAAATATGGATGGACAGTAACAGCAGGTACTGCTGCACACAGACACACACACACACACACAAACTGACCCAGATCCACTAACAAGCTCCAGTTGAATAAGGATAATTGATTGCCCTTATTACACTTTCATTATGTGAACAATGCACCTTTACAAAAGGTTTTAATAATATGAGGCCACTTAGACTCACAGTAAAATAAAGAGAGAAAAAACTACACACACACAACCTGAATTTTTCTGCCTCCTTTTTTATCTTCAATGTAAATGCTCCCTAAAAATTCACAGGAAACTTTCCTTATGAGCTGTTTAGCAAGACAAACTTTGCTTTTTTTCTTTGCTCCGATTAAAAGTTGCCAGGAAAATGGCTCTTCTTGACCCAGATTACATCTAAGAAATCCTTCACCATTTTAAAACACAAGCTCGCTCAAAATACGATTATTGTCAGTTGACAGGGCAATCTCATGATCTAGATCAAGTAAAAGAATGTTGCAGGACTGAATATTTTATTAAGTTTACACAAGGCTGATGTAGATGACTTGTTTTCACTCTCTCCTTGGTGCATTTAGATGCAAAGTCACGAGCTCTGGAATCACTTTTCATGCAAAGACTGTAGTGTCACTTCTCAAGCAGCATAACATATTAGACTTCAACAGTGTTCTGTCGGCATCTAAAACAGATGCTGAGAAAGTGCAGTCAAGTGTCCTTTGGTGTGACATCTCTGTCAGATGGTTGGAAAAAAGCTGAAGTGTTAGGATCTCTAACATGGGTGCACTAAAACAAACCATGTTTAAACCCTGGTCTGATATAAAAGTATATGTGGACGACAGGAGTTTAAAAAACAATGTTATGTCAAATCACTTGAACTGAACAGGCAACACAACCTAATTGAGGAAAAAAGTAGATTAAGCTCTTGTACTCAGTGTAAAAGTAAAGTTTCAAGGAATGTAATAATTTGATATTTAATATATCCTGATAAATGCAGTGATTTAATTTTCTCCTATTATATTGAGACCCATTTTTTCCCAAAGTCTGATATAGTTTTCCACCATTCAGACAAAAGTCCTTATCAGCTATATTTACATTTTAATGAAGGATTCAACAATTCAAATTAACAGCCAAGACAAACCTACTATGGATTTTTTTTTAAAAAAGGCTTCCTTTCTTCTTATATATAATTATTTATAATAATTAGAATAATTATTTATTGTTTTGATCATTTCATTGTTTTTTATTCTAGGTTTCATACATTTTTTTAAGGAAAAATGGCACCCTTATATGTTTTTTAATGGAAAATTACAAACTTTTCATTACCTTCATGAATTAATTCCCTCACATTCAGGATTGGTTAAAAGCACTCTTCTGCACACTTTTAATTGCACATAAATCAAATCTGGAATCAGGTTTATGAAAATCTAGCAAACGTTACTTGTTCATTGGTCGTAAGAATTGTAAAGCATTTACGGAATACAAACCCCTCAGGATCTTAATCTTTGTATCTGACATGTTTTACGAGATACATGCTCTAAAGCCTGGTTGTGGATTTGTGATGGCAGTCACGCACTGCTCACCACAACGTCTGCTTTTCTGATAATCTAAACTCCCCTTTATTGCTCTGTACCTTGAGCAACAAAGGACTTTTCAAGTTTTTAGAATTCACACAAAGAATGTATTTTTTCACACACAAAGACCCAGAAATTCCTTTTATCTGGAGTTTGAGCAGACAGCAAAAACGACATAGCGCTTAGAAATTAAGTCGTGTATGTGTTGCTGCTGAAATATAGTCAGAAATTAAGCTGACTTAAACACCGGCTATTTCAGACACGAGTGGGGAACAAAAGAAAAATCACAGTTATGTCCATGTAGGTTATTTCAATTCAAATTTCACAACATGTTTCTTTTATAAAGCATAAAGGCATTAACTTACCTGCACGTTGTTTTCCCCTCTCTGTCAGGACTGTTTCTGCTTTTCTGATCTGCTTCTAAAGAGAGAGTGTGTAATGAGCTTGTGAGAGAGTGCAGGAAGACAAGAGAGGAAGAGTGAGAGGAAGCCAGCTACCTTTCTCTCACTCTCTTGCTCTTTTTTTTTGTTCGTCAAAGAGTAATTGCTTGTAAAATTATCTTAATAGCTCTTTTATTATCCTGCTGTGCTTAAGTGGGAACATACCAGCTGCAGCTAAAAAGCAGGATATTGTCCACAAATTAGTCTCTCTATTGAAGGAACTTAAGTAATCCAAGCAATGTGCTGGATTCAACTCTAATGACAGCGCTTGTTGGCAAGAAAGTCCATGTAGTGGTGGAGACATTTATTGAGTGTTTTCACCACTTTTCGTGTTGCGTGCTCTCGAATGCAGAGCCTCGAGATGCGGGTACCATGTGGCTTTTTTTAGAATGAAAGTCCTGCAATATGTGACAAGTGTCAGCTCAAACTCTGACAAACAGGGTTGCTTCTTTTTACTGTCTTTTTTTACTAAACCCATCCTTCCTTCTCATCAGTATAAACATTTCATTTTTATTTGTTTTTTTTCAATCTTCTTCATTTTTACCCTCCAGTAATCTTGATAGAAAGGATGCCATCCTAACAAAAGCAAAATGGAACTTGACTTTTCATTTCTCAATGAGAAAATTATAACTAGCAATAATAAACGGGTACACACAGCAGATGTGGATTTTTATTTCTGTTTTTCGCATATGTGTAATGTTTGTCACTGATGTTTTTTATGCTGATTGCATTAAAAATAAAGAATCAAGTCTAAAATAAAGTATTTTTTTTTAAAGTAAAGCAATCATTAATAATGATTATGTGTAGAAACATATTTTATGTTTTAACCTGACTGTCTTTCGTTCAAAAAACTGTAAAATAACTCAACAAAAAGTAGTTTTTCAGTTACAATATACATTTCTATTTCTTCACAGGGTTTTGTTAGTAATAAATATAAAATGAAGAATTCTAAAATATTTTTAATGTTCTGATGTTAACAGATAAACACAACTATTTTTACTGGTAATTACCAGAAATTCACTAAATACCTTAGTTCTTTTTCTATAAACAGTGCCATGATGCCATCCATCTTCAGAACTGAACTGAATCCCTTTTTGGCCGCTGGAGCCAAGCAGATAGGGCACACACCAAACGGATGATCCCGGTAATTGCAGGGTCACACAACCACACACTGACATGCAAACCCAGAGACCATTTAGAGACACCAATCAACCTATGAAGCATGTTTTTGGATTGTGGGAGGAAGCCGGAGTGTCAGGAGAAAACCCACGCATGTATGGAGAGAACATACAGTGTGACACACAACACATAGGTTGAGTGTTCCATTTCTCCAGTTCAGCTAGTTGTAAGTGTGTTCACTAGGTGGTACACAGTTGTTACTTATCACAGGTGTGTCTGGATACAAATTACTTGAGCATCACATCCTTGAAAATAAGTCATTTCTTATACTTATAACAAGGAGCCAACCATTTTGTAAAGTCTGTCCAGTGCAAACAAAAACAAACAAATGAATACAAAAATCTTTGCTGAGTATACAAACCTTTTTCTGAGAGCATTGAAGTTTCTGTCAGAAATGATATTTTTTTTAGCCATGACTGTAAATGTGCATTAATGAACTAGTAACGTTCAAGTCTTTGAATTTGAGGTTACTAGTTGACTTGTTACACACAAAAAAAGGACACTAGTTAATAAATGAAATCCAAAATGTCCACAAGGTCAGCAGTGAAGCTCTTGTAGACCATACTAGTCAACCATTATGGTCAACATTTTTTACTAGTCATCAAGTTATGAATTAGTTATTTATTAGAAAATCTTTCTTGAAACTTACTTTTTACCTTTTGATGCAAATATGTTTCTGCTCCAAACTTGACTTTATGTAGTATTTACTTGAAAGTTACGTTTTTTCATTGCTGGAAATAAATTCAGGCGACAAAGGGTCAACTAGTGGAGGAAAATTACTTCACTAGTTATTAGGGATTTAAGGATTCATTTGAACAACAATTCTATTCCTATCATAATTTGTAATTGCAGAATATGATTCATAGTCGATATTGGTTCATGTTGAATGATCCGATTAACTGACCTAAAATTGATCCAAGACATCTTTAGCCAAAACTTCCACCAGTGTGACTCAGAGATAAATACCTGAGTACTGAACAGTGCAGGTGAAGATTTCCTGATTCCTTGTATTTCTTGAGAGGTAATTAAGTGCACATTAAATATGTGTATTAACAAACAAGTAAACAAGAACTAAAAACAAATCGATTCACAATTTAGTTTCCTAAAGTTCAGCCAACTGTTGCTTTTCCTCATCAAAATAATACAAACAAAACTTTATTAAAACATTCTACTACACTTTATGTTCACGTCTTTGTAAAATTCAAAGTGTTTCCACACATTGGACAGTAATGAGGGCTTGATCATTTTCTGCTGTGATGGTACTTGGTTGTTTATCGATAACAGTCAAATAAATCTACTGTGCCTCAATCCAAATGGTATTTTCCAATGTTGATTATCAATGTATTTTATTTTGAAATGTTGTTTTAATGGTATAGGTCGATTCGATAAGATTCGATTAAAAACGTCCGTCAGACGGATCGATCTGGTTGGATCATGCAAAGAGAAATCAATTAATCCTTTTTTAATTGATCAATTGTTACACCCCTAGTATAGTCAGGTATAAACTAAACAAAAAAAAACCACAGAAAAGCTGCCACTGTGGTTTTACACTGAAACACGTTCCCTTAAACAAGCAACCCGTATGCTAGAAAGAAAATGTCACCTCTACGGCTCAGAGTAGTCACTAAATAATTTGAAATATACCCTCTTGAATTATGAAAAATCTCCACATCCCAATACTATTTAAATTTAATATCAGGAATGGAAATAAATGAGATTTATTTTTTGTACAATAGCCAGGCTGAGATTCAGCAGGCCACAATAGAGTCACTAGACTTTTGTTGCCAAGGTGACGTTACAATGGCTCATTCACTAAAATAGCTTTTTGACAAAGAGGGACTCCATGTGAATGTTTTGTTGGAAATAAACATTTAAACTTGGAGGTTTTGTAAAGGAAACAGGTTTTGCTGATAAATACATGGTGCGTGCTGATAAGGGGCAATGGATGTAAAATTTTAGCTGGTTGAAATTAGTTCACGGTTTTATTTAATTTAGCAAGCTTCTCTTAGATTTACAACAGGTTAATCACATCAGAAAAGTGTCACATGTTAGTTTAAGGCATGCTAATTTAAATTTACATAATAATAACATAATTTACACATACAAGTAAACACAAACTTTAAATACAAATTCCATATTCAACTTGAAACTCTAATTAAAAAAAGAATAATGGTTAAATGTTGAATCCAACTGGTAAATCTAAATCTATCTAAAAACAAAATCAGATTTGTAAACTTAAATATTAAATCTCGATGCATATTTAAATCATAAATCGAAAATAGCTGTGAAAGTGTAATAGTTTGGCAGGGATAGGTAACTCCACATTCCTGCATGTTTTCCAACATACCATGCTCTGGCATGTTCTAATTGGCTGGACACACCTGAAGCAGGTAATCGGTCATGAGTAGGGCTTGGATAGAATCATGCAGACACTGCGCGCCCTGAGGTCTGGAGTTGCCTGTTCTTGGTCTAACGGTTTTGCCTTAAACAAAATGGTAAATGTTATTTGTTAAATTGCAAACTTAAATCCAAATGTAAAATCTTAATATTATATGTAAAGCTTTACAAATATAAGGATTTTAACAATTTACAATTTTAAGGATTTTTGTGGCACAAAAAAAGCCAGAGATTTTTCTCTAAGAAGTTGCAAAAAAATCCGTGAAACTTTGTGAAACAATTTTGCTTTTGGTGGATGTAGAAGTCTTAAAGTGTTCATTAATGTATACAGTTATTTGTAAAAAATGCACAGCATTGATGAAAATTCTTATTATACTGTGACACATTAAAAAAAAAAAAAATTCGTGCTTGCACAAAATATACTGTACAAGTTTAATGATTATAAAATAGCACCACACAAAATTGGCTAACAATCATATTCATGTCAAAAAGTTGCTTTTTAACTAAAAAAAAAAAGTAAATCTGTTTTTCTCATGTTTTAGTAAAAAACATAACGTGAAAAAGAGACATGTTCTATTTTAAGTACTTATTTCAGTTTATTTCATTCATAAAATGAAACTTAGTTCAGTTTCATCTAGTTTTTGATTAAATGTGGCTTTTGGTCACTTTGCCTCAACTTTGTTCTTTGCATTTTAATATAAACTGATCTTAACTTTAATTTTTCTCGAAAGTGACAAAAGTCTAAAAAATAATTAGTCATCCAACACAGAAATTATTTGAAAACAGCATTTGAAATTATGAAGACCCTTTAGCAGATCATTTCTATCTCTGTCTGTTAATGACTTCATTTTTATGCATTATACATGTATAAATTATACATTTTGTTCCTTAGTTTCAAATCTTTATCAACATATTAAGTCTTCAATCAAGTTGACCCAGTGTGGCATTAAAAATGTGTCCTTTCCTAATGTAACATTAAATTAGTTCATATTTTACTTAAAGAACATGAACAGAGATATTTTTTTAAACCCACACAATAAATTTTCACATGTTGACATACTTTGTACACAGCTTTCAAACATTCTTCCCAAATCTATCACAGTTGAAAGGTGTTCATTAACTTCGACTTTTGCTTGTGCAACAAAGTCTGCGTTGCAAGAAGAGCAAAACAGTTTACTTTCACTTTCATGAAGAATTCTCTCAAACTGCTGAGCACGATCTTCTTGCTTGTAACCGATTTGACAAGAGTTGCATTGTAAGGGAAAGTTTGATTGGTTATGCTTATGTTTTACACGTTTGAGCTTCTAAACTTGTTTGACGAGGACAGTTTGATAGTGGAACTGGCTGAAAATGTGGCAAAGTTGTGGTGATTGGATGAAGTTGTTGTGTGTGGGAAGTGCTTGAATGTTTTTAGATTAAAAACACATAAATTGTAGGAGTTGGTGCTATTGCAACATTACAAAATCCAGGATACATTACAGCCAGTTCTACTTACCCAGCTGTGGTTTCTTTCTGTTCTGGAGATTTTCAAGCAGATGGAAGTGAAAGGATCTTAAAGAGCGTGAATGGGTGGCAAGGTGCACTCTATTAATACACTAATCCAGATGGGGAAATCAATATTTATTTTGTAGTACAACATTTTCTATTGGTTTAATGAGACTTAAGAGCATCTTTTATCTTCTGTTCTGCTAATTAGATTAATATTTAACATTTAGATTTAAAAATTGACGTTAAATTTGACACATATCTGGTATTAAGTGTTTATACTGAACCTTATTTTGCATTTAAATGTTCATCTTTTTAACTTACATATACGTTTTCTGTAATCCCTTTTACCTAAATGCAAAACAAATTTGGCAAATGTGGGAAAAAGAGGTATTTTTAATGAGCACAAGTGTTACGTTCAGGAAAGCTCTGTACCCTCTTTCCAGGTATTGCAGCTAACTGCACAACTATTTATAACACTATAATTAATGTAAATTTAGAGCCTTGGTTTATAATAATTAAATATTCTCAGTGCAACAAAAGGCATAAGAGAGCAGAGTTGAAGCAGACAAAGTGGATGACTATATTATCCTCTTCTGCTCTGGAGACTCTTCTGTTTCTGAGTCTTATTTTATTGCATAGGCTTTGGATGCAAGCATGCAGGTGCTTTTGCAATCAGGCTTTAAAGTTATGCAGTTTTTTGAAGACATGACTTTAAAAATATACTTCAAAAGAACACACATCTTCAAAAGAACTAGCTTGCAACAAACTTCTCAAGAAAGGTGGTTGGATTACAAGAAAAAAAAAAAAGGACGTTTTGGCAGTGGCGAAATAAAGATCAGAGAATAAAAGTATGATCAATGCATTTTTATGCTTCTGTTTTCCGAATTCCATGCAAAGCAGGAAATACAAAATGTTGCAGTTCCTTAAAAAGCCACTGGAGGCCGGGGTCAAAAGGAAGCATTTTGTTAAAGTGGGCAGAGTAAACACAGGTCATTGTCTGCGTCCGACCTCATATACCACACTCAGAAACCAACAGGTAATGGCAGAAAACAGTATCAACGCTAAGATTAAAGGAGTTGTTCATTTTAAAATAATTATGGTCTCGTAGATAAAAGATTCTCATGATAATTTATTAGAGCTTAATTATTTTGGCCAGACATTTAAATGGGATCTAATGGATTGATATGAGACACATATCACAATAATGATCTCATTATGCAAAGCAATTGCATTACTTTGTTGAAACTTAGCAATTACACATTAAGGGCTCATGCTTAACATGCAAGTCTTTGTTGACCCTAACCTGTCCAGCTTTTAGTTAACTCAACTAAAAGCTGTTTAAGAAAGATTTTCGGTGATGATTCCAAAAGTCTGATTTCTTCATTCATAGCCGTATGCAATAATTAGGCTGGTTTTTCAATTTATTTTCTAATTGGTTCTTGGTGCTGTTGTGGCGTGCCTTTGTTTTTTCATTAGTGCTGCATTTTCAAGGCTGCTGTCTGTGTCATTCTCAGTCCCTTTTGTCATAATTTGTTTCCGTTTTTCCTCCATTTACTTTTTTTCCCTTTTGTCTCCTTGTGTTTGGCTCTGTCTCTGTTTCCATGGGCTTTTTCATATCTCAGTAGGAGCCACAATTATTCATTCTTTGTTTTTGTCTGCTGCCTCATTTCATTTCTTCATCTTTACATCAGTTCATCTCGGCCTAAGCTGTAAATCTGAAGTTAGATTTTTCCATTTTTTTCCTCAGGCGTCTTTGCACACATCTCCAATCTCCAGCTTTACATCATCTTGGGACTTCCACTGTTTAGTTCTTTATGCTACATTCTTCCTGTCCTATTCTACTTACTAGCCAGCTAATCCTTAGGATTCTTTAATGAAGTATCTCACTCAAAGTTAAAACAAAAGGACAACTCAAATTGTACAATCTACTCTTTTAACTCCACAAGCTTGATCCAAAAATAGAGTATTTTTTGTTCATATTTCTAACAATAACTTCTCATTTTATTCCCCAGTTCTGAATTACCATACCTCAGACCATTTCTTGAAAGTCAGACATCTTAACATATCAAGTTCAGATGAAGCTTCAACTTAGAACATTTTTCCAGTTTGCTTAAATCAGGACAGCAGTTTTAAAACACACTTTAAACATAATGTAGTATTGGTTATTTAAGGAAGGCGTTCATCACAACTCGCAAGCACTTGCAAAACACATTCACACACACAAAAACATGGCTCCAACATTTAACATTCTTTTCAATCAATAATTTCCTTGTAAATTAATCCATGGAAGATGTTTTGGTCGTACCAGCAAACTGGGAATCCATCAATTTTTTTGTGTACAGTTTATTTTCGTCAGCTTGACTCCTAGGAACGGTATTTTATTTTGACACGCTTCCTGCACTATTTTCATGTAGTTTAAGTCAGCTTAGAACTTTAATTTGTGTTTTACTTCTGACTCTAGTTTTTATACCCTCCTGTATTTCCACCACAGTGTTGCATTGCATCGCTCCTATTAAGTTTGTCTGTCTGGCCTAATTTGTGTGTCCAGGAAGTCAGGCTGCTGACCCAAGCTTTGCTTTTTTTAGGGTGTTTTGAATCTCTGAGATTGAGAATGTTCACACTTTATGCTAAAAGCATCTTGAGTGGCACTTAAAAAAAAACAAACTGACATCTGAGTACTATGCTTAACATCAAACATCGACCTACACATCCCACAGAATACTAATCGGAATTTAAGGCATTGTTTTACTTCTAATGTAAAGTCAGTTTTTCTTTTTTTTGCATGCAAAAAATTAGACAAAGCTTCATCACTGACCATCTCCTTGCAATAGATATTAAGTCAATTAGTCTTGAGATGCAAATATGTTTGAGGATAATGTTTTATTAGAAATTTCAGCAAATTCATTTCTCTCAAATGTCAGATTCCTGTAGCAACTGCTGTGCTTCTGAAATGTGTTTCTTCTTCTATAGAGTCAACACCAATTTCATCCCTGAGATACGTTCTATGTGCCTTTGGAATTGTTTTCAATGACAGCAGTGGAAGACTCATCAAATACACAAAAGACAAATGCTGCACACCTGTGGCTAAACTGCAGAAGTTGTGGTATGTAACAATGCAAAAACCAATTTGCTGCGCCTCACTGTGTTCTGAGGGCAGAATGCCGCTTATGAGACACTAAAATACAAAGTCTGTATGAATGAAAAGGGATTAGCAACTGAAAAAACATGAGAAGCGAAAGATTGTTCCCGATGACAGCTTTCATTTTCTTCACATCTTTTAAAGATGGACAAATATTCAAGTTAACATGTACAAGCCGAAACATGTTGTTTGTGTTTTGAGTCGGTGGACTGCATTCAATATTTTAGAGAACTTGTTCAAGTAGCAGCTGATGTTACAGTCAGTCTAGTGACATGTATTACAGTCATTCTGCACTTCTTAGGCCCCTGTGTTTGACAGGACTCCACCTTGTTGAACCACTTCCTCTTAACTGACAGGAAGTAAGAGACAGAAGAGGAAGAAATGTGAGGGGCATGAGCTTGTTGCTTTCATTTAAAATAGAAAAAAATGGAGAAGACAGAAGTTTAGGCTAAGAGGTTAAAAATTCGAGGACAGATAGAAACATACTCTTCGTAAAGAAGGTAAAAGACTAAAACAAACCATGACTCCATGGAGGAAGACTACCACAGAGCGATTTGGTGTTGGTAAGTCAATGCGTGCACGCTTGTGCGTTTATTTGTGTTAATGTATGTTCATGCCGTTTGAATTTCTTCCTCTTACAATGCAACTATCAAGTGTAAACCTCCAATGTAAAATGTAAAAAATATATAAAGGTTTCCATCACTTCCTGCTTGAAGCTTGCAAAAGGCCTCGGAGAACTTTACGATACCAACTCTGATGCAATCACTTTCATTTGTCAGTAATGAGCGTATTTGCATTCTGATGAAGAAATAAGCCCCTTAAAAGAATAATAAAAACTTTAGTTCTGACTGAATATAAGATGTGCAGCAAAAATAAAAGAACAAACATCCACATATTGAATAAATCATTTCTAAATGAAAAAAAAAAAATAAAAGAAAAGAATCTTCTAATAAGTTTGGTTGCAAATCCGTTTCTGTGGATCTCTGAAACTCTCAGAACACACAGTGTAGTTTATCTAGTATGTGGTCTAACATGGCGGAGCTCAGCAGCATGTTTTCATGAGATATGGAGAGCTGCCGGAATTGCAAAGGCGCAGATTTGCAATCTTCTTTTAGTCACTTCTTTTAGACTTTTAGTTAATTATGCAGTAATGCACTGTAACTAGATTAACCTACCACTTATCACAGTGGTTTATTTACATGAAATACAGAATAGGCTAAAGTAAAATTAAGAGACAACTGCTTCATTTCATTCTTTCCACCTCTTCTAACTGACAATGAAAGTTGCAAGTAAAAAAATGTAATTAAAATGCAGTTGCAACAGAATTACTGCAGTATTTCCTTTTGTGTTAATCAACTACTTTATGAGAGACAACAACACAGGAAATGGAGGAAGAAGGAAGGACGTTTCTACCAGTTTCAAACTGTGCATACATAAAATGTAAAACAAGTTGATCTTGTATTTTGTTTTGTATCTAAAATAATCCACAGTCATTTATCTATAAGTGGACTTAAAGTTGACTGATCATTTAGTCACAGACTGGTGTCTAGAAGCTCTAGAAGGTGGACAAACCTTTGAAATTACAAGTAGATCAAAAACGTCATGTGTTTTCTGATGAACTTCTGACCACCTTTGTGTTTTACATACTTCTAAATGTCTTTTTGCTGTGCAGTGAGGTTTGCTTTGCATAGTATCATAACCATCCATTTAAAGCTGCATACAGTACCACAAAGCAATAGAAGTAAATTGATGAATAGCTATCTGCAAAACAAATAACAAAAGCATATTTGACATGCTCCTTCTTAAAGACTGGATCAGTGCTGCTTAAACTGCTTTAAATCAGCTTGGTCTCAACTTTTATTTCCTGATCTAATTGTTTCTTAACAAGTTGGACGCAAAACGCCTTGCTGCAGAGGGAAGCAGCTTTCAAGGTTATGAAAACAACTGCAGAAGTTCTTTGAGATAGCCTTAGAAAACATTTTTGGTTCAGGCGCTGCTCATTTTGTGTGTATTTGAGCTACATTTCTTTTCTTTGACCACTTTTTCTCTTTCAGTAAAGTGGAATTTTGACGGATGTGGAGAGAAGCAGCTCTCTCTGGAGGTAGGGGATTTGGTATACATCCAGGAGGTCTGTAATGGTAAGGATATGTAATTATATAAATATTTTAAACATAATGCTGTACTTGAGCTTAACCTTGCTTTTGCTGTTTCTTTAAGTCCCACTCCGATCATCTTTTGATTGTTCTAAAAGCGTTGCCAGTGGTCATTTAGTTATAATTTTGCTGTTTTTAGCAATTTTACAGCTATCCAGCCATCGAGTTGCAGCCAGATGCCAGTACAGATGAGGAAAATAAAGATGTTCATGGATCTATTTGTCTACAAGTGGATTTATCAGAATAGAGCATATTGGAGCTGGTGGCTTGCAAGCTTTTAACAATGACGTTTTTTTGTCTGCTTCTGATTCACAATGATTTGAAGAACAATATACTCAGAAATGCAGTTATAACATTACATTTCTTTATATTTGTCCTCCATATTCAGGCAAATGCTATAAGAACATTTTAAAAACACCAAAAACACAATTTTCTTTGGAGTGGATCTATAAGAGTAAAAGCTGAGGAGTTCCATTACTTTGTAACCACAGCCGAACTGCTTGATCATGGTTCCTGAGAGCTCCGTCCCTGCTAGTTTAACAGCTTTTTCAGTCTCGCTTGCAGCTGATTACAGGGATGAGTTGTGGTCAGTTAGAATCTGGAAGATGGCAGACTCCAACTGCAACCAACAGCGCAGAAATAACTGGAACACATTGAAGCGAGCTCTCCAGGATTGGGCACAGCTGATGCAGTATTTGAAACAGCTGTTGCCTGTCAACAAACTATAATATATTCAAGAAATAAGAAAAAAAAATGACTTCAACACTGTGTTCCAACTAAAACATGGTTTAAACACAGTCAGTAGCTTTAAAATATGGGACATCTGAATTTATTTAATTTATAAATCTCCCTCAGATGTTTGACATCTTTATTCAGAAAGATAATTCTATAGTTTTTTTTTTTAAATGTCTTTACAAATAGTGAATTTTATGTTTATCACTGGAAGCTAATAATCATTTTAATGTTTCAGGCTGGTACAGAGGCCACTTGGCAAGAAGTAAAGCCCAACGGGTAAGAGCCTGTTTTCAGATAACTCATTTTGTAACAATTATTTTTTTTTTATCTGTGCACTTTTTACATGACTAAAAGTTAACGAATTTTTTATGTTATTTTTTAAAGCAGGCTTTCTGCTCCTTGCATCCATCTATTTTTAGACTCATCAGTGATTGAGCTTCAGCCAATCACTGATGATTCTGAAATTTGTTTGAACAGAAACCCTGATAATCTTCTCCCCATCTACCTTCTACCAGCTCAGCCTGAGAGGCACTAATGTGTCCCCAAGACAGAAATATAGTGTCTCTTTGAAAAGCTCCCAAGTGAGGTGCCTGTTGGGCATGCTGACCTACCTCAGTTTGCTCCATTTAAGGCACTGATCAGCTTCATTACTATAACGTTTTATGATTACACCCTTAAAACTTTAATTTCCAGAACCTTTTAAATGACCACGCTATGATGTTCTAGGACTATCTAATCTTAATCTTATACACCTTTATGCTAGTGTTTAATTTAAGTGGATTTAATTTGCTCTTCTGACATCCTTCCCTGTGAGGCACAAGCTGGTTCAAGCAATGCCTTTTTTAGTCACTGGATAATGAGATCCACATGCTGGTCACCTTTTATTGAAACAAATGTGTCACAGTCATTCAAAGAAATGTGATAAACTCAGTTTTTAACCTTCAGATCATGCTTAAAGTCCATGAAAGAGACTGCAGAAACCCTTTCTTTTCAAGGTGAACTTGAGCACTCATAAAGAAAAGCTCATTCTGGTCATTTTCAGTTGGGATTTAAACATTTTGATGTCAGTCAACAGCTGCAAAATTAATTGTACTTAAGAGGAGACAAATGTTTTCTTTTTACTTTCTAGGGGCTCTTTCCTGCCAGTTTTGTCCATCTCAAGGAAGTTCACATTGAAAACCGGGGGTAAGTCCAAAAACAAAACAAAAAACCCCATGCAATTTAGAGATTCTACAGCTTGTTTAGTAAAACTGCATGCCTTTGGACTTTCAGAGATGAAGAAGTGGTGACATCTGCAGAGATGCCCTTGGTGAAGGAGGTCACCACCACATTAAGGGAATGGGGGACCATATGGAAGCAGCTATTTGTGGTAGAAGCCAGGCTATAGAATCTTGGAGGAAGAAAGTTGTGTGTTCATGTGTGACTTTAACCACATTTTCACGTCTAGACCAACAAACGGGCGCTTGTGAAGCAGGTGGAGAGGCTGATGTGGGAGCTGATGGAGTGGCGTTCTCAGCTCCTGTCAGGAACCCTGCCTAGTGATGAATTTAAGGAGCTCAAGCAGAAAGTCACTTCCAAGATTGATTATGGCAACAAGTATGTTGGAAGGGAAACATTCTCAAGGAGTAAAGCCGAATCTGTCAACCAACTCTTGGCATGCATGTTTTTTTTTGACGCATTTACATTGTCTTCTGAATCCGTTGTCTTTAAGTATAGACAGTGTTGTTCTAATTGCTTCTTTTAACTGTATTTGTTCACTTTTCATTCTTGTTTTCTCCCGTCTTCACTTCCATCCATCTTTCTCTTGCAGGATCCTGGAGCTGGACCTTGTCGTTCGTGATGAAGATGGTAACATCTTGGACCCAGAGCGAGCAAATGTTATTAGCCTCTTCAGGGCACACGAGGAGGCCACTGTCAAGATCAATGACCGCATAAAGGAGGAACAGGTACATTGCGGAATGTAGAGGGTAAAAAAAATAAAAAAGTTAGTCAAGAAAACAAAAATTTGTAGTCAAAAAAATCAGGAGATCTTCATGCAACTTTTTTCTATTTAGAGAATGTATTTATTAATAAAGCTCTTTAACGTGAGGCATTTTTCCTGAAAGAATTGTCTTTTCCTGCAGTCCAACGTTCAGACAGACCACAGTGGGATCTCAGCTCGAATCCAGTCCTCCCCCACTCACAGCCTTTACGTCTTTGTCAGAAACTTTGTCTGCCGGATCGGAGAAGACTCAGAGCTCTTCATGTCCCTGTATGATCCTATCAAACAGACAATCATCAGGTACCACCAAAAAAAAAAATCCCCTTAGAATCATGCACTTTCTGCTTAGACTACAACTCGTCTCTAAGTTCCTTTGGATATACATGCATTTTCTTACATCTTCCCACACATCTTTCCCTTTTTTCCTCAGCTCCTTGTCTGCTTACCTCGTCTTGTACTTTTCTGCATTGTTGAACTACACTAAACTATGACAGTTTACCAAAAATAGACCTATGGAGAGTTAAAAATTACAGGGCAAAAGATGGTGAGTGGCAGCACTGTATGGCGCCTGACAGGGCTGATGTTAAGCCCTGTCACTCACTGTCACATCGGGTATATCTATGTTTCAGCCAGAGTGGCTGAAAGTATTAAGATAGACCTGAATCAATCATAACTTTCCAGATATATGTGTCAGCAATTAGAAGATTTTTCTCTTCACTGTCAGATCCTTTTGTTCTGAAATTTTTAGTTTCACCCACCACATCAATAGGTGGTGAACTTTTGAACGGTTGAACACTTTTTGCGTTCAACTGTCTGTGTTCTGTACTTCCTCTTTGTCTGTCCTCATTTCTCCCTAAACCAAACTCACAAGAAACTCTTGCCATGAGAGTATTTCTATTTGTCTTTCTGTCAAATCTGTCTGACTGAGCTGATGTTCAGGTTAAAGAGGGGCTGTGGTTTTAACACTTGCTTTTACTGAGCACAAGACAACAGTCACACTCCTGTCACTGACAGAATAACAAATGTAACCAAATTTATAGGTCAAAATATGTTTTATTTGTGGGTTAAAGTGTTCAAGGGACCAGTTTTTTATGTAAAAAGTGAGCAGTTTTTATATAAAATCAATGATGCATGTATGTTATTTATGAATTTACTATTTTTTCCTCAGTGAGAACTACTTGGTTCGATGGGGCAGCAAAGGTTTCCCTAAAGAGATTGACATGTTAAACAACTTGAAGGTTGTCTTTACAGTAAGTGACCACACTAGGGCGCCGTCACACCATTTTTTTTTCCTCTCAAAGCACAAAAAGGCAGGAATGAGTGAACCAGATTCATTGTTTACCTTTCTGCTTGTCTTTGTCCACCAGGACTTGGGGAACAAAGACCTGAGCAGGGAGAAGATTTATCTGATTTGTCAGATAGTGAGAGTGGGCAGGATGGACTTGAAAGAAATCAACAATAAGAAGTGCACTCTGGGCCTGAGGAGGCCTTTTGGGGTGGCAGGTATTCAAAGAAAAGTCAATTTCATTTATTTGGTTCTAAAGTGGTGTGACATTACAAAACCTCGAGGTCAGGGGTTGTTAAGTTTGATACCTTACAGGCTTACTTTAGTGATAAACCCAAAGGTACGAAGACCCAAATAAACTTTGTTGAATTAATTTGTTAAACACTTTTTTATCAGCCACTAAAGCTTTAAAGTTCTCTGTTCATCTTCTTTGCATGTTTTTATAATATTAAAATAAATAAATTTTAAAAAATGGCTAAAAAAATGAGGCATGTACGCTTGTGTTTGACCCAATTAATAAAGTTTTGTTCATATAATTCTTCCATTCGAAGATGTCTAATCAATCCTGAGTTCTAACAGAATAGTCTGTCACAGTTTGTTAGGCCAACAAATGACCTAGAAATGTTTTAGAGTTAATACCAGCTGATTCATAAATTTATAAGAAAGTGTCTTGAATGCATTTTCATTTCTGTCATTTGTTATTTCTCTCCAACAAATGCTTATACATATTTATATAACTTTAAACCAGCCGCCAGGAGACATAATGAGAATGGGTTTGCCAGTGTTCTGCCTGTTTCAGGGAAATGACACAAAATTACATCAATTCACAACACTGCCTTTTATTTTTTTGTCCTCACAGACATCATTTCTTTTCTTCTCTCTGCAGTGATGGACATAACAGACATCATCAAAGGGAAGCTGGAGTGTGATGAGGAGAAGCAGTTTTTCATTCCCTTCTTCCCGTATGTCCTTCAACCCTCCACTTTTACTCCCCTTCTTGCTGTCATATTTAAGTCTAACTTAAATAAATAGAACTATTTCATGAAAATGTTTGAGGAGGTTTGACCACTGAAGATGCATTTGTTTGACTGCAGGGTGGTTGCCGAGAATGACTTTCTCCACTCTTTGCTGAATAAAGTCACTGCATCCAGAGGAGACAGTGGAGGTCAAGGTACTGTTTTAGTGAAGGGAACCCTTGAATTTAATTTTGTAGTGATGTGATACTTAAGTATAAAGACCCACTCTGATGAACATGATGTTTTTAACAGGTTCTAGTGGCGTTTTTCTCATGATAGAGGACATATGTAGGGAAAATTCAGCTTAGAATTGCATTTCTGAGTACTTCTATGTTCAAATCGCATGGAATCAGGAGCAGACTAAAAAAGGCTGTCCAAAAGGTTGTAGTTGTGATGTAGAAGCAACGATCAGCAGGTCTGCCCCGCTCCAACCTGTGGCACCCACTTGTGGACAACTAGATCCATGTACGTCTTCATTTTCCTCGTCCAAGCTGGTATTTGGCTTTAAACTGTACGGCTAGATGGTTGCTATTTTTGTAATGTTAGGTTTGAGTTGTGAGGGGCTGTAAACTAGCAGGAGAGAGAGTAAATGGGAAATGCAAGTGGGCTTACTCAGTACGAACAGTCTTGCCCACAACTCAGAGGCAAATTTCTAATAAACTCCTGCTCCAGAGACTATGTCCTAGAAAACGACACTATATATATATATATATATATATATATATATATATATGAAATGACAATCAGGATTAAATGACCACTGGGAAGGCTTTTAAAGAAGATCAATAGATGATCGGAGTGGGACTTGAAACTGTTTCCTTTCTTATATTTCTATTTGCTCTTATAAACCCAGATTGCCTTAAGCACTAAGGCTGGTATTTACTTAGTTCTTCCTTCCGTTTCACTCCAACCAGACTCACTTGTTCACTGCTTCATGTTTGAATCTTGATCTGCTCTCCCCTGCTGGAGACAGTATCAGGTTACATGAATACTAAGTCTGTTTTAGAGTCCTATCAATCATTTTTTTTTACTCTCCTCCCACTTCTGAAGGCCCAGATTATTGCTTTGATATGAAAACAGCAACCATACAATCAGATATGTGGCCACCTGATGCCCCATATTAGAATTACTTTCTCAGATCCTCTCTGAGAATTTGCCATCACAAACACACAAATGCACATATTTACTTCCCTGTGTCCAGGTGGTTAATAATTTATGCTTTTTAAATGTGTATATATACACATTTTTTAAAATAATGCTTTGTTTATTTCATAAAGTTGTTAAAATGCATGTTTGTCAGGCCAAAAAAGTTTAAACCTCATTTTTTTATCTCAAATACGTTTCAGTAACAATTATTTCTGCACTGCTGGGAGTTTCATTTAATTATTGGGGAAAAGGAAAAGTTTTTGGGGCTCCTTATTTAAAAACAACATAGCAATGAAGCAGCACCTACCTGTGTTTGCTGAGGGGAAATTTATGTAGATTTATTTTCACAAAGTTTTCAGTTGAACTGTAACGTGTCAGAAAACATGACTTAGTCTCAGACTGAAACGACAGCTTGCTGCACTCGTTTTTTTTAGCTTCTGTTAACTCACTAGAGTGGAGACATTTAAAGGTCTGCAACCTGGCAACTGTGTGTTTCAGAGACTGATAGATTGAATTTTTGGGGAAATGTGATTTGTTAAAGAACCAACGCAGATTCCAGGACTTGCTTCTGTTTGATATTGAATGTTTCTTGGAGTCGAAATGGGTTTAAAACAGAGTCAAGTTATTTTGTGTGCAATTTAAACAGGCTTTTCTCTCTCTCTCATCAGGTTTGTGGGTCACCATGAAGCCGCTGGTTGGGGATATAGTTCAGATCCGGAAGGAATACCCTCACCTGGTGGACCGGAGCACTGTGGTTGCTCGTAAACTTGGTTTTCCAGAGATTATTATGCCGGGTGACGTCCGAAACGACATTTACCTCACCATACAGAGCGGAGACTTTGACAAGTACAACAAGACAACGCAGAAAAATGTAGAAGTCATCATGTGGGTCTGCGATGAGGAGGGCAAGGTCATACAGGTGAGCAGCTGAAAGAAACGAGAGAAAACAGGAAGTGGGTTTTCTGCAAACAGGACTTGGATTTTGAGATTTACATTTAAAACATTGGGATGGTGAGGGCCAGTGAAAACGCTCAGCAGTGATCAAGCACTTAGTCACCCTGTCAGAATCCTACACAGAGGCAGCTTTATCCCAGAGCAAAAATTCATCTTTGCATACATGGATGAACTTATGAATGCACAAATCTGACAGGTTTCCATGACACATTTTTTGCTCCTGTTTTTTTTTTTTTTTTTTTCTAGAATTCCATCTGTCTGGGAGCTGGGGATAAGCCGGTCAGTGAGTACAGATCTGTCATCTACTACCAAATCAAACAACCTCGCTGGATGGAGACATTTAAGGTCTGAGTGGAGTACTTCTTCCTCGACTTTGTACATTTCTCATTCTGTTTAAAATGCCTTGTTTTTACTCTACTCTTGCTTCCTGCACTTCCCACTGCACAACTGGGAGGAATTTCCATTAATTTCATTTGTGTTGCACTTGGTTTCTCAACACCATGACTTATCTTACAGGTGGCGGTCCCTCTGGAAGAAATGCATAGAATTCACTTGCGCTTCATGTTCAGACACAGATCTTCCCAGGAGTGTGAGTGTAACCCTTGATCTTTATCAGTTCCCTGTTTTCTTCCCAAGATGACTGATGACAAGATTTCACATGATGACTCACATTTGATTAATCTAATTAGCCATCTTTTTGTCCTCGTGGATCTAACACCTATTCGAGTTTGCTCTTAATTTTCACCTTTTCCTGTACACATTTTTTCTTGATCTGCTTCCTTCCTTCCAGCTAAGGATAAGAGTGAGAAGAACTTTGCAATGGCGTTTGTTCGTCTGATGAAGGGGACGGGACAGTTTTACAGGATGGTCTTCATGATCTTGTAGTTTTTAAGGTGAGAACCAGTGATGGCTTATACACAAATGGCATTCTCCTCAATAGGAACAAATAAAGTAAATTATGAAAAAAAAAATGAAAAGCTGGAAATTATTTAATGTAACATTTCTTTAAATAAAATAGCCTAAAAGCCTACCACTTATTATTCAAATAGCAAATATTATGGATGGCCAGCTAAGCATACCATTAAAAATACATTTTCCCTTTTTTCCAAAATGTTTTTATGAGTTTTGCATTACCAACCATTCGGAAAAAGAATCAATGTTGGACTTTAAAAATGATGGAAGTTGCCTGGTTTAATTCAAAAACATGGTTTTAGTACAGATAAGGCTAAAATAAAAGTTGCTTTATAATAAATGTTAGTGAAATGACAACAGGCATCAAAGCTAAAGATACACTGATTTTAGACAGGAGATTATGGCCACCTAGACAGGTTGAGTGAAGCCAAATAGACTTCCTGTTAAATGATCCAGAGCTAAGATTGAATCCTCTTATTGATTACTTGTCAAAGGCAGTGAAGATTAATTACTCATGATTCACTCAAATACCAAATGGATGGTTCCCCTGTGGCCCCTTTATTATCTCTCGTTACCCCTGCACTCCTCTTGATGTCTTTGCCACTCATGCTACAGTCTCTTAACTCTCAATTTTCCCAGCTGCTGCCTCATTATTTACCAGTATTTTAATAGGAGATGTTGGGTTTGAAGTATCACCTTTTTTTTATGAATGAATCTATCAAAATGCTGCCAGTATCTAAAGTACTATACTTAAATAAGTCCCTGAAAAAACAAGATTCCTTTTGAAATTTTGTTGACTTTGTATATTTCTTAAGAATAAGTTTAGGTGTTTAAATTCTGTATGAAATGGGTCTTTAAACTTGACCTGCTGTTTGGAGTTTAGTCGTATAAATTGAGTCAAAGGAAGCATTTACGAGATAAAATGTCTAATCTCAATCACTTTTTAAAAAAATCTGTCTGTGGAGCAAATACTAAGGTTTTAGTTTGATCCTCTTTTCATATAAAAAGCAAGCTTTTTTTCTAGCTTTTAAAGTATAGATGCTTTAGACTATAAGTTCTGTTTGTCTTAAGGGTGACAGCAAGCGCATGGAAGACGTGAACTCCTACTTATCCTTGCCTTCCACTCGTAACCATCACAATGACCAGCACAAAGGGGTGGGGCTGAACCGCAGCAGCAGTATGTCAGTGGGCGGAGGCCTTTCTGTCAGCTCCAGGGACAGCTTCACCATTTCTACCCTGGTCTGCTCTACAAAACTCACCCAAAACGGTATGATGTTTGTCAACTCACATAATGTGTTTACTAGCTTTCACACCGTGAATGTGCGGGACGATGCTCACATACACCGTGAAGTGATCTACTGTTGTTTCAAAAGTCTTTGCTGAACTGATAAGTCTTAGCGATTTTTCCTCTTACTTTGAATCGATTCCGTTTAATTCATTATTATTATGCTATTATTATGTTGAACTTAGTTTAGTTCAGGTATGTTCATTTTAATTCCCTTTCAACTTGGATCTAAAACAAATTAAAGTAAAACCAACTTCCAGACTCTTAAAATATAGACAATCCATTTTCAATTAATCATTCCAACTTCATTTCAGTTTGTAATGATGCAGATATTCCATTTTCATGTTAAAACTCACTTTTTGTTTCAGTAAATTGTTTCCTTTTCTTGAATACATATTTTTTTTCCCCATCACCTTGCTTCCATTCTCCTGGGTTCTTTCAAACCTCCATCCTCGACTATTAGAGAGTGAACTTCCTTACCCAAAATATAGTGTTCCCAAAAGGTTTACCAGCCCTATATTTACAGGAGCAATCTTTGTTTCTTTAATAATATTTCCAAAAGATCTCAAAGAGTCGAAAAGCCAGAATTTTTTGAATACAGTTTGACACATTTGCACTGATAAAAGAAGGAGACGAAACACAAGAATGAAAAATACAGGGCTGTGTTTTTTCTAGTGTGATAAAGTCATGAAAATTATTGAAGCAAAACATAAATAAATAGATAATAGGCACCTAGTTTTGATAACTCTAACATACTAAGAAAGTTGATCTAGCAATCGTCTCACAGTAAATTGTTCTACTACCATTACAGCAATGATAAGTCAATAGATATTGGATGTATTTGGAAATTAATCTTCCTCACTTGGCTTGTTGGGTGACTCGGGCTGACTTTGCCTGAGGCTGACTTGAAACTGCCAAGCTGAGTCCAGGTTTACCTCCAGATGCCGTTTCTGGATGTGGCGTGCTGTGAAGTGGAGAGGTTAAAAGTTTTGCAGCTTGAGGCTTCAAAGAGCTCCACGGTTTCTTGTAGGAAGTCAGTCTGCTGCTAACACTTAGGTTTAATGTACATCTCCATTGGGCGGTGTCAGGGGATTAAACACCAGTCAGGCATTTAGCCAGTGGGTGTGAGAGTCTACCTTTCAAACTTAGAAAAATACAGTTATTTGTTTTTGTATGCACAATTTATTACATTTTCATCCCAACATTCTCTGCATAATGAATCTGAAGAAGAAAGTGTGACACTAATGAGTTGGAAGACGTTCTAGCTTCATTAAAAAGGAAATCTAAAGAAAAAAAAAGCATAAAAAGGTTGAAATGCACACGGAGACATTGAAAGTCTTTATTACTCTGGAAAAAATGTTAGTTATTTTTGGTTAATGAACCAATACATGAACAAAAAGGTAAGAGTAAAACTGAGTATATTATTTTGAAAGATTCTCCAGAGCTCTTTTTATTCCTAATATTCACAGGTGGAGGTTTCATTTATAGTCCTGGACACATACCTATAAAAAAGTGTTCCCGTTTTTGAGGAATGAAAATGACAAATGAGAAAGAAATGTAGTGTCAGATTGACTGATTTGTTTGCTTTCTGTCATTAACTGCCACCTCCTTTCTCATGCTCCCATTCACTATGCAGAACAGTCAGTCAGAGTGATATTTCTCCCCGACCAACCCGAATGTGAAAAATCACAGGCTGGCTCTGCCACAGCCGATGGTGCATTACACAGTGAAAAAGCCAAGGGAGATAGATGTTCACCTCTGTCAGTTTGCTGCATAGGGGCTCTTACTCAAAAGTGCACACACATGCAGGCTTGAACACACACACACACACACACGACTTTAATTGAAGGGAGGATGCTTGGAATTAAACCTGTCACATCAAAAGCTCTTAATTAACATACTTTTGTGTAAAAGAAATAAGGTCAGAGCAAGACGGTGGATTAGATGTTGGCTGTGAAACTGTTTGGGTTCATTAGACTTGCAGTATATAGTTCAAAATTCCTTTAAAATAAGCTGTTTTAAATTTCTAACTTCTGAACACAAAAAAAGTTTCTAATAAGTAAATGATTGAAAATCACGTTTCACAGCTAAAAATGACAATAATAATAAGATTGTTAGTTAAAAGATACCAGAAATCCAAATCCGTTTCTTGTTTTTTGGTTCTCGATTTCTGGGGGTGGGGGGTGTTTAATGTTGAGTTTCAGTGATTTTGTCTCTAACACAGGTAAATGAGCTCATGCAGATTCACTCCAGACAGGAAAAGTGCATGAGACACAGGTGCAGCACAACAGCTGTTTGTGAAGAAGCCAGTCCATCAGTATAATGAACATTATCCTGCAATATTAATCACCTTTACCTCCTGCACAAACACCCCCACACACTCAGATGAAATGACTCCTGGGCACGCCACCTCCCAGGGTAATTTAGGGCCATCTACCAGATGTGCAACATGGCAAGCTGTGTTAGAACTTCCTGGACAGGGACACCAATGAGCTGGCAGCACAGGGCAACCCTGCCGGGACCGAGAAATCTGTCTCATGTCGAGCTGCAGCAGAATTAATGACTAAAGATACAAACTTGAAGGCTCATTTTGAAAAAGTGACCTGATAAAAGGGTAAACACCTACCATTTTCGGTGAGGGTTTGTAAATGTGTGTGTATGAGAGAGAGTTTGTAAAGGTGTGTCTGGCAGCAAACATGTCAGTTTTCACAAAACATTGGATTAATGTTGAGTTGTCTCCAAAACAAAATGTGAATAAAGACATCTCAAAACCCCTTTTTCAAAGTTTGCTTACACAAAAGAAAAAATATGTATATATGACCCTTTTCTTTTTTCTTTTTTAAATGTATTTAAGAATGATTTACAATGTTATCTGCCCATTTTTATTCATTTGAACATATGCCACTTAAAGTTCCATTCTGATAATCTTTTAATCTATTTATCAAAAACATTCCCAATTGTCTTTTAATTATGATGATAATGTCATCTTTAATCAAAATTAAAATAAATTAATTAATTAAATAAAACCTTTATTCAGTAGTTTATTAGAAAATTGCCCCTGAGTTTTGGGCAAGACTGTTGGTACAGAGTATGCCTGCCACTAATTCCCGTCATCCATTTTTTTACACATTCTCCCGCTAACTTACAATCTAACATTACTGGTGCAACAGAATTGCAGCTATCCAGCTGTACGGTTTGGAGCCAGATGTCCACTCAAACAAGGAAAACAAAGACGAACATGAATCTAAATGTTTACAAGTGGATGCATCGTCTTGGAGTTCATATATAAAGAAGTCTAAAGTAAAATCTTTTATTGTGAAATTGATCACTAACAATGAGAAACCGCAGCTGAACGTGATGTTGGATGGCGTGAGATGAAAGGGCAAATGTAGAATGAGATTACATGCAGATTCCTGAGCAAAAACATTCTTCATTTACAAAATTAGACAAAGAAAAAACACTGGACATCTACTAAACTAACATTCAGAAAGTAAAGCAGTGAGTGAAGCTGAAACACTAAGAAGAAAAAAACTGGAAACCACAAACTCAGAAAAAAGAACACACAAACACAGTATAAAAAAGGAAAAGCACAAAGCATGACATCCACTGGAGAAAAAAAAATGAAATTAAACAAAATCAATAGACCTCCACTTCATTCTAAACTGTGGCCGATTTATTTTAAAGTAGATCAGCTACGGATTAATCAGTGTCCACGGATGAGTAAACACATTTCAGTCATGTCATAAATCAACTTTTAGTGACCTGAAGCATTTGTCAAACCAAAGTCTGTCCATGGCATCTGTGTGATTCTCTTCTTCTCTCTTATTCAGTGGGCCTGTTGGGGCTGCTCAAATGGAGAACTAAACCTGAATTCCTCAAAGAAAATTTGGAAAAACTCAAAATAATTGATGGAGAAGAGGTGGTCAAGGTGAGAGGTCGTGAATTTAAGGTTGTCTTTATGGGATTATCCAATCTCACAGGGCCATTTGCCCTTTCTGTATTGTGTGTAGTTTCTGCAGGACACGCTTGATGCTCTGTTCAACATCATGATGGAACACTCTCAGACCGACGACTATGACATCCTTGTGTTTGATGCCTTGGTGAGTGCGCGGGGTGCCTATTTACTGAGGAAATTTTATTTGAGGGGGGTCTGACTCTGCATGTGTGTCTTGTCGACACATGCAGCCGATTTCTTGACAAGCTGTCTTGAGACTTGCAAATGTAGCCAGCTCATCTTTTTCCAAAACAAGCATGTCTGTCAAATGACTGCACAGAACCTTCATCTGCCTTGTAAATGCTTTTTTTTCCCTTTATTTCTTTTTGTGTTGTAAACATGTCACAGACTCTGTCCATCCACTCTCCCTCCTGTCTGACAGATATATATCATCGGGTTGATTGCTGACAGAAAATTCCAGCATTTCAATACTGTGCTGGAGGCCTACATCAAGCAGCATTTCAGCGCCACTCTGGCATACAAGTAGGTAACCTCTGGCTCCAGAAGTCATTTCAGAACAAGTCGCCGTGAACTTTTCAACTTTGCTTTTACAGTCACTACTGTATCTGAAGTGCAGCTGAAGTTTAAAATCATGCAACTGTAACACGTTTTAACACATTCTGTTTTGGTTTTTAACACCGCTGGTCTCTATGATAAAGCTTTTCAATGACAGCAGCACATAATCCAACAAAATACATCCAGAGCAACCAAAAGCATGTAGTTTTTAACTTCGCATTGAAAACAGAAACAAAAATTAGCAAAAAACAGTTTGTTTCTTTAAAAATGTCACATCCCCTTATGTGCACACAGGGCCTCAGGAGGTCAAATCCTTCCAAAATCAAACAGATCAGAGGTTTTGATATATGTCACATATAGGAATCTCATTCTAAAATGAACTGCACTTTTCCAGATGACTCTATGAAATTCTTAATAAAATACATTTTAATGAAAGAAAAAGTTCAGAAAAAGCCACCAAGTAATTTAAAGGCTCTAAGAGGATCATTAATTTTTTGTTTTCCAATTATGCAAACTAAATTGCCATCAAGTATATAGTAAACAGCATTTTTAAGGTCAGTTTAATCAAACCTGATGGCTTGAAAACAAAGACTTGACAATCTTGTTAGTGTCTTTGTGTCTCATGTTGATCGTACTTCTCAGTTGTAGGAAAGCCATTCTTAAAACAATCTGGTTATCTTTTGTGCAAACGATTTTCAGTTTCCCCTAAATTATACAGGAAAAAAAAGGGATTTTCTGTAGCTGGATATTTCTCCAAGCTCTTTGTATGTTTGCATAAAAACTAGGGCTATCAACATTAACGTGTTAACGCAGGCGGTTATTTTTTTTTTAATTAACATGTTAAAATATTTTAAATTGTGCTATCGATTAAAAAAAATCAAATTAATCAAACTTTTGGATTCCTATTAATCACGATTAATCAGAATGGTATACTAGGTAAATTCTAAACGAGAATACGCTGCTTTTAAACAAAAAAAAAGACCAGAGAGAACATTTTTTCTTCATATTTATTGTCTGAAATTTTGTAAATTTGTAAAATGTTCACTCAGATTTCCCAGAAATGTAATTTGTGTGCACAAAACTCATCAACAGTAAGATAACCAGAACTTTAAATGTCTGCAGTATTGCTCAGAGAAAATAAAGATGATGGAATGAAACATGAAGACATTAAACTTAAAAAACAAAGTAAAATAAAGTTCTCTCTGGCCTTTTTTTGTTTGAAAGCTGCTTATTGTTGTATAAAATGTAAGTCGTGAAACATTGTGATTAATCAGAACAATCACAATCCAAAAGTGTGATTAATCTGATTAATTTTTTAATCGATTGACAGCAATAAAAAAACATATTTTTCACCATAAAAACATCTCTTTTGCCATACATTCATGATTTTCTAAACAGCTTAAAGGAAAAGTGAAGATAAAGCAGAAGAAAATGCTTTGAGATGCAGGTGACGCATCTGCAAAAACATTATGCCATACTTCCTCTTCGCCTTATCCGAACAATGAAAGTCCGACACACAACTTGTGCATTCAGGAATCAGCATCAGTTGTACAGTAAATAACCAATAATCCCTTTTTTAGCACACCACATAAAACATTTTCACTCGTAGACTTGGGCAGTTGATGATGCAGGCTAACATTTTAGCAGAATGGGAGGAGAAATGGTCTGAAAGCTGTAGAGTCTATCCAGCTGTAACAGCAGTCATCTCCACGTGATTTTGAAAGTTCCCCAAACCGAAAATGGGTATTGATGATGATCATATATTTAATCTACTCACTTTGTTTCTGTTTTACAACATCAATACTTTCTTTAAAAAAAAAGAAGTGTATCTTTTAAAAGGTTTTATAAAACAATAAGTACAGACAGGTGAGTGTGACAAAAACACTTTTTTTTTCAGTTTCTTGTTGTTAGTTTGGCTTTTTCCTTCAAATGCTTTAGCGAGATTTCATTGGTTTTTAGTTTTAGCCTAGTTTTTTGTTTTTTCCTGACAGCTGCACTTTGATCAAATTTTCTTCACTTCGGGTTTTGTACATTGGTTGTGGTTTTTGCATTTGAAACTCTTGCTTCAAGGGTTTTCTGCTATGATCTCCAGCCATGTTTGAACCCTGACTGTGCTCAGAGTTTGCTCTTGTTTTATTCTTCTTTTTACACCTTGCTGTTTATGTGCTCTGTAAGCCTACATCGCACTGTTTCTGAACACTGCTCCTTTGCTTGCTCCCCTGCTTTCAGGTTTGAACCTGTACTTAATCTCTGCTTTGTGGAATAAATCAGCCCTGTTGGATTTGATCTTGCTGTGTTCTATGCTGAGAGATCCATTTCTTGTTAAAGTATCATATTATTAGTTATGTGGGGTTCCCTATTTTCTTTCAGAGATGTGGAGAGAGTTATGGGGCTTGAGGCAAAGTATCAAATACATGTTTTGTGATTGTTTTAACAAAATCCCAACAGACTGATTTTTTTAAATGTTTTTTTTTCTAACAAATGGGTATTTGTGATCAGTTTAGAGAAAAGGTGTTTGAGTCCATACTGGCCACTGGGCTGAAATATAGTTTTGCTCTGTACAGTCTATCTTAATGTTGCTTCGATTCAAAAGAAAATATTTTAAAGTAAAAAGAGGACTAAACAGATATTGACCTCTTCCTGCACGCTTACTGCAATTTTATGCTCAGCAAATGTGTTTCCATCCATGCACCCCAACCTCTACCACACTGTACCTTCTTTCTAGATTTCTTCTTTTTCTCTGTTAATCTGTTTATCTCTCCTTGTATCATCAATCCTTCTTCCCGTGCTTGTTTCTGGTTTTCACCCTCTTTAGAGGGTCACAAGAGCTTATCCTCTGTCAGGTTATGGACTGTTGCGTAAAAACCTTAAACTGTGTCTCACATCTAAAGCTGCTTTACAATGAATAGAAAAAACGGAGAAAACAAAGTGTTTCGATTTTTAAAACACTTTTAAGCAACCCCTTGCTACGAAGATCTATTTATTTATGTTTGAGTTGACTTTATTATTTAGGATGATTGGCTATTTTCACAATTGAGACTGAACGTTGTAACTCTGTGCCACCCATCTAAGTATCATTGTGAATGACTTAAGTCTGCTGACATTTTTGTACCCGCTCATGGACATTGTGCAAATAAAAATGTCTGAGTGTGACCAGTACGTCTGTTAAAGTATAACATCGTTGGGCTGTAATTCCACAGCAAGATCTTCTTCTGTATGTCTAGTTCTCTTGTTCATTTGCTCTCACTTGGCTGCACTTAATCTTTCTGCTCTACGGAAGTGAAAAATGGAGTCTGTGATTAACTTTACAACCTGTGGGACGTCAGGAAAGGAATAAAATTCTGTCTGAACGATTTTGATTAACTTCTGGAATGCTTTCTTTTCTCTCTATGGCTTATTCCCTTTTTGCTTCACATCACTCTCTCCCAGGAAACTGATGTCCGTTCTGAAGAGATACCTGGATGTGTCCAGTCGAGGAGAACAGTGTGAGCCTATCCTCCGAACCCTCAAAGCCCTCGAGTACATCTTCAAGTTCATTGTTCGCTCACGCATGCTCTATTCTCAGTAAGTGTGTATTTTTGTTGACAATTCTTTGCAATAGTAAGCACTGCACTTACCATTTTAGCTTCAGACTGCTTTGTGGTAAGAAACAAATGTGTCCAGAATCCCGTGACTTTGTACGGCTACCTGTTAGTTTTGGCAGGAATGTGAGAAGAGGCTACTGGTGACAGAACTGACATTAGAAACAGATGTTGATGATGAAGTGCAGCAGCTAAATGAGGGTAAATGTCAGGGGAAGACTGCTAAATTGGCAGCCAGCATGACAAGTCAACGTTCGAACAGGAGAGACGAATACGAGGTTGAGAGGGCAGCACTTCATGGTAAATGTGCACATCATCTCTGACCTGAAATTGGCACTTATGCATTTGACACAGTGTTAGGTGCTGTCACTAGGCTGCACTAATGTGTAGGGTATTCGGATCTCCCTGTGACTTGAAAATTCAGGGTTGTGTCAGGAAGGGCATCCTGTGTAAGATACCTTCAGTCAAAAACCTCTTTTGTATTTGTTGTCTCTTAGCAACCTTTTTCAAACACTTTCACTTCCCTGCAAAAGGCTAGCATAGAATTTCTGACAGCATTCAATAAAACGGCTCAAGCTTGCAGAGAATCTGGTATTCAAGGCGCAACAAGAAACCTCCATCTTCATCACCATCAAGACTGGCAAGCATTAATAGTTAAGTAGATGGTATTGAAGATTTATTAGCCTCTCAAAATGCCTGCACGCTCATGCAAAGGTTAGGAGTGCGAAATGTTTGCTTCAAATACATGTAAGCCCTTCATTCGAACCCTTAATCCACCCTTTAGCTTTCAGCTTTAGTTTCACTCAATATTCTGGACCTGCAGTATCATCTGGACCTCCATATGTCGTATCAAAAAAAAAAATATATATATATATGTATTTATTTTTAATTAAAAACGTAGCTGTATCTTATGAATGGGAAAATATTGATCTCTTACATTTCAACATATAAATATGGAATAAGAATTCACAAATATGTTAGTACCTTGAAGGTACTTTTTAATGTAATAATTTGTTAATAACCAGATGTTTTGATCACTGACAGGGGATAAAAAAGGCATAAACTTATGCAAGAAGCACACTCATTTTTAGAGTATTAAGTGACAATAACAAACCAAACACAATACATTTTTTTTTTTTCGTAAATTAGGTACACTTTGCTTTTGTGTCACTTTAAAGCAGATCCTCCTGATCTGCTCTACAGGCTTAAAGAAGTTGTATGATGTATTGTAGCCTGTTGCTGTCAGGAGTCAACCAACTATCTCTCCCTCCAGCCACCAGTAGGAGTCCTCTCCAGAATATTGACTGCCTTCCACCTTCCTCACTTCATTTCCCAGCATGCACTCCATCCGTTCCATGGTCCACCCAGCTGTTCATCATTTAGTCATCACTCACTTCCTACTTAAGCCATGCTCAGTCAATCAGTCAGTGTGTAGTCTTGTTTCACTCCCAGTATTACTGTCGGAGACCTCATTTGCCTTTTGTGTTTGCCCTTTGCCTGTTTACTTGCGCTTTGTCCTGCTCCTGTGTTTTTGAACCTTGCCTGGATTTTGGAATACCGCCATGTCTTGCTCCTGCTCCAAATCATTAAACCAGTTGCATTTGGATCCACATGTTTCAGTGCCCTTGTTACAGTTGCACTCTCCATTATTCAAGAAAGGGTGAACAGCCACCAAATACTTTCAATATTAACCTAATATGGACTCAAATTTTATTAGAACATACAAGAGTAAGTCAATGGATTTGATTCATTTTGAATTATTGCACCACTTGTTTGCTAGTCTTTGCTAAGAAAAATCTGTATTTATTGTTTGACTGCATTTTATCTGCAGCATTTCACTTCCAAGGAACTCGTAGTTGCAATTGTCTGCACTGGTTGCTTAAAAACTGGATTTTATTGCGTTAAAAGGGCACACATAACAAAGGTTTTTCTGTCCTTTATTTCCCACGGCGGCAATAAGCACCAGCAGACCGTCACTGTCCCACTTATTTGTTGCTCCTTTCTTTTTGCATCCACAGTATTTTCTGAAACCGGTTGCTCAGTGAAAATGGCAGACCTGCATTGTTTACTTGTTCTACTCTGCGCTGAAATGTGCATGCATGCATTTTGAAAGACTAAAACAGTTTTTGGTTCTGCAAGCATCTTTAGACATATATTTAATCCTAATCAATCACAAGGTACAACCATTTTACTCAAATGCACAATTGACTGTTATTAATTCTGATACATCCAGATGCCTCTTCACCCTTGAACTTAAATACATAAAGTAGGACATCACCTCTGTAATCATAACTAGACTTTGCAGTGATAATACCTCTGTTGCTGCTTAATCTCTCCACAGATAGAATTTGCTGTATGGTACACACTAATCCATTTGTCTAGCGAGAACTTGCAATTGTGATTAACAAATGCGCAGCACAAGATAGGGAGGGGAAAGAGTCAAGAGATGGATGAAAACATTTGTTGGGGGGGGGTTTAATGGCTGGTGGTAGGATGTACGGCTGCTTTAATGTGTTGTGATCAGCAACAACAACCATAACCCAGTTTTTGTTAAATTAGAGGCTGCTGTGATTAAAGCATGCAGTTCTATTTAATAGAGATGTCATGTCAACACAATACTATGCTGGCTATGTGCCACACTGTAATGATGTTTCCTTCTCTGATTCAAAGTTTGCAGCATCTCTTTAAAGCAGAACATCACTAATGTCACACTTCCATTTGAAACCAAGATTTCAAGTGCTGTTGGAAAACTGAGTCAGTATGAAAGAGTTATTTCTAGTTCAACGGAACATTTTTTAACCAGTTTTTTTTCTGCACTGAATAAAATTAAACTGTGAGAAAACAGATTGATATCAATATGGGATAGACGTTTTCTGTTCTTTGCTAAAGCTGCATATTTAAAGTCAGTGATGAAGGTATGTTATGGGCTAACAAGCAACCTTTATAATTACATTTTTGTGATTAAAAGGAAAAGTTATAAAAACATGACTTTAAAGTCCCATTCAAACTTTATATTTGTTCTATTGTAAAATCCTTCCCAGTGGTCCTTTAGTTATGATCATGCAGTTTTAGACAAATAAACCTGTCATTTTTAAGATATATTTTCATAGAGCAGCAGGAGTTTTCAAAGAGTCAATCAAAGCTTTCAAACTATTACATTTCTATTTATTTTCCACAATCCCTGTCAATGATAATTTAGCAGACCTGTTGCTTGATTTCATTTTTCTCCTGAAGGATTGCTGTCCCACCTGGCTGATCATGACACATTGTGCATTGCAGCGTTCTGCCGCTTCCCCGTTGCATTTTCATTCATTTTCTTCTCCTCTCCCAGACTCTACGAGGGAAAAGAGCAGTCCGAGTTTGAGGAGTCACTGAAGAGGCTCTTTGAGTCAATCAACAACTTGATGAGAACAGATTACACCACCACGCTTTTGCTCCGGGTAAGCCATGCATTCACTTTTTAAACTCTTCCCAACAAGAACTTTTTTTAATTTTCTTGACGCATTTTTCTCATTTCTGGCCTCTTAACCTCTCCATCAACCCCTACATTTTTTTATGGCTTCCCTCATCATGTCCCATTTCTTTTATCCTTTTGCGGCTGCATCAGTATTCTGATGCTTAATTTTTTTCCCTTTTTTGTGTCTATGCTTACACCAAGGCAAGCGCTAAGATAGACCAAGCCACAAAAAGTTAGAACCAACAGAAAAATCTGAAAAAAAGTCCTTTTTTCTCCCACGTGTGACAAAAACTTGTTTGATGGAAAAGTCACCTTCCACTGGGGTTTACGGCAGCAGTTTTAACAGCATTTACTTGTGTGTGTGTGTGTTTTTTATGCACACTTGTGTGTCATCAGGTTGCAGCTCTGAAGTACCTGCCAACAGTTCTGCACGATGTTGAGAAAGTATTTGATGCCAAACTCCTCAGGTAAGCTTTTCCATAAGAAAACGACGCCTTTGGTGTCATTCAGAGAGGAAATGTATGAACTAAGTTTGCTTTTAGTTTTGCTCAGTGACCCCTGTTGTTCTTTCTCCCACACTCCACTGCGACTAAACCTTCCCGTCTTTATCCAGAGATAAAAATCTCATTTAATTGACATCAAGACAAGGACAAACACTTGCACCCACCATGCAGCACTTCTAAGTGCCTCCTGAGAGAAATTCCAATCTCAGCAAAGCCATCAAACAACAGCCCTTTGACTCTTGACTGCTTTTCTAAGACTTAAAAAGAGCAAAATTGCTTGAAATAGTCAGTTTAGCCTCACCTTGACCCAGAATCAAACCTGTAATTTTCTTTTTAGCGCAAGAAATGACACAGTACACACAACCTTTCCGTTTCTTTCATTACCCTTTATTTATCTTTAGGCAGTCTCAAAGCCATTTATATGTATCCATCCAGCAGTAACAGTACTTTATCAAAAGCGACATTAATCAGTTCCCGTATTATGACTTGCTGTGTTCAATTTCAGTTTTGTTCAGCTGTTTTTTTTCTTGAATTTCTCCTTTCTGTGACTTATTTATTTTCCCATGTATGTGTTTGTGGATCATCTGAATCCGTTTAAGTTCTTCTCTTTATTACATGTCTTACCTGTTTTGTGGACACACAATGAATTCCACACATTTGTTTAAGTGTTGAGGTGCAGAGGCACACACTTAAATGTCAGTGTGTATTCTCCTGTTCTGTCTTTGACATTCATTTCCCTTCTCCTTTTTTTCTAGCACAAATATTCACTCCCCTTCTCCTCTGACACAAACCTATCTGAACCATCTGAACTTGAAAGTGAGGTCCCCACTGTTTTCTTGATAAGAATTGCCCTAAGCGCTCTCCACCAGCTAACCGTGTGAATTACAACCGGAGCGGAGGAGATTGATATCAAAGCTGGATCTTCTCCTATAGTTCCTATACGCTTCATAAACTTACCTTTAGTTTTAGCTGTGATTTCAGCTAAGATTCTTGTCATCTGTGCTTGCATTTTATTGGACCAGTGGCCATAAATTACAAGCTGACATTTTGCGTTTTAATTAGAGGCAGCTCAGATGATTAGAGGGCCTGATGACTCTGCACTGATCCTCTGTGTCCCAGTGTGTCCCAATGTCAGCCCACTCACATCAAAAATCACACAAGCTGGCTTGTTATGCTGTAGTTTGGAAGCAGACGGCATCTTTTTCATCAATTAATGACGTTAATGAAAGTGCTAGTGGCCTTGGCGGCATAATTTTAAAGATGCTAGAGAAAAATGGAGACGGAGGGCTACTTATTCTGCATGCATTCAGACTAAGTGAAATTGGGGCTTGCACCCAGCCAGTTTAATTATCCTTAGATTTAATTTGAGTTTGGGGGATAAGGCAGACCTGTCTTTTCATTAAAGTCTTTGCAGGCTTTAGTTTCTATTGCATTCTGTGCTGCATCTACAGCTTGTATCTGTTTACATCTGTTGTTTTGGTGCAATAAAAGATCTGCTTTCAGTCATTTCTGAGCTGGATGCTTGGGTTTTTGATTGTTGCATCAATTATACGTTGTAAATTACAAAGAAAATGGCTTTTTTTTAAAATTCAGAAATGGGATAGGATTATTCTAAAAGAAAAAAACAAAACAAACGAACAAAAAAAAAAACCTTGCAGCTGTTACTGAATGACCAACTTTGTTGTTCATCCAACTTTCTCTCTTCAGTCAGCTCCTTCACGACTTTTACTCCTGCATCCCACCGGAGAAACTCCAGAAGCAGAAAGTGGCCTCCATGACAGAAATTGTCAGCAGCCAGCTTTTCCAGAGAAAAGGTTTGTCTTTTATTTTTCCTCCAGCTACAGGCCTGAGCAGTGAACTGAAAACCAAAAACACAGTTAAGAAGAGCCGCAGACGTGTTCCAATGTCAACAACAAGTCATTTTGATTTGTGGAAACAACACAATATCTTGTTGAGGGCTTTGCTGCTTTGTGACAATTAAGGTACACTCCGTTCTGTGTCTGTTTTGCATTCAGAAATGTTTTTTAAGGTGTTGCATGAAGTGCGGTGGTAAAAGAAAACTAAAATGCTCCACACATATATTTATGCGCTTCGTCTTTGTTTTTTTTCAACTTGTGCAGTTGAAATAAATGTGAACAGTATATTTCTTAGGGATGTTTTTAGATATCAAGCATATAGATATGAAATGCTAATGTCATAATATGCTATTTTGGAGCCATTATTGTTCACCCACACTTAGATTACAATCAGTGCAATGGGGCGCAGTTAGATACAGTGTTATTACAATCAGTCCAAGTTGCAATGAATAATGTTCTCCTTCACCTGACAGTGAAAGTCATTATAAGCTTTTCAAGCAGAGATTAAGCTGTCTTGAAGCTAAAATAACCTTAACCTAAAAAGATTTGCAGCATTCATCTATAAGATTTGACCCTCTGGCTTTTTTTGTCCTTGTTTTCCTAACATTTTCCATTCAGGATGAAATTGTGCATGAACTTAAGTACACCATTAAGGGCTTAATATACGTTAGTGATAAATATAGAAAATAGATATAGCTTTTGCTTTTATCAGCAACTTTTCAGCAATTTTCTCCGACTCCTGTCTGCAAGGCAGATCCTGTCATGGGCAATAAAGTTTGGATCCAAACTGCAGGAAGCACGAAGACAATTTATTTACTTAAAAACAATTTGCCAAAGGTTGGAATCCGAGTTAAATGCAACATTTTCTTATCAAATCCATTGCAGACAAAACATAAAAAACAACAACAAATAAATCATAAAACATAATTTTTGGCTAACAGTAGATTGCAACCCAGTAAGAAACATCAGACAGAAGGCTAAACTCAAATTTAAACATGTTAAAATAAAAGAGGTTAACTGATTAGTACGAAGGTAAAAAAAAGAAAAAAGTCTCCCCCAAAATAATCTGCAAGTTTATCCAACTACCTTTATTTCAGCAACCCTTTTTTGCTGTGAGCATTTAAATCTCAAAATCTCAGCGTCTGGGACATGATGCATTCAGTACGAGTTTGAGTGCAGCCTTTTTACATTTCGTTTATTTATTTTGTCTGTCAGAACAGTAGCAGCAAGAGAAGTTCATATCTGAGGGTATTAGTCCCAAACGCACCCGTGCTTCTGTAGTATCGATTGCCTCTCAGATTACCCATTCCTCTGGGGCTCAGCTTTCTCAGCCTGTTGTCGGCGTGGAATGCTCACAGTCGCACTCTGTTTCCAATAGGGAGGAGTAAAACAACCCCCAGACGCAGACAAAACAAAAAAGACAATCAAACCAAACTCGTGAACAAGCAGAAACTCACAAAAACTCGTATTTGAAACTTTTATTACCTGTTCAGATAACAATTTACTTTTGAAAGGCAAATGGAAAAAAGGGAGCTGTTTAAATCTGAAGAAGAAAAATGGATAAAAAAAGTACAAGATGGAAGACAGAAGTGCACAGAAAATAGAAAAGCCTTATTGAATCAGAAAATAAGAATGTTCTATCAAAAAAAAAAGAGGAACAGGAAAGATGGCTGGCAAGTACTAATTTAGAAAAAAAAAAGTGAAATTTTTTTAACTTGTGAGGAATTTCTGTTTTTTTGTTCATTTAAAACTTTAAAACTTTTAATGTCGCCCAACATCAATCAATCTTTAAATCTACTCGATACTCACTCTCCCAGGCCTTCTTAAGTGTGCATCTTCCCTGTCTCCATTACTGCGCAGGCCTTTTTCTTTTTTTTCCAAGTGGACATTGGCTCTTTTCATTTCAATTCATGCTACACCAGTTGAGGGCTGACATTCAGTCTAATTGAGATGCATTTCTGTATTAAGATGCTAATCAGAAGGCTTGTATGATGCACTGCTATTTCCTCAGGAGGCTGAATGTATTCACTGAGCTAAATTACATATTTAAGATGGTTAATGCATCTGGTGTCCTATCAAGACGCTGTAATGCACATTTAATAGCCCTGTCTGCCAGCTCACCTGTCTGCCTGTCTTTATTTGCATTGCTTTCTGGTCATTTCAAACACTTTCAGAGTCAAATGTAAAAGTTTTTATGTAGTTTGATGAGAGTGTTTGTGTCTGTCGCTCCATGTGCTTGTCTTTCTTACTCATGACTGGCTGAATCATGTTTAAAGGGACTGGAATATTTGTGACATTCCTCCACGCTCTCCCACACACATGAATAAATGCTTGCCGGACTTACTCAGCATACGGTCTTGGGATTAAGGTTCTTGGCAAGCACCCTGCCCATGCTGGCACACACGCTCTGCTAGACATGTGCATCCTGTCATATGGGTTAATCTGGTTTTGAGAGTAAATTAAATTTACAAGGCGCATTATGGCTTAATTCAGGCAAATTATTATTCCATCAGGCAATCACTGTGACAGATTGAGAGCGTGCGCTTTGATAAAAGCGGAGAAATGAATGGGAGCCTTCTCATATTCAATGATGAGTCCAATTCAGTCCTCTAAATTTGTATTTATTTGTAGCACATCAGTAGAGACAATAAAGCTGGTGTCAAATTTAAAGGATAAAATAAGTAGAAACCCTGAGATTCAGCACTAAGTCATGAACAAAATTAGAAGCCCATCCGTGTTTTTTTTTTAAGTTAATGTTGCAATTACAGACAACCTTATTGCTTTTCTGCCACATCTTAATGGAACATATATTTTTCAAATTTATTTCACAGCCTTGTGTGTATTTTCCTAATGTGATTACTTAATAAAGGGCCACGCTTGATGAATATGGATGAGGGAGGCAGTTATTATTGTCAGGCTTTAATCACTGCTGAGTGATCAGAGTTATGCCTACGCTCATAACCAATCAGCATTAGTGATGTCACCATAGGCGGCGTGTTCAATCATGCTGAAGGTGCTTTCCCACATTTGACTTTTAAGAAAAAATAGCTGATAGAAACTTAAGATGGAAGCAAACAGGATTTTAATGATTCTGATTGAAGTGAGGTAAAGTCTGTAAACCACGTTGGTAGCAAAGGGGCCCTGAAAGTGAGCAAGAGCAATCATTTACCAGAAGGCGCACGCTCTTATTGTGATGCATTTCCAGCCCGAACAGACGCTTTGACTAGAATTTCAAATCCGTCTGCTTTTACTGCACCAGGCTACTCTGTGTGGGCGCACGTGCGTGTGTGTGAAATTGGGCTGTTTTGGTCAAATGAGCTCCCATGTTAGCTGTGATGTGTCTGAAGTTCTAAAAACATATTAAGAGGTAGACATGGGAGCATTTCTGTCCCCTAAGGCTGTCTCTCAGTGCTCCTCGCTGCTCTGCTCCATTTTCCTGCTTATTATTTCCCACATCTTTAGTTGTTGGATCTCTACTTTCCCCTTTTTTTCTTTTATTTTGTTCTCGACTACATTGCAGTGGCCTTTGTGATTCCACAGAGTTCACAACATGCCTTATTAAGATAACAAAGGGAGAAGTCATTGACAACTAAAGAGGAATATGAAAAGAGCATTCACACGTCTCTGTTGTTGTTTAAAGACAGAATAGAAATAGCTTTTTGGAGTCATTTCTAAACTCTGCTGTTCAAGCTGACCTTAAATAGCTCCAGTTACTGCTAAGCTTCTGTCCAATGATTTTTCTTGAAGGTTAATGAAAGGAAAAAAAAGTGGAGGCTTCCACTGAAGCTCTGTAGAGGCTTGCAGTTCTGCGTTTCGACAAAACGAGGGATGGATGCGAGTCATGGGCTAAAGTGAAAGCAGTTAAATCATTTTGGAAAGTGCCTCAGTCTCGCACTCCTCCTCTATCTCATTTATATTCTGATCCCTGTACCTGTGGGGGATCTCTGCAGAACAGGATGGCGGAGGCACACAGTGGATGAACACACTTACCCAAAATTAATTTGGCACACTTTTGAGGGTGTGCTACGGTTAAACAGAAACGGGAGCATCTTGCTTGTGTTATCTGCTGTTGGTCAGCTGTTTAAACTAAAGCAAATTGACACCTACAATAAATTATTACGTGGGTTGTCTAAAAGACTAATAATGACATTTGGGATGCTTAGATGTTATAAAGAAGTGATTAAAACGGTTTCATGGATTTGGCTACAGATAGCATCATAAGGTAATGTGAACAGAGAGTTGTAGCTCAGGTGTTTATTTTTCAGAAAGCTGGATCTAAAAACAGGCTTTAATGGGGCAGGGAGCCTTGAGAAATATTACCTCCCAGTTACAGGAAACGGGGAATAAGTCTGCTCATCAGTCACAGAACTGAGTTGGTGGACAGCAAGGCATTCGTTTACCATCGATCCACTTTGGTTAAATTGGTCTAAATGTTGTTGAAAACAATGCTACCTGCAAAGTAATTGGTTGGCCTTTTTAACAGTTAGAAAGAAGATGGATCTAAGGAGTGAGGCAGAGGTTAGGGATGCCAATTAGAGGATGACTCATCCTGGGAGACTAAGACGTTATTAAAAGCAGGTAAAGAATGGGAAATGTACTGTTCAAGACTCAGGGAACGCAGACATAAAATGCTTCCAACTGCAAATAAGATTAGTTGAAGAGCAAGTCTAAAACTATTTTTTTATTGTGCCTTTACCTGTGAAATAAATATATAAATAGAAAGCATAGCAATCATTTCAACCGAATGAGGCCACAAAATGAAATAACTGGGAGTCATCAGATCAAATTCGTCATAGAAATTTCTTCGTCAAAATAATTCTGGTTTACATGGATGACAGTTATTTGATTTGTTTCAGAGAACTGTGTAAGTATGTGACAATGTAACTTTCAAACTTCCTTTTGCTTTTATAACCCACATCTGCCACATTGTGCCACTGAGGGTTGTAGCATACACTTTACATAATGTAATGAATGAATATTATTGTCTGCTGTTCTCTACTCAACACACTTTGGTTGCCTTGGCTGCACAAAGGCACTCTGGTATCTCATGTGACTTTTGTCTCCTGCTTTTGTCACCCTCTACGTGTGCAGATGTAAATCCACAAAATAGGTTGGATAAAAGTGGATGCATACTGAGAAGTATGGGCTTTTCAGGGAGAAATACACGTGTTAATCTGATGTGTCTCTCTCAGATAAGTTCCATTATCGGATTAAAGGCATACGATTATCCGACACGTTCCTTGAAAAGTCCCATAACCCAAGAAATCCGATAATAATCAGATTATTGGGGTGCATGGATACCGGCTCAGTAAAGAGAGCTTACAAGTGATAGTTTTATTTGACTGTTTGCTATTATTTTGTCTGGTTTTAGCAAAATGTTAAACAAATATGGTCAAAAGATGTTACATCATAAATGTGTGCAGACAGAAGATAGTAGCTTTCATGAAAACTATTTTAAATTGTGGGGCAGGTAGATGAAAAAAGACAGAAAACAAATTCTAAATAAAAAGTCTAGATGAAAGTAAACATCCATCATGAAAGAGGAAAGACGTTCAGTCACTAAATGAGAAGAAAGTTGGCATTGACCCATCTTCCTTTCAGCTCCAAAGATTTAGTTGGGTATCCAAACCTCCTCATTTTCATCTTTTCGACAGCAGAAGGCGACAAGCAGGAGAGGAAGGAGATAGGGAAACTCTGATTTACATACCTCTTAGAAACCAAGATTGCATCTCATAATCATCTTCTGTAGTTTATTGTGTTTGGTTGTCAAATAAAAAAAAGAATGGACGGGAGAAGGGATGAGCTGGCTGCTGAGCCATCAAAGTTTCTCCCCGTGTCCCGTCACGCCAGTGTGGCTGGCTGCTTTCACAGTCTTAGCAGCCCAAACACATAACCACATTTTCACGCCGAGCACTGGACGATTTAGATAACATCAAAGCACAAAATTACACACAAAATAGGAAATTCAACCATGAGCACACATAAATAACTACCCCCAGCTGGGATTAAACGAAAAGAAATATGTAAATGTTTTTTTTTGAGAAAAAACATCTTGATTTGAATGCAGATGAGGCTCTTGTATAATGTGCTCTGGATTAGTTGCACGTTTGGGTCATCTTTATGCAATATGTGTGCACACATCAGTGGATCTGTTCAGGCACATACTGTATTTTAGTGAGAGCTGGAAAAGGTTAAAATAATTCCAGTGTCTGGTGCGAGGCCTTGATTTCCATTTGTCTGTCAGTGCCTGTTGGCAAAGCTGTCTTCCACAGCAGGACTAAATTGATTCATTGCACTGTTGCACCACAGCCAATACCACATAATGTGCAACTAAATCAAGCAGGCAAGTAGGACATAGAAATGCAGGGGTAGTAAAACCATTAGTAGATTAGCTGTTTTAGTCAAAGATGGGCTTTTTTTTCACCTCAATCTCAAAAAGATTGGACCTGACATAAAAATAATGTGGATCTGTTTTTGGTGCATTCTACTCAGTTTCTCCACCCCTTAACTTTCTTCTACCACTCCCCATTTTCTCTCCTCAGCTGAGCCTTTAAGCCAGCATCTCTTTCAGCCTGTTTTTTTTTTTAAACGTGTGCCAGCAGGCTTCTGTAAAAAGGGTTTAACTTTATAAGATTAGGGGTTAAACTCGTCCAATCCAAACGAAGGATGCACAGCAGCCCCAAATGCAACTTTGTCTGTCAAGCTGAAGCAGACGTAAACCCGTATGTTTTAGTACTAAATAAAATCTGCAATTGCTGATAAAAAGTGGTAACCTTCAAAATAAATGTCTTTATGAGTCTTTTATTTATCTTCGGTTTGCTGTGCCCTAAATACAGTTAAAAGAAAATGCTTAAAGATTGTTTGATGTCCTTTTCAGACTTAAATTATTCAATTTATTCATTATTAATCCCAAACTGATTTATTGATACCAGATTCCTGGCTGTGCGGGGGCCACACTATCTCCTTTAGCAGTCTTTGTTCTCCTTGGAAAAGTCTTTAAAGCTACAGCTTTACTTGTAAAGCTGTTATCAAGCTGTGGAGTTCATTTGAGGGAAGATCTGACAGGGTTTTGATGGAGAAGAAGGTCTTAAAAACAATCCTCTGCACGGGATTTCACACAGAAGTGGTTATTTAGGCCAGGTATTGCTGACACATCAGTACAAAGATGGCAATCTAAATTTGATCTGACAGAAAATGCAGACGCAGCAGTTGCGTGGAGAGAGCAACACTGATTGACAGAATGCAGACAAGTAAAACAGAGACAGTGTGTGAACAGGTAATTATTTCCATTCTGCTCTGAAGTGGGCCAATGTCTCAGTTTGGAGGAAGATACTGGATGGTGTGTGTCACTGTTTAAACTTTAATGACCTCCGTTGGGACTCTGTAATTGTAGCAACAGTAATAACACTGTCATTGGACAGCACTCAAGATGTTCTAGCAGTCCTTGACTAAACTGGAGATGCTGTAATGATATAACGTGTCGGCACATTTTGAGATGAGTGTTTGTCCTTATTTATATCGTCTGAAGACTAATACTTAAAGTATACAATAAAGTATACAATCAAGCAGGCATTTGAAAAAGTAGATAGAAAAGGACAAAAAAATAGGGGAAAAACACTTGTGAAAAGACAAAGTGAAAGGAATTATTAAAAAAGTGTTTTTTAGAGGATGATGATACTATGAAAACATTCAGAAACGATAAATTTATCAACAGTTATCTGCTGTTTTTTTAGGACATGTACTTAAAAACTGTTCGTCATTGTAACATTGTTTGTGTCCATTTAGTGTGAAATATAAATAAAAGTCTACATGTTGTCTCTTCTAAAATGGCCTAAAGATGGGTTCTGAACTGTTTAAGCTTAGAATGGCCATGCTTATGACAGCGAACATATTAAAAGACTCCTGACAATCTAGAAACAAACAGTCCTGATGCTTCTAGATTAATGAAGGTAACAACAAGCAACTTCAAAAGTAAACACAACATTGAGTATCACCTGCTAACGTCATTTACAGTCCCATTTTCTGTTTCTAAGCTTTGAATTTGATTTGTAAGAAAAAAAATGGCTGGAATATTAAACTAATGACACATATTGTGATAAATCCATCAAACTGTATTTAATAAATCCCTTTATTTGATTTATTTTAGATAAGGTGATGGTATTAACCAAACTAAAGGTAGGGTTCAGCACAGTTTTTAGTCTGCAGTTGGTTGTCCATTACTGCTACTCGGGCTGATTAAACTGTGTTCTTTTACAGTGTCATTGGATACTGTAGGAAGGTCTGCCAAAGTTGATCTGATTTTTGGCCTGTGAAATTGAGGTCATAACTTAAATTTAGCACTTTCTGTCACAGTGCTACAGCAACATCTTATCTGAAAGAGTTAAAAATAGACATATAAGTTTAATTTGCCATTTTCCTGTTCTCTTTTTTTAAATGCTCGGTCCATGGCACTCTAGAGTAGAATCACAAAGTGTGTCACAACAGAGGCTGCACATCTTGCCATTTCCATTCTGCTTCTTTGAACATGTTGCAATAAAAAATAGCAACCAGGTGTGCTTGTTAGATCAATAAAGCAATACACAATTTGTACCCCTGAGCTGATTTCACCAGAGAACGGAGAACATGGGTCCAATGTGCAACTGTTTATTCTACCCAGGGGCCAAATGCACTGTTTCTTAAAACAATACTGCTGTAAAGTTCCATGCATTCTCATCTGTTTCTGGAAGGGCAAAAGATTATGACTCTCTGGTTTGGTGGATTAAACAGATTTAACATAACTTCAACATACATACTCAGCTTGTAGCAGTCTCAACAACCTGAGTTTAAACAACACGAAGAAAAGGACTTTTGGAACTGTTTCCTCATGGAATATTTTAAAAGAGAGTGGATTTATTTTATGGTAATGACATGGATTTGTGTGTCATTTCTTCTGGTATTTTTCAATGTCTTATTTAAGCTCCTTCCATGTTTCTTGGAGGGCATTCGTGCCTTCTCCAGTCTCTGTCAGCTTCTTTTTCTTCCCTTTGTGTGTTGCAGCAAAAGTTGTGTTGAGAGTCCACACAGCAGGGATACAGACTTGGTTCAGTTAATAATGGACATAATGAGTGTCAACCCAAATGAGCTTTTAATGGGCTCTGTTTACCTGAGGCTACAAAGACAGGGATGGAGTGGATGATGTGGAAGAGCAGGAAGGATAGAGACAGAAGGAAATGAGGAAGACTAAGATTAGAAAGAGAATAAGAAGGATCAACACATTGGAATTTTAAACTGAAATGCTTCAGACTTTCGCTTTCTTTTTTTTTTTTTTTTTTTTTTTTCTTTTTACTTTTATTGTTAATTTCTAAATCCCTTGTGATTTAGTTTTCTATTTTACTACAGACAAAAAAAAACAGTTGCGACAAGCTTATCAGGTGTTTTTTTTTAATGAGTTAAAAAGGGTAAAATTGTGTATTTTAGTTTAACACATACAGTTTTTGTAACAGCTGTACTTTGTTTAGAATAAATATTACATTTAAATACTAAATAAAGAATTATAATCTCAAACAAATATACTGGATAGTTGTGTAAATTATGATTCTTCTATATAGATTCGTATTTATTGAAACATTGAAATCCTTTTGAAAAAGAACATTATATAACAGATGTTAATGATCTTGATCCATCCATCCATCCATCCATCCATCCATCCATCCATCCATCCATCCATCCATACATTTTACAGGGATATAATGCTACAGGGATAGAATGTTATTAGTAGTATTTCTTTTTTTTTTTTTCATTGCATGGGGGATTGCATGATTCCCATCACAAATGTCTGAATGCCATTAAATGAAACTTGCTGCAACACAGTCATTCATTTGGGTACAATTTGCAGGTAAAGAAATACATTCATTTACCATTAGGGAGCTTTGCCAATGTAAACAAATCTTTCCACCGCAGCCTCATTGTAGCATGTATTTAACGTGCATCTTGTAACTCTGATCTCCTTTTTGTTTATGATTTTGGTTATGTTTCTTCTTCAACAACTCCCGGAAAATAGACAGGGAAGTTATCAAATGGTTTGAATCATTCTCCTCTGGATAGAGAAGTAAAGGGTGCACTGATGGTTTTGACAATGATTAAAAAAACTGTTAATACTATGGGCTAACATCACCACAGCAAAGTCAGCAATCATGTTTTAGCTTTTTTCTTCATATTTTGACATCAGTAAGAAAATATATATATATATATTTTTTTTATGTTATCTTCAGAAAACCGAATTCTGCATTTGAGCGGTTTCTTTTTAATTGCACCAGTTTGTGTTCTGCCAGAGGTTTATTTTTTAGCAGCTGTGCTTTTGTTTGTACAGAGTGCCGAGATGTGCTGCTACCCATGATGCTTCGGGAGTTAGGCAAGGCTCTGGCCAGCATGGCGGATGGGCCCCATGATGAGAGAAGAAATAGTTTGGAGCTGCTTAACAACATTCTGGAGGTCCTCAGCAGAAACAATGTGGTAAGATGGACAGAGACCCCAGGGTAGAAAAGGACGCGAGTGCACTGCAGATACACACTGACAGGATTGTTATCTACTCTCTTGACACACTTGTGGATAAAGAAGTATTGATTCATCAAGTGTAGTGTTAAATCTGTACACCTTTTTCCATGTCACTACCTATAGCCCAAGGTCCTTCATTCTTGCTTACCTTTTATCTTTCCGTATTTGATCTTGTTCTAAATAGTTTTTTTTTTTACAAACCTGAGTGTTTTTAAGTCTCTGAACTCTTTAAATCTATGTAATTTTATTTTATAGTGACAGTTCTGGTATGCCACAGCTAAAACGAAAAAGGCAAAAAAAATGGATTCTTTAGTCACTTGAGTTGCGGAAAACAGCAGCATCATGTCACACATGGATGAACGTGTTTCTGTTTCAATATGAATTTTCACACCAGGAGCATCATTCTTGCCATGATGCAGTGTTCAAATAAGGTTGAAGTTTTGTTTTTCCCAAGTCTTCAGGTTCAAACTACTGCCAGCAAATCACAGGAAACAGTTTTCAAAATAAACCTTGGCACAAGGTGATTCAAACATTGCCAACACACTTTCACACTTTAATGAATGTTGTATTATGGACAATGAGAAGTTAACTGTCAATTTGGAGAAACATAATATAATTTAAAATGTCAATTTTATAATGCATACAAAAGTATAAATGAGATCCGCAAAACATATGGAGAAGATCCACAGTTTTGACACCTTTGGGATGAATTTGGCTAAATCTCCTTTCCAAGCAGCAACAACAATGCTGCTTGTAGAAACCCCAGTATTTAGAAAATAGATCAAAGATAAAAAGAAAACAGTAATCCATTCATCCTCTAAGGTTAATTTGACTTTAGTTTCTTAAAATTTTGACGGAACAAAAATAATATTTTAACACAATATTTTAGTCTACTTTGATCCAGGAGCACTTTTACCACTTTTTTTTTTCCCAAACTGACAGATGTTGGAGCATTTAACAGCCTTCAATTTTAGCGTTAGTGTCTGCAGATGAACTACACATCATACTTTTTTTTATCAATTACAGGATAAAAGCAGCCTGTAAACTGTGGTTATTCTACTGTCCAACAAATGAGACATTAACCCCTTGTCGCCTGTCAAGATTTATATAAACAAAAATGGGAATAATGTATGTTTTAGCTTTAAAGTACATGCTAAATAAAGAAAATTTTGGAGCTGAAGTGGTTTGATGCATTTTAGCATCCTTAGAGGTCAAGGGGTTAAGCACCAAAACAAGATTATTCGATTAACCTTGATCTGTTTTTGTAACATGGTATTAGTTATAAATACTAATCATTTGTAAAATTAGCAAAAAGCACAACAAGTACATTAATGTGATACTCGTGATTCATAGAATACGATATGAATCGATGAGAAACATAAATAATATATCAACATCTATAGAATTAGAAGGAAAAAATGCAGACGCTGCATAGACGCTGAGTGAGAACAGTCACACAAATTGCGTCAACATATGACAGCTGAGCTGGGGGGCTGTAAGCAAACCCATACCAGCCTGCTGCCTCTCACCATGGGCAATTCCACAGTGGAAGAGAGTCCAACCCCGTTTAAGGATCTGGGCTTCCGAGTCTAAACTGTGCTTGGAGGAAAAAAGTCTGATTATCTCGCTCAGCCTCCTGCACAAGCTCAACAACATCCCTCTCAGTGAGATGACAGTCCATGTCCTGATGGTTGGATTCTATTTCCAAGAAATGATCCAGAAACCTCATAAGCAAGACATTGTTTACAGACACATTCTAGCATTTACACACAACCACATCCAGCTCACAGCTTTTTAATTGCCTCTGCAAGTTGTTGACACTCTGTATTCTCTCTGGTGAAGGGTTCTGGTTTTTGCACTCAGTTTATGCAAATCTGATAATGAAGAATGAACCGCGGCTCTAAGACACTGGAATGAACTGAAAAACAATGTGGACCAAAAAGGATGAGGTGAAATTTGCAGTCGCTGAAACACGAAGACAATGACAAGTATAAGACAGACATAATGCGTAGCAACAACAAAACTAGTGGTGCGAAACCTGAGAGATCATGAACGTCTGCTGTATGACAACGTAGTGGCCTCACATAAGTAATTTATTCTTTACAGAAATCAACATTTATTCTTGATATATGGTAGTGGAAATAATAGGCAAGCTATGCAGAACTGAGTTTAAAGTCTCGAAGAGGTAATATATTAAAAACAAGACAGAAAAAAGAACAAACGTACGGCAAAAAAAAAAGGAAAAGACGTTTGCAGGTTAGAATATGTTGAACTAAAACAGGAGAGGAAAGAAGTGCAAATAAAAGAAATGTGGCAGAAGAGCAGACATACCAAATCTCATTTTTTTCCCCTTTTTTGTTATTCGCTCTTTTTATTTCCTTGTTTTTAATAAAATTGTCTAATTGTTTGTAAACCAAAGAGGAATTAAAACAGATACAATAAAAAGTAGATAGTAAAAAAAAGGGTGATTTCAAGCAGACCCTTTTGTATTTTTCTTAAATAGCTTTTTATCCCTCTGACTAAGCAGTTTTAAGCCTTTCTTGGTTACAGTTGTATCTTAACTTTCCAGCACTGTTTCAGGACAATAAGGTCGTTTGAGAAGAACTTCTATCTCAGCTGCAACATAAACTGGAGCTGGCTGGCAGGTCTAATAAAAACACCGTTTTTAACTGAACAAATTGTCTAGTTGCCCTTAAATAACGCCTGTGTAAAAAAGGCTTCATATGCAACTGTTGGAAAAATATTTTCCTTTAAGTACAAAACTAAAATTACTAAATATACTCAAATATTATATTGCATCATAATCATTAACTTAAATAATTTTTACCAACTCTCACAAATAAAAAGAATCACCAACCACAGCTTAATTACTGTTAGTAGATGTTAATATCGAACATTTCCAAATCTGTCCAGCTGTTTCTAAATACCAGTATGTTTTTGATACAGCAGACGCCCATATCCCAGTCCATCTAGAGCAGTGGTCCTAAATCCATTCAGTTGAAAGCAGCTGCAATGACCTTCACCAAAACCTGACGATGGATTTAATTAGCCTGGATTTATCTGTATTACTTTGAATAAAGTCTTAGATTAATTGAACATGTGTTAACCAGACAAAACATTTCAAACTACATTTGGAATTCATATGACTCCTCCTAAATAAACTCAGTGTTCACACTTTTGTTCTTTGCAAAACAAATTGTGTAAAGTAACAATCTTACATGGATGGAGTTTAAAAAAAAAGGACAAAAAAAAACACTTAATCTGAGAGAAAGATCGGTCTCTTCCTGCTTTGAAATGTTGATCAGAGAACTGTTTTTCACAACACCAAAATACCTACAGTGATCCAGAGAAAATTCACAGCAGCCTTATTTAGTTTCAACAGCTGTGCCTCAGTCTATGTGCGCGACACTCAGAGGTGGGAGCTATACGCTTGATGGCACACACAAACAAACACCCACTCACTTGTTTGTGCTGCCCAGGCCCCCGGGTAGTGAGTGGGGGCTTTTTAATATGGTTTAATCATATCTACATGATTTCCATCAGGTCCATCTAATCATCTGTCCTCAAGCCAGAATCTATTCACCTGTAAAATGCAAAAAAGGAAAGCACAAATTGCTGGGGGGTAAAATCGTTGAAACTGTTTGTAAATAGCGAATATATTTTCCTTCTCACTGCCTGATTATCTTATATTAAACTGTGAAATTCAGACTTCCGTAGCTACAAACTTGTCAAAGATATCAATAAAAATCAAAACCATTAGCGGTCAGGTATCTGTGCTAGTTCTCTCAGTCCCCTGAAAGCTACTAGATCCCTAAAGTACAATGGGCCATGGTTTATTTTACCCTAAAATCCAATTCCAGATGCATATCTGGGTCAGGTTACTCCAACAAACAGGGAATGAGCTGTGCAGCATTTGTGGTAAGGTATATTTGGATATACAGATGCTTTGCTAATGAGTTGCAACCCCCCAGGGAAGTCCCCTTTTGTTGCCCTGGATGTATTGTGTTCATTTCTGCATGCCCTGCATTTGTGTGTCTGAGTATGTGTTTGCACAAACCTTTTAGAGAGGTTGTATATGTTAATTCTCTTCCAAAAATGTGTATATGATAAATCTGTCACTAGTTCATTTCAAAGCAGAGGTTGCAGAACTAAATGAGCCACATCTGCCTTTGTATTAGACTGTAATGCGTTAAATTTAAACAAGATAAGAATCCAGTCCTATAAGAATTTTAATGAATCCAAGAGATTTTGAGCTGTTGTAAAATTCATCCATTTGTCCATCATGTGAGCCCCACTGAATCCCTTTTGGGGTCATGGGGTTACTAGCACCATGACTTTGGGTAAAGGCACATACATTCACACCTAGGGACAATTTGAAATCACCAATGAACCAACAAAACATGTGTGGACTGGAAGCCAGAGTTCCTCTGGGGAAAACCCACACATGCACAGAGAGAACAGACAAACTCCACACAGAAAAGTCCCAGTCGGAGTCTACTTTTAGACTTGGGAGTTTTTTGTTTCATTAATCTAGTATATATTCACCTGGCTGGCGTATACTTTTGATGCAAATTAAACGTAAACAAATGCTAAGCATGTCTTTCAGTAAAAGAAAAGGTAAAGGAAAGGAAGTTGCACCCTAAACTGGTCTGTATTTATTAAGTAAAGTTACTTCTCACATTTCACTTTGATGTGTTTGTCTTGCTGTCAAATTCTGCTGCACACACCACGTACAATGGTGTCCAGATTTTTGTTTTTTTCACCCTTAGTTAACATTATTTTATAAAGAAAGAAATCTACAGTTTAACGAACTGTTTTTCTCTTTGAACATACTTTCACTTATATGCAGTTTGCATAGCAGGACTCAACAACAGTTAGGAGGCTTTATTTTTGCCTCCTAAGTCAGACCTTTGTTACAGACAGCTATGGCTGACAAACACACTTCACATACACTTAATTTTGTTATTTCAACTCGTTTCTCCATATTGTCACCGTAGAATTTGACTTAAATAGCTCACAGTTTTTTGGTACTGTCACAGTCATGGCAAGATGCCAAAGACGCTTTTGAACAGCAGGATGAATCAGATCTATGAGAATCTGATTAAACTAACGCATTAGCGATGTTCTGTTTTTTAACCCAAATCAATTTGCAATGATTTGGATTGTCAAAGGAAAAAAAAAAAGTCTCATGCCTTTATGCTTCTTTCTGAGAAAGAAATTAAAAAAAATGAATAAAAGGAAATGTCTGAAACTGGCCTCAAAGAGAATTGAGATGTAAGGGAAGGAAAGCAGGTCTGTGCAGAAAATCCATGCGTGTCTCAAGCCTTTTGCAGTTCACGTGTCCACACTAAAAAATTTTTCTGTTTTAAGTCTCATTTTCGAAGAGTGAAATGACTTGGAGCGTCACATGTGGATTCTCTTTCTTGTTTCGTTTGATCCACTTTTTCTCCAAAAATCGGAGTCCAACTTTGGTCTGTGCTAACTTAGTTGTTTCTCACTGAAGGTTCATAGAAGGATGACACAGATAGAATCTGACAAGCCTAACCTTTCCGTAAAAAAAGTTCTTAGACATTTCTTAAAACAGAAACTGTGATGCCTGCCTAAATATACACAGAGCACATTTGCATTGTTTCTGATTTCTGCGTAATTACATTGTGCAAATGTGTTTGCTATTTAATTCTCTGTTGACGTTTATTTTATTTCCTATGTTTTTTTTTTCTTTTCAGGGAGAAACATTTCAACATATTCAGGACATTGTGGTGTCCTTGCTGGGGATCATCAACCGGACAGTTATCACAATGGGTCGAGAGCATGCCCTGATTGTAAGTACATTCTTGTTTTTTCACATACTTTTGAACTCTGTTTTCTAAGACAAATACTTAAAACCGAGTCTGCCGTTAGAAGAGACTGTAAAATGACACACACACAAACAAAACAGGGGAAACATGTTTTTTCTTTGCTTAAAATACACTTTTATTGCACATACATGTGGAAGATCAGGAGAAGAAGGGCTTTGTGGAGGCTTACACATTTTCAAGGGACAGCTTCTGAAAATGCTAAGACAGGGCATTTTGAATATAGATTGGGTAATTACTAATTGTAGCGCCATCATGGACTCTAATTGGGGGCAAAATGTCAGCAGGGGATGCTGAAGTAGGCTCATATGAGATTAGTAGTTATGTTCTTAAGTGCTGTGAAGGAATTCTTGTTAAATGTTGTGCCTGTGTGCAAAAAAAGAAAGAATGGTTTGGATAGAGGGAGAGAATAAGGTCACAAATAATTTATGTTATTTCAAGTTTTGATAAAACACCGTTTTTTTTGTATTTTAACTCAGCTTGCTGTTTTACTTCCCATTTGTGTTTGAATATATTAAGAAAAGTATGATTTTGATCAAAATTTGTGTTTTTTTTTTTCTCCCAAATTGGAATAGTTTTGCTGATGCATGTATTCATTTATATTTTCTTGAATTATCATGTATTTGTGACACTGGTTGGTATTATTTGACCGTTGCCTAATCCAGCTACTACTATATATACTCAATGCTGAAAAAGCCTATGAATTCATCACTACAAATATTTACTATTTTCTTTGTTTTTCAGTCACCAGATTACTGATTGTTTTTGGTCTTCACTTTAATTTGTTAGTTTTTAAAATTCAGGAATATTAAACCCTTTTCATTAAATTCTGTCAAACCAGCCAGTTCATACAAAGAAATCTGATTCCAGCATAAGTCAGCTTTAGCCCACGGTTGTCTCAATCCTGTTTTTGCAGAATTATACAGTTGTTGCTTGTTATGCTCGTTGTTGCTGCGTGGATTTGCCCCTCTCTATCGGTTTTAATTGCATCTTAGACATGAGGGACCCTTGGTGGTGAGTGTGTGTGTGATGGTGGTGGATTGGTGTGTGTGTGTGGGGGGGGTGGGGGGGGGATGCTTGGACCACTGCCAGCAAGCAGGAGGTGTCCTCTCAGTGCCCTACCTGCCAATTTTAACTGCATCATAGACATTTAGGGCCCCTTGGTGAGAGGGTGATTTGACATCACTGTGAGCAATCAGGAGATGTCCTCTCAGTAGCTGCACCCATTATTACATACATTATTACATACACCCTTTATGCATCAACAACCCCTCTCCCCGCATGGGGAAAGGGATCCCTTAGTTCTCTGGCAAGTCCATGAGCAGGGGAACACATCCTATCTGAGCCCGGGGGTGTCCTTGTTTCTATGGTGCGGGTATTGGTCCTTGCCCTCAAGTACTAAAACTCTCCAACATTCCAAAATAGGGTGAGCCTGGTTGGGCTATGTTTACAACACTCTTCTAGGACCCCTACTTCTCTTGGTTATCCCTCTCCTTGGTGGGGGTGGCTGGCCCCTGCCGTGCTCTCTCTTGGATCTCCTGCGGGGTGGGTGGCAGTTGCCTGGAGCAGGGAAACAAGTCTCCTTTGGGGGGCCCTGGCTCGTACTTGGGGCTAAGGTGGGGGAATGCCAGGAACTCCTGGGTGGTGGTGAGCGGCTTGTCTGGGGTGGGGGGTGGGGCTCAGGGCCCAGCACTGGGCCCCAACATATAAACTTCTAGCATCTTGTTGCCTGTTGTTTTATGGACCCCCCCACCCCCCTCCCCCCCATCACCACCACCAACAACTTCCCTCTCTCTTCTTTTTTTCTGTCCGGTCCAACAAAAAAATAAAACAAAAATAATCAATATAAAGAAACTTTATCCTAAATTACAAAAGGGGTTTATACAAATATGCACCTTGTGTGTCAGAAGAATTATAACCCCCCGATTGTGACAATAAAATCTGTCCAACACAAGATGCTCTCAGCTGATATCTTTTGCTCAGCTGTTGGACAGGACAAGTTAAAAAAAAAGAATTATATCAACCCAAGCACATTTTAAACCTTTTTTTTTTCTTTTTGAGGTGATCATCAACCCTTTTAAGTAAACATTATTGTCCCTATAGTTATTATCCTTGCTGTAAAAAGCAAATAAAACTTTTTCAACACATCATTGTTAAATTTTGTTAAATTGATCTAATCATACTGAAATTATTGGGGTACAATGATAATTTCACAAATATTTTTACATTCATATTATTTTAAAACCATTGTTGATTGCTATTCTATTAAGCTGTCTACCACTAGTTTGCCTTTGATCATAACTGGTCTGATAACAACTTTTTGACCCAAATAGTGATGTAAATCTCTACATTTTTGCAGGTTTTTGTATTTTTAGATTTGTGACCTTAAATGTCTTAATTCTTTTATTTTGTATGTTTTGTCCACATGTATGTATGTATGTATGTGTGTGTGTGTCTGTCTTCGTGTGTTTGTGTGTGTGTGAGACAGAGAGAGTATGAGCATCTTTAAAACAAGATTGAAGTTACAGAAAAACACTTCTATTTTGGTCGTAAATCAATAATAAAATTACTTTGACAGCCAACGTTTACAAAATCTATAAGAGTCCAAAGCAGTTGATCTACGATCGGCTGCCCAGCACTTTGTCCGCAAGCATGTTAACATTTTACATTCTCCACTTTGCTTTGTGAACTGTTGATGATCCGGAGAGCCATTTCTGCACTCCCTGTTCTTCTTTTCAACTGAAAATTCCTATAGAAATTCAGTTTTTTGCTACATTCAGATTTTGGTGGCCAAGCCCTCAAAAAAATAGTATTTCAAGCAGTTTAGTCCTTGGATCTTCAAAATGAATATATGTTCCCTGCTTGGTGTTGTAATATTTTAACAAAATGGTATCAATTCTTCACCAACATAAATCCATCAGTACAGAAAGTTGGTAAATTTGAAGCAAATCTGTTATCTGTCTCAAAGCCATTTCATTTATATGTTTTGGGTGTGATGTTGATCAACTGTATCTGTCCTTTCAAGGTGAGCGTTTAGGCTTGTAAAGTCCTGCTCTTCAAGCCTGTTTCGCAGTCTGAGAAGAACTTTCTGTCGCTGCTTTGGTCCTCGTTTCCTTCTTAAGCGCATCTGCATCTTCTCTGCCCCACCGCTGATGTGTTTTGACAGTTAGAGATGGATTGGTGCTAAAAAGAATCCCATTAAAAAAAAAAAAAAAAAGCCCATCCAAGTTTAAGGAAACCTAATTATACTGCACGGCCACTTGAGACTTGTGTTTTTCCTCTATAGTAGAGTGTCTTGAGATGTAATCCACAACAGAATGCACTAGCCACAGAATAACGGTTAGTTTATTTCACAGCCACCAGAAGCACTTTTTGCGCAGCTTCTTGACACGTGCCTTGGCACTGGGGCGTGTGGAGGAGGACGGAGCTGGTGTGGGTTTGGTCAGAGTTGTTACGGGTACATCATATTCCCCCTCAAGGGCCTCCATTACCCCCTGGAAGCGTCCCTCCTGCTGTCGGAAATCATGCTCCACACTGGGGAGGAGAAATAAAAGGCTGTTTTATGTAGAGGAAGACGATGATGATGATGAGGGAGAAGCAGCACAAGTATATTGTTAGTATGTTAACTATGTCATCAAAAAAGATGAACCAGGCACGGTAGAGAGAAATATAGGGGAGAGATTTAGAAAAAAAGGTGAGTTAAAATGCTGTAACTGAACGCCTAATATTTTCAAAATAAAGGTTTTACCTTTACAGACTACATCAAATAATATTGGCCTGTTTGTGTCTGTTTTACTTGAGATTTATGCAACACTGGCAAATACACAAGCACACTCCTGCACACAGACTTCGACTCAGCACTCATTTCACATCCAGAGTATTCATCTGCACTTCATGCACCAGTAGATCACAGACTAGAGAGATGAGAGGGCTGGGAGGAGAATGAAGAAGAGAACAGGAATGGGAAAGAGGAGTATTTTTACAATGGAGGTGCTAAAGGAAGAAGCCAGAGAAGACCTTTTTTTTTAACTATGTTCAAAGCAGACCCTCTTGACTTTTTTTCTCCATCCTCTCATTCTCCCGCCTCCCTTTCATCTCTGTCTTGAGCTCTTTTTCACTGAAGTGTCCATTGCTGGGGGTCATAATGTCGGAGTCTGCCTTTTCCCTATCCGTTTCTGTGACGCTTGTGTGTGTGGTCATGTTTGTGTTGAGCCGGATTAAGGGGGTGGAGCTACATAGGAGCTGGCATCTGGAGGTAATGAGGCACATGATATGGCAAAGAGAGCAGACACAACTAGTCATCGTTTCGCTCCTTCTATAGCTGAAAAAAATCCAAACCACACACAGATGTGTGTACCTACGGCTGTGTGATGTTCTGGCATAACAAGTGTGTCCACAGCTGAGTGATTGGAAACAAGAATACTAAAGGATTTATGGTAGGGGACATAAAAGAAAAATCTTTAAATGATGTTAATAAGCATAGATGCCACAAGGCAAAGATACGTCTGCAGAAAAAATGGAGGAAACACAAAAAGCTAAAGGAGAATAAGTGCTAACACAGTTGTTGAAAAGCGAGATTAGGTCAATCCTGGCCCTCCAGAAATAAAACAGTGATTGAAAGCGCAAGGGAATAAGTGAGTAGTACATTGGAAGTAAAAGCTGTGGTGGGTGCACAAGGATAGAGGGATGGCTGCCATGAATTAATGATACAGGAGATAAACCCGCAATTCACGTATACCATCAAATATCGTCCATAAAACAAGTTTGCAAAACACGCAGTAAAAGAAAAAAAGAAGATAGAATGCTGTTCCTGTTCCAGATTTGCTCAGTGTGTCTTGATTTTGATCAGGCAATTTTTCTCCGCCACGTCCTCTTTTGGCCTCACAGTTCCACTTCAGTGTTCCCATGTCTCATTTCTGGTTAACAACCTCTCCAGCAATTTATCTACCTCTTTCCCACTCTTGTGGAATCACATCCTCGTGGAAAAAGCAGTCACTTGTAATTCCTTTTCAAAGCTAAAAAAAAAAAAAACATCTTCTGTATCTACAAAATGACATCCATAACTGTTTTTTTTTGTTTTGTTTGTTGCCAATACTTTATGGGACACTGCTAGATTTGTAAACTGTACAAGCAAGTATTTTGTAAAAGGTGTTAAAGTTTTTATGGTGTGGATATCCTTCAGTGTTTTTATGTAAAAAAAAAGACAAGAAGAAGTCAATTTTTATGTATATTTGTGGAAAACATTTAAGAAACAAGTTATGATAAAAAAAAAAAACAATAATAAAAATCTAAAAATACTGGGATCACTCCTCTTAATTATCTAGCCTTAACACATTTACGGATAATAAGTGATATTTGTTTTTTTTTGCTGACAGATACATAACTTCAGGACACATTTTTACAACAGGGAAAATATTTTTTCCTCAAACATCCCTGGTAGATTTTATGATTTTTCTTTCTTTTCTTTCTTTTTTTTTTGGCCTTTATTTTTTCCTAAAAGCATTTTTTTTACACGTTCCTAAACAGAGTTCCATCAATTCATCAAAGACGTCTCCATCTTGCATGCAAAGGTTGCTGGAAGTGCAGATTGACTTTGTAGACAAAAGCTTTCAGTTAAGGTGAAGTGATTTGTAATAAAAGTCCATCATGCTTCTCACAATAACTTCATTTATGGGTTCATCTCAGCAAGAAAATAGTAGCTGTCACTTTTTGTTGGTCTTTAGTTGAACATCTTGTTTTTGTCAAAGAAATACAAAACACAAAGACATTCCACTGACAGTGAAAGCAGTCATTTCTTTTTCATTTTAGTTTGCTTATTAAGTCATTTTTAACCACAAGGGGATTAATTAACTAACTGCTCCAGGTCTTTGTATCTGTAATAACATATTCTAGTCTATCTTTATGACACATGGAAAATATGGTGGATAGTCTGTTTCACGCGTGTAGCTGAGAATGGAACAGTAAGGCAGTCCTTCTCGCTTCATTCTCATAATCAGTCAGCTGTTAAAAAGTTCTGTCATTCCAAATAAGATCAGACGGCAATGAATTTAAGAGAAAATAGTTTCTAAGAAAAGAGTAAAGAAATGTAAAATAAAAGACTAGCACTTGTAAAAGGTTTAGATGGAATGCAAGATTAATTTGGGTTTTTAAAGGTTCCAATGGCTAGACTAGAAAAACGTTCTGCAAAAAAGCTATTTTATAGATGGCCACAGAGTTATAGCTATTGTTAAACAACTAAAATGACTGCACTAGGGTTTTTTTTTTAAATGAACAATCTGATATTAACAGCCTGCAACACACAGCTGGAGCTCTAGATTTTCAGAAGCATAATATGAAGATACTGAATTATTAACATCACACATTTCGAAGATCTGTAAGAAAAAAATAATAATGACAGGAAAGAAGAATAGGTGGCTGCAATTTTTAAAGAAGCTGCATCATAATGTTGATTTATCATTCGTGCCTTTAAATTATAATCTATTTTTACATTCGTTTAAAACAGTCAGTTTTTAATACAAGGGGATTTCTTTTTCATCCTCTTCATTTTAAGTTGTTGCGGGTGATGTTTCACTCCGTCCTGATACAACACCTCCTTTTCCATCACCTTTACCTTTGGATACCAGCATTTATACATTTTAATACTGAAGAAGGAAATTCATCATTTTGCATGTTTTGTTCTTGAGACATGGGTAAAGTTTTTAAAACGGCGTCAAAATGTGAAAGGCAGAAAGAGAAACACAAACAGCAGAAATAAAAATGGAGGTCTAGTTTTAGGGCTGCTATAGTAAAAAAGTACACTCAGATATAAGTCTATTGTATTATTAGTGATCACATTTTTTGTTTTGAATTAATCCATTTGATCAGGTTACCTGTAGATTATGCAGGCTGTCTTCTGGCAGGTGGAACAGTTGTTGATGTCTTGACCAGTTCTGTAGGATTTGCGACTGCAGAAACAAATAAAACAAACAAAACAAACTGTTTACCAACAAAGGGATTAAAATCATCCACATAGGAAGTGATTAAACTTAATTTTTGATGGTAAAACTGAGCAAAAAGAAGAAAAAAAAAAAGGAAAAAGCAAAGGACAAGTCTTCCTGTCTGAATTGCTGCTGTCATTTATTGAGTACGCAGGTTTCTTTTAGGTATAATTGACTTTACGATGTCATTTACATACAGAATGTTGTCTTCCATTAATTAAAAAAATGGGTTCACTTAAGTGAATGAGGTCCCCATTAACTTAAAGAGACAAACCTTTAGGTGAGATGTTTAAATTGTGCCATGAATTTTGTGAAGTTCATTAGGGCTGCATTTTAAAGAATTCTCTTTGTCTTAGATAGATATTTCAGGGCATCTTTAGCTGAACTGTTAAGATAAAACAGTGACACGTTTCTGCGAATTAAAATATTGTTGCCTCATTATTAAAAAAAAAAAAAAAAACACGACTCAGACACTATTCTTTCTTTCTTTTTCCTCCAACACCCTAATAGAAGTCCACAAGTGTTAAAGAATGATGTCTGCTTAAGGAAAGGATGAGGAAACAAGAAGAATATCTCAACAACCCTTTAACTCAGCCAAGTCTTCCATTAAAGATACCCATTTAAAATACTTACAATTCCACTCATACAACTCAGAACTGTTGTTTGTTTTTTAATGAATCTCTTTTGCTGTCAGTTTATTGCTGCCTCTTTGTTTTCCTGTTTGCCTGCATTTCTTACGTATAAGCATAAGCGCTCTTAGTAAGACACTGAAACCGTGGATACAAAATAATACTTAAAGGCAAGACAGCTTTAACACTGACTTTATGAATCTAATTGTAGAGCTTAATCATTTTTCAAGTTAATCTTATAGTGATTACTCTGAAGAAGGATATATTATTTAGTTCTGCACAGAAATAAGAGGGATTAGAAGCAGGAAAAACATGTAATTGTGGGGTATTGGACCCAGGACGGTGGTTGTTTTTGTTTGTTGTGCATTTCCTGTTTTATTTTGTTGTTGGTGCCTGCTTCCTGTGTTCTCACATGTCTTCTTGTTTCAGGTCTCTTGACTCTCCCCTGTTGTTGTGTTCTCTCCCTCTCTAATGTGGCACACCTGTTGGTACTTGTCTCATCCTCTCCTCCTGTCTCTAAGTCCTTGTCTCCCTTGCGCTTGTTGTCGGGTGGTTTTGGTAGCAGCACGAGTTCATGTGCTGCTTTCTGTGGTCTGACTGAAATAAATCAGAGGCTTTGCTGTTAAAAGCGCCGTTTGTATTTTGTGTCCTCACGACAAACCTGACAGTAATACGATCACAACGTGGCGGGTTTGCCGGTTTTTAGATGCTATTTTGGAACTCTGAAAATTGGAAATGCGCACAATTTTACAATTCATGATTCTTTAATTTGTCATCCGTTTGCTCTTTTCTTCTGATTATAGAATCTTAAAAAATACAAAATACGCAGATGACATTTACCATTACGTTAGTGTGTCACTGATACAGTCTTGGTGCTTGGATCTGGAAAAAAAAGCAATTTTCGAAATAGCAACTTAAATAATTATACTGTGGCTTAAACTGAGAGATTTGTTGAAGAAACGTTCTTGTTAGGAATGAGTGAACTCAGATCTGCATTTTAGAAGTTCTACTGTTCAACCTCTATTACCTTAAAAGCTGAACTGAATTTAGCTGCACTTTGATCAGAGCTCTGCTGCCAGCACCAAGAAAGCAAAACATTATAAAGGCCCTTAAATTGTTTCACTTGCTTTCTATGTGTCAAAATAAAAGTTTATTGATTAATCTGTTGTTAACTTTTAGCAAGGTAACACATTGCTATAAACGATATTTCCTTATAATTTGATGTTATCTCTTTTTCACCTAAAATAGAAATAAGCTCTCCCTGTCTTGTACATGCAAAACAGAAGAAAAAGGAGCAGAAGACAGAGGAAACTAAAGACTGTAAATTAACATTTGAAGGGCATGATGCATAACTTGGGACAAGAAATGCTAGATGATGAAGTGGGTTAAGGGCAAAACTGAGTCACATTTAAGTAGACGTGGCTCATGTGTGGAGGTTTTGAAAGATAAGTACCAATGAAGGGTGTTCATTGAAGACAGAGCAAGTGATGGTGAAATGGATTCAAACCTTTAGCAGTAAGAGAATGAAAGACAGAATGAGGATCTTCTCAGAACTATATGCTTGACAATAATTTTCAGGAACTGCAAAATCATCTTAAATATTTTGGTTTATCAAGACTCTTATGCTTTCTGTCTTATTGTGATACTTTCTAACACCCCCCCCCCTCCCATATATCTGCTTTTCCCTCCTGACTGTTCTTTATCCACATCTTTGTCTTCCTCATTTTATGTTCTCTTCTGACATTTAGACTTTTTCAATGTCATGCCGTTCTCATTTTCTTCTTTTCCTTTTCTTCTTACCTGCCCCTATCTTCCCTTCTCTCTTGCAGTTTTTTTCCTCCCCAAGTCCCTTCTCTCACCCTTCGCTGAAGGCCTTGCTCTTCTCGAGGTCTTGAATCACGTTGAGAAGCACCTTTATCTTCTCGTGGTTGGACAGCAAGTTCTCCTCCACAGTCTGGAGCTGCCTTTCCAGTCCCCGTGGTGCATTCACTGCTCGTCCGGCTGGCAGTCCCCCTGGAGCTCCGTTGCATTGTGCTTGCACATGAGTCTTACAAGGCAGAATGTGGTCATCGAAGGATTTGCTCTTCTGCTTTGCGCAGTCTTTGAACTTGATCGGCTCGGAGGATTGTTCGGATGTTTTTGTGGTGTTGTGGTCTTTGGTTTGTTCTGTGGGTGTGGCTGGTGTACAGTTGAGGACGCTTGAAGGATGCTTTGGTGGAAGAGGTGGAGTGCTTTTAAATTTTGGGTCACTGTGAAAACAAGATGCTTGAGGCTTGGAGGTGATGCAGGCTGAAATGTTATCATTTACATGTCTTTCAGTGTTGTGGGTTTGAGACAAATTGTTGGCGTCTTCATCATCTGCATCTAGTTTAGTGTCCTCTTTCGTCGATGACGGTGTCTTTTGCAAGCGAGTGTTGTCGTCTGTGTTTTTGTTCATGTGTGTTTCAGTTGTTTGTGTGGCTGAGTCCTTGTAATATGTAAAGTCTGCAGAATGTGGTCGTGTCATCTTTGAGTCTCTTGCTTTGTTTTGCACTTGTGTTGTGTGGTTAGAGTGTGAACTGTTGGTTTTTGGTATTGTGTGTGACAGGTGTGGTGCTTGAGCCGGCTTTGCTGTTGTGTGCTGCTGTGTATCGATCGTCTGGGAGTTTTTTGTGCCTGACTGGGAGCTCAATGCTGCAGAGGCTTTCCTTGACTGTGTCGCAGCCACAGATGCTTTTCGTGGTGGATTAGGCAAGGTCTGGCTTGCTGTAATTTGACTGACCACCCTCCTGCGACATGCGCCTGTGCACGGCGTGATCTGTGACCGTCTCCTCCCACATGTTCCACAAAGGCTCTGTGGGGGATTCGTCATTACTCGACAGGGCCGAGGCGTTATGGCTTGTGCAGACGTACGAGCGCTCACTGTCTTTGATACTGAGCGATGGGTTTCCCCTCTCAAAGACTGCACCCTTCTCCACTCCTGGGTCATCTCCTTACTGTCTGTGGCTTCAAGGCAAACCCCTCCCACCACATCAGATGCCACCACACTCCCATTTGCATACCGAGGTGCCCTCCTGCCTTTAGTGTCTTTGGCATTGGTCCGTGTGGTTTTGATCTGGCAATAAACTCCACTACCTGACCCCTGTGACCCCATGTCGTCCTGTGTCAGGCTGTTGATCTCGTTCTGAGATGTCTCCTTGGACACCGCCGGGCTGGTGCTGTCACTTCTGATTGCTCCTGGTGTCTCTGCATCCTTTGTTTTGTCGGTTGCCATGGCAAGTAGCTGGTTTCTGTTGGTTGTTTGGGTGCTGTGTCGTTTGATGGAGGGGAGAGTCCGCAGTCTGGGAGATGTCTGCACCCCAACGCTGCACAGCGGGCCCCATTGCCCCCCTGCCAGAGGAACTCCCAGAGCTGGCACAGGATTGTTTGGGTCAGCCACTCTTCTGCCCATGCTCCTCTGCAGGTTTGCTCAGCCCCCAGAGGAGCTGAAAGGGATGGAGGTAAGCAGTGACATCAGCCAACCTCAGGAGAATAATATCCAAGAGAAAGCTGGAATGTTCGTCTATGCGTCCTTGTGAGCTTGAGCACAGATTAAAACTGTTTTTCTGTGGAAGCGTCAGAAAGCAATCCTGTTATTCAGTAAACTTTTATTCTTCATGTATTGATAGTATCCACTGACGAGATCCACTTCGTTTCAGTTCCTGACTGAACATAGCAGTCAGTTTCCCACTGATGTGCCTCAGCAGATGATTTCTTTGGACTTTTCTGTTTTATTCTGCATAGAAAAGAAATGAATATTAAGTTAGGAAATCAGCAGCAACAAAAGGCAAAAAGACACAGCATGAAGACACATGCATTAGATATATTCAGCACCATAAAAAGCTTTGAGTTCACACTGACCAAATCGATCAAAGCTCTTATTATCCCAGCAGGTAGTCGAGAGTTACATTAGCAATCTTTCGTTTCTCATTTAGATGAAGGAACAGTCTTTAGTCATGCTTTAGGTTTGATGCTATGCTGGTGGTCAAACATGTCAGATTTGTTGGTATGTTGTATAAACTGTAGATCTTGTTTATGCAGCAATCATTCATTTTTGTTTATCTTTTTTTAATTAAAAGTAAAAATAAGAAAAAGTTATACTTTTGCATAAAGAATTGACTTTAAGATGTGTTGGGATCCCATGTGATCAGTGCATTCAATTTGGGTAAGAGAAAATGTTTACTTCTGCCCCATTAGGGAATTGGGTCATTGCGGCTGCAGATATTGGCAAGCAAGGGACAGACTGTGGACTGAACAGGGGTGATTTCAAAACACAGAATTAGTTTTTCTGAGCATGAAAAAGTGATTCAAACCATAGCTCCCTAGTGGCTCGCATTTGCGATAATGAAATCATGAAGCAAATCTCAGCTCCCGATGGAAACTGGCAGTGCAATACGTTTACTGTGTGATGCTGCACCCGATCAAATCATTAGCATTCATCAGAGGTGCTCGGTTTTAACTTATATATTGTCGAACAACCGGAACGATTCACATGAAACCAGAAATGCTGCAAGCTACAGAGTTTTTTTTTTTTTTTTTTTTTGGCTTCATCACTTCTGGGACATTTTGGGTGACTTTAAGTCTGCTGGCACACAGTCCCCATGCAGCAGATGTATAGACTGTAAACTGTCAAAGAGTGGAGCATTGCAGTTCTTTTCTAAATACAAAAAACACACACATTTACAAATTATTTTATATTCTGTGCAATTACTGATACAAAGCTAGTCGGTTTTGCCTGAAAGGCTTAAGGGTTAAATATGTTTTGAAGCCACCATGTCAGCAGGTAGTAATTAAAACATGTTCTCACCAGTGGACAGCAGGTAATGCAGCTTGACTGTGATGAGCCTGACCTCTACTCGAATAGTTTATGTGTATTCAGATCAGTCTTGCACATGTTCTTTCATACCAATGGCCTGTGATGACTTACAGTGACTCCTTTTGGAGGCTTGATGTCCTCTTGCTGTTTTAATCGCATGAGCAGAATAACAATGACTGTGTAAGCTCTGACTTTTTCCTTTTATTTCCCCATGCATCAAGTGAAATTAGTATTTCCAGACTCCTCAGAATTTCAACTTTCATTTAAAGGCATTAAATATTAACAATGAACGAACACAATTTATTATTCGGCCTGTAGTGCCTTTTAGGCTTCAGCACTATAGAATGTATGCTGTACTCAGTCTGCATCATAGACTGCACAGCTGACATCCTGCTTTTTGGATTTATGAAGGAGAACAAAAGGTTGTGCACAGCAAAGTGGGCTTAGTGCTCAGTGGCTCAAGAACGTCAATAAAAGTGAGGCTTTTTAGTGTAATTGTTTACGTTAAAGGCTCTGCATATCAAACAAGGTCTTCTTCTGTTACATATTGCTTCTATTCTTCTATTTTGCATCATTTCAGATGACAGATAAAAGACACAAGGCTAAAGGGATTTCACTAACTACGTTGTGGTTTATTCATAAAGATTTAAACTTATTCGTCCTGTTGTGGGGCTGTAGTTTTCAGAAAAAATATGATAATTTAATATTTTTTAAAGTGGATTTGTCTTAGTTACTGTGCTAATATCAAGTCTCTTAAAAATACATAACTTTGAGATAAGTTGCCTGAAGATCCACTCCATTGAAACTCCTATTTTAGGGCTTTCAACATGTTTTTGTGGCTTTTTTTCCATGATGGAGGAGATGCATAAGGACAATTAGGCTTAAAATTGTGTTTCTGATTATTACTTTATTCAAGTCATTGTGAATCAAAAGCAGACGAAAAAATGCTGTCGAAAAAGCAAGTAATGTTGGTGCTACAATAGACCCGCCACAAGCCCCCTACTCCGCTCCATTCCCAAACATTCACTGGTAGACAGAGGGCTGTAAGCTAGCAGATGAATGATGGGAAATGAAGGTAGGCTTACTCAGCACCAACAGTCCCACCTACAACTCAGAAGCAAATGTGAACTCCTGCTGCTCTGCAGAAACTATGTCCTAGAAAACGACACAAGTTTTTTGAGTTTGGCTAAAAATGTCATAATCATAACTAAAAGACCACTGGGAATGCTTTCAAAATACACCATTAGATCATTGAAGCGGAGCTTTAAACATATTAGCAATACGCCTATACAACTAATACACAAATAGTCTGGGTGAAAAATTAAAAAATAAACATCTCTCCCTGCTTTTAAGAATCTTGTGGTGATTTATACTCTCAGGTAGTTCAAGTTCCTGAGGTTGTGTCTTTGTCTCAGAGTTTCCAGTTTCAAGAGGCAAACCACAAGCACAAGTTCATTGTACACAGTCACCAGCCTGGACTATTCCTGACTGGTTTCCATGGAAATCGCTACAATATTACATTATTTCCCTGGGATGGACTCCTGGCATCTTGAGCCTTAAGTGTACTTTTTTGTGTTTGATGGCAGCAATGACAAAGACAAAAACTAAAGATGGAAAAAAAATGCAGGTGTGTGATAGTCTATTCAGTGTCATGCTGATTTCTTAAAACACTCACTCAACAACCCACATGCCTCATTTACACATTTGCAAAACACTTTCTTGGTATTTCCTTCAACAGAGAAAGTGCGAACGTTGGTGCCTTGCCTGCCTTGCAGAGAGCAGGAATGAAATAGAAGTGTTTGAATTAACGGCCACTCCTGGTCTTAAAGGAGAGAACAAATGACTGCAGACCTGTGGGCAAACACTAGTTTATATTCAGTTGTGGAAAAAAAAGTTGTCACAGTTTCCGTTGGGACTTAGACTATGCTGATTGAAGGTAAATTCACTGCAATCAGCCCTGACTTACTTTCTTTCTTTCCCGTTGTGTCAATAAACTAGTGATGCCTACTGAGGCTTTTGGAAGAGGCTTGTGTTTCTCTGCCAAAAACATTTCGGGCATTTGTTAAAGATCAGACATTATGCTATAGTAGAAGGACACTAAGTCATTTTGTTGTCTTGTTTCTCCTGCGGGTGATGAGTGCCAGGAGAACCACATCAAACTGCTGTCTCTGAAGCTTTCCAAGTTGCTCTTGAGAAGCTTAAAAAGTTCAATCTGAAAATGTTGGACTTGTGTTCTCTTGTAAAGATCAGTCAGTTCAGGTGGTCTAGCACTGTTGGTGATCCCTGTACAAAGCCCCTTTGACAAAGGGGTTGGTCACCAAAAAGGAATGTACACGAGAATAAAGCTGTGAATAAGTATCTGAAGCTCCTCAATCCATAGGAAACACTTCTCCTTTTTGTTTGACTGATTTTTTTTTTTTTTTACATTAATAGTCCAGTGTATTCCGTTAAGAACAACAAGGTGCATACAGTGTTACATTTTCTTTCATTGTATGTCCAGTTCGAAGTTGCAGAATAAATTTTAAAAAATCAGATTTAGAGGTTTGAGTTTAAATACACGGTTCTTGTATTGCAAGGGTTTTGGAAACTGAAGTTAACGTTTTACAAACTATCTATAAATATTTTTTTGTAAAACTTGTGGTTTTGTCTTCATTCTTTTGGTACAGTATTTGTCATTCGTGAGTTGGTTAATTTATTTTAATTAATTGTGACTGAAATCTAAATGAAACTCCGACTCTTTCTTCTTTTTTTTCTACAATCAATGTCTTAGTGTTTGTGTGTCTCACTTTTCACCTCTGACTTAAAGGCTAAAAGTAAAATAGTAAGTTGTATGATCAAACATAAGCTTCACACCTCTGCCAGTTTTTGTCTTTTCGTCTTTTAAACTCCTTTGTGGTGCTGTAGTTTTCCTAAATCCAACATACCACAGTGTTGCACCACTCTTTCACAGCTGCTTGTTTTGGGTGTCGCACATTTCCCCACGCCCCTCTCTTTTCCATCTTTGTCATGCTGTTTTTGATATGTGGCATTTCTCTTTCCCCTCCATCTGTCTCTATATTTAATCTTTGTGACTTGCCCGCGTTGCACCCCTGGCTGTACAAAATGAACAGGGAGGAGAGGGGGAGGAGGGTACTGTCAGCTGTGGGATGAAGGCAGGGCGGCCAAAGAGGTGAACTGGGGAGACGGCGGTTCAGCGTGGAAATAAAGGGAGGATGGATCGACAACAGATTTAGAAGAAGGGATATGTGTGTTGAAATTGCTTATAATCATGCAATTATATATAACCCACAAGAGGAGCTGTTTATGACAGAAGCCTGAAGTTTTTAGAATTTTCTAGAAGATAAATTAATCATTAAATACCACCCACGAGTCTTGAAAAATGGCAGAAAAAAAATAAAAATAAAAAATCAATGAATGCCACAAGTATGCTTGAGCATCTGTCACCATGCATGCATGCAAACATACATGCAATGAATGCAATGAATGCAATGAATGCAATTTAGCAGTTGGTAGGTTTGTGTTTTCCAAGAATCATCAGCAGTGAATGCAGTCTCATGTGCCAGCATTCCGGTGAGTGTGCACCCACGCCTTTGCAGAGGCAACAGACAGTGAATGCTCCATTGAATCGAGTCACTTGTCGTTTCAAGGTGAGCCTCATTTTTCAGCTGCTGATCGACACAAACCATATATGTGTGTGTATTTGGGTGACTGAGACTCGCTTTAGCACTCTCTAACCACACTGCTTCTCCTGGTGACAATTTCTCACCCACTCACTGCCAGAACAGAACAAACACAGCACTTTATCTGCCCTTTGGGACAGGGCACACTGCATTTCGGATTGCACAGTCAGTCTTTTTTCCTTTCATCTCCTGGTATAGGAGCACAGAGAAAAGTTTTTTTTTAGTGTGGTATTCTGTTATTTTGCACTCAACTCTGCTTTTTTGAGCAACAATTTTTTTTTTAATTTCTCTTTCAATCACCAAACTTGTTTTATAGTTTTGTTTTATAGGTTTATAGGTTTTAACGAAAAATCGTTAAAAAGGTTGATGGATTTAAACAGTGACAACAACACAGAAAGTCAGAAAATGTAGAAGACGCCTCGCAGCAACACTGCAGACTTTGAAGAGATGTGGGCACAGGTGGCTACAGACATCTGCTACTCTGGGTGGGTTAGATTAGAAGCCATGGGAGCATTAACACCCTCTCATCACAGAGTTTTTATTTTATTTTGAGGTAATTAAAAAGCGTAAAAAATATAACAATAAAATCCTCGAATGATTTGGTAGAACAGCTGTGCAGCAGCACAAAACCAGGGCTCTACACACATGTCCAGGTCAAGTCGCTCGTAGGGCAAGGCTTTTGGCGTTTGAATGCATAAAACAATGATTTTTGGGTCAAAGCTTCATGAACACTTGCTCATATGATGTAAGATTATTTTTTTCAGCCTCAGTCCATGACCAGTTAGAAGCTAGAATTACAGCTTTTGGTGAAAGCACCAAACTGCTAGCATCTCTATTCTTTCTGCCTCAGCTTTTCCTTCCAGGCATTAAGGAAGGACCGTCATAAGCACAGATGACACAAACCACCTCCTGGTTATCCAGGTTCTGGTTTAGTTTTTTTAATGTTTCTGAAAAATGTAACGCCAGAACATGATCGTCCTGAGAAAGCAGAACTTTTTTTTTTTTTTTTTTTGCCCCAAATGATCTCATTAAAGACATCCTTTGAATATATTTGAGCATTTCTTTCAAACGATGCTCCAAAACAACTATGTTCATGTTCAGAATTAATAAGTACTGTACTGCAGATTATGGAGGACTAAGATGATTTCAATTTCAGTTATGTTGTATAGGGTTTAATGTGTGCTGCTTAAAGGCCTACTTGAAGGTTCATCATTTTTTTCTTGTTTCCACAGATGCTTGCTTATTAAAAAAAGTCAGGTGTCATAGAATATTATTTAAAACAAACTGTCAAACACTTCCTGTAATAATTGAAGAGAAACAGGGTTCCTGCAGCCTGAGCGTTTTAGTCAAGTGTGATTGTTTTGTTCAAGGGCAGCACACTTAAATCAGCATTTCAAGGAAATCCTGGATGCTACAAAGGCTATAGTATTCATATCACAAAAAACAAATGTCCTAGGCCGCCCAAAACAATGGGATGGCACAGACTGCTTGAAACACTTAGAGCAAAAGGCTCAAGAATATCTTGGCTTTTATTACAAACTCTGCAAATTGATATGGAAACAAGCAATTGTCCAACAGTCTCATTATGAGCAAACAAAACGTTTTCTAGATCTGCTTGTGCTGCTTGTTTACTCTGGTAAAAAACTCTCTTAAGCACAAGTGATGAAAGTTCAGACAGTACCAGCTTTTATAAAATATAATGCATGAGATCAATCCTTTGCATGAATAAATTAAACAAAATGAGTCATTTACTGCTAGTTCCTCGCAATACATTTTGGAAAACGATTCAGACATGAAAAAATAGAAAGTACCAGCTCAGTGGCCTTGTGGAGTGTCCACCCTGAGAATGGAAGGTCGTGAGTTCAAATCCAGAGCTGAGTCAACTCAAAGGCTCTAAAAATGGGACCTAATTCCTCCTGGCAATAAAGGGTTGGATTGGGGGGTTATATATCACCAAATGAGTCCTGATCGTAGCTGTATCGCCCATTCCCCCCAGGGAAGGGTCAATGGGAAGACCAAATTACACACACCTAGGTGCATGACAACTAATCTAACTTTATAATCAAAGTTTTACATGGAAAACAATCCTCATTTTCAAAAAACATTTTGGGCTTTCAACTTTCATATTCAAACATGCAATTAACTATTTGGAACAAAACCTTTTTTTTTTTCATTTGAAACTTTTATTTCTTAACATTATATAAAAATATATGACTCTCTCGACCCACTTTGAGTATAATTTTTGCCGACTTTAAAAGCCTTACGAGATAAACTTTTAAGATCTTTCATTCTACACTTTCTGATGATAAAAAATGACTTTACAACTTACAAAATTCCTCAGATGGCCTCTAAAAGTGACTTGGTTTTATGGCATAGGTTTATTTACAACTAGTTCTGAGTCTGTAATGGGAAAATAGCGGCACACAGAAAGAGAGCAGGGTATTGACATATCCATCTGCTGCTTTTAATTCATTTGTTTTGTCGTTGGTTAGAAGGCTGTGGGTTTTGTGAGGAGCAGAGCAGAAAAAGCCCGTATGAAACAGAACATTTATAACATATTTTCCAGCAAATATTTAATGATAGGAGGCAAACATGATCTAGAGGAAACCTATTCCAGTGACTTCATGGTGGAAAACAAAGCTTTAGGACACGCAGCCACACAAACAGCTTATCCTTTTGGGGGATATGTGTGATGGGCAGGTTTACACTCTGTTCTTCACTCTTTCTTTGTTTCCTGCATTTTTCCAGTCACAGCATCTCTTTATTCTCTCCACATATCCTTGTTCTGATAACTCCTCTTTTCTCTGCATTTATCTGTCATCTCATCTTTGTCTCTTCTGCTGTATCACACATCCTGTCTGCACATCTCATTCAGTCTCTCCAGCATTAACCCTCAATTTATTTCTCCTCCTGTCATCACTCCATTCTGCTGCCCCTGCTGCCCTTTCTCTTCTTTTCATCTATCTTGGTGCCCTTCCGACTTTCTTGTCCTTTTGTCTTTTTTCTGAGTGTCATCTCTTTCTCATCACTTGCTCACAGTCTGTGCGGTGAGCAGGGGGAACTGAAGTGTCAGTGATACACACACTCACACACTCAGATGCAAGTGCGGGCTCGCTTCTTTTGAATCTTCCTCGTGTCTTTCTTGCAGTCCTCCTTTAACCTCTATTTGCTCTTTCTCTCCATCATTTGTCACTCAGTGGGGAAAGGCCTGCAAGCAAATGCAGTTTAATGTCAAAACCTATTGATTAAGTTTGTCTACTCTGTAATTTGCATCAAGCCTCATTCAAATTAATGATTTCTTTTTTCGGAGCTCATTTCTTTTCGGTAACCATACATAAATAATTGGAATCACACAATTTATATTTGGTGCAGTGGTTGAGTTTATTTGCTTTCTTTTTTCATTATATCCTGTTTCAATATTGCTATACAGTGAAAGACCCATTTCAATAAAAAATTATGTTTTTGCCATTTCCTCTCATGATATATGAAGACAATTCAGCTTAAAGTTGCAATTCGGAGTATTTCTTTATTCAACATGTTGTGAATCAGGAGCAGATGAAAAAGATAGTTTGAACACACTTGTAGTAGTGACATAGAAGCTACAAAGCTCCCTACCATTCTTATGCGGCCACTTGCCGACAAATAGATCCATCTACATCTTCATTTTCCTCGTTCGATCTGGTATCTGGCTTAAAACTTTACGACTGGATAGCTCCGATATTGCTCACCATTTTTGTTGGGCAGGTAATGTTAGCTTTGGATTGTGAGGGGCTGTAAGGGTAGGGAGAGCTAGCTGGAAAGAGTGTAAACTAATGATGATGGGAAGTGCAGACAGGCTAACTCTGTACCAACAATCCTGCCTATAATTAAGATGGGAATTTCTAACAAACTCCTGCCGCTCTGCAGAAACTATGTCCTATAACGACACTTATTAATTATTTATTTTTACCTAAAATTGAGTGTTCATATTTAAAAGACCACTGGGAACATTTAAAAAAAGTGATCAAACAATGATCGAAGTTGGACTTTAATATTTTATTAATTCAGTGAATTAATTAATTAAAAAAACAGTCTTTACCTTAAAATAATTAACAATAAATGCCAGACACATCTTCCATCTCACCAGTTTTCTATGAGGTTGCTTGTTTGAAATAATTTTAGAAATGTATTTGATGCCATTCACTTGATTTTGAAAATTATTTTATAATCTAGTCAATTTCTTCATATATTTTTTTGTGTTACGAGATTTTTTTTTGTCAAGAAACATTGATTAAACTAAAACAGATGAATACAATACTCTAATAAAGGCATAAAAGGGCTAAAAGCTTGACATCTCCTCAAATGGTCCAGAATGAAACTTCAATCCCAGTACAATGAAGAAACAGCACCTTAAAGAAAATTTAATACACATTCACACATATAGTCTAACATTGCATGAAGCTTTAGCATGGTATTTGTGGTGTTCTTTTCTGTTGTGCAGCACTGATTTGGTTAAAGGCTGTAAAGGCGCCACAGAAAAAAAAGTACCTTAAAAGCCAACACCTCTGCTGTGCAAGGAAACATCTGACAGTAAGTGAATTCTGTGTGCATAGAAGTTTCACATTATGCTGTTTGCACAGCAAATGAATGCTGGAACTGAAAAACGGAGCAGCATTTGATGAAAAGAACACCTGGACAAATGAACACCTGGTTAGCAAGCAAAAAGAAATGGCAAGTTTGGGGAATGTGCAGCAGCTTGTATAGCAGGGGAGTGCATGCACGGATGCAAAACTGGGGATTTTTAGTTTTGTGGAGTCAGGAACCAGAAAAAGCAAATAAGATGCACCATTTTATGACTTATTTCTTATTTTTTTATCTTTTATTTGGACCTGTGAGAAGAAAAGTTTTAGTGAAAATGAAAATCTTTGAAAAGGCTCATACTAAGATGGGGTGAACTAGCAGTCTATTTACACTATTTCCTTCTTTTAAATGATTGAAAACATTCACTTCTAGGAAACTTATTGTTGTGGTTTCCATATATATGATACCCTTCCAACACACACACACATCAACACAGGGACAAAGAGAACAGTATTAGTATGAAACACACACCTCATCGCCATGACAGCTGGATTACAAGCTGTTAGGGCAGTGACACACACACACACATAAACATTTGGAATCCTGGCTAAAAGCATTAAAGCAAACTTAAAAAAAAGTAATTAATGTTGCATAATACAACATGTAGGAAGAGCTTACACTGAAGTCACACACAGTAAAGCATTGGAATTTGTCAAATCCCTCTGTGACGGACGGATTGTTGCTCACCTGTCACATGTGCACATACAGTGTTTACCGTTGATTGCACCACTTTGGAACCAGAAATGGCCTCAAATTACTCTATTCAAACAGCCTTTTTGTTTTAAACTCCAACCCAATCAAGCGGAGTAATCAGGAGTCCATCCTGAAACATTCCCAGCAGCGGTCTTTTTGATCCCCTGTTCTGTCCACTGGATTGATTTAGTTGTTTTTCATAGTTGCTTCCAAATGTTCACTGACGATCACAGACAGTGTCTTAAATCTTGAATGATTTACTTTGAAGAATGAAGTACCAGCCGTGGGCTTTTAGTCTGGAGGAATTCCTCAGAGGGTCATTATGGAGCAAGAGGAAAACATTGTGAGCTTTTGTGCTCTCACTCCTTCAAACACACACTCAGCTGTGTGCACACACACGTATCCTTTCAGTCATATTCTTTTTCTTTTTGTGTTTTTGATGACTTACCTTCTCTTGTGCTGCTCTTTGGTTCTCATTCTTCTCCTGTCCCGTTGTTCCTGGTGTGGCTCCCTTGTGTCTGTTAGTCCTTCAGTTTTCAACAGCGCTCTCCTCCACCTCTTCACCGCTCTCTATCTCCCTCCGTCTCATTCTGTCGCTGCTGATCCTCGCCGCTCTCAGAGCTCGTTGATCTTCCTTTCCTCCCTCTCTCCCCCCCTCTCTTCCCCTCCCTCCTATTCTCTCTATCCTTAATCGATTCCCATCCCAGTTTATACCTGCTGCATTTTTCTCATTAACTCTCACATTTCTCTTGAATGGCATCAGCTGTTGGGTAGAACCTCAACTGTATCCCACTCTGCCTCTCCGGTGTTGTTGATGGCTTATCCCTCCACCACGTCCTGGTTTCAGTGGCGAGGTCTGTGTGTGCGCCTACACTGACCCTGACACGACGGTGCAACCAGCCAAACTTTGGCAGCTCAGAAATGTCTGCTCTTGGGAGTCGAGCCAGGGCGCAAACAGCCACACAAACTTGACTCTCAGCACACACTCCTGCACCAACCGCTTTTCTTATTTATATATCTGCTTTCCTGTCAGATCTCAGGGTACCGTCACCTGATTACTAACTTGTTTCTGGTCTCTGGAAGCCTCATCTCCCTTTTCCTCTTTGACCCGTTTAGTCATCGTCCTCCATATGTTTTGCCCCAGTTTAGCCTCTCACAATTCTGTCTTCTTCTTTTATCTCCATTTCCCACACTCACCTCATCGTCTGTGCTTGGCTGTCCTGTCACTCATTCCGCTTTGATCTTTGAATCTGTTCTTATTTGTTCCAGCTGAAAACGATCCAGTTTTTTTTTTTTTTTTCTTTTTTGAGACAAATCAGACAGCTAAACAACAGGATCTAACAGCAAAAGCTTTGAAAAAAACAATAATCATAAATAATGTATTTTAAAGAATACATTTGCTTAATTGATTCTATCATTTGTACATCATCAAAAGGCAGAAACAAAGTCCAGGTGAGCAGATTTCAGATCAGGCTTGTCGTGAGTCACCCTAACACACAAGCATAGTTTTCTGATGTTTAAACATGTCTGCCAATCTGTTCCATGTTGTTACAAGGAGTTTGTTTGGATTTGATGCAGCCTCCTCTTTCACATCCCTCCTGACCCCTCCCCCACGCGAGAATAACCGGTGATATATGCACCACTGCAAAGTGGTCGACTCACCTTGTGTTGTGTTTCAATTGACCTCCGCTGTGAGACAGAGAAAATGATGCATGCAGCCTGTATGTGCATGTGGCAGGGCAAAAGCACAATCACATTACACAACACTGGGGAGCGCAGCCAGTTCCAGGCTTTGATAAAGCTGGGGATAGTTGTGTTTAAATGGGCGCAGCCTTTATACTGGAGTGGAGGATGAGGTGAGGAAGCATTGCCTGCAAGGAGGGGGAGGAGAAAAGGACCACACTGTCTGAGAATCAAACTGGAGATTAGGAGATGTGTTCTCCAAACCTAAAAATAATTTATTGCATCTTTTCTTTTTCATCCCCTCCTCTCCCGCTTTCAGGTCTCCTTGACCTCTCCGTTCCCATTTTTCCCTCCCTATTAGTAATACCCCATTGTGCCTCTTTGTACTTGTCGACCAAATAGTTGGATGGGGACGCATTGATCTGTTTTGTGGGCAAACCTTAACATTCCCAGACGGCTCCTGCAAATACAAACTGTGCACACAGATACTGCCAAATTCTCAGACGCGGCTGCATCGACACAACACAGCGAGTCTAATTACACCTCCTCTTCTCTACTTCTCACCTCTGGCTGTAGGTGATGGAAAAACATCTGAGTGAATGTGCGTTTTTGTGTAGTGGAGGGGGTCAAATATGAGCATGTGTCTGTGGCTGCAGGCTCCCAGTGAAACTGTGCTTTTAGGTGCTAAGGAAAAGAAAATCACAATTCAATTATTTGGCAACTGGGGAGACGCCATTAAAGGAGAGATAGTGGAGAAAAAATAGGGAGGACAAGGTTGTGAAGAGTATGCAGGCATAAAAACAGCCTTAACAAGTGCTGGTTTCAAGAGAACAGTCTTCATGTGTACGATTCCTAATGGCTTATTTGCTGATATTTTTTGTTTTGTTTTATGACATGAACAATTGCGTTTGGTTTAATGATGTTTTAGTGCTTTACAGCAGTGTTGGGTTGTACTTTTTCTGTATTTAACTTTGAGTTCCCAGCTTGAGGTTTGCAAACTTAAAGACCAAAATGCAGAAGAGGAAATCAAATGGTTTGGATGCAGCTACTAAATTAGTAGATTTATTGTTACCCAGTAGCGTTTTTTTCTCTTTTAGGCACTTTTCTTTTTGTTAAACGAATACACATTTAGCATTCTAATGTATTATATACATTATTTTAAATAGGGTGTTGTAGTTGATGCTCTTATTTCATTTAAATGTATGATAAGGTAAATATTGTATTTCTATTTCTAATATATGTCCAATGTTTTACTTGTGTGTTCAGGATGATAAACTTTAATACAACTTAATTTCTTTACGTCAATACTTTATGTGAAAGCTTTAGTTTTTGAAAGAAAGTAAAAAAATGGCTAGCTTCGTTTCGTGACTTCATAAAAGGGACAGTCATAGACTTTAGAAAGGGGTTTTTGTTGTCACGTTGACCTTCTTGACCATTTTTTGGCCTAAAAAAATATATAGGCTATAACTTTCTTTTGGTGCGATACGCTGCTCTTTCCTTCTTTTATCTCACAACTCAGCGACACATGAAGTAATGACATTGCAGCTGCCAGACTGCATCACAGCACACAGGTCTGCTGTCTACTTCAAGTGTATCATTCCACCCTGGCTAGAGAAGAAATTTATTTTCCTCTTTTTATGTTTCCTAGACTAGATAACATGTCTAAAATTGTTTTTTTTTTTTTTTACATGTGTTTAAATATATAATAGTTATTATTATTTTAGTCATGCATTTATTTTATTAATAACCTTATTAATACATTTTAAGGATGATGTAAAAAATAGAAGCATGATGCTATTTATTATATATATTTATATTTATAACCAAGTTTCAAGCTTTTTTGTGCAGTTGGGATGGCGAGAGCGTTCACAGAGTAGGAAGAGGCAGGAGGAGGAAATGTCTGACCTCCCCAGTGTTTGTGTCCTGTTTTGTGCATAATCTCTTCAGTGTTGTGTAAGGTTGTTGCCTCATCAAGGCCAGAGCTCCCTCCCTGCTGTCAAAAAGCCCTGGCATACTCAGTGCCATTTTTACACAAAGCAAGTTTGCTTTTTAAAGTCTGTCTAGTATCACACAACTCGTTAATAAAACATAATAATGTGCTGAAACACAATCAGGTTGAGCCTCTGTGCTTCTTTGTTAATGAAGATTTTGGCAACAGGTCCTTTGAGAACAGTAATTACTGGAAGCGGGGAGATACGACATGTTACCTGCTCCCCCAAACACAAACATGCACACAAACTCAGTCGTGGAGAGAATAAAACCAGAAAGTACTTAGCTTTAGAGTAATTTTGGCCTGTGACTGAGTGGGTGGGTTCTTAATCCTATTACTGTTAAGCCTTTGCACACTAAAAAGGCAAAGATGGAGAGGAGAGACAGGGTGAGTTAATTGTGCCGCTCAGCCCTGTCTGTCGCTATTTGCCACTTGGGGGAGGTAGACCCATGAATTTTGTATAATTATATAATGAAACTGCCACGTCTGTGTGACAGGAGATCCATCAGAGATGGGGTTTCAATACTAATGTCACGTCGAAAGCTGGGAGTTAGTTGTAAATGGAGCCCCTCAAAAAATGTAAAAAAAAAAAAAAAAAAAAAAAAAAAATGTTGCTTTCTTCATTGTTTTTTACATTTAATTTTGCATTTGGGGAAATGTGAGGAAAACGAGAAATTGACGTTATATGCCAATTTACAAACAGGATGTCTCAAAAGTGACACTATCATGCTGTAATGATGAGTCAGTTAATAATTGAATGTTTTGATGAACTGTGTGTTGTGTGATTTAATAATTTGCCCAAGTTTTTAAAAATGCTGTTATGTTTGTGTACGTGACCAAACAAATATCTTTTTCCACTGGGATTTCAAGAGGACACAAACAGAGCTCCTGGTCATTTTGACAAAATAAAAGCTGTCCCTACATTTGATGCCAATCATCCTTCATCTTCAATTAGTCATCCATCATGCATCCTCTCTGTTTCATCTTTCCTTTTGCTTCTGCCAGCTCCAGAGGATAATTTTATCCAGACCCTGGGCTGCAACCCTCTCATCCACACTTTCCGATGAAACAAATACTTTTTCTGATCAAACTTTGCAAAAAGGTGACAATAAAGAAAAATATAAAAGAGATTAAGGATTTTGTTGATAACAAACTTATTGGAGTTTTCAAGCAATAATAAAAAAAAGTGTAATTTATTCTAACAATTCCTATATAATTATTTTTTCAATCTTTCTTTTTTATTTTATTTTATTAAAGCTCTTTTGTGATATTTTATTGTGAAAACACAACAAATTAAGTGGGTATTTATGATGCAATTGTGCATTTTCGTCTTCTATATTCTTATAAAGTGAATATATTTTCAGTCCAAGCCTCATGTTTCATGTCTACCATTCTTTTAGAAGTCTCTGGTATTATTCCCCATAATTTCCCTTCTTTATGCTTGCAATCTTTATTTATGTTGTATTTTTTTCAACAGCCTGCTTCCTTTTTGCTTTTGTGATATCACCTCAGGCTCTTTTTACAATCAAGTGCATTTGTTAGAGTGTTCATATATGCTAGATTATCTTAAACATTTTAATATTTGTCTCACTCCAGGCTAGAGAAATAACACATACCTTTTTACAAGAATATTGATAGATAATGACAAGATATTGTAGATGTGGTTTTAGTAAACTGAATAAAAAAACACAACTTCTTTTATTTGATTTAAAAAAAATAAACATTTTTTTTCTTTTTTTAGGTATGTTGACTATATATAAAAGAAACTGGCACTTTTTTTTTGCACCTTTCACAGTCTGCTGCCAGCAAAAAACTTATAGCTTTAATTTCTTTCAAGCCATGTTTCTAGTGGATCATGAAACCCTTTTAGTTTGTTTTTAAACTTTGTCCATTATTGGAAACTTTGGAAGCTGTTAATCCTTATAATGACGTTGTTTATGTAATACATATACTTGTTATTATATTTGTAAAATATATCTGTTTAAATAATGTATTATTGTGTTTCAGTTTCCACACATGCTTGCTTCTTTGGAAATATGATCATTTTCAATTTAAGTGGGCTATATGTGGTAACGTTCATGCTTTTGACTGAACTTTGGGCGACAAATGTAACTACAGTTGCATTTCCTCCTTTTCTTTCTCCTTACATCTGTAGTCCAGAGTTGTCGCCTGCATGACAGCGATTCTCAGTCAGATGGATGATCGTCATTATGCAAAGTACATAGAAACCTTCACTGGAAGCACTGATCTTGTGGTGAGTGCACACACACTTCTGCAGACCTCTGTTATTTTGGTGCTGATAGCCTATAGTGATTCAAGAAGGAAAATCAAACTTCCACATTGGATTGCATAAATGTAAACCTAAGTAGTTTATTTTGAATAACTTTATTGATGCTGTGTTCTTTAAACGCAGGACTTCTTGATGGAATCATTTCTACTTTTCAAAGACCTGATTGGAAAACATGTGTATCCCTCTGACTGGATGGCCATGATTATGGTACAAAACAGGTAACAATGCCTCTCACACGCACACGCACACGCACACGCACAAACACACACACACACACACACGCACACAAACACTTGTTTAAGCTAGCTGGCACAGGAATCTTCTTTTCTCTTATTCTTTTTCAATGTATATACACATTCAGGATCATTAATATAATAATAATATAATAATAAGAAATTATTATAACATTATGTTTTTTTTAATGTTTTCCTTTTTTAAAATGTGTGTTTTTACAAAATTACTCAATGCCAAGACGTACTTGTCAGATCAAATGTGTATCAGAAAAATGACGTTATAAAGCCTCGACTTCTTTAACCTAAAATCTTGTGCAAGGCATCTGTGCTTGTGTGGTGTGAATGTTCTTTTATGCATCATAAATAAAGCCTGCTGTGCTTTGCTTTAGTTGATTTTAGGATTCATCCCTTTAATGTTTGATGATAATAAACAATAATAAAAAAGATTAATTCAATTTATATTTTTCCAAACTGTAACTTTCTTTTAGCATATTAAAACAAGGACCAATGATGCACATTTTTTGACATTAATGCATATTTTGTTTGCCTCTCCTGTTCAGAGTGTTCCTGCGAGCCATCAACACTTATGCTGTCACAATGAACCAAAAGTTCCTTAATAATGATGACTTTGAAGTCCAGGTAGACACATTTTGCTAAATTGATATATATACTATTTTTCAGTTTTGAACATGAGCTCCACTTCACCTCTGTGTTGCTCTCTCCAGCTGTGGAACAACTACTTCCACTTGGCGGTGGCGTTCATTACGCAGGAGTCTTTGCAGCTTCAGCACTTCTCGCCAACCAAGAGGAACAAGATTCTGGTCAAGTGAGAGTGCAGCCATACCAATTCCCTCTTTACCATCTGTTCTCCAACTGCAGTAACCTCATTACTGTACCTATTAAAATATAGTGTTTGCTGTAAAAACATGTGAAATTAGACTGGGGAGGCTGGTTCAGCTTTATCTTTTCCTAAGGGAATATGTTCTCTAAAACTGAAAGTTATCTTATTGATTAACTGATTGCTTACAAACTAAGAGGCAACTTTTTTCCCAGTCTAATTTCTAAGCATTTTAACTTTCATCCTCTTATTGTTTCAGATATGGTGACATGAGAAGGCTCATTGGCTTTGCAATTCGTGACATCTGGTACAAACTAGGTAAAATAAAAAAGGGATTTTATACAAAAAAAATTGGCCAATTTTTTTTGTATAATTTACTTATTGTATTTATTTTTATTTTATTTATTTTATTTTAATTTATTTTTTGTATTTACTGTGCTTTTCTACCATGTGCTGCTGGAGTGGAAAGTTTGTTTGCATTGCTTGGGAAAATCATGAATCATTAAAAAAAAAAAAAAAAAAAAAAAAAAAAAAAAAACACTATATAAGAAAAATGTTACATAACTGTTAGACTGCAGCAGCATAACAAGCATTGCCAAATTTCTTTTTTCATTTGATGTTTCTTCTTTCAGTAAAAACATATTTATTGGAATTAATTAAATGGAAAGAATAATAACTGAAAATGATGTGTATTTAACTAACAAAATAAAATTTGTCTTGTAATGAAAATGAAACAAATTGACATATCCAGAAGTGTTGTCTTTCTTTGACCAATGGAGAGGTCGCAACAGTGTAAAAAATGTTTATTTTTAGAACTCAAGTGGTTTCTTTTTTTTTTTTTTTCAGAATTTGTTTTGGTCCTCACATCAGTATTTTACTGTTCTCTAGACGCATTAACAAGCACCTCACTGCAACTTGCCTGAAAGCAAATAAACTTAAGAAGATGAGAACTTTAGTTAAAAAAGATCAGTTATGGGATGTTTCATTATGAACTGACATTGGCCTTAAATAATCCATGAATTCAGTTTTATTTTTTATATATTTTTTATATTTATGTATATTCTATCATAAAAACCTAAAGTTTGTTGCTTTAATTTTATATATATATATATATATATATATATATATATATATATATATATATATATATTATTAATCAAGAATCATATTGTAAAAGGTGCTTTATGGTAAATAGAAAAACATGCTTAAATGTTAACAGGTTTTTTTTGTATTTTGAAGGTAGTCATAAAATCTGCTTTATTCCTGGAATGGTGGGTCCTATCCTTGAGATGACTTTAATTCCTGACGAAGAGTTGAGAAGAGCCACTATTCCAATTTTTTTTGACATGATCACCTGTGAGCATACACAATTTGGGAACTTCCACAAGGTAGATTATCTTATGCCTGGTTTATAATACACAAACAAGAGCTTTCCACATTGTCCCATGTAAATAAATAAGAATAACATTTACGTTTATATTTCATTTTTGATGTGATTTCCTTTTTCTGCTCCTTTCCTCTCTGCAGTTTGAGAATGAGATCATTCTGAAGTTGGACCATGAGGTGGAAGGTGGAGGAGGAGATGAGCAATACATGCAGCTCCTTGAGACCATGTATGTCTCAAGCAATAGACTCAGTTTTCTGTTGAAAATGAAATTTTTTTTAAATATTTTTCTCTCATCTGTAGCTGTAATAATTTTCCATGAAATAGCATCTTGTCCTACTTAATTCAAAGTTTTGGAATTTTGCCTGTTGTAGCTTTCCTCTTAGCAGGTCATTAACATATAAAACTCCAAGCGCTGAATTGTAGCCCTCTCAGACGTCACTGATGATTAAGTGAAGCATGTTTCTCTGCCAGCTTGCTGGACTGTTCTGCTGAAAAGCCCATGCTGAAGCCACAGGTGCAGCACTTTGTCTCCTTGGTGAAGGGTCTCCTCGTTCGTCTCCTTGACTACCGTACCGTCATGGGGGATGACAGTCGCAACAATCGTATGAGCTGCACTGTCAATCTTTTGGTATGTACAACCTCACGAATGAGTAGTTGTTGTCTTTTCTTTAAAACTGAAGTAGCCAACAGCTTAATTAGGCTACATCACCTTTTTTATTGTTTCATATTCTCCATGTGGGCTTCTTTGAATGTAGCATCTCAATTAATTCAAAAATTGGGTAAACTTTTCTTCATACTACTGTTTTTGTTTTTGTTTTTTTTGTATTGCACAGTTTCAGATGCTTAACTGAATAATAAATGCTTTACACTAAAACAAAAAAGTAAAATAAATGGTTCAGAAAGCACACATTAAAAGTTATTGACCTTTAATAGGACTTACAAAAAGATGCAATAGTAAGACAAGAGAAGCAAAAAGCTGAAAACAAAAACAAAGGAAAAAAAAAACATATGTCTAAAGCTTAATTAAGTCCAAGCTAGCAAAGAATAAATAAACAAAATGCATAAATCATGACCCTGGGTTGTATAAATCTCAGGGTTTTATCGTGGATTTCCATTCACTGATCACATATTGACATATGTTCTTATGTAATGTTTTTCAACCAAAGTTATTTTTGTTCTTTTTTAACCTATAAATTGCATTTTATAATCTAAAGATACTACTCCAGAACTAATCTCTTTGTGTTTTGAAAGGGCCACAGTTTGGTTTTTGTACAACAAGAAAAAAAAAATCATTTTTCTTTCCAGGAAGGAGTTAGTAGTGAATCCTAACCATTTGATCATTTGTGTAGTGGATTAAATCAGGACACTCATGTTTTTTCTGTCTTTTCTGTTTGATTTTAGTTAATCTTTTAAGACCTTTCTTAAGTTTTCTGTAAAATAAATAAATAAATAATACAATAAAATAACAAACTGTGATCACTTAAAGTCCCACTCCGATCTTCTTTTGATCTGTTGTAAAAGCGTTCCCAGGGGTCTGTCAATTATGATTATGCCGAAATTATGATTTTGTCAAAACAAAAAAAACACAGTCATTTTCTAGAGCATAGTATCTGCAGAGCAACAGTAGTTCAGTTGGCGCAGAGTAATCCTACCCCCATTTCCCTTCATTCCTTTGTTTACACTCTCTCCTGCTAAGCTTACTGTCACGAAGTTAACAGTACAACAACATTGGCGGACAATAGTCAAGCAATCCAGTACAGTTTTAAGCCAGATGCCAGCTTGGATAAGAAAACGAAGACGTCCATGGATCTAGTTGTCTACAATGATTCACAATTAGAATAAATAAAAACGTAGAAATGCAATTTTAAGCTTCATTTTCTTTATACACATTATATCATAAGAAAAACGTCCCTAAAACATGTTAAAAACACCTAAAACCATTTTTTTTGTTAGAGTGGGTCTTTAAATGCATTAAATCACTTTTAGAGAACTAATTGTGTTTGTTTTGAGTGACAACTGTTTTCAAATGCATTTTCATTTTTTCAGCTTTGGAATGAACCAAAAATAGCTTTGGGTGTTTCAGTGATGGATTAGTTTTGGTTGCCATGACGTTTTTTTTTAGAAACCAATGTCAACTTTGCTAAAAAGGTTGTAAAACAGGTTTCTTTTATGGCTCCTCCTTTTTCAGAACAGCATTCAGTTTGTTTGCAGTTGTCTGTATGTGCTTAGAAGCTTGTGGTTGTTACTGTGAATGCTTTTATTCTTGCTAATGAGAGGTGGGGTTACATTAGTTAGTTCCACTCCTCTGTTCACTGTACTTGTCATTAAACCTAATTAAAATGGAAATGCTGTTCAGAGCTGCATGCACACACACCCACACATTAGCAGACGCACACAGCTAGAAGCATATGCTTCAGCACAAATACTTCCAGTCGCACCAATATTCTAACAAACACTCAGAAAGGCAAATTATTGTAATTTGCACACTTGAAGTTGCTTCTGTCTTCGCAGGTGATTAGGAATGCATTTCAGCGCCTCAACACACCAAACACAAATTATGCTAACTCAAGCTCTCTGTCTCCTCTTGCAGAACTTTTACAAGGACATCAATCGTGAAGGAATGTATATCAGGTATTTGCTCTACATTTGTCACAGAATGTGCTTTAATGGTGCATGCCTGCGTGGAACGCTCCTGCACGGATAAGCATCTCTGGATGTGTGTACTTATGTGTTTGCAGGGCTGTATAATCTGACAGGGGATTATATGAGTTCCACTGAATTAATGTCAAAATCCACAGGATCAGCTGGTGGTCTGACTCAGGAGAGAACAGAGTGTGATGTGAGAAGCAAAGGGGGGTGAGGGGTGAAGAGAAAGAGACAGAATATTGCTGCGAAAAAATGTCTCATGAATACACATTTTTAATACTTAGTGTTGAAGTTGAATTTAAAGTAGTTTACAACAGTGAACTATTTGTTTTTACAAAGCTAACATACACAATATTTCAGTAAATAAGCATTAAGTGAACATTTAAACAAAAAATAGTATTTTAAGCTTTAGTGATTACAATAGTTTAAAAAATTAAAATGATCACAGATGATCACAGAACTGATTTACTCAACTCTATTCATTTTTTTTTTTCCTTTCATTAATTTTAAACAAAGCAAGAAAAGGCTGTATTCTGATTTGACATGAACTCATCATGCATGCACTGTTGAATGTTACACATAGTCTTCTGATATTTGAAAAAATGCCCGTAAAGATTTGAGCCAAAGGTCAGGGCAGAATGGCCATAATCATGTGTTTCTGTTCTGTGCAACATACATTTTTTTCTGAAAAGTCACTAAAATGTGAAAAATTGGTAAAAAAAAAAATAATAATTTAAAGAAGATTTAAAACTCAGTTTTAAATCTGAGCAAACTGACAATGAACTGAAGAGACCTGCAGCCTGATGGAGCAGACTCTGACGCAGCTTTTGGAAACCATGCCTGCTGCAAAGACACCATCTGGCTTATTATCAGCACACAGTTTAGCAGCTTCTCTCACAGAGAACATGCCATGTGTGCAACCCACATGCAGTTAATGCTAATAGTGTATATGAAAAATAAAACAAATAATGCAGAACTCTGTCATGTGATGTTGAAGCTGGAGCAGTTATTTTTCAAATGTTGTTGTGTAGAAATGTACCAAAGAATTCCGTTCTTCAGGGCAAATAGACTTTAAAGATTTCGATGCACGTTCAAACTCGCAGAACTAAAGAACAGAATCCTGAGATGACATGACCTGAATGAGCGAAAGGCTTCACAGACACAGCAGTTTTTAAATGCGATGCTTGCTTTTATGCTTTGGCTTTTATTTTGTTGATTCTGAGATTGCCTGTGTTTTCATTCCTATTTTGCCCTGTATATTTTCACAAACATGGTTTTATTTGTTGACTAAAACCTTTGGCACACATGGCACAATAGTTGAAACATAAATCTTTGTCTTGCTAAATTTAGTTCCTAAAAACAATGTCAGCTCTGAAATCACTGGACCGTGCTGATAAAAAAGGAGGGCGGGGGGGCCCTAGAGAAAAGAGACTTTTGGAAACGATGAAAAAACAAAACTTAAAATGACAAAAAATATGAAAATTACAGTAGGATCAGAAACCATGACTTCAAAGAAATATTTAGCCTTAATTTGATTAAAGCTGTTATAGACAGAAGATTAAAAGTATATATTTTTCAAAAAAGCATTTGCCAGAACGAATCAGTCCCACACAGACTTATCAACGTAACAGTTATTTGATTTGATTTCTTTTGCTTGGTAACATGTGCCCAAGCAGCCGTCTTTCCAGTGCTAGCTGCCAAAATGTTCTCACCACACGGCAGGAGACAAGAAGATCAAAAGTTACAGAAACACACCAGCAAAACAAATATGTTTGTCTGCAAGAACTTCAGCATTCCAATTATGCTCTTTTTTTTGTTGATTGACTATTTTATCAATATTAGCTCTACAGGTTTTCAAAACTCAAAATGAATGAATACAGTTGATGTGTGATGTATTCTATGAAGATTTTCAAAAGCGGGTGACATAATTCTTGCAGTGGATGAGTTTTAAACTAATGAAAAGGATTTCTCTATGAATAATATTCACTGCAACCTGAACCTTCCTGTGCAGATTCAGAGCTGAACCCTTAATTTAATTTTAACATTAAATTCATTCATTTTTCATTGTCTAATGAAATAAATGAATGAAAATGAATTCATTCATTTTTTTAAACTATTTCAAAAAATATTCATTTCTTTCAATTTTGTTATGACTTTGGCAGCCCTGCAGATCAAGGTTTTTAAAAATCTGCAATTCAACTTTTTTTAAAAGAAGAAAAACACTCTTTTTGGCAGCTTAAGTAACCATTCAACCTTTTCTTAAAACTTGGCAAATAAAACTATAAAGCTCCCAGACTCCAGCTTTAAATTTGCTTCAATTATTGTGCTTTTTTTTTTCTTTTCTTAGGTTTTTTTTTCGGTTTGCAAATAAATGTCAGGCTTTGGAAATGCAGTTGAATTGCACTTCTTATTATGTGAGTCTCTGAAAGTTAATGTGTTGCATATATACAATATGATTTTTGTGTGTATTAAAGAGATATAAAGATAAATATGTAGATGATATCATAAACATTGTGTACAAAGTTTTGTCCGAACTCCAAGCTACCCAACAGTGGCATCTAGTGGAGTAATATTTAAGCTGCTTATGACTTCCTTTACCCTTTTTTTGTGTGTTTTCAGGTACCTGTACAAACTCAGGGACCTTCATTTGGAAGGAGAGAACTACACAGAAGCAGCATACACCCTGCTGCTCCACTCTCGACTGCTCAAGGCAAGGCAGACACACGCATCGAACACAGAAACCAAATGTTGTTCAGCGAAGAAGGCCTCATTTTTCTTTCCCCAATCCCCTATCTGTCTGCAGTAAATGAGACATTTTTTATGAGGTGATGAACTACATCTCTGGCTCCCTAATAATTAAGCTCGAAAGTTAGTTTACAACGTTGCACCATCCACTGCAGCACTTTAGTGATTGATGTGCTACGTTTACACATTGGCTGTACTTAAACGTGAGCAGATGTGCATCTCTGAGTATGTTTGACCTCCTCAGCCTCCTCTCTGACATGGGAAGTTTGCATACTAATAAAGAGGTGATGAGAAATGTCCTTTTTCTCCACCTGTGTGGCACCCCTTCATTGATGCAGCTGAACTTTGCAGCTTTTCTTTTTCACCATCTTCCTTGTCTGCAGTGTCAGCCATGTCTTTCACATTACTGCAAACTGTGGGACATAGCCTGCTTCCCTCTATTTGTTCTCTATTCTAAGCAGATTAGGCATTTTGGGAGATTATTACGCAATTTCTTGTTTGGCTTTCAAATTATTTTTGGTCATTTGTCTGATTGATAGGCTGACTGGGCTCTGTGCTGCTTATTGTACATGTTCTGTCTGCACATTCTGTCACATTGGGTCTAACATTTACAGAATCTGTCACGACAACATTTGAGTTGTCCTTGTAAGTTCCAGCAATAATGAGAGAACATAAAGAATGACATCTGAAAATATGTCATTTATCGCCTTTGTCTGCTGTTCTGTGTCTCTCCGTCCTTTAGTGGTCAGATGACATGTGTAGTCCACAGTTTGAGATCCATGGCTCCCAAACACAGCGGCAGGTCAAAGAAACTCTCTACGACACCATCATTGACTACTTTGACAAGGGCAAGGTCAGTGTGGACTTTATTTACCAATTACATTGTACCAATTCCGCCTGTGCAACATGGTTGAAAACTTGTTTAGATTACAATGATTCAAAAAAGAAATATTATTTTTTTTTGTTATTTCAATTTTTGAACTGTATGAAAATCAGTGATTAAAAATAATACTCCTTTATTTGTCAGTGAGCCTGGGAAGGGTCTTAGTATTGGGCAAAACCAGCATTAAGTAACTAACAATTTTTTTTTTTGTTGTGATTCTAATCCTTTAATCAAATCTAATCAAAAAGAGAAAAATAAATTTGAAAAAAAAACTCTATGACACCTTTTATGGATTTTGGATTAATTGCATTTTACCATTTACTTTGGTGAACTGGTAACCAGAAAGTGTAGAAGCATAAAAAAAGTAGAGTCTTGTGAGTTAGCTGTCCTGGAACTTAACTGCATCTGAACAAACTTTCTAGAACTGTATTTGAGTAACAGATCAAAACAAAGTGAATATTTTGGAATGTTTGGACAAAGGATGAATAAAAAAAACAAATGTAGCATTTTAGACGAACTTCAAATTCTTGCCTTTGGATTTTCGTAATGTTCTGTTTTCCTTGTTAGTCTCATCAGGTTCAGGTTTTTCATCCACAGCTTTCTTCATTTAGTTAATTACTCCTCAGTGTATGTAAGTGTGTGGTTTTACATTTCTTCAGATCATACTGTCAGGAACTGGAGGTGTAGGACCCAATATGCAGAAGAGTGGGCTCTGTGATTAAAGCATTTAATAAATTAACTGAACCATGCCAAAACCATGCAGATGACCTGATAATGTAGAACTGAAAACCAGACACTTAAATAGAGTGAAGGACAATTGACAGAAATGAAAACAGCTGTGGATGCTCAACATGAACCTGTGGTAACTGCAAAGGGACCACACAGAACACGACCAAACCCAAGAGCACAAATGAGAAATCGAGCTAAAGCACAGAATCCTCGCATGTAGCAAAAATATGCTTTCAACATTTTTGCAGCCGCATGGTCTTGTTTTCTTGTTGTTGAGCAGAAATATCTCCGTTCAGCAGTAATTCTGAGAAGCAAACTTGAAATCATTCTCTAAAACAGCATTTAGAAAGTCTTTTTGTATTATTATTTTAGCTGGTGAAAGGTTGTTTAACCTAAACTATTGCTAACATTTAAATAGCATGTTAAACTAGCACACCTTAACTATAGAAGGTGTTAGTGTCACATTTAAGAGAATTTTTGAGGGAGCTGCATGACTTCATCTGCAGAAATGTATTTCCAATCAGTCTGTGAACAGCTGGATGTAAAGCTTTGAGTTTCTATCAAAGCAGCTGCCATGCAGTTTTTTGCAGATTACTTGACAGATTTTTTTTCTTCTTTTATGTTTGTGTGTGTTTCAGATGTGGGAGGAGGCCATCACTTTGTGCAAGGAACTGGCAGAACAATATGAAAATGAGATCTTTGACTACGAGTTACTCAGCAAAAGACTGGTAATGCATCCTTTTTTTTTAAACTGAGACTTTTGGCTTACTGTTGTATTGTTTCCATACTTCCTTTGACTTTTAAGATGGTAGCATTAACAGACAAGCTGACGTCCAAGTTGTCGCTTCTTCTTTTGTCTTGGACAATAAAAATGTACCTGGAAATATATAAAAATGTTATGTTTTCAGTCCAGAGTTTATGTACTGTCTTTGTACGTCTGTAGTTGAGGTCTGCATTCAATGGTTGCTGATTCTATAGAAATCCAAATATGTATATGCCTTGATATAAATCTGCACGTAGCAAACAGGTTAAGATGGTCAGTAAATGTGAAAGCTTTTCCATACCCTTTCAGCTCCATCTGATATTTGCCCACATTAATTTTTTTTTGGTTTTTAAATCGCAGCTTTTGTGTTTCATGAAGATCTTATGATCCCTAATGTCTCCTCATTGTTGGTGTTTCTCTCCTCTGACCTGCTCTGACTGTAATAACAGAAATTGTGCTGCTTTTTTAACATTGTGTGTCTCTGCAATACAAATTATGGCTTCTTCTATTCTATTTAAAAGAGAGTTTGTATGTAAACACTATATTTTTTGTTTGCTTGTTCTCTCCTTCTCATGGGTCACATTCTGCAGAAGATAAAGTGATTATACGCAGAAACTCTTAACCCTATAACACAAGCTTTCCCCATTTCTGTTTTTTTAATAGGAAAAACAAGCCAAGTTCTATGAGAATATCATGAAGATATTGAGGCCAAAGCCAGACTATTTTGCAGTGGGCTTCTATGGACAAGGATATCCCCCATTCCTCAGGGTTTGTATTCAGGATTGGGTTATTGTTTGGTCTTTAGATTAATAATTCACTGTAGTCAAGGATATGAATGTCATTTGGATAATGTCTTCACTAACTGCAGTCAGAAACTTACAGTTTTTGCCAAAGTTTTTACTATTACAATAACACATAAATGATGAATCATCAGTAGTTTGTTCAGGATGAGCATTGGACTGTGTTCATTGCTGTGATTATTTTCTTTTATTTTGCAACAGGCATCATACAAAGCTATGAGTTTTTGCCTTAAATCTTCTCACTTGCCTTCAGTAAAAGAAAACTGGTTTAATCTGGAGTAAAAAAAGAAATGAGACTCTTGCATGAATAAGAAAATTTATTTTTTTCTGAAAATACATAATAAATTAATAATATGATTTAATTATGCTGATTGTACTTGTATTTAGCCACATTGAGGAAGCTGAAAACAGTTGAACACTATGGGTGTAAGCCAAAAGCATTTCTGTTGGATAGCTTTTACTGTTAACAGTAGTGGGTTTCGAATGTTCTGACACAGGACGTGTGTATTTGTATAAACCCCTTTTTTATTTATTTTATTTTCATTACTAATTATATTGGCATAAATTTCTTGTTAAACCAAATAGAAACATCAAGCTGTTAATCAAAAATTACATTGCAGCATCAAAGTTTGATTTGATATCTGAAAAAAAGTGCTATTGTAGTGTTTATAGTTTGTATATAGTACATGTGTTGATCTACTGTATTTCTGTGCCTGTGAGGCAGAATTATTGTTTTAGTTGCCTCTATTTTAAAAATGTAATGTATTAGTATGCGAACTTAGAAAAAGGCTTTTAAATCTGATTTAATCTAATTTAACAAAAAAAATGAAAAGAAATGTCTTTGTCTTTGCTCATTTCCGCTGCTTTTCACCAGAACAAAGTGTTTATCCACCGTGGTAAAGAGTATGAGCGCAGAGAGGACTTTCAGAATCAGCTCATGAGCCAGTTCCCCAGTGCTGTGCGCCTCAACACCACCACCATGCCAGGGGATGACTTCAGGAACTCCCCCTTACAGTGTATCCTCTCTTTAAAGATTCATCTGTAAAAATGTAGACCTTTTGCCTCTAAAGTCACACAGCACCTTTCAAGTGCACATAAACAAATACTATCATCCTTAACCAACTTTATATCAATTTAAAATTCTATTTAATTTATACAGCCCAATATCACAATACAATTGCCTCAATTAAATTTAAACACAAAGCAATAGTAAACTTTACATGTTAGCTTTGCTTTTCCTCTTTTTGAACATCTGTAAATTAAACTTAAGAGCTTTACAGCCAGAAATCAGAGAAGATGTTGGGATTTTGACTATTTTGTTTTCCTGAGTTATCTGAAAAGATATCCAGTGTTTTACTGTGCAGCCAGTCCTGGAAATCCCTCCTCGCTTGAAGAACAAACCTGTGCCTGACCAGATCATCAAGTAAGTCCAAATATTATAAATGCAGACGTACATAGAGTGACTATGTACATTCATAACAGCTCCAAATAAGTAAAAGTTTCTTATCAATCATGAATTTCCCTCCATATTTGTTTCTTATTTGCAGCTTCTACAAATCCAACTATGTGCAGCGCTTTCATTATTCCAGACCTGTGAGGAAGGGACCGGTGGACCCGGATAATGAATTTGCTGTTGGTTTACTTCTTTGCCTTATGAAGATTTAATTATTTCACACTAATTCATTGAATCTTTTGGTTTTGTCTAAACCAAGCACACATACAAAATAGGAAATTTGGAAATGTATGTGTTCGGCACAAGCAGCATTCTTTTGTTTTATTGTTTCAGTCAATGTGGATTGAGCGCACAACCTTCACCACTGTGTATAAACTGCCGGGGATTCTGCGCTGGTTTGAGGCTACAGACATGAAACATGTGAGGGCCAATAAAGTTTTTTTTTTGTCTTTTACTCGACAGCTATGTCTTTTTTTTATTTAAATTTCATTTTATTGTTCTAATTATTCTCATGCACAGTTTAATTTTATTTTGGGAATTTATGTCAAACAAAAGATGAAAATTTTCTTTATAAAATCTTTTTGGTTCTCATCTGCCTTCCTCTTTAGACTACCTTGTCTCCACTGGAAAACGCCATAGAGACTATGGAGTCAACCAATGAGAAGATTCTCAACATGATTAATCAATACCAGGCAGACTGGAGTCTTCCCATCAACCCCCTCTCAATGCTGCTGAATGGCATTGTAGACCCAGCTGTCATGGGGGGATTCGCCAAGTATGAAAAGGTGAATTGCCAAACTCAAAGCTAATTTGCAGCTCGATCTGAATGTATTTGTTTTTTTCAAATCCAGAAAGTTGCATTACTGGGTAAGATTATATGTTTCCTACTTTGTTAGACTGATACCCTGGCAATGTGCTCATCTAGTCTTAGGTGTGAAAAAATACAATAAGAGCAAGTAATAAGAACTGTCGGATGATTTAAATCGGAAATACGATTTTTTTTTTCTTTTGGTCAAAGATTAAAAGAAAAATCTAAATGTCTTAGTTCTCTGACATTTGAATCATTCTTGAGTTCCATGATCATTTCCAGACAGAATACTGCAGTCCCAGTTTCACTGAATTACAACAGTTTTTAGAGTTTGGTGTATTGTAATACTTTAATGTCATCAATAATACAAAACCTTCAAAATAAAAGAGTACTGTACCTGCTTAGTAAATTCAAAGGTTTTTTTCAAAATCCACAACCATTCAGGTGATTCTAAATGTCTACTATCTAACATCTTTTTGATCACTTTGTTTAATCCATCCATGAGACAAAAGCTTTAGGACATGATGTCACAGATTTAGAAAAGTTTTTTATTTTGAACATTTCCTGTATGAATCAGGCATTCTTCACAGAGGAGTACACTCAGCAGCACCCAGATGACAGAGAGAAGCTGCTGCGCCTCACAGACCTCATTGCATGGCAGGTACTGAGCATGCAAACACATACTGCGCAGCCCTTCTTTTCTGCTGCTCTGTTAATTCATAGCACTTGTTTATCAGATTCCATTGCTTGGTGGAGGAATAGCGCTCCATGGAAAGAGGGTGACGGATGACCTTCGACCTTTCCATGAACGCATGGAGGAGTGTTTCAAACAGCTGAAGAAGAAAGTGGAGAAAGAGTATGGAGTGAGGGAATTGGTAAGGACCTGCAAAAACTGATAAGAAATGTGCTTTTGGTCTTAACACATTGCTCTGTTTTGCTTGTTTGTGTGTTTTTTTTTTAAATCTATCTGCTAACAATTCGGCTTTAGTGCAGGCTTTTCCAACCCACCTGTTCTTGTTTCTTTTTCTTCCTTCAGCCAGACCTTGATGAGAGAAAATCCACTCGCCCTCGTTCCATGCTTCGCTCATTTCGACAGTCCATCATCTCAATTTCCTCGCTGCAGGGATCTGAATGCGGGACTCCAACCAAGCCCCACGCTGACAGGTGTTATGACTATAATACTCTATAGAGTAAAGAGGAAACTATTATATAGATCAAACAAAAAAAATGAATAAATAAAGAAGAAAAAGGTCATTTCTTGAACTCTGTGACGAAGCAGCGTCACAGGTTGCAGGACAGCACCTGAACACCAGCCTCAGTTTTTGTTTCCTTCTTTCCCTGTCATCTCCTAGTCTTTTAGTTTATAGTTTGCACCAGACACATGCACACATGCAGGCAAACAAATCATTCACAACATCATAGCCTTTCATACTCAGTCCTGTAGAAAAATGTTTAATTGTTTCTACTTTTTGATTATGTATTCATTATTTTCCAGGTTTAAAGGCAATAATTTGTTTCAATAAATGTTTGGTTAATTGACCTGTGGGAGGGGCTAAGCCTTTATAAGGAGGGAATATCTGGCAGTTTGGGGAGAGAGCAGTGTTGGTTGCTCTCTCTAGTGTACTGTGACACTGTTGGGACAATAAAATCCTATTGTTTCCTCTTTAAACATCTGCTGGATTGATCATCTTATTTTTGAGTGTGTACTTGCCACTGTGAAGAACCTTGTCACAAACTCATCCTCTGTTATCAGAGAGCCGGATTCTCCAAGCCATTGGAGCTCCACCTTACCACGCTCCAGTGGCAGTGTCAGCATGACAACAGTAGATGAGGAGGTGGTGATGGTGGGTGACTCAGAGGTCAAAATGAGGAAGAGCAAGAAGAAGAAGAAAAGAAGCAGCATGATCTTCATATCTGAGGAGAAAGAAGGAACAAGTTCACTGACTAGCAAACGGGTAAGTTTGGATTAAAAAAAGACAGAAGCAAAGAGTCAAGTTTCTAAATGCTGAGTTCTGTGTGATCTGTCTCCCTCTAGCTGTCAAAGAAGCAGGAGTTTCGAAGCGACACCAACTTGTCTGAGCCAAACGATGTAAATGTGCTGCTAACGAACGCCAACTCCAGATCCCTGCCAGCCATTACAGGTGACACACAACAGCTTGTGCTGTAACAGAAGTGAAGTAACTCGGCAAAAAATTCTTAGAAAAAAAAGAAAAACCTGCAAAAGTGCCATTTTCAGAAGAAATCTTTTGCCGTTAATTAAAAAGAGCTTACAGTGATTTGATTTAAAAAATGAACTTTTTAATGATGTTGCTATAATTGTACAAGTTGTCCAACACGTTAACTCAATTTGTGTATTGACCCCCATGGTTACAGTCATTGGTTTAATGAGCAGAAACTGTGCAAGAACCGATTTTCTTCATCTGACAATAACTCAGACAAACATTAAATTCAGCTCCTTTATGTGTGTAGGGATGGCCTTGTCAGTGGCTGGTGGGGCTGAAGAAGCAGATTCACTCAGAGCCCAGAGGGACAGTAAAAGCATGTCGGCCTTTGTGACCTCTGATCGGACAGCAGACAGACGCTCAAAGGGTGTCATTAACCTGCTCTTCAAATCCAAGGTAGAGGAACAAGGCAGCCAATAAAAAGGTCATACTAGAGCTACTACCTGAATAATAGTACTGTTTTTATAAGGCTTAAGTCAGGAGATGGTTGAGCATTTTCATTCAATACTTTACATTCAGTCTTTATTTACCTTCTCATTTATTATTGTACAAAATCACCAATAACTTCAATTTAAGCAAACAATTGTCCCATTTGCAGGTCTGCTAATAGTATTGTTATTAATCACATGTATTTATTCTGAGCTTTTCCACTAATCGTATGTGTTTCTATATTTAAAATCAAAATAGAATTAGTATTTTTACAAAATAAATTCCCATTTTACATTAAACATCTGTTTTATTTTGACAGAGTTCCAAGTCAGAAGATGCAAAGGCCAGTGAAGCAGCCAAAGACAGCAGCAATCACTTTTAAATTTCATGTCTCATTTGCATTCTTGTTTTATTTTTTTACTCATTTCTTTACCAATATTTTTGCTACACCTGTAGCATCTGTTGGCATGACCACAATAATGGATCAGTCACTCAATCTTTCTGTTAGTTTCAGTATTGATGTTTCCTTAGTGGAATGGATTTTGCTCATCAATAAAGCCTATTTTTGTGTAGTGACCTTTTTTTTTTCAGTGATTTGAATAATTCCCTGGGAAGCTAAATGCTACCTTTCAGCTTTTCAATCAATTCTGCTTCTACAAGAACGGGCAAACACAAATCACCCCACTGATGCGCTTGATTGAAAAGCTTCTTATTACACTGTTATCATCACTGTGACTGAAGTTAATGAGAAAATAATAATTCAATGTGGCACAAAGGCTGCCATGTTCTCCCACTGGAGTTCTAACAGGAACATCCTGTCAAAATGCTCTGACACTTACATAACAAGCAAAAGGTTAATGGATTCAAATGAAGCCTTAGTATACACACTGAGTTTACTGCGTCATGTTAAGCATGTATGCTGTCATTATTAGCCTTTAAATACAGAAACTAGTTTATTATACATAAAGCTATTTGAAATCAAATACTTGGGCTACTAAATAAGTTGAAAGCGCTTCATAGAATGCTTGAAAACTTGCAGTGGTTAATGCTCTCTCCTTACAGCACTAGGGCCCAGGTTCAAGTCCCGGCTGAGGCTTTTCTGTGGAATTTGCATGTTCTCCCTGTGCATGTGTGGGCACTCTGGCTTCCCCCCACAGTCCAAAGACACGCCTCATAGGTTAATTGGTTACTCTAAGGTGTCCTTAGTTGTTCATGCATGCGTGTGTGTGTGTGGTGATTGTGGTTCCCTGCAAAAGACTAGTTTCCTGTCCGGGATGTACCCCACCTTGACCCAACGGTAGCCAGAACAGGCTCCAGCAACCCTGTGACCTCAAAAGGGAAATAGTTTAAGAAACTTGATGGAAGAATTTATAAAAGAAGTATTAAACTATGTTTTAACATGGGTAATATTTAGGTTTGGACTTTCAAGCATCTCTGCTAGCCAGTTTTTTTCCATTGACACATATTGTAGTAAACGCTTTCCCACACATTCCGAAATCAACCTCTCACAACCCTAACTTAACATTACTGGTGCAGCAAAAATTGTGAGCACTATTGGAGCTATCCAGTCCTACAGTTTTGACCCAGATGCCAGCTAAGACGAGAAAAAGACGCATAATTCTAGTCATCTCCAAGTGGATGCATTCAAATGACGTGGAGCTGGGAACTTGTTGCTTGGTGCTGTAGCGTAAAAAAAACTATTCATTCACAACATCATAGCCTCAGCTTTGTTTAATTCTAAGCGTGCATTGCATTTTTGCATCTGCTCCTGATTCACAATAATTTGAACAAAGAAATACTCGGAAATCCTTAATTTTCTTTATATTTGCCCTTCATCATGAGAAGAAATGCCACATAACATGTTAAAAACACCAAATACATTATTTTTGTTGAAGAAGGCCTTTAAGTTTCTCACATAAAACGTTATTAACCAGTACATATTTTAGTTTCCGTGTTGAAATTTGTATATATAATTCTTTTTTTTCTCCCATGAAATGTTATTCTTATCACTTACACAGTGCTGGGACTACTATCCCAGGTAAAGAAAGGTGCAAGAGGCACCTCAGAAAAATGGAGAGGAATAGATGTGAAAAGGGGCCTCAGGTGTATTTAAAAGCTTGGAATAAGTTATTTCTGTTACCTGTATGGCTATCCTGCCCTATTCTAAACCCACCCAGCTGGATCACTTTCTATTATAAAGTTAGGAAAATAGGTGGGAAAGAAATGTGCTTACTTTCTACTTACATTTTAACAAAGACATGAAAATTACCTGTTAAAAGAGAAGTCAGGGAGCTACATTTGATTCATATAAATTAGCCAGTGTGGTCAAATAGAGAGTTCCCAGCACTGGAAAACGGATATTAAGTCGGAAAACATAATTTAAACACATTTTAATAATTCGTGGACTGATTAAGCATTCACTTTTCTCCTCTGGAGGTTTTATTTCTTGATGGTTCAATTGGTCAGAGGGTGATTAAGTGGTGCAGAATCATGGCTTTCTTCCCCTTTATAATACTGCCATTAGTCAGTTCCACAATGGCCATTACTTTCCTACAAAACCAATTTAAAGTTGCAGACTAAATGTCAGTTTGTGCAGGCATTATACTCTGCTTGTGGAGTAGGATTAAGGTAACAAACTTCCGGTTTCCCCAACAGACATTGTTACATTCCTTCACACTTGGCACACCTAATTGCCGCCACAAAAATAACCATCTACATATCAATGAATAAAACAACAGCCATTGCCCTTTTATAACATACCTGCAGCAGACAATTTGCTGGACATGTCCACTAAGACGGCCCAGGGCTTTCATATTTACATAAAACCCCCAACGCAAAACTAACTAAATGAAGAGTATACATTTTTACATTTTTTTGACATAAATAAATCAAAGATGCACATCTTTGTCTTTCTGTCACTCAAAAACTGTTGGGCAAATTTTGTACACATGAGAAAAAGATTTTGTATCAAACAATATGTCAAAGGCCTGGTATTCAAAAAAGGAGAGAGGTTACTGGAAGAGCATTCCTAAAAATGAATCACAAGTTTAGGCTTCGTCATTAATAATTGTTTTTTTTTTTATGTATCCACCCAAACCTTGACAGTTTTCCTCCAAATTAACTGCCATGAGTCATGCATCAATTACGACGAGCTTTCATCTGATTCCAATTTAAAAATTATTTATACTTACCAGATTTGAGTTAATCAATCTTAATTACCAGGACAAAGTGAACACAGATTATACATAAAACAATCAATGTTGTTTTCTTTCCTCTATGCATTAGTCAGATGTTTACAGTCATTTCAAAAAGTTTAATTTAACTTATCCAAATATGGAGCATGTTGTCCATTAAATCTGTGTGTATTTCAGTCTTTCTTATGTTTCCAATGTTTCAGTGTTTGTGTTGTTTTTGGCTGGATAACTAGAAAATTGTGTTTTCAATTTCTTGCATCAGTTTAACTTAGTTCTTGGTTCTCTCAAAAAAAAGCTGTTTTTTTAAAAATATTTTTTTTAATTGAAAATGGTCAAATTAAAACAAAATTTGAAGATTTTGTGATGAAACCATTTCAGTGTCTTCTCTAGCTTCAATAATTCATGGATTTTTTTCCCCAATCAGATGTCTAAATTGATCTAAACTATTCACCAGATCTGAAAGACAACAGGCGATAATTGAGTTGCCGGATCTTTCAACTTAGTTGTTACGCTTAATTGAAGAAAAGTGTTAGATACCAGGATTAAAGCAATGCTGGAAGAGTCATAAATAGATTTATTTCAGGGTTTAAAAAAAGGCCTGAGTTAGTTTGTCTCTTTGATTTTGTGGCTGTTCTTTCGATTAAGCTTGACTTGAAGATGATGGATGTGGCAGAGCAGCTTCACTGTCAAAGACCATAATTATCGTCACTGTTTAGCAATGAAAACAACAGTGAAATTAGGCTTTGTTATGGTGGCTTTGATTGAATGAACAAGATTTACAGTGAGTTTATTATTTTTACATCAATGTCTCCTATTCTTTTTTGCCCATTTGTTGAAATTGTGGAAATCTATAAAATAGCCTTCCAATTCCTCATGTTTGTCATCTATGCTGTTTCAGTTTTTGTCCACTAGGGCACAGTGTAACATAGCACTTAACTGGCTCACTTCTAATTTAGTGGTTCTCTTCACAGGAAAACCAGATATCAAATTTCTCAACAAATATTTCAACACTTTTATCGTATCTTTACCAGCTGCTAAACACGAAAGTTGGAACGTTTTCCCACATGGAAAGGGCAACGCAACCCTGTGGGATAGAAAGTATTAGCAAATATTTGGTTCTCACCTCTGCATACAAAGCAGGTTCACTCACATCTTGTCACCCCTGCTGCAGACACTTTCAATTTTCCTAAACTTCCCACAAAAGTCAGTCACAATTTTTTTCTGCTGACCACTGAATTCTGAGCTAATGGGCCTAATTAATGAACCTTTGATTCTGAAGTGAAGCTAAGGAAATGAAAAAAGGAGTCCTTTATGTGTTTTATATCACATCTCATGCAGATTCACCTCTATAGTTAAAGAGAGAATTTAAAGCTACATTTATGCACGACAGCAACTTTGAGAGCAGGTTTTCTCTGCTCAGCAATGTTTTCAAAACCACTTCTGCAGCTTCCGAGGTCTCTAAACCCTGCTGTCGTCAGGACGTTAGTCCTGATCTTTGCAGGGTCAGTGGCATCATATTGTTGTTCTCGGTGGCTCTTAAATATCTGATAGAGCGAGTGAACTGAAGCAAGTCGGCTGAGGAACAATGAAAAATGACCTCCTTTTTCCCTGCTACTGGCTTTTCATCTTTATCTAACCAAATTGCTTTTTTCTCATATGTTGAGGTTAACCACCGACCGCTTGGTCATAAAAACAACATAGTAAGATTGCTGTGTAACTCTGCAAAAGGCAAACAAATGAATAAAAACAATCTTTTTCAATGCGCCTTTTCCAAGATTGATATCAATGACTTTAATTTCCTGTTCCTGGTTTTTATGATTGAAGGTCCTGCTTTGGCCTGTAGAGGGCAGTGTTGAAATGCACCAAGGCTGCCTTCTCCCTCAGTAATTGCTTGTTGGCAAAAACGGATGTGTTATGAACACAAGCTGCTAAGCCAACTGCACAGTGCTAGAAATTAAGGCTAACGTGCCAACTATGCATGCTCCTTTGTAACTCCTTTTTCCAAATAGTCATGCTTCCCACCATTTGTTTCTTTAGCCTTCCTCTGACACTGTAAATATCCCCATAAGGTTTCCCAAACCTTAAGATTGTGCGAAAAGTAAACTGTTTTCATTGTATACTTTATGTGAAATGTTATGTTTTAAATATGTGTAAATTCCTGAGAAATATTTTCTGCAGCTTTATGTTCTCTGTACATAAATGTATTTCCTTTAATATAAACCATAGATGCAGTGGTGAAAGATGTCCCTGAAATATGTTGACTAAGTGGGGTAATCAGTTTTTTACAGAAATTGAGAAACTCATCAACTTTTAGTAATAAAAATAAAGCAGATTCAAAATGAATGAAAACACCTTTAGGTGTGATTGGATTATGATCAGGTTATCATCAGATTAGGCAATGATCAAGTGGAGACACATTTTTCTTTTAGTCAGATTTGTAAACAAACAAAGGGAATATATTTATGTTTGTTTGTCTTCTGTTGTTTTTTTTTTTTTTTGTTATTTGTTTTCGTTTTGAAATAAGCAAACTGTAATTCTAATTTAAACGAAAATTAATCAAAATGCAAAGGCAGAGAATTGGAAAACCTCAGAAAAATATTAGTGAATCATCTGTATCAGCTGACATGGGTCATTATGCTATATATTTAAGCCGTATATGCATTATATTTAATACATTTTATTTTTTTCAATGAAATATAAAACAACTTCATTAAAGTAAAGTCCAACAAACTCATTTGCATTCTGCCATCCCACACCCTGTTTTTTCAGGCAAATAAATGAAACCAAACAATATTAAATGCAGTTATTTTCTATTCAGTTTACAGATTCAGCACTTGATTAGATCAATGTCTAAACCAATTCTGAACTGTATATTATGAGGCAATAAAAGAATAATTGGCATTGGGGAAATAAAAAGAAATGAAGTACTTTATGTAAGCAGCAGCACATATGTATGCATAAAGATATTTTGTCGACAAAAATAGAATTATTTGGCTTTTTTTGGCCTTTGTTTATCATTTCCACATAGATGCATACACCAGCAGTAGAAGTTAAAATGATCTGTTGTTAGGAATCTTGACCCATAATCCCCTTGTGTCAGGGGAGTTGGTCACCATGGCTGCTGGCTCGCCATGCTTAAAACCCAGTCACAGCAATTACAATAAGGACCCCCTAGGGTCCAGTTTTCACAGTATTTTGAGTTAATCAAACTCTTTGGAGCACAGTTGTTTTGAATTTTTCCTCCCAAGAGAATTTTTTTTTTTCATTTCACAAATTTCAGTTAAAAGCTTTCTCTATTTGTGTTGTGAGAAGTTTAGACGAGGAAGTTGGAAGATATAACTTTGGTATGGCCAACTTAAGTAATATTGCTAATACTACAACCAAAAGGAAATGTGTTTTTTTTTTCTTATAAACTTGTTGACTCGGTTGATTTGCATTTGCTGATACATCAGTTGCACCAGCCTCTCCGCTTTTATAGTGATTTCATTTGTCCATCACAAGTGACTGAAGGGTTTTTCGGAAGTTGTGTTGTATTGCCTTTATTTGCAAACTGTTTGTTGCAATCATGTCATTCTAATTGCTGAGAGTTTTGTTTGTAGTTCTGCTCCTCCTGCAGAAAATGTTTTTTTTTGTTTCTATTTATTAGGCCGGAAGGTTAGCACTAGCAGTCTAGTTTGTTTTCTGCTTATGTGAAAAGTTAGAAAAAATTGTCAGCAGAATGAACTGAAGTACTGTATAATGAGGGAGATGGAAGACACAATTTAAAGGGTCACTTCAACCTGGAAACTTTTTTTGCAAACACAACTTTTTTTGTAAACAGTGGTCCCTTGTTTATAGCATTGTTAAGTTTTAAAAATAATAGGTGAAATCTTCAAAGTAGGATTTTAAATGTTTTTAGGTAGTAAAATCTGTCACTATACATTTTATACACTTATCTCAGACATTTATATTTTACAACTTTTCTCTCTTATTAAACTCTAAAAAATGTCAAACTTTCATAGAAAAATAATATAAAGTCCTGTATTATAGAAATGAAAACGAAGATCTAGAAGATTTATGTTGATTTGACTAATTTAATCCATTCTGTACTGGAAACATGGCACAAAAATATTAATTGACAAGGTCAACAACCAATCAGGCGAACCCTCATACAGCGAGGATAATAGGGGTTAAATTGTGAAACTATAGGTTTTAAAACTATATAAAAGCATGAATCAGTTAAATCAAAAACATAAAGGACTGGACCTCATTTAAGGTATTATAATAGGGTTACATAAGTAGAGTTGCTAGCATATTTGGATTGCACTTGCCCAAACAAAAATAACAAAATTCAAAGGTAATTGGAATTTAACACAGTAGAATATGTTCACAGTTATGACTGCGAGCCATGTGTAGCAACTTTAAAAAGGAGGTGGGGAGTAGGACTAGAAAAGTATTGAATTGTATAGTATTGAATAAACTTAAAACCAAACATGGAAAAAATAAACATCCACCCAGCAAAGATCTTATTTATTTATTTTTTAATTAAGTCGAATTTCTAATTTTCTAATTTCAGAAGAAATCTAATTTCTGCTGCAAGGCTCGCTGTTTTGTGGGTTAACATGATCCAGTTTAGTAATGTAATTGTTTGGTTCCAATCTTCTCTCTTGCCTTTTGGCTGCTCCCTTTCACCCTTCCAATCACTCACTCTCACCCTCTATTTCTACATCCACTAACCTCCTCTTTGGTCTTCCTCTAAACCTCTTTCCTTGTAACTCTAACATTAGCATCCTTTTACCAACGAAATTACTGTTCATCCTCTCAATGTGTCCAAATCATCTCAATCTGCTTCCCAGCATTTATCTCCAAAACATCTGTTTCTCCGGTGGATTCATTTATAATCTTATGCATTCTTTGTCAGGGTTTGGCGTGTGGACACAAATGCAGACGGCAAATTTAAATGCAAAGTCTTTCATTTATTCAAAATAAGTACTTGAAAAACCAGTAGACAATTCCTTGAAGGAACAAAAAAAAACCACCCGACAACCAGTGCAAGGGAGACGAGGACTTATAACCAGGAGGAGAGGATGAGGAAAATGCAAACAGGTGTGCCAAGTAAGGAGGGAGGGAACACACACTAGGAGGGAAGTGTCAAGAGACCTGAAAGAGCAGTAGTGAAACACAGGAAGCACAACCAATAACAAATAAAACAGGAAGTGACACCAAACACAACAACAACCAATGTCCTGTGTCCATAACCCCACATTCTTGTCACTAACGAAGAGAACCTCAACATCTTCATCACTGCGGTTTCCAGGTCTGCCTTTTGTCTCGAATTCCTTTCCTACCCCTCTGACTTCTCCCTACCTCTACATTTATCACTCCAGGCTGAGAGCTATGGAAAAATTGCAGTTATGTCCTAATACATTCACTACTTAGTGCACTACTTAGTGCACTATATAATGCGTTCATCATTTTGTGTTCTTGTATAAATCTACAATTCCAAAATCCAATGCCCTAGAAATTTCTTAGAAGTCTCTGTGACAAACCAGTGTGCATTGATGCTTATTAGATCTGTGAATATACTGTATCTATGAAATACAATGCATTGCATTTGAACAATCTAGGTAAAAAACAAAAGTTTTCAAAGTATTTTCTTTATAAACCATCCACATTTTCATCATCAGAATATAATGGATTCATAAAAAGTCTTCGTAAAATGCTCACAATAGGTTTTCATTTCATTTCCCAGACAAAAAAATATCGGTTTCAAGAGAATTTAAACTAGTGTGTAACACCTTCCTCGACCCCCAAAGATTTCTGGAGCACCAGAGCAACTTCCCGCACACAGCCCTCTCCAGCTTAGCACACAGCTACAAACCACTATTTGATCTGTCTTGGCGGAAACAGCATGCAGGTTTTTGCAGGAAAATCTCCTACTGATCACCTGGACTTCCTTCAGCAGAAGAGTCTGAAGGATAACCTGCCACAGCTGTGCACTCTCGTGTTTGTCGGAGATCATCCCAGTCTCCCTTTTTGTCAGAGATCAGGGATTTCCCTCATGAAATAAGTGTTTATTTAATAAGAGCTACACACATGGAAGAAACACAAAGCCTTAGATGAAATTAATTTTGCCACCCAGATTTGTATTTGTCTCTTTTCTGTTCATCCAACTGCAGAAGGTTTAAGGAAAACAAGAAAAACAAAACTTTGTTGATGAAAGTTATGCAAACATTTTGTTACTTTTATGAAGTTGTCATTATGGAAAAGATGAAGTAAAGTCAGCATATGTCTCAATGGAATCACCATGTGTGTCTGACTGTCTGCCCAGTGATTAAGCAGTCATCACCAGAGGCCTGGTTGCCAAGGCAACTGTCCTCTGTCACCACCCGATCTCCTACGCTTCCCACAGCTCTCCACTCTTTGCTGCTTTTCCACTAATCTTGTATTTTTTTTTTCCAAAGGGCAACTTCTTGGGAGCTTCTTTTGTATAAATCTGTATTAGTGTCATTTTATATTCATTTGTCTGTTCAGGAGGTTTGTTTGCACAGAACAACATGCTGGTGTTTTTAGTCTCGTTGGGCAGCCTCTTGCTCCACCGGTGATGGACTATGATTCCAATCTGCTGCAGCAGCAAACAGCATATCTGTCATTAATGAGCCAGACTGTCTTCTCCTCTTTGATGCAGCTAATTTTTCCTCCTCTGCCATCTTCATTCCTATTTTCTGCCACATAACCAAATAATGTAATGCTGTGAAAGAAATGCATAACAACAGTTCAAAGTTCCAATATATTAAAAGTAAAACCTGGTGGAGATGTTGAATTTACACAAAAAATAAACTTGTGAGTTCTTCTTAAATAGTAGATCTAGATTCAGACATAGACATCTCTTCGCCTTAGCTCTAGCCAACCTCCATCTCCAACAGCCTGACTGCCTAATGGACACTTGGCACAGATTGGACTGTTTCCAATAAATATACATATTAAATTGAAGCCTATACATGAATGTATGCATTTATTGCTAATAAGTTCTACAGTTTTGCTCTTTTCACATGTTCTTTCAACGGTTTTGTTCTTTTCATGTGTGTAAATGTCTATTTTTTTTCCCCCTCAACAGCATCAGCGTGTTCATCGTGAAGTGCTTCACCACTTTAGGGACTGCCAGCAGGTTACAGGATGGCCAGCTCTCTGCACGGGTCTAATTAAACACAACTTTTTTTTTTATTGGCGTCCTTTCCTACTCTCATCCTCCTGCTTCCTCTCCTTTTCTCTCCCAACCCTGGGATGCACAGTATGCTTATTAATCACAGTGGAGCTTAAGGATCAGCAGGCGCCGTCTCAGTGTCATCCGCTGTGAGGCTATCAAAGCACAGATGAAGTTGTCCTGTTTGTTGTGGAGCAAAACGTAGGCACCATTTGTATATTTAATTTTTTTTTTTTTACGTTTTTCTTTGATGAATCTTCCCAGGGTGTGCATATATAATGATATAAAGTGTGCAGCACAAAGATGGAAGCTCCATCTATTGTGATCCAAGTGCAAAGTAGGCTTTCATGTCTCAGACTGATATCTGAGAAGCAGGAAGATAAAAGCAGATTAAAATTAAAAAAAAAAAAAAAGAATAAATAAAATGGTTACATACACTAAAACACAACCAGAAAACATGACACATCTTAGGATGCATCTTTAATAATTATGTTTGTCTTATTTTTGAAGAAAAAATGCAAGTATGTATTTAGCCTTTGCAAAAAAAATAGATAAATAAATGACTGGCTTGGAACATCCCTTTCTAATTTTTTTTTTTTTTTAATTACAGTGCCATCATCAGACTTATATTTTCCCTCCAGTATTTTTACTGCTTTATCCTCATTGTTTTAACTAAGTGCTTTATGTTTCCCTCAGAGAAACTTGTAATTCTTATTTGTTTGTTTCCTTCCACAGTAAATTATCTGACTTTACATAAAGCCTTTTACAACTGTCTTTGCCGCTATTAGCTGTCTGTGGGTGAAAAATGGGCAAACCTTTATGGGGAACACAGGAGACAGCATAAAATACTAACTCTGAGTGCAAGCTTGCAGGCTTTTTTCTTTATTCTAGCTGAAACTTTGTGTCACACATCAAAAATAACTAACTTCTTCGCTCATGCCTTTTCACCTCTTTCTCTGTATATCTGAACTGTAGAACCCTAAGTACTTAAAGTCCTCCAGCATCTTCACCTCTGCTCCTTGTGACCTCACAGTTTGACTCTCATTTGCACTCTCATTGACCCTCTCTCAAGAGCAAACTTTCACCTCTCTTGATGTTCCTCTACCTGCTCTGTGCTCTCATTAGAGATCACAACGTCTTCTGCGAACATGATCCACAGAGATTCCTGTCTAGCCTGATCTGTCAGTCTGTGCTTCACCACAGCAAACAAGTAAGTTTCAAAGTAGATCCTTGATGAACCCCACCTCCAATCAATAATACCCCCGGGCATCAGAACAAGGTGGTGGTCCTCTGTAAGGCATAACATTTCTGGCAGTGATTATAGCTGCAGTTTGTAACTATTCCATTTTGGAAAAGTCAGATGAGAAAAGTAGATCAATCTTTGGAAAAAACAGCTAAACAAAGTCTATTCTTCAATTACTTTTTTTACTCTGTGTTAATGCATATACCTGCATGTTCTCCAAAAGCAAAAGCACTCATCTGTGCAGCCCTTACTTTCACAGTTTGGGAAAGGTCATATTTGTATCTGATGAAACCGCAGTTTCGTTCACAACTACACAGAATAACATCAACACTCCGAAAAAATAAATACATCAGTCCCATAAGAAAAGTACTGAGAGCAGATTATTGAGCATGTTGATGTTAAATGAAGAATAAAGAAACGGAAACCTTTCTGAATGCAGGAATGGTGGAGATTGTTGACATAGTTTTTGTTGACTGCACTTTAGAGCTGTTTTGGAAACACTTTATAATAATTATCTGTTATAGCTAGTTAACAAGCATTATTAAACTGTTAGATATGAAGTTATAAGTGACGTATTGAATAACTGTTAACAGTTTATTAAGGATTTATAAATGTACCTTAACTTACCTTAAACGTAACTTCTAACTGTTATTTAACAAGTCATTTAAAACTCAAATAACAGTTTAATAATGATTTGTTCGGGTAGTTTTTTTTTTAAAGTGTTACCGCTGTTTTAGTATTTGTTTTTTTTTATTTGTGCCAAAAGACAAACCTACCCCATGTGGTGTTCAGGGACATCTAAAACACACTTACATACAATCATAGTCACAACAAGGGGCAATTCAGAGACACAGATTCATTTATGAGACATGTTTTTGGACTGCAGGAGGAAGCTAAAGTGCCTGGAGAAAACCCATGCATGCATGGAGAGAACATGCAAACTCTACACAAATTTGGACCAGGGCTTTCTTCCTGTGGTGCAGCCATGCAACCCACTGAATGATATGATTTGACCATTTTTTTCTACTTAATTTTCTTAAGTAAACTCTAGGGATGTGTTGCTTTATGTAACTTTGGGATTAACCAGTTAAGGGGAACATTTTTCTGATGTTTCTAAAGTACAGAATCACAAATGAATTAGGTTTGTATGGTTGTAGAATTAATTTATCAAAAAATGTAATAGTCATGTTAGACATCTTTGCAACATGTTTTTTCCTCTAACTAAACCATTATACTTATCGTCAATTCAACAATAAATCAGCAAGCAACTTCGGCTTTGTCGTTTCCAGATACCAGCCGCACACTTCTGCACATCGATAGAGCTGATGTTCATATCCGCTCACTGATCTGAGCTGCTGTGACAATCACAAGAGGAGAAGATTAAATCATTGCTTTGCCCTGCCTCTTCTTCCAACAGCTGTGCTTATCTGTTCAGAGTGGAATGATGTTATTAGAAGCCGAAGTCAAGAGACAGCAGTAACAAAAAATGCAAAGATGGAAACCTTTCAGAACTTGCAAGAGCTGAGTTTGTTCCTGAAAATTCAATTGTTTTTGTTATTTTTTGGTCAGCTTATTACTATTACTATTATTGTTATTACTATTTACAATTTTTGTCAATGCACTGTACTTCAAAGCTGGAGGAGTCACACTAAGCAGGTTGATAATGATGTGGCTTCTTGGAAAACACTGTAAAAGATGATCTTAAATGCTGTAGAAATAAATAACTTTAGAGTTGCTTAATGATTGTTGTGTCTATTTGAAGCACTGTTTAGACAATCTTCCTCCAGCTCCGTGGTGGAGGCTGTGTACACATCAGAAACTGTACTAACTACCTCTGTTTCTGGAGACACGGATGTTACTGTAACCAACATTCCAGTTGCCAGTGGGGGTTTGTGTGAGTGGGAAGATCTAAATCTTCCTGCTTGTGATTGATTGTGATTTTATGCTGCAGTTGGAGGAAAATCACAAGTTTTTTTCTTGCAACAGATGCTCTGAGCTCCATTGAAGAGTTTTGTGAGCTGCAGTGGGAGTTGGGGTTCTGTGTGCTTTTGTGACTCATTGCTGGTTCTCCAATCATAAGCCAATAAAAGCCCAAGAAGGTTGTCTCCTTGGTCTGACAAACAAGCAACATGTCTCTAGATTCTCTGGTGTTTGACAGCGACGCTGCACATGTGGTCTCCGTACGATTAATTATTTTCCTCATGTCCTGAGAGGAGATTCAGTTCAGCTAGATTGCAAAAGCGTGCAATGATTAATGTCCCCTCACATTTTTTTGTATCTTGAGGTGTGCGGATGTGAACAGACGCTCAGGTTCTCTGTTGCAGATTCAGATTGTTTGAGCTGCAAAAATGAGAAAATAATTAAACAGAATGTATTTTTGAAACGGATTTTCCACTTCTGATGCACATAGCCTGCATGTCCAGAGACATGTTCTCAAGCAAAACAGCACAAGACAGACCCTTAAAAAAAATAAAATAAATAAAAATAGAATACCAGGGAAAAGTGTATTAATTTCCATAATTCCATTAAAAAAGAAACTTTTATAGAATATAGATTTAGGGCCCACTGTTTGTTTATATTTTAAGTATTTGTTTGTTTTTACATAAACAGAGTTTACCAACACCAGCGCTGGACATTGCAGCCCAACTCATGACATGGTTTTGCTCTTCACCAGTCTTCCTCCAAACCCCACTGTTGTTCCCAGTTCAAAAGTGGCTAGACCCGAAGAACCCGACAGTTGTAGCCAATCTCCCGAATGCGTGAAAGTGGTGATTTTGAAGCTGTTTTTCCACCTCATTCCACTAGTTCTGGATGTCTGCATGCAGGTTCTTGACTCTTGACCTTTTTGATAATCCACTGAAGCCCACTGTCGTCTCTTTTGCTGGTACATCTTCTCCGGCTACCTTTAACCCGTCCATTAGATTTTCCATTGATCTGCGTGGACACAGCGCTCAGTGAACAGCCAGCCTCCTTAGCTTTGAATTCTTGAGGCTTATCTATGCGATGGAGGGTTTGAAGTCCCCATATTGAACCAAACTGAACCAATTTAATGACATCTGAGGAACCCGTGGAGGTGCTTTGAGGTTAGTATTTGGAGAAATTCAGTTTGAATCATTCATGTCCTGCAACATTTGGGCAGATTTCTCCACAGTATTCTTTTTTTTATCTTGTTTTTTGGGTTTCATGAACTGTAATATTAAAATATACAAATAAATCCTTGAAAACAGTACACATATATATTTTTTTAATGGAATTGTGTAAATAAACCCACTTTTCCATGATATGTTAGTTATTTTTTTAATGGGTCTGTTGGTCTTTGCAAACGGGTTGCCAATGGAGCAGGGAGTGTGAGACACTCAGGTTGCCATCCTTTAGAAAAATGTAACACCCACTTGATCTAATTCCATGTGTTTTTCCAGAGCAGTGGCATTTACAAAACAGGTTAGAGTTTTATTAGGGTGTTACTGGTATCAGGTACGTGTGTTTTCTTTTCAGGTGCAATGGTCAGGGCAATGATGAACACAAACTTTCTTATTGTACACTTGCAGAACATGTATCTGAAGCTGATTTCTTTTTGCAATAAAGTAAAAAAAAATATATTTTTCTTCAGTTTTATTTCTGAATACCTATGATTGTGAGGAGGACACTCAGCTGCACCATGAATTTTGCTTCAAAACGTCGTTTTTTAGTCTTTGCACTTGAGTTTTTGGCTGTGATAATATCTGCAATGAACAATCACTAAGTCATTGTGAAGCCTTCTAGCAAAATTAATAAGCAGTTATTTTCCTTCAGCGGGGGTTTGGAGCCCTTACAAGTCATTAATTCACTACGCGTGCACATTTTTCTTAGCCTCCACACATGCTGTGTAATTTTTGTCTGCAGGAGTTTAAAGCTACTGTTAGATTAGCTTTTATCTATTTATTCATTCATTAAGTCTTATTTTGTGAAACATCAGTTGTATGAAGAATTGACTTCTGCTGGTTAGACATTCTATACGTAGTGTCTGTTTTCCTGTGCGCTAACTCTCCTAATTGTGTTTATTGTCCTCTATGAGTCATCCTTTAATTAGTAGAATATATGTTCTTACAGGAAGTTGATAAGTTTCACATGCTCCTTATGGAAACGCATGTCCAGGACTTAATGTATTCAGTCATGGCTCATGCAGTTTCTTATTAACCCAATAGATGTGTCCCCTCTTTTGTTTTTGAGGGAAAAAAAAGCACATTCAGCCACAATATCAGCAGAAAGAAAGCAAAAAGACAGCAGCGTTTGTAATATGTGTTTGATGTATTTGTGAAGTTCCATGCAAGATTTTCACAGATGTCCAAAACACGCAGTAATTAATGTTACCCAAAATAAATCTGTTAGTTCAGCTAAAATCAAAGTCAAATACATTTGTATTGAATTTTACAGCTGCAGTGGGTAAACCGATCTGTGCAGTGCATGCCAAGATTTATTTATCATTTCTTTTATTTCTAGTTATGATGCTTTCCAATTTTATATTTTGAATATTTTACCTTTTTAACTACATGATTTTTAATAAAGCATGTTTAAAAAGTCTTCTTTGAACAACAAAAGTAAATATCAAACGTTTGTCCCTGCATGTCCTGCATTACACAAAGAACACAAACGAACACACATGCTTTTGTTCGATTACATAATTAAATTGTGATTGTGCTTCCAAATACTTCAACTCATTAAATACTAACGTTAGAGCCTGCATGCATACAAAGGGTACATAATCATATTTATCACTGCAGTGATTAGGAAATGAGTCCTGCAGGTCTCTTTGGTGGAGCCGCCAATGCTCTGCAGAGCTCTTCAGTTGTGACTCTTTCAAATCAGGAAATGTTGTTTTAGTAAACTGCATGTGCTCTTGTTTTTGTCTTCCATATAAGCGACACACAGATCAAATTAAATCGACATTGGTTGATGTCACAACAGTTGAGCCACAACTTTCAGTTACAATAGACAAAGAGACTGAGATCCATTCAGATTTTGGGGGTCTTATGTCATGGTGTTTAAAGACTTAAGGAGTGGACATTTTGCAGCTGGATCACTGCTTTTGGGACTTCTTCAAATATGTTTAGTTAGAGTCTGTATTGTAAAATGAAGGCTGTGAGAGTCTATATCTGTAAATAAGGGGAACTATCTTCTATTTGTCCATTCTGGTGTCGGACAGAAAATCAATTAGTAAGTGTTCATATTCAGTGGATAATTTTTTACATTCCTTCGTCTTTTTTTGGCAACATTTTTTTTATTCTTTTTATTTTCCATTTTAAAAAATCAGTTTGTTGTCAAATAAATGCTTTCTTTTTCAAATCCACTTAATTTCTCAGTCTCTCATGATCTTAAGATTTTCATTGTTTTAGATTAAGTCTAATTCTTCCTGATGGCATTTGCCTAAGATGCTGTTATCCCAGTCAACTGTTGTCTGTTATTTATCCTTAAAAACTTATGACCACTAGGTGCTGTTGTAATAAAGACAATGTAAAAATATGTGGAAAACCACATTTTCAGATAACTCTCCTTGTGAGTATTATCTGTCTTGTACCCTGTCCTCGACTTTTAACAAGAATCACACTTGACTGCACTTTCGAGCTGTTTTATCAGCCAGTACAAGAAATGTGAGCATTACGGTCTGATGCTTCAAAATGAGGCCCGTGCCCGCTCTGTATCTTAAATAAGATCAACTTGTGTACTGAACAAAGTCCTACTTTTAAAAGACTAAAATATCTCACCTCTCAAGACTTATAGAAAAATGAAGAAATGTCTCTGAAGTCTTAATCACACCTGACGCGTATTTGGTCGACAGGAGCTTCTTCTCAGCTGTGGTTATTTAGAGCATTGTAGACCTTGCAGAATATGTGCTGGGGGTCATTCGACTCCCTGTACTTCTCCACTTCTACAATTAATTTGACATGTCCATCCTGACTTGTCTCCAACTGCTCCCTGCCTCTCGTTGATTTTTATACCCCAAACCACACCCCCTAATCTGTAGACACCCCATTGCATTGATCTATGTGTGTGCATGTGTCTATATTTGTGTGCGTGTCTGTTTATTTTCAACTCTACAGTCTGTTTAGATGCAAAAATAGGATCCCATTTGTCCATCCCTTTGTTTTATTGTGAAAATTTGGTTATATTTTGAAAATTGGCCAGATTTTCTTGTGTGTCTTGGTGTAACTTCCTGCCAGTATTGACGCAGATCACTCAAGAAAAAATAGAACCACCGAAACGTTTTGCTGATGATATGAACTACACTATAGGTTAACAGAGGCGCCGAATGATAGCCCACCCCGCTCAGTGCAAACCAGACTTAATGCTCACTCTTCATTCCTATCTGCAAAGACAAAAGCAGAAAAATTTGCTAGTTGGTGTTTGAGTTATGGTGCAAGCAGAGCAACATCCTTTCCATTTTTTATATATATAAAAAAAACTTAATTTACACAATGCTGGCCAAGAAATAAACTCATCTTTTATTTACTCCTAATTTTTGTTTTAAATGACAGCCTGAATGCCATGTAACCAAACCGACATTGAACACAGTGTGAACTCACGGAAATAATTTCAGCTTTGGTCATGGTGCTGATAAAAGATTCAAAAGAACAACTGTCAGTACAGCAAACTTTGTAATACCACTGGATGCTTTTTTTTTTTTTTGCAGCACCACTCTAATCAGGTGGAAGCACATATTCTCAAGTCTGCAATAATCATGATTAAAGCCCTGCATGCTGTTCTGCCACTGCAGAGTTTCTAATGATGTGTGCCTGTTTGTTTGCATGCTATCACTGCAGCCATGATAGATCCCAACACAGCTTTGTAACAGGAAGATGGTATGTTTTTAGCTGGTATGAGACTTGTTATGAAAAAAAAAGAAAACTTACAAAAAAGACTAATTGTATAGTTTTAATTAACAATTGTATAAAGCACTCACACATCAAAAGCCAAATGTCATGTGAAACAAGGAAAATTTCTCCTTGTCTTTATTTGTAAGACTACTGCTTCAACATGTATTCTCAAGCGTATCATTTTTAGGATAACTTGTCTTTGCTTGTGACTGGAAAGCAGTAGAAAAACACACAAATCCTTTCTCTGGTTACTTCATCACATCCACTGCCTGTTGTTAAAATGACCTGAGATACCAGTAAACTGATTCCTTGCTGGACCATCAAAATGTTTGTCTTTTTCCCAGTATTTGTCATTCTCAGCACTATTTCCTTGTAGAAAACAGAACAACAGAGCAATAGAAGAGTCAGAAAGTCCACCAAAAAAATGAAGTGTTGTTCTTCAAACTTTTCTGCAGTGATTGCAACCCCTCGCCCCTAAATTAAAAGGCATTCTGAAACCCTGATGTTTGGACATTTTGGAATGTGATTGCAAAGCAGAATGCTCCAGGGTTGGTTATTTTGTCATTACTTCAGTGAAGTTTTTAGGTATCTCAAATAGTTACAAATAACAACAAATGTTCATTGTATTGCTATTGAACAAGGTCCTCTTCCCTGACGTTTATGGGTCTCCACAGGAAAGCCATTTTTTGTGTTTCTGGGAAGCTTGAATAATCCAAACAAGACCTGGTTGAACTATAACATACATATATATATATATAGAGAGAGAGAAAGAGAGAGAGAGAGAAAGACACATATTCTAGTAGTATTAGAGAAGTAATGTATTAATGTATTGTTTTTTATGCCTTGTTTGTGCTTTAATGTGAAAAGATCTGGGGCTGTTGGAGCCAATCCAAAGCGAGCAAAAGCAGGTTATGCCTGAGACAGGTTGCCAGTCCATTACAGAGCCACAGAAAGACAACCTCACAGACTCTAAAGGAGACCTTTAAAGTCTCCAGCTGACCTGTGAATGTGTTTTTGGACTGTTAGATGAAGCAAGTCTTCAAGAGATAGGTTGTGCACGGACAGAAAGAACATGCAAACCCCACACAAGAAAAGCCCCAGCTGAGAAATGAACAAGACTCCTGTTGCTATGAGCAGATAGTGTCAATTAACCTACTACTCTGCACTCCAAAACCTAACATTTCGTGCAATGTTTTTACATTAATCTGAAACAAAAAGTGTCAAAATGACAAATACCACAAATAGGATTTATTTATGTTTTCATTGATTTATTTGAGTAAAAAGTATCTCAAAAATCTATATGAAACTAAAAACCCAAAAAGGCCAATGGTAACAGCAGCATGCTATCTTTGTTTACTGAGGGAAGAGAGTTGTATAAAAAAAATAGCATTCACTTTGTACTCACACACACATTATTTGCATAAAAAGATCTTGTTGGCTCAAAATCTTATAAAAGTAGAAATATAAGGTTCAAGTTGTGATTTAAAAGAAATCTTGATTTCATAATGAGCTTACTTGTGTTTAAAATGTTTAATAAATGTTACCTTGCTAAACCTAATTACTATTATTATTTTATGTTTTTTTTTTTACAATTTCTAAGTACAGCTACATAATTTGCAAGACATAATAGAAATTAAGAACTAATAAAACAAAACATTTTGCAAAACAAACTAAAATTATTGCAAGCATAATTTTATGGTTTTATCTGTACTTACAGTTTTTTTGCAAGTGATAGTAAAAGAAAAATAGCTGTAAACACATTTCCACTGAGCACTTTTTAGCACCATTGATGGCTGGACTTGAGACTTCTGGATCCTACACTTTTAATGTGTTTTCTGTTGCTTGGTTGTTTGTAAAGTGCTTGTCCTCAGGGAAATGTTTCTTCTGTCCATTTTCACCTAATATGTTTTTGGGTGTTAGAACTACCACACAGTTCTTTAAAAAGTTTTTTCTTCAGAGAAAACATTATTTTGTTTACTTGTTAATCAAAAAAGTTTGAGTTTAATGAAAGCATTGTTAGGGGAAAAAAAGTTATACAATTGGACAATAGAGGGAAACTGATTATGAGCAACTGACATTCATTTGGATTTAATGACAAAAAATACAAAATAACTAAATAGCAGATCTATTGCTTTTTGGGCTTCATGCAGTTTTGGTTTTCTATTTTTCTTTCTTGATAAAGAAGAGAGCGGACAAGCAGAGATTAAAAGTTTTATCATGTGTAGTTCAAGAAACACTGCTTAAATTTGTTCAACTTTGATCTTTGAACATTTACTGTAAATTTCCCATATTCTGCACCTTCTTTCTTCCTTTTATTCTTTCATGTATTGCAATACCACTCTCTTGAAACATCGGAATTATTACATGAAACAACATTCAGAGTGAACCACAAGCAGCTAGAAGCATTTGAACAGTTTTCTGCTCACAACACAATCTAATTCTGTAGTTTCAGAAAACTGGCAGCTTAATGTACATTTAACATGACAGATTTGAGTACGGCTTCTAATTTAGATTTGCAGGATCTTGATTGTAATTTGCATGGGTGTCATAAAGATTCCCTCATCTCTGTACTTGGAGTCATGTTAAATAATGTCTGAATATGCAAATTCACGTGTTATTTTGACAGCTGCCTTCCAGCCTTCACTATGTAATTTTTTTTTTCTCAAGCACGAATCCACTTCATGTCAGACAGAGTCCTATGAAAGCATGTAGACAAATCTGAGCTCCAGTAGAGAATGTACCTGAATTTAGAACATCAAAAAACAAAAAAAAGGATCCAACTACCACAATTGGTGATTACTGTCCCTCCCCATCAAGCAATTTTTTTTTCTGGCCCCTTATGCGTTTGTGTCAGACATCCCTAAATGCATCAAATAGTAACTTTTATGAGAGGTCTTGTACTGTAACTCACTACTACTTTCTTAAAGTAATGTCTTGAATCCAAATTCATAATTATTAATGCTAAGTTTTTTAATCCATTGGGTATTTTTCAAATCATTTATTTATGTTGATTTTAGGATATATTAATGAAATGAACAGCGAAAGAGGTGATCACAAGAATTTTTTTTTCTAATATCTAATTTCTAATGTGTAACACAACAAGCATTTCTAGAAAAAAGTGCCATTTTCAAGTGGCCTGCGAGTTTCCAAGTTCGGTTCCCTTTGGAGACTCTGTATTATAAATGTCATTAGTTGTTTTAATGAGGATCTAATCCATAAAAAGAAACTAATGCAATTTGTTTTTTCATGTTTTTTATGTTTTCTGTAAACTCCCATAACTTAATTCGTCCAAGTTGTACCTTATTTTTCTAATACATAAAATAGCTCATAAACATAAATATAAATCATGTTTACATTTAAGTTATTCTTATTGGTACTTAGTTGAATGTGTTCATTATGCATACTTTTAAGAATATTAAAAATGAAAAGGAAAAATAAAAAAAAAACCCACTTAATATATATAAAGGTTTAAAAGATGGAAAGAGGAAAAAAACACAAAACAGTCGCTTGTTGCTTTACATTTACATGTGACTGGTGGATACATGTGAAGAACAAGTCATGATTGAGTTTACAACCTGCCCCTGTCCTGGGAGAAAAAAATCATAGATTCTTATCAATGACTGCCCTATAAAGCAATGTTTAATTTTCAGACCTGCCTACCTCTTTTGTCTTTTACTGAAGCAATAAAGATAATGGACATCTGTCATCCTTTAAAATACAGGGCCTTAATACTTTAAGACTAGTTATACAACTCTGAATTATTGCAATCGTCTCCTTAGAGCACTAGATCTATAAAATGTCCCTTTTATATAATGTCTTTTATGTCTTTGCATTAGACCAAACCAATAGGGACTCGAGAGGTTGGGCGAAAGTTTCATTTTCCAGCTTGGTAGTAGCTGAATAACTTAATTAAGCGTTTCATGTTATGTATCTCTGTTTCTGTGATTTATTAATGCCATGAAAGAAATAGGAACTGAATGGATAGAGAATACATAAAATGGCTTATGCATAAAAAGGCAAATTCATTCATCATTCTAAGGCATTTATTGATGTTTTTCTGTCCTCAAACCTCATGGAGAACTTCCAAAATCCTGTAAATTAAACTGCCCAAACCGACCCTCAACATTTCCTTATTGTGCTACTTGTCTTCTGTGGATGTCAGTTTTACAGGAGACCCCCGTGGTTTCTCAAAACTATAACTTAATGTTAAAATTCTTAAACAATTTTGGAAATCCATTTTTAATCCTTAACTTTCTAGTAATAGGATCAGGGTTGACAAATAGATTTATGTACATTTTTCGAACAAGTACTCAGCAGATGAGCAACAAAGTAAATATTTTTCTACCAAAAATGAAACTGTCTTTTGATTTCTGTCTTTAAACTTGAAAATTAGTAAAATGTGTGCAAATATAGTTGCAATGACATGCTTTATTTAATTTCTAGCACTCAAGAATACAGTTGAAATTTGACATAAAAACACACAAATAAATGCATGACTGAAATTAAAAATGAGACACTGTTGCAAGTTTAAGAGAGAAGTTACATTTGTGACATGAATGTAGCATTTGTAAAAAAATGCAGGAAGAGGGTTTTTTATGCTGAAAGTCCTTACCTTTTGCTTTAGCAGCAATGTTTTTAAAATTAAAATGTGTTCTTGCAGGCTTGTGTGTGTGTTTGCATTTGTATTTTATTAAATTCACGTTCTGGGGCTGTTTGTCCTTTAAAGAATTATGTTTACAGTGCATTTGAAATCCTTTAAAACACATAATTAAAATAATGGCCTGTTGCTTGACTGTTTCTGTTTTTATTCACAGCCTGGGCATGTGGGAATTAAGCTTTTCTACCCTTAAAGGTCAGAAAATGGGTTTCCTACAGTGTAGATCTTTAGAATCATTATTGCTTGGCTACTACTTTCTCTTTCAATCAATACAACATGTGAAAATGTCTCTGTCTGTGCACGCTAACCATGATGTTCAAAACCTCTATGGCAAGCACACAGGGTGTTGCAGAATTATATCTGAATCTGTGAAAAGGGTAAAAAGCAAAAACACTTGTTTTGCCCTTCTTCTTTCTGGAAAAAAAAGAATTAAAATTAAGTGAATTAATTAAATATAACATGCTTAAAGCTTGAATGTCTCATTTCAAACAATAAACATCTCCAGTACCTGTTCATTTTCCCAAAGTTAAACAAGTGGTATTTGTGTTTTATAGGTAGGTTTCATCAAGATCACAACCAAGGATCCTGCAGATTGTTTAAATAAACAAACCAAAAAATAAATACTCAAAATAAATATTCCTTAAGGTCTAATATGACACATATGAGGGAAGTACATTCACTAATAATATGAACAACTGTCTCTCAACCTTTCTGTTGACTTCCTTACCATCCCAATCAGAAAGGTGTCTAAGGAAAGCTGGAACAACTTCTTTTACATTTAGTGAATCAGCTTCCTCCAGCTTACCCTGTCTTCTGAATCTGCTCTAACTACTCCATTCTAACACCAGCTTCCTTCATGTCTTCATTCACTTAACCCATAAACCTCCTCTTTGGTCTTCCTCTAGGCCTCTTGCCTGGCTGCTCTAGACTAAGCATCCTTCTGCCAATAAATTTACTGTCTCTCCTCTGGGCGTGTCCGAACCATCTCAGTCTGGCCTCTGCCTTGCCTTGCTTACCTAACCTTTGACACCTCTACTTTTACCTTACACTGCATTGCCCTGTACTCCTGTCTCCTCTCATCTGTCCTCTCATTGTCAAACTTCTTCCTAGCTAGACTCTTACTCCATATACATTCCTGCATCTCCTCATTCCACCACCAAGTTTCTATATCAACCTTCTTTCTGATGACACACTCATCAAGTACACTCCTACCTGACTCCCTGATCACATTAGCTGTGGTTATCCAGTCATCTTGGAGTACCTCCTGACCACCCAGAGCCCATTTTAAGTCTTCTTCTCTGCATTTGCCCTTTCTTTCTTCATCTTCTTCATCACCAGAATCATCTTACACACCACCATCCTATGCTATCTGGAAACACTCTCACCAACCGCTACTTTGCAGTCACTAATCTTCAGATTACACTATCTACACAAGATGTAGTCTATCTGTATGATTCTACATCCACTTTTATGGGTCACCCTATGTTCCTGCCTCTTCTCAAAGACTGTATTCACTACAGTCGATTCCATCTCTTTTGCAAATTATCCACCGCCTGTCCTTCTACGTTCCTTTTCTGGATACCAAACTTGCCCATCACCTCTTCATCAACCTTATTTCCTGCACCAACATGCCCACTGTAATCTGCACTAATGACAACTCTGTCACTTCTATGGATGCTCATCATCATTTCATCAAGGTCCAGCCAGAATCTCTCCTTCTCAAATCATACTTACCCACTAAGAACATTAAACATCACACTTTCTTCAACCAACAGTAGTTTCCACCGGCACCCTGTTGTTGAACAGCACTGATGGCGGCCGTTGTTTACTCCGGCCTCAACCGATTCAGTATGGATATCATAGATCTGATTTGCATGTTTGATTTGGCAAAGATTGTACACCAGATGCCTTTCATGACACAACTCTCTGTATTTGTCTTGGCTTGGGACTGGTACAATGAGACCCTGGCTTGGGCCTTCTCGTGGCTACATTCTGCAACATGAAGGAGGAAAACTTCAGGATAAAAATAAATTATCCTTCAGACGTTCTGAACTTTTTCCATCAGTCTTTTTTCTGTCTCTACATTAATCTGTAGACATTTTTGTTTTGCCTTGCTCTTGCATTTAAATAACCTATAATGGTTCCAAATTCATCCAAGCAGCCTAGAACTAAATCACTAAGAGACTGTGATGTGATCCTTTAGTTGCTGAGGGAAAACTACCATCAAGGCAAAGTGACAGAGAAAGCAGACTTAAGAAGATTATTTTTAATCTCTTAGAAGTTTCAGGTTTGCAAAGAAAGCAAATGAGGATAGAAAGGAGAGAAACAGAAAGTGGATGTGAAATTGTTTGTCAAATCTTTAATTTCTTCATATTATCTTTCATTTTTGGGGCATGAATTCTAGCTTTTTATGTGCTTCATTACTTTGACTCTAGCTCTTCTCCTGCAGTCCCTCTATGATTGTTAAATCTCTGTATCATACCTCAAAATCTATGGATTTCCTTTCATCAAAATAGTGCCATAGATCACAGTATATGCCTTCAGCTTTTAAAACTGTGCATTAGTTTTGCCTCCTTCTTCTCCCTTCTAGCATTTTGTCCTTATAAACCTAGAAGACCTTTCCTCATTAAAGCTCCCTGCCTTTAGGCTATATATATATATATATATATATATATATATATATATATATACTCTGAACAGATAATCTCATCATTTGTAGAGTTAGAAATGGCAAAAGCCTGACGTGGGATGGGTACATTGATTGGAGGTCCATCAACCTGCCATTAAAAAAAATACCTCACTAAATAAAACAAATGCAAATTTGAGGTATAATTAAATCAAAGCATCAGATTTAGAAGAGAAAATGTTTGGCAAAAAAAAACTGGCATATCCACAATTACAGCTTCTGTATTACAATGAAAAATCATTAGCAATGTTAAAATATCAGATGTCACGAGGATTTGCTCAAGTGTCAAAGTCTAAATCAGATAGATCAAGTCAACTGAAATGGCCATGGATGTGAAAAAGGAATGAGAGAGAATCATGTGTCCAAAGCTGGCTTTTATGCTGAGCTCTGACTGGACACAGACAAAGAGCAGGACAAAGCTCAAGGTGAGATGGTGTCTTAAAAGCACAGCATGAACACACCAAGTACACCAGCTGTGGTACACATCAAGTACAGCAACCAGGCAGAAGCACCACTCGATGTACGAGATGGAGAAAAACAATCAAATCTTTATAACAGTTACTACAGAGAACCAGCCTACAGAATGCAAAAGAGCTCAGAACAAACCATTACAGTGAGATGATACCAGCAGATGAACAGGTAGTTCAAAAATCAGCCTGGTGGTCGCACATGGTAGGAAATGTCCCCAACATTTGCACTGCAGTAAAATTCCTATTCTGAGGCACTGTCAGGCACATGAGGCAAACGTACAGATGGGTGAAAACATAAAAAATGTGTCAAGGAGACCTTGAATAGCAAAGAAAAGTTTAGACGTATGATAGATCTAAAACATTTCCAGTTTGCCCTTAAGAGAAAATCCACACAGTTGACTAAAAGAAAACCACAGGACAACAGGAAAAGCTACAAATATAGAGTTTAATTCTTGTTTATTCTCTCATGGCAATGACAATCTCAGAAATGGATCCACTATCAATACAGTGGTATTCCCATTTTAATTTGGGATGGTATTGCTATTGGTAATTAGATAACCACAACACCAGAGCTTTGAGTCTACAGTCACAATCTGTCATAGATTCACAGCATTTATCACCACAGAAATTTTAAGTTCTGAATAATGGGATGGGCCCCATTCTGATCTCCATCATTAGTTTGTTTTCAGCATATATTGTTTAACTTTACTCTTAAGAAAAGACAGTCTTTTAAAGGGTCTGTACTATGAAAAAGCAGCTTTTTGCGCTTTTAACTGTATTGTACTGTTCATTCCTCACTGTAGAGAACCCCAAAGAAAAATCTTTTGGTGGTGAAAATTGACTGGATTCTCTCCATTACATTTCAGTCACTTGAGTGCTAAAAGCAGTCCAGGGGCGTGCAACACAAGAAAAGTTGCATGTGTAATCTGATTTGTTTCCTATTGAGTAACAATAATAGATTTATTTGTTACATTTTGTTACTGTATTAAAGTTAATGTACTTTTTAATAAGATGATGAGTAAAATAATCGTCCCCAGGGCCACGATAAGTATCGTTATGGGTTTAATAGTCTGCAGCAAAACGACTCACAGATAAAGTGGTCCTTCTTGATCTGCAGAAAAAACAAGTTTTTTTTTTTTTTTTTTTTTTTTGCAAAGGGATGTTTTTAAGTGGAGAAAATATTTTTTAGGCTGAAAATGTTTTTTTAGTGTTTGTTCACCCTGCTCGTCACAAATAGTTGGAGTTTATCTTTGGAAGCACACCACAGGCCAGCCAGCAACTTTTTGTCTGTGACCGCCACTTCACAGATGACTGTTTTGCTAACCTTGGCCTGACGTCATGATTTGGGCGTCATTCACAAGGATCGAAAGACGGTGCCTCATAGATCGAGTTTTTTTATTTCAGGTGTGAAAAGAATCCACAAAAATAACTCATATTTCATAAATTATTAGTTCTTTAGTGTGCCAAATATGATCATATTTATGGATATAGTTTACTATAAAAGGCTTAAGAAAAACATGGTTTAGGCCCTTTAAATAACAGAAGCAGTAGGTGTGAGTGAGTGTGTGCCTCACGTTTCACTGCTACACCATGAACACACAGTGCTGCTTAATGAGCAGGATCTTCAGCTGAGCAGCAAGTCAGCAGAGTAAACAATGTTGGTGTTTTATGAGAAACTGTTGACTCTGGTAAAACACAACAGATACGCTCTGTGTTGATCCTGTGCTTTTACTGTCTTAAACTGCAGGGCTTTTTTTCTTGAACTCTCATACTGTGCTGATAAAATTACATGTGTACACAATCCAAGCTGCTGTCAACCTTTCGAGCTGTTAAGACTGCTGCCTTGCCTCCTCCTTTTGTTGACGTCACTTCATTAACTTAAAGAAACATATGCTTCTATAGTTATACATTTTGGTAATATCTATTTTCTTTTGTTTCTGTATTAGGGATTTGAAACAAAAATAATCAGATCTACTAAAATGTTTGTTTTTGTAAGCAAAAGGGAAAGCTATATTTAATTTTGGTTTGATTTGATCTCTTCTTTTGCAGGAGAAAACCAACATGCAATGTCTAAAAAATGTGCTTCCTGAAGGGAACATTTGGAACAGAAGTGTTTGTTCCTGACCATTTTGTTTTCTCTTACACTCCGTAACAACAATGGACGAGTCAAGGTGTGACGTCACCCATAGAAAACACCTTACCTCGGTCTCTCTCGAAATGACACCAAATCCGTCATCATGGCTTCCTGAAACGTGCGCCGCAATTTTGATACCAGTCGACAGTGATTGGTCTAAGTCGATCTGAGTCCAATTTTTTCAAGGAACTACAGTCGCCAATCATGGGGGAGCTTGTTCAAAGTCCACAACCCCTTCCATTGAAAGCAGGCTCAAGAGAAGCTGTCAATCAAACATTTGAGGTGGGGCCAGTGGGCAGCACTTACTTCTACTGAGGCATCTGATTGGTCAATTTATAACTTGAATAACTTGTGATAATGAAAAAATACATTTTAAAAATTGGATCAGAAAAAAGATCTTAAGAAGAAGGTATCAGAGCAAGAATGGTTATTCTGACAAATAAAAGGACTGAGTAATAACCGTTTATTTCTCAAATGAAGGCTATAGGATTTTGTTTTCTTGGAACCAGCAGGCACTTCCTGTTTGGGAACACGAGAGGGGAGGGGTTGAGCTTTCCATTGTTTTTACAGTCTATGGTTCAGAAGCACTAATTGATTTACTGAACACCAGTCTTTGACCCAAGGTGAACTGACAGAGAAGAATAGAGAGTTTGGATGGACATGGAGCGTGCAAAGTCAATACATCATTTCTTGGTAAGATATATTTTCCTGCAAATGCAAATTAGGCTAGGTTGCTCCAATATTGCTCGCCATTTTTGTTTAACCAGTAGTTACATTGGAGGTGTTGGGGGGGAACGTGTATACAGACGGATGATGGGATGTGGGGATGGACTTACTCTTCACCAACAGTACCACCCACAACTCAGAGGCAAATTTTCTAATGAACTCGTGCTGCTCAGTAGAAACTACATCCAGACAACGACACAGGTTTTTTGTTTTTTTTTGTTTTGTTTTTTTTGGCTAAAGACAACACACTCATAATTAAAAGACCACTGGGAAAGCTTTTGAAATAGATCAAAAAATGATTGGAGTGGAACTTTAATGTCAAAAACTGACAGAGAGCACTACTTATACATCTGTTTGTGAATACAGGTCAGGTTCATGGATGAGCTCGGGAAAGAAAATACCTGTAATCACCCCAATGAACACTGAATGTGAAACATTCATGACAAGCCTCCCAGCTTGAATCGAGCCTTTTAACCAGCATTCAGTATAATTGTGCCTGCTATTGCGATAGGCACCACAGTGAGTTTACCTTGAAAAGTGAGCTTGTATGCCAACCCTGAGTTAGACTACTGACTTGCATGAGTGACTTTGAATTTCAATGAACATTGCTTTGAGCAGGAAGACAAAAAACTCCTCTCAAGTAATTTGTCCTGTTCTTAACTTCATCATGTCCAAAGGGATCCTTGTCATATAGTTTATTGTTGCACCATTTCTAAAGTTCCTGCAATTAACACCTGAAAATGATAGTTTTGTGGTTATTGCGTTGAACCAAGATAATGTGTGCACGCCTTTTCATCTACATTTTAGACCAGCACTGTCAGATTTAACAAAGCAAGTCCGTAGTACTTTTGTTTTGTGTTTTTTGTGATAAATGATGTCTTGTAATGAACAAAATCTGGTGTTGCAGTTAAACATTTTGGGGTCAAACGGGTTAGGATTTCCAGTCTGAACAGTTGTTGGTTCATTTGGAAACATGGACTGTTTTTATTACATCCAGTTGTTGACTGTATTGTTGAATAGAGGTACAATTGTGCTCAAAAGGCTTTTCCACTCTCTCGAAGCTGAAAGTTTTATTTGTAGTTTTCCACATTTTCCGTTCGACTGTGTACTTTGAAACCTTGTCTTTAAAACTTGTCCGGGCAAAAAAAAAAGAAAGCTAATTATTGTTCCGCCAACATGATTAAGCATTCTTAGCATGGGGCCGTAAATCAAACTGCTCCTTAGTTTCTATCGCCATGGGTGCGTTATTATAACTGCCCTGATATATAAGCAGCTAATATCAGTCATCAGTAATGTTTAGCAGCAGCAGGCAAAATTAGACACGAATTGCAGCTTTGTTGATAATTATGCCAATGGAATTTATAGATGATATGCAGGAAACTTGCTATTTCAGCACAAACCTGATAACCTGCTCATTTACTATGTTTACTTGTTTTCTTAGCCAAAAAAATAAATTTTCATTAGATCTACAATTCCTACTCTGAAAAAGAACAGACTGTGTGTAAATTAAGAAGCAACATTTTTTCAACAACATTTTATAAGATGCATCTATCTACTGTGTAATTTATCACTTTTCTTGTTAAGCTTTCCTGACTGGAAACTACTGTAGAAAATAAATGAACTGTTATAGAAAATGTATTAATTATTGAAAGAAAAATTGATGGAACAGACACCAACCGGCTGATATACTGCAAGATTTCCTCGCATGAATGCTGCTCATTGGGTGTCATTTACTGTGGTGCTAATGAAGGAAAAGCATAGATGTTTGATTTATGGCATCAAAAGAGTTTAGGGTGGTTGAGCTCTGGGTGTGTCCAGACCAGTTTTTCATAAGACTTACAGATAATTAACTAAGTCTCTGGTCAGACATGGAGAACCTCTGTTAGACCTGCAGCTCGCCGAAGTTTCTTTCTAATCTAATTAGGCAGAGTTCTGCATAGAATCAGAATTTATGCGCATTTTTCATTACAAAGCCTATCTGTTTGCTCCTCAATTAAAAGCCTAAGGTGAACATTAGATGGGCAACACTGAATCTGTCAAGATGCCTGAGATGAATCGGATATTGCTGTAATTTCATTTTAGCAAGTAACTGTAAGGTAGTTTCTCTCCATGACAGTTACGCTCTGGGTCATATAACTGGACCAATAGTTCTTTATCTTAACAGTGAGTCCTCGTGCATTTTCTTTAAAATTATATGTCATTTTTGATGACTTAACGCAGTTTTCTGAGAGCTCAAGCCAAAATAAATGTCTCTACTCTACATATCCTTCAAGTGTATCATTATTTTAATGGATTTAATTACACATCCACTGGATGACTTTTAAGTTGATGCCTTGATCAAGTAATGATACATGACTAATGAAGCTGATGAAATGGATTTGCTCACTGGTTACTTAGTAAATAACTCTAAGTCAGTCTGAACGAGGAGCGCCAGGATGAATGTTGTTGTGAAGTTCACACCCAGCTAAGCAGACATCCTTTAAAAAAGCTGCCGAGCCACAATTCATGACAGCGCTGACATGAGTAATAGGGCACCTTCTAATTACAGTAATATGGTTAATGCAACTAACAGCCAAACTTTTTCATTCATAAAAAAATATTCAAGCATGATTTACAGTGTTGTTTTACAGATTTACATTTTACAGATTTTTTTTCTCAAATTTTAAATCAGAAAAGTAGAAGTAAAAGTTAAGTTAATGTATCATAGCATGGCAGTTTCTTTATCGCTTCATACAGCACAGTAAAAGCTTATGGCATAAACCATAAACAGCTGCAGTTTCTTCATATTTCACAAATACTGTCTGAAAACGTTTTCAGACAAAATTGGAACATTTTAAGTTTACAATAGTACGTAAAAGTAAACTTCAAGTCTACTGCATCATTTTTAGTACTGACAAAGCATACTGGCACTACAATTAGACTACTTTTTTGCTTGTATGGATTTGCCCAAAAAAACAGTCACAGCATTGAAGATTCAACCATTATTTGCAATTGACTAGGCCACGCCCACATTTATGAAACATTTTAAAGTCAAATACAAAACAACACACCAAACAATGAATAAAAATTAAAAATCACAAGTATCCTGAAGTAATCAAAAAAATTGATTGCAAAGTCATGGCATTTTGCATCCGATTGAACCTGGTTCGACTTGTAAAAAGTCCCCTATAGTGAGTAGTTGATCTTGGTTTTTAAATAAGCCTCAAGTTGGAGGTCAGGAGATTCTGACCCATTGGTGATCTGCACGCCTCTAGTCAACCTGTGCTAAACATCGGTGTGTCAATGTTAAGCAAACTACTGCAGAAAAATGAAAAACTATGACAAAAACAGGGAAAATTACAAGTTTGAAAAGAAAAACGCTAACAGATAAAATAGCACATGGTAGGAGTTGTCAGAAAACTTTGAGTCAAATGTTTGCTCTCTTTTCATGAGTGGGAGTTTGGAATACTCAGACAAACAGCTTCACACTAAAAAAACAACTTTATAAGTTCACTAAAACAAAATTATCAGGATGCTTTATGTTGGCATCCCAGCTTCTCCTCCAAAGTCTGAACAGACTAACTGATGATCAAACATTTCATTTTTTCTTTTTTTTTTTTTTTTTTACTTATCCTGTCCAACAGCTGAGCAAACAGATATGAGCTGAGAGATGATCAAACATTTCTAACAGAAAGTATGTAATTTTATTTTTTTTTCTCTGTGCAGAAGAAGCTTCTGTAGACCATTAGACAGACAGCTTTAACCAGACTCGAACTGACCATACTTCAGTCTAATGATAATAATAAAAATAACAGTTCTAACAATCTTCAAAGAGACAGGAATCAAAGAGGGACAGTTCTACTCCTAATGTCCAGACCGTAGCTGGATCCTTTGGTCTCTCCTGGTAACTAGAGATGTGTGTTGTTCTGCTCTTTTTACCTGTTAAAGTGTAACTCTCCTATTATTTGTTCTCTAAACTTCTATGTTTTTTTTTTTTTTTTTTTTTTTTTACTTTAAAGAGATTCAAATCTCGTTTTTGTTTGACACGGACATGTTTTCACTCTCATCAGGACGCTGTTCACTGCCCCCCTCCCCATTCTGAAGCGTGAAAAGAGAAATCTATAGAGTGCCACTCCATTCTCTAAGGACTTTTTTTCAATTTGCAGCATGGATTTCCCATGGTTGTCAAAGCGAGACTGAGATGAAGGGTTTTGGCGAAGAAATCGGGTGTGTAACAAGACACACTTAAGGCTATTCAGGGTTCACCGCAGTGCTGGAAGTGTGGAGTTATTTAGAGTTCAAAGAGAATCATCTTGTTGCTTTAGGTGGGATGTTTGGAAGAGAACTGAAAAAGGAGAACAGGAAGATTATTGAGGGTCATTTAAAAAGCCCAGGTAAATCACTTCTGTGTGCTTTATAGGCTGTAAACAAGAGTCGGCTTTTTTTTCTGGATGTGAGCGACAACAGGCTGTATATTCTGTTCAAAAAACGTTTGGCAGCAGAGAAAATGTTTTTTTATGGTATGGCCATACATCTGAATCTGAAGCTTCTCTGGGAATTTACGTTTGTACTTGTTATTTATTTCTTTTCTGCATACTGAGATAAACGTGGAAAACCTCCGCAAAGAACTGCGGTACACTTTTTAACCTTTTATTTATTCCTTGATTGTTTAATAGTTGCAGCTGGTGTGTTTTTAAATGACTTTTTGTGATTTAGAGTTTCATTAAAATAGATGTCACCACATGCTTATTAAAGTTTGGCCTGTTTTATTTACTGATCAGTTTTTTTTTTTTTTTTTTGCAAAGCTGTGCTTCTTTCTCCATAACAAACTGCTGTGATTTCTGTCTCTCAGGCTGGGAGAGAGCCTCTTTAGAGCCACAAACTGGTGTTGCTCCTGCAGTGCAGGTCACTGGTGGGGATAATTGATGACAGGTTCCGGTTCTCTGCGTCTTCAAATGAAACTGCATTCCCTACTTTACTTGATCAATCGATGGGGTCTGTGACAACATGCCAATCAATGCAAAAGTCTCCTCCTGCACATATGCATAAAGTCTTATTATATAGTTGTAGAATTATATGCAATTTTTACATATTATTTAAGGCATCTGTATCAGATACCTGTGTATTTTTTGTTGCCTTGTTCCAATGTTGTGGCTTCTGACACCATTGTACTTCCTGCTCATTCAAGTTCACTAATTTTGATGTGATCCCTTTAGTAATGACAGGTTTTGACCTTTACCATTAATATTTTATTGGATTTTGATAACAGCAAATTGCACTTCTGGCAAAATAACTCTGTTTTTTTTCCGCTCTTTTTATTTGCTGTTTGGGGTTTTGGCTTCTGGTAATTCTTTTCCTGCAGGACAGCAAAAGAACCCTAAAGCCCCTCTGACAAAAACAATGTATTTTATTTATTTATTTTTTTTATGAAGTGTTTCCATTTTGTATTTGCAGTAATATGCAGTAATTTGACCTGCAACACCAACCTGTTCAGCTTAGCATGAAATGTTTCCACGGCGAGCCATCCGTACTACAGATCCTCCTTTTTTATCCTTTTATTCAGTTTCTTCATGTTGCACTCTCTGATTATGCTGCCATTTAAGGTTTACTACAAGAGAACAGTATTCTCCACCTCAGATGTGTTAAATATGTTGTGCATTTTATTGCAAACATTTAAAAAAAAACAGCGATTTTGGATGAAGTGGGGCCTCCTCTCTTTTTTTTCTTCTTTTGCTTATAATTTGCACAGACTCTTCTGTTGTTGAGATCAGTTGTATCAGGAGTGCTTCTCATACAACATCTATGCATCAGCATTGAATGTAATATTAAGCTTATTTGCCTTAATGTTTGTCTTGGTGATGGTGAAAGTAGAACATGCCACAAAGTGATCCATCCCAATACCCTCTGCTGCCTTTTCTTAATCAGTGCTAGTGATTAAGTAATGGTAGAGCTGTTAAAATATTTCTGAGGATGACCAGGTTTAAAGCTATAATGAAACTGAGGTGTTAGGGGAGACGAGAAATGGAGCAAGCCAGTTCTTAGACACACAATCTTTCAGTGAGTGCATCTGCAGGAGGTTGTGAGGACACTCATCTTTTGCTGCTTCTCATTTAAAATTGAACCAAATTTCCCCAGGAAAAAATGGACATAAAGAACCCCAAAAAACATAACTAAAACAGTTTGTTCAGAGAGACAAAGGTTTTCTGACATGACAATAGCATGTAGCATCTTCCGCTCCCAATGTTCTTCACATTTCTGCCCAATCAAAGAATCCTGCAGAAAGCAGTTGAATTTGGGTATATAATATTCATGATGTCTCCACTGTTCCCTGGTTTATTGATCGTGAGTTTCCAGTGCTCAACAAAAATGCAGGAATGAGCTGTCACCTCAACTCAAGATATACATGAACCGCAACAGCATAAATATATTTGTCACCACAAGCTAATAAACAGGTTGAGTACCTCCAGGGTCATTCGGTTACAGCTGAAATCGCCGAGTGTGTTGCACAAAAAACATATGTTGTTGTCAATCCTTCTTTATGTGCATGTCCTCTTTTCTTCTCAAAGCATTTCTCTGTTTAAAAGACTTTTAATGTCTTGTGACATTGGCAGCTCTTCTAGTTCTATCAGACACTACAAACAATCCTATCTTAATATTGATGCAAAAGAACCTAAAACATGTTCCGTTAAAAACTTGCAAGCATGCAAGCATAAAAATACATTTTTCCCCCATGCTCTGGCGTGAGACTGCTTCTTTTGTCCATTTTTTTTGTATCTGAATTGCTGCTTGAACATTTTTTTAACTTTGCACTCTCATAATAAAATCAAGCCGTGATGTGAAAAATAACCATTAAATCATATTTTTTCATGAAAATAGGAAGCTTTACATAAAGATTTTTATCACTTTGGTGGAAAAAGGCCATTTTTAGGTCAAAGACAAGTCTAATCACAAATCCTTTTTATTTGCTGAGCTTTTCCATCCTGATGGAAAAAGTGGAACTATCATAAATTGAACAAATTCTTCAAAGGATGTTAGAAGGAAGCTTTTGTGCTTCCTTTCTTATCTCAAAAGTCCATCAAAAAATACTTGACTATCTTTTATGAAAGGAAAGCAGCGTACTTTTGCAGGAGCACTTGTCAAAAAGTAACACTTGGTCATCTTAACTCAGTCGAATAGACAGGGATTCATAGAGAAAACATGCAGCAAAATGAAATGCATAGAGTTTTAATCATCTTTTCTTCAACATATTTAGACTATATGTTAAGCTATCATAGTTACAACCATGAAACCATTTAAATATTCAATTGTAGAAACATTAAAGAAGCAGTTGTATGAGGAACACAGGGCGTGTTTACTTCTTTAGTTAAATATGGGACATTTTTAGCTTGCATTCCTGTGGCCTCCAATCCAATGATCCAATGTAAAAGAATCCACTGTGCTCATTTAACTAAAGCCAGGCTCACCAAAATCTAAAAAGATGTGGACCCAACTTGTAACATCAGGCATCGGCATCATACACACTACAAACCCTTTCTGGAGAGACATTTTTGGATCTCTATTCAGGTTTTTTCTTTCACAGCTCTGTTCCGATAAATGAAAGACTCTGTGTTTTAGTTTTCACAAACTGCAATTGAATAATTTTTGGTTCATAATCAATTTCCAAAGAGTTGCTGCTTCTGTTTTGAAAAGAACTCTTCCCATACATAACTACCAAAACCAAGTCCCTGACTGATAAAAGTTCAACTGGTTTGACTTTCACGTGTGCCACGTGTTTTTTACATAGAGCCCAAAAATGGACTTGAAAACTTTCGCAGTGACGAGTGAACATGAGAGTTTTAAACGCGGAATCCTGAAACGCACTTATACTCGTGTTTGCATAGCCTTTTAATTGGAGGCGGTCACTTGAATGAATGTTTCTGAGCTCATTATGAACGTAGCATTAAGAGGGTTAGTCTCCAGTTTGTGTTTTTTAATTATATTAAAAATGCAAAACTTGTTTTGGCTGCTGGGTCCCTCACTATGTGCCTCAGAATGTTAAGTCAAATGTTATGAATGATCCTTAAAACACATTGAGACACTTTTGGCCTCCTATTTCTACTTTCCCATAGTGTTCCAGCAGTGTTACAACCAGACTTTGAGAATTATTCTCATTTTTTTTCTACTTAGTCAGAGTTTAAATAAAGTTTATAAGAAAACATCTGTGCAGAAAGAACAAAAAGCCAGAAAAATGTCTACTAATGAGAGTCTGCCATGACAAAATATCCTGCAAGTGCAAACATTTCACTAAATATCATCAACTTAAACATGAGCGCATCAGACTGCATTAACCCCTTGATGCCCATTGATGCAAATCACTTCTGCTCAAAATGTACCTTAATTTGGCATCTAGCAAAAACTTTTTTTTTCTTTCATTGCTGGAAATGAATTTGAATGTCAAGGGATTAAGCTTGAGCTTTTTAACACCTATTTTCTTTTTTTCTGGCAGGGAAAAGGTACATTTATAAATTTGTCCTGTTGCAATAAGTTGCCATGATTAAAACCAAGAAGCAAAAACATTTAATGCAGTGTCTTAATGCTGCTTTGGGTAAAGTAACACATGGAATGCTCAAATGTTTACTAGAACCAGTTAAGAAACGCATGGCTCATTTTTTTGATCATCAGCAGTTATGTTTTCAGTATCAATTTAAAATGCATGCTTGATGATGTGCATTTGAAAACATGTTTATCCATCTACCATACTTGCCAGCGTGTTTTGACACTCTATTAAAGACCAATGCATCAAGAAGTTAAGAATGTATTTGTTTTACAATTTAAAGTCAAATACGTGATTTAGAAAATCATTTTTGTTGCAGATTTATTGACAAACTGTGCCATACATCATCTGGAGAAACCAACGTTTGGTCTTTTCTCTGCAATGGGACATTTACTCTCCTGAAAGGAAAAAATAAAGTACAGTCATTTGTGAAATAGCTGGGTTGCAAACATTTTCCTTCCAGCTGAACAAATAGCCGAGACTTTACAGACCTTCAGCTTTCTCTGACACACTGTCTGTCTGGACACTTAAGGCTTGTAAAGGCAAACACCTGTCAAGTGTACAGCTGGGGTATGAAAGTCCTGATCTGTATGTCTGTGTTTTCCGTGGCATGAGTGAAAGCTGGAGTCGTGAAACCGGCACTTCTTCTATCTGCTGTCAGAAAAATGAGGAAAGCTCCTGACAAGGATCCAGCAGAGTGGACTGACTGAGCAGCTTGAGAGGTGCATCTGCTTTGTTTCCCACCTGATGCATCAAGCTGGGGATGACACAGATGGTAACAGAGAAAAAGCAGAGCTCGTACAAATGAAAAACAGAACCCACATCATAAACCGGGCAAGCTTTTTAAGACCAATTAAAAAAAAACATTTTTTTAGAAGGATTTATGAAACAAAATATGTGTGCAAGCCTGTATGTTGATTAAATTAGATCATTTTACTGAACTTAAATTGAAATATAAAAAAAAAAATGCTAATTCAAATTGGGCAGACATACATTATCCATAAACTTATGATGATCTGCAACAGAAAACTGGGTTATTTCAAGGATCCCTGCTTGTGCTGACCCCTACATGCGTCCCACATCAGTCAAAAATGTCCTTCCACTTTACACAAAGAAAGTAGCTTTACACTATTTTTAGCCAAACACCTTTTATTTATTTTTTTTTTTTTAAAAAGGGGGGCCAAAATTATGTTTCAGGAGTATTTAAGAGATTTCTAACTTAGGTAACAAGGATCATTTAAAGATCTTTGTATTTTTGCAACGCAAGAAGATCTGTTTTTGCTTTTATTACAGTGTTTAAATTAATATTTTTGTCCAAATTTAAGTTTTGTTAGCATACTCGTGGTGTAGTTAAAAACAAAATTAAAAAACATATGTTATTGCCTGAAACTAAAATCTATATAAAATTGCTTTGTCTTTTTTTGGTACAAAACTATGTACGCCTAAAATACTAATTTTATCAAGAAGAGATTACAATGTTTATGACTGTGTTTCAGAAGAAAAATAAATTGAATATTTCACGCATTTTTGCTGCTTATTTTGCTTTTTCTTTTTGCTACAGTGCAATCTAAAACCCAGCGGATAATAAAAGAGTGTATCTTGAAAATTACATTTTTTTTTTGAAGCATCACATGATACAAACATCAAATCATGGCCCTCCCAATGGTCTCTGTCAATATTTTTACATTTTATCAAAACCTTAACCACCGACAATTAATGCCAGCTTTTAACCTTAATCTAACCTCCTCTTACTTGTTTGCTTTAAATGTAGTAATGTTTTGCTCTGCACTGATCAAATGTTTCCATAAAACCTTCAGGTCCACATAAGGCCAGTGCTCGAATAGTTCAACTTCTAACATACTGCGAAACACAGAACTAACACAAACAGAGCTGTATGTCTGTTTTTCTAAACCCTATTTGAATCCATGACACAATCTTCATTAATAGCAGCTATAGCTAATATTTACTTTGTTGCTACTGTATTTTATTGGATTTATTATTTTCAAGCGGTAAAGATTACTTATGATCTAAAGGAGAAAATCAAAATTCTAATGTTATGTTGATTTTTTATGGTTTTGTTTATGTGTACAGTTAAAATATTATTGTTCAAATGATGAGTACATAATTGTTTTTAATAGATACATTCTCAAAGAATAATTTTCTTTGATAATCAGTAATTAAAACCAGTTATGGGGCATGCGTGCATGCTTGTTTGTGCATGCATGTGCGTGTGATTCTTATATGGATGCATTGTGTGCATTAAACAGATCAAAGGGCTGCGTCAGTTCTGGTTATTGTCTGTGTGGGAGTGCAGGAAGTCTCCATCGTGACTAATGATTCTGTGCCCTCTAATCAGAGGTCTATAAGACACACGCACACACAAACTTACACACAATGAGGAAAAACCCTAATCAGGTTAGTCTCTACCTGTGAGAGCCAAAACCCCATGCAGTCCGTAAATAGTTTTTAAGTATCCGAACAAAAAAAAATTATAATTCCTTTTAATCATTTACAAACTAGTTTCCTTAAAATGATTCGTTCAGTCTTTTTTGGTGTTCCTTGATGTCATTTTTTTCCTTTGAGATTTTTAAATGTCTTTCTGTTTGAATTTAATTAAAGATTTAGTTCTAAGTTAAGTAGGAAAGTCATTATATATCAGTAATACCTCGTTACAATTCTAAATCCTAAACTCGCTTTCTTATTATAAAACGTTATATATTTATGAAAGGATGAAGTGAACTGATTTGTAGAGCTGCCAGCTGCTCCTTTACTTTCAATTGGGGAAGGTTGGCTTTTTTTGCGCACTCGCGCGCACTGCTTGTGCGTAATTGGCGCGCGCGCTCCCTTAAGTGAGGGTAGAGGTCTGGTTGTCTCTGCAGCGCGGCTCAGAAGAAACTTGTGCAGAGAAAACTTTGACGAACACCGTCAAATGCCTGTAAGCTAGTAGAAATCTCTGGAAGTTTATGTTGCTCGCAAACTCTCCAAATGTGTGACGAGGGAGAGGAAAGCGACGGCGGCGAGAGGGCGCATCTCTCGGAGTCCCCCTCTCCGCCTCTGTCAGTGATTTTCCCCCGAGGATCTCCTTCTTCTCCACGGCCCTTGGACCTTTTCTCCTCCGCATCTCCGCTGCTGGGGGACACGGACCCGCCTTATCTAGCCTCCTCAGAGTGCCTGCACCTGTCTCCGGAGAACCTGGAGCTCGGGGTTTCCACAAGCTTCACACCGCCAAAGTTCCGTCAGCGCACGGCGGGCGCCGGCTCTCCGCTTCGAGAGGATTCTCGGAGAGATGTGGGATTTGATCACTACGATGTCCCCGTTCCCAAATGGAGAGGACGAGGCGCGGAAAGCTCCGAGCGCCTTCAGCACCGCGGACAGAGACTCCAGCAGGCTCCGGAACTGCAGGACTACGGGAACCACTGCTCTTCTCAGCTCAAAGACACCGAGTTCAACTCCGAGACACGACAATCGTGAGTCCTATCCTTTACCAGACAGTAGTTTTGTGCGCACTCCACACACAGACACACACACATATAAATATAGTTGAAACACACAACATTTGATTAAAAAAAAAATCAAAGACAATGTAACCTACTGTCATTTCATCAGGCAGAGGTTAGTTTAGGTAAGCAGGATTTTCCCTGAGCTTGCTGCACCAATCCTGCAGGCTGTGACACACAGGTTTGTCAGGTCTTTCAAGGATTGCATCTGGATAACTGACAAAAAATGCACACCTTTGTTGGAAGTGGATGAATAATTCAAGTTTCCTGCATGTTAATATCATTGGAGTTGAACCACATCCCCTCAAGTACCTGGGATTTCCCAATCCCATTTTTAGAGTTAAGCTGATTTGGTTGAAGTGGTTCATCCCTAATGAATATGTGTGTGCACACAATAAATGTTCAACTGAGAGGGAAAACCTGCTTGTTTTTCCATCACATCCTATACTTGCTTGTGTTGATGGAGCTTCTGTTTTTGGTTTAGTGGAGGAGTGCACAGACACAAAGTCACACATATGTTTTTTGGCCTTGAAAATGGAGAAAGACTGTATGTCTAAGATCAGCTGAACTGAAGAAAATGACTCCTTGAGTAGGAGGAAATAGTTCAGTAGGGCTTTTCTGCATTCAGAGCGTACAGTGTCCATTGTGTAACATACAGAACCTCAGATGGGCATACGCAATGAAATTTAATGAATATTCATTACTGCGGGCTTATAAGCATGACTATAAGAAGTTAAGAATGGCAGGCCTCGGTGTCGAGTCTTTGATCTCGCCTGTTCTGCTTCTTTGATACAACAGCGTTCAGCGTAAAGGCTCTGTCATGGAAAAAGATGTCTGTGTGCTCTCACTTGAGCCTGTGTCCTGCACACGAGCTGCTAGACACCTGTTTTTCATTAGTTCTAGATTATGGCGAGAAATTTACTTTTGATCTGAAAACTGAAAGGGGGTTTGTTGCTTTACAGTGTCTGTGTACTGAGTATATAGACAAGACGGACGTTCAGACTGAAAGACCCCCTACAGCTTCTCTGATTTCTGTGCTTTCCATTTTTAATGTTAGATTTCTAGCACTGTTCATTTTCTTTCCTTACTGTGTCCCAGCTGAACTGTAAATGACCTGAAGTGACTGATCCATAACACTGGTTATGGCTGATTGGAGATAAACTTAGAGCATTTTTGAAGAGTCAAGAGTTGATTACACAGTCAAGTTAATGACAGAAATCTGACATTGAAAATCCTATTGGAGTGAAAAAACAAGTGGTTTGAGAAGTGTGCTTTCCCGTGCTGTAGCTGTAGCAGTCTAGAAGAGCTGGAGCTCCCATATCAGAAAGAACATTTTGCTTGTTTGCTTTGTTTAATGACTCTGATGAAAGTCCCTCTCATCACAGCTCATTAATGCAGATTTCCTCATACCACAGGCATTCAGTTTGGTTACAGTTAGTGGCTAAAGACTTGCATTAATTTGTACATTCTTCCAACACTTTAGTGACCTTTCATGCCCAAAGAATGGAGATGTTTTGACTGTGAAGACTTTAAAACAAATGTGTTTCAGCGTACGTTTGAGGTACAGCATTAAACAACTTTACATTAAACTCCAGATGTTCAAGAAGCTTGGCTAAATTAATTTTGCTTTAGATATCAATGTTTTTTAATTGCCTTTATATTTTACCATACTTCTAATTTATGTGAAAACAATATTGTTTAACCTATAAATGTGTAACAGCTGTTTCAATTTCACCATAAACACCATAAAAACACCCACTTTGCAAAATCTAGAATAATTTAATTTGACCAGTTGTCTTTTAAAATTGCAACAGATCTGCACATACATGTTCAACATTTCTTTTAATGAAGGTATTATCTTGTTATGGTTCAACAATATTACATGTTTGTATGTAATGTTTTACTTTATTTTCCGACTGTCACAAGATGTAGGACGTTGTAGTTCCAAACACTTTTTTATGTACTTTTTTGTTTAGGTTAGGCAACTTTCTGAAAAGGTAATTGCACAGGGCATTACTGAGGGCATTTCTTTGAAAAAAGAAAAGCTGAATAAATTACTGCTGTCTGGTAGAATGGTGTAGGTGACCTGTTGTGCATCGAATGTAGCTGCAGATTCCAAAAGATGGCCAGGTTAGCTCTTTTTAGCTTCTTTTAAACTAACGCAGCCGAATGAAATGCCGTGATTTAAAGTGACAGCTAGAGTCGAGAGCCTTGAATATGAAATTGCAGCAGAGACGCAATTTTGCCTTCAAGTAAAAAAGATTCATTCAGTGACTTGAACCCAAAGGGAAACTGTGTGGGGTTTTACATCTGTAAGTAAGGCAGGGATCTCTTCTTTTTGAAAAATCCTTTGGAAATGAACACATTTGTAGCGATATAATAAAAGATCAACTTCATAGTTTGGTTATTATTTGCTTTGATTGATGCAGGGCACAGCAGGTGGGACTGGGAATGTTACTTGCATACAAATAGTCCACCTATGAGGTGATTCTTTTCAGGACTAAATCATAATCAGACTCAATTTTCTGTCAATTTGAATTTCAAAATGTATATTAGCCAACAAACCGTATTTGGGATCAAATGAACAAATGGTGAACGTGTGTTTATGCCATCTGTGATGAGCAGGGGGCAGCCATGCTTCAGAATTAAAAACAAAAGCTATTCAAGAACACCCAGCTGTCCTGTTGGACGGTGAATCACAGCCACGGGAACTTTTACTATAAAAAGTAATCAAAGTGGCTTGTATTTGGTGGCAGGTGCTTTTCCTAGGAGGAAACAGGTGAATGACCTGTTTGTAGAAAAAGGAAACCAGTTATGGCTTCCCACAGACATAGAGAGAGCATAATGTGTTTCAGATCTGAATCAAAACAATCGTGATGGATGGAGAAGACAACAGAGAGGGATGGAAGAAGAGTGATTCATTACCTTCCTAAAAGGTTATTTAAATGGGCCAGCAGCCATACTTTCTTCTATGTTGTTAGGGAATTGTCCAAATGCCTTTCAATAAAGCATGTCAGACAAGGGATTTGTGTGGTCGTGGAGACTGAGAGAAAATACTCAAACTTCTAATCTTAATGTTTTATGGGGAATTAATGGCACAAATGAGCTCTCTCAGAAACTGTCGACAACAGCAGCAAGCTAATAAAAGCCATCAAAGGGTTTGTAGTCCACCTGTTTGGGGAGAATGTGCTGCACTCACACTTTGCATGCGCAGCTATACAGTATTCATGTGAATGAAAATGAAGAAAATAAAATAGAAGGAAAAAAAAAGCCTTTTCCTCCTATTTTTCCACCGAGGCATATTCTGGTGATTTGTGTAAATAAGAAATCAAAAGTTGGATCATTTAAGTAGACACAAAAGCAGTTTGTGATTAGAGTAATACCCTGCTCAAAAGGTGTGCGAGCACATTTATTCACATCCTCAAACACACAGGAGAAAGATTTCTGCAACAAACAGCCTTCTCGTTTCATGCGCCATTGTCCACACAAAGGTAACTAAACAAAGATATAAAAGTAATTACAAATATATATATATATATATATATATATATATATGTGTGTTTTTAAACCTCATTAAATAGCATTTTCAACTGGAATGCCTATATAAGTCTTTACTATTCTTTAAGTTAATAATGCAGAATGTTTTTGTTGGTTGTTGATAAAAAATCAGAAAGTAAGCATGTTTGTTGATTTTTACCAATAAAAATAAAAAAACTGCTGACCCCCCACCCCACCCCCACCCCCACCCCCCAAAAAATCATTAGAAAGTGTGAGATGTCGGAGAATATTTGATTTTCTGCTGGTTAGGGCATCAGTGAATATCAATGCCAGTTTGTCGTTCCTGAACCAATTGAGCTGACAACTTAATCTCAGTCTTACCGCTGGAGCCATCCACAGCTGTCACCTTTGACCTAAGGGGTGGTCCATTGCTCTGGTTGGAGATATTTCTTTCATCATGAGCGAGCACTGTGTGATGTCAAAGTAACTGTCTTTGTTAAGTGCTGCTGATTGTGTTTGACCGGCCTTTGCTCACAGACTAGAAGAGAAATGACTATTATTTTTCCATTTCATCATTTTAGGATTGATATAAATTAGACTAGCATCCGTGGCCTTCAACTGATTCCCCACCCTGAAATCTTAATTACATCATCCATTCTTGTAATGTTTATGTCCTCTGCCTCAGCATCCTTAAATGTTAGTGTTTCCCCCTCATTTCCCTTGTGAAAAGTCTTAATTTCTGCCTCCAGGGTGGAAGCCATGAATCGCCGTCACACCACGCTCAGGGAGAAGGGGCGTCGCCAGGCAGTACGGGGACCAGCCTATATGTTCAATGAGCGTGGCTCCCCCCTCACTGCAGAGGAGGAGCGCTTCATGGATGCTGCAGAGTACGGAAACATCCCTGTGGTGCGCAAAATGCTGGAAGAGTCCAAAACACTGAACTTCAATTGTGTGGACTACATGGGCCAGAATGCTTTGCAGCTGGCAGTGGGTAACGAGCACCTGGAGGTGACAGAGCTGCTGCTGAAAAAGGACGGTTTGGCCAGGATTGGGGACGGCCTTCTTTTGGCCATTTCCAAAGGTTATGTTCGAATCGTGGAAGCCATCCTGGCTCATCCGGCTTTCGGTGGGGGCATCCGACTGGCTCTGAGCCCTCTGGAGCAGGAGATGCGGGATGATGACTTCTACGCCTACGACGAAGATGGAACCCGCTTCTCGCATGATGTCACACCCATCATTTTGGCAGCTCACTGCCAGGAATATGAAATCGTTCACATACTTTTGACAAAGGGGGCCCGCATAGAGAGGCCCCACGACTATTTCTGCAAATGCTTAGAATGTGTGGAGAAGCAGAAGAAAGACTCGTTCAGTCACTCACGCTCCAGGATGAATGCATATAAGGGCCTGGCCAGTGCAGCATACCTGTCCCTCTGCAGTGAGGACCCCGTACTCACTGCACTTGAACTCAGCAATGAACTGGCAAGACTGGCCAACATAGAGACAGAGTTTAAGGTGAGGTGACCTTTACTTTCCTGTCTATCAGGAATGATTTCATACAAAATAAATAGCTTTTTCTAGGAATAAAAAATATATATAAAAAAAATAATTAGAAAATACTTTTAGAGAACACCAAAATATAACAAAACCAAAGTATTTTTAAAAATCTTTTCAGTATTCACTCAAAGAAAAAACAATTCAAAGCCTAATTTCCTCCAAATGTAATGAACAGTTAAAAAAAAATCCAACGATAGGTTTTCTGATAGTTTAAAGGTGAATTATCTTTCATTGCTGGAATTTACTAAATATTCAAATATATATATATATATATATATTTTATTTTTTTAATGTATTAGAAGGATATTTAATTCTGTCAACGTTGTTTTTCTTTATTATTCTACTTATGTTGGGGCTCTTGTCACCTAATGCTTTAAATAATTTATTATCTTTGTGTCTGTTTGTGCTTCTACTCCATCCCGCCAAATTAAAAGCTCTCCTTTTTGCGCAGCTCATCACAGTTGTCAAAAGCTCTGATATTTGTTAAGCTGTTGAGGTTTACCGATAAAGCAAACAGACTAGAACACTAAACATGTGACCTGTTGATGTTGACGGCTGTGGAACTTACAGTACAAGCAACCACAAACGACAAAACCTATTGAAGCAAACTGAGTTCCTCTGATGGGGATACTGGCTTTTGTTTATACACAGACCACTGTGGTACACAATTTAAGACAATATATATATATATATAAAATAAATGATTCAAAGACTAGCGTTAAAAAACAAACATCAAAAAACAAACATCAATTTGTCTTTACTTTTTGTGTTAAATGTTTATTCTTCGTCTAACATAACTTTGACCACATGAACAAGTAAAACAAGTCTTCTCTAAAAGTTTATGGTGAAAAATAAATGCAGTAAGAGTAAATAAAGTGATGAAAGACTCAAAAAAAAATACTAGGTTGACAAAGTATTGAAGAGATAAGTGGTGAGGAGCCTTCAGCTGCTTATCTAAAAACACGCAGTCAGATATCTGATCCTGTTCAAGGCTGTGATTTTGTCACTCACTGTGAAATAACGAGTTTTTTTGTCACAGATTTAGAAGGTTCAAAAAAGGGAATTACCAAAATTGTTCATTGATCTCTGCTAGTAGTTAGGCCCAGTTCTGTCAGATTTCTCTGTCATTTTACTGTTTTCTTTTGGACTCTAATTATGCCTGTAAGCAATGACTTCTGATGAAGTTTGATTTAAAACTCTGATGTTTATTAGGGACAATATTAGGATACCAAAACATCTCAGTTTTAATTCAGTCCATGTAAATATCACATTATTTTTTTAGGTCATGCTATCAGAATTTGCGTCACACTTTTTCTCTGTTATTATTATTATTTTAAACAAGTATTTTTACTTGTTTGTGTACATTTTTAACCTATATGTTATTAATATTGTCCCCTTATGCACATTGTATCTGCTGCCTTTAAGTTTGAAATTCACTCGTTTTACTTGTCATCTTTGTCCTGTCCCCCAACAAATTAATGAGAGGGGCTCTCCAGAGGGACTGAGGTCATGTAGCAACTTATCTGTCTCATTTCCATCTCATTATCACCTTCCTGTCCCTTCTCATTATTGTGCTCCTTGTCCTTCTTCACTTTTGCTTATTATTCTAATAATGTTTACTCTGTGCACAAAGCAGTTGCCTGGATTTATGCAAAAAGCTAAAAAAAAAATGCCTCAAAAGAAATTTCTGCAAATGAATCCTAAGCATGTAAGCATAATGTCTCAGTAAATTAACTTATAACATTTGACACAAGCCACAAATACTACACATTTACTTTATATAGAGACTCATTTTTTTAGAGAAGACATTTTACTTATAACAAATTTATAAATAGTTTTTAGATTTTTTTTCTTTTACATTATTCACTCTTGTATCCATGTTTGGTTATCGATAACATTAAAATAAAATGCCCATTTGTCAGATTTACCTTTTTATTACTCAGGTTAATTTAATTACTCATGTAAAAAAAAGTATTTTTTATTTGAACTTAACCTTTTATGTAACCTTTCCTGAACCATTCATGTTAGTTCAAGTGGCATCCAAAAAAATAATGATTTATAAAATTCTTCAGGTTACATAGTATTTGTGAAATACATAGATCTTGTTATTTATTTGAATGTACACAACCATAGACCAAAAGTTTGGGGTCACCCAGAAAACATTGTGTTTTCCATGAAAAGTCACATTTTTATTTGCCAAATGAGTTGTACATTGAAAAGAAAAAAATTGTCAAGACATCAACAAGGACAGAAATATTTTTTTCATTTTATTTTATTTTTAAACTTTGCTTTTGTCGATGAATCCTCCATTTGTAGCAATTCAAGTTTTGCAGACCTTTGGCATTCTAGCTGTTAGTTTGTGGAGGTAATCTGGAGAAATGTTATCCCACTCCTCTCGCACTTTTACCGCATGCTCCCGCAACAGCTCAATGGCGGTTTAAGCTTGTGACTGCGCTGGACACTCCATTACAGGTTCCTCTGCCCAATGTCTTAGTTAATTGTCCAGATTAATCGTTTTCCTTTGTTAGCCAGTCTCAGATACGACTTTTTCTTTGGTTTTCTGCCTTGACGGCCAGCATCTCAAAGTTGCCTCTTCACTGTAGAATTTGACACTGGCGTTTTGCAAGTCCTGTTTAATGAAGTTAAATGAAGTTGAGGACATGTGAGGTGTTAATGTCTCAATCTGGAGACTCTAATCTACTTATCTTCTTGCTCAGTTGGGCAGCAAGGCCTTCCACTTTTATCAAAGCTGCTTAGAGCCTGTTTGTGCTGTTCTCTGGAGAGAGTAGTGCACAGCATTGAAGGAAATCTTCAGTTTCTTGGCAATTTCTTACATGGAATAGCTTTCATTTTTAAGTACAACAATTGACTCTGGAGTTTCACATGAAAGTTCTCTTTTTCTGGCCATTTTGAGTGTTTAATTGACCCCACAAATGGGATGCTCCAGATCCTCAACATACTCAAATGAAAGTCCGTTTTTATATCTTCTCTAACCAGCCAACTGTTTCAGCTGTGCTAACATAAATGGACAAGGGTTTTCTTATCATCTGTTAGACGTCTGAGACAATGAGCAAACACATTGTACCATTAGAAGACTGAACTTACGGTTGCTGGCCGTCTGGTCATCTATGTAGATAATGCACCAAAAACCAGAAAAGCTGGAAAAGCCAAAAAATAAATAACTAAATAAGAACAATTTTAGTCCGGAAAACGCAGTGTCTGATAGCTCCCTGGTCTCAGGTGTTCACAATCTGTTTAGATAATGTAATCAGCCAGTGCGATCAGCTTCCTTAACACCTCAAGGACACGCAGATGCAATCTCCATCACGGCGCACACCTGAACTGCAAAGCTGTCGCATCCAAGACTGAGGGGGACAAGTGAGGAAAATGAGCCTTTTCAGTTCAAGAAACATTTGAATTTCACATTTTGCATTTCTGTTCCTGTTTGCTTGTACATGTGGTGTTGTTAATGTTTTACTTGGTGGTTCATTTTCACATTTCAGTAGCTGATGAGTTTCCCCAGCCATGACTACTAATATGACAAAATTTGAGTTTTTGGAGCGATAAGAAATTTTTTCTTTGTTATGTTCTATATTACTGTGCAAAGCCATGAAATTTCTTCATTTTCTACCAAACTTTTCTAACATTTTGGCATGTAAAGTTTAAGTCTTAAGATATTTTGGAGCCCATATATATTCTTGCTGTTGCCGTCTTCTTCTTAAATTATCCACCAATATTATTTTATTTGTTTGTTTTATTAATTCCACAACTTTCTTCAACAATCATATCCACATCATAGAGGTATTGTGGGTTATTTTATGGGCTGGGTTATGTATGCTGCATTTTTAACCCCTTATTCCCCATAACGTTATTAAAGAGCTGTGAGCCAGATTTTTGTGCAGGCAGAAAAATGACAAGGTGTTTCTAAATAGATGTACTCATATTGGATATTTAAATAAAACTGATTGAACTTCATTGGATAAAATAGGAAAAATATGTGATTTTTTTCAAATAAATACATTTGTAAATTACTGAAATGACCTCTGAACGTGTTTACGTGTGCAGAAAAAAGGCCTGATTTCTTGAGGTAACACTATCTAGATCAGTGTTTTGTCACGACTACAACACCTGAGCTCACAAAGCTTTATCTCTAAAAGGTCACTGCTTTCAGCTTTGCTGACATGCAATTGATTGAATGTTAGTGTGACACCGTTGTGCAGATAAACCTAAACGAGTGGTTTTGTGTGCATTTGAGTCACCAGCGACAACAAAATATGCACACAATCCCCTACTAGTAAACACAGTTCCTACCCTTACGGCAAAACATCTGACAAAACTGTAATGAGTGTTGTTCCAAGTTGCATATGTGGTGACCATGTGACTGCTGCAGGGACCAAGACCTGCCTGAAAACCCAACATTTATCTTGACCTTTCAAACCAACACGTCTATTTCACACAAGTGCCCCAGGAAATTCAGGCATAAAACCTGTAAATCCAATTTGGATAGAAAATACTGTGTGATGTGTTTATTTTCTTTTTTTAATAAAAGAAGACAGAAATAGGAAGTTTGGCTTATTTTGGTGGGTATCTACTGAAGTGTAGTGGCATAACCTTTCTTTTCAACTCCCACCACTGACTTGTCCATCTGAGCTCACTCACGTGAAACCATTCCTATTCCACTGTTCAATTTCATTCCTCCTATCTTATCCTTTGTCTCCTCTCTTGAGACAAAAGCTGTCAACCTTGCAATCATGTTTTTAACTTGTGATGTTTCTTTCTTTTCGGTTTAAATCCAACCATAAATTAACTCCCACATGAAACTGTGATTGGAATAAGCTGGTGATGATCTTTCTTTATCATGATTTTTAATATCTAATTCAGAATAGCGTGGTGCAATTCTTTCTGCAGTTTAGAGTTAAAGAATGCAATTTAAAGAAAAGAAAAATCAGAAACTAAACCATGACCCATAAAATGCTGAGCTTTCGTACAATTTTAATGAATGGCACGGGTGCAGAGTAGGCAGAGAAGACCCCCGGATCGTTCTTGCAGATAACAGAAATTGCTTTAAACAGAAGATTTGTCAAAAGTTAAAGAGTGAAATAGTGTGCTTTGAAACAACGTGGTGCATAAATCTTAATGAGAAGTACGCTTCGCAGAAATATGTGGAACCTCAATTTTAGTTGTTGTGAAGACAAGTGAAACAAAGGGACCTTCAATGGTAGCCAGGAAAAGTGAATTCCAGTGTGTAAAGATTAGCTGCCTGGATCTGATGTGTCAATGTAATAAAATCACACATTCTTCTGATGTTTGCCTGGATTTCTGACATATCTGATGGGCTAATCTATTCAATTGTTTTTGCATCGTTTAAACATAAAAATCTTTTTTTCTGGATTTTAGTCTACTTGGTGAAGTACAAATGTAACTCTAAACTTGGTGTTTTCTAACCTGAATTCCCTTTATTATATGATTTTAGATTAAAATGGTATTTCAAAAATGGCAGTCATTCAAAAAGCAAATGTGAGAAAAAATTTTTTTTTATCTTTTTATGTTTAAAAGTGTAAACCATGTTTGATTGCATACTGAAAGGATTGTTTTGTCAACTTAGAAACATCAAACCAACAATTTGGAGGATTTTTCAATTTTCCACCTTCTCCACTCTCGTACAGAATGACTACCGTAAGCTGTCCATGCAGTGTAAAGACTTTGTAGTGGGTGTGTTGGACCTTTGTCGGGACACAGAGGAGGTTGAGGCCATACTGAACGGCGATGTGGATCAGTGCCCACCCAGCCCCTACAACCGTCCCTGCCTCAGCCGTGTCAAACTCGCCATCAAGTACGAAGTCAAAAAGGTAAGAAAAATCAACAGTATACATATATAAAACTTTATACATATATATATATAACTATATATATGTATATATGTGTTTGTTCAGAGGGATCTAATAATAGCTCAAGATTTACAGGGTTAAAGAAACATTTTCCCCATTTCTGTACAGCAGGGTAAAACCCATCCTGCTTTTAATCTAAAGACTAAACCTTTTCATCTCAGTCAGATCAGCATTATTTTTATTATATTTTCTGATGATTCTGTAATGCTTCCGATAAACTTTGGAACAAGTTGTAATTTTAAAGGCTCTACACACCCTTTTTATTGAGTCTAATGATATTTGAATCAAGGAATTAATACAGTAAGAACACATATATTAGATTATGAATAATCCAGATAAGAAGTTAGGAAACCATTACACTAGGAACTGAGAATTTTAATTGCATTGTGATTAGATATTACCAGACAATCATTATAGCCAAAAATAATAATTAGAAATATTGTTCTAACAATGCCAGTGAAAATGCTTCTAATTACGAGGCCATTTTAATTCATCAAGCCCATTTGATAATGTTCACATTATTGAAAGTGCTTACTAAACAAAATAAATAAGCAATCAGATTATTTTCTTAAATATTCAGAGTAACTAAATACATATTAGGTACATTTATTCTACAAAATGAAACAAGCTTACATCCAGGAAGGAAAAGCAGACTTCATCTTTGATATTAGTATAACCAGGTCACTTGTAAATAATCTCAAATAATACAAGTAAAAAAAGGGAAGTGTGACTGCTATGTTAAATAACAAAATGTTAATAAAGTGAGTCAATTTAAAAATAAAATGGCCTCATAAAGAGATGCTTTTTCATTTTTGAAGGAAAAACTTGCTCAATGCATCAATCCTCTCTTGAAAATTGATTGAAATGAAACCAAATCAATCTCAACAATGCAGGCAGTAAGTTTTCTACTAAAGGGACCAAATCACAAACAAAAACTAAGCACAAGTTTTTTTTTTTAATATAAGTTGCAAATTAAGCATCTACATTTGAAGAATTATCCATAGATGAATGAGCAAAGTTACGTCTCAAAATGACATTGTTTGCATTAGTTAGACATTTGAAAATAACCAAAAGGGTTGGTAGCAAGTCTGCCAAAATGAGGCTTTTTTAACCTTTATACTGCTTACAATCAAGGAGCAAATGATTTTTGTCAATAAAAAAATAAATAAAAATAAAAAATGAAGGTTTGTAAAAGCCAACTTAAAAATAAATACTTCTAATCATGTCTCATATAACAAATGAACACATTGATTTTAAAACATGATGGTGGAAAAGGCCAAACTTGACAGGTAACATTTGATCTACAGAAGTGAACCAACGAGGATTCAGGTTCCTCACCAACCTTAAAACTAAACTCTATGATTGCCACCAACATCCAAACTACATTTGATCTTGAGATTTGAAGGAAATAAATGTTGATATCTTAATAAGGTGTCAAATTTACTCTTTCAGTTTTGTCCAGAAAGTTCCAACAAATGACACATCTAAATACAGACGTAGAGGCTGGACATCAAGTCATAATATACGATATACTTATACACGACACAAAGATTTAACTGTAGCCTTCTAGCATGCCACAGATGGGTGAGTGCCGTTTAGTTGATCATTTCGTAAAAAGCTGAATAAATTATAATAAAATACATTTCTAAACTCCTAAATGCACTTCCTAGAGTTTAAAAAAAATGTAGTCCCATTAAAATGACAATTACGACCCTAACACAGACATCAATTTTATAGAGATTCCATAACTTAAAAAAAAATGTGTATTACCACATCATTAAGTAACACTGGTGGATAAGTTTTGCTCCTGAGCTGCTTGTCATTAGAACTTCAAAGTTTTCTTTCTTATCAAGTTGTAATGAGGTTTTGCAGCCTCCATGTTACTGACAGCATAAACAAAAACTAATAGCTTCATGGTGGTTGTATACTAATGCAAATGACCTAAAAATACGACAAAATGCAAATTCAAGAGATAAAGTAATAATAAGCGGGTTCTCAAGTAGTAAGTAAGAAGTTATGGATGTTTCATCATTCAACTTGACTACCTAAAGCTTTTTGTAAATTGAATAAAAATAGAATTTCAAAACTAAATGGCAGCATTTCATTCATCATTGAACAAATACACTTTGCTCAATAAATGATTTCCAGTCAGTTGCCGGTCTGATGGAGTATGGATGTCTGTCTGGTCAAAGTTTGATCAGTTAGAGAGCCATTACTGTGCCTCAGCTGGTCTGTCCACAGAAACACACCAATTAAAGTTTGAGCTGTTATAGTGGTGGGTGGAAGGATGCACAGGTGTTGTGCACCAGAGGCACAAATAAGAGCCGATTCTCTTTTCAAATGTGAATATAGCACATTTCCAAGCTAAATTCGTGTGTCCAGAATGCACACTGCATCAAAACATTTGACAGCTCTTGAAGTTTTAATTTAAACGTGCATTAACTCAAAGAAGAAAAATTATTGCTATTGTGCATTTCAGTCAGAAGAGGGCTCACCACACAGACCCCTTTTTTCAGGGGTGTAAAAGGGTCCTTGAGCTCCACTTCATGTGTCTTTTTTAATAAGCAAGCTTGCCTCTGCACCTATTTTTTTGGAAAAGACCTCATTCCGGAATCCACTCTGGGTTGACAGGTGTATCTGAGAAGCAGGTAAAATCTTCAGTCATGTTCTCTCAGGTGGTGGAAGGCTTTACTGTATTTTTTTTTTTTTTTTTTTTTGCCCCTCAACTGGTGTTAATTGTTGGGACTCAGGATTCTAAAAGGGTAAAGGTCACCCAGAATGCATAATGTAAAAGCAAAATCATGATTAAGGGTAACCCCAGAGCCCATCTGTTCCAAAGCCAGACACAACTACATTGGAAAAGCCTTGATCAGATCCTGCAAGCAGTGGCGGTTCTGCCACAAATGGCGCACTGGGCGAGCCACACCAGTTGCACCCTTCAATGACACTCCACCCCACCCCCAATTATGAACCAAAATGTATTTCATAAACTACAACTAGAAGTTTATCAGTTCTTACAGCTTCTAGGACTGGCATAAACATTACTAAGAGTGAGAGTAACTCTTCTGAGGATAACATCACAGATGTTTGCTTGAACTTTAATCACTTCCATTATTAGATTCAGGAAAACTACATACAACTAGTGCAACACAAAGCTTGAACATTCTTGAAAATTCGCAAAATAATGTGAATTTTTCATTTTTTAAGAGCTCAAACATACAACCAACATGCTGTTACAACAGAAACACATGATTCCTGTTTAAAAATGATGAAAAATCCATGGATGAACAAATCCTTCTGTGACAAACCGAGTGAGCCCTTCACTCAGTATTTTGTGAGTAGCTGTCTTTATAAAGTGACAAACCCCTTTGTGAGTCAGCTGATTTTGTGGTGACTGTGATTAGTCCGCATGAATTGTAATTTTTGTTATCTAAAGAACCTCAGATTAAAATCCTGCACCCGGGTTTCCAAGTTCATTGAATCTTTTTTTCCACTAAATTACTTAACACAAATTGCTATAAATATCAATTAAAAACATCAGGATAATGATTTGGATTTAAAACATCATTTGAATGTATTTTTATGGCCATGAATGTTTTTAAGTAATACATATTTAACACAAATAAATGTAGTCTATGAAATCTTAAGTTTAAAATGTCTTGTTGGTTTTAAAAAAGATCTTCATAGGAATTTATTTTAAAAAATGATGTCTTCTTTATGCTTTTTAAATTGTCACTATGTATTTAAAAACTTAAACACAACAGTGATGAGATTCAAACCAAGTCACATCTAGAGTGATAGTATTACAAGTGCACGACAAACCACTGTTGTCACAAGCACAGGTTTGTTAGGAATGGAGTGTTTGCTATTTGATGATGGAATTTAGCTTTTTTGTATGTGTAAAAGGTTTATATAATCGTTAATTTATTTTTATGGCCTGCGATCTACATGGAGATGGGATCTCCAATGTTTTTGTTGAGCTCTTTGAAAAGGAAAAAAAATGGATCTCTAAACATCATTCGTGTCTTCCATGCATTGTAAATGAAATACAGACGCCGCATCATTTAGTGATCAAAAAAACATTAGCTGGTAGCTCCTTCCACATGCGAACTAGGCAGCGAGCTTAGAGAACACTTTTGGCCATGTGCGAGCAGCGAATTTATGGTGAGAAAACGGTGGGAATGCACTTTTAGGCCTAAATAATGACATTGACAACATTCAATATTATACCTTTGCCCTTTTCACTTTTCTCTTAGTGCTTTCCTCTTTTTTCTAAATTGGGCGCCAGATAGTTTTGTCCTTTTCTTTTTACTGCGAGTTAGCATCCTCTGACATTAACTACTGTTTAGCATCTCATCAGCTCAGTCTCGGACTAAACCAATACTTGTAATATTTTACTTGAGAGATTGGAATTGAGTTTTGAAATTACATTCATGGTGAATCTAATCTGTAATTTGGTGTGATGAATTGAAATGATTTGAGTTGTAAGTAATTTGAGCTTGAGATGAGTGTTTGACTGAAAAATGTTCCCAATTACATGTGTGTGACCCACCCAGCCACTGGTGAATTCTGCATTTTTTGACTTAGTTTGAGTGTCGTGCAGCAGAGGGCGCCGTTTGAAATTTTAATTCATCCTTCCGATGACAAGAACAGTCACACTTTTCATATTAAAGAAACAGAATGATTTTTTTTCTCTTGTCCGTGCCGCCCCTTAGCGACTGCTCATGTCGCTGGATGACCAAACTTTTCAATCTGTTGCTTGTAGTTCCTAAGTTTAGTTTTCTCCACAGCATTTGAGGTCCCTCCTCAATGAAGAACATACCAACCTGGTAGCAAAAGAGGTTGTTGGATAAATTCACTGGGGCTGGGGAACTAGATGTTACCTGATGCTTAATCTGAGGTTTGTGGAACAAAAATCCAGTATGGAAAATAAAATCTGTAAAAGTAACTAATTACGCTGCTTTCAATGCAACAAGTGAGCTCATTTGTTTGACTTGAGTGTTGCATAGCTGTCAGTAGGAGACCATTGTCTGCTTCCAACTACAGGCCCTCTTTAAAAAGAACACTAGGTTGGAACCTTACCTTCCAGGCCAGACTGAGCAGCTGCAGATTGTGTAAAACTGGAAGACAATCCCGTCTGACCAGGAAGAAACCTAAAGCTGGCAGAGTGCTCCATCTCAGGTGTGGAAGAACTCAAGCTTGTGAGTGCTGGATCTGTCTCTGCTCTAGTTCTTTTGTTGTCATTTTTTTGGTCAGCAAGGTTTGAGGAACTGCGACATAAGTCTATGCTTTGTGGGAGTAAAGGAAAACATGTCCTTTGTGAGAAACCACCATGAATGCACTGTCAGTAAAGTTGAGACAGAAAGTTCTCTGAAAAACGTCTGAACAAGCTAAACATGTTCTTTTTCATCGGCAGGCACAAAAAGCCAAACAAAAGTTTTGAAGAAAATCTTGAAATGGTCATGATGAAAGCAGAACCACTTTGAGCGCATGAATGTGGCCAGATGCCAGCTCTAACCATTCACTGCTAACAAGCAAACAGCATGCAGCTGCAGATAAGGGATTCTCAAGCCTCAGCATGTAAAAATGAATCTATACAAATATTGTTTTTGTCTGGGATGATATTTAATAAGTCTTAGTGGGTTGAAAAATATATTAGAAACACTTGTTACCAGGTTGCACAGTTGGTTTTGTTGCCTCACAACAGGGAGGTCATAGTTTGCATCCTGACTGGCACTCTCAGCGTGGAGCAGTCATAATTTTGTTGGACATGGATGGTTTCTGTGGGCACACTTCTTCACAGCTCATTTTCATGGGTTGAAATGATCATTTTAATTTCTTCTTTAGGGCTAAATGTACATCTTATGCCTCTAAAGTCTCATTCTTTGGACTTGAGCTGCATAGTATTACAATTTGTCGTGCAATTAAAATCAAAGCAAGTTCAAATTCGGAGGCTAGGTCAGTACTTTGTGCTTTAGGTTCATAGCTGGTGACATATAAGTATTAAAAAGAGAACAGAAAAACTACAGCATAGGAACATTATTCATTATTATTATTTGAAGTTGTCATATTCCCAAACAGTTTCATAAAAATATCTGTGTGTTTTCATGTGCGTGAAGACCCAGAGTCAACTCCTCACTGGTGTCTGGAAAAGAGCTAATCCCCAATGAGATAAAAGTGTTTTCTAAATGTCAATTCAAATCTATTGCCCATTTGTTATGACAAAACTCTTGTGGCAGACATCCCCAACATGCCATTTGCAGGAATAACCATGTGGTTATGTGTGGGGGGAGGCAGTAAACCAGTATATAGATCCATTTTTGGTTGACTACTTATTGAGAAACCTTGTTTAACACATACATTTTTTGTTTGTCATTTATATTGAGTACACATGTGGGACATCTCTGACTGAAGGGGGATGAGGTGGAATAAAAAGGAAAAATACGCAGACAAATGCGTATTTTCGCCGAAAATTAAGCTGTTTATTGCTTACAGACCAACAAAAAACTTTGAGGTGATTGTTGACTGCCCTCAAGTCTATACGCTCAGGTTTTCATATAGTATTTCTTCCTTTTTTTTCCCACCAGATCTTTGTGAGCTTCATAAATCTCTCTTAGAAAAATATCAGAAATGAATGTAAATGTTTGGTCACTCTGATTCGCAGCCCACACGCCCAACACTCAATATTAAATTGACTCCAACCTGCCTGTGGGCACTTATTTCTTTTTAAAGGAAGCCAAGTAGTATTTATGAACACTTTTTATGTGAGGATTCTGTGGTTTAGTTTGTTTTTTTGTTTTGTTTGTCATCGTCTGAGTAATCCTTGTCAGTCACACCAGTTTTAGGTTCCTGATCCACAGCGGTCTTCATTTCAGTTAGTTACCCTCAGCCTATATAATGTATGGTTTTTAGTTACTGCTCGTCAGGTCATCTGCTGTGCTGTCACTTTTGTGTTGGTCCCATGATTTTTTTTTGTTGTCATGTTTCAGTTTATTTATTAAATGTTTTGCTTTTCCACCACCAAGCCTGGTCTCCTGCATTTCGCGTCCTTCACCACCACCACTCTGTGACATTTTAAAACAGTATGTAAGTGGAACAAAGTTTCAGCAAAAGTGATATTAGTAAAAACCCAACCTGAAAGATCAGCAAAAAGATATTTTTTAAACTTTATTTACTTTGATATTTTTCAGTTATAAAATTACACAGATTATTTTTTAATCAGTTATTAGTTATTCCAAAAATAGTCATCCACTGTGCTTATTTACAAGCTGAGAAACTACAAAACAGTTTTTCTTTAAAAACGTTCAACAGATTCCGTGTAGTTAAACTAAAATCTCTATATCAGCACCCCTCTATTTTATGCAAAGCTTTTCTAGATGTTTGTATTTAAGGATGCAACAATAACTGAACAAACTAAAGATGAACTTCATCTCTCTTTTTTCATCAGAAAATATGTCTTTTTAGTGCTCCGTCTAAATTCACACGTTCAATGTGATCTCGAAAATCAGATATTTATTGTCTAAAATGATCTAAAAACTGTTTTTTTTCTTTGTTGCAGAAGCTAAATGTGTTGTGTATACTATGTGTGTAATATGTGCAGTTTGAATTTGTATGAAAAATAACACAAATATTGATGTATTAGCAAGGAAAAAAAATCTATTTTTAATAAGTAGTCTGAGTAAAATAGATTAGTGTTTCTGTGAAAAAATAAAATCTTGTGTTTGTTGATTTTGATGGGTTCACTTTTCCCTCAATATTGCAATATGTTTCATTTTTGGATCTTGTCTCGTTTCAGTTTGTCTCTCATCCCAACTGCCAGCAGCAGCTGCTCACTATCTGGTACGAGAACCTGCCAGGCCTGAGGCAGCAGTCTTTTGGTGTGAAATGCTGGACAGTGCTGGGGGTTACAGTCGGCCTGCCCTTTCTGGCTATTGCCTACTGGATAATACCATGTAGCAAGGTATGAACACACCACAGTTCACAAAACAAAATTCACAAAGAGGAAGAAATATTTTTACAATCTTTCAGAGATAGAAATGTAATTATTTACAATTTAAAGTCCTAATAGAGCAAAATTCAGTTTGATTTCATTTTTTGCAGCAAACAATCTAAGTGCTAACTTGAAAAATCCTGAAGATACACTTGCTTCTGAGAGAAAAGTCTTCACTTTTCTATTGAAGTTTTTTTGGCATTTTTTTTTCTATAGAAAATAGGAAAAAGTGAATAATTTTAATAGGCTATGAAAACATTTCCATAATCAAATGTAAATTTAGAACCACCAAGCCATGTAAAACAGAGGAACAGTGAGGTGTAGGTTTGTAAAGGACTCCACAGTGAAACTTGAACTGACTCTGGCTGTGTTTGTTAGATAGGATCAGCTGGCAAAGTAAACAGACATGTTTGCAGTTAGACTTTCAGCTGTTGACTGACCCAAAGAGATAGAAAGATTGTTGAAAAAGAGTTCAGAACAGAATCTTTCCTAGTGAATTCATAATCTCTGATTTACAGACAAAAATCTGAGATAGAGTCACACATAAACAATCCAAAACACCCGCATGTAAACAAACAGAAGATGGAGGATTTGTTAATTGGAGAAGTCAAAGGTGTTTAAAGATTGAATGAGTGTTGTGGTTTATCTATTCAGTTCTCCTAGTACATTTCTTGCATCTTGTTAGGGTTTGTCCTGACACTTTATTTTGATTTCCTGTTTTATTTTGAAGGTTTGATTTCTATACAGGTCTGGAAGTGTGACTTCCTGCTATTTGATTCTTTACTGTAGACATCCTTTCATTCATTACATCTTTGCCTCAAGGATTAGTGGGTGCCATTCATTCAATTTGTACATCAAACAGTTTTTATGAGTCTTTTTGTTGTCTTTAAGTTGAATCATAGAAATTGGACTTCAATTCTTTGTATTTTGGTCTTTGTGTTTTTAAAAAAAATCTTTGTCCTTTTAGCTTTTAGTCTAGACAGATAACTTTTTTTTTAAATGCAAAAATGCATCATATAACAACAATTATATATACATACATGTACATAAAAACTGTTTTTTTCAGGTTTTTACACAGCTCCCGTACTTCATTACATGTTTTAATGCTCCATCAAGGAAGTTTTAATTTAAAAAAGTGACACAATATGATCAAGCCCTCACGGGCAACCAGGAAATGAACAAGTGGTTATGCAAATCTGCTCATCAACCTGGATAATGCTCCACCATCTTATCATCAGCCGCTGTGTGTCCATTTGTGCATGAAGATGTGCTGCTTCCTGTTTTGTGTGGGGAGTTAACGCTACATATCTAATAAATTAGACATTCTGCAAAGGCAGGGAAAGAGAGCAGCTGATCTCAAGAGTGTCTGAAAGGATGAAGAGCAGCTCTGAGAGCTTCTCCACCACTGGGACATAGATTCAATCATGAGACACTGGCTGTGTCTGATCTGACTGCCTCACAAAGACACCTGCTTGTGTAAACGTGTGCGTGTACGCACGTGCATGCAGATCTGATTATGAATGCATCAACCTGACTGTGACAGTCTGTGATTTTGTTATACCCCAGAGTGAGCAACAGAAAATGTATCAGAATCGACAAATAACGTGATCACAGAAGGTCACACAGCCCACTGTGGATTATTAGTGCATCTGTGTCAGTGTGGGTTATGTTCTTTTTTTTTTTTTATAAGGTTGGATTTATTGGATGAGTTGAAACAGCAAAACAACCATAGTCAAGAGGGTTAAACATTATGATTTAAAAAAGAAAAACGTCCAAGTGCAGCAAATTTACGCATACTTTTTTTTGTGAAGATATGGCAGAAGTACTAGAAGTGTCAATGAAAGTGAAAGGGATGATGAAGCAGAGATCAGATCAGAAATAAAAATGATCAAAGATCAAGCTTCTATGTCATCTACTTTATTGTGTTTAGCATTTATTCCTGCAGCTGAAATAAATCATTTTGTCCGGTTATCCCATCAGTTTCTTCATGTCTATCAAGAAATAATATTCCTCATTTTAGTGTGATCCCAGCATACTATTTTCAAAACCCCAAAACAGGAGATCTCTTATAAGATCAGAGATAAAAGTAACTATATTTGTTTTCCTCAACTCAAAACACTGAATTTATCAAAAGCATAAAACAAAAAGAACAAGGACTTGTGATTTCAACTTTTGTACTATATTAGCTCTCGCTGTAACCTTTACTTGTATAAAAGAAAAACTGAATTATTCAGTAACTTAATAAAAATCTTTTCAATGGTTTCCTTTTTTAAATTTTAATACATTTTGGAATGGCAGCCCATCATTTGCATTTTTTGTCCAGTGACTTGAATGAAAAGGATGAAGGAAATGTTATTTCTGAATTCTGTAATGTAATGCAAGCAGGAATAGTGTTCTACGGCTTTATTTTTTTATTTAAATGGCCCCTCCAGTAAGTAATGTTTATTTATTATTGTCCTGAAGCAGCTTAAACACATTTAAAGAGCAAAATGCACAAAATGTGTTAAGTTGCTTTTTCTCTTGTATCATTTTTCTTTGTTGTCATGTTTTAGACTTGATTTTTTTTAATTTTATTTTTAAACATTACCTTCCTCAGACTATATTTATGAGTTTTTATTATCTGCTCCATAAAAACTGAAGTAAAGAAGTCTGAGCCTGAAAGTGCCCATCTAGTACAAAAAATGAACTATTACAGACAAAGTGGTTTCTCATTTACACTCTCATGTGAAAGGGAGCACAGCTGGAGGAGCACAGCCATCACAAGAGCACACTCATGTCTTTCACCTTTCTTCAACTTTTTTTTAATTCCTTTTTTGATGGTACTCACTTATTCAGCCATTTAACACTGATCTATGAAGCATTTGAAAAGAAATTGGAGCAGGTCACTGAAGAAGGAGAACTCTGTTCACACAAGACAGAACTCTAGAGGGGTGAACGTCTTTTGAAGCTGTTTTCTTCAGCTTTTACCAAGATGCAGCCACATGTTTTATTCCCTCGGCTCGCCGCTCATTTTACTTACCTGATCAGTTTTTACTTTTGCTTTTAAGTTTTTAACAGATAGGAAGCAGCAGGTCTTATTGAATGGAATTTTATCAAAAGTCATGGTTTCTTTCTTCTTTCTATGCTTTACTCTGACAGCTGAAGGTCACAGAAGGAGGGCTACTTGCTTACATTTTCAGATAATACAGCACTTCTGACCCTCCTCCAAACCCCAGAGTGGGACCACGTCAGTGCTCTGACACACTTTGTTTACTGGTGTAACAAACATGTTTTAGAACTTAATGTAGAGAAAACAAAGGAAATTCTAATAGATTTTAGAAAAAACTGAGGCCACACTTCAAGCGAGCTTCATTTATGGGGAAGAAGCTGAAATAATTGAAAGTTACAAGTACTTAGGCACCAGGTTTGACTGCACTAAAATGTGATAAAAACACTGAATCCATTGTCGAACGATGCCAACAAAGAACTCACCTACTGAGATGGCGACATTTTTTTAAAGTTTGTAATAAGATTTTATCCACGTTTTATCAGTCTTTTATCAAGAGTATTTTAACATTTACCATCGTATGCCTGTTTGGGAAGCTTGTCTGTGACAGACAAAAATTCTCTCAATAACATTGTCGAGTTATGTTCAAAAGTCACCAACAAAACATCTGAATTCACTGTGGGAGCTGCAGGTGGTGCAAAGAGCAAAAAGCATTATTTCAACTTATAAATATGTCTTGTCGTCCAGTTTTATAATAATGCCTTCAGGTCACCATTTTATTTCTCCAGCAATGAAATATATCAGGTACTCTACATCTTTTATCTCAAATGCCATAATTCTCTGAAATCAAATTGGACATACCCGTGTGTAGAAAGAACCTGTTTCTAATTTCCATTTTTTATGTTTAAATATTATTCTTTAATTTTTTATTATTTTTTTATGTGTTTAAATGTGTGTTTTTGTTTCAACTTCTTTTAACATGATTTTAGCACAGCTGTTTTTATTGTCTCCTCGTTTGCTGTTGTCTTGTCCAACACGTCGGCGAACTGCTTTAACTGAATTGCCGTCGGGGGACAAATAAAGTTATTCCATTCGTTTTTAAAATAAACGATCAAACACAGAGAAGGACTCCAAGCCGTGTGGCTGTCCTATCATTTATTGTTGAGATTTTCTATTGTCTGTATGAAAACAATATATGATCGTACATTGTTGCATTGGGGTAACGTCCTTTTATTTTTCTGCGCAGTAATCCAGTTGGGAGAAGCTCTTTGTTGTTAAGAAAAACATAAATTCATGTGATCATGGAGTTACTGTTGGAGTTACTTTTGTGAAATGATAATGCCGGAAAGTAACAAAGAAAGGTAGTGATGTATGGTATGAATTAGCTTTGAAACAGAGTTCCGCATGCAGATAGGGTAGTGACCCAGCTTACCAACTGCGACATAACTTTCTGTTAGCCGCTTAGCCTGATGGAAATTTCAGAATAAAAGCAGTGCAACTTCCATTGCAGGTAGACTTTTGTTTTGATATAATGTTTTGTGTTGTGAATTGATTTTTCATGCTGTGACTTCATTTTTTCACATGTTGTGACATGTTGTAGTGTGTTGTGAACCTTCTGGGCCACTGCATTTAACCCCTTGGCATCTGAATTTATTTACAGCTATAAAAAAAGTGACTTATGTTTTGGCTTTCAATTAGAAGCTGAATTCAGACAATTTTGGAGCTGAAGTGGTTTGATGCATGTTTTCATCAAAAGGCATCAATGAGTTAAAAAATGCGTTATAAAAATGCATTATTTGAAGTAAAAGTTAGAAACTATGGCTGCGTTAGAGTCTACAGTACAGGATTATGTTTGTTGCTACATGGCTGTTTAGCATGTGATAAAAAGTAAAGAAGCAGAGTGGATTAAAAAAGAACTGTGAGCATGACGGTTATACAAGACTGCTTGCTCACAGAGGATGACAGAAATCCTTGTTTAATTCTGTTGGGAAGTTTTTTTATATGGTAAAAAATTCAATTCAAAAATGTGTGTGGTTTGAAAAAGGCTTGCTTCTATCAGCGTGCCCCTCATGTAAAACAAAATAAGTGAAGATAGATTCTCACTACCTGGGGTGGATATCTGTCTATTTGCAGTTAAGCTCGATCCGAATTGAGGACACAGCAGCTGTGTTCTGCACATATGAGAATCCCATTTCACACCAGGCTTCTTTTAATCAGCCTGCATGTGTCCTTTGCAAGCAGCCACCATTTTGTCAGAGGAGTGAAGATCAGCGTTGTCTGCATTCGAGTGACTGACATAAAAAAAAGAGCCTGGACAGTTTGGTGTCGCCACAGACTGTGATCAGGGTTTATCTTATCATCTAAGCCGGGGGGGTGTAATGGATCGGCCTTATCGGCACCGGGGAGCAGCTGGGTGAAATGAACGACGCTGGAGTTCCAGTGCACTATGAGTGGTTAAGAGATACCAAACCACCTTTTTCTTCAGGGTTTAGTGATGCGTGTGGTGTGAGAAGGCTCGGGATCCGACTTGTCACTGTGCACACAGCAGAGAGAGAAGTATCCTGTGGGCAGCTAATATTGAACTCAGCAGGTTCAGAAACTGGCAAATGCTGGGATCTCAGATGTCCGTACCAGGTTGCATCATGTGAGCTTTTGCATTTCTGGGTGCTGGCACGTGTGTGAATATCTGCCATACGTCTATGCTCTATCTGCAGTTTCCTTTTTTGTGTTGCACCTTCCTCGTATGGTGTATTTCTGCAAACTGTTGATAGTTTGGTGTCAGCTTTCTCTTTTATTGTGTTGCTGTGAAATTTGCTGTGCCTGTGAATGGATAACAGCTGTGGTCTGCCTGCTAAGATGCTTGTGTAGTGCTGCTGCTCAACTTTATCTCAGAGGAACAAAATCTTGGAAACCCAGCAAAAGCACGTTAGATGTTTTGTTCAGAAAGCATTCATGCTTCACCAGGGCTGAATTGAAAAAAAAATGTTGAATGTTAACATTTCTTTTCATCAATTTAAACAAAACAATGGAGAAAACTACAGTATGTCTTGTTTTCAGCTTGTGTTTTCACTTGCAGCTTGGCCAGATTCTGCGAAGCCCCTTCATGAAATTTGTGGCTCACGCCGTTTCTTTCACCATCTTCCTCGGCCTGCTGGTCATCAACGCGTCTGACCGCTTTGAGGGAGTTAAGAATCTGCCAAATGAGACCATCACAGACCACCCACGACAGGTGTTCAGGGTCAAAACCACACAGTTCTCCTGGACAGAGATGTTGATCATGAAATGGGTGCTGGGTAAGTCTATTATATGTCACTTACATCATATTGAGGTTTTTTTTTTTTTTTTATTCTGCAGCAATAAACCAGGTTGACTGAGTTATTTATATTGATTTGATGCCAAAATCTGATGTTTCTTGTATGAAAGTAAAGAAAATCCTCAGGTTTTACCTACTTTTCCAAATTTCCTGAACAAAAAAAAAATTCTAATCACACAAATGAAACCATTTTTCTAAGAGTTCATGACAACAAGTGGCATAAAATATCTGCACCCCTTTGCTCACATGTACAAAAAAATACAGCCTCATCAAATCTTTTTAACATGTAAGGGGATTATTTGCAAAAGTAAAAACACAGAGTGTGACATTCTTTTATTATGTAAAGTGAAAACATTTGGCTCTGGGTCATAATATTATTTTCTTGTTCATAAATTAATTGTATCTGTAGGATAAACAGTGTATGGGGAAAAAAATGCCTATAACTTTCAAAAAATATAATAGACGCTGCTTTAAAATTGAATAAGTAGATCAAAACATCTATAGAACATTATTTAGAGCAGAGGAGGTTCTAGAATGTGTCAACTCCATAGTAATTTTTTTTTCCATTTTCTGCTAGCTAGATATAATATCAAGTTCAATACGGAGTCCAATGCGTTCTATTCAAATTTTGCACAAAGTTAATGTTACTTTTACCCCTCAGGATGTGCACAAGTACCTCTGGTGTCCCAGGAAAAAAAAAGGTTACAAAATATATCCATCGGCAGTAACTGAGGGTTCCGCAAAAGGTCAGAAAACGTCCTGCCTTTGATGTAAAATAGAATACAAGTTTTGCACAGCGCCGCATTACTATCCCAGATGATGAAAGTCGAGGCTCTGGTAATACAACAAATCTCTTTCATCATCCAAAGCTCTTGAAGCAAAAGCCTTTTCGAGCCACTGTAATGCGGAGGTATGTGTGAGACAGAAAAACTGAAGGAAGACAGGAAGTAGTTGAGAGGGACAGATGAAACTACATGACTGTGGAACATGTGGCGTTCAAGGAGGTAAGCTTGAGGAAACGGGGAAACAGGGGCTGACAAACCAAGACAAACTCTAAAAATAAACAGCCTACAGCAATATCTGTCGGAACTCAGCTGCTTCCCATCTGTTCAAGTTCTCCCTCCCATTCACACTCATTAAACAGCAGTACATGAGGATTTTGTGTACATTGGTGCACATATGGTTGTGCTTCTGTTTGTTCATTTTGTCCCCCCACATGTTAAATTTTGAAAGCAGGTTTTGGGGCAACAGAATGTGTTTGGAGTGACTGGTGGTTGAGTTGACCTGCGTGTTTTGTCTGCAATCTGCTGGAGCTGCTGAAAAATGGATTCACTACCTCTTTCTAAGTTTTTTCCTCATGTTGCAAACTGTATTAAACGTTTAATTACTGTTATTTCTCTGTATCTTTGATTTTTTTTTCATTGTCATCTCTTATTGTGCATTCATCTTTTCACTGTAGGGATGATCTGGTCAGAGTGCAAAGAGATCTGGAGTGATGGGCCCAGAGAGTACATCATGCATCTTTGGAATGTTCTAGATTTTGGCATGTTGTCCATATTTGTGGCCTCCTTCACTGCTCGCTTTATGGCTTTCCTGAAAGCTTCCAAAGCCCAACAGTATGTAGACATGCATGTCACAGATGAAGACCTCAGCAATGCCTCTCTGCCTGATGACGTTGCCTACTTCACCTACGGTAAGCAGTTTGCGCAAAAAACGTAACAAGTTCAGCAGCACTCTTTTTTTTTTTTTTTTTCTTCTGCATTTGATGTGAAGTACCAAAAATAAATGACACAAGTTTGTCTTCTTCTTTGATTTTTTTTCTTTTTATTCTCTAATTTTGCAAATGTTGCTTTTTATTAAAAATACCGCATTTTCATTGGTTAATTTGAACTGTGACTGAATCTACTGCTAGGTTTGAGTGTAAAACAGTTTTTCGACTAAATATGATATATGCAGGTAAAAAATAGTTCCAAATTGAATCTAAAATGTGTATATTTTGTTTATTATGTGTATGTTTGTTTGTGTGTTTTCCCACCATGTTTTAGATACAAAGCTTGAGGTTTTTCTTCCTTATGATTTTTTTCTTTTACCAGGGGAGAGGATATGTGGTGCAGATGCAGTTGAAAGTTCCTTGATCACCCCTTTTACAAACACAATGGCAAAGCTTGCAAAATTATTACAGTTTTTTGAGTTGAATGAAGACATAAAACGAAGCAAATTATAAAAGTATTTGAACTGTGATATGTACTTAGGTACCAGAACTAAAGCAACTTCCTGCTAAATCAATCTACATCTTATTGACCCATTATTAAAAACCTCATCGATGCTGTCACCTTGTGGTGTCATGCTGTCATGACAGTGAAGGAATTGAAGCATTTTCTTTTCTACTCATTGTGAAGCCCTAAAACATGTGGCACCTGTTTTCTTGCTATTGCCTAACTGACATACCATCAATCTGAGTTTCAGCCTAGCTTTGCAATCTCTCCCTCAGCTGCCACTACAGTGCGTTTTGTTTCTGTATCTCCATTTCTCTTTCCTTTCTTCTAGCTTATCTTCATTACCTTCTTTCCTGCTGTTTGCCCTTTTTCTGCACAATTTCAAGTCTGTCTCTTCCATTTAAGAGCCACAATAAACAAAAGTTGACACTGCACAGTAAAAAGCATCTGGTTTACTTGTCTTCTTTAAGCTAAATACATTTAATCCAGTCGCAATACTCTCTCTGCTATGCTTTTATACACATGTGGACAAAATTTTTGGTACCCCTCAGTTAAAGAAGGAAAAACCCACAATTCTCACTGAAATCACTTGAAACTTACAAAAGTATCAATAAATACAAATTTATTGAAAATTAAATAATCAAAATCAGCCATCACTTTTGAATTGCTGATTAACATAATTATTTAAAAAAAACAAACTAATGAAACAGGCCTGGACAAAAATGATGGTACCCATAGCTTTATATTTTGTTGCACAACCTTTTGAGGCAATCACTGCAATGAAGCGATTTCTGTATTTGTCAATGAGCGTTCTGCAGCTGTCAACAGGTATTTTGGCCCACTCCTCATGAGCAAACTGCCCCAGTTGTCTCAGGTTTGATGGGTGTCTTCTCCAAATGGCATGTTTCAGCTCCTTCCACAGATGTTCAATGGGATTCAGATCTGGGCTCATGGAAGGCCACTTTAGAATAGTCCAACGCTTTTCTCTCAGCCATTCTTGGGTGTTTTTGGCTGTGTGTTTTGGATCGTTGTCCTGTTGGAAGACCCATGACCTGCGACTGAGACCAAGCTTTCTGACACAAGGCAGCACATTTCTCTCCAGAATGCCTTGATAGTCTACAGATTTCATTGTACCTTGCACACATTCAAGACACCCTGTGCCAGATGCAGCAAAGCAGCCCCAAAACATGACTGAGCCTCCTCCATGTTTCACCGTAGGGACAGTGTTGTTTTCTTCGTTTGCTTGGTTTTTGAGTCTATGAACATAGAGTTGATGTGCCTTACCAAAAAGCTCCAGTTTGGTCTCATCTGTCCAAAGGACATTCTCCCAGAAGCTTTGGGGCTTGTCAACATGCATTTTTGCAAATTCCAGTCTGGCCTTTTTAGGATCGTTTTTCAGCAGTGGTGTCCTCCTTGGTCGTCTCCCATGAAGTCCACTTTGGCTCAAACAACGACGAATGGTGCGATCTGACACTGATGTACCTTGGCCTTGGAGTTCACCTTTAATTTCTTTGGAGGTTGTTCTGGGCTCTTTGGATACAATTGGAACGATCTGTCTCTTCAATTTGTCATCAATTTTCCTCTTGCGGCCACGTCCAGAGAGGTTGGCTACTGTCCCGTGGGTCTTGAACTTCTGAATAATATGAGCCACTGTTGTCACAGGAAGTTCAAGCTGTTTAGAGATGGTCTTATAGCCTTTACCTTTAAGATGTTTATCTCTCATTTGTTTCGGATGTCCTGGGACAATTCTCTCCTTCACTTTCTGTTGTCCATGTTCAGTGTGGTACACACCTTTTCACCAAACAGCAGAGTGACTACTTGTCTCCCTTTAAATAGGCAGACTGACTGATTATGAGTTTGGTAACACCTGTGATGTCAATTAAAGGACACACCTGAGTTAATCATGTCAGTCTGGTCAAATAGTTTTCAATCTTTTATAGAGGTACCATCATTTTTGTCCAGGCCTGTTTCATTAGTTTGTTTTTTTTAAATAAATATGTTAATCAGCAATTCAAAAGTGATGGCTGATTTTGATTATTTAATTTTCAATAAATTTGTATTTATTGTTACTTTTGTAAGTTTCAAGTGATTTCAGTGAGAATTGTGGGTTTTTCCTTCTTTAACTGAGGGGTACCAACAATTTTGTCCACGTGTGTAAGTATTTGTGGGTAAGAATATTTCCACAAATGATTTATGTCGTCATACAATTGCAATTCTGGAACTCTAAAACCAGAAGTTTTGGAAATTACAATCAGACCAGCCTTGGATAAACAATAACAACCTTTCTCCTCCATCAGCCAGGATCAAATGGCGACCCTCTGATCCCCAGATCATCTCAGAGGGTCTGTACGCCATCGCTGTGGTACTGAGTTTCTCACGCATAGCCTACATCCTGCCTGCCAACGAAAGCTTTGGCCCACTGCAGATCTCGCTGGGACGCACCGTCAAAGACATCTTCAAGTTCATGGTCATCTTCATCATGGTGTTTGTGGCCTTCATGATTGGCATGTTCAACCTGTACTCCTACTACCTGGGAGCCAAGTACAATCCTGCCTTCACCACGTGAGTGAAATCCAGCTGTGTGAGTGGTTCATTGTGCACTGAGTGGATATATGTGACATGCTAACTCTCTGTTTTTCAAAAAAAAATGTTGTACATCACTAGACAAGGCAAAGCGACTCACAATCCCTGGGGCAATAGACGTGGCCACATGGCCGGAATGAGACTGGTTTCCTGGTTCATTAAATTCAGAGTGTTGTAGCAACGGAAAAGATCAAACTTTAATCTAAAGTCTAATGCTGGTCTAATGCTGGTAATCAGGCCATTTGGTTCAATCTAATGCAGAATAATGTTTGCACACCAACATCTATAAACATTGGGATTTTGGATTTTGTTTCCCTGTTCAAAAAGGCACGAGTCATTAACCTTCTGCTCAATGTGCTGCATATTGAACTCTGCAACATGCCAGAGACCCTCTGTCTTACAGTTATTGACATTCCAGTGAAATAGAACAGGACTAAACCTCAAAGTATTATGGATAAGGAAAGAAATTAAATCCATTCCCTATTGAATTAGCATGGCTTTTAGAAAAAAATGGACATTGCTTAGGAAAAAAACTGTTTAATGCTAGTTTAGATTGTGTCAGAATTAGCAACATCTGTTGGTTGAATTTGTGTTCAGAAATATTGCATTCAAAAAAGGGGGAGTCAAGAACATCAGAGCTGTAAAAATGCCTTTTATGCTTCTTTTCTTTATCTTTTTCAGATAACAAAGACAGCCTTTTATTTGAAAAGTCTTTTTATTTTTTTTTTTGCATTGAAAAAACTTACCCGAAACAGCAAATAATGGTTTTATTTTCTGCTATGACTTGAGTTGCAGTTAAATGCTTTTTCGTCTGCTCTTCATTCGTCTGGGTAAATTTGCTGCGCATAAGCATTCAGGTGTGTATTGACAAAATACAAAGAAGGATAAAAACACATTCAAAAAGATAATTCAAAAGCAGAATCTTCTTACAAGTGACTATCATAGCAAACCTTCTCTCAAGGTCAAATGATTCTACGAGTGGTAAGAAATAACAGCTAAACCTGACTCCTCATCTTTAACCATGATGTTCATGACAGTACGATTGGAGGAAAATTACATTCACTATAGTGACTGTTAGTGGCTGACACTGCTGCTGGCTGGCTGTGGAAAAAAATATAAATAACGCTCTGTAGGGCAGTGCCAGATAAAAGTTAAGTATGACTTGACTTGTTGTGTTTATCAAGATTTGATGAGTTGTTGGGGGAGAAAAAAAGGATGTCAGGCTGTTGGTTGTTAATCTGGGTTGCTTCTTTTTTGACAGTTGGGATTTGGGCTTTCTAGCTGTGTCACTTTGTTGGTTTATCAATCTGTAGCTTTTTGGTTTGAGAGAATTTACTGGGTTTGGAGTTTTAACTGGATGTCGGGTAGGAGGAATGTCTGCTTGGTTGTTTACTAAGGAAATGTTTGGATTTTGCCAATTGATGTCTTAACTGGTGCTGTAAATCTTTTCTGTTGTGTTTCCTCATCTTGTTTTGTGGAGACTGGTATTTCCAAAAAGATTAAACTGGCTGTGGAGAGTTGAGTCAATCCCAACTTTTTCCTTGGCATGTCTTCTTTTGATTTTTTTTTATTCTATATTCCTCTTTTTTCTCTGTCACTTCATTTTTCTTTTTCTAGTTTTTCTAGTTTTCGTTTTGGAGACTGCCATTTATCACAGCAATGATTGGGTCTCACTAATTGCTAGTAGGCTATTGTGATTGCTTGTGGCTGCCTTGTTGAGACTGGTGTTTATAGAGCAGTGGATATGGGGGCAGACTAAGAGAGGTGTGGTCCTGGAACACACTGTTGAGCTCTCTCAATGTGAACTGGTTGGTTTCACCTTTAAAAGCTCAATTCTCTGAATGGAGATGTTGGATTAAAAGACAAATAAAGATCCTAAAAGCCACACAAGATCCATTTAATAAGCACCACAAAGGTGATTGATTAAAACTAAGATGATCGATCATTGAAGTCCCTGTTTTGTTTTTTTATTTATTTAAATTGCAACACATAGAAGCCACGTATTGCAGGTGCACTTTAGAGCCTTTGAAAGTTTCATTGTAAATCAAGAAGTCTCTCAAAAAGTGTGCTTTCTGTCCACTAGAGCACTTAATTGATTAAATCACTCAGCATTTTTTAATAATTCATAGGATTTCTTCCACTTGTGTCACAGTTCAGGCCCAATTTAAACATTCTTTTACAATAATAGTCAATTAAACTGGAAATATGAAGACAAAAGTTGAAAAACAGAACAGGGAAAAATAAGATTTTTAATAAAAGGTGAATATTTATTGTAATAATGATGTGAATATAGATCTAATATGTGGCTCTAAATAAAGTCTTTTCCTGTCGTATTTCAAAATGGACAAGCACTGTCAGGATCACGAGTCCTACATTTTATTCTAAAACGAGAAAAGAGAAAAAAAAACAACCATACAAGAATGAGATGTTTTACGAAAAGCAATGTCTCTCTCTATGTATATTTTAGGAAACATTCTTCCAAAACCTCAAGCATTTTTTATAGATTTTATATCATCATTCTTCAGAGCAGTCTGCCAATAAAACATATCTGTTTTAACAGTTTTGACTTTGGTTTCCTTCTATAATTGGAGCTTATCTCTGTCCTGGCTTCGTTTTTCACAAAAGATGTTATCGATTCATGCTGTCGCTGTCCAATATGAGCTGAAAGATGTCAGTCTTGGGCTGCTTAACGGATCTTTCTGCTTTTTATTACTGATCTTCAAAATTGCATTTTCCTTCTAGTCTCTCTCAGTCTGTCACATGTCAGTATTTATTTTCTCAATAAAAGCTTTTCAAAGATTTGAGCATATGAGCTTACTAAATCTTTGTTTTGTTCATAATTGAGCATCTTCCATTCAACACTTTTCAGACACGAGATGCTGGAAGTTCTGCTGTGTTGTGGGTCTCTATTCTTCACACTTAATAACAATAACAAACAATAAATAAATTAAAAAAAACAAAATAAAAGGATTGTTGGAGTACAAAAAATTTGAGAGCACTTGTTGATCTGCATCCATTAGACTGACTGTTGCTCAGCTCTCCCTCAGGCGGATAAAAAAAGGAAAGTAGATTTCACTCTAGTGTGTAACAATGAATATGACTTTAGCTTTAACCTTCTCTTGTTTCATTATTTTTTAACCAGTAAAGCTATGAGGTTTTTGTGAAGCTTTTGTGGTTTCTTTTATCTTTATTGACTGTTGGGTGTTTCTCTATGCTTGTTCTTTTCCTCACATTCTCATTGTTCTGTAAAAAATGCCAAACACATTCCAAATTTAATCCCTTTTTGAGTGCTTTAAGAAGAAGGATCTCAAGATATGACATGTTTGAGTCAGTAAAAAATAACATTTTGAAGGAAAAAAAACATTGAATAAATGTCATTATTGCAATGTTTTCTTTCTAAGTTTTAACATTTTTATCCCATAAAATTACCCATGATTAACAATGTGTGATCAGGGTAGCAGTTTCTCATTTTGATTTGTCAACATAGGAAAATGCATATAAAGAAGCTGCTTTGCCTCAGCGAAGGGTGGCTGTTATTTCCGCTTGGCTGCCCACATCAAGCCAAATATCCAGCCAACCTGATGAACAGACAGGCAGAGCAGAGAGCTAACTGGCAAGTGCAGAGACGGGCAGAAACAGACTTGAATAAAGCTGAAGTGGCCTGTCAGAGAGATCGAGGTCCCAGCTTGACAGTCTTCTCATAATAAAGACCTCTAATGTGTCAAAACAGCAAGCTCAGAGAAGATCCTGGTTCCTGAGGAACCCTTTATCATCATCAGGCAACACTTTTCTTCCTTCGTCAGAGCATATTTCAGTCTCCTTTTTTTTACACAGATTTGCATCTAAGCTTATTTCAAACCACCATCTTTCAACCAGCAACCCGCAGGGTTTCTTATTAGATTTGAGGGATCTGACGGGGAGCTGGCTGCAAGTAATTTGGCATAAACCATGATGGTCTGCTTGTGTGAGTTTTACCACCAGGGGTCACTCTGACATTACCTCTCAGGCTGATTTGAACACGTCAAAGCAAATGCTGGGAATCTACAGTGCAGATTAAAAACCAAAGCTTTTTTTTGTTTTGTTTGTACTGTGCTTATTTATGTGTGTTGTATGTGTTACGTTGCTGGGATTGTTCCAGGAGGAGAATTCACCTCAAGTTTGGGAGACCATGTGACTTTATTTGGCCTGTTCCAGTGGGGAGGGATGCAATTATAAATTACCTGGGTGTGTTTAGAAATGAGATGTGACTAAATTTAGACCAAGATTACGTTTTGACATGCGTGAAGTTTGGAATTTGGTTCAAGTTTGGCTGTTAAAAAACAATAATGAAAATAACTGCTTAAACGTGCAGATGTTGGTGTCGGTGAGGAAATGTATTTGAGCTATTGTCCCCTCTCAGAGGTTGTGGCTTTTGCACAGTTTTGAATCAGTCTCTTTGGTCTTTTCATATTTAATTTACTAGTGAAAATGATTTCCTTAGGTTTACTGTGGATTTGAATGATGGCTGTGTCAGTGCAGCTCAATAATGGCCCGTCCACTCCCACTATCCCCATTACCCTGCAGAGAAGATTCCCTTATGCACAGTATTGTAGGTGTGTTGGGTAGGAGGGGGACGTGGTTGAGTGTTCATGGGGTCTGTGTGACATTAGATGTCTCACATGGCCCGTTTGATGAAGAGATGAAGAAAAGGCTTGTCTGATAGCTCTGACTCATTGAGGAGGGCACCAGGTGGAGGTGGTAATGATACCCCAGGGGGGAACCAATCAGGCTGGGTGATGGACAGAGGGAAGTGTTGGAGAGGAGGACAGTTTGGGACAGCACGTTATCACATGCAAACACACACACACACATGCACACAAACTCCCAGCTTGATAGGACTTAATGAAGACAGAGACACACATGTCACCAAAGCCTGTAGGCTTAAAGACAATTCTGGCTCCCAAATTTTAAGACACGCACACCCCAGATGCTCTTTGTCAAGTGCCCACACAGTTTTCCTCTAAAGTACAAATTCACTCAATCACACACACAGAAATCCCCACAGCTTCTGTGTGTATTTGCTGCTAAAGGTGCCCACAAGAACTAAAAATAAATGTATTTATTTTCAGATATTGTCATAAATAGAGGTGCATTTTAGGCTTAAACCGTCTGAGTAAAGTAACAGACACTTCTTTATGTCCCAATAGTGACAACACTGCACAAAGAAGGAAAAAAGAGCCTAAAAAAAAGGGGATGCCCAAGACTGGAAGTTTGCTCAGGTTAGGGGGCTTCATGCCAGAGTAAAACAAGGATAGAGACGACTTTTAAAGATCCTGAAAAAAAAATATTTCTACCAATTTTTGGTGATACTGGGGAGGAAATAAAATAGAATGAATGTGGTTGAAACAAAGTCATGGGATAAAGTCAAGAAGCCAGATGGAGACAAGAGATGACAGATGAGAAGACATCCACAGGGAGCAATGCAGAGGAGTGTTTTTGCTCCGTGCTCAGGCAAAATATGGGAGACCTGCCAAGGTACAAAGACAAAGGAAGAAGATGGGATAGAAAATGAAAGAGGATGAGAGAAGGTCATGCAGACTGAGCAACAGACAGACGCTCATCTTCACAGGATTAGCACCACTTTAAGCTTTACCACCTGAAAAGGTGTAAAAACCCGCATATATACACACATTAGAGATACTCCTTCACTTTTTCTGGCATATATTTCCTTAACCCTTGATATACTTTAATAAGCTTCTTTTTATTCAGCTTTCATGCTGGAAAAACATGTTTATTCTGAAAATGCCTCAATGGATATGGTAAGTGCTAAGAATAAAAGAAAAAAAGAGTAATGCTGAGTTTTTTTTTGGGTCAAACAGAGGGGAGCAGGAAAAATCAAGCCAAGAGACAATCAAAGCAAAAAATAAAACATGGAACCAAGAAATATACAGATTTAGGTGTAAACATCAGTTGTAAACATTCAAAATAAACATTTGAGAGCAAAAAAAAAAAAAGATTTAAAAAAAGTATCTGCTGGAAAGAAGTGTCATTTAGAGAACAAATTAAGGAATGAAAGTTGAACAAAATAGAAGATCTTTTTGTTCCAAATGGGAAGACGGAGGCTTGATGTTCATAGGAGCTCATTTGAGCATAAAAAGCAGGTGTTGCGACACACTTACAATTTTAGGCTGATAGACAGAGATGTGGCTCATCACATCAACAGAAAAAGAATTATTCAGAAGGCATGGCTAGTGTAGGATTGTGAATGTCACAGCCTACGTCGGTAGCTTTAGTGCTTGTGCCAATTTTTGACGTCTTTTGCTAACTTCGCTATAAAAAACTCCACTGCTTTCAGTTTGCTTTTTTTGGAATCCTTTTTATTCATTTATTTTTGAAAGAAGTTCCTATAAAGTGAGAAAAGGTTGCCCATTACAACTATTTCTGTATCTCAATCAGAATTTGAGGTTTTTGACAAGCTTAAGAAGAGCAGGGTAATGTTATTTTTTGGGAAGGGAGTTTAATTTACTCAAAATTCTGCTAAAAAAGGGGGCTGATAAAAGTAATAGACATCCACATAAGGGTTTAAGTCACTTTGTTTTTCCACCTCAAACTTTTACAAGCCAATGTAGCTACTGGTCGTGCTACTGTTGCAGAATCAGAAATCTCTTAATTGTCAGTGTAGCATAACAAAAATCAGGATGTTATAACAAAGTCAGGGTTGAAATAAAATAAAAGTTTAAAATAAATCCAAAATTAAAAAAAAAAAAAAAGTACTAAAATATTTAAAGTCTACTTATTTTTTGCACTTATGCGTCTATTATACTAGGGGTAGAATAGTGACCCCATGCCTTTAATCAAATTAAATGAAACCAAAGTATAAGATTTATTTATTTATTTTCTAAAGAGCAAAGGTAAAATCTCACTTAAATGATTGTCTAATTGAAGACAAGTTCAAGGGGGAAAAAAATCCAAAATCAAAACAATGGAGCTGAAAAAAGTAAAAAGTGCAGCCTTTTATCTCATCACTGAAAATATCTCTAGGATTTGTTACTCTCTGTTTCTAGCCTTTCTCAATGCTGCTAGGATCTCCAAAGCTTTCACAACTTTCTCTATTCTCACTGGTTTTCCAATTTTCAAAGCTTATCTATTCATCCGATCACTTTTCTCTGAATCATTTTCTCTATTGAAAGTGCTTTATTTTACAATTCACCAGGATTAACAAAAAAGATTTTCAGAAGAACTCAGATCTAGATGGTCACTCCAGGAGCTTGTTTTTACATCCTTAAGGAAACAACTAAAAAGAACTACTTAAAAAAAAAAAAGGCTTTTTGTATTGATTCATACATCCAAACAAATATTTATGTCTAAGTCGACATTGTCATGGCAGAAACAATTTTTCAGGGATTGGGGCGTGTCTTTTCTTTCAACAACAACAAAATAAGCAGTATCTGTGAACCTAAAGGCCAATTAAAGCAACCAATTTTGTTTTGTTGTTTGAAAAGTCTATTGATGAACAGTAGTCTAGGTCGTTTTTGGCTTACCAAGCATCAAAAAGTTTCAAAGAATAATAAACCCAATGGAATATCCATTTGGGGATTGGAGATACACCTCTGCTACTATAGTACACCTACTATTCCTGCTCTCTTCTTAACAGTTTCAAAAACATGCATTTCTGTCCATGTTTGTTTGGAACAAACTTTGCGTTTTTGTAGCTAAAAATACATATATTAATAGACTAAATTTTCTTTTACTTGAGTAGACATGTTCTGTCAGGCATTTTTAAATCTTGGAATGATTATATGATTTTTTTAATCAAAAAATGGCTTGGGGAGCTTTTAATTCTTAGATTAACTGCAGCCTGATGAGATGAGCAGAAAAAAACTAAAAAAATAAGAAAAGGAAGCTGTGATTGACTGACTTGTTAATTTTTAACTTACTCTCCTTAAGTGATCCTATCTTTAGATCCGATCACTACTCTGCTCAGATAGTAAAAGCATTTTAAAGAAATGCCCCCTTTTTCCTGGCATTCAGTTAGAATACTTCTTAAACTTGAGTAGGCAGTAATTTGAGACATAGTCATAAAGTGACGAGGAAGCATAACTCCTGGCACAAATTGTCAACTTAAGTAGCACCAAGCTGAATGTCAGTATGGTTAAAGAGAATAACAGGGGAATCTCCCCTTCAGAAATGTCTGACAGGAACGCAGTTAGCAGGACTTTTTGGGGCCTAATTCTGGCTCCTTCTCGCATGTGTGTGCCTTAGTTCCGACACTGGAAAGAGTTATTAGGCCAGACATGGCTCTAAAAGCATGTTCTGCTCCCAGGCTGGGTAACGGCATGTGTGGTTATTGGCCACAGTTGGTGGAAATGTCAGAAACAAGCTTTAATGTGGATAACTGGATGTGCTGTGAGGTGTAAAGGCCAAAGAAAGTGTTCAATTTTGGTGAATATGTGGCTGACTTTAGACACCAGAGGAACGCTTCCAAGGCCAGAATTTAAGCCAAAAAACAACAGATGTCTTTTTGCTGTTTTCTTTTCTTCCTCTTTGTATTTACTGCTTTTTTTCTCATTTTGTTTCTTTGATTGATTTCGTTTTTCGACAGTGCTTATGTTAAACTGAGCTAACAAAATGGCACACAGCTGCAAGATTTATATATATAGATATCTATATATATAGATATCTATATTTATACACAATATGAACAAAACGTAGAGCACTTGCAGTTGTTATCATCTGTGCAACATTACCCTGTTTACCAGTTAGTTCCCTGGTAGCTTTTTCATCCAACAACGCTGTCGTTGTGCATGTGTGCCTTCTCACACTTGCCAAAGATGACTAAAAAGTTATTCTTATTCTTGCAACCACTACTGACTAAACCATTCTGTTTGATGCTTGTGACAAACACTATATGAGAAGCACAGAGCTGTATTCTGGTTGACTGAATTTTCTTACCAGTTGTGCTTTTCAAACCATGGTGAAATGCTCACTTCTTTGTACCAAAGTTATCACGTTGGTAACTCTTCAGCTTTGCCTGTCTGCGCTCTGTGTCTTCGTCACCTAAATCAAATTTTGTAGTGGAATGAGTTGCTGCACCAGCTTCATTTTCTATCTCTTGACCTGTTTGCTCTTCTTTCTCTGGAATACTTAGAACTTCCTCTGCCTCTTGATCTACCTGCTGCAGCTCTTCTGTCTCTCCTTGCTCTCTGTCTTGAACTTGTTTGTTGACCTTTTTTCTCCCTTCGTCTGACCCTTCAAGAGACATTAACACATATTGAATCATCTACGACATTACAAACAATAGTAGGTTCAAACTTTTAAGAATAATGTGGTGTTCGTTTTTTAAATACTCCTTGCCAGTTGTGGTGTCTTCAATGACAAGACGTGAAATCTGGTTTACTTTTTATTCCGCCATTTGGACACTGCTGGGAAAGTTGTAGAAATTAGACGCATGCGTATTGCTTCAGAACAATATAACATTCACATTATCTTATTACAATTGGACTTTTGACTTATGAACAATAACTAGTCCACACTAGTAAAATCTTGTGATTAATCCTGATTAATCACAATCCAAAATCTGATTAATCTGATTATTGTTTTAATCTATTGACATCATAGACTTAATTGCTGTTTTCTCTCCTCTTTAATGTGTTCCTAGGATGTCAAACATTATTGCTAGAAATATTGTTCTGTCTTTTGTTTCTTGACAGGACAACCTACTTAAGTAATGAGTGACAAAGGCAACAGATTGCTAAGTTTGTGATACTGTAAGCAATATTCACAAACTGAAATCATTCAAGACAAATCTGCAGAAAACAATACATCCTTGACTTTACAATGCTACAATTTTATGAGTATCAAAAATACATAAATTCTTTTTTTTTCTTCATTTTTTGGCAAATTAACATTTTATTTATATCATGTTGCACAAACCAACTCGAGAAAAATGTTGTCAAACACAAAAACGGCTACTTAGTTATTAGTGGATTGATTGATTTTTCTATAATTGTTATGAACATGTGAATCCCTGACTTTTGTTCTGTTTAAACACCATAGTAAAATGTTGTCCTCATTTGGCATGTCTTTTAATGCTTGTAATCTGGAGTTAAATTGCAGCAAATCAATTATGTGAAGCAGCAACTGAAACAGTATCCCGTCCCTTTTTGCAGACAGTATTCTCTGTTTGTAAATTGTTTTCTCAGGCAGAGGGAATGTCTTAATAACAAAAACCTGTTGCTATGAAACACATTTTTATGGAGTTAGAGCAAATCACATGAAATTTCACATTATTTAGCTTTTTATGTATAGGCAGCTTTCATTTTTTTGTTGTTGTTATAATTACATAGAGATTACTTCGAGATTCAGTAATGTAACCTATGAGAAAGAAGCCCACTTTGATGTTTTCTAACTTATAGGTGGGTTTGTAAAATAAGCCAGCTTCCTGAACTTTTGTTTAAAATGTTTGTAGCACAGTTTAGCCCACACAAGGAAAAAAAAGGGATGGACCTAAGGTGATCCATGATGCAGCAAAATGACAGAAACGTATGTGGTATGGAATCTTTCTAAAAGAAATATATTCATAAAGACAAAGTTGTGTACAAAAACAAAACTTTGTGCACAGCTATGCAGAAAAATATGAATATAACATTTAGTTTTACATTTAACATCTGTTTTGAATACCATTTGTCTTTGTTTTGAATACGACTTTCTTTGTCTTGAATATGACATCGGTCCTGTTAACTCACTGTCAAAAATACGTCATAGGGTTACAGCCATATGTACATCAGGTCCTGAAACATCTATGTCAGAAATTGCACATGGGCGTTGTTGAGGTTTATTTAACAAACTAAAACTAAATCTTTTGGGGTGTTATTGATCCTGTAACAGGAAAATGATCTTGACAGCCATAGCTCTGTTGAAAATGGAATAAAGCAGATCATGTTACAGCGACCTCTGGCTGCATTTTGTGGTTGTCAGGTGACAGCATTTGATCGTGTAGGCAATGCACCAGCGGATCTAGACCAGAAGTGATGGAAAACAGCTCAGAAAGGAGTAGCAGAGATACCGCTCTACTCATTAGTGTAAAAAAAAAAAAAAATCAGAGACTGATGTTGCAATATAAAAAAACAAAGCAAAACAAAAAGTAGAATCAAAATACCCAACTTTCTTTCTTTTTCTGATTTCTTTTTTTAATAACTACCCCTACGGTCGGTTGCCAGTTAGACTACCTAGCTCTGAGATAACTTAGCTGTTTTTGTTATTTTTTTAGCCCGCTATCCCTTTGATGTCATGGTGAAAGAATCCAGAGCTTGTCCCAGCTATTGTTGGGCTAAGGCAAGGGTACATTTGCACAGGTCCAGGGGCTGGAACGAGTGCACTCCAGCCTCTGAACTGATATAATCGCGACTTCCTGTCCCAGGAATGAACTGTACGGCTACGCGGGAATTAATACACGTTTAATTCTATCGTAGTTTAATAAGTGAGCCGCAATGGGCATGCTCACTCAGTTGAATTGACCCGTGACGTATCTTTGACAGTTTGTTAACAGGGAATTTCATCTTCAAGACAAGCAAATGTTGTATTCAAAACAGAAAAAAAACGTAAAACTAAATGTTGTATTCATATTTTTCTGCAAAAGTTGTGCACAAAGAATACATTTGTGCACAGCTTTGTTTTTATGATTATTTTTCTTTTTTAAAAGATTCCTTACCCCATAGATCCTGACTTTGCTTTGTGATGGGATGTCTTGATGTTTGCTGTGCCATTGTCTCAGTGACTTCTGCAGGCAGATTAGAACAGACTGCTCCAGCAGCTACTCAGCACTTTTAGTATCTTGAGTATCTGTCACCTGGTGCTTTGTGACATAAAAGGTGTTGTGCTTTGTTAGAAATTATTAAATTGTTAAAAATATATTCACCAGCTAGAGTATAGTTACCCACACACTTTGTAAATAGTATAAGATGCATATTTGCAAATAAAAGCAAACATTCTATCAAATAAAATCAAACTGTTTAACAGACTTAAAGCCATTAAAAAGGAATTTAGGAAACACACAAAACAATATGAAACATAAAATGACACATGAATAAAACTTAAAGTAAATAAAAATAGAAACTAAAGGAGAAACCTTACTGGATGCTGATGTGAAACATTCCCCCAAGCAAGACACTAGAGTGATAACAAATTTTAAATAGTAAAATACATAAAAGTAAAGCTGATCTTAATACTCAAATAAGCAATTTAAAAAACCTTCACAGAAAGGTAAAAATCTAAAGTAGACACAGTCACAAAAGATGACCATAAATTAACCGTTATTAAAAATTCTAAAGAGATAAAAGTATTTAAATACCAAATACAAATATGTCTAAATTTTAACTAAAAAATAGCTTGAAAAGGTAGGTCTTGAGCCCTCCTTTAAAAACATGAAACAACTCACGCTATTGAATCATTAAGGAGACATTTCTGAAACACTCTGTCTTAACTTTTATGCTTATGTGACGAAGAAGCAGAAGCGTTTGGATCCATGTGCAACTGGTTTTAATGGTGAGAGCATACAGACAGGGGCAAGGCAGGACGAAGTCAAAAAACCAGGCAGGAGTCACATTATATGGAGAGACACATGAAGGAGTCAAAACAGGCAAGGGTCAAAAACCACAGCGAGACAGCAGATGAAACGCTCAGACTTAATGCAGTGTCTATCTAAATACTGTTTGTATTGTATTACATGATGAGGAACAGCTGGTGAGAACTGGGAACAGAGGGCAGAGGTTGATGGAAAATGGATTGCAGATGAGGCTCAGATCAAAGTCAATACTCAGGAGATGGCTCCCTCTGGTGGGTGGAGGGGGAAATGGAACCTCGAGCCCTGACAGATTAACTGGTTCTTAAAAAAATGTCCTAAATGCAAAAAGATACTTTTTTTTGGTGTTTTAACTTTTTCCCCTTTTGAGAAGTGTCATTGCTTCCTCCTTCAGAAGCAACTGACTCGAGAACAGCAAGGTTAATGGTCTAGGATATATAGAAAAATAAAAGTGTCTGGCAAACACTAATAGCTTTTTCACCCAATGCTGCAGGAGCAGAAATATAGTCATAATCAATCATTTTGCCTTTTTACCCTGTGACCAGGGCTGCACAGTTCATAGCACTGAGTGGTTATTTGTTTGCTCAAAGGTTAGTTTTTCTGTCAGCGGTCCAACTGATTACCCAGATATATGTAGCCAAGCACAGACTTTTAAATAATTATTTTAATGTTTGTTTCTCAAATGTGACTAATCTATATTTAAGGAAAACAACTTTTTCTTTTAAAAACTGCATTTAGTAAGAGCTAAAATAAGTTATAGGTTGGCAGAATGTGTTTGAGTTAAGAGGTTAGGTTCATATGTCACTTTTTTAAGTAAATTTGAAAGCATTAAGTCGAGAGTTATTATTTTAATAATTCTAGTTTCATGCAAATGGCAATTTGTTGCTTTATATTTTTTAAATCTTACTTTCAATTTTTGTCCACAGATGTTGGTGTGCAGTCTGTCAAACCTGTGTGAACTCTGTTGCCCCGTTTATGCCTTGATAGTCTTTTTAATAAACACATTTTTTTATATAACTTTTTTGTTTTTCTCAATTACTTTTTAGGATTGAGTAACTGTTTAAAAAGTAGTAAAATTTAGTTCAAGTTTTTTTTTTTTTTTTTTTTAACATTATTTAAATCAAATAGTCATCATTTAATTGTTATTAACTGTTATTTGTTCTTACATTCTCTGTTCTAAATTTCAGTATTGATGATCGTTTTGAGTCATGTCCCATTTAGTTAAAGTATGGGACATTAGCTAATGTGTTTCTTGATAATTATTCAAAGTTCAGAAAAGGCCCAAGTTAACAGCGCAGACCACCGCGGAGACAGAAACAGGCAGACTGTTAGCAGGCAAATTTGAAAAAGGTTTGATGCTATGATTAATTCTCTATCAAAACACTCTTAATTGCGCATCTTGTGGAGTCTCCTGCCTAATTCTGCTCGCAGCTTGACTGCAGACAAACACACAACATTCTCTCTTGGCTTCACTTTCTTCCCGCCTAATTTGTGTGTCAATGAAAGTCCCGCATACACGTGTGTACACGTGCACAAAGAAGAACAGGCAGACATCCCTATGAGTCCAAGTTCTCCAATCATTAGTGGACACAGCCCCACCCCTTTTGGTTCCCATGGTGACAGCAGCTTTTGTGCAACAGATGGAAGATCAAATACAGTTTAATATTTAAAGATGTTTTGTGTGCTTTTGTCTTTGCATCCTACCAACCAGTTAAGCAGCATGGAGGAAGAACTTTATACGCAGCTAGGCACAAACAGATGAAGGGCAGAGCACCTGCACATTTGCATTTATGCCCATTTCAACTTTAATCAGGTAAAGCAGTGTTACCCATCTTTTTTGGGTCGGCGGTCCGGCCAACCCATGAGGATTTTACTGTGGCCTGCACCCCAATGCAGCAATGACAAAGAAACAGTTTACTTTAATAGGAATATGTGCTTTAAATGTAATAATTAGCAGTTCTGACAATAGATTTGGTCATCACTTCACTCAGTCATCTGACGTGTGCATTTTGGAGAGTTGATAAGCCGTATGGATGAGCTTGTTTAAGCTTTTATGTGATCGTATAAAACTCAGGGGAGAGAGGACAAAAGAACAAAATAAAGTCGATTCCTATCGTACACCTTGATGAGCCGTTCAAAAGATTAGATTAGTTTGTGAAAGTCACATCTCTATGCAGACAGGCACTGTGTGGGAATCACCTGTTGCGTAAATCCATATTTTAATTAGAACTCCCGGTAGCCCAATGTTTTTGGGGTTGTTTTTGTCTTGAAGTTGTAGCCTGATCTTCTGTCTGTTCCTGCATTTATCCCATTTGCAAAGAAAGCTTCCACATACAACTTTTCTTGTATTGCACGCCCCCGTACTGATTTTAGCACTCAAGTGACTGAACTGTAATTGAGAGAATCTGGTCGATTTTCAAAACCAAAAGATTTTTCAGAATAAAAGATTGTTCAGACCAAATTTTACAGCTCAAGTCATCGAATGTGCAGCTGAGAGAATCCAGTTAATAAAATATTTTAGCGGTCCGTGGCCTGGTGGTTGGGGGCCACTCAAGTAAAGCATTTCTTACAAAAGATTAAAGTAATTTTTGACGACATGACTATGAGAAAGAAATAAGTCAAATAATGATGACAGGAACTCCTGAAGGACAGTAAAGAAAACAGTGGTATTGGAGGGTAATATGGAGAAAGTTGTAGGAGCATTGGAAATATTAGAAGCTCAGAGTGAAGCTTCAAAACCCAAAGCACCAACTGAGGAGAAGAGCTTGTCTCTGGGGCAAATACGTTGATTTGGTCCTACTGCTGATTAGGTTTGGTGTTCTCCTGCAGAGCCGAGGTGAGTCACCGGTCTCCCACACACAGACGTGTACCGTGCTGCATGTGGCATGATTATGGTAGAGACAGAGAGTGAGAAGCAGCATTGCTTCTTCACCATCTGTTTTTCTGCAGAACTGAGTGTGCTCGTATTGTGAAAGAAAGAAAAAGCTCAGATTCTTCATTTTCGTCCTAAGTAATGCTGAGATTCAGGTTTAGCTTAAGGTTAGGGCAGGTTCTTGTGAAAATAATAAAAGGCCAAGCAATGCCCTTCAAAGTGATGGAAACATGATTGGGAGCTTTAGTATGTGAGTGAGGCTGTCATGCTTCATGCAGCCTTATGGGAGGTGGCACTCTGCAGGAAATAATAGCAGATCGTCTATCACTGTCTCCAGACAGACATCTCCCGTTGCACAAGGCTGTAGAGAAGACATGCATGTGCTCACAGTTTGGAAATTAATCATGCAGAAGAAAAAGAAAAAGTCCCCAAGTATCCAGAGTATCAAGTATCTCCTCAATCTCTGTAACGGGATATTGCATAATACACACACCAGCAGTCCCTCAGCATGCATTAGACACATTTTAACTTATCACTGCTGTTGATCTCCAGGAATGTGTTTAAATTTTGTCATAATTGTACTTCCTCTGTCTCACAAAGAGTTCAGTAAATCAAATAAGCAGAAAAGCAAGACAAGAAAACAAAGGATGATGCACAGCTATACTTGCTGCTCTCCTTGTGCTAAAGGAGAACATGAACCCTCAAATTATTCTCCTATTTGTATTCTATCTGCAGCATTTAAGGTTATTTGAAGTGCACCCTCTTTACTCGGCTTTGATTCGAGGATATCTGCATCACAATTGAAGGAGTTCTGTAAGAATCTGTAACATTTTAATGTATTATTTTGAACCTAAGAACAGCAAAAATCTGAAAAACATAAAAACAAATTGTGGAAATGCTCCATTAAACTGCTGTGGAATTTATAGATGTACCAATTAAAGTCTGTGAGAGTCATAAAAGCATTTTAATAGAGTTTTTCTTTTGGTGGTGGTGTTTTTTTTAACCCTTGTGACGACAAATCTAAAAAGTACCTGGAAAAAGAAGAACCAAACTCAAAATGTTTCTAATTTAATTTGGCCTTTTATTATTGACTTGTTTTTTTTCTCCTAAATTACAGAAAAAAAAAACAAAAAAAAACTAATAGTTGTATAAATTTCTTTTTTATTTATTATTTTAAATGTCCAAGAAATTTAAAGTCTTCACTTTAACGGTTACAAATTATTTTCAACAAATTTTTAAATGTCCACATTTTAAAGCCTTGAAAGGCTTCAAAATGTAAAAAGTGTATCATTTGAGTTTTAAATAATTCAAATTAAAAATTCACAACACATTTAATGTAAAGCTCCTTTTTTAGCTCACTGTACAGATAAAAAAGACCAAACGTTAAAAGTCTGGGTCACAGGCATCATAGATACAATGAAATAATGAAATTAGAAGGTCAGTTTAAACAGATGTGTTTAAACTGACCCCCCACGGTGCTTAGGTAAGAGGATGAGGATCTGAGTGACCGGGGGGCGTAGGGGAACATCAATGTTGAGGAGACTGGACAAGAATGAGGGAGCGAGGTTGTGGATGCCTTTAAAGGTAAATGGTAGACATTTGAAGTCATTTATGTGTTTGAACTGAAGCCAGTGGTGCTGCTGGAGAACAGGTATGATGTCATTGAATGGGGGTGGAGTTTGTGACTGTCTGAGCAGCTGAGTTCTGGACTTGCTGAAGGATCGGTGAGGGAGGCTGAGGAATAGAGTTGCAATAGTTGATGCAGCTGGTGACAGGTGACAGGGAATCAAACCTGCAATCCTCCGATCAGAGGCTGACTCCCCTTGCACCACCGCCGCCCCACGCATTAGGTGATGTTTTTGATGGTAAAAAAAACCTCCCAGATTGTTTATGTGGAGAGTGGGGGTAAATATGGAGCTTCCAATACAGAGGGAAATTTTGTTTGCTTTAGAGAAGGAAAACTTGGTACCAACAAAATTTTCTGTTTTGGCACTGTCAAAGGAAATTGTAAGAAAACCAGGATCTAACATCCTGAAAGAACTAGTGAGTGACAGATAGATGAGCAAGGAGTCTGCTTTGGCAGGCAGATAGGAATAGCAGACATTAGGGCATGTTGAATTTCTAGAAGATGTTTCTGAGGCAAAGAACATATTTTTTAAACCCTTCTTAAGCATTTTTAAAAGCAAACATGCAAGAACTATTTTTTGCTAAGTACAGTGAATGTAAGAGTTTATGAACCTCCCTCAATAGCATTTACTTGAATTGTTTCCTTTGATCTGTCCAGGGTATACTCTGACTTTGCCCTTTGATAGCTAGGATCGTCTCCTGCAGTTCCTATGACCACAATCCAGATGGAGCTGGTTTTAAAAAATGGATGGGTAAATGTCTTCTTGAGATCTCTTATGATGTGATTTCATTATGTTTTTTTTTTTACGCTCTGATTTTGCTTTAGTACCAAACCTGCCCACATCATGTTGGTTCAGGGTGAGCATATTGATGAGATGCTACACATCACTTAACTGTAACTTTCTGCAGAGGACTTATTAACTTCTAAAATGAGGCTCTAGACACAACTTGACTTTTTAAGACTCAGTCACAAAAGTCAAAGCAAACACTTGTACAAACGTAAGAGTAAAGTAAAGGTGAAATAGGAGAGATGTTCATTGTTTTGACCCCCAAGTTCTGCATACTGCACAAGGGGTCTGTGAGTGCAAAAGGCTCCTTTGGCCTGCCTGTTAGAAATTAGAAAATTAGACAATCAGTGCATAGACTGTGTGGGCATCCTTTTGGACACTTTTGTATCATATGCAAACTCTGTCCATGCAGCACTCGCAAGGAGTCAGTAAAGGCCCTTTACTTGCACTTTATTAATGAACAGAGTGCGGCGTAAGGGTACCATAGGACAACATCACCCGCATTAGTCCTAATAATTCTTCATGATACACTTACCACAATTGCACACTCCCTTTTCATTTTCATGATGTCTCTTGAGGTGATCATACAAGCCTCAAGGAAACTCCAAGACATGCCTGTGCTTCCCTCAAGATGCAGCAGCTCCTGTCTATGACCCTCCAAGTGACTGGAGAATGCAAAAAACCCAGAGCATCCATACATGCCATAGCAACCAAGGCTTCATTCATTTTAACCCCACCATATATTACATAACTTATTTTACTTTTATGTATTATATATTTAGAATGGGATGGGTTGGGGAGGAGTTGGAGACGTGGGATGTTTGGAATCCTTGTTTATTTATTATATTTTTTGTGAAGAACTTTGTGATAAAGATTAGAGTGACTGATTTAACACACATGCACACTTCAGACCAACAACCTGCCAAACCTTTCGGGTGGTTTGACAGACAAAATATCATCCTGTAGTCTATTTTTAGTGCAGCATGAGAATGAGCGCAGAGCTTTTCTACAAGGATAAAACATCTGACACATCCTCTGATGAAATGAAACAACTCTTTTTTTTTTTTTTTCTCAGAATGACTCGGCCTTTGATTATGATGAAATAGCATCATGCTACACGTAATGGTCATGGCCAACGTTTTGTCTTGATCCCTGGCCTTATAATCTTCACTGTCCGATTTCTAAAGCATCTTCAAAGCTATGTCAGATGTCATTGTTGTCCTCCTTGCAATCATTGTATAAAAGCTCCTCCCTGTGTCATTACTGGTCATTAATCCACTTTGTAGTTTAATAGCAAAATGCTGTTTTCAAAAGAAAAGCTTCAAAGGTACAAAACTACCTTATATTGTGAGAAAAAAAAAGTCTTACAGTTTGCATCTCACAAGAAGCAGGGAAGACAATGAAAAAGCTTTAAATATCTGAGTAATCATTTTATTTTATAATAAAAAAAAACAAAACTGTGCATGGCATGTGTCACAGGCAGATACTGCACAGACTGAGCACAAAATAAAAAAAAAAATTTGAATGTGCAACATGAGGGACGAGCCTTAGTGCACAGATGCCTGAGCAAAATACAGCACATAATAGCTAGGTGTGAGACATTTGTAGCCTAGCATATGGAGTGTCTACAGGACCATCTGTGGCAAGTGCATGCTTGAAGTTTCAAGGTCAAGGAAACTTCCCACAAAGATGGTAAAAAACAAACATGCTGAGGTCTGTGTGACTTTCAAGTCCAAGCAGCAAGTTGGTGATGGTTGCTGTGGTGCAGAGGTAGAGTTTTTCACTTATGATAAGAAGATTGCAGGTTCGGTTTCCATCATGTTTCCCCCATGTCTCAAAGTGTCCTTGAGCAAGACACTGAACCTCACTTTGCTTATGGGTTGGTGCTAATGTATGGCTGCAGAGCCGCCATCAGTGTGTGACTGTGAATGGGAATGTAACTATAAAACGCGTTGGGCCTTATAGAAGGTAGAAAAGTTCTGTGTAATTATGCACTATTCACCATTTAAACAAGTGAACAATAGTGATGTGGACAGCTGATGAAGACTGTAGTGACAGTTTTCCCAAACACATCAGGAAGAAGAAACTCAGGAATTTTGAAAACTGGAAAGTTAGAATTGAATGTAAAGTTGTAAAGTTGTCATATGTAAATAATCTTGACCAAATTGGGTTTTAGAATCGGTTCATTTTAAAATTAATTTAATTTTTGGTTGTTTTGATGTTTTTTTAGCATAATTTGCAACACTCTCAGTGAAGTTGTGAATCAGTCCTATGCAAATAAATAAATGGAATGGAAAATTATGCACCACTGATGTACTATAGAAGCATAACATGCAAGAAACATGCAAGAAAATCCAGCAGTTTTTCTGAAGTGAGCAATGAAGATATTGTTAAACTCTGCAAAGGTACCACTTTTCACATCACTTCTCTGGATTTATTTTGTCCCATTCACTTTCTGCTCATTGGAAACATTTCTGTTGTCATTTCTGTCCGTATGCAGCCAAAGTTGAGGCCTCAGTCACAAATGTGTCATCTCATTGAAATACCCATAATCACAGTTACATGTTACATGTACAGCAGCAGCAACAAAATATGACAGAAATTGCCATAGTTGTGAAAAATCTAATTGAAAATTTTTACTGTTTTTTAATTTGATCAAAATATTAGGAAGTTTTGATGGCTTTTACTTCACGAGGAAAGGCTGTCACCTTCTAAATACACATTTACACTGCCGTGACTTGTGATATAAAAGAAAAAAAAAAATCACCAAAGTTGTAACTTGTTTAAAGTTACTGAAATAAAAAGATTTTTCTTACAATAACATGGTGCAATCTTAAATTTTCTGTGGCCAGGCTGGGAAGGAACACACACAGACTTAAAGATCAAAGAGTTGTTTTTTTTTCTTTGTTCTTGCGAGGTTGAAAAGCTGAAGCATCCAGAAGAGTCTGGGTTTTAATGGAAAAGAGGAGAGACTCCAACCTAGGTTTGAGAATTTTTTTGTTTGTTTTGATTCAATCCTCTGCTTGCTGAACGACTAAATAATATTTCTTTAGGTCCAGTTTTTCTTTTTCTTTTTTTAGAAAACTGACAGAAAGGGCAAACCTTCTTCTCACTGTGACCCCACTCTGTCATCTCAAATCGGAGTTCTTCACTTGCTTCACATTTCGGAACAGATATATGTTAGCGTGTTTGAGTGTTAGCATTCACAGGTCATGCAGGTTTTTGGCGATTGTGCCTAGTCTGACTTATACAAACATGCCAGGTCACTTAGCTGGACCCAAAGAACAAAAGAAAGACTCATTCTTTAATTGAAACATTTGCAGAGTTTGATTTAACCTCCATGAAAAAAGGCAAATAGATCTTAAAAGGGGGCATCTATTCAGCCACAGGGATTAGGAATTTTATTCACAGACACTCTGATGAAAAAAGTAATTTAGCAACCATGAATTTTTAAAAGTATGAACATTGCTGGGTAAAATAGACCTTGGGTCAAAATACTTCAATCCTCAAAAGATCCCACAGGTATGTGTGCTTTTTTTTGTTTGTTTTTTTTTTGTCAGGCTAACTTTTAATGGGTTTCCTTGGATGGCAGTGCAGGTTTTTGCATGAAGGTCAACAAAAATGTGATACTTTTGATTCAACTGGTCACAGAATCTCCAAATGATGTAGAATCAAAAGGAGGAATATTTTCTTTACATTTGTGATCATAAATGTGAGACAGAGTTTAATATTAACAGAAAACATTTTAACAAGTGACCATGATTTATCAGATTATTTTTTCCTTTATTTAGAGCAAGTTTAGGGTCATGAACTGTTTGGAAAACCTGCAATCAAAACTCCAAACCACCAAGACAGCACTGTAGGTATGCAAAATCCCACCTCATGGATTTACTAGTGCTGCCGGAGCAAACAGCCTGTGTCTATCTATCCATCCTTCTGTTTATTTTCTGAAAAGTTTATTATCTAAACACTTCCTGGGCATCTTATAGGGTTGCTGGAGCCTATCCAGTCACTGTCAGAGAAAGGTGGGGTACATCCTTGGTAGTTTGCTTGTTCATCACAGAGCTGACTGTATATAATGAAATATAAGCAAAATCTTGTTTGTGTAAAGGTAACATTAACCATTTACATGGATATAATTCATTAATAGGTCAACAAGAAAAATATATCACACTCGCTTCCTTGGTCCTTTTACTAGAAAGAATGGCAGACATTGAAATTTTGGTGGAAAAAGTATTTTCTGTTACATTCATTACAAAATGCATTAAGATATATGTAAATCTTTTGGGATAAAATTAAATTACTTGCCAGAAGAGTCGCAACAAGAGATTTGGTTTTGTTCTTCAACATTTTTAAAGAGGCTCATTGTGAGGGTTTTCTCATCCTGCTGTTTTGTTTATGAAGCTATTTACTTTATTTATGATTAAATGCCAGTCCAATTTGACATAATATGCCTTGTTTTTGTATGAGAGCCCTAAATGTGGTTAAAATAACTGTTAAAAATATATATTTTTTTGTCTTAAAGTTAACATTTTAAAATCTGTGGACACCCTGTGAAACAGTTCATGTTTGGGCAAAATTTTAAAAAGCTATTTCATGCTTTTATTTGCTGCTGGCTGAACTTGTATTAGTTTTCTATTCAGTCTGTCAAAAAAAAAAGACTGTTAGAAGATTCCATTTGGACCAGAACTAGGAGAAGTGACCACATGACTCACAGAATTGATGTGATGAGTTTACATGAGGAAGTGCTGATTTATCTAAATCATAGAATGGCACGTAGCTTTAATCCATGTCTGACATCCATTTGATACCAGCAGGGTTCATAGATTTGCAAAGTGTAGTTAATGGAACATCTGGTCAAAACTGAGCAGAGTAAAAGCGGATTTTATGCTGCACATAGGTGGACCCACTTCCACATGTACTCGTGTGACTTAACTCTTTCTAATTTTGAAATGCAAATGTAATACTTTGCTGTTTCTAGTATTTTTGCTTTATAAGTTTCAATATCTTTTCTTAAACTGTGATTTCTTATCTTTTTTAATGTATGCCTGTACAGTATATTAGTGTCATACAAATACAGAACATAAATGTCTAGATACAAAGAATGTTACCTTGCCTTTCTTCCTCTCTTATGTCCTAGGGTGGAGGAGAGTTTCAAGACTCTCTTCTGGTCGATATTTGGGTTGTCTGAAGTAATCTCAGTGGTGCTAAAATACGACCACAAGTTCATAGAGAACATTGGCTACGTGCTGTACGGAGTCTATAATGTCACCATGGTGGTCGTCCTGCTCAACATGCTCATCGCCATGATCAACAGCTCATACCAGGAGATAGAAGTACGTGGCCAGTCAATAATGAAAGGTCGTAATGTTGTCAACAAGTCAATAAAGATTTACAAGGATCATTTCTGCTCCAGCAAGAGAAATAAAATGTGGCCTAGAATCATAATGCCTTGAGCATTGAAAGATTGAGAGAACGTGTCGTCTGTGCAGGAGGACGCTGACGTGGAGTGGAAGTTCGCCCGTGCCAAACTGTGGCTTTCCTATTTTGATGAGGGCCGCACCTTGCCTGCCCCCTTCAACCTGGTTCCCAGCCCCAAGTCTTTTTACTACTTAGTTCTCCGCATCAAGTCCTGCCTCATACACCTCTGCAAGGCCAACGGTCGGCACCACAGTAATGAGCTGGAGATGGGCATGCTCAACTCCCAGGCCAAGGTCAGTAAATCCTCCCTCACCCTCCTATGTTCCTTCACTTATCTGAGGTCAGGTCGGCCCAGTGACTTCAGAGTGTTCTTGTTCCTGCAGGAAACCTTACATTTTGTAATCTGAAGTACTTCTTGACTTTGTTTTTTTTTTTTTGTTTCTTTATGCACCCAATTAACTGTTCCTCATTAGTAGAGAAGGATATAAAGATACCTGTCCCCCACACTGTGCTACATGGGATTTTCCATGACTGTCATGTCATCAGATGGCTTTGTACTTACATCTTTGGAAACTGAACCCAAAGTGTGCAGGAAGTCAGCTGAAGCTCTCCACCGGTTCACACGTTTTCTCTATTTTTGGATTGTCTTGCTGAATCAGATCACAGCAATGAATAGAAGGTCCTCTGTGAAGCAAAAAGGACTCAACATTTAATACAAAATCCTCGCACCTTCCTCGTCTGCAGGCCTTTCTCCTGTCAGATCCCTCAGTTGGATTGTCTCACCTCAGTTGTGCTATTAGCCAGACCATTGCTTCTGTGTTCTTCTGTTTAAATGCCCAGACAGGCTTCGAAAAGGGACAGGATGGGTTACACTCTGCTGCCTTTGTGAAAATTCCTGCAGCTCTGACAGTTTCACTGAGCCAGAGGCAAGCAGGTGCAGCAGACAATCGATGCACAAACTCACACCAGGCTACAACGGAGCTTTGAGAATGTTAGTAAAGCTTAGGGGATGAGACTGTAGTCTTTCCGAAGCCCTGGTTTGCATTGTTTTTTGATGCATGTGCTTCTCGCATTTGGGAAAACTGAAGCTAATTGTGTTACCTTCAAAGCAACAAATGTTCTTAACGATAAGAAAGTCTGTTGTAGTCTCTGTAATGTTTAACAAAAACAACCAAAGCAGTCTTGATGGATTTTTTGTATAAAGCATTTTGAATGTGAAGTAAGAAATCCTAAATACCTACCGCCAGTAGTTATATTTTTATTTTTGTTTTTAATTTCTTATGTCTTCCCAAACATAGCAAATATGAATGCTTTTCTCTGTTGGCTTGGGAATTTTTCTGCATGAAACGTTGGCCCTTTTTTTAGCCTGGATTTTGTTTTTAATTGAACCATAGAACTGATTTTTTCTTTTTTTTTTTTTAAATTGTATTTTTACATTTCGTCTGTATTATCTCTACAAAGAGAAATTAATATTTCAAATATTTTATTCAAACCTAATATAATATTTTTCCCTTGGACAATCAATTAGTGTATTTCATTTTTTTTTTTTTAAGTATATTTTGTGGGGGCATTTTAACTTACATTGAACAGTGGCACAGCGGTTCTCTCATAGTGAGATAGCCCCTGATTCAAATCCTGGCTAGGACCGTTGTGTGTAGTGTTAGCGTGTTCTCCCTGTGCATTTGTGGCTTTTCTCCAGGTACTTCCTCCCACACTCCAAAAGCATGCTTCATAAGTTAATCGGTGACTCTAAATTGTCCCGAGGTGTGAATATGTAGCGACCTGAACCCTGCATTCGCAGAACAGTAGCTGGGTTGGCGTCTACAACTTGTGATCCTGTAAGGAAATCAGCAGGTTCTGAAGATGGATGGATGGATGGATGGATGGATGGATGGATGGATGGATGGATGGATGGATGGATGGATGGTATAGAAATTCAAATTTGTCGATAAAAATGTAGCAAAGTGAAATTTGGAAACATTTAGTTAAAAACAAATTTTTTAAGTTATTTCTTGTAAAGATATCAATTTATTTAACTAAAATTACACAAAATGTATGTATCAGACTAACAACTGTGATTTGTTTTTAACTAACATGAAACAAAGTTTTATAGCTGTCATGTTAGGACTGCAATTTTTCTTTCTAAATGTATATGACAGTTTTCATTCATTTATGGGATTTATATAATATAATAAAGCATTTGTGTTTTGCTTTATTTGATAAATTATTTCAAATAATGTGCTTTGAATAAACTTGGTTAATATTGGCTTCTTTTTTAGTTCTAGTATACTGAGAGTTGCAGAAAAATGTGGTATCCGAGCATGATTCATAACTCTTTACACCACTGTATCAAAATGCTGTCAATGTAGCAACACAAAGATGTGAAAATTAAAAAAAAAAAGCAGAATTGTATCTTTTAAAAAACTAAATGTGTTTCAGAAAGCCAAGCCTCTTAGGGTGATTTGTTTTTAGGCAAATGGTGATTTACTTTTCACCGTTTTCTGCTTAAATGAGCTGTATGTTTCTCACTGCTGTAGGATGAACGCTTTAAGTCGCGTCCAGGAGAAGAGTTCACCCAGAGAAAGTCAAGAAAACACCCGACAAGATATCAGGTAAGACGGAACTGAAGCAAACGCAGAGACCAAAGGGTGGACAAGGTGCTGATGAAACAGAAAGAGAAGGGAAATTTGCTATAGTTGAGAGGCGGAGGAATATATAGCAGTGCAGAAGGAAAGTATAAGTATAGAAAGTTGACGGCTGGCAGGTTTTGACAGGATGACAGCAAGGATGAGGCTGGCAAAGCCAGGAAAACGTGAGAAAGATGCAGTGAGAAAAATGCAACAGACAGGCAGAAATTAAAGAATCTAAATGGGGGAAATGACCATAAGGGAGAAAAAGGTAGAGTTGAAACTTCATAATGAGCTCCTTTAAGGTGGATTTATTGGAAACGTTGGCATCACTTTCAAAGTATTTCACTGAGAAAGAGAAAATGCCCCTGTCTAAAAGTCCCTGCCTTACATTTTCCCACAGGGAAAGCTACTCTTCGTTCGGGATAGACAGCAGTTTTTCTCCAAGCCTTTTCTTTTTTGTAGTTTTTCTTTTTCTGACAGCTGGCATATACTGTGAGATGATTAGATATGCTGTATGGACTGTCGCTGTACTGGCAGGTACCAGCCCACAGCGCTCAAAATGCAGGGACTTCTGGCTTGAGTCTTGGTGAATATCTGCTACATTACTGTCCACAGATCAATAAGAAACTCAATAACGTTCACACACACATCATCTCTTTGCCATTCACGGCTGCTGAATTCCTCATTTTGTGCTTGTCGAGATAATGTGACCAGAGTGTTTCCTTCGTGAACAATTCAGCATCGCATCACTCTGCCAGGTCCCTCCTACTTAATCTTCCTCTTTCCTCTTCTCACAGAAGATCATGAAACGCCTCATTAAACGTTATGTGCTGAAAGCTCAAGTGGACAAAGAGAGCGATGAAGTCAATGAGGGTGAGAACTCCTTAATAAGACTCACAATAAACTCCACACACTCTACTGTCTCTGATTTTACTGTGAAAACCAACATAACTGATGCCATTTATGTTTGAGTTTTCATGCATTTAACAAAAAAAAAAAATGCAATATCACTTTTTTCAAAATTTCATTTCAGATTCATCTTTTGGTTTGTTGTTCATTTGAGTCAATGCCATTTATTTAATATTTATTAAGTTTATCAATAATTAGTTGGGAACCAATTAGACTTGTCACCATTTTGAAGATTTTTTTCTGAATTTCTGAGACAAGAACTAAAAAATGGGAAAACCTCTGAGGGGCCAAAAAAAAAATAGACTCTGAGACTGCTGACCTGCACTGATGTCTGTAATTTTTCATGCTCACACATTCGAATTTGCTCTTTGCTTTGTTCGACTTTTCATTTCTGCGGCTTTGTGTGTTTGCGTTGCAGGCGAGCTGAAGGAAATCAAGCAAGACATTTCCAGCCTCCGCTACGAGCTCCTGGAGGAGAAGTCCCAGGCCGCAGGAGAGCTGGCTCTGCTCATCCAGCAACTCGGCGACAAGTTTGGCAAGAACACCACGAGACACTGACAGGTTTTGAAAACGGAGGGGACAAGAAAGACAGCAGGACGACGTGAAAGAGGGTAAAGTAAGGAAGAGGTTGAGGAAAGCAGAGGGAAGCCAGGTATTTTTATGAGCATAATACACAAGTAGGCCGGAAAGAAACACACAGGGGAAGCAGGGTGTTTATGGTAAATGGCCAGGGGTTAATGGAGAAAGTAAAGACTTGAAAGGTTCAATTTGGTAAGAGTGACAATTTGATAACTTAGGATAAGGCCTAAGTGCTTTGTATCCTCAATGCCAGGTCCAACATGAATGTAAAATGAACACTGTAGCTGTGAGTTAGCGTGAGCTTAAATAGTCAAAGGTCAGGAAAAGTCAACTGGATAAGCTGCGTGTTGACAGTTCTCTTCTAATTAAAAGTAGTCTGCATGAAAGTAAAAATAGGGGAGTAAGAAACAGACTCTGAGGGGGAAAAAAAATCCAAGAATGAAGCGATGTGACGAGGCACCACAAGGGCACAAGAACGAGGCAGTAGCAATGAATGACCTGCATCCCCTGCCAGCAGACATCATTGAATCTCCAGTTTAGAGGAGAGGGTGAGGCCCTCTGAGTAAAATGGCATGGAGAGCAGTTGAAGTGGACAAGGGGTGAACCAGAAATTACAGCTGTTATTCACAGCAGATAGATTGCCTTTTGCTTCGATGTCCTCTCTTAATCAGAAATGAAAGCAGTAAAGCCTGTGGAGCGAGACACACCTTCATCTATGAGGCTATCTAATTAAAGCAACTCAGTCTATCATGCACAACTGATGGCATTAGTCAGATGGATAAGAAAAGGCATATGCATATGTGGAAGTAATTAACACCCACTAAAAATAAGTACTATTATATTATTCCCAGGCCACACATTGTGGTTTACTTTGTTGCTTTTGGTGAATTTTTTAAAACAGCTACAATAAAAGAAAAGCTTTTGATTACAAAATAAAAGCATCATATTTTAGATAAAAGTTGGTAAGCAAGCATTGACTATAGAATGCAGACACATTTAAAAAAAGAGACAAAAACAAAATTGTAGCAGTTTAGGCGCAATGAATGCTTGAAAAGCAACATCTAAATTCATTTTCAACACTAATAAAGACATTTGTCTTTAAGAAGTTGTGGGAGGAGGTGTGAGGTAAAAGAGATCTATTCTTCATTCTCATATGTGAGATGACAAAAAAGACAAACTAGTTATGGAATTATTTCAGTAAGAGGAAAGTGTGGACTTTTCTGCAGATGTTTGTAGGTAAAAGTTCATAGTCTTGATTTGTTTCCTTCTTTTTCTCAATGTCTTTTTAGCTTAACTGCTGCACAAGATCTATACGAACTTTGCCACAATCATCTGACATATCAGTGTATGAGTAACTTTTAGAAAAAAGCTTTAGTTAACAATGAAAATGCTTTAGAAATCAACTATTTAACAGTAAAAGGATTATAAATATACATTATTTTAGGAATGTGCAAAAACAAAAACTCAAATTGTCAGTTAAAATATATCAAAAGAATAATGTAGCTACATAATGTACTGAGATAAGGGTCGCCATGATTTTTGATTTCTTAAGTGCAAACTTATATTTTTTAAATTTACATTTATTTTTTCTCAGAATAGATTGTAATTTTTTTTTTTACCGGCAATCATAAACAATTTGCAGTAGCATAACATTGGATAATTGTGTAAGTAAATCCATTTGCGCCTTTAGTCCTTCAAAGCGATGTCTGTTTGTCTGATGACTAATGCACATCCTGGTTCTTTTTTATAGCAAACTAAGACAACGATGACTCCAGGCTTTGTTCTGCAATATTTACACTTCACTTTCAACATGACACAACACTGAATTTACATGCAGTGAGACAAACACAGTTGCTTAGACTAACATTAACAAGTCCACCAGGTTGGAGGCCAACAGCACCTTATAACTGCAAAAGGTCACGTGCAACACAGGAGAGAGATTTGCAGTGAAGGTCATGAATTCTTGTGTAGTATCGTTTTTTTGTTCCAGTTCCACTCGACAAACAAAAACAGTAAAAATAAAAAGATACGTTGAGTTGCTATCTTATAAAATCTATTAAATATATAATAAATTGTTCTCACATTTCAAGTACTCTTTGGTTAAAGACAGAAAACTGTTCACTCATTGTACTTGAATATAAATAAAACAAAATGGTAACTTCAACAGAATGAAAAAAGCCATTCCCCAAGACTGTAAAAAGATTCTCTAAAGACATGAAATTTGTGGTTTTGTTGTTTTTTAACTTGTTCTTATTGCATTTTTCTCTTGATGGAAGACATATATAAAATAATTTAAGATTAAAACTTCATTTCTGAGTATTTCTTTGTCCAAATCGTGATGGATCAGGAGCAGATAAAAACTTGCAGATTGACAAAGCTCAGGTTTGATGCAGCAACCGCGATGGACGGGCAACAACGACCTGCTTTGCTCCACTTCTAATGCAAACAAATAATGTATTTTTAACCTTCCTCGTCTAAACTGCATAATCATAATTAAAAGATAATTGGGAATGATTTACAATAAATACAAATGCAGCTGGAGTGGGACTATATTTCCTTTGTTTTCAAGGAACAATAAGCAGGACTAATGTGCAAAATTGAATATTCATTCTGCTGTCTAAATTACAAAAACACTGAGAAAAAAAAAAGATCTTTCCTGTAGACTTGAAGCTGATGTGGACTACCAACTCACAGAAGGTGAAGTTTAAATGTCAGGATTTCTGCTGTGTCCATAGTAAAGTCTCTTATGAATTAGAGTAAATTTTAAATGGGTTTTTCACCTTTTTAACTCTAAAAGTCTCTGTCAAAAGGATGTTTTTCAAGATAAGACTAGTGATCAACCAAGGCCTGTTTTGTTTCGCTTATTACTAGCAGTTAGCTCAGAACAGCCACTAAATTTAGAAACTGCACTGCAAAAACGGAATCTTGAGAAAGTAAAAAGACCCTGTTACAAAAAAGTTTTTATTTGCTGTCATGCAAGAAAAAAATCGTATCAAGAAAGTTTTTTCTTCAACAGCAAAGTAATCCTAATTAAAGAAAACTTGTTTTAGTGTCTAAAATGTTTTTTATAATAAGATTTTTGGGTAAGACTATTTTTCTTACCCTATTGGCTGGATTCGTTTTGCCTTATTTAAATGAAATCTTTTACTGAGGTAAGATTTTTTTTACTTATTTCTGAGGGACCTATTTTTGCAGTGCTCTTATTGTTTTAAAAGCTACAAGTTTCTAGTGAGAACTGTGAGTGTAACAAAAAAAATTACAGTAACATTTTAATAATGCTCATTATTTCAAGAAACTTTTAAGGTGACAAAAATATACAGTGGTAGCTAATCCGGTTAGAAGAAAATGAGCTTACTTCTGTCCTTCGTTTCTGGTCTTCAACTTCTCTTCTTTATCTTATTCTTATTGAAAGCCAGTTTAGCATGAAAAGTTTATTTATAAAAGCATGCATAAGCCTTTTGGTTTAAAACTAATTAGTGAGGCCAACATTTTCTATTCCACTTGGTCTCCATCCTCAAGTCAGTCTCAAAATGTGTGCTTTTCCTGTGATCAGGGACTTCAACTGACATCCAAAACAGCATGGAAGGCACCTTGAGAAATAAGATGGAGAGAAACAATCAAGGTGCTAAGAAATCAAAGCTTTCTAAGCCAGATTCAGAGTCAAGGAAGGTAAAACAAAGTGTTATAAACCTTTTTCAATAAACCAATGGTTAGACAAATCCAATTCCCTTAACCTTTATTGTTTGAATCAACATATTTTATTTTATTGTTGAAGCATTTTGCTTCTGAAAGTTTGACTCCAAATTAAACCTTTTACACCGGAGCTTTTGTTCCATTGTTCACATTCTTTTGACTAACTAACTCTTCAACCTTTCATGCATTTAACTCAAGTCTAACGGATTTTGAACCTGAGAAAAGCAGCTTTGCACTAATACACAACACTTTACTAATATGTTGTGTATCAGTGCAAAGCCAATATGCAAAAGCAGCTTTATTTCATCTCAGAATCAACTGATTCACATTGAGGAATTACGGTAGGTCAACAAGTGTGTGTCGCCAAAGACATCTCTGTTGTTAAAGGGTTGAGTCATCAAAGCCACACAGAAAAAACTTGGGTAGGGATAAACATCAGTAAAAAGCTTAAACTGTCTACTAAAAGTAACAGAAAGTATGTTGATTACAGACAAGATAGATGTGACTGCTAGTTAAAAAGCCCAAACAGAGGTACTACACATTTACAAATGTAGGAAGCAACAGATCAAACAAGTATCGGTACTTCTACTAAACTCAACCAGCAGTCATATACAACTAATAGACAAAGAGCAGGAAAACCATCACAAAAAACCAAAAACACAAACCAGCCATGACATTGGGGTACAGTATATCATTAAAAGGGGGCATGGTCCACACACATACGGCAAATTTGAATTTTTCTCCAGGGTCTTTACAGCACTTTGTTTTTCTTCCACTCAGGATCCTTGTTCTCTAATTGTACACACACTCGCACACACATCCTCAGTCTAACCATTCTTCAGCATGTGAGTCTGTCTTTTGCCAAAACATACTTTGACACATCATTAAGGCTGAGAATTGAACCCCGGCTTTTCTGGAAGAACACAATTCCAATAACTAGCCACTAATTTAAAGTAAACAAAAAACAAACCAAAAAACGAAGTCTAATTTTATCATAGTAGACTCCCTACACTGCAAAAAAGGCAACTTAACTTTGCTTCAATCCTCCAGAAACAGTCAATAAAAACATATCATAATAACAGTTTTTTGTACTTCTAAACACAACATCTGAGCTCCACAATCTAACAGCACAAGCACTAATGTTTGCCATATTGTTATTAAAGAAAGAACAATCAAAATATAATGGAAACAGTAACTTTTCTTTCTATATCTGCTAAAAAGGTTTTTGCAGCATTAACTTACATGCAGACTTCTGACTCCTAATACACCTAGTGTATAGAACAAGTTAAGAGGGATGCAGACAGTTTAATGCCTAGCTTAGCTTCTGTTTGGACATATTAAATTAATTTAAACAAATAAAAAAAATGTTATTATTTAATTTGTGGATTACCCAGGAAAATGTGTCAATATTTACATTTTTTGGATAAAAAAATGTTTAGACAAATTTTCTACACTCAGCAAAAGTGAAAGAGGTTCATATCGAATGTATTAAGAAAAACAGCTCCTGCTCTTACTATTATTACTGCTATTGTGTACAATTTTGTTTTACTATAAAGAACATTGTTTATGGTCATTTTACACATAAGGTTTAACTATATGTTGTGATTATTTCTACATCTTATTTCATGTTATTTCCAAGAGTTTTTGCTTTTGTTTCTTAAAGCAAAAAATTAGAAAAGGTTTAATCATTTTCTGAAAAACTGCATTTTTTTGATCCAGACTGTACAAAATCTTGTCCTGTAAATTGTCCTATTTTTGATCCTTGGATTAAACAAATAACACTAAAAAGCCCTTGTTTTGTTATTGATACACACGGCATGCTTGTGTTGGTGAAATGCAATTAGCAAATGTGCAATGTTTGTCCCCACCTGTGCCGGTTAGAGGATAACAGCTGCTGCAGTAAATGCAGGCAGGTGGCTCCTTTCCTCTGTAAAAACAAAAGGAAGCACACAGAGAGACAAAAAGACGCAAACCTTCATAACAGATGCACGGTAATCACGTAGTTCAGAATGTTCTTTTTCAGTGCAGTCCCATAGAAGAGCTGTTGTCCTTTATACCCACTTCGACCTCTTAATTTGTTTTGCAAACTGTCTCAGCTGCAGTGAAGTAGAGCGGCTGGAATGCTGGACAGTTCCAATCCTGTAATACTAAGGAAGTTAGCTCACTACCTTAAAATCTTTGTTGCACCCGAACGTGTAAACAACTCACAAACAACAACCATTTTAAGAAAAGTCTGCAAAGTGTTGTGCTGCTATCTGACCTGCATTGCTACGCACTGCTAATTTAAAAAAAGAAATGTATTAAATTTGGAACTTAATCTTACTAAAGAGAGAAGTTCATTTAAACTGATGCTAATGAATGCAAAACATTGTAATAATAATAATAATAATGACAAAGCAACAACTATGTTTGTTTGGATGTTGTGTAGAACATGAGGCGACCAGATCACCAAGAAAAAGCAAAATAAATAAAAACTTTGCCATATTGCTTTTAGCTGTGTTTTTCCAGCCCAAGACACCAGTCTTGCAAATGTATTTTCATCTTACAAATGAGTGGTTCATATGCATTAACTGCTTGAGGATTTATGTGTAGGCAATAAAGGAAGCATCATGTCTTCATGGATTAGTCACTTCCTGCAAATGATGTTTGTTTTCTCAGCCTGAGAAATAAAAGTTGCTTTTGTTTTTGTGTAAAGTAAACCAATGATCAGCAAAAGTCAACAATTTAGTATAATTTCCCTCTTTTCCTTTGTATTTAACAAATATTAGATCTCAATCAGTAAAATTCACTAACTGTAAATTCAGTGTTACTTTTAGGACATGAGCCACTGAGGTTCTCTGGCTCTCTTCATCTGAAACCAAGGTAAAGCAAAACACATTTACAAAATTTCAGTAATTATGAAAGCGCAAGGAACTTATGTTAATGGCATGAATTTATTTCTTTAGGGAAATATGCATGTAGTATTTTCCCAGAAGCCAACGAAAGTGTCTCACCAGGAGAGCAGCTCAGCTGCGTTTTTCTTGACAGCCACTTTGAAAATGCGCTCAGATGTGCCTCAGTAAAATGCCTAACTTATGATCCATTTTTATTTCAAAAGGGAATGCTCTGTATCTAATTCCCCTTTTGCGATAGCTCCTTTACTCTATGCCTGCACATGGGCACAGATGAAGCATTTAATACAGACAGTATATAAAACAGCTTACATCCTCAACATAAAAAAGTTAATGGTTTCGTAAAGAACGGACCTGTAAAGGTACTGTATACTGACCAGATCTATATAGTGTTAATAGTTTCAAAAACAAAGAGACATGCATGTCTCCTTTTCATGGAAATGTGTGTCTTTATGTGTGGAACTGAGTCATCCACCATGTTGACCTTACTGGCAACCTTAACAGACGTTTCCTGAATGCTCTCCATAAAGCAGAATCATAAACACCCTGTTTTATCAAACATTCAGATATTTACGAGACGTCTGCTTTTTCATACAGTTGAGTCCCCCCCCTCCGTCTGTGTAACTTCAGGTTGTCACACGATTCGTTTTTACTGTCTAGTACTCTGTGACACCTTCAGAAAAGCTTGCCTTACATGGTAATCTCATGAGTCATCAGACTGGACTTTGTTTGTTTGTTTTCGCTCAGACAGCCCAGGCTCAAGCAAGACAAGCTTCTTTTTTCATTAAAAAACCTTTTCATATTAATCTTGTCCAAATATTGACTTAAGCTTCCCAACTTTTCCCTTTAGGAGAAATCATGGGTATTCATTTTCCATTTCACCAGAGAAAAAAATCCTAATAAATAACTTATTAACTGTAGGACTTGGTTTACAGCATTTCTTGTATTCAACTTGCTGATACGACTGTCTACAAACTTCATCCACTGGCCTAACAGTTATTAGAGCACTTCATGCGCACTTCATGCGGAGTAAAGGCACAAAATCCCTAAACTCTGAGAAATAAAATGAATGAAGATATTTCAGCCTTGTTTAGACTTACTGTACAGCATACAGCCAGACACAAACACTCCTTATGAGTCAGTTCTGTCAAAATAATCCCAGTATGAGGTTCATGTGCCTCTAAAAGTTCACAGGGAATTTTATTATCTAGCTTACTCCTATGCACTCGCTCAGATCTCTGAAATGAGTTTTGGCCTTAAAGGCATCACTGGGTTCATTCAGTCAGAGGGTTGTTTGTGCATCTGTATGGGCTGTCCATCAGGAGAACTTTTATTTTGAAATCTTCTTGCTGAACTGCTTATTACCTGTTAGCATTGTCCTGTTTACTTGCACATAAGACCTTTTGTGACTTTTTAAAGTTTTCTCGTGTGTGTAAAAGTGTGTGTGCGTTTTTTTTCCTGACATCCCATCTCTGTAGTAATTTTTCCCAGAGGCCCGAAGCAAGGAAGTCTTTCCTTCTCATCCCTTCACCTCCCCCTCCTTCTCCTCATCCTCGTCCTCCCTCTTGCTGGCCCCCTCCATCTGTCTCTCTCTGTGTTGTTCTCTCTTGAGGCAGAACACTGAGCGATGTGACCTCCTGCCTCTGAAAGACAGGGATTCTAGGGATTTGGAGGAGACGCTCATTTCTTTCCAGCACCCTCCAAGGAGACAAACTACAATTCCATGAATTGAAAAAAAAAATGCTTGTGTAAACACAAACTCACAGTTAAATCCCCCCATCTGTAGGAGGCTGAACCTGCTGGGAGGGCTCAAGACACAACCTTCGGGGGAAATCTGCACACTTCACACACTGAATTACACTTGTCTCCCACACACTGTCCATCAGGTTGACAAAGAAAATGCCAAATGTGTTGTAGACAAACAAAACCTTGCATGCAGGTCTTAGCGCTCTATTTGAAAAAGGAGAGATATTTGGAATGCGATTAAAGATTTATTTTTGAGACAGAAAAACGTGCATGAAATATGTCCATAACTGTTAGACTCTCGGCTGCTGACATCTGAGTTCATGCTTAGGATGAACTCAGACCACAGGCGTACTGTATAGACCCCAGAGCCCTAGACCATGTCAAAGTATTGCCTCAGATGGAGAACGGGGTGCAAGAGGGACAGCAAACCATCTAGAATGCAGAGAGGCAACCGTTCATTAATTTAAAGGCAAAAAACCTAAAATAAATTATTGTGATTGGCTGAGAAGAAAGGCGGGCTATTAAGCTATGGTTTAAAATAAAGCTTAATTCAGGGGTGGGCCAACCTCCAAGGGGAATACTTTTTGACTTGTGGATCATAAATGGTTCTAAATTTGTCAGAAGGGTCAGACCAGGAGCAAATGTCCGGAGTGTTTTGGTAATCCACCTCATGGAGAAAGATATAACATGGTATTTTGATAAAAACATGCTTGCATTTTGATTGAAAATTAATCTAAATATTTTAACACAGAACATTTTACATTTTTATTTCAAAACTGTGACTTTTTTTTTCTTATTTTATTATCAATTGCACCAATGGGTTGATATCCAACTGGGAAAAATGCAACCTTTAAGAAATGCTGGATGCATGTGGTGTTGGCAATGACTGGAAAAATGACTGTCCAACTCAGAAAATAAACATTAGCATCAGAAAAACAACTATGTCCCACACCACATGAATGCAAAATAACTTTCTGCACCTAAACAAAGGTCAGTTTATTTGTAGTGCACTATCTATGGGGAGACACCAGAATCACAGGGATAGTAAAACATTATCAATTATAATTTATTCCAATTTGGTAGGAAAGATTGAATAGTTTAACAGTCCGCGTTTGGCCCCCAGGCTGTAGTTTGTCCACCACTGGCTTAACTGATGGTGGTGGGAAGAATGACGTAACAACCCTGCATATTTGTAAGTAAGGTAGACCTTCTTGGAAACTGTGCCAAAGTTTCACTAAGTCAAGTTTTCCTGCAAGGTTCTCATTTAATTAAGCATCCTTTTTTTTCAGTTTTAGTCTCTTTTTTATCCTGAATAAGAGGAAAGCCCTCTTTAGATGAAATAGGAAAACCCTTTCTGTGCAAACCAAAGGACATCTGTAGAGTAAAGAGGTTTTACTTTCTAGCAATCTTTGTGGTTTATCACCAGAGACAGGCACTTTGTCAGACTCGGATTATTTTTCAGTTTGCTAAATCCTAATTTTAATTTTCCTCCCTGATTATTAATAAACAAAAGCCCAACTCCAGAGTTGTGACACCTCTGTCATGAATCTCTGCCAGCGCTGAAACACAAAAATCTCATTTGTGGAGCAGTCAGGGGCCTGATGGAGTGGCAGGGGATAGGGCTATCTGCAGGCCAGCAAAAGTAAAGATTTGCTGACTGTTTACCAATCCCTGAAAACCTCCCTGTTCTGGATGGATGCACGGCCTCAGATATGATAGGCTGTCCATGGTTTTGAGCTGGCCCTCAAGGTACTTGAGCTGCACTGAGTGTTTGCAGCACTGAGAGCAAAATACAGTAAGAGTGCCAGGTATGTATCTTTGTATATTTGAGGTTTGTTTTCTCTCCTCTAGGAGGTTTTCCCAGATTTTTTTGCACAAAAAAAGTCTGCATATTCCAGTCAATATTTCACTTAAACCTTTCAACTTATCTAAGGTTTAAAAAGCAAACTTTTGATTCGAATAACTTAGATAAAATGCTATTATGAACATGTCATTCTGACTGAAATAGAATGTCTGTGTTTATGAACTGATCAACCTTTTATCTTATTTCCAAAAGCATATTCTGACTTGAAAGTACAAAGTCTTATGCTGATTTTTTAATAAAAATGAAGTAATCAAAAAGCCAAAAAATATAAATCTGATATAAACTGATTAAATTGATCACTGATTACCTGCAATTGTAGAAATAATGCAACATTTCAATATTTAAATGTTATTTTAAATAAATTTTATATGTAGCATTTAAAAAATGCTGAAAATGAAACAAAAAAGAGAGGACAATAAAAAATGTGGGAAAAGGAATGAAAATAAAACATGCTTTGAAAAAATAAAATGAGATTTTTCCATTCAAGCAAAAGGACAAAAGAAACAACTTCTGAAAGCAATGATAAGTGCAGAACAACAAAGAAGGGAAAATGAGCAGCTCAGTCATGGAAATCTTATTAAGAAAAATTGCAAAACATTTGATTTCAAACAGCAACACCTGAACTCCTCAGATCCCAACATTTTAAGAATTTTCTGAAACTTGGCTTGTGATGCTTTTCAACCTATCATCTAAGTAAGAAAAATGTGCATTCAGAATAATTCCAAAAAAGACCCAAATTTCACACTAAATATATTATTTACATGCACTATTCCGTGTAAATGTATAGATGATGTAATGCCCACCAAATTTTGATATTGACATTTTGCAGCTGTTTTCAGAGGCCATGGAATGAAATTTCCGAAGTTTCTTGACTTGTTGAAATGAGAAGACATTTGAAGAAAATGTGTAAAGAAAAATGGAGAAGAACTTTAACATTGAGATGTTAAGTTTTCTAACTATGACATTGCTGCTTATACACCACAATATTTCCTCTTTGTTTATTTATGTACTTACAACATAGTTTCCCTTTTATGGCCCAGCTGTAACAGCAGCACCAACATTCATCATCTGACTCACTTTTCTGTGCATGCCTCCGTTTTTTTCCACCAACCTTGTCTCTCTTACCCTTTTCTATTTTTCTTCATCCATCTTTCTTATCTTTTGTGTTAAACCCGGCGTCTTGTCGGCTCTTCGTCCCTCTTCCATTTGTCTCTGTTTGTTTGCATTCATGTCTTCTTCCCCCCACTTTTCGTGCTCTGTTTGGCTCTCCCTGTTTCTGTCACCGTAGCTGTGAATGGACAGCAAACACGCTCGTGCATAATCATGGCTGGATCAAAGACTACAACACTTCCTGTAATGAAAACGTGTTCTGTTCTTTCTCTCTCTTTTCAACTTTACTTTCTTTCACCCCCCCCCCCCCCCCCTTTCTGTTGCATGCTTCTCCTGCACTTCACCTCCACGCACAGCCCTCAATCTTTGACTCTTTCTTTGTTTTGATGTCTCTGGATTTTTTTTAGAGCAGGTTTCTGGTCCGCCGCGTGGCTACTGAAGCGTTGCCCCATCCTACACTCTGATAAGCACCCATTTACCAGGGGCACTCTAATCCATCCCTACCAAGAGCTTCTCCAGTGATCCTGAACACATGCTTCCCTAAATTACCCACATTTGACATCGAGACTAAAAACTCTTGAGCTCATTCAAACCCTGGTGGTTATTTTGGGGTACAAAGACAAATAGGGCAATTGTTCCTGACAGTTAAAGAAAGATATACTGTTTTTTTTATATTTGATGTGTAGTGTTTCCCTATAAAAACTCTCCTCTTCAGTTCTAAATTCAACTTCCTGAAGCATCCTCACAATTTTAAGCTATTTTGTATGTTGCTAGCAGCATTAATTTAGACAATCCTGCAATTGATCATATAATCTCTGATGCAGTTTTAATTATTTAAAGCCAAACGACCTGGTTTTATCCAAGCAAGAACAAAACGCTTTTATTGAAGTTACTCACAAAGCACTCAAAATAGCTCATCTAGAGTGATTAAGGTGCATCTTTGGTTTGACTTGGGTCCCACTTCACTTCAGTTCACCCATACCTTTTTCATTGTTGCAGTTAACAATCTTTATTCAGCATGAGTTCACAAAATTTTAATTCTATTTTTTAGATGTAAAAAAGTGCCTTTCAAAGTTAGAACTATGAATCCCAGGTACAGACCTTGAAATACAACTTTCTAAAATCTGTGGGGAGTGAAGACTAATGAAGGTTCGGGGCTGCAGAAACAACTCTTTATGGCAAACGGAGGTATGAATCCAGCTCTTTTTTATTGGTAATTGCTAAAAAGGCAATTGGACAGGTTGGTTTGGCAATCAGGTTTCTTCTTTCCTCACCTTGTTAATGGAATGAGACATGCTGACAAGTTCCAAAATGAGCAGAAGGTAATTTTGTTTCTTGATTTAGTGGGAGCATGCACACTGTTTTCATAGTTTTGGTAAAGAAATTGATAGGATGAAACATACGAGGATATTGAATTAAAGACTAGAACTCCCCAAAAACCAAAAGTCCTTTATAGTAACAAAAATGTAAATGTTCACTCCAAATGTAAAGATCCTGCAAGCATTCAGTAGAGGTAAAACAGTTGAACATGCAGAATTCACAGAAGAGAGATTCAGGCCAGTGCTCAGCAGAGGCTTGTGGCCTTTCACCCACTTGCAGGACATCTGCCCAAACCAATCTGGCAATGAGCTTTTTTTTCTTAGGGATGTAGCCAGAGTGTACACATGACCATGCTGTTCTACCCTCAAAAGCTAAAGACAGCCTATCTTGTATTCTTAAAATTGAATTTCTTGGGAGATCGACTGCAGAAGTATTCTAAAAATAATTACTATACTTTTATATAATGTGGATTCTAACAAAAAACATAAACTTTCAATGTTTTTTTTGCCACTGATTCACAGTGTTCCAGTCTTAGCCTTGTCGACATTATTTCATTCTGTAAACCTGAAAGAATCAACATTTGAATAAAACGTGATTTTTCTCTAATTTAACATCACATTTCCCAATTTTTTTCTTGACAAACACCTGTTTTCCTAATTCAACATAGGACTAATTAGGTGAATAAGCAGACTTTTTAATTCCACAATGTAATAATCAAGCTGGTTTTATCACCTTAATGATGCTGACCTGTTAGAGTTTTTGAAGATCAATTAAAGTTATATTCCAATGGAATGCCCACAATATTGGATCTAGCTCCATATGATATTTTTCATCTCCTCTCTGTAATGTCTTCCTAAACATTAATGCCATCTATAAAGCAGTTTTTTGACCACCAAAGCTCAGAAACCTCCTGATGTCATGTCTGGACCATATGATAAATTTCTGGAAAGACAAAAAAAACTTTTTTTTCTCCATCACAAAGGTCAATGAGAAACACAAACACAAAATATGGAGTAAAAATAAATGAACATTCAAATCCACCAGTTTTTTTGACAAAGACTTTTATCTATGTATTGTAAGGCTTGTTTTATCTCAAGTTTGAAAAAAATAATGGATACATCCTTTTTATTTTTCATTTCTATAAAAACAGAGCAGTATCTTCTAAAGCAGATAACGAGCCTCTGACAGCAAAGCCTTCAAAGCCAGCTCTACAGCAGCAGTCAGTCATGGTAAAGTAAAGGGGTTTGTACTGCTCCAGCCACCACATTGCCCACAAAACTCTGGTAATTCTGTAAAAAAAAAAAAAAAAAAACATCAGGAACTTGATAACTTTTGCATGGACTAAAACATGAAAAGAAGCATTCTGAGAAAGGAGATGCTTTGACTACAAAGCACAAATTCAAACTAGCTTGATTATATTTCCACAATTTATTTTTTCCTCCTTTTTTCAAAAAGGTAAAGAAAAAACGTCTTCTTATTTGAACTTCTGATTCTCATCCACTGTTTATCTAGAAGACACCCTGCTGCTGCTATTTATTAAAGTCCAGCTAATCTGAGCAGGTAATGAAGCCACAGTTTTTCCCTACCCCATTGTTAAAGGCAACGTTTGCCATTTCAGCAAGCAGCTCTCACAGCTACAACCTTATAAAAAGGCAACACAGCAAAATTTTAGCGCCGATTTGGAACTTTTGAAGCTTACGTGAGAGATTTATCAGCCCCTTCAAAAACAATAGAACCATGCAGTCTAAAAATGAAACCATGCTGCCATACGATGGCTTTAAATATCTTATATATCACGTTTTTTTCTTCGTCAGTTTCCCAATCCCTGCCAGCTACGCTTTGCTAAATGTAATTACTTTTTCACACTTGGAAATGTCCTTATTATAAAAGTTGTGAAAGTTAACATTTGATCCAAATTTTCAAGGATTTCAAGAACTATAACGAGATGAGTGAAAAATACACAGAATCTATAGACTATCCATCCATTTTCTAAACCCGTTTTGTCCCTTTCTGGGTCACGGGCTGCCGGAGTTTAACTCGGCCACTTATGGGCGAAGGCAGGGTACCCCCTAGACAGGTCGGCAGTTTATCGCAGGGCCACAATAGCACACCCATAAACATTCACACCTAAGGACAATTTAGAGTGACCAATTAACCTATGAAGCATGTTTTTTGGACGGCGGGGGGAAGCTGGAGTTCCTTGGGAAAGCCCACGCATGCAGGGGAAAAATATGCCAACTCCACACAGAAGGGTCCCCATTGGTGATGCTGGTTCAGATCCCCCAACCAGGACTTGAACTGGGGGCCTTCTTGCTGTGAGGCAAAAGCGCTGACCACTGCGTCACTGTGCCACAGTTTTTCCTCGTAATAGTCTGCATAGTCTGTAGATTGTAGTTTTTCAATTATTGATTTATTCCAGTTGTCAATTTAGTGAAACTTTGTGTCAATAGAAATTTCAGAAAAAAATGGATAAACATAAACTGCAGGTTAAACTGTGATATGGCAATGATCTTTTTTTAACCATAGATGCCTTTCATGTTCTGTTTTCTTCTAGTTCTCCATCAAAAGAGAGCTGCTGCACCTGATTTCTGCAGTCGGGGACATTCAATGGAAACCATTCAATGGAGTGGGAAATCTTACTTGGCAGAGCGATTTCTCCACAGAGGTTAAAGAGAAGATGGATTGGAGAAAATTGAGCACAATTACAGAGAATGAGATGGAAGAGAAAATTGTGGCCTTTGTTTGTTTAAGATTAGTTGGAAATTAGTCCTTCTGAAAATGGCAATGTATCGACATATAGGACACAAAAGAGTCAGGTGCTGATGCAGCTCGTCATCATCATTTTGCATGCTCTCTTTATGTGCTTTCTGTCTTTGCTCATCTCTCAGTGTTTATGTAAGCTTGCAATTGAAACTGTGTGGACTGCAGATTGTCCTTTATACATGTCAAACATCTACTGTGTGGATGTTTGCTTTTGCACATGCACATACAAACTATTTTCGCTGGCTTTACTTCATTCAATCATTTTTTTGTTTGCTTGACAACAGAGTCCGGGAAAATCCCTGAGTCCAGATGCCATTTATAGTCATGTTTACATAAAATCCAAAGAGAAAGAAACTGTTTTGTTTTTACAAATAGTGATCATTAACATTTTTTCCGATTATTGAGGAAGTGTAAAGCAAAGATGACTGACTGGTGGAATGACAGCTGGACTCCGAACTTGATTTCTCTACTCTGTAGAGCAAATGCAAAAATGTGTTTTTACAGGGCAAAACTAATACCATTTTTCTTCAACTCATTTTGTCCAAAATTGCTTACTTTTTCCATGAATTTTGTATGTTTTCTCCAGGTACTCAAGTTTCTTCCGATGACTGTCAGGCTAATTTATGACTAAAAGTTTCATAAAATAGTGGGCGTGTGTTGATTCCCTTCAGTGGCTCCACATAATAACAAGCTGTACCCCTCCTCTTGCCTAAAAGCTGCACAGAAAAAAAGGCTGCAATCCCCAAAAGGCAAGCAGATAAGGAGAACTGATTAATAAAATCTGACAGAACGGCTGAGTAAAGCAGGACTGTAAAAATGAGTTGCCTTCTCTTTTGTTTGTGCTCTTTTTCCATCATTATTTTGACACAATTAGAGGTGACTGGACCTTAATAATTGTAATGGTGTTATGAGAGAAGATTTTATAAACATCAGTTTTTCGTTGTGGTTAAAAAAAGCACACAAATGAAATAACCTTGAGCAGACCCAATTCTCCGTTCAGCTGACAGTGCAGAAGAGTGTGTATCCCTGTGTGTACTACTGGAGTGTGTAAATGAGAGACAGATTTGTGTGTTTTTTTATGTGTGTAGACCACACATACATAATCCCTGTTGCCTCATGCAGTTTACCATTTGCTTACACCCTATCATTGGAAGCATTAAGTCTCTGAAGCACTTTTCTGTCTCTCTTTTGACTTGTGGTGAGGGGGTTTTAAATTGAGATTTGCCAAAAAAAAAAAGGAGCCCAACTTTCTGTTGACTTGTTTATCTCCATTCAGTGGATGAGTTGTCTTTCCCTCCTCCACGTTTAAAATAATTAGTGGTGCAGTGGTGAGGGGTAAGGTGGAAGACAAAAAATAAACACTAAGAGAGGGAAAAGCATGAATTAAAACGCTTCAACTGGAGTATGATAGGAGTAATATAAACCGTGATGCATTTGTGTGTGTGACCCAGGCTAATTGCACTTGGAAAACATAAAAAACTGAGAAATGTTTTGACAGGAGAAAGACCATTTCATTTGTTTTAATTGTGTTTTTGAAGTTGTCTGTTCCAGATAATCCATAAAAACTGAAAACAGTTCCAGTTATCAACAGATCAGACAGTAGTCAACACAGAGTATTTGTTACAATGCATTAGATCCATTTTAAGACTTTCAACCAAAGACCAGCTTTGCGGTTCTGCAAATTTCATGCTAATCACTTGAAAGCGGAAATGTCTGAGTGGATCAGATGGTCTGCGTGTTTAACATGTATATCATGGGAGTATCGTCTTACTCCTCACAGATTGCTGCCTGAGAAGAGGCAGATAATAGCAGATGAACAGACTTCTATAAGCTGTGCGGTTTTTCTCCAGTAGCTGTTGCTTTTCTCCTGAAAAAGACTTTCATTTTTCCGACCTGTATCTTCTAAATAAAACTTAATGGAATAAAGAATCTCTGTCTGCAAAGGACGGCAACTCACTCAACACATTTCTTTCACGCTTGTTCTAGCAGGAAAATTAAAGTTTCTGTTGACAAAATGTAAGTTATACCAGTCAAAACGATTAGAGGCTTAAGGAGCAGCAATTGGGATTAAGCAACATTTTCACGTTTTTAATTTGCTTTCACTTTTTTTTAAGCAGAAGGGATTTGTCAAGTTTGAATGCTGCTGTAAATCACACAGAGCTTTTGGGATTCCACTTTCAACTGCATTTAATGAACATGGGAGATAATGGAACATTTAGGAAGAAAAGATAGAAAATTAGGAGCATTATGAATGATGGCCGCCTTTGATTGTTGTTGAATTTATCACTTGTAGATCCTCAAAATCGAAAATTGATTAGCGAGTCTCCAATTCAAAGAACACCAAAACGTTTATTTGGAAAATTATAGGTTCTAAGTGATGTTGACATGTGTTGAGTCAGGCTATGAAGAAACTAACTTATCTGGCTTAAATAGCCAGTGAATAAAGTGCATATGTAAGTATTCTTTAGTCTTTTGTGTTTTTCAGAGCACTCAGAATTTACTTTGTGAATTTCCATGCTTCTTTCTTCATTAAAACAAATATTACAGCCCAGAGATTAGAGCCTTTTCTTTGTAAAAGAAAGTGTGTTCTCTTTCAAGGAAATAACAGAAGGTAATGAGAAAACAGTAATAAAGTATATTAAAAACAAAGCAAGTCTTTAATCTCCTTATCCATGCAATTACTGGTTTCGTTCCATCAATCTGGCTTCAGGCTGTTTTTTTTTTTTTTTGGTATTCCATGTGACACAGACCACTAAACACTGGTCCACAGCAATCCCATCTGCAAAGTTAAAGCAGAACCAGTGCAATGTTCATGTCTATTGTTTGTTCAGCAATTTGCTGCAGGTTTGATTGTGCACAGATTTGCTTCAAATCTCTTTTTTTCCAGTCTGGGATGGATTTAGGTATTGAATAGTCGAGTATGTGAGTGCCTGTGCCACTCTAGCCTTGCTCTTTGTGCCTGCCAGGCACTCTGTTGAGATAGAGCAGGTGCAGATGAATATCAAACAGATCTGCATACCTTTAAGAGACATGCATCTTGTATGAATACTTGTGATGGAGACACCATGTAAGCACAAACGGGCGCCCTGCAGCTTGCTTTGCTCCTGATCTAGCCTTTATCAAAGCATGTAATGCAATGCCATTCACACTCCACAAGGAACAAACACACCTGTTCTTAAAGCAAGAGCATTGATCAAGGTTGAATAAATGGATATTGATCAAAACTCAAATGAGCAACGGCTTTTCCATTTTACTCCAAATGTTTGGATGACTCACACCTGGATTCAGACAATGACCTGAACCATGTCTGTCTGCAGCTTAATCAATTCTATGAGTTCATACACACATTCGCCAATGTCACACCTTTCCCCCTGCTGTCTCATCACTCCAGTGTGAGACATTCCCCACACTGGCCCAGAAATGGACCCGAGCTGGGAACACGCAGTCTCTCATCTCTCTGTAAATGAGGGTTTATGAGGAGTAATTCTGAGAGGAATAGGAGAACGGATGGATGGATGGATGGATGGATGGATGGATGGATGGATGGATGGATGGATGGATAGATAGATAGATAGATAGATAGATAGATAGATAGATAGATAGATAGATAGATAGATAGATAGATAGATAGATAGATAGATAGATAGATGTGATCAGACATGCCCCCTCCTCACCTTCTCTTGATCTGCAATTCTCTCTTTCCCTCCCTCCCTCTGTCATACACAAGCACCCCAGGCAGCAGATCCTCAGCTCTCCACTAACATTAAATAACTGATGTCTTTTGTCCGACCTCCTTTTATGTGCCACCGAACCAATCGGTGTCAATAGATCAATAGACAGACCGTCGCAGCAAGTCAGCCTCGACATTTGACTGGACAAAAAAAACAAAAAAAAAAGGCAACCAGATGACCGGACTATACGGGGACGGCTCTACGCGCGTTCAGACGATGTTTTACTGCGCACCGCGACGCACAAGATTAGCCGCATGTGCGCGCACCGTTCGCGACCACCGCTGAACTCCATCAGCTCTGCCGGACTCTGAAGTCTTCAAAAATACTGTTGCTGTGATAGTTTAAGAGAAAGAGGACTGCGTACACCACACGCGTACCGGGACCGTTTGGATTTAAAAGCCAGCAAGTGGGGGAAATGACGGTTGTTTGGTTTGGAAACGCGATTTTTTGAACACGGCTGGTACCCGTCACCGCGGGGACGAAGCGCTGGTTCCCCGCAACATTCGGTGCACCGTCAGGGTTCAGCACAGCTGAGGCATCGCGACGCGTCCTTGGCGGAGCTGGAGGAGACGCAGCCGGGGATTCTGAGGAATGCAGAGCCCAGGTTTTGATTTTTCCAGACCACCTGCGAAACTCTGCGTAACAAAGTAAGTAATAAAAAAAAAAAAACACTTGAAGGTCGTTACTTTTAAGCTCTTCCAATAGTTTCACAATCACTTTTCACTTATTTAATCGTGCAGTTATCGACCTTGTAATATGAATATGAATGTAGCAGATGGATAGAGTTGAGGTGGATGTGACTGGAGTGAAAATTGTGCCACTTGTTTGTCTTGTTTAGTCAAACATTGACCGGCCCGCGCGGTCAAATCGGGGCTCAGTCAGCTGCGTAATTCTCTCCATGTGTATCTTGTTCTCTGCAGCCGTCCGTCGTTGCTGCTGAGCCCGCGGGGCATCATGCTGAGGCAGATCCTCCTCAATTCCACCGACTCCCCAGACTTTGACCTGATGCTCATGGCCCAGTCCCCCACAAACGCCCCCTCCTCCTTGAATGCCTCTCACGGAGGCTCGGTGAGCGTCGCCGCGCTCCTGAGACCTACCACGGGGAGAGGAGGCGCGGGGCTCCGGGAGGGCGAGCTCCACAAGCCGGACCTCATCACCTACTTAGTCATGTGCCTACTGCTTTTCCTGCTGGTGCTGCTTATCGTGTTCTTCATCAACTGCCAGCTCCGGAACTCTTTCTTCGCCTCCATGCCATATGACAGGTCCCTGAGAGAGGCCCGGACCTCCTACAAATAAAGTCCCTGCGGGGCATTCTGGGAGGCTTGGTCCTGAATCTGCTCCTGAACTGTAGCTGGACCCACAACCTGGAATCAGGACTTCATTGAGGCATATGTTGCCACACATTTAGCACTTAGGGACCCACAGCGTCACCCCATATTTCAAACAGCTGAGGCAAATTATAAAATAATACGTGTAATTGGTGACTCATAGAACTGTTTTGCCTAAAAGGGAGCAGAGAGCACAGGCTGAATAGGTGAACTGGGAATATAATCAATCCCATGCTGTGATTCATCCCTGCTTTTTTAAGATGCATTCCTTTAAACATAACCCCCTTAACATCTGACTCCTGCCTGCATGAATCTCAGAGCTGGACACTGGCACAGTCAAAATGATTTTTTTTTTTATTTTGTTTAACAAGCCGGTCTCCCTTACAGTCAAGATAGAAACTGCTGTCCTAAGTTGTGCTGTGAAATATTTTGTAAGACTATCTGCTTGTCTTGTAAAACACTCATATCTCCAAACTTGTTGATTGTGATATGATTCAGTGACAAAGTGTACAGGCTATTCCAGCACATAAAGAAAATTCGTCCTCAAATCTCTTGTTTGTGCACCTCTAAATGACAATAGATGTCGAAGATGATTCTGCAGCGGCTGACGTGAAAGGTCAGCTGTTTGTAATGTTAACCATTCACGGAGGCATTGGAAGGAGTCTCGTAGGGCTGTTAGTCTTATCACGCACTTTCGCTTTTAATTAACTTCTCCCCCACAACTGATAGCGTCAGTATGATCCCAGAAAATGAAGACTCGGGGCTCAAGTAGGATGAGCCCCTGTGTGATAAATCAAACTGTTGTGTGTTCCAGTGCCTCCGCTTATGCACAAATCCTCTCCAGACTTGTTGGAAAACATCTTTCACATACCAGGACAGATAAATGTTGAGCCTATCTCTGTTATCCTTGTGCATGATGTGTGCGTGCGAGGGCATATGCACATGAGTTTGTGTTGGTCTGAGTTGAAAGGAGACACTGCATTTTGAATGCTAAACATTTTAATCTTGATATCGCCCCAGCCAAAGGGATCCGAGTCAAACATTTTATAAACAAGCATTGTCTCTTTGACTTTTTTGTTTTTATCAGAAATGTTTATTCCCAATCAGATGAGCTTTTTATATATAAAGCAAAGGAATTCGATCATCTCTGGGATACAAAAGAATGAAATGTTTACTTAGTTTTGTGCTTTTTTTTCCTGGTTCCTCACCTTGAATTCCTTTCTATTTTGAGCTTGTGTAAACTCAAGTCCTTTTACAATTGAACCTCTTGGTGGAGCCCAAGCTCTTGTGGTATTCATGCACTACAATGTTATACTGTCATATTGGTTCATAAAAAATAGACATATACTCAGGCAATAATAAAAAAACAACAACAATCTAACAGAAAACAACAACAACAATAATAATAATAATAATATCATGTTCATGTGGGGGGAAAAAAAAGTAAAAAAAACAATTAAATGGAAAATGTTTTAAACAAATGACAACAGCTCACACAGGAAATATGTGGCATTTTATCACTACTATTTACCAGAGTGCAGCCTTTTCATAAAAGCTGGTTATTACTAGAAGCAGACATCCCTCTCAGCTCTGTATGGATTAGGAGGCCTCTGCTGCCTGCTTGTGGTTGGTTAATATACTCATTGCTTTTATGACAAGTAAACCTTTAGTTTCTGTTCATTTTTTTTTTTTTTTTTTTTACCAGCCAAACTTTTAGTTACACAATTTTAATATATAACCTCCATCTCCCTGGACATTTGTGAATCTGTGTAAATGTTTTGCGGCAGTGGCTGACACACTGTGGTTGAAGGAAGCCCTCCTCCTGCGCGGGGAGCTGGTTAAATCCGCTCAGGTGCAGGAGCCGCAGGGCGCATGCTCCTCCCCGGCTAGGACTGCTACAAGAAAAAAAAAAAAAACAAAACAGGAAGACGCCGCTGAATACTATCGCTTCCCTCTTGTCACCCAGGGGTTAAAAAGTTAACGAAACTTCAGGGAGTCATGGAAACACGTTTTGGGTACTTCGCTGTTTGGATATATTCATAACACAAACTCCTCATCCGTGTAGTTTTCGTGAACAGAACTTTTGTAGAGGGAACTTCGCAGAGAGGCTCTTTCCGCTTTTGCCAAACATCACTTTAGCCCGAAGGCTAACCGTGCTAAAGCTAACGTTAGCTCGTTTTGCGCCGCGTTTTTCCGACTTTTGTGTTTATTCCGTAAACTTTAAGTGGTGCTAAATGAGGAGTGTGCTAAGAGTTATCTCTACATAGATACTCCACAGACGCAACAGGTCGTTTCGGTCGCTGTCGCTCAGTGTGCTGGGGGACTGTGCTTTGAATTTCCCTCCCTCAATGAGAAAAGGTAGGTGGCTTCGCACGGGGGTCGCTTGGAATTCTACCAAAAATCTTAGCAAACTGAACTGTGCTAATTGTGGCTTGCCAGTGTTTTTAGCTATCGGGGCCTGGGAAGTTTCGAGAGCGATTGAAGAATCGGCAGCGTCGTGTTGGAAGAGGGCAGATTAACCGCCACACGTGTTTAATTGGACTCAAATTCAAGGAAACGGATTAACTTATTAATATGGATCAACACACGGGTGGTTCTGCCTCAGCCTCTAGTCACAAGGAGAAGAAGAAATCAAAGAAGAGCAGCGAGGATGGAGAGAAGAAGAAATTTGTAAGTAGCTCACTGACTCAACTTTAGTCACCTTTGTCATCAAAGCATCAAGGGCCTGAACAAAACATCACTCGTTGGGTGTATTCTGACATTTTGGGAGAAGCTGTAAAGCACAAAGTGACACCATACCTGCAATTACTGTCCCTCTAAAAAGCTGTTTACCAGCTGTCAGAGGTTAACATACCCTGCAGGATTCACAATTTAGGTCAAAGTACCCAGAGAGTTTTTATGAGGAAGTAGATTGCTCATCAGTTTAGAGTACAATAATACGTCTGTTTTTACCCCCCCCTCCCCTTTATTTTACATTCTTGAAAAATTACAACACATGACTGAAACCTATTCTCTCAGCTATGCTTGTTGCATTGTTTGAGTTCAAATTGAAACTGACATGAAGTTTGGTGCTCTGTCAAGTGAAAATGAATAATCAGTAAAAAGGTGTGGCTTCCATTTTCTAAAAGTGACTGAAGTGAAATGTTTGTCTCCACTGATGCGTCAGCATGTAGGTTCCTATGAGGTGTCTAGCTGGCTGCAGTGGGTAATGGTGATGACGATCATCAGCCTGTGTAACTTAACTCTTAGCCAACAATGGCAGCAGAGGAAAAATGACATAAGAACACAGTGGAAAACTGTAGACACACGGGTGGCACTAAGAACTTTTCACAGTTTTTTTAATTGCAAAACCTGATAAATTCCCAGGTCTCGTGGGGGGAGAGACACAAGTCTTGTCAGGACTTGTGTCTGATCGCAAGAATGTCAAACTGTAGGAGTAGTTGGACTTTGTTAAAGACCCGGTTTTGACTACTGGGAATTTGTGTTGGGACAGTCCACTATGCTATACATAACTGCAGGGCAGGGTTGTAAAACTTGTTCAGAATACGCTGTGCATGCTCTTTTCTTTCTCTTTTAAGCTGTCTGTAAAAGTTTGATGACTGAATTGACAGATGTATTCAACAAAAAATGTTTAACCATAACAAGTTATTCCTACCTAGCGCCACCTAACCCTGGGGTCACACCACATGTGGTCTTGCTGCGGTGCAGACACCGGAGTCTTTACTTAACATGAAAAGTGCGAGAGGCATTCACATTGCATCCGGTCTGGCCTCTGCGGCACTCTGTATCCATTTCGTTGGCTTCAAATTTTTTCTGGATGCCGGAGCTGAACCGTAGCACTTTATTGTGAAGTTGGTGCATTTTTCAAAATAATACCTATTTTTCGTTGTACTTGCTGTTTTCAACGTGTTGTAAACATTACGTAATTTCTGCTAGGGTCTCAAAGTGTGTGGGAGAACGTAATTTTGGTCATATAACACCATTGATGGAGAGAGACTGATCAAAGATCCAGAACTACCCCGTCCTTTTTGATACAACACATTCTTTTTTTATAAAGATAACAATAAGAAATGTATGCCCACCTTTGTAAATACATTGATTGAAGGTGAGCCATGAAGAAAAACAGTAATGCAGAAGTAACTCTATGATGATTTCTCCTAATCTCTTTGTTTACGCACTCTCTCCCACTAGCTTACAGCCTCTCACAATCCCAAGGTAACGTTTGTGGTGTAACAAAACTGATGAGCAATATTGGAGCTATTCAACACAGGACAAACAATTTTGAGCCAGATGCCAGCTCGGACGAGGAAAACAAAGACATGAATGCATTTATTTGTCCCCAAGTGGATGCACTTGTTGCACGTCGCTGAATTTTCTTTTTTCACTGTGAAATGCTGCCAGTCCTTCGAGCGCTTCAACTTCGACATTTTGGAAGCACGAGCTCTGTCAGTCAACGGTCTTATATGAGCCCGCCCACTATTGCAGAAAAGGCAAGAAGATTGACTAGAAGTTCAAAGCACTGAACAGTTTAGAAGTGATTGACATGTCCTGGCTAAGACAAATAGACCTTCACTCAAACCAAGCACCAGAATGAGGAACCGATTGCAGTAACTTCTTTAGATTCCAGTACAACCTCATAAGTCATAATGGTTCTTAGAACCGATTTTCTGTAAACCCGAAGTTTGTTACTACACACATTTTTGTGTGTTTCAGTCAATGCATTTGGTAGCTTTCACAATTATTGCCTGTAGTTGTAATAAACAAATAAAATTAACATAATTTGCCGTTCGGATAGATGCAGCAGCGACAGAACATAACCTAGGTATTTAGTTTGAAACAAAAGGCAGGTTGTTTACTTGATAGTTCCCTAAGGGGCTACCAGTTGTATTTAGGGATCAGCATCCATGAATGCTGTTGACATAAACAAGCACGATGGCTAAACTCAGTAGCCAGGCTCAGTTTAGGGATTTGCTACGTTTCACTGCCTTGGACAGTTGTTTGGGACACAAGATGAATTTGAGATCGCACTTTTATATGTTTTTCGTGTAATTTGTAATCCCCAGGTCTCTGAATTTAAATATTATTCACCAGTTTGTTTTTTCCATCATGCAGAAACATTTTGAATTTTATTCAAAGGGTTTTGGCCTGGCACGTAAAACCAGGTTACTTGAGAAAGCAGATTGTAACCTAGCGCCTTTATTTATAAAACAGTGCATGGATTTCAGTGTAGAACATGGCATTAGCCCAATCCAAAATTGTGTCAACACAATTTATAAAGATATATACAGATTTGTTTAGAGGTTTAGTACATCCATTCACACAGGCGTTTCTTCACAAATGCCAGCCTGCAGTCAGCTGTCCGTAAATGCATGCGTTTTGTTTCTGCACACCCTGCTCCCATACGAGGTCCTTGTTAACATGAAACAATATGCAAATATTCATAAGCAGCTTTGGCAAGCCATAAGGAAGCAAACATATGTGGAAAAAAAGACCTCTAGTCACTACATGCGACTAATCACAAATATAGGGAATTGTCCCTCAAGCATGACATCTTGTTCATTCTGCAGCAATGGCTCTGCATCCTCAGGGAATAGTGTTCTCTCATCAATTAAGCCAACCAGCTCACTTATTTTGTGTCACCTCTGAGGCTAAATCAAAACCTCTGAGTCTATTTAAAGATTTAAACATTTAATTTACTGCACAATAAGTTTTTTTTTTTTTTTTTGCTGCTTTATGCACTACTACTCTATTCCTTAATATGCACACTAGGCTGAGACAGACACACAGTTTCCTGTTCTCTTTAAAGGACTGTAAGATGAGCATACTGTGAGCTGAACAGTAGGTAAACTAGGGGCAACATGAAACCAAAGTGGCTAATGGACTTCTGTTGGCAGAGATCCTTTTGCTTAGACCAAGTGACAATATTTAAGAGTAAGCTTAAACAAGGAACTCAAGTGAGCCATTAGTAAGCAGGGACAGGAGGAGGCAAGGGAGTATAAGTAATGGCCCATAAAATTAAAATGCATACAAAAAACCCCCCTAAAAATTAGTGCTTGCGACAATGTAGTTAACAATAGTACAATTATTTGGGGGGTGGGGGGTGGGGGGGGGGGGGGGGGTGAATTTAGCCCTAAACCTGCCAATTTACTCGAGAACTACTCCTTTTTTTTTGGTATTTTTTTTTACATGTTCTCATAACATTTTTCTCATAAAGGAGGGCATATATAAATAATTTAAGTTTAAAACTGTGTTTGAGTATTTCTTTATTCATATCGTGTTAGATCAGGAGCAGATGAAAACTTGGAAAAAGCTCGATCTTGTGACATAGCAGCTGCCATGGTTGGGCCAAAGTCTCCCTGCTCTGCTGCAATTCCGTTGCATCCACTCGCAGACAACTAGATCAATTTAATGTCTTCAGTTTACCCATATGAGCTGGCATCTGGCTCAAAAATGTGCGGCTGGATAGCTCTGCTATTTCTTGCGTTTTTTTTTTTTTTTTTGCTACACTAATGTTAGCTTGAGCTTGTGAGATGCTATAAGCTAAGAGGAAAGAATGTAAATGAAGGACTGATGTGGGGGGGGGGTTTAGTGGAGGCTTACTTTCATGCCAATAGTCCTGCCCCCCCCAAAGGTAAATTTCTAATGAGCTCCTGCTGTATTGCAGAAAACATGTCTTAAAAAAAATGACACCTGCTTTTTAGAAAAAAATGTTTTTACTAAATCTGCATAATCATAAAAAGACCACTGGGAAAGATTTAACAAAAGAAAAACATGTAGTTGGAGTGTGACATGAGTTGTAGCAAGAATGTGTGGATGTTAAAGAACCACTCCAATGAAAATTGTGGTTTGGGCTTTTTTTTTTAACTTGTTCTTGTAATATTTATTTCATGATGGTGGACATGTATAAAGAAAATCAGGATTAAAATGTCATTTCTGAGTGTTTCTTTGTTCAAATTGTGGTGAATCGGTAGCAGTGGCAAAAAAATGCAGTTTAAAAAAGTTTGTAATTGTGTACTAACTGCAATCGACAGGCTACAAGCTTCCCACTCTGCTCTATTTCGATGCATCCACTTGTAGACAAATAGATCCATGTACATCTTTGTTTTCTGGTATGTGAGCTGGTATTTGGCTCAAAACTATATATCTGGATAGCTTTGATAATGCTCACTATTTTTGTTTCACTGCTAATGTTAGCCTGGGATTGTCAGGGGCTGCATGATGGTAGTGGAGAGTATAACCAGATAGATGATGGGAAATGAGCGCACACTTACTCTGCGCCACTGGTCCTGCCCACAACTCAACGGTGAATTTCTGATGATCTCCTGCCACTCTGCAGAATTTATGTCCTAGCCAAAAAAAATGTTTTTTTTAATATATTTAGCCTAAAGTGACATAATCATAATTAAAAGAACAATAAAATCTTTTCACATAACATTGGCTTTTTTATCTGGGTGGAATTGAAGGAGTATAGTTTTTCTACTAAGATAAGGGGACAGCCTTTTCTGCATTAAATACAATTTAATAAAAGAATCACGTGAAAGCAAGGTAGAAGTTGAAAATATGTAGAATTGTTGAATTTCTATTCAAACAAAATCTTCCCAATAATTCTCAATTGTCACACCAGACTATTAATATTGGTCTCTCTTATTGACCAGTGAATGATATCAAATGAATTTTCTTTTTTGTTTCTTGACTGATCCTTCAAGGTTGGCAACTGGAAATAAAATCAGTTTCTTTTATCACTGCCTTTAAACAGTAACAGCAATGTCCAACTTCTCAGTAAAACTGCCAGTTATATTGGCATTCTCAGTTCGAGTTTTTTTCACAATTTGTTTCTGCATAACAGTTTTACCATTCAACCACAGTATTTGTATTTGGTTTTCCTAATGTTCTGATTTCTATTCAATGCTAAGCCAGTCCAAAACTCTTCCTTTTTTGTGTTTTCCGATGCAGATTAACCAATGCACTAAAGTTCATTGTCCTGTTTTATGATTAAAAAGATTACTTCAAATGCTCCTTTAAAAAACTCAGTTATACAGAGAAGAGTTCATGGTTGACTTGAAGACTATGGTGTTACTAAGGTCCTGTTGCTACAAAGCAAATCTGAAAGCACAACCTTTACTATTATGTTACCAGTTAAAAACAAACAAAAACGCACAGAGAAACAAAACACTTGTTAGAACGATTCTTAAATAGTGCCTACATTTCATGTTTTACTCTTCCCGCTTCCATCCAACCCCATAAATTTTAAAGCCAACTGATTTCATTTTAGACTAATTTCTCCCAGACATGTTTGATCAGTTTTCATTTTCAAATAAGTGATTCCTTCTTGTTCATTCTGGTTTGAAAACCGTTTATTTGCAGCTTTTTCTAACAAGACATACTGTTGGTCTCTTATCATCTTTTAAACATTTTCCAAAGTCTGCAAAAAAAAAAAAAATAGACAATTGTTTATTTCATTCAAGTGATACTAATGAATGCAATAAAGATTTAAAAACAATGCAATTCTTCGTTTATGTAGAAACACAAGTGTGTACATGTTACATAGACTTTTTAATTTGTTACACATTTTTGAACAGATTGGAATGGACACTCGTTTAATAACAGACCACCTGGTGGTTACACAGTGAAATGCAGTGGCTCCAATTACTATTCGTTTTCAAACCAGTCCCAAAGTAGGTGAACATTTTTCATTTGCATTAAACGTTGATTACTAGTCTTTCTTCCTGTTAGATAGTAGACAGGAATATATGCTGTTGACTGCAGTATTTGCAGCTGTAAAAGTGGACTTTCTTTATTGAGGCATTCTCTATACAGTTGCAACAAGTATGCTTTTGTAGAAACGTCTTGATTTTTAGAAGGACTTTCCATTAAATTATTTTGTGGCAGTAACTCTAATTTTACTGATGTAACATTATTATACTGTTATCGCCATTTACTCAAAGTTTGGTGTGTTCACTTTGCTAAATACAGTATTTTGTCCTCTGTGTTCCTGTTTTTAAAGACTTTTAGACAAAAGATGATTGAAACAAGTGTTTTTTTAATCTATATATATTTTTTTCAAAATCAGCATTTTTCCTTTTAACCACTTTTGAAGTTTGATCATGTTTTGGCGAGCATGAAGATGAATCTACACTGAAATCTCTATTGATGTTGGTACCAAACACTTCTAATTGTCACCAATAGTTTCTTTGAAGCCTGTTCTGACTTGATGTGATTGCTGGGTTGTTTCAAAAATGATCAACACAGTTGGAAAAAGAGTTGGAATGCAGAGCCTCAACACGTAAAAATTCCATTCTAAAAATAGAGTCCCAACTTAATGCTCACAGTTATTTGTTTCATATCTTCTCTTTGTTTCTGCCTTTCTCTCATGAAGCACAGTTTACCTGTTTAAAACTACAGTGCAGATGCTCATAGGAGTCATGCAGACCTAGTTTATATTATTTATGTAAATGGGTAAAACAAAGGCAGTGGGGTGGAACTGGCTTATTTGAAATCTTCCATATACAGTAATTTGAGCCTCTCGGATGGCAGCAGATTTGGCAAGAAGACATACTTTGCCACTTTCAAGGATGTTCAGTCACAAATGCGTATATTTATTAAGGGAAAATTGTGATCTTTCTGAGCAGAAAAAAGGCATTACTCTTTAGGTGTTTTGAGAGGATACAAAGGATGGTCATAGATCAGGCTGTAAACACTGGGCTGCAGGTAAGCCAGACATGTTTAGGATTTCTGTGTTCAAATTACCATCAGAACCCCCTAATGATTTATGTATTTGGTATGTTTATTTCATAGGGTAAGGCAAAAATTAAAAAAAAAAAAAAAAGAAGTTAGTTCAAAATGGATCTTTTACACCAGGGGCCTCAAACTCAATTTACTTTGGGGCCACTGAAGGCAGAGTCGGGCTCTGGCTGATCTGCAACCTCAGTGCGCACACCTTGTGCCAATTTGAATCAGAAAAGAAAAAAAAAAACGATCTTTTAATTTTTTTATTTTATGACACAAAATAAGATAAACAAGGATCCTGGTGTAAACAAGTTGTCCATAACGTCCTCGGGTACGTCACTTCTTTGATAGTAAATTATTATGGAACATGTACTATTAACTGTACTGTATTCTGTACAAAATTTCTAATATAAAACTCAATCAACAAATGCAAAAACAAATACAAAATAATAAGTAAATAAATCAATAATAAACTTCAGTTTTCTGTTTTTTCAGTCTTCTATATCTGCTGTATTCAGACGTAAACCCTACCAACACAGTTCAGTTTACACTGTTACATTTTAACTGTTAAACACAAATAAAACTTCAATGTTACAGTTCTTTAAACTCCATCAATGGGTTCTTTTGAACATGGCTTCTCTTGCCTACTTCTTACTGCTGCACACTTAGCAGAGCTTCCAAATGCCACAAGTTATTTTAGATTAGCCAGTCACCCACTCCTATATTTTTATGATTGAATTCAAACTGCGGTTAGTAAAAGAATGGCACTGTTCATTGGAGATCAGAACAGGTGATACACATACCTGAGATCATAGAAAAGTAAGGAGCTAATCAATGGGATCTACCTGATCACTGCGCAAATATTAGGTTATATTTTGTGTATGTTTGTTGTTTCAAGATTATACACTTTTTAGTTAGTTGTTAAACAATTTTTAATCAAAAATATTTGAAAAGATCAGTTCCCAGTTGCATTTCCCGACAGCTCTTCCTCTTTTTTACGCCTGTCCGAGCCATTTAAAAAGCGGAGAACTCCACGGTCACGAGAATTTATGTTTTTTCTCAACAACGGAGAGCTTCCCACGAAAAATAAAACGAAGAAAAATTAAGAAACGTCGCCTAAACGCAACACTAAATAATTGTACATTGTTTTCATAATAAATAAATGAAAACCTCAACAATACGTGATAGAATGACAGACACGCGGCTCTGAGTCATTCTCTCTGTTTGATAGTTTTTATTTTTCATATGTTGGTGACAGGAAAAGAGAAGTAAGTGCGTTTTACTCAGTGGAGATGTCACAGACTGGTTTTGCCTTTAATAACATGTCTGTTAATGGGGTTAAAAAAGTGTCAGTAAGTTGGGCTGACATGGGGAGTCATCTTACTTTGGGGAGTAAACTACCGTCAAATAAAGTTGAAGAAGAAAACATTTGAAGTCTATTTGTAGTCCAGTGCAGCATTGTACGGTCCTGATCCTCATTTTGCTTTTTCTTTCATTTTGTATACATTAAAATACAAAATTCATTATTATAAACATTTTAAGAACTTATTACTTTTGTAAACATTTTTAGTTTTAGTGTAAATTACGTTATATTTGTGCATACTTAGTGGTCTGGCAGCCATAACATTCGGTCAATGTCCCGCCCCCAAGAGCCATATACTACACTATGATTGGTTGGTTTGTCAGCTCCACACACACCACTGTAAAAGTGCCATTCATACAAAACTTGTGGGATGCAATAACCAGAAACTTTCATATTAAAGTGGGGGCGGCAAAATATCGTCTAGGGGGTCGTAAATGACCCTTGATCCTCCAGTTTGAGACCCCTGTCTTACACAGATCCTATGTAAATTTAATCTTATATCTTCTAATTTGTTGGAATTACTCTTGTGAAACTAGCTTTTTATGGCCTAATTAAAATTGGTTAAATAAAGCAAATTTGACAAATAAATGGTTTTTAATCAGATCTTTAAATTAATTCCTTTTGAAATGAAACTAGTTTAGTAGTTTACTTAAGTGAAACTTGGATTACATCTCTTCTCAAAGAAATGTATACACTAATTTACTACACAAAATACGAAAAATAATGTTATCATGCAATGTTAGAATCAGTAGTCTGACCAAAAAATACATATTGGTTACAGTAGAAAATGAGTGTGCTTTTATGGCTTCACAGACGTTTTCTCCACATTCACTGCTCCTTCTTTCTTCTGTTACAGTATGCAGAAGTTAGGTCCTGTGGTTCAACTGCACTGTATTTGCATGAATTCATGTATTCCGGTCTGTTTTTGCAACTGTGTATGTCTTCAAGTGTAAATGGGAGAGGTTGTATTTAAAACAGAGGGTTTCCGTTTCCTTCTTTCACTCTTGCAAAGTTGGGCAGAACATGTTTCAACGTGAAGATTTTTTCTCCTTTTTTTCCTGGAGTAGATGAATTTTCAAGAAAGAAATTTTACTTTGCTGCAGGAGGACTGCTCCTAAAAGCAAGAAACACTTAGGCTGGTTTCTTACAAAGCTAGGCTGTCATGAAGGCTAGTGTGTAAATTTAAGGCTGCTTAAACCGTTGGTGTTGACATTTTCTAGTGTTTATACTTGTTGTTTTACACTATATATTTTGTTTTTCATTGTAAATATTTATTTTGTAGAGATTTAGACACAGTGTGTTATCTCAAAAGTTTCCTAACTGTTCATTTGTTTCTCAAATTCTGAGAATGCTTTGACAGGAAGTTGTGCAAAAAATGAACAAGATGTGAACAAGATGCTTCCTTGTTAGTCAAGAGTGGTTTTCTCTTATTTTATTTTATTTTTATTTTTCCATAAGTTGTGGAGAAATTGCATTAGACTAGTAAACATGTTAAACCTCAGATGACTAAAGGCATCACTGAAGAGCTTGATTTAGTGTCTTGGTTTAGTCAAAAACAAGAAAGGAAAAGTGAAATTAATTACACTCAGCATTACTGACTATATGTATTTGTCGATCACAAGAAAAAATTCACTTTACTGTTTGCATCATGAATTGGCTAATTCACTACTGGCAATTTTCTTGAGTGTTTTTAAAATGAAGTATTTTTTATTATTCTATCCTAGGTGCTTCTCAAGGTGGTTAAACTCTCTTTTAAATGGTAGTGTTTGGAATCACTGTTGATTCAAAATATATAATACTGCTGGTAATTAGTTTATGCACGCTGGAGTTGCTGTTTTTAAGTTCTCCAAAGTAAAACTAGATGAGTTTGCTGATAAACTGTATTATCTGGATTCTAAAAGATATCACTGTTGTGGTAGTTTGACCACAAAACTGACTGACATAACTGTTTGTTTGCCATCTCAAAATACTACCTGAAATTTGAATAACACAAATTTTGAATAATAAAGATCTATCTTTCTATTTACCACCATAAGAGGTCAAATGACTTAGGTAACAATATGTGGTTCGTCAGTATGTGCTTTTTAAATTCATTTGTTTGGGATTAGTTGTTTTGATAGAGTTGGTATTGAACATTACTTCTCAGTTTTTTAACCCCCTAGCTCAGAGGTTTAAAACATTTAAAGCTAAAAGATCCATTTCTGGCCAGTTTTTCACTGAAAAAGCTGAGTGAAGCCACAAAGTTCCACCTCACTTTAGAAAAATACACATGATGTTTTTGTAGCCATTAATGCCTTGGTCACATGTACCTCTACAGGTTAACCCCCTGTTTTGGGGGTTTTCTGAGCCCCAGTAGAGGTTTGTAGACAATAGGGGCTGCATTTTAAGGGGAGTGCAGGTGTATCTTGCAGTTACGTTGAGGCTTGTGCGACTACCTTCAGGGATATCTTGAAATTTGAATGTATTATTGTTCTGCGTGTGGTAAGTGTGTCATGAAGGAAGTTGGAATAATATAAGTTATATGCTCTCATAACGTTCAGGTGGTGCTGTCGTACGGGGCTCTTTATGCAGCACTCCAGTTGTTAGCAACATACACGCACTGGCTCCTTACTGACTGTGTGCAAATCCACCATGCACAAGGTGTTCACATGATACATATGTGCCTGTAGGATGACCACACAAACTATGCTCTGATTGTCTAATTTTCAGAGTATAAACTTGGCAAACTACTGCATTTCAGCAGAAACATTTTAGAACCATCTAGTTCCTATTTACTGTCCATGCTGCATACATTGTTTTTGCTTTCTTATACATGGAATAATTGACTGACAAAGATAATGGACTGATATTATTATGCATCTTTACTAAAGATACAAACTCTTTGGTTTAGAGCTTTAGAATTGTTTTAGAAATGGCAAATTAAGTCTGCTGATTCTTGTCGTGACTCCCTGACTCAGCAATCCTCTTATGTACTGTTGTTTTCTACTCTGTTCTCTTAATCTAGCAAATTCAGCTGCACGTTTTCCTGCTTTTGATTGACAATTTCCACAATCCCATCGTTTGCAATTCAATATGAAAAGAAATGCCATCTCAAGATAGTTTTGTCATTGCGGCTATTAAAACTTGTGCTATTTTGTTTTAGCTTACCCATCTTCTTTGTGATAAACTTTATTAGATATTTGCAAAAAGCGTCTTCTGCATTTAGAGAAAGTGTCAACACAATTGACTACCACTAAATCAAAGGAAGGGGGTGAATGTGCAAAAGGGGCTATACTTGTTTCTTCCACATATTTACATAACATTGTTGCCAGGAGTTTAACACTTGACCCACTTGACTGTGGTTTAAGTTTGGGATATTCGTGGTCATTAAATGTTCTTCCTTGTCCAAAAATGATTTTTATTCCCCCTAAAAAAGTAAAACTTGTAAATTGGGTGCTGTGACATTAAAGGAAATGAGTAAAAACAAAAAGCTAATCTAAATATGAAATCTTTGCACTAAACTTTTCAGCTACATTGTGTTTAATAAATTAGAGGAAAGGGGGTTAGCCTTGAAATAACTCTGTAATTGTAAATGACATCATAGTTGTTTGTCATTTCCTGCTTTGCTTACATGTGTGGGCAACTGAACAGTGGCGGGTGTGTCTTTTAAAATATCACTCTCTCATGTAAGCTAAGCAAGTAGCTCTCCAGTTATTTTTTTAAGTAGTTTTACTCCCACAAGGTTTGAAAAATAAGCTAATATACTTTTGCTATACTTCTTGAAAATCTGTTTTTAAACAATTTTGAAAAAGTTTCAGTTTAGCCAATCGGCATTTTATAGCCATAAACACACTCTGTTCTGTTCTTTCTGCTCTGCTGCTGCATTTAATTCTTGCTTTTAAGTACCTTTGACAGAACATACAGCATTTTTTAAAATGTGTTTATTTATACTTTGTGGGAATTCTTATAGCATAACGTAGTAATAAAGGAACTGGGTCAAGGTGTGTGCATTTCATTTCTTAGTTAAATTAACCCTTGCCCTTTGACCATCCACAATGCTAAATGTTTTCTTTTAAATGGAACAAAATTCCACCTGCTACCCCGTAACTCCCTTAAAAAATTTACTTTTCAATGCAGCTGTCATCAAAGTCATAACTGGTTTGGTCTAAAAACATTTCCTTAATGTCTTAGGTTGAGTACATTTCTAACTCTAATCCCTCAGCTCGGCCTTCTAGATGCTGAGAAGTTTCTGAAGAATTCTTGCCCAAACTCTGTCAATCTCAGTTTTTTTTTTACATATTTTTTTTTATTGCCCACCTCTGCCCACATAACACACTTACCTTGAACAATATCCAGAATCATAGGAAGATACAGCACCAATGTCAGTTTCATTTTAAACTTTTTTGTGTTTAAAACAATGACCAAGTAGAAGCTGTTTCTTCCCTTTTTGCTTTTTTGTTTCTTAAAGGATCAATATATGATAGAAAATATAAATATATTTATATATCCCTTTTGGGCCTTGATGGTGTTCATTTTCTTTGGAAGTCTTGTTATTTTCAGGCTATGATCTTTTCTGCTACGGTTTTAGTGGTGGACAAGATTATTTTTGATCTGTTCGACTAAAACTTTATTTGGTGTAGAGTGACATCTTGTGGTTCAGCTGTGATTTCCCCATTTAGTTTACACTTAAAGGGACTTTGTATTTTTTTGTTTCTGTGCCCTCTTTATTGACTTCTTAGTGTATCATTGCTTTTATAATGATGTATTACTCTTGGAAAAATATCTTATTAATGTTTTTGTAGTGTTTGGTGTTTCAGTCTTTTGTTAATCATTCATGAACTTCTTTGATAATTTTCTAGATCTGTTGCCTGTCAATAATTTTTTTCTGTCTAATGGATTCTTATTGTTCTCTCTTTCCCCTCTGTCATGTCTGTTCCCTCCAACCTGGTCAAATTCTTTTTCCGTCTTTGTTATTTTTTAATTTATTCATGCTCGACAGACGTTGAAACGGCTGATTCCTGATGAGGTAGGTTGTTTTTTTGTGTGTTGTTGCCATCACGTCAGCTTGACTCAACAACATGTCTGTGTAGATTTAGATAAAACTCATCACCATGCATTTTTTATGGCAACATTCAGTTTTTGATGAATCTAATCCATGCTAACACATTTGCTGCTAAACTCCCTTTTTGTGTGTGCACTATTGTGTGTGTAACAGAATTCATTGCCTTATACTTATATTAATGTAAGCCTAGTGCAGGGGTCTGCAACCTAAGGCTCTGAAGCCACATGTGCTCTTTACTTCTCTGTTGTGACTCTCTAGTTAAAGCAAAATACAAAGTTTTTGTTTTTCAAAGATTACCTGTAAGGTACACTAACTCAAACTTTATCCAACGCATTCACAAACATTTGAAGACCATTACATATCACCCTGTGAGGCTCCTGACTAAAGTACCCATAATGCTCCAAAAATACATGGTTTGGCTTCATTGTTTACCAAAGTTGAACTAAAATACATTGATTTTTTTTTTTATTTTGAGTTTCGTTTATCATAGAAAACCAATTGGAGATTAGTAAGCACAGCCAGATTTCATACACAAGGTGGACCAGATTGTATTTTTTTAAAGGATTTAAGTGCACTTTATTGTTCAAAAATGCTTTAAGGGTCACCTAATTGACTGATTTGAATTTAATGTAGATGTACACATTTATGGCAGTGATGCACCACTTACGGTAAAATAAAACGTTTTTTTTTCTTTATTGATCAGTTGGTTGGTGTAAGACTGGCATTGCATGAAATCTGGGTTCACTTCCCAGAGTGTGCAATGAACTTAATCCAGTGTGGACCCTTAGGCAAGGACCTTCATGCTGCTGCCTATCTGGGTCTCCCTGTGCCTTGAAATTACAGGTAGTGTCAGGATTGGCATCTGACATAAAAACTTCCTTCCAAACCCCCTGTGCGATGCCGTGAAATCTGATTCAGTGTAGCAACCCCTGAAGGAATAAGCTGAAAAGTGAACATTATTTGAATAAGACATTACATTTCCTATTACTACATTTGCTGCATTGATATGACCCTAAATGAATCGGGGTGTTTTTTATGTTAAAAGGGAGTCACTTGAACCTCTGTCAAGTTATAAATATTTTATATTTTTAAAAAAGGCTATTTTCTCTTTTATTCATTTTTATTTATGCCTAAAAGCAACAGTTTTTGTATTTATTGTACGAATTACAATAACATGAATGCAAATCTGTGTCTTATTTCTCTAAAGGGCGAAGTAAAACTTAGTGGCGTCTACTAGGTTGTGGTTGGTGAGAATTCAACCCTAGCAGCTCTTAAAGTGTTGAAGGTTGCAGACCTTTCGCCTAGTGCATGTAGCCTTCAATTCACAGGATTCAGATAGGTTAATAAGAGCAAATACTATGTCTTTTTTGCTTTTTTTATACTGGTCTGCCTGATTGTGTTTCTCTTTTCACTTTTAAGGCAGATATTTAAACATAAGTAACTCATGTGTATCTAACATTCTAAAACTACAGCTTTACTTACATGCATATGAGGGATTGTGTTTACACACTTTTTACTTTGTCCTGGTTTATGCTGTTTGATAATCCAGTTGGAGCGTTTGACCAGCATGAGAACGAAGAAGGACAAGGAGAAACCTGGCTCGGCTTCCAGCCAGCGACATTCTTCAGCTGCCAACTATGAAATCAGCCAACCGGTTAACATGCTGAAAGACCTCTCTGATGAAGATGTGCTGGAGCACTTTGAAAGGATGCTGGTGAGAAAGATAATAGAAATCTGCAAAATGTCATTTATTTAATGGGAAAAAGTGTTTGCAAGTTTGTTACGCGTACTGTGATAAGGGTTTCAGAGTATAAAAAATAATTGGACAAATATGACATTATATACTTATGTAAGGAAAAAAAATCTTAAGTCCACATGGTTCTGTGTGAAAGAAATTGTTCTCTCCCAGTTAAACCAGACAGATAGTAATTACCGGTCATTTATTATATATTTAGCCAGACATAGGGTAAATGTATAAAAACTAGACTAACCAGTCCTCCTAATCTGAACGTTAGCTGCAATTAAAAATTGAAATACATGAACAAATGGAAAACAAAAATAAAGTATATTCTGATAAAGGTGATAAAGCCATAACTGAAGCTTTTAAACTCCAGTAAACCACAGTGAGAGTCATTGTTTACAAATGGTGAAAACACTGAAAAGAGGTTCTCCAGGAATGGTCGCAGATCAAAATGACAATAGATGTGAAACGACAACTTATTTTGGAGATCTCAACAACATCCAAAAATTAAAAGCCTGCCTTAGTTAGTAGGGTCAGTGCACATGTACAAAAAACTTTTTCCAAAACTTTAAATAGTCCTAGACAAAGAGCCAAAGATGTGCATCAATCTCACAGCGCTAAGCCTCAGTTCCATCGTGTTATCTCTGTGAACTAAAAGCAGTAGTGCTTCTGTTGGAAGATATTGAAATCAGTCAGAACAATCCAAGTGAACGTGGTCCTGGTCCAGAAGTCTCAATTTAGCCATGATTACACTAACAAAAAGGAAAAGAAATGACCTATTTTCTTTTCACATATGAAAATATGGGAAAAACAAAACAAAACGTAATACATTTTTTTTTGTTAAGCATCTTCTGCAACTGAAAAAAACAAGAACATAGATGACTACCAGTTAGTTATATGGCATCTTGATTTTTCTTTTATATATATATATATATATATATATATATTTAAAGCAGCTTCAACATACCATGCTGCAGCACTTATTCAACTATTGTGACAAAAAAGTCACAAAGTTTATCCTGTAGTGGTTGTCCCGTCCACATATCACACAAGGTCCTCACATTCAGAGGGTCGATATTGTTTTAAGATGCAGACCCCCCCAGATCTCAGAAATCGGTCAAACGGCAGTAAACAGCACATTGCTAAGCAGCTCCGGTGATCAGATGTTTTGATGCTGTTACTAAAAATTACTGAGTAAAAAATGCAGCTATAAACAGACCATGGCAAATGAGAGAGTCAAGCATCACAAGGGTTTACTGTAGTGGAGTTTTTAAAGTGACTTGTGATAAAATTGTGATGGAAAAAACCCTAAAATAACATTTCAAATATGTCCACCTTATGTTAATACTCTGTTCAAATGCATGTATCTTAATGAAAAGAAAAGTTAACTTGATACCTAACATCTTGGTCATGACTTGAATATACTAGATTTAAACTTTAGACTTGTTTTTTAATATTGTACGTATGTTATTAAATAAAATAAAGAGATATGATGATTTGCATAAACCTCTACTACATCACGTTTTAATGTTCCTAAAAAATGGTCCATGGTCCTTGTTGTTTCTGAGTTTAATACAGATTTCCAAGAAGACCTTTTATTTCTTCTAAAATATTATGTTTTAAATTAAAAAAAAAAAGTTTAATGGCGACATTATCATGTAATCTAAAATACATTAAAGGGCAAATGTAGCCAAAGCGGTTTGATAGTATTCCATTTTTTTTCTTTTTCTGGAAACGCATAGCTTTAACAAAAAAAAAAAACTTGAATCGGGTATTACTTATTTATTTCTTTTTACAACCAGGTGGATATGAACCTGAACGAGGAAAAACAGCAGCCTCTGAGAGAAAAGGATCTCAATACCAAAAGAGAAATGCTCTCCCAGTACTTGCACACATCTAAAGCTGTAAGTACCGTCATCTTTTTTCTTTTTACCCTCTTTTTGTACTTTAAAAGCTAGTTATGGTATTATGTCTAAATTACTTTTCAAAGAAATTATGTTTCTGCACTTATCTACATTGTTATCTACATTTTCTCATTGCAAAATGCCTTCTATAGGTATATCTGATGAAATGGGCTTGGAGAAAAACAGACACCACCTCTGAGCAGAGGTGTTGATTGGTGAAGTCTCACAGTAAAATCTGTTTGTGACAAATCAGTAAAAAAAAACATGTTAAAATTGGTAACCCAAATACATACATGTAAGTCAGCCCAGGTAAAAACTAGCTACAGAACCAGAGAGCGTAAGAAAATGATCTTTCTGTCCTTGCTTCTGTCCTTGATCTCTATGTTCTTGCTTGTAACACAATATGATGCTTTTCTGTGTGTTCCTGTGTGAAGTTTCCTAATAACAAACAAATCTAGTGGAAATGAAATAATTGCTATTTTTTACTTGCCGTCACTTCCTGTCTGTTTTTCAGGGTCAAAGCCAGAAGGAGAGCTCAAAGTCAGCCCAGGTGTACATCCAGGAGTTGAGGTCTGAATACAAAGACACTCAGCTGCTGTGCTGTCTGGAATCCCTGAGAGTCTCACTCAATAATAATCCAGTCAGGTAATACATATAATACAGTAATGACGTGTTTTTATTTCAATTCTGTTAAGATATGCAACATATTTTTAGTAAGTTATATTGCTTTTGTTTGTCTGAATTTGTCTCATTATGTTTACTTTGAATTAAGTAATGAAATTAATTATGATAAAGTTCTACAATTAATTTAAAAAAACAAATGTATGTTTTTGGTTAAACTTAAAGCATAACTGGACTAATAAAGTGATAGGGGAAAAAAGCTGCAAAATATACATAAAGTTTCAAAAATTGTTGTTCTTGCATAGATTGTATTTTTCTTTTTTTTTGTTTGTTTTTAAGTGAAGTGATTCTTTATGAGAATATTTAAACAGACAGTTTCTTTGCTAAGATAAGGGTATGCAGCGTATGTTGAGGAAACTCACAGAACCTCCATAGGGTGTGATATTATTGATATGCATCATGTTTATGTTATTAATATAATAAGAATTGAAATAAAATTGAAAAAAGACTTAAAATATGTTTTCTAAAATCTGCAATTTTTTCCTGCTTGCTTCCAGTTGGGTGCAGAACTTTGGCAAAGAAGGCTTGGCTCTGCTTTTGAGCATCCTGAAAAAGTTGCAGGATGAGAAAGATGAAAGCTCGTAAGTCACATAAAACACAACACACAAAGTGGTACATTTTGCCGATGGCGGTAAATTTGACTAATGTGATTTTTCTGTATTTGTTTACCAACTAGAAACATAGGAGGCAAATGTCAGCATGAGATTATTCGGTGTCTAAAGGCATTCATGAACAACAAGGTAAATATTTTGATTGGGTAGTATTTATTTATATACATAGTTCAGTTTAAATATGTTTTATTGGTTTCTCTGACAGAGGCTCTGACAAAAAAAATTGTCGTCAAACCTAAATATGTGATAAACATGTGATTAATTTTAATAAAAAGAAATTAAATAAGATTTTTCTAATAATAAACCATTATCTCCTAACAGTGAGATTTGTTGGAAATCTAATAGTAATCAGTGGGATTATTTTTTGGCTCCATATTCACATTCAAAGACAATCAAATGTATTATGGTTAAAATTTCACAGTAAATAGTCAGGTAAAAAATCTATTATTTAACAGATAAGACTATACATGTAAATGATTTTTTTGTTTCAAGTTTTACATATCGTAGGTATGCCTTTATGCTTTGGTTGCACTAAAGTGGGTTTTCTACACTAACTGGGGATATGGTATAATTTTACCACCAGCCACATTGTTTCCCAGGAGCACGACTTGCCAGAATCACTGTCTGTGACCCACTTGTGTCCCTCAAAATGCGCATAGTGCTCAGCCGTGAGCTCGCCGTTCTTGTGTAAGCAAGAATGGTCTGACAGTCAATTGAGCGTCTCTAAACGTTTTACATGAACATTATTACAGATTTTGGAACTTGGTACACACAAAAGGCACACTGGAACGACTGGAAGTTTAGGCTATTAATTGCGTCTTACTGTGCTGAAAATATGGTCAGTGATTTAATATAACAGCATAACCTTTTTTGTCTTCCCTTTAGTATGGTCTGAAATCCATGTTGGAGTCAGAAGAGGGTGTTACTCTGTTGGTGAGAGCCGTCAACCCAAAGAAACCTTCCATGATGACGGATGCTGTTAAACTGATCTCTGCCATCTCCATTTTGGAAGAGCCTGAAGGCCTGTAAGGAGCTGCGTCTTTAAGATGAACACACAATGTATCTATACAGGTTTTATTCCAGACACTAAATGTTTTATATGTAAAAAAAAAGAATAAAAACACAATTCAAATAGGACAGACAATAAGATGAAAAACCTTTACAAAATCTTAAAACAGTTTCAATAATATTTGTCTCCAAAATCTTTGTTTTTACACAAATACTGCATTTTGTCATCTGATGGCATTTGACAGATTCTCCAAAATTTAGGTTTAAAAAATGAAACGTGTTTTTTTGGTAACAAGTATATCTTCAGTTACTTTTGTTGGTTACAATGTCACAGACCTGTTTTGCTTTGTTTTAGAATCAAATTATTTTAGTTTCCATCCGTTTCCTGCTGCAATATCTTATACATTCCCTGTGAAGCCATTCTTGGACTAGAACATTTTGTTATTTTACTTTTTTTAAACATTTGCTCGTAATTTTTTGTCATTACTCTTAATTATTTGGGAGCTTCAGCTAATGTTAAGTTTCCAATGTATTTTAGTCTCTCCAAGGCTTTATTTTAATGGTGTTCTAAGGAGTATTAATGAAAAAGCAGATTACCAAATATCAAGAGAATACTCTAATCAAGCTGTAAATGTCACACACCATGTGCAAAATGAATACTTGAATACTTTATTTGATCATTTGTCATATCAGTCACACATTCTAGTCTTTTACATGTATGAAATCATACACCTGGACATGCAGATTGACTCTCCACATATTTGTAGACAACTGAGGAGCATTCAGGCGTTCATTGAATTACAGTTTGGTTCAGTGATTTTCTGCTGCTTGTCCAACAAGTCTACTTGAAAAATCTTTCACCGTTAACTGTCAGTATTATAATAAAGTGGAAAAAAATAGAAGAGCAACTCTGCATGGACCCGTAAGGCCAAAGAAACTAACAAGAGTCGGAGTCTGCAGGTGCTGAGGTCTTAAGTCCACAGAGACCGTCAGTTTTTTGCAGTCAATCACGACAGACTTCCAAAGTGGAGACCATTGGTATCATCATGGAATAGGTTTTCGCCGCAAGGCAGCCTCATCAACGGATCTGGGAATCCGATGGATGAGTTTGGTTACATTTACCTGACTAAAGTTACTTTTAGAAGCTGGTCTTGGCATGCACACACCCCAATCTCCAGAGAAAGAGAGTCTGAATTTGTCAGCATTCCAGTAGATTCTGGACCATTTCATGGCTCCAACTATAAAATGGAAAAGAGTGAAAATAGCATCAGGTCTTTTAGTCCAGCATGAATTTAAAATGCTCTTCATATGGTCATATAGTCAGATAAAACAGATACTTTTGATGCAATATTTTAATAGTTTGTGAACCTATCTACATTGTTGTTTCTAATTAAAGGAACAACAGTCAAATGCCATTCCATGCTGATAATTCGGAGTCATTTACATCTCCCTCTTTTCTCTGCAGTCATGAACGTGTTTTGGAAGTCATCACAGAAGAGGCTGAAATACGAAACATTGAGAGGTTTCAGCCTCTCATTTCTGGCATGCAGAGTAACAGCATCGCTTTGAGGGTATGCATTTATAAGCAAATATGAACTTTCTATTATTCCCATATATGTGTGTGTTTGTGTCATTTTTTTTTAGCTTGATTGCTGCCTGCATTCAGCAGGTAACAATCAACAAATGGATGTCAATCAGCATTTGACAAACAACAATTTGAAGATATTTTTATCTATATCTGAACTAAAGAAACTGACCTGATGTTTTCTTTTTTTTTTCTTTTTTATCTTAGGCCAGCTGTATGCAGCTTATCAATGCCTTAATCAGCCGGGCCGAAGAACTAGATTTCAGAATCCATATTCGTTCAGAATTGCTCAGACTTGGACTCAGAGAGCCTCTGAAGGTAAATAACATTGAATACTTGTCAAATAGTACAGTTTAATTACTTTTCTTTATGAATTTCTCTTTTGACTTGTGTGTTTTCCTGACGAGTCACTGGAGTTGTGTTGAAACCCTCTCTCAATTGACTTCCACACAGGTCCTGTTAAACCTTGCTGAGCTCATTTGATCTGTGTTGCAGGCAGTCCGGATGATAGAAAATGAAGAGCTAAAGGTGCAGCTCACTGTGTTCGATGAACAGGCGGAGGATGACTCTGAGGATCTCAAAGTGCGCCTCGACGATATTCGCATTGAAATGGAATATCCTTGCAATAGCAAAATGAGAAAACAAAACAAAAACAATCAAAGTGACCTGGTTCGATCTCTTTATATTTATTGTCGTTTCATTTTCACCTTATATTGGAAGGATGTAGAAGGGTGCTCCTTCGCCATATTGCGGTTCATCTCTCACAACCTCGCACTTTTGCTTTTTATTTAGAAAAAAATTATTTATTCATTTTCAGTGTAGTTTTACTTGCCTTTATTCCTCTCTCTGCAGCGCACTGTGTTTTGCATCGTGATTGGCTATTGACAAATCAATCAATTTCCTCCATACCATGTCTCCTGTACAGAATATGTTCAGTTTTCCAGACCTCGAGCTGATCTTTGGTTTTATATAATATCAGGCTTATTTCTCTATTTGGGTTTAAACAAGAGCACTTTAGGAAACTAAAACATGAATAGATTTTACATTACTTCTTGTTTACATCTTTGTACACATATTTAATTTACTCTTGATTATCTTGCAAGAAATACAAGGAATCTGGGAAACTTCCCCTGCTCTGTTCAGTACCAGGTATTTATCTGAGCCACACTGGTTAAAGTTTTGTCTGATGATGTCCTGGATTGATTTTAGGTCATAGAATCTGACCGTTCAAACCAAACCAACATCAACTATGAATTGTATCATCAACCACAAATAATGATATGAAGTAAATCATTGTTAAAATGAATTCTTGAACCTCTACTATCACAGGTTATTTATGGAACACATCCCCCCACATAGGTCACAACATTTTGGATGTCTTTCATATTTTTACACGTATTAAAGACTTGTTGCAATGAGCTATAAAACTTTTATTTTAATGAGAAAAAACTGTTTAACTTTAAAAAAAAACAAAATTTTTTTTGAGTTACTTTTTCATCTTTGGGCTGAATTTCAACAATGTTAACAATTAATCTTTCATGCACAATATGGGGATCTTACTGATATAAATAATTATGCCTAGTTGAAGGCAAAATGTAATGACACTATGATTAGTTTTAAAGTTTTACTTGTCTGTATTAGTCAGGTTACTATTTTGTGCTTTATTTTTTTAAACCAGTTTCTTTCAACCCTGTGTGCTGTGAGAGATTGTCATGTGTACCATGGGAAATTGCTCAATTTCACCTAATTTGTCTAAAATAACATGGTAGCTTTCACATTGATTGAGTGGGGAGAAATTTTTGATGATTTTCTTTTTTTTAATCATGCAAAAAGTGTACCATGGCTCAAATATTCAAAAAGGTAAAAGAAAAACACGTTTTAAATCATGAGAGCGACAGACAAGGCTTTATTTTCTTCAGTTCTAACACCAGGTGTCTCTCAAGCGCCACCAAACTCTGCAAACAACAGTGCTCCTCTGTGCTTCTCTAAGGCTGTTTTAATAAAGCAATAGTACTATGGTAGATTGCTTTTATTTTATTAAATATAAGCATTCTTTTATGTTGAATGTTTATTTTAAGTACTATGTGTATATAAATATGTGCGTTTGATGTGTATTTAACAAGAGTTGTGTGCTCCTCTAATGTCTTCTTTAAATTCAGGAAGTTTTATGTATTTTGTGTTGAATATTTTAAGTCTGTTCATTTGATTAATTCAGCCTTGACTAAAGTGGCTCCAGTGATGTGAAGGAAGTGTTTGAGATCGTAGTCAACACAGTGAAGGACTCCAAGGCAGAAGGTCACTTCCTTTCCCTGATGCAACACCTTCTTCTAGTCCGGAATGATTATTTGGCCAGGTAATACTCATCTGGCTATCTTGATTGTTTCACTTCATCATTTCATGTTTTTTTTAAAGAGATGATTGGGGTCAAAGCTTTTCTGACAAGTGTCCTTTATGGCCAATCAAGAGTCTTATATTTTCCATGTAAAGGTCATTTCATGAAATAACTAAAAAGGCAATTGTAACGCTTTTTCTTAAATTTTCAGTCATTAATTTGTTGCAAAATATCCAACTGGGCTCCTTACCACAGTATTTAAAATGTCTGCATTTATAGGGAGAGATGGATTAAAGCTGTGTGCAGTGAAAAATGTGTGTGAGAAGGACGACATGACTGGAAAAAAGGCACTTAAATTCCCCTCACATCCTCATTCTTTCAGTCACGTTTCCAGTCTTTGCTTGTTTTCCACCAAATCATTTCATAGCTGTAAAATTTATAAATTAAATAAGAAGTCCAATTTCATTTAATAGAGTTGAGCACCATACATCCTTATCAGTAAAATATGCTAATTTTCCCCACTGTGTCCTCCAAAGCCCTTGGCATTGTAGTTAAATAAAAGGAGGCAAGAGAAGCAGAATGTCTAAATAACAAGAATAATATTTCAGTTTGCTGAACATTCTGCATGTCTATGTCCTCATGTAACGAAAAGTTTTCTGGTACATGTGAACCACAACATCGAGGACTAAGTTTGTTAATTCCGAATGCTTTTGGTGCAGTTACTTTGGTTGTACCTTAAAGGCAGGAAATCATGGTTTATATTTAATATAATTTCAGGAATAGATTGTCAAGACATAAGGGAGGCTTTCAGAAGAAACTGGTCCCAGCAGAAGTCTTTTTCAGGGGAACCCCCCCATGTCTTTTATCCTTTCTTACCTCCTATTCAGCTTCGTTCCATCCAGGTTAACACAACAGAGATGGTATCTAATGGACTCCACAGAGAGACAGGAAGCAGGAGTGAGAAAGAAAGCTGTAGAGTGGCAAAAAATATATTTTTTCTTTCTTTTTTTCTTTTTTTTTTTAATGCCAAGATGAAAAGAGAAGGGAGGTGGTGGAAGCAAGACAACAGTTGAAAGGATGTTGAGTTGCAGTAAATTGCAACATAGAGCTCTGGTTGGTTTTTGTTTCTTTTTTGCTCCCAGAAAGGGTTGTTTTTAGCCTAGTTGTTTCAGAAAAAATATCAATTTTAATGAATTATTCTAAGATTTTTGTCTATATTTATTCCAAACTGCATATAATACATAAGCACAATTCACAGAGCGGCAAAAATATATTATGACTTGTTTGTCAGTTGTCATCATATTTCAATTTCATTTTGAAGGTAAGCAACATGAGCAATGTTACTAAATAAAATCTAATTAAATGCATCTTTTTCTAAAATTGTTTCTAAGACACTAGATGTCTCTCTTGCTCCACGGATAAATTTTAGTTTTGGGGGAAAAAAAAACAACCAATAACCCTGAACTGTAGTGATGGAGTGAAATAAGTGCTAGACAAAGGGAGAAGGACTAAGAGAGGGGAAGAAGACAGAATAAATAAAGTATTGAGTTTTTGACTCTGGCAGCATTTAATGGGGTCGGGGAATAAGACGGCTCCAAAATTGAATGTCTGTTTTAAAGTTGGTTTGATCAGACAGTCTGGGCAGAACCCAAACCAGCATGTTCCCACTGACATGGTTGAACATAATCAATCTTTGTGACAGGAAACTCAAACTGCCATGCTCTCACAGACCTCCAATTTCAGTTCCAAGATGTGTGTTCAGACAGATATGGTTCCTCCTGGTCACTATGTGCCTCCTTACAAGCGTACTTCCATACATCCTTACATAAACAGGCAGATTTTTGTGTTACCATTACACAAATTAATTAGATTATGCTGACATGCAACTTGTTCTGTAAATACTTAATTTTTTCCCTTTTCCATAGATAAATCTCTTATGACTTTTTTTTCCCTCAACATTTCTATCTTTTTTCTATAGGCCTCACTACTACAAGCTGATAGATGAGTGTGTCGGTCAGATTGTCCTTCAGAAAAATGGAGCAGACCCTGACTTCAAGTGTCGTCAACTCAATATTAATGTTGAGCACTTAATAGGTGAGACTATAGACCACTGTTGGCGTACTCTTGACCTTTTTTTTGCTTATCAAGTTCTCATTTATATATGTACTTTCAGACATTTATTATCTATTTATTATCAAGCCAAAAGAAAAATAGGAATTAAAAGGATTACTCTTGTGTTGTTCAAATATACCAAGAAGGCAGAATCAAGTGTGCTGTTACTTGTAAGATACTCTCACGAGATTCAACTTTCTATTTGCATATTTGCACCTGATTACCACAAGGTGGCGCCAGAGAGGAGCTTATTATGGGTTGGCTCTTGGAGGTTATACCAAGGGTCATTCCTATTAAATACATTTTAGCACAGAGCAGGTGTTTTTTTATCTGTATTAGTCTACAACACCCAAAGTAAAATGTCAAATTATCTTCCAATTGGATGTTGATAAATATATTCATAAATCAAGTCACCTATGCAGCACTCTTTTTTTATTGCTTCATCTCCATTTTATTGTTGCACAGAAATGCACAAAAAAACATTTGTACAGTCATGCTAAAGGCAGGAAGTAGATTGAAGGAATTGGAACTGGTTTATCCTGAGAAAACAGTAAGACATGTGAGCCAAAGCATTAAAACGGGATCCAATCAAGGACACTTTCGGACAAGCCAGAAGCTTTGTCTCTACTTGTAGATGAAATGTCTGTTCAGTGTTGAGTTTAGGAGGTTACATTTCTATTCTATGCAGAATTAAATGTATTTTTTAATGATAAATAGGTTGAGTTCAAACCAGTTCCTTGTGGTTGCACAACCTGGTCAAGTGCTGCATGAAGTCAATGTAAAAGCAGAATTGTCTTTTTTTTTTTTTTTTTTGAAAGGTAGAAAAATTGGTGGCACTCAGACCTCAAATATTAAACATCAAAAAGGTCTCACTTAAGAGGATTAAAGGCAATTTTGTGAATGTCACTGATCCATTAAAGCCAATTCCTCTCAGTCATACACAAACTAAATGCGGACCTTTCCCTGTGAAATTATAGTTTTGGCAAAATCTGATTCACATTTATGCACATGTGGACTTGTTGATTTGTTGTTGTAAAGGGTCATTAACTACAGGAAGGTAAACCACAAAAAAGTGCAGGTGCAGGGTCATGCCTCATGATTTCTGTGCTCCTGATGGCAGGCCTTGGTTGCTCACTGCAGGAGGCTTTAATTGCACTGCTTCTAAATGTGTCCTGACACGCACATACTGGCTGGCCTCCTTTAGGGCGACCAGAGTTATTATTGGTGAAAAGCAGCCCAATTCGGCCCATCATGCATTATTTAGTGTTTTTCTTTAAACTCTGAAATACAGCACAGAATCCCCCCACCCCCACACACACATTCTGTCTCACATAGTGCTTTCTATTCAGAGTTTGTCCCATTTAGCTTAGCCACTATGACAAACCCACCCCCATATACCCCCAAATCCATTACACATCCAATAACTACATAAAATGTAACACAAATACACACAAAAATATGTGTAGGTTGGTGTATTTTTCTGGAGTTCTTGTATCAGGGAAAATATTCACATCTGATTCAGTTTATCTTGATTAAATTAAATTCAGTCCTTAAAAGAGGAACACAGGAATGCTCTTTTTGCTCTACTTCTACTGCAACAGAAGATATGAACTTTATCTCTGTGTATCATCAGTGTGATTCACTTTTCTCTTATCATTTCGTTTTTTTTGGGGGGGGGGGGCTCTCATAGTTTTATATCGTTTGAATCTGCTCCCCTCCCGGCCTTACATCAAAACAAGATGCATTTGCTCCACTTACATATAAGCATTTACCTTCCTTTTAATTAGCCATTTTCTTCTGTTCTATCCTCCAAACCCCTTGAAACTGAGATACCTGTTCACCCCTGCATGTATTCAAAATATTTTTTTGGTCCTTCTTGTCTATCCCACTCTGTCCTCCACAAAGTGTAACATTTGATAGAGGATGCCTTCCAGGCATTAGGTTTATCTTATTTAAAAGGAAGTCCTTGTGCCTGCTTCTCTGTGTGACACACACCGAGCCAAACAAAAGTGTTCACTGGAAGCTCACAAGCTGATATGAAAAGCAGCAAGCCACACAAAGCCCAGTCTTCTAATAAGATGCCCATACAATCACTTCATAGATCTGCACTGAGTAGTGTGATAAGAGGAAATTGGAAAGACAGATTGGACACTTGCACTGTGATCACACACCGCCTGATGCAGATTACCAAATGAAAGGTTATGTTGGCATGTGCCGCATGTATCAAAATAATTTCCTTTTATTATACTTTTTTTTTTTTTTTTTTTTTTTTTTTACTATAACAAATTGTTTTCAATATTTTTTATTAACACTTTTTTTGTTTGAAGACAACATGGTGGACAAGACAAAAGTGGAAACGAGTGAGGCCAAGGCCACAGAGCTGGCGAAAAAGGTGAAAAGCACACAGATTGAATGAACCAAAAGCAAGCAGCACACACTCGCCTCACACACATCTATATGTAGTTCCACACATCAACCCAGAGGCACGTAAGCTATCACAGAGGTAATGACACCGGAGAAAAATACACTGTGAAAGCGAACATTTCCCTTCACATGTGCAGACATATTGAGGTTGTAATAAAACTGTGATTGACCATTGTGAAACTGACATGGGATGACAAATTAGAAAAAGGTAGGAAAAGAGGGTGGACTGGAAAATGAGCGTACACACATTTGTCAGCCAGCAGACAGGAAAGTGCTTTAAGACACACACACACATTCACAAAAGGGGGTAAATGCCTTGATTGTGTTGTGCTTCTAACGTGACATTTCTGTCCCAGTGACAGGATAATTGCAGAGGAAGCAGAAACTAGCTGTCATTCATGCACGCACAAAGGCACACTCACATACTGTTAAATCCATCAAATTTACACATATCTACACAGCCGCCTAAACCACGAAGACACTTGTATTCATTCACGAGAACTACAAAATCAGAGTCCACTCCTCATTCGTGCATGACTAAATAATGCAGCTGTCCCTTTTGCAGGAGGTAGTAATAAAGCTTAATAAATCAAGAGTGATATATTTTAATTATTGAAACAGATATGTGTTTATCTGTGTTTATCAGTGATAAACTACGGTGGCCCAGAAAGGTCACAACACTTTAAATTCAAAACACAGCACAATTTGTCACAACATGTAAAAAAAATGTAACGCAAAACATAAAAAACTCAACTCGCAGTATAAAATAATCAATTCACAGCACAGAGCGTTGCAACTAGTGCTGTAAATGTTAACGCACGTGATTAAAAAACTAACGCAGATTAATCAGACATAAGAAGCGACCATCTTTTGCTTTGCATTGGATGGTGCAGGCTTCCACTGCGTGCGTCAATTTCTGAAAATACACATTTTGTCGGGCACTATCCCACTTATAACATGATCACTTTCAAAATAAATAAATATTCAATTAATTTATAGTACTTTATTCTTGTTAATATATCGCTTTTTCACAAAAAGTGGACTTTTTGATTGGTAGTGCAGCCCGTTGTAACGGAAACGGGAGAATGCGTCCCCGGGCCCGCTGACTTTAACTGCTGGAGCTGAAGAAGAAAATCAAGGTCATAGTGTGTCCCAGCAAGTCATCAGACCTCAATCCTTTAAAAAAAAAAAAAAAAAAACATATGGAGAAAGCTTAAGCTCAGAGACAAAATTTTCTTTGTCTTCCTGTTCAAATGAGCCTACCATCATTATGACAGACTATCCGTTTCTTTTAAAGTGGGCAAATCTACAAAATTAGCACTGTACATGTTATTATTTAAAATACATTGGTGTCCCTTTGTTATATTTCATGTTGGAGCTAAAAAAAATGTTTGAAGCGGTTGTTTATATGTTTAGGATTACTGTCTTTTTAACAAAGATCTTCAAGAGTTTAACATGTAAAAACTTGATTTATTTATTTCTTCTTCAAAACCTCTGTTTTTTTCTCCCTTAAATAGTTGAGAAAAGTTCAACTTGGAGGAGTATAACCATTCTTACAAAATAGGCCAACAGCCTTAAGAAAGTCTCTGTATTTTTTTAAGATAAAGCTAAAATAAGCATTAATTGAGATGCTTTAAATATTTATCTTATGTATCAGCTGGATGCAGAGATAACGTCACGCCACGAGCTGCTTGTGGAGCAGAGGAAACTGGAGTCGGATTATGAACAAAAGCTGATTGACCTGAGCCAAGAGAAGGAACAACTGGCCTCTGCGAAGAAGGAGAAAGAGAAAGAAAACCAGGATCTGCAAAAACAGCTCAGCACTTTGGAAACGCAGGTACATACTAACAAACAAACTTCTATCTTTTTAGTTCCAACAATTGTTGTGGGGTAATGGGAAATCTGATTTTCTTGTGTAGAGATGTAAAAGAGGAGCACATAAAATGGCAAAACATTTATTCTAAGCCGAAATGCTAACACACTTTGTGTTGTGTGAACACTGCTCACTGTCCGTGTGTGCACAGGCTGAGATAAGAATTGTTTAGCTGTCAGTGTCCTGCTGCCACACCAGCTGGACTCTGCCTCACAGTGACACCCAAACTCACAAACACACCAAGTGACCCAGAACAGTCTGCTTTGGAGCGTGTGCTTATGTCCCCATGAAGATGTTTCTGTGCGCGTCTGTGGGTTGAAGAACTACACAACTGCCAAAATGAGCCTCATCCAACGCGGCTGATGCCAGAAGAGTCATCTATTCACCACACTAAAGCCTCGAATGAACACTCACACACACAAACGCACGCACAGAGTTGTCCAAAGCATCAGCAGCCAAGCATCAAACAAGCTTCTTATTCTAAGATGGCTCACTTTCTGTGTTTGAGGCACTGCCCATCGAAGATTTCTTCACATGTTGAGATCTGTGTCCCCGTGTGTGATGTTTTGCCCAATTCTTCATCTGCTACCTCACAAAGAAAGCGCGCCTTGGAGGCTGTGTTTGTTGCTGTCATCTTTGTAAAGTCTGGAGACAACCCAGTTTGTTATTCGTTTTCATACAGACACTGTTTTACACACATAGACACTGAAGGTTTTCTACTTGACACCAACATCAACTTGGTTCCTCAATACTTGTTTTGCCTGCAATGCACAACGTTGTTGTCTATTGCTACCTAACGTGTCAATCAGCTAAGACTAAACTAAATCAGTCAGCTGTAGAAATCAAATTAAATGGAAATAAAGCTTTGTTTTCTCTTCTTCTTGATGAGTTTATGCTTTTTAACTTTTTGACTTAACTCCCTCTTCTGTTTGTTACACAGTAAGTGAAAACATAATTAAAGAAGTTTAAAAATAACAAAGCGTCTTTTAAACGTACAGTCAGTTTTTTTGGTTCTCTGGATTTCCAGGAAAAAAAAATTGTATGGTGTGTACCCAACAGTTCCAGCAGGATTTTATATATCAATAGAATAGAATATTGATCTCAAGGAGAGACAGACAACAGAAATACACACACAAACTTCATGGTTGACTAGTTAAGGACATATTTTTTACTTTTTTTTTGTTCGTATTACTGTGTGTTCTGTCTGTCTGGACAGTAGCTCATATTTGTTAGCATTAATGCTGTATCAACCACACTTTCTCCTGTAGAATGAAAAACTGGCTAAGGATCTGGAAGATGCCAAAACCAAGCTTGCTACAATTCCTGCTTCCGTTCCTGTGCCAACACCTACTGGGCCACCCCCACCTCCCCCCCCTGTTCCTGGTATGGCTGGCATTCCTCCTCCTCCACCCCTGCCTGGTATGGCTGGCATTCCTCCTCCTCCACCCCTGCCTGGTATGGCTGGCATTCCTCCTCCTCCACCCCTGCCTGGTATGGCTGGCATTCCTCCTCCTCCACCCCTGCCTGGTATGGCTGGCATTCCTCCTCCTCCACCCCTGCCTGGAATGCCAGGACCGCCTCCTCCTCCACCCCTGCCTGGAATGCCAGGGCCGCCACCTCCTCCACCCCTTCCTGGAATGCCAGGACCACCACCCCCTCCTCCCTTGCCTGGTATGGGACCTCCTCCACCTCCTCCACTACCTGGAGCTCCAGGCATTCCACCTCCTCCACCAGGCCTAGGAATGCCACCCCCTCCACCTTTTGGCATGGGAGGATGGAGCGCTCCTGCACCACCTGCATTACCTTTTGGGCTACAGCCTAAAAAGGAGTACAAGCCAGAGGTTCAGCTGAAGAGGGCAAACTGGAGTAAGGTGAGTCTTTCTAAAACTCTTCAATATTTCTGATACTAAAAGTTTTAAATAGAAGAAACACATTAAAGTAAAATTAAAGGCTTGTCGTGTCTTATTCATCATTTTAATTAGGCTGCAGATGGAATAATTTCGCATTAATGTAGATGCTTCCTGTCACAGATGAATGGAGGAGGGCCGATGGTTGAAGAATTTGTCCGATCTGCCTTGATGCAAAAAGACGTGCCAGATTTGAGTCTTATTGACTATTAGACATAAAATTCTCTGCAGCTTAGTTATTACATAAACTGAAGACGTAAAGTATCCAATGATGTTTCTGGATGCATGCACCATTATTTAAAAAAAAATAAAAGGTTTTGACAGCAAGATTTCTCTGATGACTGTGCCTTGATGTACACTTGCATTTTTTTGAGTCCTTCCTCTCAAATGATGGTTAAAACATCAAAACGTCTCTTTCGTTCTTTAGCCTAAAGCTACTGTTTAATGGCTAAAGCAGACTTCATCAGCATTTAGCCTCTCTCGTTTTCACTCTCTCTTTGTTGGGCGTTTGCGAGAGTTTGACGAGGATGTCACAGAAATTGCGTTTTAATAAGCCTTCTTCTTTTAACTGCTCCACTGCCAGATAATTAAATTGCAGCCAGAATGGATCGTATTCTTTTGTAATTTAAATTAACTTTTTTTTTCTGACTTGGTCTTGTCCTCCTCTTTGCTCGCTCTCCTGCTGTCTCTCTCTTTCTCTTTTTTAACTCATCCTCATATCACATTTCCTTCCCTTATTCTGTCTTTTCTGTCCGACACTCATCCCTGAGGCTTTGTCCATAATGAAAGGCTTGATATCTCAGGATTCACTTCTGCTGCTCTGCACTCGTTCAGGGTTTTATTTTTGCAGTCCCTTTTCTCATTGATTATACAGTTCAAGAGTTACAAAAAATACATGCAAACACGGTTATGTCTTTTTAGAAATCATGTAGAAAAAAACCTAAACGCTCAGGTACTGAGGACTTTCTGTCAAACATGTTTTCTTAGAACTAAATGGTAGATAAATTCACGATTGATCAAAAATGAATACATTCATACTTTTGTGAACTACTTTGTTATTCCTGCCCTTGTCATGGATTCATTTTTTAATTTACCATCATATCACAATCCTCAACTAATCTCTTTTTATGGAAAAGATGGCCCGTTGTGTTAAAACCTCAGTATGATTATTCACACTTAATTTTCCTTTTTCTTTTGTTTCAGATCTCACCAGAGGATCTCTCTGAGAACAGTTTTTGGACCAAGTCCAAGGAAGATCAGTTTGAAAACAATGAACTCTTTGCCAAACTCACCGTAACTTTCTCCTCACAGACAAAGAGTAAGTGTGTCCCGTGAAGTTTCTCATTCACTGTTTTTCCAAGTTAAATGTTGTGATTACAAAAAAATAACTATCTTTGCTTTTATTCCACGTCTCTACACTTATGCCTGGATGTATTCAAACCATTTTCTTCTCATCAGCCTCTAAGGGTAAGATTTCACAAACTCTTGGATTATTTTTCCATACATTCTAAACAGCCTGTCTGGATCGTGCCTTTTCTCTCTTGTCCTTTGAGGAAACAGCACATTTACATTATTTAGAGACAGCATTTTTCACTACTTTGAGTTATCTCATCACAGCTGGTAGTTCATCTTCTCAATGTGCCAGTGACTTGTACAGAGCACTCACCTCTGTGTAAGATGGATTGGGACTTGAAGATGGGAGGGGAGACGGAACAGACCGGGGAGGGTAGGATAAGGTTAGATAGAGAGAAGGTCGCTGATGTCCTTTGAATAGCCACCTGCCGTCCTGGCACAAAGCGCTGACACACAAACATAGACACACATACCTGTCCACTTCTGTCACCTTGTTCCAGTGTCACAAAACCTTCTGCTCAAGCTCTTCCATATTAAAATTCTATCCGACAGGAACTACAGTGTGTGTGTGTGTGTGTCTGTGTATGACATTCCATCTGACCTTCAGCTTCAGCCTCATCACACACACACTGTCTGGTCCGCTTAGGTCATATAAGTAAACAGTAATGCACATGCACACATAGCTGATGCCAGCTCTTGATGTCAGTTAAATGTCAGGCTTGGCAGCTGTCCCATCTGCATTCACTTGTGTAGCAAATCCTAACATCAGCCTGCCACTCTATAATTTGGCAGCCAAGCACCCATACTGCCTCTTTTATTGGCTGAGACAGCCGCCTTTTCTGGATGATGTCTAATAACCTTTTCTGAGAGCTGTGTATAAAGATACCTTGACCTTTTCAGAGTCCCACATCTGTCTGTAGGCCTCCGTGTGTGAATGACAGTGAGGTGGTCAGGGGTGAAATGGTAGGTGCTGCAGATTTCCCATGAGTGATTGGAATGTTCTAAAGGATTGTATCAGAGACTAAAATGTATTGTCTGAGTTTGCTGTGCATTCATTTTCATAGCTTAGTTTCGTGTGCACATGGATCTTGTTCACTCATGGAGTTTCTGTGTATTTAGAGTGTTTATGTGAGTAAATGTGCAGATGCTCTAATGGCAGCCTGCTCTAGCCATTCTCTCCAAATCTCACATCTGCCTTACATCCGTTCCTTTGGAATTTGGAGTCAGTCTTAAAGGTTGAATACATCATTGGTATTCTTTCTCAGAGTATCATTCATGACTTGGTAGCATCAAAATTATCACTGACCCACCGTGACCCTTCTGCTTCATCCTCATTATGGCACTGTGTGAGGGTTGTGGTCCTCAGGTGCTATAGAGAGATGTATCTTCTAGATGCACATATTTGTTTTAGCACTTTGACATATAGTGAGTTAATATCTGTTCAATTTTTCCCCCATCTTGTGCTGTTATCTATTTATTTATTGTTTGCATTTGTATCTTTTCTATCCACAATGTGCAATAATGAATAGAGGCAGAGGTTAATGCGTTGTTCTGTATCAAGCTTTAAAATATGCCATCATTGAACTGACCTCATGTTTTTGTGCAGTTTTGGATTTATATGGTAAGTAAAAAAACTGTAGTTATAATGTTCTGAAGAAAATAATATAGTTAACATTACATTTTTACTTCACTTTTTTTACACTTTTTTTTTTTGCACACAATGTTTTACCAGGTTACATTTTATATGACAATATGCAGCTTTTGAACAAACAAAAGGCCAGAGAGAAAATTTGTCCTTCATTTTTATTGTCTGAAATGTTTTAATTTGTAAAGTGTTAACTCAGATATCCCAGAAATGTAATTTGTGTGAACAAAACACACCAACATTAGCAAAAATAAAACTAAATTCTAAAGACTTTTACGTCTGCAGTTTCACTCCAAGAAAACAAAGATGCTGATATATAGCAAACATTGTGTTTCTGCACTTTAAATGGTCCGAGTAAATTCTCAAATCTGTTTGGCTGCTGGTTGTTGATGCGCACCTTAAGAAGTAGTTCTGGTCACATAGCCCAAATTTTCTATATCACTGCGCTGGCTTCTTTACAAGAAACTTTTTGCTTCATCTTCTGGACAAAAACAAGCGGAAAGAGGTCAACTTTCTTTGCTTTAATTTATTGTGATGATCAGCACATGTAACGCTGTCCTCTGCCACTGCAGTTGTGGTCTGCCGGCCTAGCAATGGCATTCTCGTGTTACTGTGATACAGACCGCACCATATATGCAATAGTCCACTTTTTGTGAAAAAATAACATGAATAAAGTACTAAAAATTGATTGAATATTTATTTATTTTGTAAGTGACTATGGTATAAGTGGAATAATGCCCAATGCGAAGTGGAAGACCGTCGCTTCTGGCGTGTAGTTAATCTGCATTAATAAATAACGCGTTAAATTTTTTAAATTAATCGTGTGCATTAACAGATTAACCCTGACTGTTGTCCTAGTTATGACCAACAATTTTTACTTTCTTTTTTGTTATGATTACATATTTTTTGATTAGATATTCTATGAAAAGTCTGTTTACGTTTTTTCCCATTTGCAACCATTGATTAAGCTTAGAAAAGTTTGCCCCAATACGTAATTAATGCAATTATTAAAATGTGGGTTTTTTTCAGGCGTTATCACAAAATCGTTTAAAATAATCTAAATCACTAATGGCTTTGATGTGGAAAATAAATGATGGTAGACCATGTAGTCACTGCTTTCCTTAATGATTCACACACCTCACATTTCCTGCTAGCCTTGACACAGATGACTTGTTTGATTTATGCTGAATGCCATGTCAGCATTAATCTCTTTCCACATGGGGTACAGAAATCCTTGACATAAAAAATGTGGAAGAGTGAATAACTAACTAGCCCTTTCTCAAAAATTATGTTTCATCTTTATACAAGCCAAGTCAGTTTATTTTCCAACTTTTCGTACATAAGTTTTGGTCCATTTTCTTTGTCATCCTGTTATTTTGCTGTGTGTTTACAGCATTCTTTCCCTTCTTTTCCACATCAAATGTAGTTTGATAACTTCTAAAATCCAATTATTGTCAAGATGAGCTCTTGTTCCCAAAAGACACCTTAAATGGCCTCTGACCATGATTCACCCATACCCACATAAAGCCCTCTTACACTGGGTCAAAGTGTAGTAGGTCCATAGAGATACTCGTCTGATAATTTATGGATGGACGTTTTTTAAACAGATGCATGTTGAAAAGCCTCAGCTTAGCTCTGACAAGTGATAATTAGTATTATGCTTATATACAAGACAACCTAATTCAGCACCCTTTTCCTATTAGAATCCTAATTTACCTCACACAGGTAAAGCCATCTTAGATTTATATCTAATTTCCTGCAAAATAAATTAAAGCTGTCATGTTCAATTGCAAATTTGATTCCTATTGTTATCAAATTTAGGAATTCTTTTGTTTTTATTTTGGATCAAATATCTGACTTTTGATCTCATGTGTCTTATGTGTGCTTTTGTGGTGCTCCTTAGGAGGGCTGGTGATGAATCCTTATGTGAGTGTAAAATTGAATATAGTTATGAAGTGAACAAATAGATAACTGTTAAACTAGATTTGAGTTGCAGCAAGTGTTTAGGACTTCTCATTGAGCCACAAGACTCTTGAGAAACAACAGCATAACTGGATGACAACTAAGGTCTTGAAACCAGTAAAAAGCTCAATGCAATTTAAAGACTGAAAACAAACTATATTCTGGAAGTTGTTGCACACAGAAAATTCAATTGTGATCAGATCTTAGTGAGATTTTTCAGTAAACCTGGAGATGTACCATTCTTTATGTTCTATATGAAGCTCAATGGAACACATTTTTTTGTGGATAAATCCTTCAAATAGACAATAATTTGATAACGTTTATTACAAAAGTAAAAGATGACTCAAAACAATTGGTCCAACTACTTTTCCCAAACCATCCTTTTCATGGGCTCTGTTTGATAGTGGGTTCCTTTTTTGAAGTCAGCATCTTGGATAGCCCAATTAGCAGAAGAATAAAATAACGCAGGACATGGAAGTAGGAGGTGTAGGAGGGTGAAAAGAAAAGCAGTGTGCATGGGGGAAGCCTGGGCTGCAGGGATTGGTGGTGATTAATTTGATTTGGGAAAGAAAAGGACCAGCAGCATATATAGTTATTAATCCTCATAATGGGAGGATCGTTTTCATATCCTGATTCTCTAGCCTTTACACCAATCTGCTCTTTTCAAAATTGTTGTTTCTGTTCAGTTTCAGTACATTGTCCTAATTTTTTGTTTTCCTTTTGTAAAGATGAGCCTTTTAATAATGATCACTCACATGCATCACTCCTACCTGTTGCAGATAAATGATCATTTGCTATCGTTTTTTTTCCCATGTTATGGTATACTTGCTTGTAAGAGAAAGTGGGGAAAACTCGATACAATTAGAGGCAAATTATTCTGAGCTTTTTGATCTTTCAGCGTTCTGATTAAATCAATCTCCCTCTGTAATTGACTCTGTTGTTTCTAGGTGTGTGTTTCTATTTTAACTCCTGCTTGGTTGATGTTTTACTTTTTTTCTTTTATTCGGTCTACACAGCATTCCTGTTTCACCTTAATGATTCACCAATCAATATTTAAGAACACGCCGTGTATTTGTGTATTTGTGCAGAATCTTTCCTGGGGCTTCACAAGGGTTGTGGGCCAATCAGTCATTGTAATATAAACCCAACAAATGGAGAATTATGGTGCTGTGTCATTTTGTATGCTGAGAAGAGCTCCTCTTTATGAAAAATTTCCATTTCCAAATTACAGATGAAAGCTCTGGTCTTTTTATTACTGCTGTTCATCACAGTCTTGTTACTGAGCTGTCACCAGACAGACAGCACAACAAAATATAACTTATTTTTCTTTGATCTGTTCAAAGTTACACTTAGAAATTAGTACTAGTAAAATAATAATTTATTATTCTATACCTATTTGGCCACATAGTTGTTTCTCCACTATTGACAGGTCTGATTAATGACTGATTTTTTTAGTCCATTTATGTTACAGAAACAAGGCGTATCTTTTGCTTGTAATATGCATTGCAGGGAAAATGTTCTTTTTGAATCTTTGAGTCTGTGTTTTTAGTATTCTTAGATTGTAAGTTGAATGAGGGTGTTAATAGTTTGAGAAGTTTTTTTTTCTTAAGTTAGTTTATAGTCTCATCAAGCTTAGTGTTTGTTTTCTTAGATAAGGTTGTATCTTTGTGTTCTGAACAAGGAACAAGCAATCAGGAAATGAACAGGAGGACCAACTTGACAGTAGTCTGAACTTTCTTATCTGCAGAGTAGAAAATTGTTTTCTACCTTCTTACATATAAAGGCTTTGACATTCTGCTGAAATGTCTGTCAGGCTATTGATTCATTTTAATTGGTTCCAACAAAAATATATTTGAAAAAAATGTCAGATAGCAGCTGGTGTTTCTCTTTGATGAATAAACTGATGTGAACCAACTTTATATTTGCTATTGATGCATTTTATGCACCTAATATCACTCTAAATGTTGATCCTTAAAGTCCATGTTTTTCTTACTTGCACTTCAAAGTTTCACTGCTTTACCTTGCCAAAATTTCATCATAAAGGGAGGTGACCAGTATCTTCTGTCATGAAGCCATGGAGTGAGTTAGCATTTTATCCTACCCCGGTGTTTAAGAATTAAGGAAAGCGGGATTTCTTTGCAGTTGATAAGGGTTTTATCCTTTAGCTTTCACCTGCTGTTACTTGAAAAGCTAGCCACAATAATACAGTATAAACAGTACTTAAATCCTCCTCTTTTTAGTGGGTATATGGCATTCAAATGAGTAGTGTTCAAGGGTTTGTGGAATGTTGTGTATGTATTCAAGTGTTTATGCTATTAGCATTTAAGTTTAAGTCTGAATTATGCCTCTTAAGCCCTTAACAGTAGTGCTGCATTAGGTTGGCTTTGCTTACCCTGGAAGCCTCTGCATGCACCCTGGGTTCAGCGGTAGAAAATGTTCCCTCATTAACCATCTCTTCATGGCTCTAGCCATGAAACATTGTTTATGCACCAGGCCTTATCACATTCAAACACATCTGTGTGTGCTCACATTGCTTCTCATTGCCAAACGCAGAAGCTCCCTTTTATGCTCAGAGAGAGGCGCACGCTAACACACTTGTACGTGGGCATCCTCACATGCACACGCTTCCACTTTTGTCCCAGTCCTCCTCATTCCATTTCTCCCTTCATCCCTCTCTTGTTGCATCTCTCTCCTCCTGTTTTACATGCAAATTAGCCAAGTGCGTTCATGCCACAGCATTACCTCTCTGTGTGCATAATCTCCTTGCTGCCTATTCTCTTTTCTGAAGATTATCCTGTTTTTTTTTTTTTTTTGGTTGGAATAGGCCCTACTCACTTCACTCGGCTCCTTTCCCAAACAGCCAGTCAGTTGGCCAGGCAGCCAGCCTGCCACAAACTCTCTGTCATCCCACTCTCACAGACTTCCACTGGCATTTCAATTTTTCCATTAATATGACAGCTGAGCACCCGATGAAAGATGTATATTTACTGCAGACTTTAGGTGTTGATTTTTTTTCCTGTATCACCTAGACTCAGAAAAAAGAGGGGGAAATGGTAGAATGTAGAAAATGGGGCATTTAGAAATTCACACATGCAACCCATCCACTCACTCTTCTGCTTTACTCCTAATGGGCAACAGATACTGTATTCACCCTTTTTAAAACAAATGTTCTAATGAGCGTTAGTGTCTTTACATGCCTGCCTGCTGGATTTGTACTGTCAAGAAGATATGCAGTAATTTTAGGGATATTTGTTACATTTCAAACAAAGGCTCAGTTCCTTAAACTGTATGTATAAGTAAAAGGGAAGTCAAGGAGCGAAGTCAAAAAAAAGATAGACAGACTAGAGACTTGCTCCGCTGTGCCATTATTGATATGAATATAAAAATGGTGGCCAATAGCTCAATTTCGTTGATGAAAATATGACGATTATTTTGAGTCTTGCAACTATTTATTCCTCCTGATTTCCTTATCAACCTATTGGATTTTCATAACAAACAAGGGGTAAACTAGAAATTGACTTTCAGGAATGAAGATGAACCAAGCTGCAAAATGGAAAAAAAAAAAAAGTTAGTTAGCAATATTGCAGACTCTGAGAAATGTCTTTACAAAATCTCCTGGCTTAGTGGAATTGCTAAACGGGAGCCTAAAGGCTGCCGCTGACTAGATCTTGGCTTTTTAGTGAGTTATTAGGGTTCTAGTAGGCTGTTACACTTTTGGTGCTAATGGCTCAGACTGTGTCCACAGGGTTCTCACCCAGCTACACTTATTAAAACTATCAATTTTACTCACCGTGTGCCTCCTCTCCTATGTATGTGTATGCCATGATTATTCCAAGATGTGTGTGCATTAGCATTGATTCTTGACAGGTTATGTGTGAGCTCGGATTGCTCTGTAAGCTTTCATTTCCACATCAGCTGCTAAAGCGTACTCGTTGGTCTCCTGCTCTGGAGCTGGTGGGTAAAATTGCTAACCTACTGGCATTTACATCAGACACCAGTGGTATTTGCGAGACTCTGTAGCCTAAGACTGGATCCACTTTTTTGACCTTAATTTGCTTACACTATTAATGAGACGGCATGTGTGGACCAAGCAGCATGTTTTAAAAAGTTATAAATGTCGAGACCAAGAACTTTGACACACAAAAAAATTAGATTATAGTAGCCAAATTGGATGCTGTATGCTGCATGGCTAATTAGCTTAACTTTTAGTTATCACAAAGGAACAAGACGCTTTTTTCCCCTGTATTTTAGCTTTGGGTTTTTTTTTCATGTTATAACTGCCACTATACCAAACAACAGACTGCTGTGCTCAGTCTGTACTTGCTATACTTTACCTCTAAACCGCTGAAAATGGCAAAAACTGCAGTGTTGTAATTGGTCTTGTCAAGACCCTTGCCTTATCTTGATTCAAATGTTGTGGTAGAGGTCTGCCTCTTAACTTCAATGAACTAAAGGCTAATATATATATATATATATATATATATATATATATATATATATATATATATATATATATATATATATTTTAAGTTTTGCACAAATTTAGAAAAATCAGCACAACAGTTGCAGTTTTAAATGTTTCGACATTGTTAAAACTTTATTTAAAATAGTATATTTTCTTTTTCACTCAACTGCACCTATGCTAGCTTCTTTGCCACATTTTCTCAATATTGTCATTTGTTATGTTCACTAAGATGTGGGCTGCGCTTTGCCCGGGGGGGGGGCACCTTCATTTCTTTTATCACGCTATTTGCTATGATACACTGTATGGAAGTGTGAATCTACATCCTTTCCTTCGCCCTCTTTCTCTCCTAGATTTGCGTACCTCCCCCGTCCTCGCACTCCCTCACTGCAACCAGCACTCTACCCACTCACCCATCACCACAAATACATGTACCTAATCAATGCGAGAGCCTCTCAAGATTAGCACTTGAGAAATCACCCTAAAGCCATTCCTTCATTTTGACGATTTTCAGCTAGTCTTTACTTCGCCTCGTCAACCCACTCCTTCCTTGCTTTGAATTTTTAACCTCCCCACTGAATAAGAGATATGGACGTCCTCATGGGGAATTGGAAGTTGGAGGGAGGGCAAAAAGGGAAGAGAGAAGCAGGAGAGGAAGAAGAAAAAGGTTGTCCCTGAACACGCTTTCACATTTATCCCCTAAAAACTTCAGCCTGTATGCTTAATAATATATAGCCATCTCTCGTTTCTCTTTCCATTCTCCCTCCTCTCATTTTCCTCTTCCTCCATTGCCTTCATCCTCCTTTCATTGAATCCCAAAGCACTCTACTCTCCACCCAGCAGATTAACTGCAGGGTGAAAGTGAGACTGGCAAATCAGGATGATGGTAGCATTTCAGTGGGGACTTAACAGTAAGAGTGTGAGAGAAGAAGTAGATGAGTTGCTTGGTGATCGGAGGGGGTGTGCCTTGAATTTTTCATCCTTTCAGGAAGACAGGGATGCTTGCCTTTGCTTTAGAATCGTAGATTTCAATTGAACCCCCAAGTATTTTATCTGCTTGATGGAGGACAAAAAAAGGGGAGAGGCAAGTGATTCAATTTTGGAACCACATATGTCCCAATTATTTGTGAATAACTCATTCAATCCTAAAATCAATCTTTCTATTCTTTTTTGTGGGGGACATTTAAATTAAATTTATTGCAGTGTCTCGAGCTTTTAATGCAGAAAAAAGTGGTTTATTTACTAAACCCTTTGTTTTGTACCTGTGTTCTCGGCAAACTGATCCATTTAGGAGTTGTTCATGCTCAAGGCATCACCAGCAGCTCCCAGCTGAGTGAATTAGGCTGACTGAAGACTTCTAAAGGTTTCTCCCAAAGAGTTTTCCAAACCTACTCTTTAAAGTTTTCCAGAGTCCAGAGTTTTTGCTTTCAAACTTTAATGTGAAATTTTGCTCTGATCTTTTTTTGTCTCACTATGTTTCATGATATTTTATTGTTTCCAAAACAGAAGAGGTAGCTATATAACATTGGAATTACAGCAGCTTGCTGGAAGACAGCAGACTCAAAATAATAACATAATTACTGAAACTTTTTTTTTTGGTCTGGTAATAAATTATTTGTAAGGATGCTATAAAATTGGAAGTTATTTCTCAATAAAATTCAGAAAGTAATTTGATACTTTGAAGGACTATTGTCTGTGCAGAAGAAAAAAGCTCGTATCTATTTTTTCATTTTTTTTTTTTTGATTGAGCAGAAACATTCATTATTTAAAACATCATTTTGAATCAAGATAAAAAATCAAGAGAGGGAGCTCAGTCAGTATGAACTATATTAAAAGTCAAACAAGAAAATTACAATTTACAAGAAATTTGTAATATCAGTACATAGTGGCTGATGGGAGTTTGAGACACATTTTGTACTCAAAATTGCTCCTAAAACAGTCCAAATTATTCACACTTTCTAATTCTTTGTCGACTTTATTCAAAATGTGCTCAATGATATGTTATGTTAATGCTGTTTTGCCACTTTAGTCCTTGTTTTGTGTATAATGGTAGAATAGAGGAGTCTTTGAACAGGAGTTAAAAGTTTGAAAAAAATACAACCAAGGTTTCTGATATGTGGTTTGTAATCTTGTTAAAATATGTCTTAGAATCAGTATTGATAAAGGTATTGTTCACAAACTTCTTTCAAATTTGAGGTATCTGTGTTGGAGTCTGTATCAAAATTCAGGTTGTTACTCGGCTCAGTCTACAAGAATTATTAATACACTTGTGATTTTTTTTTTTTTTTTTTCCTTCCTCTAGCACGGATCTTTGTTAGCAAATGCGAAAGCTGATAGCGCTGGTCACTGACGGCTCATATTGTACAGCTAAATTTTTAATTCCACCAATACCCTACATTATCCCTCCAAACGGAGAGTTGTGGAAAATATAGTGTCTTCAAGTTCGGACGTTACTAATCCTTGATGATATTCTCAATAGTCGCCAGCCATCTATGTTAGCCAGCGCTCAGAAAATACATAGCATCAGTTTTATAACGTTAAAAAGTCATGCTAAAACAGCAAGTCATTACTCACATTTAATGGAAACTACTGTGATTCAGAGCACACCCGCGTGAAGAAAATGTGATTCTTCTCTGCGGCTATGCAATGTGGATCACTCTACCAGTGGAGGAATATCCAGCCTTAAGTCCCAACGCCTCCTCCTTAAATAAACAAGTTCACTGTTGCTTCAAATACCCTTACAATTCGATTCGGCCTAAGAGACGTGAAAAAGTGTAAATAGAAGCAGGAATGGTATGTCATTGAAATAGTCCACATGAATGGAAGGACAAATTATCGACAAGAAGTGAAAATGTCACACTTCAGAAAATGAAATGATACAAATTTGAGACATCAATTAAGATACGAGAGTCTGGAAACTGGAAAAAGTAAAATGAGTTTACTTAGACGAAAGTGTAGGCGTTTGTGTTTACTGTAATGTTAGCTAACTGTAGCTGTTTCCTGAAGGGCCAACGCTGTTACTTTTAACAAAAGGGACTTCCTCAACCTGATTCTTGCTTTAGATGGCAATGGACATGGATCTGGCTTTTTACTATCACACTTTGCCTTTCTCTCTTCAGTGATTTTTTTTGTCTGAGTAAGTGAATCGTGTCACAGAAAACATTTCAATGCCTTTCTCTCTGTAAAAGGGTTTTGTTTCCATAGAAGTCTTTCCCCCTGTCTGTGTTCTATATAAGACTTGCACAGTTAATGGTCAGTTGGTACACAACAATCTTTGCCAGTGAGCCTCCTTAGAGGTTGTCTGGTTAATACTTCATGGCACTTAGAGGGATCAACAGGCCTTGCGGTGTTCAAGTGCTGCATTGCATGCATGAAAGCATGTTAATCCCCCTACCACTACAAACAAGCACATACATCTGCTTCACTTTGTGAACCTCTCTTTATTACTTCCACTTTCTGCTTTTCCCAATTTTCTATGGTATTAAAACAAACAAAAAAAAGTTTATTGTGCTTTTTTTTCATTTTAAATATTTTTAATTAATTTTCTGTACTTAATCATTAATTTGTGTCAATCATTAATCCTATACAAGGTAAACATGTTTTTCTACAAAAAGATAAAGAGAAATCAAAACAGTTTATTCAAATGTACTTTTAATTGAAAAAATGGCATGGGATTAAGGTTATTAGTTTGTTTTTGGAAGGTGTCACTTCACATTGCATTGTAAAACTGGATTTTTTAGAGACAGTTTTTGTTGTAGATTATAATTTGTATTATCTGCATTTGATAAATAAATAGTGAAAAAGAGCGTTTAGAGTTCTTGTTGTCCAGTGCGATAGCTGATAAATTTTTCAAGACGTGAGATCCAGGGACTCTATTTACCTTGTTGCCTTGTTGTGTAGAAGACATTCTCTGGGTGTGAAAAGCTTCCTTAATAGATGAGTATGTCAGTGGCAACCATTAACGTCAGCCTCCCTTTTTTTTTCCACCAACGGCAGGCTGGCTTTATGGGTGTTCAAGCTGAAAAAATGTCAGGATACACAGTCTTAGAAGGGAGTGCTGGTTTTGTTATGCTCTGTACCTTAATCCAGTTGAGAAGGATTAATTAAGAATTAAGGAGTGTAATGTTATCGGTGCATGATCCATTCACACATGTACATGTGCACATGTTTAACACAATGTGTACATAGCGCATGGATTACTTAGAATTAACAAAATGAAAGTTTTTTTTTTTTTGTAAGTTTATCATTTTCCTCTTCATTTTTTCATTTTCCTCTGTTCTTTTCTCCTCTGAAAGCCTTACTTATCACCCTTGTCCAATAATACCCTCTCCTGCATTTCATCCGTCTTCACTTTTTTCCCAGCCCTCAACTGTGTCCACTTTGTACGTTCCAGGTAAATCAATGAAATAACTTTTTCAGTGCTGTCTTTTTTTTCACCCGTATTTCCAGTTACTCCTTATTGTGTCCTGTTTTTCACAGCTTTTGAAGTTGGTTTTAGGCTTTCATGCAGTGCTTTTATCCTTCCAGCCTATAAACAGAGAAAAATGAGAGATTTCTGCAGCTCTGCTTCAGTTCCAAGAAAGTAGTTCATTTTGTATCTGGCTTCCCATTATTCTTTTTTTTTTACCGTAATAGATGGGGGAAGGATTATGACCGAGAAGGTTCACTATTTAGTCTTCACCTTCTATTTTTATTAAAGTAGTTCAACTTTCAGATTGTCATTGGACACCTAGGCCTTTTTTAAGATTCCTTTTGAATCTTTGTGTTTGTCCAATTTGTTATATGTGAATTTATGAGTTTAAATAATCCCATACAGTTATTTCAGTATTAGATTTGTATATAAATAAAAAACAATAGAAGGAAGGAACCAACAGATTGGTGGAATAGCGAGGAGATAGTGTTTCTAGGACTCCAGTTTTCTGAATGCCTGAACTTTGTCAGAACTGTTAAAATGTTTGTGTGCGTGTTGATAGTTTAGACACGCAGTAATGAAAATGCTTTCATTAAAGTCTAATTAAATTTCTTGCACACGCTGCACCACAATCAGCCATCTTTGCACACAAATACAAAAGGCTGTCACTAACGTGTTACTCGAGCAAACATTTGAGTCCACCCAGTTGCAGGTTTTTCTGTCAGTCATTTTGCCACCACGCTCTGCATTATCCATTACACCCATATTTCCCTCTCAAGGATTTTTGTGCTCTTTTGTCTGTATTCTTTAGCCGTCTTTCCATTTTCTTTCTCACTGTCTGCCACCTTCTGCCTCTGTTCCCTCTGGCACAATTGGCAGCACTCAGTCTCTGTCAGGTGCATGTCAGATAGCTTTCAAAGCAATGACTTAGACGAGATGGGCTTTTAGATGTTTCACTCACTGTTCTGCTGCTTCTTTCAACCCCTCCCTTCCTAACCAAGATGAGAAAATCATTTGTTCAAGCTCATCTCTCTTGGTTGATTGAAGGGTAGTTTCTCTCTAAGCACGAAGTGTCACCATCTGTTACTTCCACTAGTTGTTTAGTTCTTAAAAGTTAACTACTACTTTGTTATCGTAGTCTTGGCCTGCTAGAGGCTATTATAATATTAGATCTTAAAGAGAAATGCTAACTGGATCCTATACATGTCTTTTAATTTAATGACTTACAGCTTTTCTCTGCAACAAAGAAATGTACTTTTTAGATCATTTAGTGTAAGAGTGAGCCTGCTTAAATGTGACTTTGATGAATTATAGTATGGTCTTTTTTGGAAGTCAAAGCCTTTGCCTACATTTAAATGCAAATTAGTTCTGAGTGTTTTGACTGCTTGCTGTGAATGTCTTGACATGAAGAACTCTTGCGAAAAAATAAAAGGTTTAGGTTCTTATGGTTGAGCCTATTCGCAGTAACCATGAAGCAGAGAACTGTAGGGGCTCTGAAGTTTAGTACTACTTGCTGAACTTATAATGTGCTCAATGCTTGTCTTGTTGAATAGGGTGTTCATTTTTTAGTTTCGCAACCAGCACCTTAAATTATTTTACAATACAAGGATCAAATGATTCCATAATGTCAAAACAAGAAAACAGTGTATCTTAAAAATTCCATAACATCCAGAAAGTTAAATATTAGTCAAGGGAGCAGAATGCTCTAATAGGAAGGACTTTATAAATAAAAGAAGTGGACATTCTTTCTAAATATTTGAAGTAAGATATTTTTTATGCAGCGGTTTTGGGGATTTGTGGAGGACTGTTTTTGCTACATGTCAAATTGTGTGTATGTGCTAGAGTGAATAAGAGGGTGGGGATTGGAGAAAAAAAAGTCTAACAAGGCCAGCTATGCCTTAAGGCTGTTTGGCCCCAAACTCTCATCAGCCTGCTGGTGCTGAAACAGAGAACCTTCTGCCCCTTGTCACTTTATAATCACATGCAAGCTCAAATCCAAAAAGAGAAGAACACATGCGTTCTTAACACACTCTATCTATGTTTTGTGACTAAATAATCTCCCTTATCTCGTGTTTTATCACCAGTTCTGATCTTAAATCCACATTCCACATTGTCTGTGTCGGTTAGACTGTCTTTTTTTCCTTCAAATTGCCTTGGAGAAAAGCTTTTCCTTTTACTCGCACCTCCACCCCCCTTGTGTGTTTCCTGTTTTTTCACGCTGCCATATATCCACCACCTTTAGATTACTTTAATAATGTTTTTTGTCCTTGTTTCCTTTTTTTTCGATCCCTCTCCATCTCTCTGCACCCCCCTCCTCATGATTCGCTCTCATGTCAGTGGTCGGTTTTAATGCATTATGAAAATGGACTCAGGCTATGAAAGCGAAACAGGACAAGTTTGCTCGTTTAATGTGACTCCTTTCACTCCTTATCTGCCTCATTGACAGCATGAAGTTGTGTGTTTTCTTGCTGTTGTGCCTTTTTTAGTTTTTTGTGTGTGCATGTTGGTATAGCTGTGGGCACGCACACACACTGCTTGCTTTGTGGCTGTCAACACTAAAGGTTGAATGTGACAAGCGCATCAGCTGGTTTTTAAGAGATGTAGCAGCTCACTCTGGCTCTTTAACACAAACTCCCAACACTAAAGCATGTACACGCTTTGGGTGAGCATTAAACTGCATGAATAATAAAACAGGCAGCCAGTGTATAATGCATTTTTCCCAGAGATGTGCACTAATGGAAAAATATGTAGGCACGGATAGAAAAAAAAAACATGTAGGGGTTTTTCCTTACTTGGAATAAGTTTTACCCTACAGGCTAGTATGACCTGAATGTAAGTCTCCCCATTTCTTTCTTTCCCACAACCCATCTTCAACCTTCTTCATGATCCTTACTTTGTAAATTTGTGTGAAGTTAAAGCTCTTCCTCCCAAGAGAGGAAGAGCATCCTGTTGAGAGAGGGAAGAAAAACCAATAAAGGAGAAATAGATCGTTATATGATGCTGGCTTGTGGTCAGATCCAATGTTTTGAGTGTTAAATGAAGTTGGCCACAGTGTGTAGTGTCACGGAGAGATCTTATTCTTTTATTTTTAACACATTATTTAAGTGGCGCAACTAAAACTGATTATATTCAGGCTTGAAGTGTAATGAACTTTCTTGAACAGTGATGCTGGTTTAAAATAGCCTCAGTCTTTTGTTGAAATTTCTACTTTTTTTCCCCCTCCTCTCTAGCCTCTCTGTTTTTGCCTCTGTGCCACCTCCTTCCTTGCTTGTACTTTTTTCTTTCATGTTGCAGGGAAAAAAAGTGTGTGGCTTATAGTGGATATTCTGAGCGCGTACGAGGCGTTTGTGTGTGTGTCAAGAGTTTAATTGTGGTGTGCATAGAAACTAGTGTAATTAGCCAGTGCTCGCTTCCCTGCCACCCAGCTAACAACCAGCATCCCCTCTGTGCCTGCTCCTTCTCGCTTTGCCTTTCTTCTTTGTCTCCCTCCCTCCCTTTCTTGTCTCCTGCCTGTTGCCACAACGACAAGCCCCACTCCGCCATTGTTCCCCACTGTTCTCAAAGAACAAAAGAGGAGGCTATTAGCTCCCTGCGAGAGAAGAGGTGGAAATGGAGGATAGGGATAAAGAAAGAGAGAAAGTATTACTGTGAGGGTGGGTTGATGAGAGTGTGGGAGAGAACTAGAGAACAAGAAAGTGAATGTAAGAAACGGGAACGAAGAAGTGTGCCTTGACATAAAGGGTTGAATAAAGGTAATGAGAATTTCTAAAGGGGAAGAATGAAAAAGGAAAGATTTGAAGTAAACATAAGCAGGGCTTTCAGAAGTGCAGATGAGAAGAAATGTTTAGGTGTTGAAATTTTTCTGCTACAAATCCCTCCACTAAAAATGAGGTTGTTTAGTTTCATTCAGAGACAGTCTTTCTTTCAAAAACCTATATGCTTGTAACAACCAGTCCATGTTAGCCAGCATTGAATTGCTTGTTGTTATTTGCACTTGTGAGGGTCTTTACATGCACATGCTTTTATGGTTACATCGCCTTTCTTTTGTCTGATGTGTCTGTGTGTGGTGCCTATATAATAGGCATGAGCACCAATTGTAGGCGGGTAATGTACTGTCTACACTGCTGGCCATCTAAATGTTAACAGATTGTAATGCAGGTCAGAAAGTGAATTTGGTTTCCTGGGGAAAATGGAGCAAATTACACTTTTATAGCTCTCTGCCACTATGCTTTCCTCCTGCCATTACTCACTATGTTCAGCAAGGGAGAGAATGGAAGAGCAAGTGAGAGGTAAAAAGTCTTTATCTCAGAAAAGGTGTTTTGTACTTGACCAGACGAAATTTTAATAACAGCCGAAGTTTCCTCTCTATTTTATTTATTTTTTTATATGCTTAAGCTGTCGACAAATCAGATCTGTCTGTAGAAATTACCATAAATACTCAGTTAGCCACTACAATCATTACAATTGTATGAATTTGATCAAACATATAGAATAAAATGTCACCACAGTTACAGAGAAAATGTGCATTGCTCTGTAATTCTCTGCATATCAAAAAGTAATTATGATTTGACATCCATTTATTTTAATAGTTTACTTTAGCTTCAGTATTTCATGTAAATTGTATTACTTCAAAGAGATTTCAGGCAATTTGATTACCTTATGTGTGCTTTTATTGATTGCTAAAGAAAGAACTATTAGAAATTCAGTAAGAACTTTCAAATGACACAAACATCTCTTTGAAGCTGGATACGAGTACGTTTGTGGTGCATTACCTTATTTACTGAACAGATGCTTAACTTTAAAGTTCAACTGCTTGAATAAGGCTTATGAAGCTGGATAGAAAGAACTATTAAATGTCTGCATTTTTGCTTCTGAATAACCTTGCCTCTTACCATTGACCTAAACGAACTGTTTAACTCATTAAAGTTGAATATTCTTTTAAAGATTCACATGGCTTCTGTTCACTCTGACCCTTGATTGTATATATTATCTCACCCACTGCTGACTTTGGCGTGGCATTTTGACACTGCAGAGTATTTGAATTTTAAAGAGGGGCCTAAATTGATTCACTTTTGGTGGTGGACTTTCTAATTTTAAGTTTAGAAAGACACTTGCAGCAGATATATTGAGGTATGGGCTATAACCCCTCACTTCTTGAACTTAAGCCAAAGAGTTTAGGATGTGCAGTGCAATGCAGATTAGAAGTTTTTTTTGGGGGGTTTTTAATAAGTAGTTTTGTCTTAAGAGTTTTTAGAGATACACCAGCAAATAGCTATAGCAGACAGTTTTCACTCAAAAATGAACACATTGAATATGTTATAAGTATGTACTGTATAGCAGGTTCCAATCCAAAAGCTTCAACATTTCTTCTTGGACTGTATTGGTCACCAAGTGGGATTCAGAGTGAATCCATATTCTCAGTTTTATTGTCATAAATTTACAAAAAAAAACAAGCTTTTTCAGCTAAAAAGAGTGGAAACCATAACAGGATGCAGTGTTTCCTACCAACACCTACCTAGTGGTAGGTGAATTGGTGAATCAATGCATTTATTTTTTTTAGCTACTTCCCTTTTTAAGTAAAGTTTCTATTATTATTTTTGGCTCCTTCTTAATTTCTGCTGATAGGATTAGTAAGGCCTTTCCAATTAAAGAAACAGATACATTTTCACCTGTATGTCAAAGCAGTTTGGTTGTGTTTAGTTGCTCTTTTTTTTTTTTTTTAATCTTTACAGGATTTTGATTGTAAATATTAAATATAGTGCATTCCATATCACCTAAAAAAATTATGTAGCTTTGCTTCATTCTGTTTTTCTGCTGAAGAAGGAAGCCTTATGAGGCAGTGAAAAGCAGTGAAAATATATATATTTTTTGGAAGAAACGACATGAAAGCAAAATACATGGTTTCACTTAGGCTTCTTCAATTCACAGTCACAAGCCAAGTGAATCCGTGGTCAAGGTTGACAAAAGGGCAACATTTGCAGCCAGGCTATGAACGTGTTTCGTGCAGCAGCACACAAATATACTCTGAGCCTTATGCACTCTCATATGAGGATTCACCCGCTTGACCTGGCAAATCCCATTCCCTACAGTGGGAGGTGGAGACTATTTTTCTTGGTTATGTGTTTCTTCTTAGCATCAGGATAGATTGCATTCTCTTCTTGTAAAGTGAGAAGAGAATAAGAAGCTTCTCCAGTCAAACATGTTCCTTATATTCTCCTTTTCTCCTCTTCCTGATGTCATCCCTCTGTCTGTCCTAGTCTGTTGTTGCCTTCATCTTGTTTCTTGTATTTACTGACTTTTGCTGTCAGGCAACTTACTAGTCAGTCTTCTAACTTAATTTTTTTTTCTCAGTTAAACTGTTCTAGTTTGTTTCTTTTCTCTTCTTTCCACATGTCCAAACAGCTCTCTAAATTCACTTATTTAATTTTTTTCGTCTTAGCCAGATTCAGATTTGCATAGTCTGTCAATCAGTTTCCTCTATTCCTCCAGATTCTTACCTTCTGTTTCTTTAAAGGTCAGTCCTCCTTTTAAGTTGTTTCTTTTTTTTTTTTTAAATAAACTTTTACAGTTTTTTTTTCTTTACTTCCCCTCAAGTTCAGGTTGAAGTTGTTCTCAAGGACTTTGTGTATCTGGCATTTAATGAACCTCTTTGGGCCCTTTACCCTTTCCGTTAAGAAATATCAATATATACCGTAAGCTTCACTTTTTTATTGGTAATTCATGAACCTTCACTGTTTTGTGTTGTTCCAAACTACTAATGTCAACTCACATCAGATTATTGGGTTGAAATGATAGGAACATATTTTGCCCACACTGAGTTCCACTAAAGTAGCCAGGAGAAAGAAGAGGGTTGTCATGGAGATATGAATTCCTTGAGGGGATATTTCTATCCCTCATTTACTCTCTCCACAAGTCTGCATGCTGTTCACAATATCATTTTTTTCCCTCTTTTTCTTTTCTTGCCCACTCTCATCTCATTTATTTGTCTTTTATCTATCATATCAGTATCCCTGCCTGTCAAACCTGTTTCTGTTTGTCTTGTGTGTCTGAGCTTTTCCGCTTTTATTTTAATTCCTTTTTTGTTCACATCTTTCTTCCTCTTCCTTTTTCTCTCTTTCATTTATCCCTGTGGTCTTCACCTCTTGTCCAGCCGTTGAGGGAGAGACAAGCAAAGGAATGGAAGGAATGCTAATTTTATCAGTGAGTGCAGGAGGAGAGACTAAAAAAAAAAAAGAGTGAAATGTCAGGCGTCTGAGGAAATGACATGGCCGTTGCTCTGTGTGTGCGTTTGTTTCTGTATGTCTCGACAGGAAAGATCACGGTGACAGTCTGAGTGATGTTTTGTGTATTTCACTGCCACTTTTCTTTCCTCTCCCCTCCGTGTAAATGACATGCATGACTTGTGTGTGTTTTTGTGCATTAGCTACATATTGTTCTGTATATATGTTGTGTGTTAAAACACTTTGTCCAACTCTGGAGTTGTTTCCTGCCCTTTTGTTCAAGTCAGCCATCTCTCACTCTCTCTCTCCTTTTCCCCTCATCGTAATGCTCTCTCTGCACTCCTCACTCCTGTCGGAAATGTAATCACCTTCAGGGGCTGAACTCGGGCAAAGATGCGGAGCTTGGTGGGAGGAAAAGAGAGGGCAAATGAGAGCGTTTGGATGCAGGGAATGCGGGGAAGAGGAAGTAACAGCCTTTGGTATGTGTACCCAATTACCACTCAAGCCAGCCCAAAGTCACCTTCTCGAAGAATGAACGCACGCGCTCTCAAAATAGCTACTTCCATCCCGCCTCCTCCACATGTGCGTTGGTTACAGTGGTGATGAGGTAGACTGAATAATATCATGGCCTTCCTCTCATCTGTCAGAACTGGGCTTATTATTAGTGTCTCATTCTGTGTGTGTGTGAGACGCAGAGTGATTGTGTGTGTCTTCTGTCTGATTGCGCTAGCTGATTGAGTCCTAGCATAGCAGGTTTCAGCCCAGGTCCTCATCCTCTGATTAGGTGTTATATGAAAAGAAGTGGATTTTGCATTTGTGTGTGTCGGAAAGAGAGACAGAACAGGCGTTATAAAGAGTATGTGTATCTCTCTTAGCTGTCTCTGTTTTAAAGGGCAGTAGTTTGATTCAAGCAACTCAAACTCTTTCACCTTGTTAAACGTGCAGCAACAATAAGGCGTTTGTAATGCACAAATAAAATGTAATAACTAAAGTTTTTCCTTGAGTCCTATTTGTATCATTATCTAATGATTAAGATCAGATACCGTTAACTTTAGAGCTGCCATCAGCGTGAGTCCTTAAAAGTAAAGCGGTGCAAAATCTGTTTCTGCCCTTGTTAGCTGTGCCCTCGTTCTGCTATGCTTCTTAATTAAGAGGCCATAGGCCTCCCAGCACTGCTCGCTATCCTACACTCCACCGAGGCAGGAAAAGACGAGAACAGAACAAGAGAGTGAGGCCGACAAGAAGACGAGAGAGAACAAAAAAAACTGGAAAGCAGTGTGCTCAAGAAATTCTGAAAGGGATGAATGATTGATCTAAATTAGGGAAAGTGAGGGAAAACAAAAGAAGGATTACTTTGGAGGGAATAAGAAACCAGAGAGGCGAGTGAGAAAGTATTAAAAAGTGTGTAAATGTGGATTTAGGAGGGACTGTTCAGGGGAACAAAGTTAGCTTGAAGCAGTGTTTACTTCATTTTTCTGTCTGAAAACCAAACTGTGCTTTACTATCAACCTGTGAAATGCTCCTATTTGACTTGCCCATATACAGGGGATCTTTTGCTTCATTGTTTACAATCTTTCCCATCACCTCTGTCTCCATGAGTTGTCAAGGTCATTCATGTCTTCTGTAAGGGGACATTGGTTTTGGGGTTTATCTTTTAATGTATTCTTTGATACACTTTATACCAGAGATTCTAGCCTTTCCAGTGATATCTCTGTCTTTATACCGAGACAAAATCGAGACTGCAAAGATTTGTTTACCTTAGTTCTCAGGGGGTTATCTGTCTGTCTCCTTTTTTTTTTTTTCCTTCTGAGGCATTTTATATTCGCTTATATGCTTGCTGGAGCGTCTTTGCTGTTCTCTCACCCTCTCGTCAGTGAGCGGTGAGATGGTGGGTTAAATTTTAATCATGCTGCCATCTCTCAGTAGCTTCTGATAGAGCGCCAATGCGGACTGACACATTCACTGAGCCGTAATAAGAGACAAGATAGAGAGAAGTGATAGCATGCTAGACAAACGCATAACTACAAGGCCTCTGTGTAAACAACAGGTAGATGCATAGACACCACGGTGCTTTACAGTATCCAGGGGAGGATCCTGCTGTCTTTTAAGGCACTAGTGCATTGTTATTGTGGAGGCAGAACTCTATCCTCTATAAGGGACAAAAAAACACAGCACATGCTGACCATCATATAGGTTTAACAACTAAGAAGCTTGTCTGTTTAAACAGCAATCCTTGCATGACATTCATTTTGCTGAGGTTTTAAACCAATGTATCAAACATATGGGGAATCCTAAAACAATGACTTTTGTTTTTCTTTTGCCGTAAAGCGATTTAGTTCCGGAAGACCTGTAAAATCTCTCTTCTCTCTCCCTCTCACACACTCACTCCCACTAGAAATGCATTAGGTGTACACAAAGGCCAATCTGAATTTAGCCAAGCAAACCCTTGCGCACATAAGCACGTTCCCTGAGCCATATTTTGTTATTTCTTGATTGTTCTCATTCACTCAACCTCACACAGCTTTCTGATTGGCAACACGTCCCCTGATGGCTCACTAAGCGCATAGAGGGATTAGTTTTGTGTACGTTTGTGAAATCTGTGTTTTTGTTTGTCTTTTGTGAGGAATGTGTGTCTTTTTGTCTAGCCTCGGCTACAGCCAATTCCCCAGAGAGGCCAGCAGACAGATGTTTCAGGAGAGGATTTGCATGTCTTCTTTTTTGTGTAAATGTCCATTTCTCTTGTTTAATTTATTTTTTGGAGGGTTGGGGCAATTTTCCTAGCCGGGGAAGGGGTTAACTAATTTCACAAACCGAGGAACCTGCTAAATCCCAACAGTTCTTTGAAAGAAAGACTTACCCCAGGGTTTTGTGTGGAGATACGTTCCTACAACACGGTTGTCATCCCTTTTAGTTTCCGAGGCTGATTGTATTTTCTTATTTTTGAAATTTTAAACAAACACATGGACTTGCAAGAAGACCTGGGTTTTAATTCAATATGTTTAGATACGTTTGTTTTTAATATGTTACTGGTAACTACTGTTAGTTGCTTGATCTTATGATATTCTTTGTCAAAAACAATAACTTGTTTGTTGATTTTCTAAATCTAAATATCATTTGTCTTTTATAGTGTTCTGTTCAAGGTAAAATTAAGTGTTAAAAATAGAAATCGTAAAGCAGTCAGTTATACTATTATGTTTATAGAAATTTGTCTGCATGTTTTCAATATTTTATTTGTACTTTGGTTCAAAACATATCAGCTTTCACATGAAACAAACAAAATTGCATTTACAAATGTATACGCACACACATTTAAAAAAAAAAAAAAAGACACAACAGCGTCGATGTTTGGGATGAACAAAATTTGGGAAAACAGAACTTCAAAAATAACTGCCAATTTATCCCAAATTGAGTAACAGAGCCCTAAGGCGTTTGTCAGGGAGGAGACCAACAGCTTGATAGTCACTCTAAGCATACTTCAGAAGTCCTCTGCAGAGACTGGAGATCTTCCCAGAATCACTACCATCTTGGCAGCACTTTATCCAGACTTTTAGTGTCTAGTTTGCCAAGTGACATCTGAAAGCTTCTGAGAGCATACCAGTTTTACTTCTCTGTGGAGACCAAATGTTGCTAAATCAAGCTCTGTTTTAGGCCAAATCAAGATGCTGTTCAGCACCTGGCTAAAAGCACCCCAACAAAGTCAACGTGTCACCATGTCAGGATTTGGCTTATGCTGCTGTGAGAAACTGGGAATTTAGTCAAAGTAAAGGGAAGTTCAAGAGCAAACAAACACAGAGAGAACTAAGAGGAAAGCCCACTTGTGTAAAATGAGACTTGTATGACCTTTTAGTATGACGATTAACGCTCAGAGCTCAAGGGCATCTAGTCAAGACCGTCTGTCAGGGAATCACTCACAGCAAAACCTAAACCCTGTAAGAGCATCTGTGTGGAGACCTGACAAGAAGCCTCAAATCATGCATATTAATTTAAAGACTTTCAGTTTGCTGAAGGTTAAGATTATTATCAAAAAAAAAAAGTCAAAGTGTAAACTTGGTGTAAGTGAGACTTGAAGAAAAAAATTGCTGGTACAGAAGCTTTTAGTAAAAAAATCTGCAGTGTATATTTGTAACAGATTTGTGTTTATCTTTGGAAAAAATGTATTTACATTATAAAACCATGTAAGTATATGTTGTTAGATGGTAAACTAAAGATATAAACTTCATCAATTTAAAGTTTAAAACCCTGCAGTACATTTTTAAACAAAGAAAATTACATTAAAACTGTAAAAATTTAAGAAAAACCCTATGGGTGTGGAGAATTTCTGTCTGGGTTAATCACAAGAAATGTCACAGTATTTTTAAAAACTGGGCTCTATTCCTTTTATTTCTTTATTCATATTCCACTGACCGTACAGCTGTCTTTCCTTATGCGCGTCTCATGCGTTTTGCCTCAGTTGTGCAACTTCGGTGCTTAACTCCCTCATCTCTTTGCCAGCATTACTATTCACATATTTTTTTCCTAATGCCTTTTTCCATTCCATCTCTTATTTCCTTGGCTTCATTATGTTAATGTGTTGGCTTGGGGGGAAAAAAGGCAAAAATAAAAAACTCAGCCTAGCGACAAGCACCAGAAAACAGCCCAATCTTTTTGCCTCCAGACAGACACTCAAGTGTCTGTGCATGGATGTCTCCCCTGCGGGCGGTGGCTGACATTAAAAAAGGCTCAATTGCCCACTTCCTCCCATCCTTCCCCCACTGTGCCTTGCTCAAGGGACAATCAGACCAAGCAAAACTGGCTTTGGTTCTCCTTCTTGCCACGTTTGTGTGTCTGGACATACATTTTGTGTGTGCTCGTGCTCATGAGCATCTCAGTGCATGTGTGCCAATCTTTCCACCATGCGGTCAAGTCACAATTGCTAATCAAGCCTGTGAGCCTTGCCTGAAGAGACCACGAGAAAGGATAAGGGAGAGGAAGGGTGGGCAAATGATTGAGTGCTTTCTTTTGTCCTCATCACTGAAGCAGAGATAAAGACGAGTGAAAGGATAGATGGCTGAGGCCGGAAGACGAGAGGACAGAAAACGAGGGATTAACAGGGATGAGTGTGTGCACCAGAACTGTGATTCACTTCTAACGGTCCTCCATGGCATGACATTGTGTAGACCTAAATTTTTTCCTGTCCTCCTTTCATCTATTTTGCTTTGCATAAGTCAGAAATGCTTGTATTCATAGTGTCTCTCTATCACTTATTCATGCCCCCCCCTCCCTTTTTTTCTTGCTGCTTCTTACTCCCACTTGTTCTGTGTCTGCTATCTTTCCATGAGGTAATAATGAATATTTGAGAGCTGACAGGAGTGCAGTACCTAATCCTTCTTGCCCAGGGCAAAATGTGCCTCATGGGGTCCAAGTGTGTTAGAGTTCATCTAACTTTTTAATTGAGATGGAAACCCAATTTTTAAGTTTTCATTTCTACTGCCCTGATCATGTAAATGAGACTCTTCATGGCTATGCATATATTATAGGGGCAGTTATGGTAGAATGTACAGTTGTTGATGGTGGAAGAAAGGCAGGTGCAATAAAAGGGCAGCTGCCTCTGTGTGCATAGAGAAAACACTTAACTTTGCTAGCTGAATCTTTTTTTTTCTTCATTCTTTCCTAAAGTATTTTTCTTAGTATTCGCACACAGAAATCACATTTACTTTACTGAAAGCCTAACATTCTCTGCAGGTATTTCTTTTGTATCTGTTATAAGCTTTGTTTAGGATGAATTGTTGCTTGACCTTCACTTTGACCATAAGAGAACTAATGTCATCTTTCAGTGAAGTGCATTCAGATCTGAATAAATATCATCAAATCCCACCTGAACCCATCACATAGGATCCTTCAGTGGATAGCCAGCATACCTGTTTAATTCATTTCACCATAGAGGAAGCAGTGTGCTGTGAAAGCCAGAGCAACACCAAGGACATTGACACTTTAAATAACAAACACAACAGCACTACAGAAAAGTACTCATGTAGTGAATGAGTCACTCACTTAGTCTGCCAGAAACACACAGCTGGCTTGTGAGTCTGAACAAAAGGCCTTTGTGTGTTTGGGCTTTGTGCCTCCAACACATTAAGGCTCAGGTGTTTCAGTTGGCTCAAGGTCCCTCTCTCATCATCTTTGTCCTTTAAACTTTTGTCTTTCTTCCTTTTTCATTTGCTCTCCTGTTGTCTCACTTTTCCCACCTTTATTTGCTCTGTCTCCTTTGGATTTGATTTCCTTTCTCCCCTTTACACTCTGTAGCTCTCCCACACTCCCTCCCTCTTTCCTCCTTGTAATTAGCCAGTGTAATTGCTGTAGTAAATCTTTTCTGATGTCCCAAGGAGACTGGCTGATATAGGACTGATTTAATAAGCACTCCATAGCAGCTCACATCTCCCTCTGAGTGTGCGTGTGTTTGTATGGGTGCGCTGGGGGGCTCTGTGTCCTCTCCTATTCGCCGTGGGGATTTATTGGCTCTTTGTGTGGTTTCAGCAAGTGCAAATTCGAGTTCAAGGTAGTGTTGTGTCGATGTGTCAACTGTAGCGCACCTTATCAGCAATGCTGGCAGCATACTTGTGTGTCTCATCAGTGATTCCGTAACGTGCCATGTATGCGTCATCGCCGAAGACCTTCATGGCCAAGAGAACAGAGGGGTCACATTGGCCCTGAGAGAATAACACCAAACACACTTGTCCACACAAACGGACCCACTGACCATGTTTTGCATCTCTTCTTTGCTGCAGCATTACAGATACATAAACACAAGCATTATGTTCTTGTTTAAAATAGTATGTTTCCCTTTCTCACGTGCACATGCACACCAAAAATAGTAAGTGAGGTGGAGCATGAAGGGAATAGTGTATCCAAGTGTTTGGGTTTGCCTGCTTTGTGTTATCCAACAGCAGTTCCCCAGTTGCACCAGAGGAGGGCACTGTGGCTCCACACAAAAATACTGACCTAACTGGAAATTCTCACTTTCCTGCTCCATACCATACTACATACATTAAAAAACAAACAAACAAAAAAATGCTACAGTTTTTAGTATGCTTTAAAATGTATTTATTTTCTTCAATTTGTTTTCATCAATTCATATTTTTTGCAATTTTCATGTGTTTGTGCAAAAAAGTTTTTCAAAGTATGAAGTTGTTGGGTAACCATTTGCAAATATTGTAGGACTTATTTAAATAAAAATAAAATTTAAATCAGATGCATGAGTTGCAAAAACAAAATTAAAATGAGTGTTGCAGATTGCAGACTAACTTTAGGAAATATTTTCAAAGACGATTTTTCATTCTTGTTAGTTAAGTTTGTACTTTTACCTGCTTTAGTGTACCAATATACAAAAAAATATCTAAAAAGCTAAATCAAAACAAAGAAAAAAAACATAACTTGGCTAAATGTATGTGTGTATCTTTTTTGTTGTTGTAAATTTAGTTCTAAATCTACATTTACAGAGTAAGAATAATTGTAGTTGCAGTTACAATGTTCATGCACCAGGGGAGCGCAAGGGAGCACAGTTGTTAACCCCGCCCACATGCCCTCCCCCTGCCTTCTGGCCCTCCCACATCCTGCCCCATTCCCCCCTCCTCGCTGCCCCACCCTGCCATCTGGTCCTTTTCACACAATTGTATGTGTGCGCGCACACATGCACACACTGAGTCAGGAATCTATTTTCCTCATTTCCTTTCACAGTGGAAAAACAGGATGAAAGAACTCTTTCAGACCCCAAGTTACCGTGGAAACCTTCTTATTCTCATGTCAAACACTTGCATTGTATCACGCGCACTTTGTATAGAGGACGACAGAATGCTGGCCATTTAAAGTTTAAAGGGACCAAGGCAACAGCTGTTCATCTGTCTGTCAAAGTTTAGGTCATCTGTGTACTTCTGACTGAATACTCTGCTATGATTTCAAAATTACAATTCAGAAGCTCAAAAAATAACTTGATTTGCTTTAGGGTGTTTGTTTTTTGTGTGTTTGTTCCTCAAAACTACTTCAGAGACTTTCAAAAGAATATTTTTTTTTCTCATCCGATGTTGAAACTGCAAACCCCCCCCTCTCTCTTCTCCTTCTTTTTAAACAATTTCCAGTCTCTGGAATGCTGAGTAGAAAAAGTTGATTTAAGGTTATATAAAGTTAAACTTGTGCTTTTCTCCAGTCTTGCCACCAGATGGCCGATGTGCAACTCTTTATACTCCTATGATAAAACAGAGCAGATCATCTGAAAGCTTTTAGTGGGGTAAAAATAAACCAACAAACTCCACAAAGAGAGAGCGGTGATGAGAGGACGGATTGATTGGAAAAAAAAATAGTAGAATAAGTAATTCTTTGTGGGGAAAGTTTTTTCCATTTTTACTGCTGCTTTTCTGTATACTTGACAATCATTTTCATTTTGTTTGAATCTATTTATTTTTTCTCAGGCTTACTGCCCTTCACCTTTATCTCAAACTTTTTCTCCTTTTAAGGAATGGAGGAATGAGAGTGAAAAGTTAAGGGGGGGTGTGAAGGACACACTCTCCTGTCTGCTAGCGGATAAACAGACTCCTCTTTGTGCACATAAAACACACAAGATACTTGCTAACAAACTGACAAAGATCTCTGCGTGACTGGACTCCGCGTGATCCTGCCGAACTCCCCCTTTCTTCCTGCCGTTTCCCATCTTTCTGCTCTCCACTTAATTAAAAGCAGAAGTCTGGAATGGAAGATTTTTTTTTTGTGCATGTGCGCCCACACACACACAGATATTTTAGTGCCAAGCAGCTGCTTGTGATGGATGTGGGGGGTAGGGGCTCTGTGGAAAACAGTTCAGTGGAAAACCACTGTGGAAGGGGTGTCAGTTTTCCTCTAGAAAGGGGACTTTTTAGCCTGTGTCTAAAAATGCAACAAAAAGGCAGCTGGAACATTAAAAGCATGTGGAGTTTGAGATGTCAGCACTCCACAAGTGAGTTTGCGCTTGTGTATATCTTTGTGTGTCTGCGGGTGCACTTATCCTCCCCCTCGTCTTCTTTTTCCTCCTCCACAGTTCAACAGTGAGTTAGCCTTACCCTCAGCAGTGCTCCATATCCACCACTAGAGGTGCCATTGGCTCATAAATGAAGGAAAGCTGTGCATGTGGAAACCACAAAGCAGCCATTTTACACTGCACACCAGACCCCATTTTATGAATCAGCTGTTAGGTCATCATAGCTGCGGCTGATTCTATTGGTGGAGCCCAGCCGGCATGGTGGAGCTTTGCACACACATGCTTCCTCACTGGCTCCATATGCAGGAGACTGTTCCACTGACACACACTGACCCAGTGACATGATGCTTCCACTAAGTCACTCGTCTTGTCCCGCACTAAGTGGATTGCTTCTCCAAGAGATTATATGGCATCCAGATTAGAAGTTCAGCTGCAGTCACACAACTTTGTGACTGTCTCCTGATTTTTGGAAGATTTAAAGATCAACATAGATATAAATACTTTTGGATTTTTGTCATCAAGCATATTTTTTGTATGTGAGCATGTGGATAAATTGAGATCAGTGTCACTGTGACTCTGCCTGAAGTTGTTGGTCTATTTAAATGTGTCATATCCTAACTTAACAGTGTAGCTGTGACTAATTGATTTTTGTTTGTACAAAGATGATAAAGCTTGTCCTTCCTGATATCCCTAGGAATTTTCCTCCCCTGTATTTGTAGCTGCTGGCTTCCTGCTTCACTTTCCTGTTGTCAGCAGGGACTCTGAACAGACTAGACACAATAATGCTGTAGTGTCATAACCATCCATAGTTTTTACATTTTAACAGTATCAAAGCAAAAGCAAAAGTGTCTGGAAAGTGGTGGTTTATGAAGCGCTCATTGTTTATGAGCAGAACAATCAGCTGAGCTGTCATGGGCTCACAGTTACTCTTTAGATGGATTCACTGATTAGGAGCATGGCCTCATTAACAGATAGTTGAACTGACTGCCATCGCTCATGGAGACAAAGCACCGCTTCACTGGTCATGCGGATGGGTCAGCAGATCAATGAATGAGTTGTGATGGTGCTGAGGCTTTTTGGTGAGCGTTTGGAGAGCTTACAGTGCTGCACTCTATGACTTGGTTAAACTCCACCAAGAAAGTTAAAAAAATAAAGTTACACATTAAAAAAATTCACTTGAGTTTTGGGTAACTCTAAATTACATTGGATTGTGCTAAAACCAGGCATTAAAACAGTATTTAAGATTAGTCACAGTATTTGCCATTCCTGTGGAAGTCAAACCCCCTCATCACCTGGTTCTAAAAGCGGATGGACCTCTCAGGATGGTGCCGGATATCTATTGTCTCAGTGCGTCTCTAGGGAAGAAATCAAAAATGAGGCAGTATGCTCACACTCCAAATGTCAAAACCACCTGGTTCCTGCCCTTTATCCTAACATTTATCCTAGTGTCTGATCCAAGCACAGATAGGGGAAAGACGGGGTCACAGGGAGGCTGAAAAGGCCTACATTTTGATAAATCTGAGCTGGTAATGAATGCAAAAGGTTGGCCTTCTGTTTATCATTCCTAGGAGATACTGGGAGACTGTCAGTGTTTGTAAAAGGGCTGAAAAGTTTTTCACCATTACCATCACCAATAGCCAATTTGAAGGAATAGTTTGTAGCTGACTGATTTGTCTAATTCTTTTAGCCTGCACTCTGACATATTGGAAATCAAATTTGCGTGATCATATAATATTAACAGGAGCAACCAAACAAAATGTGACATCACAGCTCTGCTCAGCCTGGATACATTGAACTGTTATATGGTCAAACCCACGTGATTGTTCCTCTTTCACTTTCAATTCCCATCCAGCTCACATCTACCCCCTCGCTCCGATACGTCCTCGCAGTCACAACCCTGACCTTGTCCAAACAAGTTAAAGTGAAGCGTTTTTCTGTTGAGCATGCGATAAAATGAAGTGTGTATGCGCGCCCAGAAGTTGATGGCAAATTTTGAATGCCCTGAAGTTAGCAACTGTCAGGCCACGTTAAAAAAGCACACTCTTCGACGACATGGTTCTCACAGTTTTACAGCCATTTCATGTTAGTTCAGTTTTACCCAAGGCAACTTATGTACAAATCCGACACCTCCGTGGCATCATGCACTTGCTACAGTCATGGAGAAAATCAGAAAGGGCATGCCAACTCTGTCACTTTTTACATCCATCACAAAGGCCCTCACTTGATCCCTCTCTGTATTTAAAGCTCAAGGGTTTTAACTCTTTGTAACTGTTTCAAACAAATAGTTTTATCAAGTAGTTCCTCAGATCATAAAGCTATCGAGATCTGTGTTGTTCTCCTTTTTGACCTTTACCACTGTTTCCTCTCTCTTACTTTTTTTTTAGCCAAGAAAGAGCAGGATGGTGGGGATGACAAGAAGCAACAGCAGAAGAAAAAGGTGAAGGAGCTGAAGATTCTTGATGCCAAGTCTTCACAGAACCTCTGTAAGTTCATGAACATAAGCTTATGTGTGAAAAAGTAAAGCATTTCAAAATAAATCCTAACTTTTGCTCACGCAGCAATATTCCTGGGATCATTCCGTCTCCCTTATGAAGAGATCAAGTGTGCCATCCTGCAGGTTAATGAGAAGGTCCTCACAGAGTCCCTGGTTCAGGTACTTCATTTTTATTCTAGTATATTGATAGTTTTTTTTTTTATTAAAAAAAAAAAAAAAGTTTGTTTTACTTTAGACTTTGTTTTTACTTTATTTAAGTGTTACTGAAGTCTTTAATTAATGATAATACACCAAGCTATACTTTACAGGAGATTGCTAAAGTATTCAGTCTTTTACTTTTACTTTTTTTTTCTGACACGTTTCATGCAATGCATAAGATTTTTAGAAGAACTACAAAACATAATATAATATGAAACATAAGAGACTTGAGTGTAATGAAAATGAGAAGGGCCCACACATTTCTTAGTATAGTTGTGTATCTCTTTGAGTTAGTGTCTGTTTATGGTTTATACCATGTCTCAGTTAAAGAGCTGCTTTTAATGTCCCTAAGCATCTTTACGTTCAATCAGTATAAATTATTTCCTGTTTGGTTCCACTCAGAACCTGATCAAGCAGCTGCCAGGACCCGAACAGCTGAGCATTCTGGGAGAGATGAAGGATGAATATGATGATTTGGCAGAGTCTGAGCAGTTTGGAGTAGTGGTAAGGAAAATCAGATTTGGAAAGGAATCACAAACTTTCAAAAGAAGATTTAAGTATTTTTCTTTTTAATAATGTCTCAAAATAATATATAAATAGCATTGTTTTTAAGTTTAATTGTCAGATGTTTCTAGACTTCACTGTAGTTTGATATTCTGAAATGAGACAAACGTGTATGAAACAGGAAGACCATATCCAGTAGAGAAGAATCTGCTTTGTTCATCTGTGGATGTCAAAGTAGCAGATAAAATCCCCTTCAGTCCCATCTGTGTGCACAGACTGACTGACTCACTGTGTTGTAACGTTTATACCAAGAGTTGGGCCTCAAATTTTCCATCTTTTTGTTTGTCCAGATGTCAGGCGTGAAGAGACTGATGACACGGCTTCAGGCCATCATGTTCAAGCTGCAGTTTGAGGAGCAGCTGAACAACATTAAGCCAGATGTGGTGTCTGTGACAGCAGCCTGCGAGGAGCTTAGGAAAAGCGAAACCTTCTCAAAGCTGCTGCAGATCATACTCCTGGTTGGAAATTATATGAACGCTGGCTCCAGAAATGGCAGCGCTTTTGGTTTCTCCATCTCATATCTTTGCAAGGTGAAGTGACACATGTCAAGACAGCTGTTGTTATTGTTACTTATTAATGTCACAACGGTTGGATTTTATAACAAGAATTATTTTCACTCAACAGTGCAGTAAAGTGAGAGAAGCACTAAAGTAGCAATTTTCAGAGCTTATTTTATTTTTAATCGTAGACTTTACTAAATCAAATACAGTTCTGCACCTCATAAGCTGTTTAATGCAAGTAATGACAAAGAGTAGGTTAAAGAAAACTTGTTAAAGCTTAAAAATGTTTCAGCCAAATGTAAATTCTTCCTTTCCCCTCCTTGTGTTTGTAGTTGTATATTTAGGTGGAAAATTTTAAGAACACACAGAAACAACCTGCACCGTCAAGCTTAGAACACTAAAACATAACATGTTAAGGTTTTACTTTTTGTTGTGCTTTTGTCTAAATCAAAACTTTGTCCCTTTAGCTTCGCGACACCAAATCAGCTGACCTGAAGCAGACACTGCTCCACTTTCTTGCTGATGTGTGTCAGGAACAGTACCCTGATGTGATGACCTTTCCCGATGAGCTCATTCATGTAGAAAAGGCCAGCAGAGGTATGCTGGACATCTGGTCCTCCGATTTATTAAGATTATGTTGATGTTTTTTTTTTCTTTTATATTTTTAGCTGATTACCACAAAATCTAAATTTAATAGTTAAATTAAAAGTTTTGACATTTTCTCTTTCTGTCGCAGTTTCTGCCGAAACGATTCAGAAGAACCTTGAGCAGATGAGCCGTCAGATAAGGAACATAGAGAAGGATCTGGAAACCTTTCCCCCGCCACAAAATGAGAATGACCACTTTGCAGAAAAGATGTCTATATCCTTTGAATTCAGCTATTCAACACATTTTTTATGGTGGTATAAAATGCAAAGATTTTTAAGTGAGAAATGTTTGTTTTAATTTACTTGTTAAAAGTCCTGAAACATGGGTTTTATGTACCTTAACACCTTGCCTTTACATTTTTGTGAAGCATGCCAATGAGCAGTATGAAAAGCTGGACCTGCTGCATAAGAACATGGAGAAACAGTATGAAGATCTCGGGCAATATTTTGTTTTTGACCCAAAGAAGATTTCTGTGGAGGAGTTTTTCAGTGACCTAAGCAACTTTAAAAACATGTTCCAGGTGGGTGGATTGTGTTTTTGCACATAAAAAAATGTTTTCAGTTTCTTCTGACAAAATGAAAAAAAAAAGGCTTAAAGCTCTGCGATTAAAAAAAGAAGAACAAAAGAACAGTGGAGCTGGTCAGGAATTCCTTGCATGAAAACAGGTGCCTTTGCACCGATCTATGTTGGCATAATAAACACTAACTCCTTTGTTATTGTAGTGTTGTTGATCTACTGTATCTTTACCTGGGCTATTTTGAATTAGTGGTAAGAGGGTATTGTTCCTTTCATTTCATGTTTACATATAAGCACGTCTGACGTCCATAATTTTCTCCTGTCATAATTTAAAGACATATTTGTTCTCCCAGAAAGCAAACAATTCATTTACATGTCTGCACTCTCAATCATTTATAATTGTTTTTGGCCTTTTACTCACAGCAAGCGGTGAAAGAGAATCAAAAGAGGAAGGAGGCTGAAGAAAAGATCAAGAGAGCTAAACTGGCTCGAGAAAAAGCAGAAAGGGAGAAAGAGGAGAAACTCAAGAGGAGCAAATTACCCAACATCAACACAGGTCACAAATATTCATGTTTTTTTTTTTTTTTAACTTTTTTGTCTGAAAGAAAAAAAACCAAACATTTCTCATCCCTCACTCTGTATTTCTCTCTGATTCCTGTTGGGGGCACTCAAAGTCCACGCTTGTGCTGAATTTCTGTGTGTGTGCTAGAATGTTTGTGTGTGTAAAACACCAATTCATCAGTATTTAAAGACCAGAGTTGATCTAATGATGATGACATGATTGCAAGTAGACAAACAACAATAAAACCTCTCAAGAAACAAGGATCTGTATCATAGAAACTGTATAACATTTGAGTTTGGAGTATTTATTTTAAAAAAAGGAGCAGATGCTCTTCTCTTCTGTTAAATGCTGCTCTTCTGAAAAAGGCTTCTGGCACATTGTCCCGTAACATACACCCATGACCATTCTCTCATCCCCATATATACGGGGAGCTCTTATATCCAGCATTGTAGCCACATTTATGCTCCCAGACTTTTTTTTTTTGTCTTTTAGACTGTGACCTACTTTCAGTGCATTCCTCCCCTCTCGGGCTCAACTAAGTTCTCCAGAGATTCAGCTAATTCCACTTTCCAAATTTTCTACAGCCTCAGTGCAGTTTTGTTACTATAATTCCTGACTTTTACTTTGTACTTCCTTTATTTTGTTTTATTTAAGTTTTGGGGAAACGGCTGTTGGATCAAGTTTCTATTTGTTCCAAAACTCTTTCAAAAACCCATCTTGGCCTCTTTTCCTGGTGGCTCATGCTCCAGCTGGCATCTCCTCATCCCCTTTTCTCTTTATTCTTCTATTTGTTGTTTTACTTTACCTCCGTGAGTTTATTTCATTTATATAAAGGCCCCTTTTAATACATTTTAAAGTCTAAATCTTTAAAGTCTAAAGTTACATCCCAGTTGCTAAAACTCATGTTCAGCCTCTCAGACATAAATGAAACATAGTAATGCTTCAAAGAAAAGTGTTGTGTGTGTGTGTGTGTGTGTGTGTGTGTGTGTAAGTGGGCCAGAGAAAATTTACATACAGGTGGCTTATTTGACTCTCCTGCAGTCATCTCATCCAGCGCCCCTATTTGAATGAAGCCACATTTAAAAATGTCTTATGTGAACCTGATCTTTGTTCAAAATTTGTTTATAACCCTCAGAACCAAAAGGTTGCTAAAAACAGCAGATGAAACGAGTCATTTAACTGCTGCTTTTCTGTTTTTTCCCACCTGTTGGCTCACATACTTTTGCTATCTTTGGAATTCGCTCTGCGTTAGCATCCCTTTTTGACTGTTAACTCCAAATCTCAGTTATTTGTTTAACCTCGAGAAAGTCAGTGTGTGTTTTCAGTTTGTGGCCTTGTCATTCTTGTGATTCAGATACACATTGAAGTCTGTCTGGTACTCCCACCTTCTCAACACATACACAAGACACACAAAGACATGCACCCAAACTGTGTAAATGTGCTTCATGGCAGTAGGTTTATCTTTTGAACATCTTCAAAAACTGCTCCTTATCTAGCATATGTCAGTGATTTAATAATTATGTACATTTAAAGTGTTTTATTTACACATATATATCCATTTACATATATATATATCCCATGTACTTTGACATGTTTCATTATACTAAACAAAGTACTGAGCCAGTAATTTTCTGTTACACCGAACAGCTCATAGTCTCCATATGTCTTTTTAAGTGAGATGTTTGTTGTAATTACATCTGACAGATGAGCCTGTCATAAATGTGTCTTTTAGGAGCTGATATTCTTCCTTTCTCCAGCTAGGTGTCAGTCATGTCTGCAAAAGACTGAATGTTGTCACATGGGTTAAAGGGTGTGTGCAGTTGTGGCTTGAATGCCTCCATCCCCTATTATGGGAACTGCCACAGGGAGTGCTCGTGCTCCACCGATGGGATGGAGCTATGGGGGAAGGGACTGCCGAGAGTAGGGCAACAGATGCTCGGCAGCGGATTAGACTATGTGGTGTCTCCGGAAAGGGGGTTAGAGCAGGAGAGGAGAAAAGCACTACACATGAAAGGATGAAATGGGATAATTCTGGGGCGCCTGATGTCTCACAGCAAGCTGCTATGAGAATATGAAACTACTGGCACATTAGAAAAATAAAAATTCTGTTTTAGTCAACATAGTTGTTCTGTTTAATATTCGATTATTTTTTCCTTCTTTGTTGTTTCTCTTTAAATTTCAGTGAAGTTGTTTTTTTTTTCTCTTATCTGCTGTTGTGTGAACTTCCATTGGGGGTGCTGGTATACCTGAAAAGACACTGGACCTTTGTGTTCCACAAAGATAGTCTGTCATATTAAAGCAAATCGGATCAAGATGAAAAGCTTTAAAATCTGCCTTGTAATACTATTAACCAAAATAATCTATCTTAACTTCTTATTGGCTTCAGGTGCTTATCTGGTGGTGTCATGCAGTGTCAAATGTGTAAAGAATCATTTCCTGTCTGTGCTATTCCTTATAAAGACACTAGCATGGTTTATACCACAATTGCTGTATTGTTGATCAAATTGTCAAAATAGAATTATTACACATTTTAATGCAAATTTTAACTACAAAAATATGTCTTTTTCCACTTAAAGTTTAATTTATTGCTGATAATTTTGACAGAGTTTCTTTATGGTTAAGAAGACTCATACAGTGCCTTCTTTTATAGTAAGGCAGTCTTTGACAACTTCACAAAAAACAGAGTTGATTGTATTTCATTATAGAGAGCTTGAAGCCTAGAACATTTCTAGTTGGGACTGGATTTTTACTTTGACAACAAATATTATGTTTTGTGTACAATCATTTCTTTGTTCTCTCCGTTCATTTTCCTAAATAGGTCAGTGTGTCTGTGCTTTCAGTGTTTTATGCTCCAAGTAAAAAACAGTAAACAGTGTATTTATTATTAAGGATGATTTGTGCAGTTCCCAGGGTTGGACATTGAGGGGTGTATGTGAGCTATAGAAAACCTAGGAGTGTGTGAGGGAAACTTTCAGACATGACAAGTGAGATCACAGGCCATCTGCCTTATGGGTTACTGCAGGATTCAGTCATGTGTGTGTGTGTGCATTGTTTGTGATAAGGAGCTAGAGATGTGACAAAACAAGCCTTGAACACCCCCCAACGCTATTGCCCCATCCGCTGTCCACTGCCTGTATTCTGACTGAAACGGAAATAATTGAAACCATCTGTTTGAGAGCTGAGCTTCGCTTCAGAACGCTGCCCACCGTGTCGTCATGACAACACTCAGTGTTGCACATAGCACTGAGAATAAGCGTCCCACTTAGTGTGGAGCACATTCACTTGAGTTTGAGGCAGAATGCAAATGTAAACAAATACTGAAACAATGAGATTCCACATATAGACTTTATGTACATGTTGTAATTTATGTCAAATCGCACACTCAATCTGAGTCTTTAGGTAAATGTTGTTCCTTTACGTGTATTCTATGTTGAAGAGAATGTTTATTAACTTAGCTTCTTGAACTTGTATTGTGTAGGTTTCAGCTTGGCTGGGTCCCTGCCTGTCTGACTTGTATCTGCCAGCTTCTTGCCACATTTGTTTTGGCAAATTCAAAGCAGTCAGAGAGAAAATAAAACGAACTCCCACTGACTCGTCTTTTACTAGAGATGTAAATTATGTGAATCAGGGTGTGTTTATGAAGAGGTCTCTAAAATGTGACTCACTAATGCTGTTCTTGTTGTTTTACTGACTTTTTGTTCTGATATATATTTTTCTCTTTTTACAGAGGACGATGAAACTGGTATTATGGATGGCCTGCTGGAGGCTCTGCAGTCTGGAGCTGCCTTCAGGAGAAAAAGAGGTCCACGACAAGCAGGTACTCATAAATAAGAAGAGTGAAATGTCTTCCAAATACAAGTTGATGTTTTCTGTTGGAGTTTTCTTCAACATATCTTGTCTGAAAAACAGAAGCAGATGAGCTAAACACTTTTTCTTGCGTCCACATACAGGAGTTCATTTGGTTATTTGTGGGTATGGCCTTTGTTGCTGTCTCTGTGACATGGTTTCATTTCTGAGCGATGTGTACAGGGGACTAAGCAAATTGTCATTAACGGCTGGTGCACACAAAGAAAGTGTGCCAGCAGTGGAAGGCAAAATCATCATGTTATTTCTTTACCAAGGTTTTTTTTTTGAGTATATCTAACATTTAAATTAAAATGGGGCGAAACAAAACTAAAGAAGCATGAATGTAAGTTAAACATTTGTGACTGAGAATTGCATGTGTGACAAATTAGCTACTGTCTTATTTTCCTTATTACAAGGTTAGCTTAGAGGTCATGTCCTATAAAGCCCTTTCTTTCAGTGTTTCAGGCCATGCTTCTCATGGACACAGACTAGAAAGCTACTCACTGTGTTCCACTGACAGATTTTTTGGGGTTTTTTTTTTTTTAGAGTATCAGATACACAGTTGTAATTCTGAGCGCCTCCTGAACTGTGATTTCTTGGAAAAGCCAGACAGGAAAGTTAGTAGGAAAGATGTTTAGATGATAACTGCGCCATGAGGCCTGGTGTTAGGAACCTCAGGTGTTGCCTCATGAAGGGAAAGTGTCCAGTGCCTTTTAGCTTTTAGCAAGACAAACCTTGTCTGTGTTTATTCTCTTACAGTGGTGTGTAAGTTTTGCATTTACACATACGAAACATTGTGGAAGAATGTATGCAACCTAATCCTTGCTTCAATAAAAGCCAGATGTGAAGCATTGCTCCAGACTGGAATAGCACAGAGCCAGATGGTAGACTGAACTATTTAGTTTTCTCCGTTTTTCTTTTATTACTAATCCTTTCTTTTCCCTCTTTCTTTTGTTCTTCTGAGTCAATAATTCTTTTTTCAGAATATGTGGGGTTCATCAGTTTTAACACAAAAGTTGTTAAATTACTTTTAAAAAAAAGTTGCTGTTGAAAACTCTTAAATAGAGACAACTGCCTTGTCACCAAACTGAGACATGCTAGGAGGGCAAACTGCAGCAGAAGTGAAAGCAGGAAAAAAAGGGGCCTACTTTAGGGCTCTCTCAATGATCCATGATCCAGCTTGGCCACCTCACACAGGAAATACCTGAAGGTGTGTGTGTATATGTGGTGGGGTGGCGTGCTTTTGTTTCTTCAAATGCTTTTTTTTTTTTTTTTTTTGGGTCTATTGTTGGACTCGTGTGTCAAATTGAAAAAAATGTTTCATCCACCCTTTTCTCTGTTTTGTTAAGTAGGAGTTATTAAAAAAGTGGAGCTGAAGTAGGAGGAGGTGTCTTCTGACTGGCTCAGCTGCTGCATATTTCACATCTCTGTAGCCACAGACCATCAGCAGGCTGAAAACATTTATGTGGTCAGGTCCTGCACTCTTGCAATAGTTTATCAGACTTGGTTATATGAGTTTTAACAGGAACATTTGCTTAAACTTTTGTTTGAAAAAAAGGAAAAAAAAATAGAACATTTTCAGATGTTCATGTGATCAGTTCTTTAAAACTCTATTTACCTACGTTTCTTTGAGGTCACAGAATACGTTTGATTGTTTTAGTGTAGTACAATAATAATAATAATAATAATAATAATAAAACGTTAAATGCACAAAACAAAAACTGAATAATCTACATTAAAACTTCATAAATAAACATTTAAGATTGTCTAAAAGTCATGTTAAAAAAGTGGGTCTTGAGCCTCATGTCTGAAACCTCTACAGTCTCTGCAGCCCTGATGCTCTCATCCTGTTGGATGTTTTAGAGGCGAGGACCGAAGTGGGAGAACAAAGCCTCACCAAAGATTTTGGTCCTCACCGTAGGAACAACTAAAAGTCCTGCGCCAGGGGACCTCAGGGTCCACGAGGGCTCATACTTTAAAAACAAATAACATAAATAAGAAGGCCCAAGGCTCAGCATTGTAACATTAGGTGACCAGTTGCTGATTATTATGCATTATTATAATGTGTGGAAATAACTGCCACCATAAATCCATATTTTTAGTAAAGATTCCTGGTTTTTGTCTGTTAAAAGTCAAAGGCTCTGCCTCTGTTTCCCCACTGGCTCTTTTCTGTGAAAATAAACTTTCCAAATATTTGCTTTTTGGTAACTTTGCCAGCTTTGAGGTTTCAATTTAGCGGTCAGCGCAGCCGCTATAAGAAAGTAACATATCAATTTTTGACATGCGACTTGACATGCGTCAAGAATGAGTTGGATGTGGTGAAGAGATTTCAGTAGTTTGCCAAAATAAAACTCCCTTTCAGAATTAGATTATGAATAAAACAGAAAAAAAGGTTTATTTTTTCTATGCAGCCCAGTATTTACTGTTCCACTAAATGGTACCAGACCCAGGGTTGGGAACCACGGAAGTAGACAAAAGAAAGTTACCTTTAGTAATTGCCTGTTTGTTGTCGCTGTGTGGCATAATTTAAATCCCAGTTACATCTATTTCTAAAGTAAGACATCAAACATTTTCTTTTTAAGGTTTTTTTTATTTATCTGGTGAACCTGTTTGCCTTTTTTAATGGTCTCTTTTACTTGAACTCCCCATCCTCCCATACAGCTGCACAGTCCACAAAAGGAGTTGGTCCTACTGCGTCATGCTCGGTGTCAACGCAGTGTGATGGCAAATGAGGCTGTGGAATTCATATACTCACTCACCTTTGACCTGAACGTCAGCTCACTCTGCGCCTGTGTGTTGTGCTGGTTTTGTGGAATGAGCAGCTGTCTGCCCCCGTCTGTCTGCTGCCACCCCCTTAAACACATCCAAACAAAGCACACACGCCAGATGCTTACATGCCAATTCAAAGGCCTGCATGTGTCTTTGCATACCAATACATCCAACCAGCTGCTCTCATTACATTCCAGAGTAATGTAATATCACCATCAGCTTTAGAGTAATAGCACAGACACTTTTCGTTTGATGCTATTGATACTTGGTTCAAAATATTTGTCAAATTTACTGAAACAAAGGTTTATGTAAATTAGAGGAATGATGTCTGAAAGTTCTCTGTAGACCCATCTGCCAGGTCGTGACCCTGTCAGGAGCAGCCAATCACTGAGGCACTTGCCGACAAAGCACCAATCATAGCTGGACTGAGATAAAGAGCATAGCAACCATGAAGGCACACAGTAATTCAGCATTCTGCTTCTAGAGAAACAGAAGACATCAGAAGAAGGCGAGTGCTTTTACAGATGTTCACAAACACAAAGATGTCATTCAGATGAAAAACAAAGCCATCATCAGTCAAGACCCGTGTGGAACAGTGATGTCACATAAAGCTCCACCCAGAGTGACCATTAAGTTCAATCACACATATGCACCAGTGACAGGAAATGCGTGCTTTTAGATCAATGCCATCGCCAAAATACCAGGACAAGGGATGCTGGATGATGTCACAGTTTCCCACAGTTCTTTGCTCTGAAGCTGGAGTGTGTTACCCTCTACGGCCTGAAGAGGGTGACATGATTCCCTTCTAAATTAGACAGGTTGAGGTCCAATCTTAATCTGCAAACACCCCATGACATACATGAGGCTCATTCATGAATGTAAACGATTCATTATGTATTTAGTAAGAGCATATAAATGAATGCTTGCATTTTATTACAGTTACAAACTCAGACTCTCTTAGAAATGAATGAAAAAACTATTTTTGTTTTATACAAAACGTTGGATTACTTCTCAACCTTGCACATTTGTTCCTTTCATCATTTACTCTTTTTTTCACTTCCTTCCTGCGTTTTTCCTTTGCCTCATAAAAACAGCTAGACTTAATTTCACAACAAAGCATTCTTTCTCTCATCAGGCAGTCATTACAGAGTGTCCTAGTGTGTAATGTCTCACAGATGATCCTTTCAGGATAGTCTGACCCAACACAATCATTCATCAGTGAGCTGACTGTCAGCAGTGTTTGTCTCTGTGTTGCATCTACTTCATGCTTTATGCAAAGATTCTCTGACATGATGTTAACACGGTGGTTATTGATGGTTTATATACACAGTGATATTTTTGCAACTGATGTGCCCATCACACTGCAGTTTTGTTTTCCACTTCCAGTTTGATATGCTAGAAAAAAACATGCCATGAAACGCTGCATACATTTCAAATGTGGAAGTCGGATATTTCTGGAGAAGATCTTCATATCCTCATTTCAGGTTCCTCTCTAAATCCCAGGCTCCTTCCTCTGTTGTCTTCCTCTGCTGCATGTCTCTAAAGAGGAAGTGGGAGGATAAGAGGAGCTCTGTGACAGCCTTTGAAGAGCTTCTCTCTGTGGGTTTTCATTTGTGGACAAGATGTGCAAAGACACATTTCATGACACATTTTCAACTGGATTTTTAGGTCATTTGCATCATTCATAAGTAACAAGGGAGAGAAGTTTTGAGATAAGTAAAAATGGACAGAGACCTGTGTAAGTTCACATTGATGTGCCTCGTTAGTTTTACTGACTGGTCCAGCTTAGATATCAACTCATATAACCTTTAGTCTCCAAACCTTCCTCTCCCCGTCTTTTTCTAGATTCCATTATATCTTTGTCGCAGCTTATTCTGGAAACCTGACTGGTAAATGTGTGCCTCTTTTATTTATCCATGCGTGTGTGCTCTCACCATCAAATTGTGACACCAGGCCTTTCATATTTGCATGCATGGCCTTTCCGGTTTATTTATGTCATGTATTTTTCTAACATATATGTCCCCTGCATCGACTTTTGAGTTGAAGATCTCTCCACAAGTAGCAAACACATAACCTCCCACTGACCTATATATTCCAAGATGGCTGCTGCTGCTGCTGCTGCTGTACCAGCTGATGCAGAGTGAGAATGGAAAAATGTGAGATGAGGGAGGTGTGTGGGAAGATGAGGAAGATATGATCAAAGAATGATGGCGTCTATAAATCACAAAACACAATTCAAATGTGAACGTTTGATAGGAAAACGGAAACTGTTTCCTAATTTAAAGGACCAGCCTTTTTATGAAATGAAAATACATTTAAAAAATTGATAACAATAAAGAGAAATGTTCTTTTTTGACTCTACGTGTGTAAGCATAGATCTTAAAACTAATACTAAAAGTCTTTTGTCATCATGTACCCTTGTTTATTGTAAAAGTTGCCTTCTAAAAATTATCCACAATTGGTGGAATCTGCTAAAAAAAAGATAATATAATGTACAGTAGTTTGAATCTCAAGTTAGAAAAGTGCTGTACAAATGAAGTTTGATTTCAGAGATGCTTTAAGACTGTATAACCCCTCACACAATGTACACTTTTCTCAGACAGACAAGAACATTTTCCCACTTTTTTTCTCTCATTTAACTCTTTTAGTTCAGACCTTCAAGACCACAAAAGGTGAATCACAATATTGTGAGGGACTCCGACTGTTTAAGATAGAAAACTCCCATTTTGGCCCATTAAGAGTTATGAGAGCAGAAATAGTATTTGAATGATCCAAATTTAAATGGGAGTCCTGTTTATTAAAATAGCCTATCATACACTCTGGTTCCATTTCTTTGCTGCTTTCCTTTAACCTTTGGATAGCTTTCCGTCACCATCCCTGCTACTGTCTGGAAATCACTTGAGCTCCTTCCTTCTGTGAGTCAGTGCTCTTCTCATTCATTCCTCAGTCTTTAATCTTCCACAGTATGAATCATCCTGCTTTCCACAGTGTTTTTCTCTCTGCAGTGCCACAACTCCTACCTCCCCTATTGCATTAACACACGCCATCTGCCATTCCTAATGTTCCCACAGTTCCTTCCTCTACACATTTCTTACTTCCTCTCTTTTCATTCCTTTCCACCCGACCAAGATCATGACAACTTTAATCTGACTTTAGCGCAAGTTGCTCTTATTATTGTAATCCACAGAGCCTCATCTCTCACCCATGTTTGCTTGATTACTGCATGTGTGTCAGCAACATCCATACTTTAGTTTTCTTCATATTTAAAGTTGGCATGTGAAGTGTGTAACATGTTGCTGTGTGCTTTTGTGACCATGTTACTTTTTTGAAGTTCTCAATTTGCAGTGAGTCAGTCTGCTCCTACTGATATGGGGGCATTTGGTTAACCGTCTCACCGTTTTCTTTTTGGGTTTTGCATGAAACATACTGATACATGTCCATGGAATGATTTGAAGTGGTTTCTTTGTTTTTCTCACTCTGCTTTTTCTTCTTCTTAGCCAACCACAGGCAGGCCGGCCACGCAGTGACCAATATCCTGGCCAAAGAGCTAACGCAGGATGAAAAGTCTTCATCCAGCAAAGAGCGCGCAAAAAGGTTGAAGACAGGGAAGGAGGAGCCAAAACTAGAAGGAGCACAGTCTCTGGAGGAGTTACTGGATACAGCTCTTTCTCGCTCCAGTTAGTCTAAAATGGAGAAATTTCCCTTTATACAGTTTGTTATTCAGTATGAATATAATTTTATTAAGCATTCCAGCAGCCAATGTAAAATTAAATTATTTTCCAAACCAATCTTTTTATGATAGCATTGTTTTTCTTTGGTTTTTTTGAGATGGGAACAAGAAGCAGAGGCTGAGGGCAGAACTGTTGCCTCAGCCTTAGATCTCTGCATTGCCAATGTTAAACGGACTGTACTGTTTTCTGCTCTGCATGCACATAAAATTCCCACTTTTTTTTCCCTGCCTAACATAAATCACATTCCACTCTTCAATGGGCAACATGCTCCTTGGCAAAGACTTTTCAGGGGATAGCCACTGCTTTTGTTATCATTCTTTGACTGATCCTGGAAACGCCTGAAACCTGGCGTGTCGTGCACAAGGTTTAAAGTGCTCTCTGTTAATTCCAGCTACAATTTTATTTTAATTGATAATGCATCGATTTGTCATTTTTTTAGACAGTTTGTAATCATATGATGTGCTTACTGGTTAAAAAAAAAAGGGGCCAACCAAGAGGAGAGGTGTTGTGATTTGTACAGGAGGGTGCAGACCTTTTCATCAGCAGCACTCATCACCTTGTGTATTGTCTCTGTGTTTTTACAGAAAAGGGATTTAATTCACTGGTGTGCTTTAACATAGTTTTAAATCTTAAAATGGGGTGATTTACACAAGTTTTTTTTTTTTTGAGCACTTCATTGTTTATTGCCGGAAAAGAAAAAGAAAATAAAAGGAAAACCAGCATTCATCCTGGAACATAAATTTGTTCATAAACTGTACAGGGATTTAAAGTTAAATGTGAGGGAAAAAACTTTTTTTTTTTTTTTAGGGTGTATCCACAAACATGCTGTAATGCGAGCGGTTTACATGCCTGTGTTTTTTTTTTTGTCCATGACTCTCATTTTGACGTTAGCCTCCTATATTTAGATTTTGTGGGCCCAAACACTTTCCCCCACATATCCTTCCATATAGGTTTAAGTGCGTGTGATATGCCATCTGTAATTACTGTACGGTACTAACCATGCTGTCAGAAATGATAGTGTTCTGGGGTTTTTTGCTGGGAATATAGCACACTGGAATATAGCCCAGGAACTGCTGACACAAGTATGTATTCACATGTTCTGTGTATTTGTTTCTCCAACTGAACTTCAGCAATAATCTCTCAATGTCTTTGCCGTCAGCTTTCATGTTTCCATCTTTTGGGTTTTTATCTGACGGTAGTTCTGCAAGGTGATACTCCAAGAAATATCTATAAATCTTTGTACTCCCAAACCTGAAAAGAGACCTATCTCTGGGGAACTCCCCACATGGTGGGCTGGATCTGTCTTTGTCAGTGAAAGTCGACCACAGATATGACAAACTTGATCCGCACAGAAATAATTTCTACATGGCATGAAAGAAAACGAGTAGAGCACAGGGTTTTGTAGCACCAACAACTGCTGTTTTCCATTTCAATCTGGGAATAGGTCAAACTGCTGCACAAACCATGCTGCTGTATGTAAAGAAGCATGGTTGTTAATTCATGTTTGCAAAATTCATGTATTCTGCCAGACAGTGGTTGTTTAAACTGAATGCAGAAAGTCTAAGTGAGAAATGAGTTGATTTTGAAATGGATGTCACTGGAATATTTGTCTTGATTTGCATTGTTCCAATTGTTCATTGATTATTTTTCATTTTAAATAGATTGTTTTCTATGTACATTTTATGACAATTTTAATGTATTTGAGATTTATGGAGTTATGCACATATTCTGTTTGTTACACTGAACAATTAAAATGTCTTGCATCATTACTTGTGTGTGTAGTTGTTTCCAGGTTTTGAGGAAGTGACGTTGGCAATTCCTGCAAAGTTTAATGTACGATCCCTCACTCTTGTTAAAACTCTGAGAGTGTTCTGTGAATCTGTTATTGTCCTAAAGAACTAGCAACATTCACAAACAGTGGACTAGTTTTTGTTTTTACAGATCAATGCCCGGGTTTCTGTGGCTCCAGTCTTTCCGAGTACATTTTATAGGTTTAAAAATAAGCAATGTGTGGTTTTTTTGTGCCAAAACACACAAGTATGTAGGAAAAGGGGGAATGCTTTTGCCTCTTCTGAACTGATGTTTCTGTTTTGTGTCAGCTGGGTTTATTTTTCTGAACATGTACATTAAGTCAGCAGCATTCCAAAACACGTCCAATAATCTGATTTTAGTTTTTCCATTTTCCTGTTACTTTTTCTTTCCTCTCACAGTTACGGTTTCCTTCTAATTACAGATTTAATGCACTTTTTTTGGAGCTCTCGGTTTTAAAATAAAAGCGGTGATTAGTAATATTCTCATTTTTAAAAAGGGAAGATTCTTCATATGCATAACACGAAAAGTATTTTTGCTTCCTAAGTAAACACCTCCAGTCGTCTGGGCCAACTGTCTTCCTACTTGTGTTTTTAAAACCTTTAATGTTCTTTGCTCATCACAATTTTGTCTACCTCTTTTTTGATGAGTCTGAGACGGTTTCTTCCCCTCACACTACAGTAACTTCCTAAATTCTTGCCAGCCTTTTCCTTACTATTTATTAAGAAAAACTAATGGAAAGATTGGCTACACTGCAGGAAATGACTGTCTAACATGAAAAGATATGTTTTTCAGAGTTTACAATGTTTCAGTATTTACTTAAAATGAACCGTTTGCCTTGTACAAACACTGGAAAAGAATCTATCTTTAATTGATTATCTACTTTAATCTACTTTAATATACTTTAAAAGTCTTAAAACTTGTATAAAACTGCTTAGCTACCAGAACTCTTTTTTTTTTTTTTTTTTTTTTTTTTTTTTTTTTACAGATTTAGTGGCTTTTCTGTTTAAAAATGAACTGGGCTTGTTTTATCTGTACAGACTAAACCTGGTAAATGAGTGGCAAATGGCCATTGTGCAGGAAACATTTCTGGTTCTGGTTTCAGTTTCTTAAGGTGATTCTCTTTGAGACATTTCTGTCGACTCACTTCTGAGTAAAAACCTTCAAATGATCTTGTTGGAGGTGAAGGACACTGAAAAGACAAAATAAGCTTCAGAAAAAAGCCTTTCTCAGAGTTTACTCCATGTAAAAACTTTGGACAAATCCAGGATGTGGGGGACCAAAAATAATAAGTTCTTTTTAGGAAGGTTATTTTCCAAGCAGATGGTTGTAAATATAGAAAAAAAGTAAAGAAAACCCATTCATGTGCTGGTCATTCATTCCTCCCACAGCATTGTATGAGCACATAGCAAACAACCTGTGGCTGTGTGTTCTGGACTCATGCCTGCTGGCTGCACTTCCTTTTTGTTGTCCTTGTTTAGAGCATTAGGATCCGTCAGTCGATGAGGTCTCCAGGTGTCTTGTGATGTGGGTGTGGGTTTGTGTCGGGATACAAACGTCGTCGTGACAGTGCTCGCAGTGTGTGTGAGTAAACAATAAGTTCATCCTGTTCCGGTCAGCCGCAGCAAACTGGAAAAAGAACGTAAAAAAGCTTGAATGAAGGTCATCTGGACTTAGCTTTTTTTCTGCTAAGGAACCCTCCTGGATGAATGAGAGTCTTCATAGATAATGGACAGAAGAATATACTAGAACGTTCATAGGGAAAATAGGGAAAACCCTTAAAAATGAGAGGAAAATCTCACTTCACTTTAGCTCTAATGGGAAAAAACAAGAAAAGCGACAAACATTTGACATGTATTCTACTTAGTAAAAGCAATATAAAATCATTTGCTCAGTGGCAATGTTACGTACATTTTATTTAGGGGTGTTAGTTCTTTTAACATTTTGATTCATATAATTTGTGGTTGTCGATCTGATTCATAGTCAATTTTGGTTTATTTTGAACAGCCTAAAATCGATCAAGGACATATTTAGCCTAAATTTCAACCAGGATGACTTATACATAAGTTGCTGGGTCCTGAACATTTTCAAACAATCTTTTAATAGCATAGGTCGATTTGTTCAAATTTGATTCACAACTTGCCATAGACAGAAAAGAAATAAAAAGGAATAGATGTATCAGGACAGACTGTTTACTTTTTCTTCCCTTGTTCACCTGCATAATATTCTCCTGTTGAGTTCATGAGTCACGGATTGTGTGAAAAAACCTGAATTACTTATTTGATGCAGGTTTTTTGTCTGTTTTTGAAAAGTGTAATGCAATAGATGGAGAAAACTAATGAAGCATGAGGACGTTGTATAGTTTTAGATTTAAAATTGTGTTGTTTAAATCAGCCTAATCCAAATTATTGCTAATTAATTTTATGAGGAAGCTTCTCTGTCAGAGCTTCATTTGACCCCTCAGAAAAAAAAATATTTTATTCAAATATTTTCATTCTAAGTTTCTACAATCCAAATTTGAAGCACATCATTTGCGGTTAACTGGAATAACAAGTGTTCAAAATGACTTTTCTTTTCAGTTTACATGCTAAACTCACTTTCTGCAACTCAGTTCAGATTTGCGTACTTGTGATGTTAATTTACAACTAAAATTAGTTTTATTTCATGTATCTAAATGTGTTATTGTTTGTGGATTTGTAGTAATTTTGGTGGATGCTTCATTACCACAAGTTTCATGTCTTCCTGATTTCCAGACTTCTGGCTCTGGAGACATTTGGGGGAGTCTGGGAGATTTGTGTGTGTTTACATGTGTCTCCATGTGCTTGGATGCATGAAAGTGGTCTGCTGGAGAAAGAAAGATCTGAACAAAGAAAAGGGGACTAGTATAATTGGCTGCAGCGGAGCCAGACAGCACAATGACATGGCCATCAATGCAGGGATGGGCTGGCAGGAGAGGTGGCCCAATGAAACGGCAGCAGGCTGTTTTTCTCATCCACTGATTGGCTGGACGAGAGAAGCTGTCGGTCTCCAGGTAGCAAAGTAAACCTCTGAGCAAATCTGCCACTCTCTGGTTCCTGGAGGAGGGAGGGGAGGGTGTGTTGGAGGAGGAGGTGTGACCTCAGCAGCTAAAAAAAGGGCAATCAATTGAAATACATAGAGCATGTCATCCTTGTGGTGTTTGAGCTCTCCTTCCTAATAAAATATCCCACTAGTCTTGATTTGCATGTCTCTGTGTCTGTGCTCGTTTCCCTGGCTGTTTGTTAGCGTTACCATGGCAGGCATGTGAAACAGAAGTGCTTTGTTTGCCTTTAGCTTGGCTCTGCAGCCTCTATCTATTTATTTCTAGGAACAGAACTGTTTTGATTAGACATTTCTCAAAGTTTGCACTAGAGGAACAAGGCTTTATCATCTGCTTTCTACAAGAGAAAGCTTTCATTATTTTGCAAAAACAAGAGGTTTTTAGGCTAAATTAATGTGTCTTGAGGCTTTCTTTACTCCCTGTCAGGCCCAGAAACGCCCTCCATGCATGTTAGTCTGGTTCTGCCTGTTCCATTGAATCCCCTCCACTGGTCATCATGTCTTTATGAAATTTCATTGATCAAATTATTCGGCTCCTTGTAGAACATTCTCCACGTAATATGCAATTAACAGATAATTAACATGGGCCATAGAGTGTCAACCGATTGGCTTTGCCATCGTTTCGCTGAGTGACATCTCCATCATCACTTGGCCTGAAGCAGCAGCAGGGTCTCCCGGAAAACTTACCATGTGATCCATCTCATGACCGCTTCTTCCTGTTGATATATCACTGAATTTCTTTGTCAGGTGTCCAAGTTATTTTTTTCCCCCAACATGTCATCTCTTCTTTTCCCACATTTTCTTTTCCTCCCCTTCTCCCTGTCGTCTGCATTTCCTGCTCCTTTGTTTGCTTCTTGGTTTGTGAGTTTAGTCAGGTAAAGTTCATCTTCCCTTAAAAGGAAGTGATATTTCTGTTGAGGAAACAGTTCGTCCTACACATCAGCATTGACTAAAGTGTCATTATGAAGAACTCACCACTGTGTGCATCAGACAGTCTGGGCATAACCTGAGCATTTAATCTCATTAAAGAGCAGATGGGGCTTTTGTGAAAACATTTTGGGTTGATTGAAAGCAGTTTTTAGAAGTTACAAATGTAGTCTTTACTCTCTTCACTTTTTATTCACTGCAACACACTGCTTTTTATTCTCTTCTCTTCTTATCAAAACTGGTTCAGGACTCAGCAGAGGATAGGGAACTGTAAATTAACCCAGCATTATGGTGTGATATATGACTTATGACTTTACAGACAAATCAGTTTAAGCTAAAGGAAAACAAGTTTTTATTAGATGATTAGTCCATGTTGGCAGAGGACACTGTTCACCTTCTGTGGACCTCAGAGAACTCCTTTATAACATATCGTAGTGTTTTTTTTTCAATGCGCTCACATTTTTTGAAATGTTTCTTTTTCTGCAAACGTTTATGCTTCAACAAAACAAACAATTTTGAGCCACATTTTTTGTGTACATTTTCATATTTGAATGTGTAATTTTGTATCTAAAAAACAACAAATCTGTAACAGAAACTGCAGGGATTACCTCTGAGTCCAGTCTGAGGCAAATGCCCATCTGTTTTTAAGGGTTTTAGTAGGACAGTGACTTTAGCCCTGATTAAAAACAGAACGTGTCCCTGCTTAAGTCCTGCTTTTTGTTTCCTCTTCTAGGATCTTTGTTGGTTGCCAGCTCTCTTAGATTTTGCCTTATGTTTCCATGCACAGTTCAGTAAGGCTTAACTCACCACTTTGACTCCAGTTATTCAACAGCTATATTAAATCCTTTATCGGACCAAAAGCATAACTCAGCTATGGGAGATTGTGAAAAAAAAGCCTTTAAGTAGTTTTAATAACTTTTTGTTGTATTTCTCTGCACAGAGGTAGGAAACGTTTACATGTGATTCCATTTATTTTGACACATTAATAATATAGAAAACAATATTTGTAGCTCTTAGCAATGAAAAAAAGCAAATAAAAATATTAAAAATGTCATTAGTAATGTTTTATTGATCAAGGTTTCTGTTGATTTTGATGTTTTATTATAAAAATGTGACTTTCTGTTGCATTTCATTTTTAAAAACAACTCGTACAATTTAATAAGCACAAAAATCCACAACAAAGGAAGAAAAGAAAAGTCTATTTGCAAATTAATGTCACCAAGCAAGCACTGAAAATTTACAATTCAGTTCCCTGTGATAGCTGTGCTTAAGTAAGACATCAGGAAAAGACGTCCGGCAGAGACAGACTCGTGGAAGACGGCCAGCTGTCTTAACAGAATTTAGGTGTTTGAGCACAGAACAGAGAAACAGATGAAAACGCATCAAATGGATGCTGTTTGTTTGAAAAATATGGTGGGATTTGTTAGAATCTTTATGTGGCTGAGTTACATCAGTACATAAGCTTAGATTATATGCAAAAATCACATCTTTTCTGGCTGAATCATCTACTAAAAATATTGATGTGAAAAAATGCTAGAAAGCATGCATGTATTGTGAATGTCATTCATGTTTTGCATCCGAGCAAATTAAGCTAACGTTGCAATCTTAAAACAAGCTGCATTAAATGCTAACTTGGCTTTTTTCAAGAGCATAAATATGGATAAATCCTTCAATCAGATCAAATTTCTTTTTGACTCAAATGTTACTCATAAATCATGATATCAGGACTCATCCCGGCAGTCCTTTGTGACTCTGAATGACGTCTTTGTCCCTGTAGCTTCAGCTGGTTGTGAGGTAGAGGAGGGTCTGTCTGCTCTGCAGGCTGTGCTGAACGCTGATGCACACAGAATATCAATAAGCATCGGAGGCTGCGCAGACACAGAGCTCTCTCTGTCCCTCCCTTTTTTCTCACACTTACAGACACCTTAGGTTGTGCACCTACCTCGCATATTCAGCAAGCAGATCATAACAATGGGCACATGTGCAGTATGTGTGGACACAGTGGACCTGGTATTCAATAACCCACAGCTTCAGCTGAATGAAGTGCGAGTCCTTTCTCGTGATTTTGACATGTTTTGATTTGACCCACATCAGTTTGGGTTGTGTGTGGTCGCTCAATGACTGGGTTGTGTGTGACAAATTGACTTCTCTGAAGTGGAATCATGTCAGTCTCACTGGGTGTAAAGTTTTTTGGGCTTTTTGATGCATCACCCAGTGACTAAAACTGAGTTTTGCAAAAGACAAGCAGCGCACTGTTTGAACATTGTTAGATTCTAAATGTTTGTGGTTAGAAAAAAGGTCATTAAGATCTCGTAGTGGATGTCTTCCCTTCAAGACACAGAAGACACACTGCTCCTCTGTAGGGCTCCTTCTTGTTGTGGTTTTGTGTTTGGTGTATCTTATTTGGCTGGGACAAGCACATGCTTCTGCAGGGCAGACAGAGATTATCTTTGGACAGACGGACAGTTTGTTTGGATGTAAAAGAGTCTGACTGGATCTGGTAGTCATGTGTGCTCCTAAAGCTCTGGTCATTCAGATTCTAATCTTGAGAAGCTCAGTCCCTGACTTATTTGATGACTTTTATTTCTTACTAAATTATTGTTCCTTGACATGTGCCATCATGGTAATAGAAATCAATGTAATCCCATCTAAAGACATGTTTTTTGGGGGTTTGTGGTTTTTCTCTTAATATGTTTATTGGGGTGAGAACTCACCTGCCCCTCCCGAATGACCCCTATATGTCCACATGCATTGCTGGAGGTAGGAGAGTGTTCAGTCAGTTGGCCTACATCAGCTGAGCCTGCGGCAGTCCGGTTCCTTCTGAGGGTGTGGTCTCCCTGTGTCTGTGTTTGAGCTTGCATATATTGATGTGAGTCTCCATCTAAAGGGGGTCAGTGTGAGGTGACGATAACCCGCCTGCATCTGCAGTGACATTTAGAGGTCAGACAGAGCAGCCGAGAAGCTCGGACGTCTTCCAAAGTTTTTGCTCTGAAAATGCACAGGACTGTTGGATCTCATAATGAAAGCGTGCAGCGAGGCGTTCAGGAGTTTTTTTTCTTCATTAGTTTGTCCTGTAATTGTCTTTATGTGGAAATGTTTCTAAATCAAATTTTCTATCTCACCTCTTTTTCCTATTGTAATTCTAATATTTATTTATACAGTTTTTTTTCTGTGGTATTTTTGGGGCACAAATGAAATCACAGATATAGTAATAAATTACATTAAGCCGTCAACAAATTTTGATTAGTGCCCTTTAATTGTGAATGGTTGAATGCAAAAAACAAAGAAAGACAAACAGGGCCATAGGGACTGTGCATGAGTTTGTGTGTGGAGCAAACAAAGTAGACACAGAGACAAATTCCCATGATTTATATTGTTTAATTTTGAGATATAGCGGCTGAGACAAAGGGAGTGTTCTCCAGTAAACGCCACTACTGTGCCATGTGATTTTTTTAAAAGCAATGACATCATTCCTTTGCCTGTAACTATGGTTACACTTAGCTCTTGCTCGCAACATCAGCATCCGAACTGACTTGTCTTGATTTTTTTCTTTCTTCTCTTCCCCACCTGTCTCCTCTGCTTTTCCTTCTTTCTCCTTGCTTAAGTTTCTTGCAAAATGCATGATTTGCATGATCCCTGTCATACCTTTGTGCTCTCCTCACTTTCCTTGTTTTGTGAATTAGAAGCAGAGGGGGAATTAGGAAATGAAAACAAACATGCATGCACACAGAATCGTAGATGACCCACAAAAACAGAGAGAACGCAGATGTAAGCAGATAGCTGCAGCTGCAAAGGTGGGGCATATTCATCACAGAGAGCAATGCAAACAGCAGACAATGCCCAGTCAGACAGAAAGAAGAGAGCAGACACAATGAAAAGAAAAGATCAGACTGGTAGATAACAACCAGAGAAAGAATGGACAATCACAACTGAGCTCCTGGTCAGTGTGGGCAGCATTCAGGTTCATATCTGCATTTCCTTTCATTCCAGGAATGCAATTCTGCAAGAGTTTGGAAAAGAAAGGAGAGATAAAGACAGAGGGCAGTATACTGCATTTGTATTCAATTCTCCAATGTTCACATATGGTGGTGGGGGTTTAAAAATCATATTCATAGCCTGTTGTGCAGCTGCTTTACATTAAGCAGCTTACAGTCCCTGTTCTGTTTGATTCTTGCTGTGGTGGGGGTCTGTAAAAAGACAAAGAAACAAAGCAGAGGAAAATATGAGACCAGAAAAGCTTGCTCGGTTACTTCTTTGTCTTCTGGTTTTCCTAAAGCTTCATGAATTACATGTACCCCCCCCTTCCCTCTGTCTCTCCCCTGGTGATTGTCTCGCTGTGAGGCCAGCATATACCTCCTGCATGTAGCATGTTTCCAGGTGGGTAGCCGTCATCCTCTCTGTGTTTTTCCAGCCGAGCCCAGTGAAGAAGGGAGCGTAATGGCTGATAATGGTTGCCATGGAAACTGGCAGTATTTCACTAGCCTACATCATCCGCTGTAGCATGCCGCGGATTGTCTTCATGAATATTTGAGCTTTATTAACAGACAAGTAGCTGAAACTGCTCTCCCTAAATAGACACTAAAAAAAGACTGGTGAAGAAATCAGGAGAGGAGGGATTCTGAATGGAATGCTGAAAAGCAGTGTCACACAGGAACTCTGAAAGTCAGGTTATTCAGGTGAGAAGACGAAAATCAAGGATGGTTGCAAGGACAAAAAAACACACAAAAATAAGGAGAATATATCATGCTCAGGTTTGAACAAGGTTAAATGAGTTTAGTGCACTCAAAAAAGGTAAAGAAAAAAAAAAAAAAAAAAGGTCAGCACATCAAAACAAGATGGCAGAGTGAGAGAACAAAGAGACCGAGGAGAGATGGTGACGTGCCATGAGAAGAGAAAATTAGGGCACTGGAGCTGGGTTTTTTCCACCCTCCTCCTAGTTTTTCTCCTCATTTCTTAGAATGTCCTGCAGAGATTTCTAATTAATCCCTTTCTGAGGGTTGTTTCCTTTGCCTGATAAACACACCGACATGCATTCATGCAAACAAGCGAGTCATGATTCATTTACACAGCCTGCAACAGGAGACTGAATTGACAAATGGAACTGGGGTAGTTGATGCACTGCGTCAAGAAGCACAGATATTAGAACAAACATGTCCTTTTTTATTCCCAACCCTAAATTCTTGCTTTTATCTGATGTCATAAATGTCATTTCAAAAATGCAACAGTGAAATGACAAATGCATGCTGTCTTTCTTGGAATGCCCATTAGTTGATTTCTGCTGGTTCTCCACTGCAGTCCCGTTTTTTTGGGAGTTATCTGCCGCTAATGGCTATAACACCTGTCCCAGAGGTCTTGGCAGACAGCTGAGTGCCTTTCTCCTGCCAGATGTGCTGACTTACGATCACTGTGGCTCTGAAAAAAACATTCCCATGCTCTTTCTTGTTGATTTTATAGTTAATAACTATTTTGTTATTCCCCAGTGCTTCCCAAAAATGCAGCTTTCACCGAAGATCCTGATGTTTATGAGCATCTGTCTGTCTTGACTCTCATAGTTGTGACTATTTAAAGCTACTTTAGTTTTACTGGTGAGGATTTTGTATATTTTTCATTAGTCTAGACTAAGATGAAGCTACACTTTCTAAATACTGTATTAATAACAATATGCTACATTTCTTTATCTGCAATAATCCACAGAAACTGCAGATAGATTAATGTAAATGTGACTCAGTTCAAAGGTAACCAAAAGGAATGATTAAAGGTTTTATCTTCTTTTTATAAGTTTGCTAAAGCTACGGAACATGAAAACAACAATATTTTATAGTATATATCTACATAATTAATTATTTTACTGGAAAAGAAATCATTTAGTTTGTTTTATTAGAAGTATTAGTAAAAAGTAGTAAAAAACTTAGCAAGATAAATTTATGAAGCCTAAAGCCCAAAGATATTAGAAGCAAAAAGCTGAAATGTGTGAATAGCAAGGTACGTTTTTAACATGTTTGAATATACTTTATATTTTATTCAACAAAAATGTTGATGCAAAGATGACGGACATGCAAATGTCTGGAGGAATCTTGAACACATGTTTTATTTTTATCCTTATCTTTGAGCTTGTTTATTGATTGCTTTCACTTTTGATGATGGTTGAGTGATTATCTGATCAATGGGAAAACACCTAAACCTCTTAAAGTTTTACTAGAACAGTCATGCATGTCAGATGATAAATACTTGACATGAAAAAGACCCAATAGTACAAACAAGGAAAAAGAAGCATCTTTGACTAGATAAATGTTTGTTTGAAAAAAAAGGAATAATAATTTGGACTAATCTACTTTTGAAAGAATATTTTTTCAATGCTTTTCTCTATGCTGTAAAGCAGCTACTTTATTATCTAAAGTGACTATATCTTCCTGTTCAAAGACAGACTCCTGTTAGAATGTGTTAGTTTGGAGTGCTAGGAGGGAGAGGAGAGGCAGAGAGCTTCTTGATGGTGTACGCTTATTAGCCTGAAATATCCATGCAGCTGCTGCACCATTTCCGTGGTAACACCTGTCGCCGTGGCGCTGAGCTGTCCACATGCCTCAGCGTCAGTGCTGACATGCCTCAGGGACAGCACATTCACAGTGTGAAAGCCCCCGTTTCCCTGCTCAGCTCATTTCTGACATGTAAAACCTCATGCATGGGGCACAGCTGGGAAACTGACAACACTTATCCGCAGCACCAGAATATCTTTGATGAAACAAAAATGCACAAACTGGTGTCTTTTTGCATCACTGTGCAAACCATTCTGATACTTTTCCCACCTCTGATGGAATTTTCCGTAACCGTGACAACCACAGCAGGGATTAGCTAGCCTGTGATGTGCTGGGGGTGTGGAAGCTGCATATGTGTCAGTGCTGGGGTGCAAGGCTGCTTATGGGGTGTGGGGCTTATAAAGAGGGATTGGGATTGTGCGATTTACATGTGTGTTGAAGAGGGTGCGGTTGGGGGAGAAGATGCCCTTAAATCACTGTGTACCAGATGGAGACTTCAGATCAAAACAGTGTAACTGTCCAGCTCAGTTTTCTTCTTTGTTAGGGCACAGGTTAGATTTTATGACTTGTTCTCATCAATCGATGCCACTCTCACTCTCTGTTTCCTCCTGCTCAGCATTTAACCCCAACCTTTAGTCTGGACTTGATTTCTTGCATCTCTATTGTTATTCCCAGCTTCATTCCTGCTTCCTAGTCGCCCTCCCCTCTTTGTCTGACTTCCATCTTCCCAGCTGAGAAAACAGGAGCTCTTGGCAAAGGAGATGAGGCGAGAGGGAAAGAGGGGAGAAGGGGCTTTTCAGATGAAGAGAAAGAAGGGTTCACTGCGTTGAAAGGGACCATTGTTTTTCATCATTGCAACAACTCCATCTCTGTGATTTAACAAAGCCAGCATCCAGCACATTACTGTGTCTCTTTAAATCAGGATGGGGTTAGCTGTAGCAACATTCAGGCTCCAGTGCTCCAGTGCTCCATCTCAATGGCTGTCTCTTCTTTCAGCCAAATTCCTTAGAGCTCTCTGTTACCCTTACTGAACTGCACATTCCTCTCAGATGAAATAATAATAAAACAGACTTTTTAGTAATTGAACTTATGCACTTTGTGGGGAAGAATACAACCAAAAAAAAGGAAATTGTATTTTTAGAAAATAGCAATCAAAAAATGTTCTTTTATATTTGTTCCAGCACAGGACAGTCTGAGTGTTTTTGAAATCTGCTCTGTGAGCCAGAAGAAACAGGCTTTCATTGCTCTCTCACCCTGTTAATTTTTTGCAAGGAACGTCCATCTAAAGACAAGAGGAGTCTCTCTAGCCCTGAGCTTCATGGGAACAAATCTCATTAACCTGCTGCTGCCTATTTGTCTCTTTCTGGCTTTAAAATCTAATCTTCGTTAAAAATATCTTCAGGATTTGATCATTCTTTAGAGTGATTTTCTGCTAAAGCCTATATTAAACTAGTCTTTGTCCTGTTCTGACCGCCTGCACAACAGAGCAGGGCTCTGTCCTCCAACATGTGCTGACCCACAGACAGCTGCAGCATGGGAGGATGAAGGGGATGTGGGGGAGGGCAGAAAAGGAGGAAGACAAGGTGGTAATGAAGGGAGGGGACTCCTTTACTTCACTTCAGAGGGTACGCGCACAAAAAAAAAAATAGGGTCAAACTGGCGCGGAGACGCACTTCCTGTCCCGCCAATAGTGGCTGGTTATGTCACATCCTGGCTGCTCTCTTCCCTTATGCTCTGAAATAAGATCCCTCCAGTTCATTCATTGGGAGGAGATGCAGTTTTTCTTACTCCTCTTGCCTTTTTCAGTAAATGTGTTCCTCAGTACATAGTGAGCCCATCTTAATATGACTCTTGAACAGAGAGTGTGTGTCTGTTTGCATGTACACACCATATACAGGAAGCAATGATGACTGTTTTTCAGTCCATCCTGTGACTAATGTTGTTACTGAACACAGCAGCTCCATTGTCCACTTTTATTCTCATTTAGCTTCTTGTCTTTGGTCAATTCTGCAAATATGTCACTAGTTTTTCTTTTTCACTGTCCTTTGTGTCTGTGTGTGTGTGTGTGTGTGTGTGTGTGTGTGTGTGTGTGTGTGTGTGTGTGTGTAAAATCAGTAGGAATGTGCTTAATTACATGAGATGGACTGGAAGGCCAAAAAAGGGACAGTCTTTCCATTCTACTGGATATGCTCCTGGAGCAGTTGGTGACACATGGTGACAGTAGGAGTCCCTCTGAAAAACAGTCTTATAAATCAGCTGTCAAAGTAACTCTAAGGCAGTTCTAAATCCCCATGGCACATATATTGTTCACTAACATGAAAAAAAACACCTAACTTTCCTTTGTACATCAGAATAAGAAGATAAAAGCTCTCCAAAGTCTGACTAAACCTCAGTACTTAATTGCTCATGACTCATCCGCCTGTGTCTTTGTGTGGGATACTCTCCTCTCCCAGCCATGTTTTCTGCATATGTCTGTCTGTGTTGCCAGGCTGGACTAATGACTAAATATGTTTAGGTCACTCTGCTCTGCCAGCTCTGAGCTGGAGCCAGTAATGGCAGCTTCATGGATCTGCAACGACGATACCTCCATCAGAGATAGAGGGGTAAAGGGAGAATCTGGGGCTGACAGTTGCTATGGTAACCATTTAACACAGGGAGATGAGGGTAAAAGGAGTCAGCCATTTTGTGATGGTTAGTCTGCAGTGATGTTGAAAAGCTGCTGTGTGAAGAACTGGGCCAAGTTATGATCAATTTAGTTAAAAATCTGATGATTAAAAACTGCTGCACTTTTTTCTTTTTTTCTCTCTCCCTTAATAAATCTAAAGTTTCAGATGTGCCAATCTAAATCAACCTAAGGCCTGGACGTCCGTATTAGCTAGTGTTGTGATAAATAACCCACCTGGTTCATAAATATCCTCTTCATCTCCATCCTTTTAGTCCATCGGCCCTTTTTTTCCATCCCCCCAACATCTGCAGCAGTGAGTTCAGACAGCTCCCTTTGTTTGGCTCAGTGACGTCTCTGCATCTATTTATAGACTTGTTATTGTGTAAGACCATGTGAAAGGCCCGCAGAGCATGAGTGGGCCACCACCACTGGTGGAGTGGTCTAAAATGAAAACTATGTAGCTTTAAAATGAAATGACAGACCATTTCTCCCCACTTCTTTAATTATTGCTTCTTACAAATTATGTGCCAGTGTGTATCTTTAGACTTAGAGTCCTGCAAAAAAATCAAATTCATATGTAGTTTCAAAATAAGAGATCTTTATTGCATCTTCTACTTAAAGCGACATAAACCACAGATGAAACAGTTAAATCTCTGCAAAAATTGCTTTCCAATGAGCTAAAACAGCAATTTAAAATTCCTATTTACTTAGAGACAGCTAAAGAGGAGATTTAAAAGAAGATCCCTGGATCAATTCCTCTCTGTTCAGCATAAGAATAAATGGAGAAATATGGGGAAAAAGTATAAAACAGTAATAGTTTTTGTTAGCACACAACATGAACTTCAGATGATTAAATAATGGGATTAATCATAAGGCAGCTCGTGTCAGCATATAAGGATTAAAAGCCAAACCACACAGGAATATTTTTTAGATGATTTTGTTTTATTTGAAATGTCAGTGTTCAAGAGAAAATAAAACAGCAATATAAATATTAGCATAAAAATAAGAGAGTAACACAGGGGTGTAGCGTGAGGCGAGGGGCTAAGCATTTGATAAGAAAGATAATACAGCAGGATAGAGTAGTATTAATTCAGCAGCAGACGGACTTACACATATATAATATTTATAATCATTTGTTCATATGGACAGAAAGAGAAGGAGAGGCATTCTTTCACAAATGCACGAGATAAAATCACCGCAAAAGAACAGTAAGAGGTTACAGAAGGATAGAAACATTTCTAGATATATCTTTTTTTTGCCTTTACAGGGTGATAAAAGATAATGGAGGGAGAATAAACACAAAAATATGAGCAACACATACCACAAGTTAACTACTCTACGTGTGCCACTTTTTTGACTTATCTAAAGTTATCTTTTATTCGTTTATTTACAATGAAGAGTTAGTTGGCTTCCATAGTGCTCAGTTACTACATCGCAACACCATTTCTTGACGAGCATTTCAGACTTTTAATAACTGTTGACTTTTTTTTAAACTGTGATCTTGTTAAGTTTCTTGAAAAAAAGAAAATGCAACACATTCCAGCAAGCCAGGCATTGTTGAGAGACTTTTACTTTGAAAATCTTGGACATGCTCCCTGCTTGCCAAAGCCTGGCTCACACCGTCGACAGGACGTGTTTATTTACAGAAGTGGAGGGAGGGGAGGAGCTTACAGAGTGGGGGGGTGAATGTAGAGAGGTGAGAGGCAGACAAGCTCAGGTTTCCCTTTGATTTTGTTGCAGAAGGCCGAAGAGCGGCTTCTCGTCAGCGGAAGGGATGGCTGTGCTTGGCTCTGTTGACCTCTGCCCGGGTCAGTGCATTAGTGAAAGTTTGGGGTGTGTCGACAGTGGTTCCTCTGTACATTCAGCGCGAGGTCATTTACCACCCCCCCGGTTAATGTAACGGTGTGACTTTTCCTCGGGATGCACCCCTTCCACTCCCCGTGACCCAGCCTGCAAGCTGCCATAGTTTTCATGCACTTTTCTCAGTGGCCAGAGAGGTGACGGACAGGATGACAAAGCGAAGACTTCAAATCCTTAACATTTCTATGCTATCGAATTACTATCTCCAAAAGAAGAAAACAATTGTTGTGTCACATCAAGAAGTTCCTTCAGCAGCTCAGGAAAGTGAAGGGACAATACTCCATCAAGGCCCTAGAGGCTTATATGGTGTCTAGAAACTCCTAAGCACTTAAGTTTACCACAATTACATGTTTCCCTAGAGAATAAAGAGATTGCAACTCTAGTAGTGTCTCATCTTCAGAAAACAAACAGTGCATTTCCAAGTTTGGCTCTCATTATGAGGGGAGGACACAAGGCAGGTGTGAGGAGGGGAGGGCAGCGGGACATGCCATCTGGAAGGAACTAATCCCGGCTGCTAAAGCGCCCGTGGCTGTGCCAGCCCTTCCTCTGGGTGCATGCTTAGGTCATAAAAATATCAGAAGCTTAAATTCTTAGTTTTTTTTTTCTCTAACTATCATTACAAAAGTAGTTCTCATTTTTGGTCAAGCAAATACTGCATGAGCATTTTATTGACCTTCGATTGGACAGAGGACAATAGATTGGGAATGTCCTCCTCTTTGCTTTTGCAATGCATAGTTTGCAACTTGAAACTATTCGGAGTGGTTTGAACCTTAGTAAGCATGCAGAAAAGGTTTGTAATAACTGTCAAACACCATCTCAGACATTACAACCCTGCAGGGGTAAGGGGGCTAAATGATGGCTAGCGCATTTCGCAAAAGCTGATTTTCCACTTGGGGAAAAAAAAATCCAACAAAAATAACTGCTTTCAGCCTTGCCATCCAGCAAAGTTCATTACACTAAAATCTCTTTGTCCATAGTAATTTCATTTTTTTGTGTTTTTTTTTGTTTATTGTTTTTTGTTTTTATATTTTTTATGTTAGAAAAAAAGAAAATAACCCCCCATACCCTACCAAAATATCAAGCCACAAAGAATACATGAACAATACTAGACCTTTAACACAGCACAGGTTAGTAACAGAAACATCCTTTAGCACAATAAGATTCTCTGAGTAGACGTTCAAAGAACCATCAGCAAAGTCCATGTGGTCAAAGGGACTTGCTGTTTGGCTGTCATTACTGACTGAAGAGCAGTGAGATATCTGCAGGTGGGGTGTGGGGGGTTGCGTTTCTCATATCCAGCCGGCTTCATCATGACCCCATCAGCCTCCATCCACTTTTACTTCTTCTCCTTCTTGGTGGACTTCTTCTTGGAGGCAGGGGTCTGGACGGCCTTTGGGGGCTCGGACTGAGCCGAGGCCTGTGGTGGGGGCAGAGCCTGTTGGGTGGCCTGCTGGGCCGTGGCCTGCTGCTGCTGCTGCTGCGGGTTGGAGGTGAGGGTGGCCGTGCTGCCAGGGATGTAGACGTTCTGGCGGTAGTCGGGCACGTGCTGCAGGGTGAACTGGGGGCTGTAGCGGGTGCTGAGGCCCATGGTGCCGGGTCCGAGGGTGGCCGTAGCCTCACTCACTTCTGGGGAGAACAGAGACAGAGTGGGGGGATGAGGGGTAAGGAAGGATGGGAGAGGGGAGTAAAACATGTTAGGCAAGCGTTGGAAAGTGAGACAGTGGAAGCAGAAAAATTAGAACAGGTCAGAGAAAGAGATTAAAGCTTCTATAAGAGTTGGAGAGTCAGTGTCTGATTAAAGCGAAGCACAAAAAGAGCTGAACCAAAAAATTAGGTCACAAATAGAGAGCAAAGAACAATGCCAGAAGCAGAACGGGTACTAAAAATAGTTAAGTGTGTGTAGACACATTTATTGTGTGTAAAAGGAAGAAAATGCTGCCTCTGTGGTGAAAAAGATTTTCTCTGCGTGCGCATGATGTAGCTGCTCAGCCCATAATTCTCCCACAGCCCCTGCAATGCAGAGCTGAAGACGCAAACACTCCCTCTCCCATCTTGTGGCTTCTCTCAGCATATAGTTTAACACACATATGCATGTCAGAAGAATACAAATATCTAACTCTGCAAAGAGTGAAAAAGATGATAAAAAACCCTCCTTCCTCCTTCTTATCAGTGATGGTGTTGAGTATTGAGGGGAGATGACCTTCAGTGGATAATAGCGAATGTGTGTTCCTCCCCACCGCCATTGCTGCTCTGACTCTTCAGCCTTCTGCTGCCATGCAGACTCCCACAATGCCAAGGGACTTTTGTTTTTTTGAGTGGAAAAATTCCACACAGTATCACGAGTACGCATTTTAGTGAGGGAGACATGATGTGCTAAAACAAACGCTGGAAACAATGAGCACATCAAATGCGTCCCTCTATCTTTACTGCTTGTTCAAAACTGAATGAATTCTTCCACAGCCACAGCCCAGGGACAGTTCTAAATGTGTGTGTGCGTCATTGACCTGCCATGCCCTCATTGCAGCTCCAGAGGAGTAGCACAGAAAGATGAGGAGGTGTGTTTTGGAAGAAGAACGTATTGTAAGAATCCCTGTAGCTTTGCTTACAATAAAACAAATCGTGTGATGAGTGTAAACATGCATCTTGCGTATGTTTGAATTCAACACAACTGCAGGGAGATGAGTCCACTGACTGTCTCAACATTTATATCAGAGTGGACAAAGTATAGATCATATATGTGAATATAGCCTCTAATAAAACAGATAAACTAGGACCTCCACATATGAACAGAAGCAGGGAACAGGACTCACCGTTAGCTGCTGCCATCAAGGCTTGAAGCTGCTCTGCTTCAGTAGGGGGCTGGGGCCAAGGTCCTGTTCCCATGGCAACCTCAGGTCCTCCAGTCGCCCTGTTGGAAGGATGAGGACACAACTGTAAGTTTTAGTTCATCCTCTGCAGTCCTGTGTGTATGCATCTGTTTAGCTCACCAAAAGCAAAGCAGCTGATGGCGGACTCAGCAAGAATAACAAGGAGGATGTGCAGTTTACAAAACAGGCTGGTCTTAAACAAGCGCACACTCCCTTTGAGGCACAGACAAATGCATCTGCAAACTGCAGCACACAGCAGCATGTTGGTGCCCTTGCTGTCAAGTGTTCACACATTCACTGGAAAAACCATGAGCACCGAGCCATCGAGTAATTCTGATTCCATATTTAATGAGCCACCTTTAAAGGAGACAGACTCAGCAAGGGTTAAACGTTCCCATCTGGACAAACTCAACCTTCAAAGCGCTGCTTATTTAGAGTCTTCCATTTGCATGTGGGATTAACAAAGGAGAAAGCAGACATGATCTAGTGGGCTTGACAGCCTACTCCCACATGTGAAACACAACAACATAAGCCCTGCAGCTGACAACTAGGTCACAGACCGTTAATCCTGTTTCTGCTGCTGCCATTGTGGTCCAGTTCCATGTTCACCCTTTTCAGTGTAGGGAGATAGTTTGAAGCTAGAGTATGATGCCTTTGCGTATTTTCTTCACCCAGTTCATTAGCAGCCATTAGGAACCTGAAGCATGTTAAAACGGTTGTTTACAGCCATGCACATACAGAAAACCCTGGTTTATCTAGAACCAGATGAGAGCACCAGTAGAAAACCCACAAAGTAGAGCTTAGGCCGAAATTCAATCAGAACCTTTTCATATTTGTAGCTGCAAATTGGATCAAACCCTCATTCGACTTCACTAATGTACCATCTCTTCCTGATTCAGTTTAATAGAGGAAGAAAAATAATCATATCTATGTCAGGGCGTGCAGTGCTCCTCTAATTTAACTGTTTTGACTTGTATTGCTCCTTATCTGGCAAAGATTCTTGGTGAGGAGATACATCACACAAGACAGAAGCAAAACTGGATGTTTGGCAATTTTGTTTTCAGGTCATTAAAGTGATAAAAGTAATGTCAGTGAGTAGAAGAAGAAACAGAAATCCAGCATTTTTTATGAGCCATTTTGATATCTGACACAGTGATACTTTGTTCCCTACAAACTATTTGACACTTGGAAAGATCTAAACTTTTTTTAGACATTCAAGATTTGAAGTTTAAACTTATCTTTGCTCACACCTTTCCAATCTTTTTAAAATCTGCACAGTTAAGATTTTGTCTCATTAAGAGCTCGGGTCCAGAAACAAGGAAACCATTTTTTAAATGGATCATCCATTCGGATTTAAGGATTTATAAACTCACATTGCACTGCAATTTAGGGTTTAATTTTAAGGATCTTATTTCAAAGTTCCATAAATGTCAACAAGTTAGACTGCGTTTATTGCAATTATTTTGGAAACAAAAATGCATGTATCCTCTAAGTAATAGTTTTATTTGGATTTTTTAAGATGGTCCAACTGTACTAAGATGATATTTTCATTTTGTTCACATTTTTTTAAATGAGTCGTTTCCACTTCTTTATGTCACTTTAATCAAAATGCTCTACATTTAGGAGTAAAACTCAAAAAAATGCAAACTATTAGTGTTGAACTGGCAAAAAATTGGACTGTATAGCATTTGATTTGAAGTATTGTAATAGCATTTTTTGTTTATTTTTTCTTTTTGAATTCTTGTTTAGAACTCATTTTTCTAGATTTTGATATCTTCTAAGATTTCTTGATATGAAAAGTAACTTGCAGCAAGGAGACATGATTTTACTACTTAATTGTGATTTTCTCCTTAAGATTAGTGTTATTTCCCGAATTTTCAGCTACTTTTTTGTAGAGGTAACATGACAGAAAACATAATAGCAGAATCTCTTTTGTGTCATTAGAGTTTTGCTGCTCCATCTAACTACAAAATCAGATTTCATTCCGTCTTTCACTGGAACATCTTCGTACAGTTTCCACCTCATGGTAACTTGTAAGTTAAATACATGAGATGTAAATAAGGAGACTCTTTTCTATTCTAAACCAATTCAAGGAAGTTCAGACAAATCGTTTTGCTCCAAGGATTGAAGTGAAAGTCAAGGAAACCTCGACTCAATAGGACAGGAATTCAAACAAAAAAATAGGCCATGTTCAAACTAAGTTTGCCAGACTACACTGCCAAAATTCTTGAGCTCTCATTATGTGCCAGAGAGAGACTGAGGGGAGAGGAGCATGTGGTTCTTCTGCCAAGTGGCCACAGATAAACCAGCTGAGTTAAAGTCTGCTTGATGCAGCATTTTTTTGGGCTGTTTTACGCAGTTTAAGATAAAAGGAACGCTTCATTTATGCTAAATTAGCGTCACAGTTTGCTTATCACATCCTGTGGTGTTGTAGAATTTCCTGTGGTCAGGATTATCACTTCCTGTGGGCTGGATTACACACTAAGGACTTGAGGGGTGACCACCAGCGTTTTCATTTTGCCTTTTGTAACCTTAATTAGAATGTTTTGTCTCCAAAGAAGGCTTATCTAACTGTTTTTCAGAGAGAAAACACATATGACATCACTGTCAAACCCAATTTTGGTTCAATTCTCACAATAGCTTTTTCACATACACATCAACCAATCAACGCGGACTCCCTTTCTCAAAAACCAAGCATGACTCGTGTTTTCCTCATCTCTGTTTGACGAATCACAGGAAGAAGCTGCATGTGGTGGTGCTGAGCGGCGACCATCACAGACACACATGAAAGGCAACACTGCGTGCTAAGCAGGTCTCCCAGAAGGAGAGAAGAGACGATCTCTTGGGCTTTATTGGCACACATATATGGCAGAGCAGATCTACAAAACACTGCACACAGATTCACCACAATCCTTTCTAAAGCCACAGCAGGCATTGTGGCCTATGTGCACATTGATAAACAACGACCCCCATCAAACTTTAAGGGAGACTAACAGAAGCTATAGGTTAGGTACATCTACACACAGCACAGCACTCAACTGCAGTCTACTACCCAAAGGATTTCAGTCACTCTGCCCTTATCAGTGGATCAAATCTTTCTTTTTATTGAACACAATTACAAAAAATAAACCTAATAAAAACCCAGATCAGCTGTTAAGGACAGAAAAGACTGTACAGGTTCTATGTCTAAATTTGTACCTTGTCCCACTTTTCGGCGTCCATCGTATGTGTGTACCGTATGGCATGTGGGGACTAAAAACACAACAAGTTATACAGCCTGAAAGAACCAAGGTGTATTAATTGAGGACAGTTTTAAACGTTTGCCTCAACAGCTCACTGTGTGCTGAGTGTGTTCTGTCCATTTGAGGTACCTCACGTCTACACTTTATTTTTATTTATTTTAGAAAAGCTGCAGCGACTTCAACACTTTCCTAACAATAAGGTTTTGTAGGGAGTATTTGATGCAGAGACGCCGTCAAGAAAATTCTTTCTGTGCATAACTCATTTGATCTAAACAAGAGCACGCATGCTCGCTAACAACAGGGAAAATTACACACGCTTTCCTTGTCGTGGTACCAAATGTCATGGTAAAAATTTGAATTTCCAGTATCTGATGGAGGAAAATGAAATGGGAAAAAAAGATGGACAAGCACATTTCCCATCCCCCATCCAGCTCTGGTCACCATCCCTCATCAGCAGTACGGAGTGATGGCGCACAGGCTGAGGGGAGTGCAGAGAGGAGAGGAGCGGTGGGGGAGGGGAAGCTGCGGCAGCCATTTTGTAAAGCAGCCTGGAAACAGGCAGGGATGCTCGTTCAGGAAGCTATAGCAGGAAACTGAATTCATCCGATAGCAGATTTAAAAGCCTAAAGATTCTAGGACTCATTGTGACTTTTTTCCTCATGATAGCTTTCTTTCTATTTGGCCAACATGACAAACAGCAACAGTGTGTAGAAATCACTGATCATTTCAACAAACATGTCTCTGTTTACTCACCCACTGGGTCCAGGTCTCTGTCCTTGGGTAAAGCGCCAATCATTGTTGGGGGGCTTTTGCTGTGAAGACAGAATAGGAGCCAACATGAAATGGGAGTTCCTTAGCAGCAGCAGAAGTAATATTTATGCATGTGTCTTGTGGTTAAGGCTCTTGCAGATGATGAGGTGTGTGTTTGTGTCGTTTTGTTTAATTTAGGTACAAAAAAAAAGGTTTACAAATGACCACATACACTATGTCTATGTGTGCATGCAACCACATTCCTATAAGCTGCTGCACCAGAGCGCAGACACACAAATAAACACACTCAGGGAGCGCTTAGACTCAACAGTAGAAAAAAAACAGATCTAAGTAAATAAAAAAGTCACCAAGATTGCAAGTTAGGCAGTCCGTGAACGTGAAGCAGAATTTGATAGGATTATTTCAGTGGATAACAGAGAAACTAAAGATCAGCCCAAGAAGATGATAAGAACTTACAAAACAAAAGCTAAGAAAAACTCTGATACTGTTTGAAGAACTTGTGTTTTTACTATTTCTAATAAATGTCAAGGGCACAGAAAGTCCTTGTCAATCATTTTTGTTTTGTGATTCTCACAGTTCTGTAAGAAAAAAAAAGCTTTAGTGGTTACTAAACAGTTATAAAAACTTCTCCTCTACTCATATCTTTTGATTCCAAGGAACTCCCGTTCATCTCTACCTCAATGCTCATGTCAAGATGTCTTTTCCATCTCTAATTCCTCCCCTCACTCTCTGCCTCTCTTGTTGTGCAGTGATGCAGTGAATGGACCCTTGGCTTGGCTCTAAATTCTCCTGCATAATCGACACAAGAGCTCCCCTGAGAGAGAGGCCAGCAGCATGATGTGCTGCATTATTAAAAGAGCTTTCCTGCTCCAAGGGCTGATGGGAAGAAACTAGAGAGCAGCAGAGAAATCTAAAAAGACAAAATCCAGCTAAAGTTCCAGCACAAAAGCAGCAGATATAGTGGGGATTATAGTGACTGAAGCATCTGTCAACATCCAGTTGAGAAAGCTCAGATGAATGGAAACTTTTTGAAGTCACAGGAAGAAGGAAGTACATCTTGTTAAAACCAATCAAATGGAGAATAAAGCGTAGTTATTAAGCAAACAAAACAATGAATGAAGAGAAGAACCACAACTCTCCCACTTTGTAAACGTACAATGTAGTCTAAAAAAAATGACTCATCAATGAATACATGTGGGCGGGACTGTAAGTCGGAGTAGTTTGAAGAGAAAAGCACAGATCAGTGTGGTGGCAAACATCCACAGAAAGAGGCCCAGCATTCCAGCTGTGTCTGAAATCAAATCCCTATGCAAGAATAAGAAGCCTCCTAAACCTACACAGTGCATATCAATGCAAAGTTTGTTATGCTTAGGAAGGCAGTTCATCAGATTTAACATGCAGAGGTTGTCATGTTTTCCCAGAAGTGTGATGAAAGTGAAGGTCAGTCAGACTTCCAGAAACATGCTAAACTGAAAGCTTCACAAGACATCAATCTCTTGTCAGATAAATCAAAGTACTTGAGGTCTCTGCATGGATTATAATCATACTAAGATACACCATCATGTAGTGAACAGGTGGTGCTGATAAATCACTGCAGAAACTGGACTGACCCTCACATGGGAACAGATGGAGGCCAGAAAAATAGATTTTCCATTCTAAGTGTGAACTTTACTTAAACATCTTTTTTATCAGTTCTAACTTTAAGATTTATTCAGGTACGTAAAAGAATAATAAATAATTTGTTTTTTTTTTCCCTTTAACACATGCTTCGAATTTTCCTACATGAAACCACCTGTTTCTTCACTGCCAGTAAAAATATATTATATATGACTTACAAACCCAGTAAAACAGCCAAGAATGAACCACGAAAAAGGAATTTTGTTAGAATGCTGCAACTGACATTAAGACAGACATTCATATGACAGCATTTAACCTTCACATGCCAAAGACAGCATCTTTGTATTGAACATGCCAGTGGAAATTTTGTTTCTTAGGACTAAATTCTCCCATCTGGGATGAGTTTGCACCGTCATGACTGATTAACATAATGCTTATTTAAAAAAAGGGGTTAAAACTGCTCATTTTAACTCAACAAAACTAGACTTACTGAACTAGATGAAAATGACAGTTTAAAAAAAATGCTGCTCTGATATCAAGACAATCTGGAGAAATAATCCCCACCACCACCTTATTTTGCCAATAATATCAAGTTCTATATTTTTTGGGATGCTATGAAAATGACAAATGGTCAGAGCTGAGAAACAAAGGTGGTTAGTTGTGTTTTTACAAAGGATCAAGATCATTTGTCAGATCAAGAAACAACAGAAATAATGTAAGACGCCTTAATGCTGAAGGTAATGACTTGTTTCACTGCAGTCACTTCCACCCAAACCTTTGAAGTTTGCACATGGATGAACAGGGTGTGCCAGAACAGCAAGCAACAGATGTAAAAGGGATATAAAGAGAGACAGTGGGGAGAAACTAAAGCCTCAGGGTCTTACTAAAATTACACTCTGCTGCAGGGCTTCTCAAAGCTTTTTTTTTGTTGCTCATAGTGATGGTCTATGCTCTGCAGCCATGCTTATCTGGGCCTTCTGTCACCATTACACACACTCATGAAGCTGTTTTCTCTTCCCAGTTATCTCTCCCTTTTTTCTTTTGTGCTGATTGCACACGTGCCACTGGGGCAGGGAAGACAGATGGCACCCTGCTGACCTCGGGGACTACCCAGATCAAAGCCCTACGCATAAAAGCACCAGCTCACATAACCAGAATTTTTTCTACAAATTCAACAGTCAATATCTGACTGTGCTTCACCAAAAACTGCAAAAACATAAAGGATGACCCAAAATCTAAAGGAATAAAATCTCCATGGTTTACATGAAGGATGGAACAGCCTCTCATTCTGAGCTCTGGAACCAATCAACTGAGAGTTCAGAGGACAACAGGAAATCAGGGGTCAGACTAATGACCCCACAAATTCCTGTTTTTCAGCTACTGCTTTAGTCTTCACTCCGTCCCTCCACCCTCTAACCTCAGACTCTGTCCCTCTGTCATCCTGTTCCTCTTGGTCTCCTAGCTTTCAACTGAGTCATTCTCATCTGGACATCTCCTAGCCATCTGTTAAAAGTTGGCTGCTAATGTTTTCCCGTTTCCTCTTCCTTTGCCACCTCAGCTTTTTGTTTTTCTATTTTCTGTCCAACTTTCTAGTGCTAAAGGCAAACACTCTTTACCCAAACTGCTTCAGGTCAAATCCTCACCACATATCCTAACTTCAGAATAGATGAATGTACCAGTTATCTTTGTTTTTTTATTTTCCAAAGTCTTATAGAACACTCTTCTAAGAACAACATTTTTAAAAAATAGAAAAAGCGGAATCCAAATATTTCAGGTGTGAGATCTTTGTTAGGAACGGAAAAATAAAAATCTATTTCTATAAAGGACTGATTTTTGAAACTATTCCATTGTAACATCTGGGTAAAATATATTCAGACAATTCATCCCATCCTGTCCCAGCGAAGCCCTCACCTCACTGATTGAGTTCATAGGCTCCTTCCTGCTGAGTGTCATGTTGAGTGTGTTGTTGTGACTCAGCATGGGAGTCTTCATAAAGACAAAGTCACTGCGGCTTGAGATGGTGGAGTAGCAGGGCCTGTAGGTGCGTGTATACGGTTCCTGGGGGCCTCCTACAACCTCCATATATCGAATAGGTCCATCAGTGTTAAGCTGCAGGTGCAGGTCTTTGCTGGGCCTCTGATGGTAGCGGCTGGACCTATGGCGACTGTAGCAGCAGCACTCAGAGTCCCCAAGCCCTGGGCCGCGGTGCCGCAAGCAGCGTACCATAAGAACAAAAAAAGTGATGAAGGACACCGCTGACACGCAGGCCAAAGAAATTATGAGATAAAAAGTGATATTCGGCATCCCAGTGCTGGGATAGAAGCGGTCAGGGGTTGCTGGGGGATTATTGACTGGGCTCTTTTCATCCACAGTTACTGTAATGTTCACAGAGCTAGATTTTGGTGGGTCACCGTTATCCTGGATAATGACTGTTATGTCATACGTTGACCCCTCTTCGTCCTCAGCCCACTTTCGGGTAGTTCGGAGCTCCCCAGTGTGGGCCCCAATGCGAAACATGCCAGCATTTGGTCCTGGCACGATTGAGTAAAACAACCATGCATTGTGCCCACTGTCTGCATCCACTCCAACCAGTTTGCTTACAACATGGCCAGGCCCAGTGGACGGGGGTACCGTAAGCTGCAGCCTTTTGTCTTTGGGGACGGAGGGATGAACAATCACTGGTGCATTGTCATTCATGTCTACCACAAACACATGCACAGTGACATTTTTTGTCCGTGGGGGCACCCCGGCATCTTGGGCCTGCACCTCGATACGAAAAGCATTAAGCTGTTCGTGATCTAAGGAGCGCAGGCTGTAGATGTGGCCAGTCTCCGTGTTGATGTACACATAAGACGTTATAGGCGAGCCCTGCACCATGCTCGGGAGGATGGAGTAGGTGATGCGAGCGTTTTCTGCCAGGTCTGGGTCGGTGGCAGAAACAGCGGCGATGGGGGAGCTGGGGACGTTGTTCTCGGGAATGTCTACGGAGTAAGAAGCTTGAGAGAAAATGGGAGCGTTGTCGTTTACATCAGAGAGCTTTACTACAAATGTGGTCTGCGATGACAAAGGAGGGGATCCAGCATCAGCGGCTTTGATGACCACTGTGTACTCTGGTTCGGTCTCTCGGTCTAGCTTTCCTGCAGTGGTGAGGCTGTAATGTGTGCCATCAGCTGACGCAAGTTTGAAGGGCAAACCTGGAGCGATGGTTAATGTGACCCTCCCGTTGTCACCAGCGTCTGGGTCCTTGGCACTTAAGAGCGCAATCACTGTTTCTGGAGGTGTGTCCTCTTTGATGGGACTAGTCAGTGACGTCAGCGTGACCTCTGGCGCATTGTCGTTCACGTCAATGATGCTTACTATGACATTACAGGAGCCCTCCATGGCGGGGGAGCCGTTGTCTCTGGCCTGGACAGTGATGTGATACTCCGTGGCTTTCTCATAATCCACGTCACCTTTCACACGAACCTCTCCACTTTTCGAATCCACGCTGAACAGCTGCTGAACGCGCTCCGCCGTGTATTTGCTGAACAGGAACGTTATCTCCCCGTTTCTGCCAGAATCCGCGTCCATCGCGTTTAATTTCGTTACTAAAGTGCCCGCCGCGACGTTTTCCAACAAATCCACTTTCATGACCTGCTCTTGGAAGACCGGCGCGTTGTCGTTCACGTCCAGAACTTTGATGAGCAGAAGCGTGGAGCCGGATTTCTCCGGCTGGCCGCCATCCACCGCCGTGAGCAGCAGGCGAAAAGAGGCCTGCGTCTCCCTGTCCAAAGGCTTGTCCACCACCAGCTCTGGAAACTTGCTCCCGTCGCTTTTAGTTTGCACGTTCAGAGCAAAGAAGTCGTTTGCTGCCAGATGATAGTCGCGCAAAGAGTTGGCGCCCACATCTGGATCGTGCGCGCTCTCCAGCCGGAACCGCGTCCCTGGCGCGGCCGCCTCTGACACCTCCAAAGAAATGTTGCGCGTGGAAAACTGCGGAGCATTGTCATTTACATCCAGCACTCTCACCTCCACACGAAAACTATCCAGTGGACGAGTCAGAAGAATTTGAAGATATAATGAACATACGGAGCTCAGTTCGCACAATTCTTCTCTGTCGATTTTTTCCTTGATTATCAACTCGCCTGTGTCCCGCTTCACCTCGAAGTACTGCACTGAAGACGGCTTGTCGGATGACACTTGTAAGTTCCTCTCAACAATCCTCTCAAGCGAGAGCTCCAAATCTTTAGCAATGTTTCCAACCACAGAGCCCGGACTGATTTCCTCGGACACCGAGTAGCTGACCAGAGCGGACGCAGAGGAGAAGCAGGCGAGGCAGAGGCAGAGCTTCCACAGCCTCCCTCCTCCGGAGCGCTTCCTCTGCCTGGAGTCCATTGTGCTGCGCTCCGAGGGAACTTTTTCAATCCTTTGCCCGTAATGATTCCATAGTCGCGCTAAAACAGGACTCGGTGTAAACACTTCCACTCTAAAAGCAAAGCGACGGGACGCTTAGATGAGATCATGACGACGAAATAATAACTATGATAAAGCAAAATAACAAAGAAAGGAAGTTCAGAGTAGTTTCTGACTCCGCTAAAACTCTCTGCTGTCTCCCTCGCCTCAGTCTCCTCATGGGCGGAGAGAGCGCAAAAGGCGTCCCTTTCATTGGGAGGCAGGGCAGCACTGTCACACTGTGTTTACGCGCGCGCACGCACGCACACAAAGCTTTCACTTCTCCACAAACAGCCATATGGAAGCAGACCTAAACTTTTAAAGTTGTTTTTAAAGGATAAAAACAGCTGTTCTGAACTTTTGAAACACACAAAAAAATAATTGCGTTACTATTTTACTTCTTATAAATACACTCAATCACGTGACCTTCACAACCACCGGAGTCATTCATAGAAAAAACAAAACATCTGCGAGAAGCGCTTGTCTCATGAACTGATGCTCTTTGTGGCCGCTTGGAGGCGCGGTTTCCAAACTTGCCTAACACTTTGTGCCACTTTTCAAAAAGTAAACGAAGATTACAAAAAAATGAATTAAAACAGTAAAATATACTATACAATTAAAACGATTTGATGATACAAATACTTTATGGTTAATTCTGCACCTAAAACAGCTTTAGCTTCATAAAATAGTATTCAATTTGTCCAAATATTATTAAATATTTGAACACCAGAATATGTTAAACGCATTTTCAAAACAAACGTATTTTATGGGAAAATTAACAAACTCTATTATAAACGAACAGTCAAAATTTTGTGATTATAAACGTCGTTTTTTTTTAAATATCAGGTTAGTATTTTAGAACTTTTTTAGAATTTTTAGATCAGCTAACAAACTTCTATACAAATGAAATAATTCAGGCTAAAAATAATTGTGTTTCCTGTTTTAATCAAATATGAATCATAATATCCCTCTTAAAAATAAAATTTGAGATTAATAAATTAAAAGAGGTCTAATTGTAGAAAAAAAGGTGTTTTTAGTAAACAACAAAAACACATTTCCAAAGGTTTTTCATTTATTTGTTTTTTACAAAAAATGCCTAAATTTTCTTCCAATAACATTTCTAAACTAAGTATGTGTATATAATCTTAAGCGAGAAAAAAAAGTTGTTTGAACCAGACGCTTCAGCTCACCTGCTGGCTCTCAAATGTCCAGGTGCTGTCAGGTAAAGAGGCATCCAGCACACTGATGACCTCCTTAAAGTCTGTGGTGCTGCTGGGTTTAATCAGAGTGAAATCACTGTACTCTGACATGGGAGACATGCAGGACCTGAAGGACTGACTCTGAGACATCATGTCTCCTCCCAGGACCTCCACGTACTTGATAGGTCCATCAGTGTTGAGCTGAATCTGCAGGTTTCTGTTGGGGTTCTTGTAATCCTCAGAGTCGCTGCGTCTCATGCAGCAGCAGCTGCTGCCGCTGCTTCTGCTGTTCCTCATGCATTTCACCGCTAAGATGACAAAAGTCAGCAGAGACAGCACGGACACCGAGGCCAGAGACAGAATCAAATACAGGGTGATTCTGCCCGTTTTCTTGCTGGGCTCGGACGCTTTGTGGTGTCGCAGCTCTGAGATGGGCTCGTGGAGAGCGTCCTCCAGCAGGATGGACACCGTGACGGTGGCGGATTGGAGCGGCTCTCCGTCGTCTTTGATCTCTAGGATCAGCCTCTGAGAGGAGTCGTCCTGCTCGGACACAGCGCGTTTAGTCCTCACCTCTCCTGTGTACAGATTGACGGTGAACAGAGAGGCGTCTGTGGCCTCCGCCAGTCTGTAGGAGATCCAGGCGTTATGGCCCGAGTCAGCGTCCACCGCCGTCACCTTGGTAACCAGGTGACCCGCTTTGGCGGAGCGGGGCATCCTCTGATGAGAGAGGGAGCCCAGAGCAGCGGAGGACGGGTAAATGACGGCGGGGGCGTTATCGTTCTGGTCCAGGATAAAGACGTGGACAGTAGCGTTGCTGCTGAGAGAAGGAGAGCCCTGGTCCTTTGCCTGAACGTGAATCTCAAACACCTTCAGCTTCTCATAGTCAAACGAGTGCATGCTGTAGATGCTGCCGTTCTCTGAGTTCATGTAAACATAGGAGGACACGGACACGTCCTGAACTTTAGAGTCCAGAATGGAGTAAGAGATCTTGGCGTTGTCACCTGAATCCAGGTCTGACGCGGACACCGAGCACAGAATAGAACCCGCAACTCCGTTCTCCTTCAAATACACATTATAAGACCGCTGCGTAAAAACTGGAGGGTTGTCGTTTACGTCAGTGACGCTGACAATCACGTTTTTCTTACTTGACAAAGGAGGAGAACCGGCATCAGTCGCTGTGATTTCGATGTTGTACCTTGGACAGCTCTCTCTGTCTAAAGCTGCGCTTGTAACTAACGCATAATTATTAGAGAAAGATGGTTTTAGGGTAAAGGGGGTTCCTTTTGTGAGCTGTAATGTCACTTTACCGTTATCACCGGAGTCAAGGTCTCGGGCAGTGATCAAAGCAACCACAGATCCACTCGGTGCGTCCTCACGGACAGGTTTGGGCTGAGAAGTCAGAACGATTTCAGGAGCGTTGTCATTGAAATCAATTACATCCACCTGAACGCGGCAGTGGCCCTCCATTTGCGGACTTCCTTTATCTCTGGCAGTTACATCAATATCGTAAGATTTTGTGGTTTCATAGTCTAACTGTCCTTTCAGTGTGATCTCGCCTGTTAATGCGTTAATATCAAAGGTTGACAGGACAAATTCTGGTGTTCGGGAGCTGAAAAGGAATTCAATCGCGCCGTTTAAACCTTCGTCTGCGTCCGTAGCTTTTGGTTTGATAATTAAAACTCCTTTTGAGCTGTTTTCAGTCACAGATACTTTGTATATTTTTTTCTCAAATAAAGGGAAATTATCATTTATATCAAGAACATTTACGGTTAACTGCGTTGTTCCGGATCTTGCGGGATTTCCTCCGTCTAAAGCTGTGAGCAATATTTTGTGAACAGATTTCTTTTCCCGATCTAAAGGCTTTTCTAAAACGAGCTCTGGAACAATCCTACCACCCTCAGCTTCTTTAACTTTTAAGGAAAAACACTCATTCTTACCGAGCGTGTAGGATTTGACCGTATTTGTTCCAACGTCGGGATCTAACGCGCTTTCCAGAGGAAAAAGTGTGCCCACTGTTGCCAATTCAACTATATTCAGAAATAATTCAGGTAAATGAAAAGCTGGAGAATTATCATTAATATCTCGTATTTCAACTTCTATCCGATGCAGCTGAAGCGGGTCTTCAATAACGACTTGCAGAGGTAAAACACAGCTGGGGCTTTGTGCGCACAAAGCCTCTCTGTCTATTCTGTCGTTCACCAGCAGCTCTCCTCTCCCCGCATCCACGCTGAAATACTGCTCACCAGCCTCAGAAGCGACGCGCAATTTACGGTCAAAAATTTCCGATAGTCCCAAACCCAGATCTTTGGCTAGATTTCCGACCACCGCGCCTCTCTTCAGCTCTTCCTGGATGCTGTATCGAGTCTGTGCGTCTATTGTACTCCACAAAAGAAAGAAACGATGCCACCACAGAGCCTGCCATCTCCAGGCTCGGTTTCCTTCTCCTTTTGTCATCCCCGGTTAGAAATAAAACATTATTCCCATTCCACAAGAGAAAGGATCATAAAGTGATAATCCATATTCCAAAAACAGAGCATGCCCGGATCCGATTGGGCCTATTCATAATCATATTTTACATTAGAGCAAAACCCTTCGGTCCATGGAATCTTTAGCGCTGTTTGTCTGTGCACAGCTTTGTGGTTGCTGAGGCTGCACGGAGGAGGGAGTAGATCTCTTTGTATAGTCATGAACGTGATTGGTGTTCAGCTTCCATCGTGGGTATCCAATGAGGAAGACACATAGAAACACACGACAAACCCTGCTGCAGTGAATCATCAGAGCCGCCGTTTAGATCCTCCTTTTAATTTTTCCATTAAAGTTTAAGAATTGGCATTGATAAGGTATTTACATTATAGGCACAGCTGTAGGCTATATATATATATATAAACGATTTAAGCAAAAAAAAATATATATATATATACATTTCTTTTAGGTACAGGGGTCACAGGTATGAGTTATATATTTGTTTGGAAAACATATTAAATACAAATAAGTGTCGTTTATTTATTTATTCATTTATTTATGTATTTATATATTTATTTATGATGATTGTCTTGTAAGAAGCAAAACCCAGAGAAACTGTTTTCAAACACCGTTTCTAGCTCTCAAATTACAAAGCGCTGTCCACCACTTGAGTGCTGAAAACACTTAATCAAATATACCATGATGTGAAAACAAAAATATATAAATCGCCAGTCTATCTCAGATATAATGCAGAGAAATAACAAGTATTTAAAATGTAAGCAAATTCATTCCTCTGTAAAACTGATGGGTTTTTTTCTGCTATTTTTTTTTTTTTTTTTTTTTTTTTTTTTTGTACAGACTTCTTCAAATATTCAGCCAATGATTTGATAGCATAAGAAATGAAGTGTATTATTTTTACAGGCTCACCTGCTGGCTCTCAAATGTCCAGGTGCTATCAGGTAAAGAGGCATCCAGCACACTGATGACCTCCTTAAAGTCTGTGGTGCTGCTGGGTTTAATCAGAGTGAAATCACTGTACTCTGACATGGGAGACATGCAGGACCTGAAGGACTGACTCTGAGACATCATGTCTCCTCCCAGGACCTCCACGTACTTGATAGGTCCATCGGTGTTGAGCTGAATCTGCAGGTTTCTGTTGGGATTCTTGTAATCCTCAGAGTCGCTGCGTCTCATGCAGCAGCAGCTGCTGCCGCTGCTTCTGCTGTTCCTCATGCATTTCACCGCTAAGATGACAAAAGTCAGCAGAGACAGCACGGACACCGAGGCCAGAGACAGAATCAAATACAGGGTGATTCTGCCCGTTTTCTTGCTGGGCTCGGACGCTTTGTGGTGTCGCAGCTCTGAGATGGGCTCGTGGAGAGCGTCCTCCAGCAGGATGGACACCGTGACGGTGGCGGATTGGAGCGGCTCTCCGTCGTCTTTGATCTCTAGGATCAGCCTCTGAGAGGAGTCGTCCTGCTCGGACACAGCGCGTTTAGTCCTCACCTCTCCTGTGTACAGATTGACGGTGAACAGAGAGGCGTCTGTGGCCTCCGCCAGTCTGTAGGAGATCCAGGCGTTATGGCCCGAGTCAGCGTCCACCGCCGTCACCTTGGTAACCAGGTGACCCGCTTTGGCGGAGCGGGGGATCCTCTGATGAGAGAGGGAGCCCAGAGCAGCGGAGGACGGGTAAATGACGGCGGGGGCGTTATCGTTCTGGTCCAGGATAAAGACGTGGACAGTAGCGTTGCTGCTGAGAGAAGGAGAGCCCTGGTCCTTTGCCTGAACGTGAATCTCAAACACCTTCAGCTTCTCATAGTCAAACGAGTGCATGCTGTAGATGCTGCCGTTCTCTGAGTTCATGTAAACATAGGAGGACACGGACACGTCCTGAACTTTAGAGTCCAGAATGGAGTAAGAGATCTTGCCGTTTTCACCTGAATCCAGGTCAGACGCGGACACTGAGAACAAAATAGAACCCGCAACTCCGTTCTCCTTCAGATACACATTATAAGACCGCTGCGTAAAAACTGGAGGGTTGTCGTTCACATCGGCTATAGTGACATTTAAAGTTTTTGTCGTTGACAAAGACGGAGAACCTAAATCAGTGGCTGTTATATCAACTGAGTATTCAGAAAAAATCTCTCTGTCCAAATTTTTGCAGGTTATTAGCGCATAATTATCTGCAAATGAAACTTTTAGTTTAAAGGGAGAATTGTTTGGAAGCTTTAACATCACTTTACCATTCTCACCAGTATCAAGGTCCCGTGCAGTTAGTAAAGCTACGACAGTACCATTTGGTGCATTTTCTGGAATCTGACTTGGTTTTGACGTTATAACAATTTCTGGAGCATTATCATTTACATCTATAACCTCCACTTGCACACGACAATGCCCCTCCATCTGAGATGCACCTTTATCCTTTGCAGTAATATCTATTTCATGTCTTGCTATGTTTTCATAATCAAGCTGACCCTTAAGGAAAATCTCACCTGTCTCTGAATTTATTTGAAAAATAGATAACAAAACTTCAGGTGTATGATCAGAAAAGGAATATTCTATTTCTCCGTTAACACCTTCATCTGAGTCTGTTGCCTCTACTTTTGTAAGTAATACACCACTCTGACTGTCTTCAGGTACAGCTACTTTATATAAAGGTTTTGTGAAAACAGGAACGTTGTCGTTATTGTCCAAAACAGTCACAATTATGACAGAAGTTCCGCTTTTGACGGGACTGCCTCCGTCTAAGGCCGTCAGAAGTAACTGATGGACGTTCTGTTTTTCTCTGTCAAGAGGTTTTTCTAAAACAAGCTCTGGTACTTTTCTTCCATGAGCTAAATCTTTAATATTTAAGCTAAAACATTCGTCCTTACTAAGACTGTAGGATTTGATTGAATTGCTTCCGACGTCGAGATCTTGCGCCATCTCCAAAGGGTAACGCGCACCCACCGATGTGAGCTCCGCAATTTTCAGATTTCTTTCTTTGCTAAGAAAGATTGGTGAATTGTCATTAACGTCTTTTATTTCCACTTCTATTCTATAGAGGTGTAAAGGGTTTTCTATCACGACTTGCAAAGGTAAAACACAGCTGGCGCTTTGTCCGCATAAAGCCTCTCTGTCTATTCTGTCGTTTACCAGCAGCTCTCCTCTCCCCGCATCCACGCTGAAATACTGCTCACCAGCCTCCGACGCGACGCGTAATTTACGCTCCGAAATATCCGACAGTCCCAAACCCAGATCTTTGGCTAGATTTCCGACCACCGATCCCCGTTTTAGTTCCTCTTGGATGCTGTACCGTGTCTGTCCGTTTATTAAACTCCACAAAAGAACAAACTGATGCCACCAGAACGCCTGCCTTTTCCATCCTGCGCGTCCCATCCTCTTTGTCATCACCGATCCTTCACAGCAGCATGTTTCCCTCTGATGCAAAATTCACATTTCCAGTGGAAAAATTTTATTCCAGCGGCAAGACGAACACTCAATTAAAACATTAAAAGAAAAAAAATGATGCACAGAAGCGAACAAAAGAACTTTAAATCCCGGAGACAAATGAGCGCACATCCTCGCAGTCTCCGAGCGATGAAAATACTGCTGTAAGACTGAGTGGGGGATGGATTAGATCTCTTTGTAGAGCTGCGACTGCTATTGGTTCACAGAATTAGCCAGTGGGTAAGCTGGGAGAGTGGAGCGTCTGCACACTCATAAAAATGGTTGTGTGAAATATATATAAAAAAATGTTTGTCTTAAAATTCGTCTTAAATGGGTTCCTCTCGCGCCCACGAGAATAAAAACCTGAAAAAGACATGTTTTAAAATGGTATTGTGGTTTCATAAATTCTTGCATAAGAAAAAAAAATATGAATCAGAAGAAAAAAAAACTTTTCACAAAGGAGGCTGTTCAAATCATTGGATGTAATATGCTGTTTTATGAACTAAGGAATTATGAATCCTTTTTGTGAAGTTCAAAAATAACAATTATACTGTTGGTCATGTAAACACCGTGGATATATTATAAAAAAAAACTATCAAAATGTTTTTTTTTATTTATTATGCCATTGATTGTCTTGTTAGAAACAAGACCCGGAAACACTGTTTTCAAACGCCGTTGTTAGCTCTCAGACTACAGAGCGCTGTCCTACACTCCAGTGCTGAACACACTTCCTCGAATGTGCCATATCATCAAGTAATGTAAAGATAAAAATAAGTAAGTCGCCAGTCTATCTCGGATATAAAGCCAAAAACGAGAAATAACAAGTAATTAAAATGCAAGCAAATTCGTTCTACTGTAATTTTTTTGTTTGTTTGTTTGTTTTTCAGTTGTACAGATTTCTACAAAGAATCAGCAAATGATTTGATGGCATTCAGTGCAGCATAAATATATATATATATATATATATATATATATATAAGTGTATTATTTTTACAGGCTCACCTGCTGGCTCTCAAAGGTCCAGGTGCTGTCAGGTAAAGAGGCATCCAGCACACTGATGACCTCCTTAAAGTCTGTGGTGCTGCTGGGTTTAATCAGAGTGAAATCACTGTACTCTGACATGGGAGACATGCAGGACCTGAAGGACTGACTCTGAGACATCATGTCTCCTCCCAGAACCTCCACGTACTTGATAGGTCCATCAGTGTTGAGCTGAATCTGCAGGTTTCTGTTGGGGTTCTTGTAATCCTCAGAGTCGCTGCGTCTCATGCAGCAGCAGCTGCTGCCGCTGCTTCTGCTGTTCCTCATGCATTTCACCGCTAAGATGACAAAAGTCAGCAGAGACAGCACGGACACCGAGGCCAGAGACAGAATCAAATACAGGGTGATTCTGCCCGTTTTCTTGCTGGGCTCGGACGCTTTGTGGTGTCGCAGCTCTGAGATGGGCTCGTGGAGAGCGTCCTCCAGCAGGATGGACACCGTGACGGTGGTGGATTGGAGCGGCTCTCCGTCGTCTTTGATCTCTAGGATCAGCCTCTGAGAGGAGTCGTCCTGCTCGGACACAGCGCGTTTAGTTCTCACCTCTCCTGTGTACAGATTGACGGTGAACAGAGAGGCGTCTGTGGCCTCCGCCAGTCTGTAGGAGATCCAGGCGTTATGGCCCGAGTCAGCGTCCACCGCCGTCACCTTGGTAACCAGGTGACCCGCTTTGGCGGAGCGGGGCATCCTCTGATGAGAGAGGGAGCCCAGAGCAGCGGAGGACGGGTAAATGACGGCGGGGGCGTTATCGTTCTGGTCCAGGATAAAGACGTGGACAGTAGCGTTGCTGCTGAGAGAAGGAGAGCCCTGGTCCTTTGCCTGAACGTGAATCTCAAACACCTTCAGCTTCTCATAGTCAAACGAGTGCATGCTGTAGATGCTGCCGTTCTCTGAGTTCATGTAAACATAGGAGGACACGGACACGTCCTGAACTTTAGAGTCCAGGATGGAGTAAGAGATCTTGGCGTTTTCACCTGAATCCAGGTCTGACGCGGACACTGAGAACAGAATAGAACCCGCAACTCCGTTCTCCTTCAAATACACATTATAAGACCGCTGCGTAAAAACTGGAGGGTTGTCGTTCACATCCTTGATACTCACAGTGATCATTTTTACACTGGAAAGCGGGGGAGAGCCCGAATCTGTTGCTGTAATTTCCACATTATACTCTGAAAATCTCTCCCTGTCTAAAGCACCGTTAGTAATAAGAGCATAGTTATTAGAAAAAGAAGGTTTTAGAGCAAAAGGAGGGCCGTTGGTGATTTTTAGCTTTACTTTACCATTATTACCAGAGTCTTGGTCTCTTGCATTGATTAAAGCCACAACTGTGCCTTTTGGTGAATCCTCCTGCACTGGATTCGGTTTCGAAGTTATTACAATTTCTGGCACATTATCATTAATGTCCATCACCGTAATCTGAACTCGACAGTGTCCCTCCATTTGAGGAACTCCCTTGTCTCTGGCAGTTATCCGTATTTCATACATTGCGCCTCTTTCATAATCTAAAGGTTCCAATAGAGAAATGTCCCCCTTTTCTTTGTCTATTTTAAAAATATCCTGCAGTGACTGCGGAGTGTGTTCAGCGAATACATATTCGATCTCACCGTTAACACCTTCATCTGCGTCCGTGGCTTCAACTTTGACGAGCACGGAGCCAACGACGCCGTTTTCAGGGACCGTCACGTTATAAAAAGGCGTTTTGAACACGGGGACGTTATCATTGTTGTCCATCACGCTTACAATAATTTTTGCGGTACCAGTTTTAACTGGATTGCCTCCGTCTGAAGCAATCAGCAATAAATGATGGACGTTCTGTTTCTCTCTGTCGAGGGATTTTTCTAAAACCAGTTCAGGAACTTGCCGGTCACCTGACAAGTCTTTCATTTTCAGGCTAAAACACTCGTTTTTACTTAGTGTGTATATTTTAACTGAATTACTGCCAACGTCCTGGTCCTCCGCTGGGTCTAGAGGAAAACGCACCCCCGTCGCTGTGGATTCAGCTATCTTTAAAAACCGCTCCTCCGTTAAAAAAACGGGAGAATTATCATTAATGTCTTTTATTTCCACCTCGATTCTGTGTAGCTGCAACGGATTCTCTGTCACAATTTGCAGAGGTAAAACACAGCTGGCGCTTTGTCCGCATAAAGCCTCTCTGTCTATTCTGTCGTTCACCAGCAGCTCTCCTCTCCCCGCATCCACGCTGAAATACTGCTCACCAGCCTCCGAGGCGACGCGCAATTTACGCGTAAAAATCTCCGATAGTCCCAAACCCAGATCTTTGGCTACATTTCCGACCACCGATCCCCGTTTTAGTTCCTCTGGGATGCTGTACAAAGTCTGTCCGGTTGTTGTACTCCACAAAAGGAAGAAATTATGCCACCACAGAGCCTGCCATCTCCATTCACGGTACCCCATCCTCTTTTGTCCTTCCCTGCTGCAGCCCGTCCTGTTAAAATGATTGATTCCCAATAAAAGTAGAATTCATATTCACTTTCTTAAAACACATACTAAAAAACAGATATCCCCGGTGGAATTGTTGAAAAATAAGCAATAAAAATCTTAATCCACAAGCTGTCGAGTCGGCGCATTTTGTCCGCGCCTCCGCACGAGCGCACTGAGGGACGCTGTGCGAAAGGGGGTGGAGTTGATCTCTTTGTACAATACAGTCATCTATTGGACTACATCATCATACAGGACTATCCAACCACGAGAAGCCTGGGCTGTTCATGAATCTGCTCAGCTCTCACTCACGAGCACAGAGGCAGTGCAGCCGCGACCAGACAGTGTATTCATTGCTTATATTCAAACATATGAGAAACACATCTACAAAAATTGAATGATGAAAAAGGAGGCCGTTTCAACAAACATCATTTTCTAAATGATATCATTTTGCTCATATTTTAAGAAAAAAATAAACCCTGGTTCAACAATTCAGTTCTCAAAAATGTGTCTTGATGTAAAGAAATTATGCTGATAAAATGCTAAAGCATCGTCTGCAAAGAGAAAGGTTTTGTCATTCTCTTGACTCCATGTTTCAGAAAAAAAAATCATCAAACAAATTCAATGAATTTGCCTGATTGGAAATTTAATTTATGTGTCATCTTTCAAAGAAAAACTTTCAAACAATAAATAGACAAACAAATTAATAGATATTTTTTCTATTTGAAATGTGATTTTATACACGTTTGTTCTGAAACAAAACCCAGACTGTAAATTTAAGGATTAAAACAAAACCGGATGTACCTTTAAAATAGCCAAACGCTTTATCTATCACTTATGTGATATCATTATTATTATTTTTTTTTGAATGAATCGCAAATATAAATTACTGTGACAGAGTAAAATTACAGCTGTTACAAACATTTAGAAACATACCGAGCTGTCGTTTGCGTATGTAAAAAAGACTGTTATAGAGTATAGATTTTAAACGTCAAAACCATATAATTTTTACAATTCAGTGCTCACCTGCTGGCTCTCAAATGTCCAGGTGCTGTCAGGTAAAGAGGCATCCAGCACACTGATGACCTCCTTAAAGTCTGTGGTGCTGCTGGGTTTAATCAGAGTGAAATCACTGTACTCTGACATGGGAGACATGCAGGACCTGAAGGACTGACTTTGAGACATCATGTCTCCTCCCAGGACCTCCACGTACTTGATAGGTCCATCGGTGTTGAGCTGAATCTGCAGGTTTCTGTTGGGGTTCTTGTAATCCTCAGAGTCGCTGCGTCTCATGCAGCAGCAGCTGCTGCCGCTGCTTCTGCTGTTCCTCATGCATTTCACCGCTAAGATGACAAAAGTCAGCAGAGACAGCACGGACACCGAGGCCAGAGACAGAATCAAATACAGGGTGATTCTGCCCGTTTTCTTGCTGGGCTCGGACGCTTTGTGGTGTCGCAGCTCTGAGATGGGCTCGTGGAGAGCGTCCTCCAGCAGGATGGACACCGTGACGGTGGCGGATTGGAGCGGCTCTCCATCGTCTTTGATCTCTAGGATCAGCCTCTGAGAGGAGTCGTCCTGCTCGGACACAGCGCGTTTAGTCCTCACCTCTCCTGTGTACAGATTGACGGTGAACAGAGAGGCGTCTGTGGCCTCCGCCAGTCTGTAGGAGATCCAGGCGTTATGGCCCGAGTCAGCGTCCACCGCCGTCACCTTGGTAACCAGGTGACCCGCTTTGGCGGAGCGGGGCATCCTCTGATGAGAGAGGGAGCCCAGAGCAGCGGAGGACGGGTAAATGACGGCGGGGGCGTTGTCGTTCTGGTCCAGGATAAAGACGTGGACAGTAGCGTTGCTGCTGAGAGAAGGAGAGCCCTGGTCCTTTGCCTGAACGTGAATCTCAAACACCTTCAGCTTCTCATAGTCAAACGAGTGCATGCTGTAGATGCTGCCGTTCTCTGAGTTCATGTAAACATAGGAGGACACGGACACGTCCTGAACTTTAGAGTCCAGAATGGAGTAAGAGATCTTGCCGTTTTCACCTGAATCCAGGTCAGACGCGGACACTGAGAACAAAATAGAACCCGCAACTCCGTTCTCCTTCAGATACACATTATAAGACCGCTGTGTAAAAACTGGAGGATTGTCATTCACATCAGTAACAGTAACACTGATTGTCATTTTATTTGAAAGAGGCGGAGAACCTAAATCAGTGGCCGTTACTTCAACAACATATTCAGAAAAGGCTTCTCTGTCTAAAGGACCGCTGGTAATTAATGCATAATTATCAGAAAAAGATGCTTTCAATTTAAATGGAGAGCTTTTAGGAACCTGTAATGTCACTTTGCCATTGTCACCAGAGTCAAGATCTCGAGCACTGATTAGAGCAACAACGGTGCCACTTGGCGCATTCTCTGGCACTGAGTTCGGTTTTGATGTCAGAAATATGTACGGCGCATTATCGTTAACGTCCAACACTTCAATATGAACTGAACAATGTCCTTCCATTTTCGGAGTTCCTTTGTCAGTTGCTGAGACGTCTATTTCATAGGAAGACGTAGTTTCAAAATCTAAATTCCCGATTAGGCTCATCTCCCCTGAATCTTTATTAATGTTAAAAACTGATAGGACGACATCTGGTGTCTGCGATCCAAACGAATACTCCACCTCCCCATTAAGACCATCATCTGTATCTTTAGCAACTAATTTTAAGACTGTTGCACCTTTTTCACTATTTTCGCTTAAATGAACTTTGTAAATGTTTTTTTCAAATATTGGAAAATTATCGTTATTGTCTAAAACATTAATATTTATCTGAGAAATTCCCGATTTATTCGGGTTTCCTCCGTCTACTGCTGTTATTGTAAGCTGGTGTGTCGGCATTTTTTCCCTGTCCAGAGACTTTGAAAGGACTAGTTCCGGATTTTTTCTTCCACCTGCCACATCTCTAACATTTAAGCTGAAATATTCATCTTTGCTCAGGGTGTAGGATCTGACTGAATTCACTCCAACGTCCAGATCTTGCGCGGTGTCCAAAGGAAAACGAGTTCCTGCCGCTGAGGACTCCGCTATTTGTAAGATTTTTTCTGATGACGGAAATACCGGAGAGTTGTCATTAATATCTAGTATTTCCACTTCTACTTTAAATAACTGTAGTGGTTTGTCGATTACTACCTGCAGAGTCAACACGCAGCTGACGCTTTGTGCGCACAAAGCCTCTCTGTCTATTCTGTCGTTCACCAGCAGCTCTCCTCTCCCCGCATCCACGCTGAAATACTGCTCACCAGACTCAGAGGCGACGCGCAGCGCACGCTCAGAAATCTCGGTTAATGTCAAACCCAGATCTTTCGCGAGGTTTCCAACCACGGATCCGTGTTTTAGTTCCTCTGGGATGCTGTACCGAGTCTGTGCGTCTATTGTACTCCACAGGAGAAAGAAATGATGCCACCAGAGCGCCTGCCATCCCCAGGCTTGGTATCCTTTTGTCTTTGTCATCCCAGTGCCGCTACAGTTATTATCCAGCAAGGCAATCACATCAACTACATTTCCCATCCATAGTCACGAAGCATCTTTTCAAAATAAAATCCAGTGTCAGGTCATTTTAAATGCGTTTCCCCTTTGTGTTGTTCTCTTTAAATGTATGAAGATCATCGCTTCTCCTCATCCAGCTCTTTGCAATTGAAGCATTTGTGAGCCAGAGACTGCAATGGGGGGAGGGACTAGATCTCTTTGTACAGCTCTGCTTTTCATTGGTGCATAAAAATCCTCCTTCACATCCACTGAGAGAGGAGGTGCAGAGCGCTTTAAGATACAGCGCATCAAGAGAACTGCCTCAGTCCACGAGAGGACTTTATAAATATGTTTTCAACCAAAAATAACTTTATTTCTTTATCATCATTCGATAAAAATCCATTTAAAAAGTCATTCATGTAATGTGTTTATGAAATGATGTATTTTCAGTTTCAAATTCTTATGGATAAATAGGCATTTAATTAAAGTTTGTTGCCACAAATTTTTTTTAATATTGCTGTCCAGAACAGTGGTGCTGAAATCTCATTTGATGTAAAAGTAAGACATAAACTGGACTTTAGAAACCTACTGAGCTACAGTAATCCTGGATTGAATAATCTCACGTATGTTATTAACAGCAGCTTGCTTGCAATTCCAGCATTTAACACGAGATCATTTTTCTTTGATAAGATATTTGTTTGTTATCTGAATAGTTTTCAATAATAACAAAAGAAAAAAGAACAATATTTAAAATCAAAGGCCCAAAGAAATCCAATTGTTATTTGAAATTTAAGTAAAGAAAGTGGAAAAAAACATTTTAAAGGAAACGCAATAAAAGTGATTGATAAGATATTTTGGCATTTTATTACCACCTAAGATATGACACGATTTAAAAACATATTTTTCTGAAATAGTAAAGCATTTGTAAAGCAGTACTACTTGTTGCTCACCTGCTGGCTCTCAAAGGTCCAGGTGCTGTCAGGTAAAGAGGCATCCAGCACACTGATGACCTCCTTAAAGTCTGTGGTGCTGCTGGGTTTAATCAGAGTGAAATCACTGTACTCTGACATGGGAGACATGCAGGACCTGAAGGACTGACTTTGAGACATCATGTCTCCTCCCAGGACCTCCACGTACTTGATAGGTCCATCGGTGTTGAGCTGAATCTGCAGGTTTCTGTTGGGGTTCTTGTAATCCTCAGAGTCGCTGCGTCTCATGCAGCAGCAGCTGCTGCCGCTGCTTCTGCTGTTCCTCATGCATTTCACCGCTAAGATGACAAAAGTCAGCAGAGACAGCACGGACACCGAGGCCAGAGACAGAATCAAATACAGGGTGATTCTGCCCGTTTTCTTGCTGGGCTCGGACGCTTTGTGGTGTCGCAGCTCTGAGATGGGCTCGTGGAGAGCGTCCTCCAGCAGGATGGACACCGTGACGGTGGCGGATTGGAGCGGCTCTCCATCGTCTTTGATCTCTAGGATCAGCCTCTGAGAGGAGTCGTCCTGCTCGGACACAGCGCGTTTAGTCCTCACCTCTCCTGTGTACAGATTGACGGTGAACAGAGAGGCGTCTGTGGCCTCCGCCAGTCTGTAGGAGATCCAGGCGTTATGGCCCGAGTCAGCGTCCACCGCCGTCACCTTGGTAACCAGGTGACCCGCTTTGCCGGAGCGGGGCATCCTCTGATGAGAGAGGGAGCCCAGAGCAGCGGAGGACGGGTAAATGACGGCGGGGGCGTTATCGTTCTGGTCCAGGATAAAGACGTGGACAGTAGCGTTGCTGCTGAGAGAAGGAGAGCCCTGGTCCTTTGCCTGAACGTGAATCTCAAACACCTTCAGCTTCTCATAGTCAAACGAGTGCATGCTGTAGATGCTGCCGTTCTCTGAGTTCATGTAAACATAGGAGGACACGGACACATCCTGAACTTTAGAGTCCAGAATGGAGTAAGAGATCTTGGCGTTTTCACCTGAATCCAGGTCAGACGCGGACACTGAGAACAGAATAGAACCCGCAACTCCGTTCTCCTTCAAATACACATTATAAGACCGCTGCGTAAAAACTGGAGGATTGTCATTCACATCCTCGATACTGACAGATATTATTCTTTTACTGGACAGCGGGGGAGATCCAGAGTCAGTAGCGGTTATCTCCACCTGATAATCGGATATTTTTTCTCTATCTAAAGGACCGCTGGTGGTTAGCGCAAAATTATTAGAAAATGATGGTTTCAATTTGAAAGGAGAACCTTTTGGTAATTTCAAACTCACTTTGCTGTTATTCCCGGAGTCTGCATCGCGCACATTAAGCAAAGCCACCACGGTGCCTCCTGGTGCGTCCTCGCGCACCGGCTGTGGTTCCGAAGTGAGAACGATTTCTGGTTTATTGTCATTCACATCAACAACATCTATCTGGAGACGGCAGTGGCTCTGCATTTCAGGGCTCCCTTTGTCTTTTGCAGTTATCTCGACTTTGTAGGACGTCTCTCTTTCATAATCTAAATCGCCTATTAAAATAATTTCTCCGCTTAATTTTTTAATCTCAAACAAATTTAACACTGAACCAGGTGTCCGCGCGCCGAAAGAAAATTCAATCTCTCCATTTGGTCCCTCGTCAGCGTCAGTTGCAGCTATTTTGATCACAAACGAGCCTTTTACTGTGTTTTCAAGTAAAGAAACTCGATACAAATTCTTTTCAAATACTGGAAAATTATCATTAACATCAAGCACAGTTATAGTTATTGTGGAGGTTCCGGATTTGACGGGGTTTCCTCCATCTAACGCAATGAGACGTAGCTGATGAACAGCTTTTATTTCTCGATCAAGTGGCTTCTCTAACACCAATTCTGGAACTGTTTTTCCGTCCTCAATCTCCTTCATTTTCAACGTAAAACAGTCGTTCTTGGTCAAAGTGTAGGATTTTACGGAATTTCCACCAACATCCGAGTCCTCTGCGCTTTCTAATGGAAAGCGAGTTCCTACAGCAGACGATTCTGAAATGTTCAAAGATAATACTTCTGTAAGAAATTTAGGAGAATTGTCATTAATGTCTAGTATTTCAACCTCAATTCGATGTAAACTCAGAGGTTTTTCAAGAACTAACTGTAAAGGCAACACGCAGTTGACGCTTTGTGCGCACAAAGCCTCTCTGTCTATTCTGTCGTTCACCAGCAGCTCTCCTCTCCCCGCATCAACGCTGAAATACTGCTCACCAGACTCAGAGGCGACGCGCAGCGCACGCTCAGAAATCTCGGTTAATGTCAAACCCAGATCTTTCGCGAGGTTTCCAACCACGGATCCGTGTTTTAGTTCCTCTGGGATGCTGTACCGAGTCTGTGCGTCTATTGTACTCCACAGGAGAAAGAAATGATGCCACCAGAGCGCCTGCCATCCCCAGGCTTGGTATCCTTTTGACTTTGTCATCCCAGTGCCGCTACAGTTATTATCCAGCAAGGCAATCACATCAACTACATTTCCCATCCATAGTCACGAAGCATCTTTTCAAAATAAAATCCAGTGTCAGGTCATTTTAAATGCGTTTCCCCTTTGTGTTGTTCTCTTTAAATGTATGAAGATCATCGCTTCTCCTCATCCAGCTCTTTGCAATTGAAGCATTTGTGAGCCAGAGAGTGCAATGGGGGGAGGGACTAGATCTCTTTGTACAGCTCTGCTTTTCATTGGTGCACAAAAATCCTCCTTCACATCCTCTGAGAGAGGAGGTGCAGAGCGCTTTAAGATACAGCGCATCAAGAGAACTGCCTCAGTGCACGAGAGGACTTTATAAATATGTTTTCAACCAAAAAGAACTTTATTTCTTTATCATCATTCGATAAAAACCCATTTAAAAAGTCATTCATGTAATGTGTTTATGAAATGATGTATTTTCAGGTTCAAATTCTTATGGATAAATAGGGATTTAATTAAAGTTTGTTGCCACAACATTTTTTTAATATTGCTGTCCAGAACAGTGGTGCTGAAATCTCATTTGATGTAAAAGTAAGACATAAACTGGACTTTAGAAACCTGCTGAGCTACAGTAATCCTGGATTGAATATTTACACGTATGTTATTAACAGCAGCTTGCTTGCAATTCCAGCATTTAACACGAGATCATTTTTCTTTGATAAGATATTTGTTTGTTATCTGAATAGTTTTCAATAATAACAAAAGAAAAAAAAACAATATTTAAAATCAAAGGCCCACAGAAATCCAATTGTTATTTGAAATTTAAGTAAAGAAAGTGGAAAACAACATTTTAAAGGAAAACGCAATAAAAGTGAATGATAAGATATTTTGGCATTTTATTACCACCTAAGATATGACACGATTTAAAAACATATTTTTCTGAAATAGTAAAGCATTTGTAAAGCAGTACTACTTGTTGCTCACCTGCTGGCTCTCAAAGGTCCAGGTGCTGTCAGGTAAAGAGGCATCCAGCACACTGATGACCTCCTTAAAGTCTGTGGTGCTGCTGGGTTTAATCAGAGTGAAATCACTGTACTCTGACATGGGAGACATGCAGGACCTGAAGGACTGACTCTGAGACATCATGTCTCCTCCCAGGACCTCCACGTACTTGATAGGTCCATCGGTGTTGAGCTGAATCTGCAGGTTTCTGTTGGGGTTCTTGTAATCCTCAGAGTCGCTGCGTCTCATGCAGCAGCAGCTGCTGCCGCTGCTTCTGCTGTTCCTCATGCATTTCACCGCTAAGATGACAAAAGTCAGCAGAGACAGCACGGACACCGAGGCCAGAGACAGAATCAAATACAGGGTGATTCTGCCCGTTTTCTTGCTGGGCTCGGACGCTTTGTGGTGTCGCAGCTCTGAGATGGGCTCGTGGAGAGCGTCCTCCAGCAGGATGGACACCGTGACGGTGGCGGATTGGAGCGGCTCTCCGTCGTCTTTGATCTCTAGGATCAGCCTCTGAGAGGAGTCGTCCTGCTCGGACACAGCGCGTTTAGTCCTCACCTCTCCTGTGTACAGATTGACGGTGAACAGAGAGGCGTCTGTGGCCTCCGCCAGTCTGTAGGAGATCCAGGCGTTATGGCCCGAGTCAGCGTCCACCGCCGTCACCTTGGTAACCAGGTGACCCGCTTTGGCGGAGCGGGGCATCCTCTGATGAGAGAGGGAGCCCAGAGCAGCGGAGGACGGGTAAATGACGGCGGGGGCGTTATCGTTCTGGTCCAGGATAAAGACGTGGACAGTAGCGTTGCTGCTGAGAGAAGGAGAGCCCTGGTCCTTTGCCTGAACGTGAATCTCAAACACCTTCAGCTTCTCATAGTCAAACGAGTGCATGCTGTAGATGCTGCCGTTCTCTGAGTTCATGTAAACATAGGAGGACACGGACACGTCCTGAACTTTAGAGTCCAGAATGGAGTAAGAGATCTTGCCGTTTTCACCTGAATCCAGGTCAGACGCGGACACTGAGAACAGAATAGAACCCGCAACTCCGTTCTCCTTCAAATACACATTATAAGACCGCTGCGTAAAAACTGGAGGGTTGTCGTTCACATCCGTGATGCTGACAGGAATAATTTTTCTACTTAGCAAAGGAGGGGTACCTGAATCTTTCGCTGTAATTTCAATGTTATAGTCAGAGACACTCTCACGGTCTAATGGACCATTTGTGACAAGCGCATAATTATTTGCAAACGAAGGTTTGAGAGCAAAAGAGGATTTTTTAACAAGCTGCAAAGTCACCTTTCCGTTTTCACCAGAGTCAAGATCACGTACGCTGATTAGAGCAACTACTGTCCCACTTTGTGAGTCCTCAGGCACAGATGTAGACTTTGAAGTTAGGATTATTTCTGGGGCGTTATCGTTTACATCGATGACATCCACCTGAACTGTGCAGTGGCCCTCCATTTTAGGAAACCCTTTATCTTTAGCACTAATGTCTATTCGGTATGAGCTTTGAGTTTCGTAGTCTAACTGGCATTTTAAATAAATATCTCCAGTTGCAGCATCCACATAAAACAATTCCATCACTGATGGGTGTGTGTGTACGCCCAGAGAGTACTCAATCTCCCCGTTTGGACCTTCATCAACGTCCGCTGCTCTTGTTGAAATAACAAACGATCCGTTTGCACTACTTTCCTTCACATCGACTTTATAAAATGCATTTTCAAACTGTGGCACGTTATCATTAATGTCCAGCACATTTATGGTTATCTTTGAAGTGCCAGACTTCACTGGGTTTCCTCCGTCCACAGCTGTTAGGAATAAACTGTGAACCGCTTTTTTCTCTCGATCTAAAGATTTATTCAGCACCAGCTCCGGAATCTTCCGTCCGTTTTCAATTTCTTTCACTTTTAGAGTAAAACACTCATCTTTGCTGAGAGTGTACGTCTTTATTCCGTTGCTTCCAACATCGGGATCCTCTGCCATCTCTAAGGGGAAACGAACCCCCGCCACTGTAGATTCAGCTATTTCTATGACGTGATCACTTTTCAGAAAAGTGGGAGCGTTGTCGTTCACATCTTTAATTTCTACCTCCATCCGGTGTAACTGCAGCGGGTTTTCTATCACTACTTGCAAAGGCAATAAACAGCTGACGCTCTGTCCGCATAAAGCCTCTCTGTCTATTCTGTCGTTCACGACCAGCTCTCCCCTTCCCGCATCCACGCTGAAATACTGCTCACCCGCCTCAGAGGCGACGCGTAATTTACGTTCATAGATATCCGAGAGTCCCAAACCCAGATCTTTGGCTAGATTTCCAACCAGAGAGCCTTTTTCCAGCTCCTCTGGGATGCTGTACCGAGTCTGTGCGTCTATTGTACTCCACAAAAGGAAGAAATGATGCCACCAAAGCGCCTGCCATCTCCTGCCTCGGTATCCCATTCTCTTTGTTATCCACAGTTGTTCACAGCACACAATTTCCAGTCGAAATATCATCGATTGAGAATATCCATCTTAATATCCAACAGGGATTCTCTCCAGAAAAATCCATAGATGAGCAGAACGGATTTTAAATAAACGTGATTACACCCGAACGCCGAAGCGCACCGTCCTCGAAGCAGAACACACAACGGATGACTGAGAGTGGGTGGGTGGGGGAGGGAGTAGATCTCTTTGTATAAAACTCAAAGCTATTGGTTCACTGCAGCATGCGAGTGGAGATCTACAGAGACGCTTTAGAGACTCAGCAGAATATTACAGGACGTCACAAAACAACCAGGTATACCAAACATATTTTTCTACAGGAAATAGGCAAGTTATTATGTAATGAACATAATCAATACACTTGTGATTTATTGTATTATAGTATGATGTGTATTTTTTAAACAACAAATTCCACAAATTTAAAAGGATAAATCTTAAGATTTTTTAAAATGTATGTAACTTCGTGTTGGGATCTATTGAAAGCATTTAGGTCTGTAATTTTTAATTGCATGGTGCAAAATTTAAAGGGAAAAAATGTCAAAACACAAAAGAATATTTAAAAAAAACTAAAGGAGATAAAAAGCATCAGATATAGTCAAACACTAATTCCGTCTCGTCATAAAATAACCTTTGTACTAAAGGTAAAGATAAAATACTGGCTTCAAAAGATAATAACAGATCATAGGATTTATTTAGTGCTCACCTGCTGGCTCTCAAATGTCCAGGTGCTGTCAGGTAAAGAGGCATCCAGCACACTGATGACCTCCTTAAAGTCTGTGGTGCTGCTGGGTTTAATCAGAGTGAAATCACTGTACTCTGACATGGGAGACATGCAGGACCTGAAGGACTGACTCTGAGACATCATGTCTCCTCCCAGAACCTCCACGTACTTGATAGGTCCATCAGTGTTGAGCTGAATCTGCAGGTTTCTGTTGGGGTTCTTGTAATCCTCAGAGTCGCTGCGTCTCATGCAGCAGCAGCTGCTGCCGCTGCTTCTGCTGTTCCTCATGCATTTCACCGCTAAGATGACAAAAGTCAGCAGAGACAGCACGGACACCGAGGCCAGAGACAGAATCAAATACAGGGTGATTCTGCCCGTTTTCTTGCTGGGCTCGGACGCTTTGTGGTGTCGCAGCTCTGAGATGGGCTCGTGGAGAGCGTCCTCCAGCAGGATGGACACCGTGACGGTGGCGGATTGGAGCGGCTCTCCGTCGTCTTTGATCTCTAGGATCAGCCTCTGAGAGGAGTCGTCCTGCTCGGACACAGCGCGTTTAGTCCTCACCTCTCCTGTGTACAGATTGACGGTGAACAGAGAGGCGTCTGTGGCCTCCGCCAGTCTGTAGGAGATCCAGGCGTTATGGCCCGAGTCAGCGTCCACCGCCGTCACCTTGGTAACCAGGTGACCCGCTTTGGCGGAGCGGGGCATCCTCTGATGAGAGAGGGAGCCCAGAGCAGCGGAGGACGGGTAAATGACGGCGGGGGCGTTATCGTTCTGGTCCAGGATAAAGACGTGGACAGTAGCGTTGCTGCTGAGAGAAGGAGAGCCCTGGTCCTTTGCCTGAACGTGAATCTCAAACACCTTCAGCTTCTCATAGTCAAACGAGTGCATGCTGTAGATGCTGCCGTTCTCTGAGTTCATGTAAACATAGGAGGACACGGACACGTCCTGAACTTTAGAGTCCAGGATGGAGTAAGAGATCTTGGCGTTTTCACCTGAATCCAGGTCTGACGCGGACACTGAGAACAGAATAGAACCCGCAACTCCGTTCTCCTTCAAATACACATTATAAGACCGCTGCGTAAAAACTGGAGGGTTGTCGTTCACATCCTTGATACTCACAGTGATCATTTTTACACTGGAAAGCGGGGGAGAGCCCGAATCTGTTGCTGTAATTTCCACATTATACTCTGAAAATCTCTCCCTGTCTAAAGCACCGTTAGTAATAAGAGCATAGTTATTAGAAAAAGAAGGTTTTAGAGCAAAAGGAGGGCCGTTGGTGATTTTTAGCTTTACTTTACCATTATTACCAGAGTCTTGGTCTCTTGCATTGATTAAAGCCACAACTGTGCCTTTTGGTGAATCCTCCTGCACTGGATTCGGTTTCGAAGTTATTACAATTTCTGGCACATTATCATTAATGTCCATCACCGTAATCTGAACTCGACAGTGTCCCTCCATTTGAGGAACTCCCTTGTCTCTGGCAGTTATCCGTATTTCATACATTGCGCCTCTTTCATAATCTAAAGGTTCCAATAGAGAAATGTCCCCCTTTTCTTTGTCTATTTTAAAAATATCCTGCAGTGACTGCGGAGTGTGTTCAGCGAATACATATTCGATCTCACCGTTAACACCTTCATCTGCGTCCGTGGCTTCAACTTTGACGAGCACGGAGCCAACGACGCCGTTTTCAGGGACCGTCACGTTATAAAAAGGCGTTTTGAACACGGGGACGTTATCATTGTTGTCCATCACGCTTACAATAATTTTTGCGGTACCAGTTTTAACTGGATTGCCTCCGTCTGAAGCAATCAGCAATAAATGATGGACGTTCTGTTTCTCTCTGTCGAGGGATTTTTCTAAAACCAGTTCAGGAACTTGCCGGTCACCTGACAAGTCTTTCATTTTCAGGCTAAAACACTCGTTTTTACTTAGTGTGTATATTTTAACTGAATTACTGCCAACGTCCTGGTCCTCCGCTGGGTCTAGAGGAAAACGCACCCCCGTCGCTGTGGATTCAGCTATCTTTAAAAACCGCTCCTCCGTTAAAAAAACGGGAGAATTATCATTAATGTCTTTTATTTCCACCTCGATTCTGTGTAGCTGCAACGGATTCTCTGTCACAATTTGCAGAGGTAAAACACAGCTGGCGCTTTGTCCGCATAAAGCCTCTCTGTCTATTCTGTCGTTCACCAGCAGCTCTCCTCTCCCCGCATCCACGCTGAAATACTGCTCACCAGCCTCCGAGGCGACGCGCAATTTACGCGTAAAAATCTCCGATAGTCCCAAACCCAGATCTTTGGCTACATTTCCGACCACCGATCCCCGTTTTAGTTCCTCTGGGATGCTGTACAAAGTCTGTCCGGTTGTTGTACTCCACAAAAGGAAGAAATTATGCCACCACAGAGCCTGCCATCTCCATTCACGGTACCCCATCCTCTTTTGTCCTTCCCTGCTGCAGCCCGTCCTGTTAAAATGATTGATTCCCAATAAAAGTAGAATTCATATTCACTTTCTTAAAACACATACTAAAAAACAGATATCCCCGGTGGAATTGTTGAAAAATAAGCAATAAAAATCTTAATCCACAAGCTGTCGAGTCGGCGCATTTTGTCCGCGCCTCCGCACGAGCGCACTGAGGGACGCTGTGCGAAAGGGGGTGGAGTTGATCTCTTTGTACAATACAGTCATCTATTGGACTACATCATCATACAGGACTATCCAACCACGAGAAGCCTGGGCTGTTCATGAATCTGCTCAGCTCTCACTCACGAGCACAGAGGCAGTGCAGCCGCGACCAGACAGTGTATTCATTGCTTATATTCAAACATATGAGAAACACATCTACAAAAATTGAATGATGAAAAAGGAGGCCGTTTCAACAAACATCATTTTCTAAATGATATCATTTTGCTCATATTTTAAGAAAAAAATAAACCCTGGTTCAACAATTCAGTTCTCAAAAATGTGTCTTGATGTAAAGAAATTATGCTGATAAAATGCTAAAGCATCGTCTGCAAAGAGAAAGGTTTTGTCATTCTCTTGACTCCATGTTTCAGAAAAAAAAATCATCAAACAAATTCAATGAATTTGCCTGATTGGAAATTTAATTTATGTGTCATCTTTCAAAGAAAAACTTTCAAACAATAAATAGACAAACAAATTAATAGATATTTTTTCTATTTGAAATGTGATTTTATACACGTTTGTTCTGAAACAAAACCCAGACTGTAAATTTAAGGATTAAAACAAAACCGGATGTACCTTTAAAATAGCCAAACGCTTTATCTATCACTTATGTGATATCATTATTATTATTTTTTTTTGAATGAATCGCAAATATAAATTACTGTGACAGAGTAAAATTACAGCTGTTACAAACATTTAGAAACATACCGAGCTGTCGTTTGCGTATGTAAAAAAGACGGTTATAGAGTATAGATTTTAAACGTCAAAACCATATAATTTTTACAATTCAGTGCTCACCTGCTGGCTCTCAAATGTCCAGGTGCTGTCAGGTAAAGAGGCATCCAGCACACTGATGACCTCCTTAAAGTCTGTGGTGCTGCTGGGTTTAATCAGAGTGAAATCACTGTACTCTGACATGGGAGACATGCAGGACCTGAAGGACTGACTTTGAGACATCATGTCTCCTCCCAGGACCTCCACGTACTTGATAGGTCCATCGGTGTTGAGCTGAATCTGCAGGTTTCTGTTGGGGTTCTTGTAATCCTCAGAGTCGCTGCGTCTCATGCAGCAGCAGCTGCTGCCGCTGCTTCTGCTGTTCCTCATGCATTTCACCGCTAAGATGACAAAAGTCAGCAGAGACAGCACGGACACCGAGGCCAGAGACAGAATCAAATACAGGGTGATTCTGCCCGTTTTCTTGCTGGGCTCGGACGATTTGTGGTGTCGCAGCTCTGAGATGGGCTCGTGGAGAGCGTCCTCCAGCAGGATGGACACCGTGACGGTGGCGGATTGGAGCGGCTCTCCGTCGTCTTTGATCTCTAGGATCAGCCTCTGAGAGGAGTCGTCCTGCTCGGACACAGCGCGTTTAGTCCTCACCTCTCCTGTGTACAGATTGACGGTGAACAGAGAGGCGTCTGTGGCCTCCGCCAGTCTGTAGGAGATCCAGGCGTTATGGCCCGAGTCAGCGTCCACCGCCGTCACCTTGGTAACCAGGTGACCCGCTTTGGCGGAGCGGGGCATCCTCTGATGAGAGAGGGAGCCCAGAGCAGCGGAGGACGGGTAAATGACGGCGGGGGCGTTATCGTTCTGGTCCAGGATAAAGACGTGGACAGTAGCGTTGCTGCTGAGAGAAGGAGAGCCCTGGTCCTTTGCCTGAACGTGAATCTCAAACACCTTCAGCTTCTCATAGTCAAACGAGTGCATGCTGTAGATGCTGCCGTTCTCTGAGTTCATGTAAACATAGGAGGACACGGACACATCCTGAACTTTAGAGTCCAGAATGGAGTAAGAGATCTTGGCGTTTTCACCTGAATCCAGGTCAGACGCGGACACTGAGAACAGAATAGAACCCGCAACTCCGTTCTCCTTCAAATACACATTATAAGACCGCTGCGTAAAAACTGGAGGATTGTCATTCACATCCTCGATACTGACAGATATTATTCTTTTACTGGACAGCGGGGGAGATCCAGAGTCAGTAGCGGTTATCTCCACCTGATAATCGGATATTTTTTCTCTATCTAAAGGACCGCTGGTGGTTAGCGCAAAATTATTAGAAAATGATGGTTTCAATTTGAAAGGAGAACCTTTTGGTAATTTCAAACTCACTTTGCTGTTATTCCCGGAGTCTGCATCGCGCACATTAAGCAAAGCCACCACGGTGCCTCCTGGTGCGTCCTCGCGCACCGGCTGTGGTTCCGAAGTGAGAACGATTTCTGGTTTATTGTCATTCACATCAACAACATCTATCTGGAGACGGCAGTGGCTCTGCATTTCAGGGCTCCCTTTGTCTTTTGCAGTTATCTCGACTTTGTAGGACGTCTCTCTTTCATAATCTAAATCGCCTATTAAAATAATTTCTCCGCTTAATTTTTTAATCTCAAACAAATTTAACACTGAACCAGGTGTCCGCGCGCCGAAAGAAAATTCAATCTCTCCATTTGGTCCCTCGTCAGCGTCAGTTGCAGCTATTTTGATCACAAACGAGCCTTTTACTGTGTTTTCAAGTAAAGAAACTCGATACAAATTCTTTTCAAATACTGGAAAATTATCATTAACATCAAGCACAGTTATAGTTATTGTGGAGGTTCCGGATTTGACGGGGTTTCCTCCATCTAACGCAATGAGACGTAGCTGATGAACAGCTTTTATTTCTCGATCAAGTGGCTTCTCTAACACCAATTCTGGAACTGTTTTTCCGTCCTCAATCTCCTTCATTTTCAACGTAAAACAGTCGTTCTTGGTCAAAGTGTAGGATTTTACGGAATTTCCACCAACATCCGAGTCCTCTGCGCTTTCTAATGGAAAGCGAGTTCCTACAGCAGACGATTCTGAAATGTTCAAAGATAATACTTCTGTAAGAAATTTAGGAGAATTGTCATTAATGTCTAGTATTTCAACCTCAATTCGATGTAAACTCAGAGGTTTTTCAAGAACTAACTGTAAAGGCAACACGCAGTTGACGCTTTGTGCGCACAAAGCCTCTCTGTCTATTCTGTCGTTCACCAGCAGCTCTCCTCTCCCCGCATCAACGCTGAAATACTGCTCACCAGACTCAGAGGCGACGCGCAGCGCACGCTCAGAAATCTCGGTTAATGTCAAACCCAGATCTTTCGCGAGGTTTCCAACCACGGATCCGTGTTTTAGTTCCTCTGGGATGCTGTACCGAGTCTGTGCGTCTATTGTACTCCACAGGAGAAAGAAATGATGCCACCAGAGCGCCTGCCATCCCCAGGCTTGGTATCCTTTTGTCTTTGTCATCCCAGTGCCGCTACAGTTATTATCCAGCAAGGCAATCACATCAACTACATTTCCCATCCATAGTCACGAAGCATCTTTTCAAAATAAAATCCAGTGTCAGGTCATTTTAAATGCGTTTCCCCTTTGTGTTGTTCTCTTTAAATGTATGAAGATCATCGCTTCTCCTCATCCAGCTCTTTGCAATTGAAGCATTTGTGAGCCAGAGAGTGCAATGGGGGGAGGGACTAGATCTCTTTGTACAGCTCTGCTTTTCATTGGTGCACAAAAATCCTCCTTCACATCCTCTGAGAGAGGAGGTGCAGAGCGCTTTAAGATACAGCGCATCAAGAGAACTGCCTCAGTGCACGAGAGGACTTTATAAATATGTTTTCAACCAAAAAGAACTTTATTTCTTTATCATCATTCGATAAAAACCCATTTAAAAAGTCATTCATGTAATGTGTTTATGAAATGATGTATTTTCAGGTTCAAATTCTTATGGATAAATAGGGATTTAATTAAAGTTTGTTGCCACAACATTTTTTTAATATTGCTGTCCAGAACAGTGGTGCTGAAATCTCATTTGATGTAAAAGTAAGACATAAACTGGACTTTAGAAACCTGCTGAGCTACAGTAATCCTGGATTGAATATTTACACGTATGTTATTAACAGCAGCTTGCTTGCAATTCCAGCATTTAACACGAGATCATTTTTCTTTGATAAGATATTTGTTTGTTATCTGAATAGTTTTCAATAATAACAAAAGAAAAAAAAACAATATTTAAAATCAAAGGCCCACAGAAATCCAATTGTTATTTGAAATTTAAGTAAAGAAAGTGGAAAACAACATTTTAAAGGAAAACGCAATAAAAGTGAATGATAAGATATTTTGGCATTTTATTACCACCTAAGATATGACACGATTTAAAAACATATTTTTCTGAAATAGTAAAGCATTTGTAAAGCAGTACTACTTGTTGCTCACCTGCTGGCTCTCAAAGGTCCAGGTGCTGTCAGGTAAAGAGGCATCCAGCACACTGATGACCTCCTTAAAGTCTGTGGTGCTGCTGGGTTTAATCAGAGTGAAATCACTGTACTCTGACATGGGAGACATGCAGGACCTGAAGGACTGACTCTGAGACATCATGTCTCCTCCCAGGACCTCCACGTACTTGATAGGTCCATCGGTGTTGAGCTGAATCTGCAGGTTTCTGTTGGGATTCTTGTAATCCTCAGAGTCGCTGCGTCTCATGCAGCAGCAGCTGCTGCCGCTGCTTCTGCTGTTCCTCATGCATTTCACCGCTAAGATGACAAAAGTCAGCAGAGACAGCACGGACACCGAGGCCAGAGACAGAATCAAATACAGGGTGATTCTGCCCGTTTTCTTGCTGGGCTCGGACGCTTTGTGGTGTCGCAGCTCTGAGATGGGCTCGTGGAGAGCGTCCTCCAGCAGGATGGACACCGTGACGGTGGCGGATTGAAGCGGCTCTCCGTCGTCTTTGATCTCTAGGATCAGCCTCTGAGAGGAGTCGTCCTGCTCGGACACAGCGCGTTTAGTCCTCACCTCTCCTGTGTACAGATTGACGGTGAACAGAGAGGCGTCTGTGGCCTCCGCCAGTCTGTAGGAGATCCAGGCGTTATGGCCCGAGTCAGCGTCCACCGCCGTCACCTTGGTAACCAGGTGACCCGCTTTGGCGGAGCGGGGCATCCTCTGATGAGAGAGGGAGCCCAGAGCAGCGGAGGACGGGTAAATGACGGCGGGGGCGTTATCGTTCTGGTCCAGGATAAAGACGTGGACAGTAGCGTTGCTGCTGAGAGAAGGAGAGCCCTGGTCCTTTGCCTGAACGTGAATCTCAAACACCTTCAGCTTCTCATAGTCAAACGAGTGCATGCTGTAGATGCTGCCGTTCTCTGAGTTCATGTAAACATAGGAGGACACGGACACGTCCTGAACTTTAGAGTCCAGAATGGAGTAAGAGATCTTGGCGTTTTCACCTGAATCCAGGTCAGACGCGGACACTGAGAACAGAATAGAACCCGCAACTCCGTTCTCCTTCAAATATACATTATAAGACCGCTGCGTAAAAACTGGAGGGTTGTCGTTCACATCCGTGATGCTGACAGGAATAATTTTTCTACTTAGCAAAGGAGGGGTACCTGAATCTTTCGCTGTAATTTCAATGTTATAGTCAGAGACACTCTCACGGTCTAATGGACCATTTGTGACAAGCGCATAATTATTTGCAAACGAAGGTTTGAGAGCAAAAGAGGATTTTTTAACAAGCTGCAAAGTCACCTTTCCGTTTTCACCAGAGTCAAGATCACGTACGCTGATTAGAGCAACTACTGTCCCACTTTGTGAGTCCTCAGGCACAGATGTAGACTTTGAAGTTAGAATTATTTCTGGGGCGTTATCGTTTACATCGATGACATCCACCTGAACTGTGCAGTGGCCCTCCATTTTAGGAAACCCTTTATCTTTAGCACTAATGTCTATTCGGTATGAGCTTTGAGTTTCGTAGTCTAACTGGCATTTTAAATAAATATCTCCAGTTGCAGCATCCACATAAAACAATTCCATCACTGATGGGTGTGTGTGTACGCCCAGAGAGTACTCAATCTCCCCGTTTGGACCTTCATCAACGTCCGCTGCTCTTGTTGAAATAACAAACGATCCGTTTGCACTACTTTCCTTCACATCAACTTTATAAAATGCATTTTCAAACTGTGGCACGTTATCATTATTGTCCAGCACATTTATGGTTATCTTTGAAGTGCCAGACTTCACTGGGTTTCCTCCGTCCACAGCTGTTAGGAATAAACTGTGAACCGCTTTTTTCTCTCGATCTAAAGATTTATTCAGCACCAGCTCCGGAATCTTCCGTCCGTTTTCAATTTCTTTCACTTTTAGAGTAAAACACTCATCTTTGCTGAGAGTGTACGTCTTTATTCCGTTGCTTCCAACATCGGGATCCTCTGCCATCTCTAAGGGGAAACGAACCCCCGCCACTGTAGATTCAGCTATTTCTATGACGTGATCACTTTTCAGAAAAGTGGGAGCGTTGTCGTTCACATCTTTAATTTCTACCTCCATCCGGTGTAACTGCAGCGGGTTTTCTATCACTACTTGCAAAGGCAATAAACAGCTGACGCTCTGTCCGCATAAAGCCTCTCTGTCTATTCTGTCGTTCACGACCAGCTCTCCCCTTCCCGCATCCACGCTGAAATACTGCTCACCCGCCTCAGAGGCGACGCGTAATTTACGTTCATAGATATCCGAGAGTCCCAAACCCAGATCTTTGGCTAGATTTCCAACCAGAGAGCCTTTTTCCAGCTCCTCTGGGATGCTGTACCGAGTCTGTGCGTCTATTGTACTCCACAAAAGGAAGAAATGATGCCACCAAAGCGCCTGCCATCTCCTGCCTCGGTATCCCATTCTCTTTGTTATCCACAGTTGTTCACAGCACACAATTTCCAGTCGAAATATCATCGATTGAGAATATCCATCTTAATATCCAACAGGGATTCTCTCCAGAAAAATCCATAGATGAGCAGAACTGATTTTAAATAAACGTGATTACACCCGAACGCCGAAGCGCACCGTCCTCGAAGCAGAACACACAACGGAGGACTGAGAGTGGGTGGGTGGGGGAGGGAGTAGATCTCTTTGTATAAAACTCAAAGCTATTGGTTCACTGCAGCATGCGAGTGGAGATCTACAGAGACGCTTTAGAGACTCAGCAGAATATTAAAGGACGTCACAAAACAACCAGGTATACCAAACATATTTTTCTACAGGAAATAGGCAAGTTATTATTTAATGAACATAATCAATACACTTGTGATTTATTGTATTATAGTATGATGTGTATTTTTTAAACAACAAATTCCACAAATTTAAAAAGAATAAATCTTAAGATTTTTTAAAATGTATGTAACTTCGTGTTGGGATCTATTGAAAGCATTTAGGTCTGTAATTTTTAATTGCATGGTGCAAAATTTAAAGGGAAAAAATGTCAAAACACAAAAGAATATTTAAAAAAAACTAAAGGAGATAAAAAGCATCAGATATAGTCAAACACTAATTCCGTCTCGTCATAAAATAACCTTTGTACTAAAGGTAAAGATAAAATACTGGCTTCAAAAGATAATAACAGATCATAGGATTTATTTAGTGCTCACCTGCTGGCTCTCAAAGGTCCAGGTGCTGTCAGGTAAAGAGGCATCCAGCACACTGATGACCTCCTTAAAGTCTGTGGTGCTGCTGGGTTTAATCAGAGTGAAATCACTGTACTCTGACATGGGAGACATGCAGGACCTGAAGGACTGACTCTGAGACATCATGTCTCCTCCCAGGACCTCCACGTACTTGATAGGTCCATCAGTGTTGAGCTGAATCTGCAGGTTTCTGTTGGGATTCTTGTAATCCTCAGAGTCGCTGCGTCTCATGCAGCAGCAGCTGCTGCCGCTGCTTCTGCTGTTCCTCATGCATTTCACCGCTAAGATGACAAAAGTCAGCAGAGACAGCACGGACACCGAGGCCAGAGACAGAATCAAATACAGGGTGATTCTGCCCGTTTTCTTGCTGGGCTCGGACGCTTTGTGGTGTCGCAGCTCTGAGATGTGCTCGTGGAGAGCGTCCTCCAGCAGGATGGACACCGTGACGGTGGCGGATTGGAGCGGCTCTCCGTCGTCTTTGATCTCTAGGATCAGCCTCTGAGAGGAGTCGTCCTGCTCGGACACAGCGCGTTTAGTCCTCACCTCTCCTGTGTACAGATTGACGGTGAACAGAGAGGCGTCTGTGGCCTCCGCCAGTCTGTAGGAGATCCAGGCGTTATGGCCCGAGTCAGCGTCCACCGCCGTCACCTTGGTAACCAGGTGACCCGCTTTGGCGGAGCGGGGCATCCTCTGATGAGAGAGGGAGCCCAGAGCAGCGGAGGACGGGTAAATGACGGCGGGGGCGTTATCGTTCTGGTCCAGGATAAAGACGTGGACAGTAGCGTTGCTGCTGAGAGAAGGAGAGCCCTGGTCCTTTGCCTGAACGTGAATCTCAAACACCTTCAGCTTCTCATAGTCAAACGAGTGCATGCTGTAGATGCTGCCGTTCTCTGAGTTCATGTAAACATAGGAGGACACGGACACGTCCTGAACTTTAGAGTCCAGAATGGAGTAAGAGATCTTGGCGTTTTCACCTGAATCCAGGTCAGACGCGGACACTGAGAACAGAATAGAACCCGCAACTCCGTTCTCCTTCAGATACACATTATAAGACCGCTGCGTAAAAACTGGAGGGTTGTCGTTCACATCCGTGATGCTGACAGGAATAATTGTCTTACTTGAAAGAGGCGGAATACCTGAATCGGTTGCTGTAATCTCGATATTATATTCACAGATCTTTTCTCTGTCAAGAACACCCTTAGTAACGAGCGCGTAATTTTGTGAGGACAGCATTTTCAGGACAAAATTTGCGTTCTTAAGGACTGCTAATGTGACTTTTCCGTTCTCACCTGAGTCAAGATCTCGCACACTGAGCAGAGCTATTACAGTTCCATTCGATGAGTCCTCGCGCACTGGCTTTGGATGTGAGGTGAAAAAGATTTCCGGTGCGTTATCGTTCACATCCAAGACTTCCACCTGGACAGTGCAATGCCCCTCCATTCTCGGGGTGCCTTTATCTTTCGCACTCACGTCCAGCTCATAATTAGAAGTAGTTTCGAAGTCTAACTTTCCTTTAAGGAACACGGTTCCTGATACAGAATCGATGGTAAAAACAGAGAGACCTGCCTCCGGTGTGTGTGCTCCAAATGAATATTCTATTTCTCCGTTTTGACTGTCATCTGCGTCTGTCGCTTTTGTTTGCACTATTAATGCACCCTTTTCAGCATTTTCACTCACTGATACCTTATATGAAGTTTTTTCAAACGCTGGAACATTATCATTAATGTCTAAAACTGTGACGGTAATTTGAGCTGTCCCTGATTTAACCGGGTTTCCTCCATCTAGAGCTGTCAGAAGCAGCTTGTGAACAGCCTTTTTCTCTCTGTCTAAAAGTTTTGCTAAAATCAGTTCAGGGACTTTCCTTCCACCAGCAACTTCTTTTACTCTAACGGTGAAACTATCTTCTTTACTGAGACTATAGGACTTTAACGAGTTACTGCCGACATCTAAATCGACGGCGCCTTCCAAAGGAAACCGAACCCCCACCGCTGTGGACTCCGCAATTTCCAAAGCGATTTGACTGGACGGAAACCTGGGCGGATTATCGTTTATGTCTAAAATTTCTACTTCGACGCGAAAAAGCTGCAACGGATCTTCAATGACGACCTGCAAAGGCAACACACAGCTGGCGCTTTGGCCGCATAAATCCTCTCTGTCTATTCTGCCGTTCACCAGCAGCTCGCCCTTCCCCGCATCCACGCTGAAATACTGCTCACCGTCCTCAGAGGCGACGCGTAATTTACGCTCAAAAATCTCCGACAGTCCCAAACCCAAATCTCTGGCAAGATTTCCTACCACAGAACCCTGCTTGAGCTCCTCCAGGATGCTGTAGCGAGTCTGTCCGTTTGCTGTACTCCACAAAAGAAAGAAATGCCACCAAAGGGCTTGCCATCTCCAGTGTACACATCCCTTTTTCTTTGTCATCCTTATCTGTTATAATACACGGATCCAAGTCGACGATGTGCGTAAAAAAATCCAAAATCCATCATTAGTTGTGCAATTTCCAAAGCTCTATTGTTCGCCAAGCTCTAACATGGAATAAAAAGCAAAGTTTATTGTAATCCAAAGCACAGCTCATCGCTTCCTCCGTCCTCCAGCTCTTTGCAGGGTAACTGTTAACAGCGCAGAGGCTGGATGGGGGCAGGGACTAGATTGCTTTGTACAGTTCTCTCTCTCATTGGCGCAGAGCTCACTGCTATTCTGTCCAATGAGGATTAAACAGAGACACCGCTTCAGCAGTGACTCTCTTCCCGTTTGACAAACTAAGAGGTTAAATTGTGTGGTAAATAAGAAATTAGCATAAAAAATTGAAATAAAACGAGAGAATAAATTAATTAAGGTATTGTTATTTGGTATTGAAAGTTTACTTCATTAAAAATGTTAAATCGATAAACATTGCACATAGGTACACTAAGAAAATATAGAATTGCATCATAAATATCTATTGACAGCATGTAACAGACAGAAAGCCAGACAGATAAAACACTATTATTCCCATGGGAAACTGGATGTTAAAACTAACACAAAAACTCACAAATATGCTTTTCACGTCATTTATTGCCGCTTCTGTTCATTTACGTTATCGTTTTTCTAAGGACTTTATGTTACAGTTTGCTGTCACTTTTTGCGCGCTGTGTGCCGTAGATTCAAGAGCAGAGTTGGCCAGTCCACTTCGATTTAATTTTTTGCTCATAATTTGCGTATTTCGAAAAGCTCTTTCTGTTACGTTCTCAGTCAAAACTTTCCACCAAATTAACGCCGGCATCCGCTTCCAGTGGAACACCCATACCACAAATAGGATTGTTCTTTAACTTACGTTTGATTTCTACTAAGATGTAAAAGAAAAAACGTATTGATCTTCCATAAACAGTTTTAGTTTATTTCAATGCGCATTATTTGTGCAGAAGCGACATTTTGAATTAATTCTTCATAAGAATTCGCATTTAAAATGTGGTATTATTCCAAAATTGTATTTTTAAAATATTTATTATTTCACAAACACACACTCCCGACACACCACCACAAAAAAGGTGCAAACAAGCTCCTTTCCTTTCAAATATGCACAAATGCGTATTTGAGTTGTCTTAACATTGAGCAACAGCGCACACATTCTGTTTGTAAACTAGAAAACTTGTTTTCAAAAAGAAACAAACCACATGCTGTACAAACATTTCTAAATATTTCTGTTTAGTTTTAAACATGATCATTTGAAATAATTTTTCTACAATTTCAAATATTGAGTAATGCAAAAATACGCTCACAGAACTCACTGAATTCACTAACTGCCTTAAGGCTTCAAACAGTAACAATAGTAAACAGACAAAAAAAGTTTTTTTTCAGCTCACCTGCTGGCTCTCAAAGGTCCAGGTGCTATCAGGTAAAGAGGCATCCAGCACACTGATGACCTCCTTAAAGTCTGTGGTGCTGCTGGGTTTAATCAGAGTGAAATCACTGTACTCTGACATGGGAGACATGCAGGACCTGAAGGACTGACTCTGAGACATCATGTCTCCTCCCAGGACCTCCACGTACTTGATAGGTCCATCGGTGTTGAGCTGAATCTGCAGGTTTCTGTTGGGGTTCTTGTAATCCTCAGAGTCGCTGCGTCTCATGCAGCAGCAGCTGCTGCCGCTGCTTCTGCTGTTCCTCATGCATTTCACCGCTAAGATGACAAAAGTCAGCAGAGACAGCACGGACACCGAGGCCAGAGACAGAATCAAATACAGGGTGATTCTGCCCGTTTTCTTGCTGGGCTCGGACGCTTTGTGGTGTCGCAGCTCTGAGATGGGCTCGTGGAGAGCGTCCTCCAGCAGGATGGACACCGTGACGGTGGCGGATTGGAGCGGCTCTCCGTCGTCTTTGATCTCTAGGATCAGCCTCTGAGAGGAGTCGTCCTGCTCGGACACAGCGCGTTTAGTCCTCACCTCTCCTGTGTACAGATTGACGGTGAACAGAGAGGCGTCTGTGGCCTCCGCCAGTCTGTAGGAGATCCAGGCGTTATGGCCCGAGTCAGCGTCCACCGCCGTCACCTTGGTAACCAGGTGACCCGCTTTGGCGGAGCGGGGCATCCTCTGATGAGAGAGGGAGCCCAGAGCAGCGGAGGACGGGTAAATGACGGCGGGGGCGTTATCGTTCTGGTCCAGGATAAAGACGTGGACAGTAGCGTTGCTGCTGAGAGAAGGAGAGCCCTGGTCCTTTGCCTGAACGTGAATCTCAAACACCTTCAGCTTCTCATAGTCAAACGAGTGCATGCTGTAGATGCTGCCGTTCTCTGAGTTCATGTAAACATAGGAGGACACGGACACGTCCTGAACTTTAGAGTCCAGGATGGAGTAAGAGATCTTGGCGTTTTCACCTGAATCCAGGTCAGACGCGGACACTGAGAACAGAATAGAACCCGCAACTCCGTTCTCCTTCAAATACACATTATAAGACGGCTGCGTAAAAACTGGAGGATTGTCATTGCTATCCAAGAGCTCAACGAGGATCGTTTTTTCACTCCTTAGAGCGGGTGTCCCAGAATCTGCAGCAGTAATTTTAACATTGTAATAACTATGTTGTTCCCGATCAAGCTTTCCATTTGTCACTAAGGAATAATGATTTGAGACGGATGGATTTAGCTTAAATGGTGAATTAGAAGAAACCGTCAGTGTAACCTTCCCATTATTACCCGAATCCGGGTCTTTTGCGCTTATTAGTGCAATTACGGTACCGACCACAGAATCTTCCGGAACGGGACTTGTTAATGAAGTCACTATAATTTCAGGAATATTATCGTTAATGTCGGTAACTCTCACCTCTACACTGCAATGCCCATCCATCTCAGGGTTTCCTTTGTCTTTTGCAGTGACATCAAATCTGTGCAAAGCGTTCTTTTCACGATCTAAGACCCCTTTAACAACAACACTTCCACTGGAGGATTCAATGTTAAATAAAGACAAAATTAGATCCGAAGTTTGCTCTGCAAAAAAATATGCAATTTCCCCGTTTAATCCTTCATCCTCATCGGTAGCTTTAACGCGCAAAACTTCCGATCCGGGGGTCACATTTTCACTTACATTAGCCTCGTATACGTTTCTTTCGAACTGTGGAGCATTGTCGTTATTATCGAGCACTATAACTGTAATGTCAGATGTGCCTGATCGCACCGGATCCCCCCCATCCACAGCAGTGAGGATGAGATCGTGCACAGGCAGCCTTTCTCTGTCCAGCGGTTTCTCCAGCACCAGCTCGGGCGTCTTCCTGCCGTCTTTTTGACTCTTAACAGATAATTTAAAATGCTCATTTTTATTCAGAAGATAGGAGCGCACGGAGTTGATCCCAACATCGGGATCCTGGGCAGCTTCTAGTGGAAATCGCGCACCTGGATTCACCAGCTCTGCAATTTTGACCACTTTTTCTTTTGTTGTAAAAACAGGAGAGTTGTCGTTTGTGTCGAGGATTTCAATTTCAATTCTGTGCAGCTGCAGCGGGTTATTTATGACTAATTCCAAAGGCAGCAAACACGACGCGCTTTGTCCACACAGATCCTCTCTGTCTATTCTTTCAGCCACCATCAGCTCTCCTTTTCCCAGGTCGACGTTAAAGTACTGCTTACCAGCTTCAGACGTCATCCGCAAGTCACGCCGGTACAGTTCAGAAACAACCAAACCCAAATCCTTGGCTATATTTCCAACCACAGACCCCGGTTTCAGTTCCTCTGGGATGCTGTAGCGAGTCTGTGCGTCTATTGTACTCCAAAGCAGAAAGAAGGGTTGCCACCACGAAAGAGCCCGCCATGTCGGCTGTTTAGTCCGCATTATTCCTCCTTCTGAAAACCCCATATCGCTTTACTCCTTCTCCTTTCTTTCAAACAAAGCGCGGGGTTATAATCCAGTATAGACGAGCAGGCATAGCAAAGATGGAACGTCATGCTTTGTGTTTGAATACGTCTACCTCCCCTCATAGCAGTTGTGAGGATGACGCTGTGCTGCTCAGAGACAGTTGATCTCTTTGTACAGCTCTGCATGCCATTGGCTGAGAGGGAACAGGGATTTTAACCAACCATGGCACCGGTGAATGAGCTCAAATGAACAGAGGAAGCCTTGAAGGTTTCACCAAATTAAACACGCTTTATTTTGTAATTTTCATCATATTTTGGTATGTTTTTCCTTTACATTAATAAAAACAAAAGTCCATAGTGCACATTATCTTATAAATAAATATACTGCCATTCTTATACAGAAAAGAAGGACAGCACCTTTTTCAGGATACCTAAAACGCATAATGCTTTTGTTGCTTCTTTTCTGCAGATCTGCATTCACCTGCCTGCACTCCCCTTTGTGCAAAGGTTCTCCATTGCCTTCCTGTGGTCAGACGAAGGCAGTGCAGCCTGCTACGTCATCCCGGCGTTACACCTCTACATAGAGAACAGTGCCAGCAGCCTAAACAAAGTACCCGTATGGAGGTCTGTAGAGCAAGAGGAAAAGGCGGGGGAGCGTGCGCTGCAGGGAAAAGCACAGCTCTCCCTCTCTCGCTTGCTCTTTCTCTCCGCCTTATTCTACCACACAGAGAAACACCTGTATATTTGACTTCCTTCATTTTACACACATGAAGGCTAAAGTTTAAAAGCAACAAAAATATTTTTGAATAAAATATTTGCACATTTTTAATGCCTTTTAGCTCAAAAACACGGATCCCAATCGGGGATATTCCTGCAGTGTCAACAGGAAATAAACATTGTTTTGAACAAAATGATTTAACTGTGGTAAAATAAATATAATTTTCACCCATAATAAATAATCACACAATTATTTATCACACGTCACATCTTAAATGAAATGGACGACAGAGGGAGATGTGGAGAGTCGGGCATTTCCGACTTCAGCACCAGGGATGTGGACAGCGCCACGCAGAGGGTAATGCGATGCAATTGCATGTCGCAGCAAAACCAATTCCTCACATGCTCTGTGTGCTCACAGTCAGTTGGAGATGGGAGTATTTACAGGAATGAGACTATAAATCAACCATGAATCAATGTGTTCATATTCCCCAACAAAAGTGTTAGAGAAACAAACAAACAAACAAAAAAAAAACAAAACAAATACAGTATGCAGCTGTAAATGTATCAATATATTATGAATGTGGTGTCAGAAAATGCTAACTTATTTATCATAAAAGCCAGGTGGACGACACGGTAACCGACAGAGGGAGATGTGGAGAAACTAGCGAGAAGCAACAACAGGCCGATCTGGTTTCAGCACCAAGGTTGTGGACAGCGCCAGACAGTCCGCCACGCCCTGCAACTAAATGCTGCGGCTGAGTCAGCGAGAGAGAAAAGAAAAAGTCTGCAAGGATGAGAACTACCCTTGAATCCATTTGATAATTCCCGAGAAATAGGCATTTAGTGAACATAAAATATATTTTACATACTTGTACTGTTTTCAGAACATTATGATTACAGTGTCAAAAAGTACCAACTTATTTATCATAGATGGTACATCTTAATGAGGTGAACAACAGAGGGAGATGTTGAGAGCATAGCGGCAGGCAACAAAAGGCCTGGTTTCAGCACCAAGGTTGTGAACAGCGCCAAACAGCCGGCCAAAGCAGTGCAGCTGCGTGCTGCGGCAGTCAGTGACTCACACATGCTCTGTGTGCTTAGTCAGTGAGAAAAGAAAAAAATGCTACCACAATGCACTTATTATCATCTACTCAATTATATTTCCCCAGAAACATGGCATTAGTGAATATAAAATATTATGCAAATATTTGTAAATTTATTAGAATTTTAAGAGGTGTAGAAACACTTAAAACATATAAAGTGTAATTGAAAACTTGTCTTGTAATTTTATTTAAGATGAAATAAAACGTCTTCAACACAGCCTAAAATTTGCCATAAATGCACCTTTTAACTTTAATTTGATCACTTTAGTGCACTGAAATGTATTTCTATGTTGAATATTGACATATTTATCAAAATGTTTAAAAAACATTGCATGTTTATGTCTTTTCCTGTACTATTATTGTTTTAGTGATTTGTTGAGTCATGTCAGCAATATGACTTTCTTGCAGAAGTTCACAAGACACTGTAGAAATATTGGAATTATTTCAAATGGCATACGGTAAATGGCGTATACTTGTATAACATTTTTCTACCTCCTTAATGGCCCAAAGGGCTTTACTGTCACAGCCCCGTTCACCCATTCAAACACCCATTCACACACTGATGGCATATCCTAACACTGGCTCCAAACTATGACCACAAGAGGCGATCTGGAGTTCAGTGTCTTGCCCAAAGACAATTTGATATATGGATGGACAACAGGGAACCGAGCCTGCATTCTTTTCAAATTTAAACATATATTTCAAGATATATTTGTGTGTTTGTAGTAGCAAAATGAGAAGGAGAAAAAAACACCTAAAGGAAGAGAGTATGTGTCAAAGTAAATAACCCTTGATGGATACAGTTAAACTGTTGTGAAAATCCTCATTTGATATATAGCTTGTTTTGGTTTTTTGTGCTGCGTTAGGAAATTTCCTAAGAAAATGTGAACACTGAAACTGTTATAGGATTAATTATTTTGCTTAAATTTAAAACGACTAAAAGATTCAGTTAACAAATACTTTGAATGTTTTACTGTGTTTTGTTAATTAACAAAAACATATAGTTTGAAACAGAATACTGCATCAGCTAAACCTGGAGATACTACAGAACAAATCAGTGTGATCTTTAGAAATTGAATTGGGCATGAGCTCCTTTAACAGCTGGTGTTCTGTCTAATACTTTACTTAATTCAACTAAGCCTGTTATTTTGGAGAGTCTTTTAGCTTTACCCCATTAGCTCAAACATGAACCACTTTACCTACTAACTTTTCTACAGGATCTTTCTTTCAAACTGTAGGAACAGTTTACCTGTAGACTCCAATTTATATTTATGTGAGTATAAAACAAAATCTGTCTTGTCATGGTTTCTCCAGGTGTGCTGGATTTGAATTTGCTGCTTCTCTCAAAGGTGAGGAGGGCTGGTAGAGGATGGAAGTCAATTTCTGTAATAGTGTATTAACTTAGTGATGGATTGTTACAATCAATTGCATAATGTCTGGAAACAGTATAAAGAGCATGTTCTGTGGTGTAGCTGTATGTCTTATGAAGAATGTAGACTAAATTGAGCTCTTACCTTATTTGGTGGATTCAGGATTTGACACAAGGCAGGCAGATCAAGAAGAGCAGGAGGAATGAGACATGAAAGAGAAAAAAGAGAGAAAAATCTATTAAATGGCTGGTCAGTCTACAGATTTTGGCCTTTGGAACAGCTGCCCTCGATATACTTACCATGAGGATCATAATAAACAGTTCATTAAAAGAAAAAAAAAACTTTCTTAAATGTCTGTACAGTTTTAATTGGAGAAAGTCTTTGACGTTAAAAGAAGTGTTCAAGAAGTAAATCAGTAAAAGTGTTCTGTTTTGTCTCCATCAATGTCCAAAAACAAATCAAATATCCAAAAATGATGCAACTAAATTTGTTAGATGTCTCACACATTTTTCATGACCTTTGTAATTTCAAACTCACACAACACACACAACTCTATGAAAAAACACAGCACTGCAAGTGAGTATGAGTGAGAATACAGTGAGTATAGGGATGAGAAAAAGACAGGATTGGGTTCAAGATAAAAAAAAAAAACTGTTTTAGCCCAAAAGTATTTTTTTTATCAATAAAACAAAAAAAATTGGGAAGAAAAGTTTTAAAATAGCTGAAAAAAACCTTGCTATATACATCTAAAGGTGAATCAGGATTAGCACACAATAAATATTTGGCAACTTTGTTTTTGATTGGTTTCCTTTCAGCTCTTCTTCATCTGTCTAAAATGAATGCAGTGACATATTTCAACTAAATTCTGTACAAATACTCTAATATAATGCTTAGGAAATATTGTTGACATTTAACAAAAAAAGGTATAGAAATCACAGCAAATTACTGCAGTGCTGCACAAATTCACTAGCAGTATATTAACAGCAGAGGGCATCAAGGCGATGCCCTGAGTTTTTTGCATGCTTTTTTTTGCACCTTGCCCTTTCTTTATCACAGATGAGCACAAATCAAATTGATTCTTGTTGACAAATCCAGGAAGAATTCCCTGCTTGGATTGACAAGATGAGTGCATTAGTGAAGTGTCTTTAGGCACAAAGCAGTGATGCATGCTTTTCTATTAGTCTCTGAGTTTAAGGGGGGCTTCAAAAACATAGAACACATCAGCAAGCAAGAAATCAACACATTTAATACAAGCAATATTTTTTAAACAAAGGGCAATAAAGCAAGCATAACAGGAAAAAAAAACAAAAAAACAGGACTTTCACCATCAGATGACCCCCTCCCCCTCCTTTGCCATCCTCAAATACCCCAGTTTAAGGGCTCACACCATGTTCGCTTAAAACCAAGGGGGGATTCCTGTCCCCTTTTCCTGAACTTATGCACATATCTGTCACACATTGAAGTCTGCTTGTGCTCTTGAGCCCCTGTAACTCAGTCAAGAAATGGTACAGCCCAGCCCGTGAGTCAGCTTGTTGCTATGCAACCACATCCCACCTCCCGTGTTTGCATCCCACCCTGAATCCTGACAGCTTTCAGGAAGGATGAAAAAATAAAGCCCACTGAAAAATAAAAAAAGTAAAATAAAGAACACCTAAATATCTTTATATGCAAAAAGAAATCACACACCTTTATAGTCCCAAAAGTATTACTTGCAGATTTGTTCTTTGTAGATTTCTATAAATAATACAAGTGTTGTATCTTTTTTTCTCTCAAAGAATGTACATTTATAGGAGAAGAACTTTTTGACTTAAATGTCTTTTTATAGACGGAATAACATTTCCTACATCAAGCAGTCTTCCTCTCCTCCTTTCTCTGCCTCTTTCTTCCTCTGCATAGTGGTGCAGCTGCAGAGGGGGAGGGGAGGAATACAGAGAATGAGATCAGGAGAGGAGAGGGCTGTTGGAGATCAGGTCTGACTGCATGAGAGTTGCCATTTTACTTAATCTTCTATCTAGCCAAAACTAATGAATATTTCTGGATAGAAGCAATGATTAAAATACATATTCAGATTAATAGTGTCTTTGCTACAAAAAGGGAAAAAGAAAAGCAAGAGATTTTGTATCAAAAGCAACGTAACATGATGAGGAAAAGATGCTTATGGGATGCACAAGCATAAAAATGCTTTGAAAATACTGTTCTGAATGACAATGTTGTTGAGCTGAGTCATTTGCCAGCTGTTCTGATTTAATAAATACATTATCAGAATTCAGTGTGATTTACTTTATCATCTGAAACAACAGCTCACAAAAGACGTAGCAGAAAAAACCCCACAAATGAGTAAGTAAGCTAAATTGAAGTACCAAAGTAAGGTTTGGTTAATCCTGCACATTATCAATCCCCTTTATTTGTTTTACACTTTGAAAAGCAAAGATGTCAACAGGCATTTCCAGAAGAAACCATGAAATACTGCCACAATTACTGTGCTCACACAGTTTGAGAATCATTCAAGTAGATCATTTTCCCTTAATGTGAACAAGTTTAAACTCAGAGATTATTTTAATATGATAGATATGTGTAACACTGACACCCTCTTGTTAAGTTATCTGTAACAACCTCAATGATTAATACATGTCCTGGCTCACAGGGTCACAAACTTCAAAACAACAACAAAATTCAAACCACAACAACCAGGAAGTTCTGTCTACTTGAAGCTTAAAGCATGACCTAAGCTGTTTTTTTTTAAAGAATACTGACGTTTTCAACTGTTCAAAAAGATTTTTACAGACCAACTCTGCCCCTTTATGATACTTCACTCAAATGAGTGCAATCACTGCAGCAAATCTGAGAAAACGAAGCTTATTGTCTTAAAAACAGAGGAAGCAGATGTGGGCTGACCCTTAAGAAGCAAAGCTTTCAGTGGATGGGATAACCTTTGAGTTTGAGACACCTTTGTTTTTACATGTGTTCTCCTCTGAACATGCAGCACACAAATGTGTTCATCACACCACAAAAAGCTGCTTCAACATGCACTCTCATGTCAGAGTGCATGTTTGATGATGTGCTTCGTTAAAAACAAATAGATCAAGAAAAATAATCCAAACAACCTCAGATATTTTTGATGATGCTGAAACAAGCAATCACCATGAGAAAATAACAATAACAAAAAAAAGGATAGAGAGAATTAAGCTTTATGACAGTAAATTACCATTATTTATATCAGAGCATACCAATTTTTATTTTTGCTGTTCAATTCTTTACATTTCTACTCAACATTTCACCTAACTAATGTGATTCTGCTCATTTCATGAAAAGTAATCTCACTTTGCTCCTCCTGTTATAGTCATCTTCTCTTTCTCCATTTTCTTTCGAGACGTAAGTCATTAAATTAACACTGCAAGTAGAAGATAATGCCATATCTCATCTTTAACTCCACGCACAACACTTCCACATTTTCCGCCTGTTTTACAAGACAAAGACAACAGAGGATCAAGATGGCCGCTGAGCATCACTAGCACAAATGCAGCACAGGGTGGATGAGACTGTGCCGGCTACCACGTGGTTTCTCCCATCCCCCGCTGCTTCTCTCCACTCTGCCTGTGACTCACTTCACAGCATCCACAGTCACTGTTGACAGAGCTCTCGCCTCCTGTTATATCATATCTGACGTTTTTCACCAAGCATACATGAAGAGAATACATATATAAATACTGTATATAATTATGCATGTATGTAAGCATATAAGGATTTTCATGCTCCTCTCTCCTTGCTATGTCTGCTGCTCAGTGTAAGCCATGCTGCATGTTGCAATGTAAACTAGGTCACTGAAACAGTGTTGGGAGGTTGAGAGTCTATCTGTGACTCTGATCTGTGGCAAAGCCTTAGCAGGAATTAAGAACATCATGTATCATTTCATTGCAGCTTTTCTGTTTTTCTCTTGCATTCTTTTTAAGCAGTTGACCATGATGGCATGAACTGCTATAATTGACCTTCAAAAATATGCAGCTTCCATGTGGACAAAAGTCTACACATTAAATATATAGATTTCAGTTTCTACTAAAATTAAAAGCTGTAAAACGAGAAGCAAAACAAGCACAAAAAAACAGCAAAATGAAAAGAAATCCAACCTGTTTGAACATTATGTTATTTCACTATTTGTAAAAAATAAAAACAGCTAATGGCATGAAGGGAAATATAGCATAGCCAATGAACCATTTTGTAAGCAGTTAATTTATTATGTGTACTTCACAAATTAATTTAGGGAAAAAAGGGCATTTTATAATGTTATTATGTTATTAATCCAAAAAATCCCTACACGTAAAACAAACTTAGTCTTTTTTTTAATATGTGACAAAAGTAAGCTGATGTTAGAGAAAGTGCAATAAATTCCGATTTTGAGGGAGGCTGCAGGTCTCACCTCTGAGAGCAAAATCTCCGAATCTGTTCTTTGTTTAGGTACCGTCCTGGTACCACTGTCAGCAGTCAGAGTGTTTTGACTGAAGGGTCGTGAGCTTTTCACATCACTCATCCGAGAGTCAGTAGTTCCGTAAACGTCGTAACTTAGGGCCTGCTTTAACGTGCCAGTACCTCCTGCGTCTGCGTAAAGGGGCGGGTAATATGGAATGACAGGAAGATTCCCAGTGCATTTGGAAAACAGGCGCTCCTGTCTCCATCTGTAGATTTTGACGGAGATGATGACCACTAAACACGTGATGAAGAGGAAAGAAACCACAGCCAGAGCCAGCACTAAGTAAAAAGTCAGGTTGTCATTGTATTCCTTGTCGTGTGGAAAGTCAGTGAACTCCGACAGCACTTCAGGGAAGCTGTCCGCCACCGCCACGTTAACAATGACTGTAGCTGAACGAGAGGGCTGCCCGTTGTCCTCCACGATCACAGTCAGTCTTTGTTTGAGCAAATCTTTCTCCATTACTTGACGGATAGTTCGGATCTCTCCATTCTGTGAGCCCACTTCAAACAGCGCCCTGTCTGTGGCTTTCTGCAGTTTATAGGAGAGCCAGGCGTTCTGTCCAGAGTCCACATCAACAGCCACCACTTTAGTCACCAGGTAGCCCACATCAGCTGAACGAGGCACCATTTCAGCCACCACAGAGCCAGCAGTCTGGACCGGATACAGAACCTGAGGGGGGTTATCGTTCTGGTCCTGGATCCGGATTTTCACAGTTACATTGCTGCTGAGTGGAGGAGAGCCTCCATCCTGCGCTTTTACGCAAATGTGAAACTCTTTTGTTTGTTCAAAGTCGAAGGAGCGCACAGCAACTACCTCCCCGCTCTCCGCATTTACTGAAAAATACGCCGAAGCCGGCATTCCGTTAATGTTAACATCCTCAAGAAAATAAGAAACCCGCGCATTGTTGCCATGGTCTGCGTCATGCGCTTTGACCGAGAGGACGGTAGTGCCAGGCGAATTATTTTCAGGAATAAATGCAGTTATGGAATTCTGTGAGAAAACAGGCGCGTTGTCATTGACATCAGATATAATTAAGCGAATTGTTTTGTTTGTGGAAAAAGACGGGGATCCCTCATCCATGGCAGTTATTGTAATATTATATTCAGGCACCGTTTCACGGTCCAAAACGTCATCAGATATTAGACTGTAAAAGTTAGTCGACGACGTCTTGATTTGAAAAGGTAAATGTGGGCTAATAAAGCATCGAACCTGTCCATTCTTACCTGAATCTAAGTCTTTGATGTTGATCATTGCTATGACGGTGTTTAAAGATGAGTCCTCGGGAATGGGATTGGAGAGGGAAATTATGTTGATGACGGGAGCATTGTCATTCACGTCGGTTATCTCAATTTGCACCTTACTTGTGTCTGTCAGTCCACCTTTGTCAGAAGCTTCAATATTTATTTCATGCTGTTTATTTTTTTCATAATCTAAAGCCCCAGAGACAGTGATTTCTCCTGTGTTGGGATTCATGTTGAACAGCGATGCTGCGCCATCGGTGTGGTGCGAGAACGAAAACATTACTTCTCTATTCGCTCCCTTGTCAATATCAGTAGCACTGACTTTTAAAATCGCAGTGCCTTGTAAAGCATTTTCAGGTACCGCAACCCTATAAACGGACTGACTGAATACTGGCGCGTTGTCGTTTGCATCCAAAACCTCCACTTTTATTTTGACAGAACCGGATTTCTGAGGACTGCCGCCGTCGAAGGCAGTCAGAGTTAATTTATGCTCCTCTTGCTTTTCCCTGTCGAGGGGAGTGTGCAGAACCATTTCGATGTATTTTGTTCCGTCAGAGCGAGTCACAGTGTTCAGTTTAAAATGATCAGAAGGGCTGAGCTTATATGTCTGAACTGCGTTTTGAGCCACATCTGGATCTCTGGCGCTTTCCAGAGAATATCGAGCTCCTGGGAGAGCAGACTCGATTACCTGGAAATTATATTCTCTTTCTGAAAAATGAGGAACATTATCATTAATGTCTGTAATCTCGACGTCTATTCTGTGGAGCTCCATTGGATTTTCTAGAATAATTTGGAAATGAAGAGAGCAGGGAGACACTTGCTGGCAGAGCTCTTCTCTGTCTATTCTTTTAGCCACGACTAACGTTCCTTTTTCTACATTCAGACCGATGTACTCACTGCCGTCCTCCGTAAAAATTCTTGCTCGACCAGATCGGAGACGTTTTAAATCCAAGCCTAGATCCTGAATGACATTCCCGACAACTGAGCCTGTAGCCATTTCTTCGGGTATAGAATATCGGACTTGAGCGACAGCCATTTGCGCAAAAAGGAATGAGAGAAGCAGCGGCCACGATGAATACATGGTTTCCCCAGTAAAGAAACAACGAACCAATATAAGAGACGATTAATCAGAATTCGAATTGAAATAAAATTAGAATGTGTTGAAAAATCCGATTAAAATGCAATCTCGAGGTCATTACTGAAGGCTGGGCAGCCGTCTTTGTCAGGCAATCTGTGATTGAAAAAAAAGAGGGGAGGTGTCTGCGACAGCGTAGTTTTTATTTGTTTAAACACTAACCAACAGCGGCACTTAGAGACTTAAAAAGAAACTGCAGCACTAAAAATTAACTCAGTTAAAATAAAAAAAAAAAAAAAAATGTCATGAGAAAAACGAATGTTTGCCTTTCATTCGATTATTTTTTTTCAAAGTGATTTTGTTGTTCAGTGTCTTTTTTTAAAATAATTATTTTTCCTCTGGTAATGATTAAAAGTGTAATATCTATTTTAAGTAACACTTGTTCTTCCTAGATTGTAAAATTTAAATCTAATACAAATAAATGTAACCTTTTTTTTATTGTATTTAAAACATATTATACCTATGTTACATTAATTTAAGTTATACCCTTCAAGTAAAATTTTGATTGACATCTTAGTTAAGGTTTAAATTAATTTTAAGGTCCCAACGCTGTCCATGGTGCTGACTGACTGTCAGTGAAAGAAATGAAAAACTGTTATAAGCAAAATGATATTTAAAGTTGAACTGAAATCTAAGAAAACACACCTCTAAAGGAGAATCTGGTTCATCCAGGATGCTCTTCTCACTCTGCATCCGCTGCATGGTTCCTGTAGAACTGGGGTCCATGATCAGCACGTTCTGACTCCCAGCTCTGCCAAACTTACAGTCACTCTTTCTGGAGTCAGTGGTTCTGCACACCTCGTAATTGTATGTGTGTGGCAGAGTCCCTGTGCCCAAAGTGTCTGAGTAACGTGGAGGATAATATGGAATCACAGGGAGGCTGGAGTGATACAGGATGCGAGACTGTCTCCATCTGTAGATTTTGACGGAGATGATGACCACTAAACACGTGATGAAGAGGAAAGAAACCACAGCCAGAGCCAGCACTAAGTAAAAAGTCAGGTTGTCATTGTAGTCCTTGTCGTGTGGAAAGTCAGTGAACTCCGACAGCACTTCAGGGAAGCTGTCCGCCACCGCCACGTTAACAATGACTGTAGCTGAACGAGAGGGCTGCCCGTTGTCCTCCACGATCACAGTCAGTCTTTGTTTGAGCAAATCTTTCTCCGTTACTTGGCGGACAGTTCGGATCTCTCCATTCTGTGAGCCCACTTCAAACAGCGCCCTGTCTGTGGCTTTCTGCAGTTTATAGGAGAGCCAGGCGTTCTGTCCAGAGTCCACATCAACAGCCACCACTTTAGTCACCAGGTAGCCCACATCAGCTGAACGAGGCACCATTTCAGCCACCACAGAGCCAGCAGTCTGGACCGGATACAGAACCTGAGGCGGGTTATCGTTCTGGTCCTGGACCTGGATTTTCACTGTCACGTTGCTGCTGAGTGGAGGAGAGCCTCCATCCTGTGCTTTGATGCAGAATCGGAAGTCTTTGATCTGTTCGAAGTCAAAAGAGCGCACTGCATGGATGACTCCACTGTCAGCACTGACGGACACATATGAGGAGACTGGCACTCCGTTCACAGAGGAGTCCTCCAGGATGTAAGAAACACGCGCATTCTGCTTCCAGTCTGCATCTGTAGCCTTCACTGTGAATACAGACACACCTGGTGTGTTGTTTTCTACAATGTAGGCCTCATATGAGCTCCTCTCAAAGACAGGTGCGTTGTCATTCACATCAGAGATCTGTAAGGTGAGAGTGACGCTGCTGGAGAGGGAGGGGGCTCCTTCATCAGAGCAGGTCACTGTGATGTTATACTCTGATGCTGTCTCTCTGTCTAATTCACTGTCTGTCATCAGACTATAAAAATCCCCAGTAGAAAACTTCATTACAAAAGGAATATTAATATTAATAGCACACTGAACTTTTCCATTTTCCTCTGAATCTGCATCCTCCACATTTATCATAGTAACAACAGTCCCAAGTTTTGCATTTTCTGAAATAATGTTTGACTTTGACATAATATGAATGTTTGGTTTATTATCATTCATGTCGATGACGTCAATCAACACTTTACAAGAATCAGCTAATCCCTCATCATCACTTGCTCGCACGTTTATTTGAAACGATCGAGCTCGTTCATAGTCAACATTTCCCTTCAGCCGTATTTCACCACTGTCATTGTTTATTTCGAATAAACCACGCGCATTGTCCAATACGCTAGAAAAGGAGTAAGTGATTTTCCCGTTTGATCCCTTGTCTGCGTCTGTAGCAGTGACTGTTGTTACAACAGTTCCTGCGGGAGAGTTTTCTTTAATTGCAGCTTTATAAATCGACTGTGAAAACACAGGAGCGTTGTCATTGGCGTCTAACACATGGACTGTTATCATCATCGTCCCAGTCATCTGCGGCACTCCTCCATCCACCGCCGTCAGAACCAAAGACAGCTGCTCGTATTTTTCTCTGTCCAGCGGGTTCTCCAAAACCATTTCAAGATTTTTTGTTCCGTCTGCCTGATCATTTACTTTGACTACGAAATTCTCAGTAGGTTCTAGTTTATAAGATAACAGACAGTTCACTCCTACATCAAGATCAACAGCGCGATCTAAAATGAATGATGCTCCTCGGATGGTGGACTCGCGGATTTTAAATTTGATCTCTTTCTTTTCAAATGAAGGGGGGTTATCATTAATATCTGTTACCTCTACAGTTACACTGTAGAATTCCATGGGATTTTCTAATATAATCTGAAAATGCAAAGCACACGGTGTCGTTTGAACACAAAGCGCCTCCCTGTCTATCTTATTCTTAATGACGAGGACGCCTCTTTCTTTGTTCAGCTCAACATATTCGTCACTATCTCGTGTAAAAACTCGAGCATTTCCCGACTTAAGCCGTTTTACATCTAACCCAAAATCTTTAGCAACGTTACCGATCACAGAACCTTTAGGCATTTCCTCAGGAATGGTGTAGCTGAGCTGTCCGAGGACCGCACTGAAGGAAAGGACGAAGAAAAACAGCAGTCCGTGCTCTTTCATTGTTCCCTGCGATGCTTTCCCAAAAAAGAAAATGCGAACAATTTTCCACTAATATATATTCCACAATCCGATCGCCAACGGAGGGGAAACAGGTTAAAAAATAAAATATTATTGGACATTTAAAATTCTGTGTTTCGAGTAAGTTCCAGACACTGCTGTTCGCGTCTTTCACGCTCTAAAATGAAAGCATGAAGGGAGGTACTAGACTTGGTGGTATATTTGAAATAATCTAGCCTACAGCGGCACTTAGAGCTCATGAAGTAGAACTGTAGATGGTTAAAAAAACGATTACAACTTAATTCAAAATTATGATACCAGTAGTCATTTAAAAATGAATACAACCGGAATTATGCAAAGGAAAAACAAAACACGCACACTTGGTAAAGTTGCACTGGACACAACAAGTTAAAAGGAAAACAAATGACTCTAAACTCCACGAATTTTTTTTAAAAAAGTGATTAATTTCTCAAAGTCTGTGGGGCTTAAAGTAAGAGTGAAAAACTTTTACATTCTAACCTCTAGAGGAGAATCTGGTTCATCCAGGATGCTCTTCTCATTCTGCATTCGCTGCATGGTTCCTGTAGAACTGGCGTCCATTATTAGTATGTTCTGACTCCCAGCTCTGCCAAACTTACAGTCACTCTTTCTGGAGTCAGTGGTTCTGCACACCTCGTAATTGTACGTGTGTGGCAGAGTCCCTGTGCCCAAAGTGTCTGAGTAACGTGGAGGATAATATGGAATCACAGGGAGGCTGGAGTGATACAGGATGCGAGACTGTCTCCATCTGTAGATTTTGACGGAGATGATGACCACTAAACACGTGATGAAGAGGAAAGAAACCACAGCCAGAGCCAGCACTAAGTAAAAAGTCAGGTTGTCATTGTATTCCTTGTCGTGTGGAAAGTCAGTGAACTCCGACAGCACTTCAGGGAAGCTGTCCGCCACCGCCACGTTAACAATGACTGTAGCTGAACGAGAGGGCTGCCCGTTGTCCTCCACGATCACAGTCAGTCTTTGTTTGAGCAAATCTTTCTCCGTTACTTGGCGGACAGTTCGGATCTCTCCATTCTGTGAGCCCACTTCAAACAGCGCCCTGTCTGTGGCTTTCTGCAGTTTATAGGAGAGCCAGGCGTTCTGTCCAGAGTCCACATCAACAGCCACCACTTTAGTCACCAGGTAGCCCACATCAGCTGAACGAGGCACCATTTCAGCCACCACAGAGCCAGCAGTCTGGACCGGATACAGAACCTGAGGCGGGTTATCGTTCTGGTCCTGGATCTGGATTTTAACTGTCACGTTGCTACTTAGTGGAGGAGAGCCTCCATCCTGCGCTTTGACGCAGAACCGGAAGTCTTTGATCTGTTCGAAGTCAAAAGAGCGCACTGCATGGATGACTCCACTGTCAGCACTGACGGACACATATGAGGAGACTGGCACTCCGTTCACAGAGGAGTCCTCCAGGATGTAAGAAACACGCGCATTCTGCTTCCAGTCTGCATCTGTAGCCTTCACTGTGAATATAGACACACCTGGTGTGTTGTTTTCTACAATGTAGGCCTCATATGAGCTCCTCTCAAAGACAGGTGCGTTGTCATTTACATCAGAGATCTGTAAGGTGAGAGTGACGCTGCTGGAGAGGGAGGGGACTCCTTCATCAGAGCAGGTCACTGTGATGTTATACTCTGATGCTGTCTCTCTGTCTAGTTCACTGTCTGTCATCAGACTATAGAATTTTTCTGATGTAGATTTTAGTATAAAATATCTACTATCATCAATGACGCAGAACACTTTCCCATTTTCAGATGAGTCAGCATCTTGTATATTAATCATTGTTACAACAGTATTTGCCTTCGCAGACTCAGATATTACATTTGATTTAGACATAATATGAATAACCGGGGTGTTATCATTTACGTCCAATACATTTACTATTAATTTACAACTTCCTGTGAGCCCACCATCATCGCTTGCTCTGATATTAATCTGAAAATTCCGTATCTTCTCATAATCAAGCTCACCATATAAAATCACCTCTCCACTTTTTTTGTTTATTTCAAACATAGTGCGTTCTTGCTCTAGCATAGGTGACATCGAGTAAGTTATTTTGCCATTAGAGCCGTCATCTGCATCTTCTGCTGTGACTCTCATTACAATAGTTCCTTTGGACGCGTTCTCTCCTATGAAGGCTTTGTACGTTGGCTGCGTAAAAACAGGCGCATTGTCATTTGCGTCTAGAACGTTGATCAGAATCTGCATTGTTCCCGTCATCTGCGGCTCTCCTCCGTCCACCGCCGTTAGAACCAAAGAAATGCGTTTGTTTGCCTCTCTGTCAAGTGGTGCATTCAAGACCATCTCAACGTTTTCGGCTCCGTCTCTTTGGTCTTGTACTTTAAGTGAAAATGTATCCGCTGGTTTTAGATTGTATGATTTTAGACCATTTTCACCCACATCAAGATCGGTGGCTCTGTCCAAAGAGAATGCAGAACCGACAAGTGCGGACTCGCTGATGTTAAATTGGGTTTCTCTTGTGATAAAAGTGGGAGGATTGTCGTTAATATCAGTGATCTCAACTGTTACGCTGTAAAACTCCATAGGTTTTTCTAATAAAATCTGAAAATGCAATGAGCATGGCTTCAGTTGCCCGCAAAGAGCCTCTCTGTCGATCCTTTCTTTAAGTAGGAGAATTCCTTTTTCTCTGTTCAGCTCGACGTGCACTGTGCTGTCTTGGGTGAAAACCTGAGCGCTACCGGATTTTAATCGATCGACTTCTAATCCCAGATCTTGAGCGATGTTACCGACAAAAGACCCTTTCGGCATTTCTTCGGGGATCGAATAGGTGATCTGTCCAAATACTCCGCTCAGACATAGAGCCGAAAAAAACAACACTACTTGCCGTCTCATTGTTATGTCCGTCACCGTGCAAGATAAATCCCTTTGTTCGCCGTGACAAACAATTCAGGCTGCGACCCAATCAAAAGATAAACCAAAAACATAAAAACGATTAAAAATGTGAGCTGGATATGTGGACTTTCCTTTCTCTTTGCAAATGTCCTGTCTGGCGTCGTTTCTTTAACACGAACACGAGGACAATGATTGCAGTTCAGCAACCCCTGATTTAAAAGTAGGGGAAGGCTGGTCAATAGCGTCACCATGAGCCCAAGAACAATATTACATCTACACCAGTAAAATGTAATGCTTAATTTAAAATTAGATAAACTGTTTAGAAAAACAACAATAACAAATCAATACAATCTAAATCTGTAAAAACGAAACAACAAACAAAACAGAGTAAAACGATGCAATTTAAGCAGATTTGCTTTAAAAAAAATGGAAAGCAAAATTAAACACAACTAAAGCACTATGTGAAGTTTTATTATTTAAAATTATTTTAATTGAAAGGAAAGAATCGCACTAAGAAAGCCGTTTTTCAAACAGAAGTCTCTGTCCAAGGTGCTGATTTCGTACCTCAAGCAAAAGGCTTTAATTTTCTGTGAGTTTTGGGTGTTCTTGATACAAGAACAATTTGATTTAAAAGAAAGTTTGAAAACACACCTCCAGAGGAGAGTCTGGTTCATCCAGGATGCTCTTCTCATTCTGAATCCGCTGCATGGTTCCTGTAGAACTGGGGTCCATTATAAGCACATTCTGACTCCCAGCTCTGCCAAACTTACAGTCACTCTTTCTGGAGTCAGTGGTCCTGCACACCTCGTAATTGTACGTGTGTGGCAGAGTCCCTGTACCCAAAGTGTCTGAGTAACGTGGAGGATAATATGGAATCACAGGGAGGCTGGAGTGATACAGGATGCGAGACTGTCTCCATCTGTAGATTTTGACGGAGATGATGACCACTAAACACGTGATGAAGAGGAAAGAAACCACAGCCAGAGCCAGCACTAAGTAAAAAGTCAGGTTGTCATTGTAGTCCTTGTCGTGTGGAAAGTCACTGAACTCCGACAGCACTTCAGGGAAGCTGTCCGCCACCGCCACGTTAACAATGACTGTAGCTGAACGAGAGGGCTGCCCGTTGTCCTCCACGATCACAGTCAGTCTTTGTTTGAGCAAATCTTTCTCCGTTACTTGGCGGACAGTTCGGATCTCTCCATTCTGTGAGCCCACTTCAAACAGCGCCCTGTCTGTGGCTTTCTGCAGTTTATAGGAGAGCCAGGCGTTCTGTCCAGAGTCCACATCAACAGCCACCACTTTAGTCACCAGGTAGCCCACATCAGCTGAACGAGGCACCATTTCAGCCACCACAGAGCCAGCAGTCTGGACCGGATACAGAACCTGAGGCGGGTTATCGTTCTGGTCCTGGATCTGGATTTTTACTGTCACATTGCTGCCGAGTGGAGGAGAGCCTCCATCCTGTGCTTCTATGCAGAACCGGAAGTCTTTGATCTGCTCGAAGTCAAAAGAGCGCACTGCATGGATGACTCCACTATCAGCACTGACGGACACATATGAGGAGACTGGCACTCCGTTCACAGAGGAGTCCTTCAGGATGTAAGAAACACGCGCATTCTGCTTCCAGTCTGCATCTGTAGCCTTCACTGTGAATATAGACACACCTGGTGTGTTGTTTTCTACAATGTAGGCCTCATATGAGCTCCTCTCAAAGACAGGTGCGTTGTCATTTACATCAGAGATCTGCAAGGTGAGAGTGACGCTGCTGGAGAGGGAGGGGACTCCTTCATCAGAGCAGGTCACTGTGATGTTATACTCTGATGCTGTCTCTCTGTCTAATTCATGTTCTGTCTGTAAACTAAAAAAGTTATTGGATGTTGATTTTAGAATAAAAGGGATATTGTTATCTATGAAACAATGAACTTTTCCATTGTCATCTGAATCTGGGTCTTGGATGTTAATCATCGTGACAACAGTTCCTGCATTTGCACTCTCGGATATAACTGTGGATTTAGACATTATTTTAATAGCAGGTTCGTTGTCATTTATGTCAGTTACATCAACAATGACTTTGCAGGAATCCGTGAGTCCACCATTGTCTCTGGCACGCACATTGATTTGAAAGTGTTTTTTCTTTTCATAATCTAAGTGGCCAATTAATTTAATTTCCCCGTTTTCCTCATTAACTTCAAATATTCGTCTGACGTCATCCAAGGCGTTTGTGAATGAGTAATCAATTTTGCCATTTAGACCGTGATCTGCATCTTCTGCTTTAACAGAGACCACCACTGTGTCTTTTACAGCATTTTCGGCTACAGTTGCTCTGTATATCGGTTGCGTAAAAACAGGCGCATTGTCATTAGCATCCAACACCGTGATGAGGATCTGCATTGTTCCTGACATCTGGGGCTCTCCTCCGTCTACAGCCGTCAGCACCAAAGGGATAAACTCGTTCTTCTCTCTGTCTAAGGCTTTTTGTAAAACCATTTCTACATTCTTTGATCCATCAGCTTGGCTGCGCAATTTGAGAGAAAAATGATCACTAGGGTTGAGAATATAACTCTGGACAGTGTTAATGCCCTCATCCAAATCAATGGCTCTTTCTAAATCAAATTTTGCCCCAACAACTGCAGATTCGCTTATCACAAATTTTATTTCTTTCTTTTCAAATACTGGCGCGTGGTCATTAATATCTTTAATTTCAACTGTTACGCTATAAAATTCCATAGGATTATCCAGCACGATCTGAAAATGCAGAGCGCACGGGGTCGTTTCGCCGCACAGCACCTCTCTGTCTGTCCTCTCTTTCAGAAGCAGGGCGCCTCTGTCCACATTCAGTTCGACATAGTTTCGGCTGTCCCAGGAATAAATGCGACCATTCCCCGATTTAAGTCGTTTAACGTCCAACCCCAAATCCTGGGCAACGTTACCGATCAATGAGCCTGTTTGCATTTCCTCTGGAACCGTGTAGCTGACTTGACCGACGACTGAAGGAAGAAAAAACACCGAAAAAAGCAGCATATCCGGCCCCTTTTTTCTCCGAAAAAACATCGGCATGATTGAATAGATTCCAAAAAGCATCTTAGAATATCAGAGATTGAAAGAATAAAGAATAGATAATCCTCAAAAAAACGAATAAATTCCCGTTATCCTTCGTCAAAAATGTTCGCAACAAAGACAAAGCATGTGGCTATATCCCCTCTTTATCTAAAATGGACAGGCGTTGCTGCGTTTTCAGACGGCAAATGCAACTGTGCAGACAACAGCGGCCCTTTGAGTTCAAAATGAAAAACTGCAGAAAGTGTACAATGGAGGAGGTGGGGGGGGTCAACTATTTCTGAAGTAATTTATTGTAAAAGGATGTCACTGTAAAGGAGATACGAACTCGGATACAGTAACTTTTAAAGTAGAAAAACAGGCACAGTATATAGTCCAATGTTACTCTTAACTGTTTGAACATGTGGTGTTAATAAAAAAAACCTGCACAGAGCAATGTAGAAAAGTGTGCGTCTTTACAAAACAATCACATACAAAAGTGGAAAATCTGGAGTATCTAAAAATGTGAGATTCTAACCTCCAGAGGAGAGTCTGGTTCATCCAGGATGCTCTTCTCACTCTGCATCCGCTGCATGGTTCCTGTAGAACTGGGGTCCATTATCAGCACGTTCTGACTCCCAGCTCTGCCGAACTTACAGTCACTCTTTCTGGAGTCAGTGGTCCTGCACACCTCGTAATTGTACGTGTGTGGCAGAGTCCCTGTGCCCAAAGTGTCTGAGTAACGTGGAGGATAATATGGAATCACAGGGAGGCTGGAGTGATACAGGATGCGAGACTGTCTCCATCTGTAGATTTTGACGGAGATGATGACCACTAAACACGTGACGAAGAGGAAAGAAACCACAGCCAGAGCCAGCACTAAGTAAAAAGTCAGGTTGTCATTGTAGTCCTTGTCGTGTGGAAAGTCAGTGAACTCCGACAGCACTTCAGGGAAGCTGTCCGCCACCGCCACGTTAACAATGACTGTAGCTGAACGAGAGGGCTGCCCGTTGTCCTCCACGATCACAGTCAGTCTTTGTTTGAGCAAATCTTTCTCCGTTACTTGGCGGACAGTTCGGATCTCTCCATTCTGTGAGCCCACTTCAAACAGCGCCCTGTCTGTGGCTTTCTGCAGTTTATAGGAGAGCCAGGCGTTCTGTCCAGAGTCCACATCAACAGCCACCACTTTAGTCACCAGGTAGCCCACATCAGCTGAACGAGGCACCATTTCAGCCACCACAGAGCCAGCAGTCTGGACTGGATACAGAACCTGAGGCGGGTTATCGTTCTGGTCCTGGATCTGGATTTTTACTGTCACGTTGCTGCTGAGTGGAGGAGAGCCTCCATCTTGTGCTTTTATGTAGAACTGGAAGTCTTTGATCTGTTCGAAGTCAAAAGAGCGCACTGCATGGATGACTCCACTGTCAGCACTGACGGACACATATGAGGAGACTGGGACTCCGTTCACAGAGGAGTCCTCCAGGATGTAAGAAACACGCGCATTCTGCTTCCAGTCTGCATCTGTAGCCTTCACTGTGAATATAGACACACCTGGTGTGTTGTTTTCTACAATGTGGGCCTCATATGAGCTCCTCTCAAAGACAGGTGCATTGTCATTTACATCAGAGATCTGTAAGGTGAGAGTGACGCTGCTGGAGAGGGAGGGGACTCCTTCATCAGAGCAGGTCACTGTGATGTTATACTCTGATGCTGTCTCTCTGTCTAATTCACTGTCTGTCACTAAACTATAAAAATGATTTTCTGTAGATTTTAAAGAGAAAGGAATATGTTCATCAATAGTACATTTTACTTTACCATTGTCACCATCATCAATGTCTTGAGTGTTAATTATAGTCACCACAGTGTTAGTTTTTACATCCTCTGATATAACATTTGTTTCAGACATTACATTTATTAAAGGATAATTATCATTCACATCTATCACGTCAACTATAATTTTGCATGTGTCTGTTAATCCTCCTTCATCACTTACACGTACATTTATTTGGTAGTTGCTTGACTTTTCATAGTCGATATTTCCACTTACTGTTATCTCACCAGTTTGTTCATTTACCTGAAACAGCTGTCTGACATCATCAAAGGTATTTCTTATAGAGTAAGTTATTTTGCCATTTAATCCATCATCAGCGTCGGATGCGCTGACTCTGGTCACTATTGTGTCTTTTGCGGAATTTTCTGGAACATTTGCTTTATATACGGGTTTAGAGAACGCAGGCGCATTATCGTTTACATCCAACACTGTAATTGATATTTGTGCCGTTCCAGACATGCGCGGCTCTCCGCCATCCACCGCCGTCAACACTAAAGACAATTCTGCCTGTTTTTCTCTGTCAAGAGGCTGTTTTAAAATGATCTCGACACCTCTGGAGCCGTCTGCTTGACTGTTTATTTTTAACGCGAAATTATCTTTTGGTTCAAGCAAGTAATTCTGCAGACCATTCATCCCGACGTCTAAATCCACCGCCCCTTCTAAATCAAATTTTGATCCGATCACTGCAGACTCGCTAATTCTAAATCGAACATCACCCTTTTCAAACACCGGAGGGTTATCATTTATGTCAACGATTTCTACCATTATCCTGTAAAATTCAAGAGGCTTTTCTAAGATGATTTGGAAGTGCAGCGCGCACGGTACGGTCTGGCCACAGAGCGCCTCTCTGTCTATTCTTTCTTTGATCAGGAGGACTCCTCTTTCTCTATTCAGCCCAAAATACTCTTTACTGTCGGCGAAAAAGACACGAGCTTTACGCAATTTAAGCTTCTCTACATCTAAACCCAAGTCGTCTGCTATCCTTCCCACGACAGAGCCTTCAGTCATTTCCTCATTGATGGAGTAGCTGATCTGTCCGTCTGCAGTGCTGACAAAAAGGAGCGCTATGAAGAGCAAGGCTTGCCGTTCCATTGTTCTCCCCGGGATAAAATGACAAAACAAAAAATCCATATATTTCGTTGGTACAAAGTTGGTATCCGATAAAAAATAGAAACACCAATCCGTCTCTGTTTAAAATAGTGTAAAGGAATAATCCAAACAAGGGTGGGTTCGTGTCTGAGTGACTACGCGGTGTTCTATAGCAAGCACTCGTCTTTCTGTTGAATAAAGATGGGAGGCACTATTTTCAGTAAAGGATAGCAGTTACATGTTGTACTACAGCGTCCCTATGAGTACAAAATGTAACATTGCAAGGTAACAGGTATTTTTATTCTAAATCAGTTGCAGGGACGCTGAGAAAAGTAAAGAATTTCATATTTAAAATGTTTTTTTTAAAGTAAAAATGTTGTTTTGCTGCTATTTTATGCACAGTCGCAAGAAATCTACAAAAAGTGTGGAAAATATATTGATTCTGTGTGAGCAAAAGCAGAAAGATGAATAGGAAAAAAAAACACTTAAAATAAATTACCTTGATAAATCCAGGATGAATGTAATTGCTATAAAAATGAATAAATAAAGAAAAAAAGAAAGAAAGAAAGAAAGAAAGAACGAAAGAAAGAAAGAAAGAAAGAAAGAAAGAAAGAAAGAAAGAAAGAAAGAAAGAAAGAAAGAAAGAAAGAAAGAAAGAACATAGAAACTTAACGTAACAAAAGCATATCCCCATTTAATGCAATCTAGAACTGAGAGTAAAGTTATCTGAGCTTTTAGCTTAAATAATGTTCCTATTGTTGTATGTATTGCAATGTTTATTTAGAAAATTTAACAACTAATTAGATACACATTTAATTGGGTAAAATATCAATACATATAATTTTATGAATAAAGAAAGACTGTCAGCTTAAAAAAAAGCTTTTGACAATGTTTTAATTTATGCCACAGAAGCTGTCCATGGTACTGATGGGAGAACCAACGAGATAAAACGTCAATGACTTAAATTTGAATAATAATCTTAAAGTTTTAGTTACAGCAAATTCATCTGAAACAGCTGACCTCTAGAGGAGAATCTGGATCATCCAGGATGCTCTGCTCACTCTGCATCTGCCGCATGGTTCCTGTAGAACTGGGGTCCATTATCAGCACGTTCTGACTCTCAGCTCTGCCAAACTTACAGTCACTCTTTCTGGAGTCAGTGGTCCTGCACACCTCGTAATTGTACGTGTGTGGCAGAGTCCCTGTGCCCAAAGTGTCTGAGTAACGTGGAGGATAATATGGAATCACAGGGAGGCTGGAGTGATACAGGATGCGAGACTGTCTCCATCTGTAGATTTTGACAGAGATGATGACCACTAAACACGTGACGAAGAGGAAAGAAACCACAGCCAGAGCCAGCACTAAGTAAAAAGTCAAGTTGTCATTGTATTCCTTGTCGTGTGGAAAGTCAGTGAACTCCGACAGCACTTCAGGGAAGCTGTCCGCCACCGCCACGTTAACAATGACCGTAGCTGAACGAGAGGGCTGCCCGTTGTCCTCCACGATCACAGTCAGTCTTTGTTTGAGTAAATCTTTCTCCGTTACTTGGCGGACAGTTCGGATCTCTCCATTCTGTGAGCCCACTTCAAACAGCGCCCTGTCTGTGGCTTTCTGCAGTTTATAGGAGAGCCAGGCGTTCTGTCCAGAGTCCACATCAACAGCCACCACTTTAGTCACCAGGTAGCCCACATCAGCTGAACGAGGCACCATTTCAGCCACCACAGAGCCAGCAGTCTGGACCGGATACAGAACCTGAGGCGGGTTATCGTTCTGGTCCTGGATCTGGATTTTTACTGTCACGTTGCTGCTGAGTGGAGGAGAGCCTCCATCTTGTGCTTTTATGTAGAACTGGAAGTCTTTGATCTGTTCGAAGTCAAAAGAGCGCACTGCATGGATGACTCCACTGTCAGCACTGACGGACACATATGAGGAGACTGGCACTCCGTTCACAGAGGAGTCCTCCAGGATGTAAGAAACACGCGCATTCTGCTTCCAGTCTGCATCTGTAGCCTTCACTGTGAATATAGACACACCTGGTGTGTTGTTTTCTACAATGTAGGCCTCATATGAGCTCCTCTCAAAGACAGGTGCGTTGTCATTCACATCAGAGATCTGTAAGGTGAGAGTGACGCTGCTGGAGAGGGAGGGGACTCCTTCATCAGAGCAGGTCACTGTGATGTTATACTCTGATGCTGTCTCTCTGTCTAATTCACTGTCTGTTATTAAACTATATAGATTATTCGCTATAATTTTGATTGAAAACAGCCTTTTTGTATTAATTGTACAACGGACTTTACCATTTTCCTCAGAATCCGGGTCATTCACGCTCATTATAGCTACTACAGTGCTCAGTTTGGAATTTTCTCCTATTGAACTTGATGAAGAAATTATTTGTATTACAGGATTGTTATCATTAATATCAGCTACGTCAATAATGACCTTGGCAGAATCCGAAAGTCCTCCTTGGTCCACTGCTTCAACATCAATTTCATAAATTTTTGCTTTTTCATAATCTATTGGTCCATTCAGCAGAATATTACCGTCTTCGCTGACATGAAACAATTTCGAATTACGCCCCATGCTGTTTCCGATGACGTAACTTATCTGTCCATTTGAGCCCTTGTCTGCGTCTGAGGCGCTAACTTTAGTAATTAGGGTTCCTTTCACAGAGTTTTCTTTGACTGCAGCCTTGTACACTGCTTGTGAAAACACAGGAGCGTTGTCATTAACATCTAACACTGTAATATGAATCTGTGTTGTTCCAGAGCGCTGCGGCGCGCCTCCGTCTGTCGCCGTTAACAAAAGCGACATGAACTCCTGCTTCTCTCTGTCTAGAGGTTTCTGTAAAACCATCTCCACCTTTTTGCCGCCATCAGACTGACCGTAAAGCTTAAGGATAAAATGATCATTAGGCTGCAGTGTGTAACTCTGAAGACCATTTTGTCCTATATCGAGGTCAGCTGCTTTTTCAAGCAAGAATTTAGAACCGACAACCGCGGATTCGCTGATTTCAAATCGTCGCTCTTCCTTTTCAAACCTGGGGGGGTTATCATTAATATCGGTAATTTCAACAGTTACTGATATTATTTCTATCGGGTTTTCTAATGCAATCTGAAAATGTAAAGCACACGGCGTTTCCTGGCCACAGAGAGCCTCGCGGTCTATTTTTTCTTTAATTATGAGGAGTCCCCTCTCCCTGTTGAGCTGAATATATTCTGCGTCGTCTCCGGTGTGGATACGAGCTTTACCAGCTTGTAAGCGTTTAACATCCAAACCAAAATCCTGAGCTACGTTTCCGACTAGAGACCCTTTAGACATTTCTTCTGGAATCGAATAGCTGATTTGACCAAGCACTGCCGTTACAGAGAGCACGGAGAAAAACAACAGTACCTCCCGCTTCATTGTTCTATACGGCTCATCCACCGAAACAAAAAGATCTGCTCACAATCTCCAAAAGACCAACCGTCCAGGCAAATCAGGTAAGAGCTTTTGTATTTTTAAAACGTGGACAAAAAATGTTAAGAAAATCAATTCCATTAAAGATTTTCGTAAAATCCAGTTTCATCCAGACTGAGCTGTGTGTTAATCTTGAGAGTCAGCGTTACTGAGACAGAGCTGGGAATACGTACTCGTTTTTATCATTTTAGAAAGCTGGGTAATGCTGGTCAACAGCGGCCCACTGAGTCCTAGGAGGGATACTGCACATCAATAGATGTAACACTAATGCAAACATGAGGAGAAACATTATTTAAGGATTGGTGTTCCAATGATTTGTTGCATTGGGCAGCTTTCTGGATAAATAGTCAAAAATTAATTAGTAAAAAAATGATTGGGGTAGTTAAAATTGCAAAATTCAGACTAAATGCGAATAAAGACTAAATTTTAAGAACAGATATGAAAAAAATAAATAGAAAGAAGGTACAAAATGAATGACTCTTAAAGAATATTTAGACAGTTATTGTAGAAAAGCAAAATTAATACTATATTTGCTTCAAAGGCTAACCATTCAATTATCCATGAGTAAGCAAAGCGCGATTTTTGTGAATGTGAAGAAAAGTGCTAAGTGTGAAGACATGGTTGTGAAAGGAAAACATACGCTATAGGTGTCGTTGTCCAAGGTGCTGAAAATTAGGCGTTTAAAGACTGCAAAGATATGTTAAAAAAATTAATCTAACCAAAACAACTGACCTCTAGAGGAGAATCTGGCTCATCCAGGATGCTCTTCTCATTCTGCATCCGCTGCATGGTTCCTGCAGAACTGGGGTCCATTATCAGCACATTTTGACTCCCTGCTCTGCCAAACTTACAGTCACTCTTTCTGGAGTCAGTGGTCCTGCACACTTCGTAATTGTACGTGTGTGGCAGAGTCCCTGTGCCCAAAGTGTCTGAGTAACGTGGAGGATAATATGGAATCACAGGGAGGCTGGAGTGATACAGGATGCGAGACTGTCTCCATCTGTAGATTTTGACGGAGATGATGACCACTAAACACGTGATAAAGAGGAAAGAAACCACAGCCAGAGCCAGCACTAAATAAAAAGTCAGGTTGTCATTGTAGTCCTTGTCGTGTGGAAAGTCAGTGAACTCCGACAGCACTTCAGGGAAGCTGTCTGCCACCGCCACGTTAACAATGACTGTAGCTGAACGAGAGGGCTGCCCGTTGTCCTCCACGATCACAGTCAGTCTTTGTTTGAGCAAATCTTTCTCCGTTACTTGGCGGACAGTTCGGATCTCTCCATTCTGTGAGCCCACTTCAAACAGCGCCCTGTCTGTGGCTTTCTGCAGTTTATAGGAGAGCCAGGCGTTCTGTCCAGAGTCCACATCCACAGCCACCACTTTAGTCACCAGGTAGCCCACATCAGCTGAACGAGGCACCATTTCAGCCACCACAGAGCCAGCAGTCTGGACCGGATACAGAACCTGAGGAGGGTTATCGTTCTGGTCCTGGATCTGGATTTTTACTGTCACGTTGCTGCTGAGTGGAGGAGAGCCTCCATCCTGGGCTTTGACGCAGAACCGGAAGTCTTTGATCTGTTCGAAGTCAAATGAGCGCACTGCATGGATGACTCCAGTGTCAGCACTGACGGACACATATGAGGAGACTGGCACTCCGTTCACAGAGGAGTCCTCCAGGATGTAAGAAACACGCGCATTCTGCTTCCAGTCAGCATCTGTAGCCTTCACTGTGAATATAGACACACCTGGTGTGTTGTTTTCTACAATGTAGGCCTCATATGAGCTCCTCTCAAAGACGGGTGCGTTGTCATTTACATCAGAGATCTGTAAGGTGAGAGTGACGCTGCTAGAGAGGGAGGGGACTCCTTCATCAGAGCAGGTCACTGTGATGTTATACTCTGATGCTGTCTCTCTGTCTAGTTCACTGTCTGTTACTAAACTATAAATTCCACTCATAGTGTTTTGTATTTTAAATGGAATGTCTTCATTTATATTGCACCTCACATTTCCGTTTCTTTCAGAGTCAGGATCATTTACACTTACCATAGCAATTACAGTACTTTCCATAGAGTCTTCCAAAATAGAATCTGATTTAGAGAGAATTTTCAACTGCGGACTATTGTCATTTACATCAATAATATCCATCAATATTTTACTGGAATCTGACAGTCCTCCGTTATCCATTGCTTCAATATCTATTTGTAAAGTCTTAGTTTTCTCATAATCTATTTCACCCACTACAGTGACTTCCCCTGTTTTCCTATCAATCTGAAAGAGATCTGATAACCGCCGCTTGCTGTTAGAAATCGTGTATGATATTTCTCCGTTTGAGCCTTTGTCTCTGTCGGTCGCACTCACGGTTATGACTTTTGTTCCTCTGGAGGAGTTTTCGGTTAATGTTGTTTTATACACAGATTTGGTGAATATAGGTGCATTGTCATTCACATCCAAAACGTTAATTAATATTTGCATTGTCCCTGACATGCGCGGTTTTCCACCGTCCACAGCCGTCAGTAACAAGGAGATGCGTTCCTCCTGCTCTCGATCTAAAGGTTTTTGGAGGATCATTTCAACCTTTTTACTTCCATCTGCTTCATGCTCCAGTTTCAAAGCGAAGTTGTTAGTGGGTTTTAACAAATAACTTTGAAGATCATTCGTACCAATGTCTGCATCAACGGCTTTCTCTAACACGAATTTAGATCCAACGATCGCTGACTCGCTGATTTCAAAACGCTTTTCACTCGACGCAAAACTGGGAGCGTTATCATTTATGTCTGTAATCTCTATTGTAATTCTAAACAATTCCATTGGATTTTCCAGAATAATCTGTAAATGTAAAGCACAGGGCGTCGTTTCTCCACAAAGCGTCTCTCTGTCTATTCTCTCTTTGACAAGGAGGACTCCTCTGTTCGTGTCCAGCTCGACATATTCTGCGCTGTCTCCCGAATGAAGGCGCGCTTTGCCCGATTTCAGCCTGGCGACACTTATACCCAAATCTTGTGCGACATTACAGACTAACGAACCTTTCTCCATTTCCTCAGGAATCGAGTAACTGACCTGCCCATCCACCCAGGCGACGGAGAAAACGCAGAGGAGTAAAAGCACTTGCAGTCTCATCGTGCTAATCCAAATTGTACTGTTGAAATCCGTGCTGAAATACTCTAAGTGTCAAATCTACGAGGAAAAATATATTTTAAATAGCAGCAGCTTCAGCTTCTCGTGAAAGGTAATCCATCTATGCGACACTAGGCTTTCGGAGCCTTCTTTGTTGTGAACCAGAGCGCTCCAAAAAGGAGGTACAATTAGAATTCTTATGTAAGACTGCCACACACTGGCCAAACAGCGGCGCTTTCTGTTCGTTAAAAGCAAGATCTGCAATGAAGATGATAAAACACAACTCTAAATAAACAGCACCACCATTGTCCATGACATACATGTGAAAAATAAAACTTTTAAATTACTATTGCTAAGACGAACTGAGTCCATTAAAAAAAATCAGAAAATAAATCAAATATATAGTCAAATGTTGTACTGAGGCTTCTCAGTGACATACGTAAAGTGAAAAAATTAAACAGTGAAAAATAACAATTTGAATCAGATACAAACCGAACATCCTTGAATGTAAATTATTTTGAAAAACACGAATGTAATTATAACACCATTGTTTGGTATGATATTTTACAATATGTATTTTACTGTGCATAATGTGCTTATTGCATTATTTAAGTTTAAAAAATCTAAAAGGTTAGTCCAAAGAGAATATTTTAGTTAATTGGAGTTGTTCTTTTTACTCGATAGTACTGCAGAGTTTTTAGAACTAAAATATTATGTAAAAACACATTCACACCCACGCACGCACGCACACACGCGCACACACCCCCAATCACAAAATACAGACAAAAAGGCAAATACTAAAATAATTAAATAAAACGAGTGGTGAAGAAAATAATTCTAGCCAGGATTCATTGTATGTTTAACGGCAGGACTGTGAATGCTGTCCATGGTGCTGATGGCAAACAACAATTGACATAATCTGATAACCTGATTTTACATGTTGGCTTAACGTTTTAGTACACAGCAAGTGACATTAGTAATTACAAACCTCTAATGGAGAATCTGGTTCATCTAAGATGCTCTTCTCACTCTGAATCCGCTGCATGGTTCCTGTAGAACTGGGGTCCATTATCAACACGTTCTGACTCCCAGCTCTGCCAAACTTACAGTCACTCTTTCTGGAGTCAGTGGTCCTGCACACTTCGTAATTGTACGTGTGTGGCAGAGTCCCTGTGCCCAAAGTGTCTGAGTAACGTGGAGGATAATATGGAATCACAGGGAGGCTGGAGTGATACAGGATGCGAGACTGTCTCCATCTGTAGATTTTGACGGAGATGATGACCACTAAACATGTGATGAAGAGGAAAGAAACCACAGCCAGAGCCAGCACTAAGTAAAAAGTCAGGTTGTCATTGTATTCCTTGTCGTGTGGAAAGTCAGTGAACTCCGACAGCACTTCAGGGAAGCTGTCCGCCACCGCCACGTTAACAATGACTGTAGCTGAACGAGAGGGCTGCCCGTTGTCCTCCACGATCACAGTCAGTCTTTGTTTGAGAAAATCTTTCTCCGTTACTTGGCGGACAGTTCGGATCTCTCCATTCTGTGAGCCCACTTCAAACAGCGCCCTGTCTGTGGCTTTCTGCAGTTTATAGGAGAGCCAGGCGTTCTGTCCAGAGTCCACATCAACAGCCACCACTTTAGTCACCAGGTAGCCCACATCAGCTGAACGAGGCACCATTTCAGCCACCACAGAGCCAGCAGTCTGGACTGGATACAGAACCTGAGGGGGGTTATCGTTCTGGTCCTGAATCTGGATTTTTACTGTCACGTTGCTACTTAGTGGAGGAGAGCCTCCATCCTGTGCTTTAACGCAGAACCGGAAGTCTTTGATCTGTTCGAAGTCAAAAGAGCGCACTGCATGGATGACTCCACTGTCAGCACTGACGGACACATATGAGGAGACTGGCACTCCGTTCACAGAGGAGTCCTCTAGGATGTAAGAAACACGCGCATTCTGCTTCCAGTCTGCATCTGTAGCCTTCACTGTGAATATAGACACACCTGGTGTGTTGTTTTCTACAATGTAGGCCTCATATGAGCTCCTCTCAAAGACAGGTGCGTTGTCATTCACATCAGAGATCTGTAAGGTGAGAGTGACGCTGCTGGAGAGGGAGGGGACTCCTTCATCAGAGCAGGTCACTGTGATGTTATACTCTGATGCTGTCTCTCTGTCTAATTCACTGTCTGTCACTATGCTATAGAAATTATTGGATGTTGACGTGATTCTCAGAGGGCTGTTGTCACTTATTAAGCATCGCACTTTCCCATTTTCATTTGAATCTGGGTCTTGTACGTTCATCATTGCTACAACTGTGTTCATTTTGGAATGCTCTGGTATATTTGCAGATTTTGACATTATATCAATAGTAGGTCTGTTGTCGTTCATATCTACCACTTCAACTATAACTTTACATGAATCAGTGAGTCCACCATCATCACTTGCACGTATGTTAACATGATAACTGCCTACTTTTTCATAATCTATTTTTCCTTTTAATCGGACCTCTCCATTGTCTTCGTTGATCAGAAAAAATGTGTGAGCTTCATCTAAACTATTTGTTATTGTATATCTAATTTTTCCATTTGTTCCATCATCTGCATCTGATGCACTGACTTTGGTCACCAAAGTTCCCTCGGGTGAATTTTCAGAAACGGTGGCAGCGTATGTGGATTGCGTAAAAACGGGGGCGTTGTCATTAATATCCAGCACTGTTATTAAAATCCGCATTGTGCCTGACATTTGTGGATCTCCTCCATCAAATGCAGTTAAAACTAAAGATACGATTTGTTCCCTTTCTCTGTCAAGAGCTTTCTGCAAAATCATTTCCGTTTTCTCAGTTCGATCTCCCTGGTTATCTCTTTTTAGGACAAAATTATCAGCAGGTGTCAGCTCATATTTTTGAAGCCCATTTTTACCGACATCGAGATCAATAGCTCGGTCTAACATAAACTTCCCTCCGATCACAGCGGACTCGCTGATTTTAAAACTGACTTCCTCGGTTTTAAATGTGGGGGGGTTATCATTAATATCTGTGATCTCGACTGTAACACTGAAAAATTCAATCGGGTTTTCTAAAATGATTTGAAAATGTAACGCGCAGGGCATCGTCTGTCGGCATATAGCCTCTCTGTCCATCCTGTTTTTAACAAGGAGGAGTCCCCGTTCTTTATTGAGCTCGACGTACTCAGCGCTGTCTCCTGTGTACACCCGCGCACGACCAGATTTCAGCCGTTTTACATCCAAACCCAAATCCTGAGCAATATTGCCAACTAAAGAGCCACTCGGCATTTCCTCAGGCACCGAGTAGCTCACCTGACTAAAAGCAGAACTGCAGAAAAGGAGCACAGAAACCAACAGCACTTGCCGTCTCATTGTTCAGATCCGACGGTTTCCCCGCAAAATTCAACACAAAGAGGGATAAATCCTGAAGAAAATGTCCAATATGTTTCCCACCAAATTGATCTCGCCCAACAGGAATCCAACTCGAAGGATAAAGAGCGAAAACGAATATCGGATTGAAGCGAGGCAATCTTTAAAAAATAATCCACGGTTTAAACACACGGAGCGTCTGTCCTTCCCCTGATGATATCACACAGCGGGGGATGGTTCTCCGCAAAACTGCACTGGAACCGCCCAGTGCTGGTGAACAGCGGCGCTAAGAGTACACAAGTAAGAATTACATTGCAACAGCAAAAAGGTTGCATGACAAAAAACAAGCAATCTAATTTTGAAACAAGCCCAAATCCAGAATGATATTATACTTTGAGGCATTGCACGCGGAGATAGAATTAAAATATTTGCATTACATTTTCCATGTTACATAAAGATAAAGAAATAAAAGATTTATATAAAAATGAAAGGAATCACAATTATCTTAAAAGAAAACATCATGACAATACGATAACAAAAATAAGCATTGTTATTATTATTATAATTATTATCATTATTAATTTAGAGGAAGAATGCGAAAACATGCATTAAAAAACTATAATTTATTCAATTTATTGCTAATGAAAAAGAACAATCGAATTTGAAAAAAAAATAAAATAAAATATTACAGCTGGACTTCAACATGTAATATCAGCTCTTCGAGCCGCTGATCATTCCAACCAAGGGTTTATTAAAAAAAAAAAAAAATGTTTTTCTTAAATAATTATGCTGACCTCTCATGTTCGTTGTCCAAGGTGCTGAAACTTAAACAAGCAACTTTTGACGTGTAAAAAAGTGACAATTTATTAAATGAAACACTGAACTACGATACTCAGCCCACTGGGGACAAAAAAGTTCGATTTGTCGCTGTTCAAGGTGCTGAAGTTTTTTCGATGGCCCAAAGCAAAAGACTGTTTTTTATGAAAAATGTACCCAAAATAACTGACCTCGAGAGGAGAGTCTGGTTCATCCAGGATGCTCTTCTCACTCTGCATCCGCTGCATGGTTCCTGTAGAACTGGGGTCCATTATCAGTATGTTCTGACTCCCAGCTCTGCCAAACTTACAGTCACTCTTTCTGGAGTCAGTGGTCCTGCACACCTCGTAATTGTACGTGTGTGGCAGAGTCCCTGTGCCCAAAGTGTCTGAGTAACGTGGAGGATAATATGGAATCACAGGGAGGCTGGAGTGATACAGGATGCGAGACTGTCTCCATCTGTAAATTTTGACGGAGATGATGACCACTAAACACATGATGAAGAGGAAAGAAACCACAGCCAGAGCCAGCACTAAGTAAAAAGTCAGGTTGTCATTGTATTCCTTGTCGTGTGGAAAGTCAGTGAACTCCGACAGCACTTCAGGGAAGCTGTCCGCCACCGCCACGTTAACAATGACTGTAGCTGAACGAGAAGGCTGCCCGTTGTCCTCCACGATCACAGTCAGTCTTTGTTTGAGCAAATCTTTCTCCGTTACTTGGCGGACAGTTCGGATCTCTCCATTCTGTGAGCCCACTTCAAACAGTGCCCTGTCTGTGGCTTTCTGCAGTTTATAGGAGAGCCAGGCGTTCTGTCCAGAGTCCACATCAACAGCCACCACTTTAGTCACCAGGTAGCCCACATCAGCTGAACGAGGCACCATTTCAGCCACCACAGAGCCAGCAGTCTGGACCGGATACAGAACCTGAGGCGGGTTATCGTTCTGGTCCTGGATTTGGATTTTTACTGTCACGTTGCTGCTGAGTGGAGGAGAGCCTCCATCCTGTGCTTTGACGCAGAACCGGAAGTCTTTGATCTGTTCGAAGTCAAATGAGCGCACTGCATGGATGACTCCACTATCAGCACTGACGGACACATATGAGGAGACTGGCACTCCGTTCACAGAGGAGTCCTCCAGGATGTAAGAAACACGCGCATTCTGCTTCCAGTCTGCATCTGTAGCCTTCACTGTGAATATAGACACACCTGGTGTGTTGTTTTCTACAATGTAGGCCTCATATGAGCTCCTCTCAAAGACAGGTGCGTTGTCATTCACATCAGAGATCTGTAAGGTGAGAGTGACGCTGCTGGAGAGGGAGGGGACTCCTTCATCAGAGCAGGTCACTGTGATGTTATACTCTGATGCTGTCTCTCTGTCTAATTCACTGTCTGTCACTAAGGTAAAGATTTTTTTTGACGTTTTTTCAATCAAAAACGGAACGGTCTCTCCAATTTCACATGTAACTTTTCCATTCTCACCAAAATCATTATCCTGAACGTTGAATATAGTTATTACTGTTCCTGATTTAGAGTTTTCTGATATAGAATTTGTTTTTGACATTATATTAATCGATGGGCGGTTATCATTAGTATCGGTTATTTCAACAATAATTTTACACGAGTCTGTTAAGCCTCCTTCATCACTAGCCTGTACACGTATTTCGTGGAGCTGTGCCTTTTCATAGTCCAGTTTTCCCTTCAGGGAGACCACTCCGCTCTTTTCTTCAATGTGAAACAAGCGAGGAACGTCATCTAAAGTATTTGTTATTGCGTAAATCACGTTGGCATTAAGACCTTCATCTGAATCCGTAGCGCTGACTGTACATAATATTGTTCCTTTCGGCACAGTCTCACTCACAGTAACCTTATACATTTCCTGCGTAAACACAGGTGCATTATCATTAACATCAAGCACAGAGATTTCCACTCTGATTGTTCCCGAAAGCTGAGGCTCTCCACCGTCTGTTGCAGTGAGCGTTAAAGAGATATGCTGCTCCATCTCTCTGTCGAGCGCCTTCTGTAAAACCATCTCCACATTTTTACTTCCATCATTTTGCTCGTGAAGTTTCAGATTAAAATTATCGGTAGGTTTGAGTGAGTATCTCTGCAGCCCGTTTACGCCAACATCGAGATCCATAGCTCTCTCGAGGGCGAATTTAGAACCGACCACGGCCGACTCGCTGATCCTAAATCTCATCTCTCCCTTTTTAAAGCTGGGCACGTTATCATTAATATCATTGATTTCAACTGTAACCGTGTAAAATTCGATGGGGTCCTCAAGCGTGATTTGTAGATGAATGGCGCAAGGAGTCGTTTGTCCGCAGAGCGCTTCTCTGTCGATCCTGTCTTTGACGAGCAAGAGTCCCTTGTCTCTATTCAGTTCGACGTATTCTCCATTGTCCTCTGTGTAAATGCGAGCTTTCCCGGACTTAAGTCGTCTCACATCCAAACCCAAATCTTGCGCAATGTTTCCAACTACCGAACCTTTTGACATTTCTTCAGGGATCGAATAAGCGACCTGCCCATCCACCGAGCACAGACAAAACATCCACGCAAACACCAGTACTTGCCATCTTATTGTTCCCTCCGACATTTTTTCTTCGTCAAATTCGGAATTCAGAAACCGCTATAATCCAAAATGTCTTTTATCACGGGGTATTAAAAGCTCCAGAGTCCTTTCTTTGCTCTTTGTCTATCTTTATTTCCAACGTTTTTGAGGATTTTAAGTGCCGGGTTCTCCATGCGTCTGTAGGGAAGCTTGTGTGGTGCTGTGAAGGTTTTTTTTTCCTCTTTATGTAGGGTGTCAAGAACGGGAGAAAATATTCTGCATTAGTCAACAGCGGCCCTGAGAGTCCAAATATGGGAACTACATAAAGTCTGCCAATGCTGGAGATTAAAATGAAAGAAAAAGCAGCAGGGTCATATAGGCAAAGTAACAATTTGAATTATTATTATGTCAAAAAATAAAAACTATTTAGATTTTTGTCAACATTTGAAACAGGACTGCAGAACATTTTTTGTGCTAATTTGCCAAAATGACACAAATATTTAAAATTACACATTCCTTTGCTTTATTGTGAAGGTGGTTTGTCAGTTAAATTTACTTTTGATCACTCCTACAATACTTTGCTTTACACACGATGTTGGTAAAGAAAAACAAGACTTTATAAAAATGTTATATTAGCCTCATTAACCCACAATACACACATCCTTCACTGATAAACAGATTTTAGTTATTTTCTTCTTTCACGTTTTCCATAAAAGCCATGACTTGTAAACAAAATGATCAAATACATGTAATTGTGTCTCCTATTCCTTATATATCTTGATTTGACTTTACTAAAGTTGAAAATAAGGAAATCCTTGAAAGCAACTCACTTTTTGATAAAGTTAAGAAACACTCTGTTCAGAAAGTCCATAGACTAAATATGAAGCTTTAACTTTTGAATTAACTTAACTTAGACAATTTTTTTATGTCTCAAAATTATTAGGAAAGACGTTGGAAATGTATTCACATATGAGATAATTTCACATTTTCTGTAATTGCTACAAAAGTCAGTGGAGCAGCTATTTTGGTAACCTTTTTAAAAAAATGCTGGGTTAAAAAACAAAAAAAAGTTTTGAAAAGACCTACAATGCAAATTATTTGAAGCAAGGATTGATATAATTTAACAAAAACTACTAAAACTATGGACAACAATAGTTTTCAAATCACAAATATTATTGAATGTTTCATGTACAGCACAGCAAACAAACTGGCTTATCACTTTCCATATTTAAAACATAGACCATGTGGCAAAGTTCTTATTGCTCAAAGCCATAGGACAGCAATGAAAGAAAATGTGCAAATAACAAATATATCCCTAACCATATACATTTGCTCTTTTTGTAATTCTTGTCACATGTGGGAGGACAATGAAATGAAAAGAAAAACAAAGTTTTAAATTTTTTTTGGGACATTTCATTTTGATTCTAAAAAAACAAAACAAAAAACGACTAAAATGGCATGGTAAAGCTCACCAATATTATGTCACGAAGAGCCAGAATGCTTGAGTTCACGTTGCCATAACGAACTTAAAGCCATCAAACCTAACTGTCTTCTATTTCTGGTTTGTCGTGTGCAGAGTCACTAAGATGTTTGAGCTTTTTCTGCAACACTGGGATAGGCTGGAAGAATAGAAGCATGCTGGACAGTTTGCAAGTCCACTGCAGCGCAACACACAAATAAAGGCAAAATTAGACTTAAAATACAATTTAGAGCCATCAATATGTGGAGCAAGTTTTTGGAACGCAAGAGTTAAAAAAAAAAAAACTAGAGGGGAGATTATGCAAACTTTAAACAATTTGATTCTGTGCCTTCTAGTATGAAAAGGAGTAATCACTACATTGCTGCCATACAACCCCACTCAGAGAGAAAGAACCAACTCATTTTTTTTTAAATGAAGTATTTTTTTAAGTTTGGTTTTATTGTTGTTGCTGTATATAATGATATAATGTGTCATATTACTTTTTAAATCTTAACAACTATTTACATTAATTAAAAATGTGGGGCTGCACAGTGGTGCAGTGGTTAGCACTATTGCCTGACAGCAAGAAGGCCCCTTGTTTAGGTCCTGGCTGGGGGACTTGAAGCAGCATTACCAATTGAGTACCTTTCTGTGTGGAGTTTACATGTTCTCCCCGTGTATGCACGGGTTCAATTCCAAAGCACAATTTTCAGTATTAAAAAAATAAGGTAAAAAGGAAACTTGTCTAAATCTATAATAACACTATAGTCCTAGAACAGAGTCTGGTTGATCCAGAGTATTTGGATATATTCATTATTGATGTCCAAGGTGTTGAATTTTGAGGAACTCATTTTTATGGAGTATGCTGTAGTTAAATCACTAATTACAATGGAAATTAACTGACCTCTAGAGGAGAATCTGGTTCATCCAGGATGCTCTTCTCACTCTGCATTCGCTGCACGGTTCCTGTAGAACTGGGGTCCATTATCAGTATGTTCTGACTCCCAGCTCTGCCAAACTTACAGTCACTCTTTCTGGAGTCAGTGGTCCTGCACACCTCGTAATTGTACGTGTGTGGCAGAGTCCCTGTGCCCAAAGTGTCTGAGTAACGTGGAGGATAATATGGAATCACAGGGAGGCTGGAGTGATACAGGATGCGAGACTGTCTCCATCTGTAGATTTTGACGGAGATGATGACCACTAAACACGTGACGAAGAGGAAAGAAACCACAGCCAGAGCCAGCACTAAGTAAAAAGTCAGGTTGTCATTGTAGTCCTTGTCGTGTGGAAAGTCGGTGAACTCCGACAGCACTTCAGGGAAGCTGTCTGCCACCGCCACGTTAACAATGACTGTAGCTGAACGAGAGGGCTGCCCGTTGTCCTCCACGATCACAGTCAGTCTTTGTTTGAGTAAATCTTTCTCCATTACTTGGCGGACAGTTCGAATCTCTCCATTCTGTGAGCCCACTTCAAACAGCGCCCTGTCTGTGGCTTTCTGCAGTTTATAGGAGAGCCAGGCGTTCTGTCCAGAGTCCACATCAACAGCCACCACTTTAGTCACCAGGTAGCCCACATCAGCTGAACGAGGCACCATTTCAGCCACCACAGAGCCAGCAGTCTGGACTGGATACAGAACCTGAGGCGGGTTATCGTTCTGGTCCTGGATCTGGATTTTTACTGTCACATTGCTGCTGAGTGGAGGAGAGCCTCCATCCTGCGCTTTGACGCAGAACCGGAAGTCTTTGATCTGTTCGAAGTCAAAAGAGCGCACTGCATGGATGACTCCACTATCAGCACTGACGGACACATATGAGGAGACTGGTACTCCGTTCACAGAGGAGTCCTCCAGGATGTAAGAAACACGCGCATTCTGCTTCCAGTCAGCATCTGTAGCCTTCACTGTGAATATAGACACACCTGGTGAGTTGTTTTCTACAATGTAGGCCTCATATGAGCTCCTCTCAAAGACAGGTGCGTTGTCATTCACATCAGAGATCTGTAAGGTGAGAGTGACGCTGCTGGAGAGGGAGGGGACTCCTTCATCAGAGCAGGTCACTGTGATGTTATACTCTGATGCTGTCTCTCTGTCTAGTTCACTGTCTGTCACTATGCTATAAAATTCATGTGAAGCAGTTATTGTAAACGGAATATTTTCACTCAAACTGCACTTCACTTGACCATTGCTACCTGAGTCTGGGTCAATCGCATTGAACATAACGATAATACTATTTTGCTGAGAATTTTCAGGAATAGAATCTGATTTTGACATAATATTTATAATTGGTTTATTATCATTAATGTCAATAATATCTACTATGATCTTGCTAGAGTCAGAAAGACCACCACTGTCTTTTGCTTCTACATCAATTTGAAAGGTTTTGGATTTTTCATAATCAATGTCACCCACTAACATTACTTCACCCTTTTCATTTATCATAAACATTTCAGAAATGCTGTCCATAGTGGACACAGCATAAGTTATTTGACTGTTTGTCCCTTTGTCTGCATCAGAAGCGCTCACTGTTGTGATAGTTGTTCCTTTCCCAGAATTCTCAGCTATTGCTGCTTTATAAACTGACTGTGAAAAAACGGGAGCGTTATCGTTAACATCTAGCACAGTCACATATATTTTCATTGTTCCAGACATCGGAGGATCTCCTCCATCCACCGCTTTCAGCAGCAATGATATGCGCTCCTCTTTCTCTCTGTCTAGCGGCTTGTGTAAAACCATCTCAACCTTCTTATTCCCATCTGCTTGACTTCCCGTTTTCAAAATAAAATTATCCGTGGGCTTCAGGCTGTAATTCTTTAGGCCATTTATGCCAATATCCAAATCAACCGCCCGCTCTAACACAAATTTCGACCCCGTCACAGCAGACTCGCTGATTTCAAAACGTCTCTCGTCATTTTTAAAACTCGGACTGTTGTCGTTTATGTCTGTGATTTCGATCGTGATTCGGAAAAGCTCCATCGGATTTTCCAGAATAATTTGCAAATGTAACGCACAAGGCGTAGTCTGTCTGCAGAGGGCCTCCCTGTCGATTCTCTCCCTGACGAGGAGGACTCCTCTTTCTCTGTCCAGTTCGATGAATTCTGCGCTGTCGCTCGTAAATAAACGGGCTTTGCCCGATTTTAATCTTTTCACATCTAACCCTAAATCCCGTGCTATGTTTCCCACCACCGACCCCTTTGTCATTTCCTCAGGAAAAGAGTAGCTGACATGACCAGAGACCGAACACAGAGAGACCAAGATGCACAACAGTACTTGCCGCTGCATTGTTATGTCCGCCTGGCGCAATCGAATTTAAAGCAGTTGATGGCTCAATACGATGATCTAATAAGTCCTTTGACAGTAAAATAAAATAAATTCATATTATATTCCAATGGATTGAAGAAAACCCGCTTCACTGTCCATCATCGGGGATTTCTGTGAAACTGGAGCTCTCTCTCCTTTGTTTCCTTAAAATGCGAAGAGGACTTGGGAGGATCAACTGCAAAACCATGTCTGCCACAGCTACACGTTATTCAACAGCGGCCCTCTGAGTTCAAAATGGAAAAGTACAACTGGAGCATAGAACATATATCAAATCGAAAAAGCTCTACAAATTTAACTTTTAGACGTATTAGCAAAAACGAAAGACGTTTGCATCAAAAAAGTGTGTTGTTGGAAAGAATGTTGTTAAGTATTTTTGAAAAAAAAAAAAAAAAAAAGCAACCCCCCTCCCAACCTCCCAGAAAAAAAAAAAAAAAAACACAGTCAATCACTGCCACATGCAAACACACTTATATTCTCTGCTAATTACTAATTTGGAGAAAACAATGTATATACATTTATTTATATCATTGTGGACTATTGTGGAAACTCAGAATGCTTGGAAGTAAATTTGCTTGTGAATATAAATGCAATATATAATATGAATAAAAAAACTAGTAAGTTATCAATGTGAGAATAAGGTGCTCCTGCAAAAAGTAACAGACTTTTTGTTAAAATAAAAAAAAATTGAATATGTCCCAAAGAAAAATTAAACATGAATTAATAAGAAAAGCTGTTTCTTCTATGCGTGCACTTTCGAAACAAAAAACAAACAAAAAAAAGAGAGCGTTCAATTACGGAATGGAGTATAACCTTAGATTTATTCTGACCTCCAGAGGAGAATCTGGTTCATCCAGGATGTTCTTCTCACTCTGCATCCGCTGCATGGTTCCTGTAGAACTGGGGTCCATTATCAGTATGTTCTGACTCCCAGCTCTGCCAAACTTACAGTCACTCTTTCTGGAGTCAGTGGTCCTGCACACCTCGTAATTGTACGTGTGTGGCAGAGTCCCTGTGCCCAAAGTGTCTGAGTAACGTGGAGGATAATATGGAATCACAGGGAGGCCGGAGTGATATAGGATGCGAGACTGTCTCCATCTGTAGATTTTGACAGAGATGATGACCACTAAACACGTGATGAAGAGGAAAGAAACCACAGCCAGAGCCAGCACTAAGTAAAAAGTCAGGTTGTCATTGTAGTCCTTGTCGTGTGGAAAGTCGGTGAACTCCGACAGCACTTCAGGGAAGCTGTCCGCCACCGCCACGTTAACAATGACTGTAGCTGAACGAGAGGGCTGCCCGTTGTCCTCCACGATCACAGTCAGTCTTTGTTTGAGCAAATCTTTCTCTGTTACTTGGCGGACAGTTCGGATCTCTCCATTCTGTGAGCCCACTTCAAACAGCGCTCTGTCTGTGGCTTTCTGCAGTTTATAGGAGAGCCAGGCGTTCTGTCCAGAGTCCACATCAACAGCCACCACTTTAGTCACCAGGTAGCCCACATCAGCTGAACGAGGCACCATTTCAGCCACCACAGAGCCAGCAGTCTGGACTGGATACAGAACCTGAGGCGGGTTATCGTTCTGGTCCTGGATCTGGATTTTTACTGTCACGTTGCTGCTGAGTGGAGGAGAGCCTCCATCCTGTGCTTTGACGCAGAACCGGAAGTCTTTGATCTGTTCGAAGTCAAAAGAGCGCACTGCATGGATGACTCCACTGTCAGCACTGACGGACACATATGAGGAGACTGGCACTCCGTTCACAGAGGAGTCCTCCAGGATGTAAGAAACTCGCGCATTCTGCTTCCAGTCTGCATCTGTAGCCTTCACTGTGAATATAGACACACCTGGTGTGTTGTTTTCTACAATGTAGGCCTCATATGAGCTCCTCTCAAAGACAGGTGCATTGTCATTCACATCAGAGATCTGTAAGGTGAGAGTGACGCTGCTGGAGAGGGAGGGGACTCCTTCATCAGAGCAGGTCACTGTGATGTTATATTCTGATGCTGTCTCTCTGTCTAGTTCACTGTCTGTCATCAGACTATAAAAATCATTCATTGAAGACTTTAACATGAATGGCAGGTTTTCATTCATAAAACAGTGAACTTTACCATTATCTCCAGAATCCAGATCTTCAACGTGAATCATTGTAACAACTGTGTTCACTTTAGAATCCTCTGGAATAATATTTGATTTTGACATTATGTTAATTTCTGGTTTATTATCATTCATATCCTGTATATCGATCAATAATTTACATGAATCTGTCAGTCCACCATCGTCAGTTGCTCCAATATTTATTTCAAAATTCTTTGATTTTTCATAATCAATATTTTCATTTAAAATCACTTCTCCGTTTTTTTCATTAATATTAAAAAAATGCTTGTAATGTCCAACTGTATTTGTAATTGAATACGTAATTCTGCTGTTTAATCCTTGATCAGCATCTGAGGCTGTCACAGCAGCAACAACTGTTCCTTTAGGTGAATTCTCAGTAACTGTAGCTTTGTATGTTTGCTGCGTAAAAACTGGAGCATTATCATTAGCATCTAAAACCGTGACGACGATCATCATGGTTCCTGACATCTGCGGCTCTCCTCCATCCACAGCCGTTAACACGAGCGAGATCTGCTCCTCTTTCTCTCGATCTAAAGGTTTCTGTAGGATAATTTCTACGTTTTTATTTCCTCCTGCGGTATTGTGCGGGTTTAGAGCAAAATTATCAGTTGGTTTTAACTCGTACCTTTGTACTCCGTTTTTTTCCACATCACGATCATCAGCTCTCGCTAATTCAAATTTTGCACCGATTACTGCAGACTCGCTGATTCTAAATTCAACCTCCGTTTTCTCAAAAGTCGGTGCGTTATCATTAATGTCCTTAATTTGGATATTAACGGTGTAATGTTCCATCGGGTTTTCTAAAATGATCTGAAAATGTAAAGCACAAAGCACAGTCTCTGCGCACAGCGCCTCTCTGTCGATCCTCTCTTTAACGAGGAGGACTCCTCTTTCTCTGTTCAGCTCCACGTACTCGCCGCTGTTCCTGCTGTAGATTTTAGCTTTTCCTGAAATCAAACGTTTCGTTTCCAAACCTAAATCCTGAGCAATGTTTCCCACCAGCGATCCTTTTGGCATTTCCTCTGGAATCGAGTAACTGACCTGCCCCAGCACGGAGGCGAGGCAGAGGAGACACACGAACAACAGTACCCGCAGATTCATTGTTCTGTACCGATCTTTTGTCCCCGAAGCTTCCAGTAAATCTTTAAAAATATTCCGTTTAAACTCAGAAACAAGACCAGCAACTTCAAAAGGATTCCCTTGAAGAAATCGCTTGAAAAAAAAATATTTCCCCCTTTTGTATGATAAATCCTTTTCGTAAAATGAGCTCCACCACCGTCAACTACGCCACTTCTCAATAATGTTAGACTGCCGTTCTGGCTTAAAAACACTCCTTCAGATATCATCACTCTGGTCAACAGCGGCACTCAGGGTCCAAACTATACAACTGCAGGACTTAGACAAAAATACATGCATATGATGATTTGTTTCCCCCCTTGTTATCAATAAGTAAATATTTTCTTCTGTCATTCCACAGTCTTCACATTTAAAAAATCTCTCCATTTAAAATATTACTATCAGTTTTTAAAAATTTATTTTAAGACGACAGAAAGCAACAAAAGATAAAGTTCATTTTAGTTGCTTAAGATAAAAACATAAAAGAATTGGGTGACCTGTTTGAAACCACTTTAGCTACTGATTTAAGCAAACTCCATTTTAAATGGGAAAAAAAGACGAAGAAGAACGCCGAGCAATGACAACTCTATTTTACTTTATCAAGCATGAGCTTTAAAACAAGAGATTGTCTCCTAAAAAAAAACTTGCCACATAATGTTTACTGATAAGCTTGATATTGCTAATATTCGTAGTGCCGAAAAGAATCAAAGCAAATTTTACTAAATCATTTATTTAATACTTCAATTGAAACTCCCACAAGTGTTTGTTTTAACAGTCATATTTTAACCTAAAATATACAACGAAAAATTACCTGCTGAAATTAATATGCCAACTATCCGTAAAAAAATATTTCTGCAAGAAAACCTTGAAAAACAGTGTAGTCATGTACATATATAAAAATTATAATTGTCAAAACTACCTGTTAATTAACAAACAGGGTCTAAGTCTTCTTGTTTGGACTCCTCCGTGCATTCTTCTAGCTCAAAGAATAACAGTTCTTTAGCTTTTTTTGAATTTCATATAACTTAAAAGAAGTGAGGGGTTAAGTCACTTCAATTAAGTGTTTTAACAACAGGCTACATGTGTAAAGTGAAGAACAGTAGAACAAGAAAAAATAAAATTCAAATTAGACAGTGACAAAATATCTTCAGAGCTTTCTGAGTACTGCGCAACGTAAACATTCTTAAAAAAAGAGCGAGGAAAACACGTAAAAAATGTAGAAAAAACTGCATATTTGAGAATTTATATTTTGTCCGGGTTGGTGATTCTCAAAGTGTGGTTGTTATACAGAAAAAAAAATAGAGAGAGACTGTTCAAATGCAAAACATGTATAAATTTGCTAGCAAGTTAAAACGACAAAAGACAGTTCAAAGGCAATGCAGATGATCGTCTCTGTCCAAGGTGCTAAATTTTGCTTGTGACTAACAGCAACATATCTGAACACGAAAAAGCAAATTATCTCTATGATTTAAAAATAAAACTAACAAACAAACAAACAAAAAAAAAGAAAAAAAAACAGCAAAAAAAGGGCATACATAAAGTGCTTTTAAAGTGTGCAGGCAAAAAAAAAAAAACAAAAAAAGCAATTGTTCTCGTTGTGTCGTTGTCCAAGGTGCTGAAATGCTTGTAAAAGCATTTTCAAAGATTTCATTAGGAGGAAAACCACCAAAAAGAACTGACCTCTAGAGGAGAGTCTGGTTCATCCAGGATGCTCTTCTCACTCTGCATCCGCTGTATAGTTCCTGTAGAACTGGGGTCCATTATCAGCACGTTCTGACTCCCAGCTCTGCCAAACTTACAGTCACTCTTTCTGGAGTCAGTGGTCCTGCACACCTCGTAATTGTACGTGTGTGGCAGAGTCCCTGTGCCCAAAGTGTCTGAGTAACGTGGAGGATAATATGGAATCACAGGGAGGCTGGAGTGATACAGGATGCGAGACTGTCTCCATCTGTAGATTTTGACGGAGATGATGACCACTAAACACGTGATGAAGAGGAAAGAAACCACAGCCAGAGCCAGCACTAAGTAAAAAGTCAGGTTGTCATTGTAGTCCTTGTCGTGTGGAAAGTCAGTGAATTCCGACAGCACTTCAGGGAAGCTGTCCGCCACCGCCACGTTGACAATGACTGTAGCTGAACGAGAGGGCTGCCCGTTGTCCTCCACGATCACAGTCAGTCTTTGTTTGAGCAAATCTTTCTCCGTTACTTGGCGGACAGTTCGGATCTCTCCATTCTGTGAGCCCACTTCAAACAGCGCCCTGTCTGTGGCTTTCTGCAGTTTATAGGAGAGCCAGGCGTTCTGTCCAGAGTCCACATCAACAGCCACCACTTTAGTCACCAGGTATCCCACATAAGCTGACCGAGGCACCATTTCAGCCACCACAGAGCCAGCAGTCTGGACCGGATACAGAACCTGAGGCGGGTTATCATTCTGGTCCTGGATTGAGATTTTCACTGTCACATTGCTGCTGAGTGGAGGAGAGCCTCCATCTTGTGCTTTGACGCAGAATCGGAAGTCTTTGATCTGTTCGTAATCAAATGAGCGCACTGCATGGATGACTCCACTGTCAGCACTGACGGACACATATGAGGAGACTGGCACTCCGTTCACAGAGGAGTCCTCCAGGATGTAAGAAACACGCGCATTCTGCTTCCAGTCTGCATCTGTAGCCTTCACTGTGAATACAGACACACCTGGTGTGTTGTTTTCTACAATGTAGGCCTCATATGAGCTCCTCTCAAAGACAGGTGCGTTGTCATTTACATCAGAGATCTGTAAGGTGAGAGTGACGCTGCTGGATAGGGAGGGGACTCCTTCATCAGAGCAGGTCACTGTGATGTTATACTCTGATGCTGTCTCTCTGTCTAGTTCACTGTCTGTCATCAGACTATAAAAATCATTCATTGAAGACTTTAACATGAATGGCAGGTTTTCATTCATAAAACAGTGAACTTTACCATTATCCTCAGAATCCAGATCTTCAACGTGAATCATTGTAACAACTGTGTTCACTTTAGAATCCTCTGGAATAATATTTGATTTTGACATTATGTTAATTTCTGGTTTATTATCATTCATATCTTGTATATCGATTATTAATTTACATGAATCTGTCAGTCCTCCATCGTCAGTTGCTTCAATAGTTATTTCAAAATTCTTTGATTTTTCATAATCAATATTTTCATTTAAAACCACTTCTCCGTTTTTTTCATTTATATTAAATAAATACTTGTAATGTACTGCTGTGTTAGTGATTGAATACGTAATTCTACTGTTTGATCCTTGATCAGCATCTGAGGCTGTCACAGCAACAACAACTGTTCCTTTAGGTGAATTCTCAGTAACTGTAGCTTTGTATGTTTGCTGCGTAAAAACTGGAGCATTATCATTAGCATCTAAAACCGTGACGACGATCATCATGGTTCCTGACATCTGCGGCTCTCCTCCATCCACAGCCGTTAACACGAGCGAGATCTGCTCCTCTTGCTCTCGATCTAAAGGTTTCTGCAAAACCATCTCCACGTTTTTATTTCCTCCTGCGGTATTGTGCAGGTTAATGGCAAAATTATCAGTTGGTTTTAACTCGTACCTTTGTACTCCGTTTTTTTCCACATCATGATCTTCAGCTCTCGCTAACAGAAATTTGGCACCGATTATTGCAGACTCGCTGATTCTAAATTCAACCTTCGTTTTCTCAAAAGCCGGTGCGTTATCATTAATGTCCGTAATTTGGATATTCACCGTGTAATGTTCCATCGGGTTTTCTAAAATGATCTGAAAATGTAAAGCACAAAGCGCAGTCTCTGCGCACAGCGCCTCTCTGTTGATCCTCTCTTTGACGAGGAGGACTCCTCTTTCTCTGTTCAGCTCCACGTACTCGCCGCTGTTCCTGCTGTAGATTTTTGCTTTTCCTGAAATCAAACGTTTCATTTCCAAACCTAAATCCTGAGCAATGTTTCCCACCAGCGATCCTTTTGGCATTTCCTCTGGAATCGAGTAACTGACCTGTCCCAGCACGGAGGCGATCGAGAGGAGACACACGAACAACAGTACCCGCAGATTCATTGTTCTGTCCCGTCCTTTTTTCCCTCGAAGCTTCCAGTAAATCACAAAACAGATTTCCGTTTAAAATAGAATCCAAAACAAGACCAGCAACTTTTAAATGATCACATTGAATAAATCTCCTGAAAAAATAAACCTTTTTTGCACAATAAGTCCTCTTCGTCAAAAGGCCTCCACTACCATCAACCACTACGCCATTTCTCAGTGATGTTAGACTGACGTGCTGGTTTAAAAACACTCCTTCAGATATCAACACTGGTCAACAGCGGCACTCAGGGTTCAAACTATACAACTGCAGGACTGAGTAGCTGCATATGAGGATGTTTTCTTATCACTTAACAACAATTTTACTTAATCAATATTATTTATCATACTCCTTTCCAAAAAAATACTATCATCCCTTTTTATTTACTGATTTGCTTTCATTCTGATACAAAAGGAAGAAGCAGTTTATTTTATTTGCCAAAAACAAAAAACATAAAAGAAATGGGTGGCGTTTTTGAAACAATGTGGTTACTGATTTTAGCAAACACTGTTTCAAAAAGTAAAGGCAGAAGAATGCTGAAAAAAGGAACTGTATTTTCCTTTTGCATGCATGAGATTAAACATGGGATTAAAAAAAGAAGAAGACAGACTGTCTCCTGAAAAAAGACAATGCCACAAATGAGATACGTTTGATACTGATGCTGTTTGTTGTCCTGAAATGAATCAAAGCAAATGTTACCAAAAGTAGTTTATGTAATCCTTTATTCAAAACTCCTACTGTTTTTTTATGTAACAGTTATATTTTAACTCAAAATATGCAGCGAAAATTTACCTGTTGAAGATTAAGTTAACAAGAGCACTTTCATCAACACTAGAGTTATGTCTACTTATAAAAAGGATGATTGTTTGTTAAAATCACATTTTAAATATCAGAAAGGGTTTAGGTGTTTTTTTTTTTTTTTTTGGCTCCTCCGATCTGCTTGTTTCCAGCTCAACAAATAACATTTTTTTAGCTTATCTGAATTTCATAGAACTTACAAAAGTGGGAGATAAGGTCATTTCAATCAGGTGTTTTTAAAAATAGGCTACATTTGCAAGTAAACAACAGTAGAGGATGAAAAAGTGCAATTCAAATTAGAAAAGGCCAAATGAAAAGCAAAGATTTTAAAAGTATATGCATCGCAATTATTCTGAAAATAATGAATGATGGAAATACGTGAAAATGTTGAACAACTACATCACCGAGAACAGATATTTTGTCCAGGATATTAACTCTCAAAGTGTGTTTGTTTTACAAACAAACATATAGAGACTATTTCAATGCAAAAAACAAACAAACAAAGAAAGAAACAAACAAACAAACAAAAAAATAGTTAAGCAAATTGAAATGACAAAAGACAGGCCTTATGCAATGCATATAATCATTGCTGTCCGGGGTGCTGTATCTTTGTTGTGACTAACATTCACTTATCTTGACATGAAACAACAGTGGAGTTTTTCTATTACCCTATAGAACAGTATACATAACGTGCTCTTAAAGCATGCAGGCAAATTTGTAAAAAAATGAAAATAAAAAAAGCAAGTGTTATCAGTGTGTCGTCGACCAAGGTACTGAAATGTTTGTAAAAGCATTTTCCAAAGATTTTATTAAGAGGAAAACCACTAAAAAGAACTGACCTCTAGAGGAGAGTCTGGTTCATCCAGGATGCTCTTGTCACTCTGCATCCGCTGCATGGTTCCTGTAGAACTGGGGTCCATTATCAGCACGTTCTGACTCCCAGCTCTGCCAAACTTACAGTCACTCTTTCTGGAGTCAGTGGTCCTGCACACCTCGTAATTGTACGTGTGTGGCAGAGTCCCTGTGCCCAAAGTGTCTGAGTAACGTGGAGGATAATATGGAATCACAGGGAGGCTGGAGTGATACAGGATGCGAGACTGTCTCCATCTGTAAATTTTGACGGAGATGATGACCACTTGACGTGACGAAGAGGAAAGAAACCACAGCCAGAGCCAGCACTAAGTAAAAAGTCAGGTTGTCATTGTAGTCCTTGTCGTGTGGAAAGTCAGTGAACTCCGACAGCACTTCAGGGAAGCTGTCCGCCACCGCCACGTTAACAATGACTGTAGCTGAACGAGAGGGCTGCCCGTTGTCCTCCACGATCACAGTCAGTCTTTGTTTGAGCAAATCTTTCTCCGTCACTTGGCGGACAGTTCGGATCTCTCCATTCTGTGAGCCCACTTCAAACAGCGCCCTGTCTGTGGCTTTCTGCAGTTTATAGGAGAGCCAGGCGTTCTGTCCAGAGTCCACATCAACAGCCACCACTTTAGTCACCAGGTAGCCCACATCAGCTGAACGAGGCACCATTTCAGCCACCACAGAGCCAGCAGTCTGGACTGGATACAGAACCTGAGGCGGGTTATCGTTCTGGTCCTGGACCTGGATTTTTACTGTCACGTTGCTACGTAGTGGAGGAGAGCCTCCGTCCTGTGCTTTAACGCAGAACTGGAAGTCTTTGATCTGTTCGTAATCAAAAGAGCGCACTGCATGGATGACTCCACTGTCAGCACTGACGGACACATATGAGGAGACTGGCACTCCGTTCACAGAGGAGTCCTCCAGGATGTAAGAAACACGCGCATTCTGCTTCCAGTCTGCATCTGTAGCCTTCACTGTGAATACAGACACACCTGGTGTGTTGTTTTCTACAATGTAGGCCTCATATGAGCTCCTCTCAAAGACAGGTGCGTTGTCATTCACATCAGAGATCTGTAAGGTGAGAGTGACGCTGCTGGAGAGGGAGGGGACTCCTTCATCAGAGCAGGTCACTGTGATGTTATGCTCTGATGCTGTTTCTCTGTCTAATTCACTGTCTGTCTGTATGCTATAGAAACCACTAGAAGTATTTTCAATAATAAAAAGTGCATTGTTCTTTAAATAACATTTAACTCGTCCATTTTCTTCAGAGTCTGCATCATGAACATTCATGACTGCTACAATTGTTTTGGAAACAGAATCCTCTGGAATGGACTGGATCTTTGACATTAAATCTATAATTGGGCTGTTATCATTCACATCCACAATGTCAAGCATAATTTTACAAGAGTCGCTCAGTCCTCCTTGGTCCTTTGCTTTGATGTTTAGCTGGTAATGCTTTGAAATTTCAAAATCGACATTACCAATCAAACGCAGTTCTCCTTTTGTCTCGTGCATTTCAAATACGTTCAATATTTCCTCAACATTGTTCGATATAGAGTAATTGATCACGCCATTTGCTCCTTCGTCTTTATCTCTGGCTGTTACAGCCATTAATAAGGTCCCTTTGGGAGAATTCTCCGTTAAAGTACCCTTGTATGTTGTCTGTGTAAACATCGGCGCATTGTCGTTCACATCCAGCACAGTTACGTGAATTTGAACTGTTCCTGACAGCCGGGGGTCACCTCCATCAAATGCAGTTAATGTCAGGCTCAAATGTTCATCTTTCTCTCTATCAAGGGGTTTTTCTAGAACCATCTCGACCTCTTTGCCACCATCAGCGGTGTCTTCGAGTTTCAAAGCAAAATGATTTGTAGGATTAAGGGAATAGCTCTGGAGCGCGTTTGTTCCGACGTCCGCATCCACGGCTTTCTCTAGTATAAATTTAGCCCCCTGGCAGCTGATTCGCTGATTTCAAACAGCATTTTGTCCATTTTAAAAATAGGGGCGTTGTCATTTATATCCGTTATTTCTATTGTAACCCGATAAAACTCGATGGGGTTTTCTAAAATGATTTGAAAGTGTAAAGCACACGGGGTGGCTTGTTTGCACAAAGCTTCCCTATCTATTCTTTCCCGAATGAGCAGAAGTCCTCTGTCTGTGTTCAATTCAATGTACTCAGCGCTGTTCCCAACATGAAGGCGAGCTTTTCCCGTTTTCAACCTTTTTATGTCTAAACCTAAATCTTGTGCGATGTTACCAACTAAAGATCCTTTCGACATTTCCTCCGGAATAGAATAGCTGATTTGTCCGTGCACGAGACAAAGAGGGAGCGTCGAGAAAAGCAGCAGTACTTGCCATCCCATTGTTTCAAACAGCAGCATTGTGAAGATAGGATTCAAACGTAATCCAGAAAAAGACAGTAGTAATCCACACAGCAAAAGACCAGAAAAGGGGAAATGACACAAATTCCAGAATAAATAAATTTGAAGTCCAAAATGAAAAATTCTGGGAGACAAACAGCACACTGCACACAACTGAGCCGTAAAAATCCAAATGGTGTGCTCGGGGGAGTCTGATCATTCTGCAGTGAACATAATCTACCACACGTTGGTCAACAGCGTCCCTATGAGTGAAAAACACGTAACTACATAAGGCAAACCAAACAAAAAGTATTCAGTAAAAATAATCCAAATGTGAAAGCATCGATATGGAGTAATGTTGTGACCTAAAATACTATATATAACAGAAAAAAGTAAAAAAATAAAAACGATATTCTGAAGAGAAATATGTTTCATAATGTACCCATAATATAAATAATTAAATGAGGGTAAAAGTAGGTCAAAGAGATGTGATGGTAACGTGGGGAATCCTACTCTAAATAAGCAACAGTGAGAAAAGCAACATAATAGTCTGTAATAAAAATCTAATTGCAAGTAACAAGACTTTAGGTGCTTTAAAGTTTTATAAAAATAGGATTTTCTTGTCAAAACAATTTAAGCTGACTAAACAATAGCAAAAAAAAAAAAAAAAAAAAAAAAAAAAAACTAAAATAGAATAGAATAGAATAGAATAGAATAGAATAGAATAGAATAGAATAGAATAGAATAGAATAGAATAAGAAAAATAAGGGAATTAGATTATAAGACTAACCTCTAAATGAAATTCTGGTTCATCCAAGATGCACGTTTCTTTCTTTATTTGTGGCATGGTTCCTGTAGAACTGGGGTCCATTATCAGCACGTTCTGACTCCCAGCTCTGCCAAACTTACAGTCACTCTTTCTGGAGTCAGTGGTTCTGCACACCTCGTAATTGTACGTGTGTGGCAGAGTCCCTGTGCCCAAAGTGTCTGAATAACGTGGAGGATAATATGGAATCACAGGGAGGCTGGAGTGATACAGGATGCGAGACTGTCTCCATCTGTAGATTTTGACGGAGATGATGACCACTAAACACGTAATGAAGAGGAAAGAAACCACAGCCAGAGCCAGCACTAAGTAAAAAGTCAGGTTGTCATTGTAGTCCTTGTCATGTGGAAAGTCAGTGAACTCCGACAGCACTTCAGGGAAGCTGTCCGCCACCGCCACGTTAACAATGACTGTAGCTGAACGAGAGGGCTGCCCGTTGTCCTCCACGATCACAGTCAGTCTTTGTTTGAGCAAATCTTTCTCCGTTACTTGGCGGACAGTTCGGATCTCTCCATTCTGTGAGCCCACTTCAAATAGCTCCTTGTCTGTGGCTTTCTGCAGTTTATAGGAGAGCCAGGCGTTCTGTCCAGAGTCCACATCAACAGCCACCACTTTAGTCACCAGGTAGCCCACATCAGCTGAACGAGGCACCATTTCAGCCACCACAGAGCCAGCAGTCTGGACCGGATACAGAACCTGAGGAGGGTTATCGTTCTGGTCCTGGACCTGGATTTTTACTGTCACGTTGCTGCTGAGTGGAGGAGAGCCTCCATCCTGTGCTTTGACGCAGAATCGGAAGTCTTTGATCTGTTCGAAGTCAAAAGATCGCACTGCATGGATGACTCCACTGTCAGCACTGACGGACACATATGAGGAGACTGGCACTCCGTTCACAGAGGAGTCCTCCAGGATGTAAGAAACACGCGCATTCTGCTTCCAGTCTGCATCTGTAGCCTTCACTGTGAATATAGACACACCTGGTGTGTTGTTTTCTACAATGTAGGCCTCATATGAGCTCCTCTCAAAGACAGGTGCGTTGTCATTCACATCAGAGATCTGTAAGGTGAGAGTGACGCTGCTGGAGAGGGAGGGGACTCCTTCATCAGAGCAGGTCACTGTGATGTTATACTCTGATGCTGTCTCTCTGTCTAGTTCACTGTCTGTTACTAAACTATAAAAATTAATACTTGTTGACTTTAACATGAATGGCAGGTTTTCATTCATAAAACACTGAACTTTACCATTATCTCCAGAATCCAGATCTTCAACGTGAATCATTGTAACAACTGTGTTCACTTTAGAATCCTCTGGAATAATATTTGATTTTGACATTATGTTAATTTCTGGTTTATTGTCATTTATGTCCAGAACATCTACAATCAATTTACACGAATCTGTCAGTCCACCGTCATCAGTAGCTCCAATATTAATTTGAAAAGTTCTTAATTTTTCATAATCAATATTTCCATTTAAAATCAACTTTCCAGTTTCTTTGTTTATTTCAAACAAATGTCGGAAATTACCACCTCTATTGTTAATTGAATACGTAATCTTGCTGTTTGATCCTTGATCAGCATCTGAGGCTGTCACAGCAGCAACAACTGTTCCTTTAGGTGAATTCTCAGTAACTGTAGCTTTGTATGTTTGCTGCGTAAAAACTGGAGCATTATCATTAACGTCTAAAACCGTGACGACGATCATCATGGTTCCTGACATCTGCGGCTCTCCTCCATCCACAGCCGTTAACACAAGCGAGATTTGCTCCTCTTTCTCTCGATCTAAAGGTTTCTGCAAAACCATCTCCACGTTTTTAGTTCCATCTGGATTATTGTGAAGGTTTAGAGCAAAATTGATAGTTGGTTTTAATTCATATCTTTGAACTCCATTTTTTTCCACGTCAAGGTCTTCAGCTGTCTCTAATTCAAATTTGGCACCGATCACTGCAGACTCGCTGATTCTAAATTCAACCTTCGTTTTCTCAAAAGCCGGTGCATTATCATTGATGTCCGTAATTTGGATATTCACCGTGTAATGTTCCATCGGGTTTTCTAAAATGATCTGAAAATGTAAAGCACAAAGCGCAGTCTCTGCGCACAGCGCCTCTCTGTCGATCCTCTCTTTAACGAGGAGGACTCCTCTTTCTCTGTTCAGCTCCACGTACTCGCCGCTGTTCCTGCTGTAGATTTTAGTTTTTCCTGAAATCAAACGTTTCATTTCCAAACCTAAATCCTGAGCAATGTTTCCCACCAGCGATCCTTTTGGCATTTCCTCTGGAATCGAGTAACTGACCTGCCCCAGCACGGAGGCGAGGCAGAGGAGACACACGAACAACAGTACCCGCAGATTCATTGTTCTGTACCGATCTTTTTTCCTCGAAGATTCCAGCAAGTTTAACAAAGAAATTTCCGATTTAAATAATCCCAAAACATCATTAAAAATTAGTCATATAATCCACCCAAAATAAATCCTTTTAAGTAGGAAAAAAATCGCGTTGTTTTTTTTCTTTTTGCAGTATTCCTTCATCAAGATGGCTCCACTGTCGCCTCTCCACTGGATTCGTTTTATCTGGATATTAACTGCTGGCGTGGTTTAAAAGCAGTCTCTCAGTTATCAACACTCTGGTCAACAGCGGCGCTAAGAGTACAAACCATGAAACTACAGGATGAAAAAAAGAACCATAAGCTGAAGTTTCCATCAGAAAGCGAATTGCTTTATATTTTTACCTATTTGCATAAACAATGAATATCATCATTTAAACATTCAAAATGTAGTCATTAACATAGTTTAACTATAATACTTGTCATTTCTTTCTTTTTTTTTTGTCTGATGACACATGTAGGAGAAATATTTTGTAATTCGCCTTTGAAACAGGAGCTGTACGGGTCAAATTCAGTCACAAGAAGAAAAGAAAAAAGAAAATTATAACCAAAAGAGGAAGATAAAAAAGGTGAAACCATTCGATGCGCCCCAAGTCTTTGTTCAAAATATGCAAGTTAAAAAGATTATCATCAGTCAAAGAAAATATTTACTAAACAGAAAACTATCAGCCTAGCTGCTGTTTTTGGTCCTGAAATGGATCACAACAGCTGTAAAAATGGATGACGTGTAAAAAAAAAAACATAACAAAAAAACAAGTCAAATAAATTCATGAGAAAATAATATTTAACGGTTAAAATGTGACCAGGTTAAAGACTATGTTTCAGGTTTTCTGTAACTCCAGACTCAGCTCTACCTGCCAGCAATCTTTGCACATCTGTACATTTTCCTTTATATTGCTCTGCTGTCTACCAGCTCGCTGCCAGAAAGTTGTTGGTCTCCTTCAGCTCTCCTGTCCTTCTTTGCCTTCTCTGGTTTTCCACCTTGCGTGTTGAACCTGGGTGTCTGGACTCAGTTTTCTGCACTCCCGCTCCTCTGCACTACCTGCCCAGCTCAAGACGTCCTGGTCCTGCATCCTCATCTGTAAATATATCGGTTTCCTGCCCTCTTGGTTTTTGGATCTTGGGGTTCCATTTTTGTCTCACACTAATTCTGACACTATGAAGTAGCCTATGACTCTACATGTCTGCTTGCCTTCCCCATTCAAAAGTTTCAATTAATTAAAATGTCTAATACCAACATACTAATATAAAAGAAAAAACAAAAAAAGACATAAAAAAAAAAGATCAAGATTAGGTTAAAAAAATCTGTGGAAATAAAATCAAAGTTTTCAAAAGTGTGAATAGCAGATAACTAAATATTGAAACAGCTTTGATGAAAACGGGGTTAAACCAGGAGAAGAAACACTCAGTTTAATGAAAGGTCGCCATCTCTGTCCATGGTTCTGAAATTCACATGCTTTATATATGATTTTTTCAACACTGCAAAAGAAAAGGAAAGATATGTTTTTCTGACCTCCAGAGGAGAATCTGGTTCATCCAGGATGCTCTTCTCACTCTGCATCCGCTGCATGGTTCCTGTAGAACTGGGGTCCATTATCAGTATGTTCTGACTCCCAGCTCTGCCAAACTTACAGTCACTCTTTCTGGAGTCAGTGGTCCTGCACACTTCGTAATTGTACGTGTGTGGCAGAGTCCCTGTGCCCAAAGTGTCTGAGTAACGTGGAGGATAATATGGAATCACAGGGAGGCTGGAGTGATACAGGATGCGAGACTGTCTCCATCTGTAGATTTTGACGGAGATGATGACCACTAAACACGTAATGAAGAGGAAAGAAACCACAGCCAGAGCCAGCACTAAGTAAAAAGTCAGGTTGTCATTGTATTCCTTGTCGTGTGGAAAGTCAGTGAACTCCGACAGCACTTCAGGGAAGCTGTCCGCCACCGCCACGTTAACAATGACTGTAGCTGAACGAGAGGGCTGCCCGTTGTCCTCCACGATCACAGTCAGTCTTTGTTTGAGCAAATCTTTCTCCGATACTTGGCGGACAGTTCGGATCTCTCCATTCTGTGAGCCCACTTCAAACAGCGCCCTGTCTGTGGCTTTCTGCAGTTTATAGGAGAGCCAGGCGTTCTGTCCAGAGTCCACATCAACAGCCACCACTTTAGTCACCAGGTAGCCCACATCAGCTGAACGAGGCACCATTTCAGCCACCACAGAGCCAGCAGTCTGGACTGGATACAGAACCTGAGGCGGGTTATCGTTCTGGTCCTGGACCTGGATTTTCACTGTCACATTGCTGCTGAGTGGAGGAGAGCCTCCATCTTTTGCTTTGACACAGAACTGGAAGTCTTTGATCTGTTCGTAATCAAAAGAGCGCACTGCATGGATGACTCCACTGTCAGCACTGACGGACACATATGAGGAGACTGGCACTCCGTTCACAGAGGAGTCCTCCAGGATGTAAGAAACACGCGCATTCTGCTTCCAGTCTGCATCTGTAGCCTTCACTGTGAATATAGACACACCTGGTGTGTTGTTTTCTACAATGTAGGCCTCATATGAGCTCCTCTCAAAGACAGGTGCGTTGTCATTCACATCAGAGATCTGTAAGGTGAGAGTGACGCTGCTGGAGAGGGAGGGGACTCCTTCATCGGAGCAGGCCACTGTGATGTTATACTCTGATGCTGTCTCTCTGTCTAGTTCACTGTCTGTTATTAAACTGTAGAAATTATTTGATGATGTTTTTAAAACAAATGGCATATTTTCTAATCTGTTGCATTTAACTTTCCCATTTTCTTCAGAATCCAGATCTTCAATGTGTATCATCGTAACAACTGTATTCAGATTAGCGTCTTCTGGAATAGTGTTTGATTTTGACATTATGTTAATTTCTGGTTTATTATCATTTGTATCTTTAACATCAACAACTAATTTACAAGAATCTGTCAGTCCTCCGTCGTCAGTTGCTCCAATGTTAACCTCAAAGTGTTTTGATTTTTCGTAATCAATATTTTCAATCAAAATCACTTCTCCTTTTTCGTTGTTAATTTCAAAATATTCACCAACATTGCCTACTGTGTTGGTGATTGAATACGTAATTCTGCTGTTTGATCCTTGATCAGCATCTGAGGCTGTCACAGCAGCAACAACTGTTCCTTTAGGTGAATTCTCAGTAACTGTAGCTTTGTATGTTTGCTGCGTAAAAACTGGAGCATTATCATTAGCGTCTAAAACCGTGACGACGATCATCATGGTTCCTGACATCTGCGGCTCTCCTCCATCCACAGCCGTTAACACAAGCGAGATTTGTTCCTCTTTCTCTCGATCTAAAGGTTTCTGCAAAACCATCTCCACGTTTTTATTCCCTGTTGCGGTATTGTGCAGCTTCAAAGCAAATTTATCAGTTGGTTTTAACTCGTAGCTTTGTACTCCATTCCGTTCTGCATCGAGGTCTTCAGCTCTCGCTAAAACGAATTTTGAACCGGTTATTGCCGATTCGCTGATTTTGAAATTCATTTCAGCCTTTTTAAAAGCCGGTGCGTTATCATTGATGTCTGTAATTTGGATATTCACGGTGTAATGTTCCATCGGGTTTTCTAAAATGATCTGAAAATGTAAAGCACAAAGCGCAGTCTCTGCGCACAGCGCCTCTCTGTCGATCCTCTCTTTGACGAGGAGGACTCCTCTTTCTCTGTTCAGCTCCACGTACTCGCCGCTGTTCCCGCTGTAGATTTTAGCTTTTCCTGAAATCAAACGTTTCATTTCCAAACCTAAATCCTGAGCAATGTTTCCCACCAGCGATCCTTTTGGCATTTCCTCTGGAATCGAGTAACTGACCTGTCCCAGCACGGAGGCGAGGCAGAGGAGACACACGAACAACAGTACCCGCAGATTCATTGTTCTGTCCGTTTTTGTCCCCGAATGTTCCAGAAATCTTCACAATCAATTGATAAAAAAATCCAAGCAAATACAAAAAGAAATCGTGAAATTCGCATTTGATTGAAAAATATGATTTAACAGATTTAAAATAATCCTTTCTTTGTGAAAATCCTCCTCTGCTAGACTGGTTTCACCGACGTCTTTCGTCTCACTGCATTACGTGGATGTGAAACTGGTCATGTGGTGAATCTAAACGCACCCAGTCATCCACACTTTGGTCAACAGCGTCCCTATGAGTCCACACCATAACACTGCAGAATGTTACCAAGAAAATCAATTTCAGCAGAAAAACATTTAAGCAATCAGTGAAGAATGAATGCCATGTTCCAGGTATAAGATCTTAATTTAATAAACAATCAGTCATGTTTGCTCAACTTTACTTTTAAAAAAAATCCCAGATTTTTTTCTTGCAAATGTTTAATGTAAATAGAATTAAAATAAATAAATAAATAAATAAAATAAAATAATATATAAAAAACACTGGAAAAAAAAAAAAAACTTTTTATAATTCTGGACATTATTAACGATGATAAAAAATAGATTTGAAACATCTTAAATAACTGCCTAATATTGGTGGTCTCTATGCAGTTGGTTGTGGATCATCTGCATTTAGCCTATTGCACACTTCCCCTCTCTATCAACACTCTTCGTCTTACATGTCAGCACAACAATATAAACCCAAATGAATAAAATAAAAGTCATATGCACATATAACTGCGGTGGAGCAGACACCTGGAAAACGTCATCTATCTGCTCACCTGAAACACAACAATCCGCAGTGGAGTGCGCAGCTCACTCACTCCAGCCGCCGTGCTCAGCGAGTCAGCTGACACGGAGGTCATGTGCTCCTGGTCGAATAGCGCGGGATTAACCAGCTCAACAACTTAGAAATGATGTGAAAGATTTGCAGCGTCGCATCGATCTTGTATCGTGCGCTCCGACTCTGCTTCAGCGAATGAAGGGGTGGGCGGGGTATGTGAAGAGGGAATGCCAGGTGCGGGTCAGGGAGGGGCATGTACGTCGTAATTTCCTATTTTAACGTTTTATTTTGCTGAACTAACATTAATTGTTGCAAACCGTGGGTAAGTGAACGTTTCAGGCTTTGAAAATAAGGGCACTTTGGAAATCTAAGCAAAAGGAACAGGTGCTTGGAACTCCCCCGCACAGACACACACACACACACACACACCCACACACATACAGACATAAACTGCACTTGCCCATTTCATTAAACTACAAATCACAGTTCTTATAATGAGAGTTAGTATCGCTGTCGCTGTCCTGAGTGCTGAAACGGACGTGATCAAAATTTGCGTGACACCAGGAATTTGAGATAGCATTGTCACAGCCAGGAATGTTTCTATTAAAAAAACATAAAAAAAAAAAAAACAATAAATAAATAAAAAAAACAATGAAATTTCGGAACGGATTTATTTTCTTTAAACTCCATTCAGCAATTACAACTGAACAAAAAATATATAATTTAGTATTGCTTTTTTAAGATTTTAGTAAACATATGACTGGAAGTCCGAATGTTAAATTTTATAAATTACTTTATTTCTTTTAAACGATATCTAAAACAACCTTATTCCTGTATTCTATTGACAACAGTTTTTAACTTTTAGCTAAAAGAAAAAAAAAAACTGGTGGGAGCACCGGTGACAATCTTTTGAATCGCATAGTTCGAAGAGTAAGGCAGCGAGAAAAATCACTTAAAGGCTGACGTTCATGGAGATTGAAACAATAGCAAGCCAGATACATATGTTCAAAGATTAATGGAAACTATAAGAGCATGGATGCACAAACCGGAACTGCAGTAAAGATCTCAATATGCACGACTTTCAGAGGTTGTTGTCCAAGGTGCTGAATTTTGAACAACCCATTTTTTCATCATAAAAGCTTAAACTTAATTGCAAACGTTAAAACTAAGCAACTGACCTCTAAAGGAGAGTCTGGTTCATCCAGGATGCTCTTCTCACTCTGAATCCGCTGCATGGTTCCTGTAGAACTGGGGTCCATTATCAACACGTTCTGACTCCCAGCTCTGCCGAACTTACAGTCACTCTTTCTGGAGTCAGTGGTCCTGCACACCTCGTAATTGTACGTGTGTGGCAGAGTCCCTGTGCCCAAAGTGTCTGAGTAACGTGGAGGATAATAAGGAATCACAGGGAGGCTGGAGTGATACAGGATGCGAGACTGTCTCCATCTGTAGATTTTGACGGAGATGATGACCACTAAACACGTGATGAAGAGGAAAGAAACCACAGCCAGTGCCAGCACTAAGTAAAAAGTCAGGTTGTCATTGTAGTCCTTGTCGTGTGGAAAGTCAGTGAACTCCGACAGCACTTCAGGGAAGCTGTCCGCCACCGCCACGTTAACAATGACTGTAGCTGAACGAGAGGGCTGCCCGTTGTCCTCCACAATCACAGTCAGTCTTTGTTTGAGCAAATCTTTCTCCGTTACTTGGCGGACAGTTCGGATCTCTCCATTCTGTGAGCCCACTTCAAACAGCGCCCTGTCTGTGGCTTTCTGCAGTTTATAGGAGAGCCAGGCGTTCTGTCCAGAGTCCACATCAACAGCCACCACCTTAGTCACCAGGTAGCCCACATCAGCTGAACGAGGCACCATTTCAGCCACCGCAGAGCCAGCAGTCTGGACCGGATACAGAACTTGAGGAGGGTTATCGTTCTGGTCCTGGATCTGGATTTTTACTGTCACGTTGCTGCTGAGTGGAGGAGAGCCTCCATCCTGTGCTTTGACGCAGAATCTGAAGTCTTTGATCTGTTCGAAGTCAAATGAGCGCACTGCATGGATGACTCCACTGTCAGCACTGACGGACACATATGAGGAGACTGGCACTCCGTTCACAGAGGAGTCCTCCAGGATGTAAGAAACACGCGCATTCTGCTTCCAGTCTGCATCTGTAGCCTTCACTGTGAATATAGACACACCTGGTGTGTTGTTTTCTACAATGTAGGCCTCATATGAGCTCCTCTCAAAGACAGGTGCGTTGTCATTCACATCAGAGATCTGTAAGGTGAGAGTGACGCTGCTGGAGAGGGAGGGGACTCCTTCATCAGAGCAGGTCACTGTGATGTTATACTCTGATGCTGTCTCTCTGTCTAATAAATTCTCCGTTAAGAGGCTATAAAAATTGTTTAGGGACGATTTTAAGATAAAAGGTTGGTTTTCATCAATAAAACATGTTACTCTGCCGTTTTCGCCCGAATCAATATCTTCAATGTTTATTACTGTGATTACAGTGTTTATTTTGGCATTTTCTGATATAACGTTTGATTTCGACATTATATTAATTTCAGGTTTGTTGTCATTTATATCTTCAACATCTACTATTAACTTACACGAGTCCGTGAGACCCCCGGTGTCACTGGCAAGTAAGTTGATTTCAAAATGTTTTGATTTCTCAAAGTCTACGTCATCAATTAAAGAAATGTGTCCGTTTTCCTCATTTACATGAAACGCTCTTCTCACGTTATCTAACGTGTTTGTGATTGAATACGTAATCCTGCTGTTTGATCCTTGATCAGCATCTGAGGCTGTCACAGCAGCAACAACTGTTCCTTTAGGTGAATTCTCAGTAACTGTAGCTTTGTATGTTTGCTGCGTAAAAACTGGAGCGTTATCATTAACGTCTAAAACCGTGACGACGATCATCATGGTTCCTGACATCTGCGGCTCTCCTCCATCCACAGCCGTTAACACGAGCGAGATTTGCTCCTCTTTCTCTCGATCTAAAGGTTTCTGCAAAACCATCTCGACGCTTCTCTGAGTGTTCGTGTGGCTTTGAGGTTTAATAATAAAATGATCCGTAGGTTTTAAGACGTAGCTGTGTAAATCGTTTGTGCCAACATCAAGATCCACGGCCCTTTCGAGCACAAATTTTGCACCGATAACTGCAGACTCGCTGATTTTGAAATTCATTTCGGATTTTTCGAATATTGGTGCATTATCATTAACATCATCTATTTGAATATTCACCGTGTAAAATTCAATCGGGTTTTCTAAAATGATCTGAAAATGTAAAGCACAAAGCGCAGTCTCTGCGCACAGCGCCTCTCTGTCGATCCTCTCTTTGACGAGAAGGACTCCTCTTTCTCTGTTCAGCTCCACGTACTCGCCGCTGTTCCTGCTGTAGATTTTTGCTTTTCCTGAAATCAAACGTTTCATTTCCAAACCTAAATCCCGAGCAATGTTTCCCACCAGCGATCCTTTTGGCATTTCCTCTGGAATCGAGTAACTGACCTGTCCCAGCACGGAGGCGATCGAGGGGAGACACACGAACAACAGTACCCGCAGATTCATTGTTCTGTCCGTTTTTGTCCCCGAATGCTCCAGAAATCTTTACAACCAATTGATAAAAAAATCCAAGCAAATATAAAAAGAAATAGTGAAATTCGAATTTGATTAAAATATTATTTCAAAGATTTAAAATAATCCTTTCTTTGTGAAAATCCTCCTCTGCTAGACTGGTTGCACCGTCGTCTTTCGTCTCACTGCATTACGTGGTTGTGAAACTGGTCATGTGGTGAATCTAAACGCACCCAGTTATCCACACTTTGGTCAACAGCGTCCCTATGAGTCCAAATTATAACACTGCAGAATGTTACCAAAAAATCAATTTCAGCAGAAAAACATTTAACCAATCAATGACAAATGAATGCCGTTTTCCAGGTTAAAAAAATCTCAATTTAATAAAAAATAACTCATATTTGAACAGTTTTACATAAAAAATAACGAAGATTTCTACTTGCAAAATCTTTTTCAAAAAACGTATTTTATTTCTTCATTTATGTTTGGAAATAAAGCTGTAGTACAACGAATTTAGTTCACTACAGGAGAAAATAAAACGCGATTGAGCTGATGGACAGTAAAAATGTAACGTAATAATGTAATTGTTTTGTGAAGTCTTTTTGTGCTTGTTGTTACATAGCAGCAACATGCAAAGGCCTTTGGAGGGGTGGGTGCTGAAATTTAAAAAGGGGAAAGTGGAGCAGAAATTCAACAATTTATGACAAAGACTTTCACGATAGCACATTGCAATATTGCAATCCACATTTATATTACTTTGTTGTACTTCTCCAAGTTTTCCAAAGCATGGTTTCTTGTGGCTGCTTTCAACAAGTTTCAACCTGGCTCCACTTTCCTACCTCTGTCTTCCTCTGGAACCTCGCGGCAGGCCAATACATACTTGTATGTGCACATAATTATAATGAAACCTGTTAAGTGTGCAATTTCTGTGATTTCATTTGAATTAAGGCATTTCCATATTTGATGTAAAATTGCAAGATGGGTGGGGTCAGTTGGGTGTGTTAGGGTTTGGGCATGGCCTGTTACTGGCTCCTGTCCCATCTCCTGACAAGCTGTTTTCTCTCTGTGGGCTTTGACTCCATCATTACATATTTTTCTTCAGCCTCTGTCTCGTTCTGGCTCCTCTTGGCTCACAGTTTCCATCAATCTCCCTGTTTTAAGAACAAGATCTTCCTCTTCTTCTACCTTGTCTGACCTTTCACTTTCCATCTGAGAACAAAACACACATTACCTTTTACATTCATCTGTTATTTTAGCAGCCATACTTGATGACACCAGGTCTGTTATAAATTACTTGAAAGGAAAATATAAAATAAAACACCCTCCTGTTTGAATAGCGCAGTATTTAACTAGCTTAACAACTTAGAAACTAAGTGAAAGATTTGCAGCACCCAATCAATCTTGTATAGTGCCCTCAGGCTCTACTTCAATAAGTGAAAGCGTGGGCGGGGCATGTAAGGAGGGGATGCCAGGTGTGTGTCGAGAAGGGGCATGTACGTCATAAATTTCAAATTTTACGTTTTATTTTGCTGAACTAACATTAATTATTGGATGCTATCATGAAAAATGAAAGTTCCAGGCTTTCACACAGGAAAATAGGACAAAAAAGACCATTGATAAAAAGGGCATTTTGGAAATCTGAGCTTAAAAAGTGGAGGCGTGACCCCACCCACCACCACCCACCCACGCACACACACACACACAAACACACGCACGCACCCACACACACACACACAAACACACTTGTTCACACATACTGCACGTGGCTGTTACAGGGAACTACTGTCGCTGTCTTCAGTCCTGAAACTCATGTGGTTAAAATTTGCGTGACACCAGTAACTTGTGATAGCATCATTGCTGCCATGAATGTTTCTATGAAGTTTACTAAAAGATATTTATATGTCAGAACTGATTTCTTTTCTTTGTACTTCATTCAACAATTACAACTGAGTTGTAGTTGTAGCTGTCCATGGTGTTGAAAATACAACCAAACCATTTTAAGCAACTGAGCTCCAGATACGGCGAGAAAAGCACTGAAAACAAAACAACTGACCTCGAGAAGAGAATCTGGTTCATCCAGGATGCTCTTCCCACTCTTTATCCGCTGCATGGTTCCTGTAGAACTGGGGTCCATTATCAGTATGTTCTGACTCCCAGCTCTGCCAAACTTACAGTCACTCTTTCTGGAGTCAGTGGTCCTGCACACTTCGTAATTGTACGTGTGTGGCAGAGTCCCTGTGCCCAAAGTGTCTGAATAACGTGGAGGATAATATGGAATCACAGGGAGGCTGGAGTGATACAGGATGCGAGATTGTCTCCATCTGTAGATTTTGACGGAGATGATGACCACTAAACACGTGACGAAGAGGAAAGAAACCACAGCCAGAGCCAGCACTAAGTAAAAAGTCAGGTTGTCATTGTAGTCCTTGTCTTGTGGAAAGTCAGTGAACTCCGACAGCACTTCAGGGAAGCTGTCCGCCACCGCCACGTTAACAATGACTGTAGCTGAACGAGAGGGCTGCCCGTTGTCCTCCACGATCACAGTCAGTCTTTGTTTGAGCAAATCTTTCTCCGTTACTTGACGGACAGTTCGGATCTCTCCATTCTGTGAGCCCACTTCAAACAGCGCCCTGTCTGTGGCTTTCTGCAGTTTATAGGAGAGCCAGGCGTTCTGTCCAGAGTCCACATCAACAGCCACCACTTTAGTCACCAGGTAGCCCACATCAGCTGAACGAGGCACCATTTCAGCCACCACAGAGCCAGCAGTCTGGACCGGATACAGAACCTGAGGCGGGTTATCGTTCTGGTCCTGGATCTGGATTTTAACTGTCACGTTGCTGCTGAGTGGAGGAGAGCCTCCATCCTGTGCTTTTATGCAGAATCGGAAGTCTTTGATCTGTTCGAAGTCAAAAGAGCGCACTGCATGGATGACTCCACTGTCAGCACTGACGGACACATATGAGGAGACTGGCACTCCGTTCACAGAGGAGTCCTCCAGGATGTAAGAAACTCGCGCATTCTGCTTCCAGTCTGCATCTGTAGCCTTCACTGTGAATATAGACACACCTGGTGTGTTGTTTTCTACAATGTAGGCCTCATATGAGCTCCTCTCAAAGACAGGTGCGTTGTCATTCACATCAGAGATCTGTAAGGTGAGAGTGACGCTGCTGGAGAGGGAGGGGACTCCTTCATCAGAGCAGGTCACTGTGATGTTATACTCTGATGCTGTCTCTCTGTCTAATTCACTGTCTGTTATTATACTAAAGAAATTATTCGATGTTGACAAGATTGAAAACTCATTTATTCTGTTTATCCCACACTGCACTTTACCATTTTCACCTGAATTCGGATCATGGATATTTATTATTGTCACCACCGTGCCAGACTGCATGTCCTCTTTTACTATACTGGACATTGACATTACGTTTATTGTGGGTATGTTGTCATTTGTGTCTAGTATTTCCACTACAACCTTACTAGAATCATAAAGTCCTCCATCGTCACTGGCTTGGATGTGTAACTCAAATTCTCGTTTTTTTTCATAGTCAACACTCCCAGCCAACCTAATTTCACCAGTTTCTTTTTTAATTTGAAATATTTCTGATGCATCATCAGCCGAGTTTAATATTGCAAACGTGATTTTTGCATTAGATCCCTCATCTTTGTCGGACGCATGAACTTTAGTTACAACGGTTCCTGCGGGTGAATTCTCCGTCAAGGTACACTTGTGTATTTTCTTTGAAAAAACTGGAGCATTATCATTACTATCCAGGACATCGACATTTATTAAAATAGATCCAGATAGCTGTGGATCGCCGCCGTCAACGGCAGTCAGTGTTAAAGAGAAACGATCCGTTATTTCTCGGTCGAGAGGTTTTTGCAAAACCATTTCAACCACCTTTCTGCCTTCTGACTGACTTTGCAAATGTAAAACAAAGTTATCCGTTGGGTTTAAAACATAGCTTTGCAGGCCATTCTTACCGACATCCAGGTCCACTGCTTGTTCGAGCGCAAACACGGAGCCTAAAGCAGCTGACTCGCTGATCCGGAATTTCATTTCTTTCTTTTTAAACAAAGGGGCGTTGTCATTAACGTCCACGACATCGACCGTAATACTGTAAAATTCCATGAGATTCTCCAAAATGATTTGAAAACGTAAAGTGCACGGAGCTGTGAGAGCACAAACAACCTCTCTGTCGATTCTCTCTTTGATGAGCAGGATTCCTCTTTCTTTGTCCATCTCTATGTAATCGTCATTCTCTCCGTGTAAACGCGGGCCTTCCCCGATATCAGCCTTTTCGCATCCAATCCAGATCCCGAGCAATATCACCCACGACGGATCCTTTTGGCATCTCTTCAGGAATAGAGTAGCTGACCTGGTTACTAGCCGAGCAAAACCAAAGCAGAATGATAAGCAACAGCTCGAGTCGTTTCATTGTTCTGATTTCCGTGATTTCGCAGAAAAAAAAAGAATAATCCTTGTCGGATCCGGTTAAAATCACGTTGCCCTCAAATGGTACCCTTATTTTTCCCTTATATTTATTTTTTCCTCATAGGAGCTTATGTCTCAAGCTGCAAATTGAAACAATCCTTCCGAATGCAACGCAATATGCAGATCGTCTGCTTCCAGTCTTCTGCTTTCTGTTCATTGTCTGCATGGCTCTCCGTGGAAAATGAAGGGAGGTCCTGCTGATTTTCCATCAAAAACTTAACAGCTTGGCCAATAGCGGCCCTAAGAGTCCAGAAGGATGAACAGCACAAACCACAGACTGGAAAAAAAAAAACAAAAAAAAAAAAAAAAACAACAAAAAAAAAAAAAAAAAAAACAAAAAAATAAGTAATTGCATAACTTCTGAGTTTTGGGCTTTTTTTCCCCTGAAAGACGACAGCTGTTTTTTTTTTTTTTTTTTTTTTTTAAGTCAAGTTTCAAAATTTGTTATTAAGACGAGTTTTGAAGATCACACAGTCTGATAGGCAGGGAATATTTGTGTACATATAGGAACTGCAAAATAATTTTCACCGAAGTTTACTCTCTGGGTGGAAAATAGGAAAGTAAAAAAAAAACAACAAAAAAAAAACTAATGAATATAACAATTTTCACTGAAAAAAAGAAAACGTTTTTTGAGGATCATGATGAAATCCTCATTATTCAACTTTTTATTTCTAAATAAATCAATAAACAAATAAATACACAAATAATAAACAACTATTAGTACTGGCTAAGATTAACTGCAGTGACCTTTGAAATCTCAACCCCTCTGGTAACCAAAAAAGAAACTCAAAGGCCCCATTCAAAATCAACTTTTTGAGCTTTTAAGTGCATTATAATGTTCATTCCTCACTATGAAGAACCACAAAGTGGTACTTTGATCCATCCGTGCATTTCTGAGTAGTCCTCTAAAAACCTGTGGTCTGAGAAACAGCCCTTCCCAACTCATGAAAACGAGTGGGTTCTCACAAGCTGGCGTAGACAGGTGAGAACAGCCCTTTCCAGGAAAAGTCTGAGCTGCAAGCACCGCCCCCATGCTAACAGACACTACATTCTGGTAAGGAATCTGCATCACATTTTTGGTGTGAAACCTAGAGGTATTTGAGATTGGTGCAAGCAGATGGGTCATAAGAAGACAACAGCTGCAGAAACAACCAAACAAGTTCTTGGTGGAGTTGCAAAGAATGTGAGCGACAAATTAAAAGAACTGGTTTGAACATAGATTATTGAGCAAATACAGAAAGGAGCGCGTCTCCAGAAAAATGATCACAATGTTCTCATAATTTAAAAAAAAAACCTGAAATGGTCATCTGGTGTTTTTGTCTACATTTCTTGACCAAATTTCACTGCAAACTGAACCCATTAACCATCACCATTCTGTCTGTGATGGAATAAACACCCGTCTCAAAAAAATGCTGAGCCAAATTTTTTGAATAAACATCAGGGCTACTATAAAGGCAGATCCACAAAATGCACATCCAACTTCGCAAAAAATGTGGATGTTTGTTATCGTTGCTAAATTGCAGACATGCTGAAGGGGCTGGCCCTAGGTTGACAACATGAAATGGGCACCCACAAGGAGAGAAAAGTGGTGCCTCAGAGATTAAGATGTTTTAATTCCAGGTAGGAAAAAAAGTTCCCAAAAAATAACTCGTATTACATAAATAATTTGTTCTTTTGTGTGCCAAAAGGTGCAAATATGATCATATATATGGATTCATTAACTTCGAAAGGCTTAAGAAAAGCATGGTATAGGCCCTTTAAATGCTCAAAATGTTTCAATACTAGAAATGTTTTTAGTAAAAAGTTTTTTAGACATTATTGATAAGACGTGTTATGTTCAGAAACATATAAATAACAAGGTGATGTGAGACAAAGATAATCACTCTTTGACTCTTAACTTAGTTATCAAATAAAAAAAACAAAGCAATATTGGCTAATTATGAATACACTCACATAATAAAAATAAACGACAATAAGGCATGAAAAAAAATGTGGCTAAACTAGCTCAAGTGAAGAAGAGGTAAAGGTCAAAAGGATCTAGTACCATAACTTTAGGTAAACCATACATTTGTTAAACAAAAAATTGTGATTAATTAAACTGTAACCTGATATTGGAGTTAAAAAACTCTAAAAATAACACTAAGAAAGTTTATCCCTTTATTGTTGCTTTGGTTGTATTCATATATATATATATATATATATAGTTATAAACAAAAACCACAAAAACAATAAAGAAATAAAATTGTCAGGTTTTTGAACTGTCTCTCTGTCACCAGGTTCAGGTTCATGATCAACAGCTGTTTTCATTTCTGTTAACTACCCTCAGCCTATTTAAGTGTGTGGTTGTCAGTTTATCCTTGTCATGTCATCTGTTCTGTTCTGCCACCTTATTGTTTCTCCCATTTTTTTCGGGTGTGTGATTTCAGTTCCATGGACAGAAACCCTTTATTCTTAATATTCTGTCACAGAAGTGGTGGTGGAGGACTCAGAATGAGGGAGACCAGGCTTGGTGGCAGACACTAATTTAATAAACAAACTTAAACATGACAAAAACCATGGGAGAACCAAAAAGATGGCAGAACAGAAGAGATGACCTGACAAGGATAAACTGAAAACCAGACACTTAAATAGGCTGAGGGTAATTAAAATAAATGAAAACAGCTGTTCATGAACCTGAACCTGGTGACTGAGAGACAGTTCAAAAACCTGATAAAAACAAAGTGTTTCACATACATTTTCACTATTAAACTAAAGGTCTATGTACTTAAATTGTGGTAGGTGGTAATTGGTAAAATACTTTTGTTTTTCATTTAAAAATCCAAACAGTTAATGCAAAAGTTGTTGTTGTCCGTGGGTGAGATAATGAAACCCAAACATTTAAAGCGACTTAGCTTCAGATAAAGCGAGAAAAGCACTGAAAACAAAATAACTGACCTCCAGAGGTGAATCTGGTTCATCCAGGATGCTCTTCTCACTCTGCATCCGCTGCATGGTTCCTGTAGAACTGGGGTCCATTATCAGTATGTTCTGACTCCCAGCTCTGCCAAACTTACAGTCACTCTTTCTGGAGTCAGTGGTCCTGCACACCTCGTAATTGTACGTGTGTGGCAGAGTCCCTGTGCCCAAAGTGTCTGAGTAACGTGGAGGATAATATGGAATCACAGGGAGGCTGGAGTGATACAGGATGCGAGACTGTCTCCATCTATAGATTTTGACGGAGATGATGACCACTAAACACGTGATGAAGAGGAAAGAAACCACAGCTAGAGCCAGCACTAAGTAAAAAGTCAGGTTGTCATTGTATTCCTTGTCGTGTGGAAAGTCAGTGAACTCTGACAGCACTTCAGGGAAGCTGTCCGCCACCGCCACGTTAACAATGACTGTAGCTGAACGAGAGGGCTGCCCGTTGTCCTCCACGATCACAGTCAGTCTTTGTTTGAGCAAATCTTTCTCCGTTACTTGGCGGACAGTTCGGATCTCTCCATTCTGTGAGCCCACTTCAAACAGCGCCCTGTCTGTGGCTTTCTGCAGTTTATAGGAGAGCCAGGCGTTCTGTCCAGAGTCCACATCAACAGCCACCACTTTAGTCACCAGGTAGCCCACATCAGCTGAACGAGGCACCATTTCAGCCACCACAGAGCCAGCAGTCTGGACCGGATACAGAACCTGCGGTGGATTATCGTTCTGGTCCTGGATCTGGATTTTCACTGTCACGTTGCTGCTGAGTGGAGGAGAGCCTCCGTCTTGTGCCCTTACAACAAATGCAAGCTGCTTCATCTGTTCATAATCAAAAGAGCGCGCTGCACTAATGTCACCATTGTCAGAGTTTAGTGTCACATAGGACGATACAGGGCTTCCACTCACATCTGTATCCTCAAGAAAATATGCAATTCTTGCGTTTTGTTTCCAGTCAGAATCTTTTGCTTCAATATTTAATATTGACATTCCTGGAGTGTTGTTTTCCATTACACTGGCTGAAAAACTAGCTTTGGTAAAAACAGGAGCATTATCGTTGACATCAGAAATTTTTAAATGTAAAGTTACTTCAGTAGAAAGTGGCGGTGTCCCCGAATCAGTTGCTAAAATCATTATATCAAATTCAGCCTTTTTTTCACGATCAAAAACTGCATCAGAGAGTAAATTGAAATAATCACTTAAAGATGACTGGATTTTAAATGGAAGACTGGCATCAATGGAGCAAGCTATTTTACCATTTCTTTCAGAGTCAGCATCTTTCACATTAAATACTGCTACTGTTGTTCCCAGAGTAACGTCCTCTGAAATAAGACTAGAGAATGACATTATATTAATAACTGGAGCATTATCATTTATGTCAGAAACATCAATAATGACTTTGGTTGCATCACTGAGGCTGCCTTGGTCTTTTGCAAGGACCCTTAATTCATATCTTCTGTCTTTTTCATAGTCAATATCCCCACAAACTGTTATTTTGCCAGAAAAACTGTCAATTTCAAATTTTTCGGCTGATTTCCCTTTTACATTCGAAAAACTGTAAGTAACCAAGCCATTCGAACCACTGTCAGCATCAGAAGCATTCACGGTTGTTATGTAGGTGCCTTTCGGGGCATTTTCTTCCACTGTTGCTTTGTAAACAGACTGACTAAAGACAGGAGGGTTATCATTTGCATCAAGGACTGTAATCTCGATATTTACTGAACCAGATCGTTGTGGAGATCCTCCATCAACCGCTAATAGCTTTAGGGAGATGTGGGGGTGCTGCTCTCGGTCCAGGGGCTTCTGCAGAATCATGACAGCGAATCTGATTCCATCAGCGTTAGAATGTTGTTTCAAAGCAAAATTATCATTCGTCGACAAAATATAATTCTGCAAGCTGTGGATCCCGGCGTCGGGATCATACGCACTCTCTAAATCAAAAAGAGACCCAATAGTCGCAGATTCGCTGATTTCCAGATTAATAATTTGACTTTTGAAAGACGGCGCGTGATCATTTACGTCTAATATTTCCACTGTGACTCGGTGAAGCTCGATGGGATTTTCTAGAATGATTTCAAAGCTGAAGCTGCACGGCGTTACCTCTCCGCAGAGCTCTTCTCTGTCTATTCTCTCACTCACGACTAGAATCCCTTTGTCTGCATTCAGCGCCGTGAACTGTGCGTTTTCTCCGTTGACGATTCGGGCCCGACCAGAACGGAGCCTTCTCACATCCAAACCAAGGTCCTGCGCAACATTACCGATCAGTGAGCCTTTCTTCATCTCTTCTGGAATTGAATAACGAATTTGTCCGCTGGTTGCCGAAACCATCCAGAGGAAAATGATTAGATTCCACTGCGGCCTTAAAATCCACAGATATTGACGTGTCTCCATGTCGTCTTGATTAAAAAAAACAAAAACCTAATGAAGAACCCAGATCTTTCCTTCACTCAAAAAAAAAAAAAAAACAAAAACAAAAAAACGCACTAAAACCATCATTCACCTTAAAAACGTTTGACGAGTGTGTAGAACAGGCGAGGAAAATGACGACCACGACCGACAATCTCTCGGACTCAGCCCAGTGTGATGATTTAGAAAACTCCTTTCTCTCCTCCGTTGTTATTGCAACACGACGAATAAATGTTTTCCTGATCAACAGCGTCGCTTAGAGTCCAAAAAGTGGAATAGAAAAATGGAAGCCCTAACCTCCTTCCACGAGTAAGAAAAAAGCAAATCAGCAAAGTTTTTTTAATTGCCTGCTATTGCAAAAATTGTGTTCCGGTGCCTCATTGCGGAATTTATGTTGTGAAAATGTTATATTTATTTAAAAAAATATATCTATGATATATATTTTAAACCACTTTTACACAATTCATGCATTTGCACTTTTTAGACTTGTATATCTTGTCTGAACTCTCAAAGCTAAACCTCAATCGAAAAAGATGTTAATTATTATGAAATTCAACCAAAAATCAAAGATGTATGTAAATTTGGTAAACTGGATGCATTCTATACTCTAAGAGAGACACAACATGAAGAAGATTGGATGACAATAGTCTAAAGCATGCGTAATAGTGCGCTCAGTGTTTCCACTTAGTGGTTTCTCCCTATAAAGACGTTTTCATTTTGCAGCCTCAAACTTTTGCAAGTTTATTTTTTACTGTGAATCTGATTTTCTTTTCTTTAATACTTTGTTTATAAAATTGCATTCTGAAAGGCGTCGTGTTTGACTCTAGACTCAATTCAATCAAGTCCCTCTGTGTTGAGAATATGCTAGTTTGCAGATTGTGGGTAATTTTAAACAACCTGCAATTAAAGCCGGGCCTTTGATTAACACAACCAGTTAGCATATTAAGAATAAAGGGTTTCTGTCCATGGAACTGAAATCACACACCCGAAAAAAGAAAAAAAAAAAAGAAAGAATATCAGCCAAGCAGGGATACAAGAAGAGCTCATGGGGAATGAAAAAAAAGACAAACCTCCAGAGGGGAGTCTGGTTCATCCAGGATGCTCTTCTCACTCTGAATCCGCTGCATGGTTCCTGTAGAACTGGGGTTCATTGTCAGCACGTTCTGACTCCCAGGTACGCCAAACTTACAGTCACTCTTTCTGGAGTCAGTGGTCCTGCACACCTCGTAATTGTACGTGTGTGGCAGAGTCCCTGTGCCCAAAGTGTCTGAGTAACGTGGAGGATAATATGGAATCACAGGGAGGCTGGAGTGATACAGGATGCGAGACTGTCTCCATCTGTAGATTTTGACGGAGATGATGACCACTAAACACGTGACGAAGAGGAAAGAAACCACAGCCAGAGCCAGCACTAAGTAAAAAGTCAGGTTGTCATTGTAGTCCTTGTCATGTGGAAAGTCAGTGAACTCCGACAGCACTTCAGGGAAGCTGTCCGCCACCGCCACGTTAACAATGACTGTAGCTGAACGAGAGGGCTGCCCGTTGTCCTCCACGATCACAGTCAGTCTTTGTTTGAGCAAATCTTTCTCCGTTACTTGGCGGACAGTTCGGATCTCTCCATTCTGTGAGCCCACTTCAAACAGCGCCCTGTCTGTGGCTTTCTGCAGTTTATAGGAGAGCCAGGCGTTCTGTCCAGAGTCCACATCAACAGCCACCACTTTAGTCACCAGGTAGCCCACATCAGCTGAACGAGGCACCATTTCAGCCACCACAGTGCCAGCAGTCTGGACCGGATACAGAACCTGAGGCGGGTTATCATTCTGGTCCTGGATCTGGATTTTCACTGTCACATTGCTCATGAGTGGAGGAGAGCCTCCGTCTTGCGCTCTCACGGAAAACTCCAGCTGTTTGATTTGTTCATAGTCAAAAGAGCGCACTGCATAAATAACACCTGTCTCACTATTGATAGAAACATACGAAGAAGTGGGATTGCCATGAATTTGTGTTTCTTCTAAAAAATACGACACATGTGCATTTTGATTCCAATCGTTGTCATGCGCTGTGACAGAAAAAATGGACGTACCAGGTGAATTATTTTCTTTAATCTGTGCTACGTAGCTGTTTTCTTTAAATAATGGAATATTGTCGTTTACGTCAGAGATCTTCAGTCTTAATATCGTCGTGTTTGACAGAGAGGGCAATCCAGAATCTGACGCGCGCACTGTGATGTTATACTCCGGTTTAATCTCTCTGTCCAAATACGAGTCTGTGAGCAGTGCGTAGTAATTAGTAATGGTTGATTTTATCCTAAATGGGAGCATGCGTTCTATGGTACATGTAATTTGTCCGTTTTGATCAGAGTCCGCGTCAATCACGTTAATAATAGCCACCGTGGTCCCCGGAGGAGAATCCTCTGGCACAGGGCTGGAGAACGACATCACGTTTATGACAGGTGCGTTATCATTTATGTCTGTTACCTCAATCAGTACTTTATTTGAATCTGTTAGACCTCCTTGATCCACAGCCTCAATAGTCAATTCGTATTTTTTATCTTTCTCGTAATCAACGTCTCCTTTCAGTGTTATGGATCCTGTAACTTCATCTAGTTTAAATATATCAGCGACCTCTGGAGTCATTTTTGCAAAGCGATATGTTACGAGGCCGTTTGATCCCGCATCTGCGTCACTTGCATTGACTGTTGTGATCAATGTGCCTTTTACGGCGTTTTCTGAAACTGTAGCTCTATAAAAAGGCTGATTAAAAATGGGAGGGTTATCATTTGCGTCAAGTACTGTTACGTGCACATTTACTGTGCCCGATCTAAGCGGATTTCCACCATCAACTGCGATGAGCTTCAGACCGAGTCGGGGCTCCGTTTCCCTGTCTAGCGGCTTTAACAAAATCATTTCCGCATATTTACGTCCATCTGGACTTGAGTGTTGCTTTAAATCAAAGTTTTCATTTGGACTAAGTATGTATTTTTGAAGCCCATTATCACCGACATCTGCGTCTTCCGCAGTGTCCAGCAAAAATCTCGATCCCACAGCCACAGATTCGCTTATTTCAAATGTGATGTCAGCATTCCTAAATGTCGGAGAGTTGTCATTAATATCTGTTATTTCGACTGTTATACGGTGCAACTCCATGGGATTTTCTAAAATTACTTCAAAACTGAAGCTGCACGGAGTCACATCGCCACACAGCTTCTCTCTGTCGATTCTCTCGTTCACAACTAAAATGCCTTTGTCTGTTTTTAGCTCGGTGTACTGTGCGCTTTGTCTAGTCACGATACGGGCTCGGCCAGAGCGAAGTCTTTGCGCATTTAAACCAAGATCATGAGCTACGTTTCCGATGAGCGACCCCTGTTTCATTTCCTCAGGAATCGAATACCTGATCTGGCCTGAAACCACAATAGGAAGCAGCAGAAAACACAGAACCGACCTGCTGCGCAAACGCCCTTTGTTGCACGAAAGCAGAGCTTTTCCAAGCGCCATTGCTCAAAGAAAAATACAAATAACAACCTTGAGTTGTATCCAAATAGAAAGTCTTTCAGTGCAGCAAGAAATCCCCAGATACAAAAATATTTGTCTGTAGAATCCGTTTGTGTCCGTCACTTGAATGCACCACTTGCCTTTCCTCTAGGTTTAAAAAAAAAGACTCTGCTTCCAACCCATCGCTCAGTATCAATTGTTATATTGGCCAACAGCGTCCCTTACTGTTCATAACACGTATGTCATTGTAACCGACAAATCAAACTACCGATCCCGTTATTATCTTTTGTTTAAAAAATATGTTTGAGTAAATTTTCTTGTTCTTCAAATGTATAAAATATTTTACAAAGCAAATGTACATACATCAAGCATCTGGGATAATGTTAAATGCACTAAAAATACTACCTGATTCAGAAAAAATGAACACAATTTCACGGTAGGCCAAATAAAAAAAAAAAAATGCAGGAGGAGCTGTCCGTTTTACTTGGTGCTGAAATCGTTCCTTTCAAATCACTGCTAAAAAGACATTGAGTAAAACAAGCCGACTTAAAAACAATATTGCTGCTCATAATTTACTGGGACAAGTTACATAACCATAACTTTTAGGGTTAAATTCCTTTTAAAAACTTGTTTTACTCTCCTGGCTTTAATTATTCAGTTCTGATTACAAACAGACAAGAATTTGAGATAATAAAGTCACTTTACAAATGATTAATTCTATATTTAAAATGGAAATGTTAAGTAAAACAGAGAGACGCAAAAGAAAAACAAACAGATGACAGCATTACACTAGAACATAAAAAGCACTAAAACAAGAAAGGAAAGAAAAAAGGTTGTAGCTTAGGTATATCAGAAGGAATATTCGAAAAAAATAAACGATTTCTTTTTCAGTTTAATTCCAGGTTAAAAAAATTATGTTAACACATTTTACCATGTTCTTTATAATGAAAGAATGCTTTTTTTAATAGTTTAAAACTTTATATTTAAAATAAAAGTGGTTGATATAGAGCATCTGTAAGATTGTTATATCTTTATATATATGACATTAAAGCATATGTTTTGTATTTTAGAACTGGTCCACATTTAAAATTTCTTGTAAGCTATTTTAAAAAAATGTTGGGAAAAGAAGAAAATGTGGGAAAAATAAAATTTACTTAAAAAAAAAACTTGGCACAAAATCACTAACCTCCAGAGGAGAGTCTGGCTCATCCAGGATGCTCTTCTCACTCTGTATCCGCTGCATGGTTCCTCTAGAACTGGGGTCCATTATCAACACGTTCTGACTCCCAGCTCTGCCAAACTTACAGTCACTCTTTCTGGAGTCAGTGGTCCTGCACACCTCATAATTGTACGTGTGTGGCAGAGTCCCTGTGCCCAAAGTGTCTGAGTAACGTGGAGGATAATATGGAATCACAGGGAGGCTGGAGTGATACAGGATGCGAGACTGTCTCCATCTGTAGATTTTGACGGAGATGATGACCACTAAACACGTGACGAAGAGGAAAGAAACCACAGCCAGAGCCAGCACTAAGTAAAAAGTCAGGTTGTCATTGTATTCCTTGTCGTGTGGAAAGTCAGTGAACTCCGACAGCACTTCAGGGAAGCTGTCCGCCACCGCCACGTTAACAATGACTGTAGCTGAACGAGAGGGCTGCCCGTTGTCCTCCACGATCACAGTCAGTCTTTGTTTGAGCAAATCTTTCTCCGTTACTTGACGGACAGTTCGGATCTCTCCATTCTGTGAGCCCACTTCAAACAGCGCCCTGTCTGTTGCTTTCTGCAGTTTATAGGAGAGCCAGGCGTTCTGTCCAGAGTCCACATCAACAGCCACCACTTTAGTCACCAGGTAGCCCACATCAGCTGACCGAGGCACCATTTCAGCCACCACAGAGCCAGCAGTCTGGACCGGATACAGAACCTGAGGCGGGTTATCGTTCTGGTCCAAAATATTTAATATAACAGTGGTATTACTGCTCATAGGCGGTGATCCTCCATCCTGAGCTTTCACATAAAAAGTTATAGTTTTGATCTGCTCATAATCAAATGATCGAACTGCTTGAATGACTCCAGTTTCTGCATTTATAGATACATAGGATGAACTAGGGCTGCCATTTAACTCCAAATCAATTAGAAAGTACGACACTCGCGCGTTTTGTCCAAAATCTTCATCATGCGCTCTCACTGAAAACACTGACAATCCTGGAGAATTATTCTCCATAACACCTACGCCATAAGAATTTGATTCAAATATGGGGGCATTATCATTTACATCAGATACTTTGAAAGATATTGTTTTATTTGTAGAGAGAGGGGGACTCCCTTCATCCACAGCTGTGAAAGTGATGTTATATTCAGGGACATGCTCTCTATTGAGAACACCGTTTGTGACAAGAGTAAAATAATTCTTCAGAGATGATTGTATTATGAAAGGTGCATTTGCATTAACTGAGCAGTCTACTTTACCATTTTTGCCCGAGTCAATGTCTTTAACGTGGATTATTGCTACAGTAGTCCCTATAGGTGAGTCTTCAGGAATCGTACTTGAAAAGGATGTCAGTGTGATCAGAGGCGCATTATCATTTACATCTATAACCTCAATTATGACATTTGTGGAAGTGCTTTGTCCACCCTGATCTTTTGCTTGCACCCCGATCTCAAATATTTTGTCATTTTCATAATCAATTGCGCTATTCACAGTTAAATCGCCGCTGTTTTCATCCAGACTGAATAGCTCAGCAACGTCACTAGACATCCCATTAAAATGATATGTAATGCGACCGTTCATGCCTTCATCCGCGTCTGTTGCCCTCAGTCTCACTATTAATGTTCCCTTAGGCATATTTTCTTTAACAGACGCCTTAAAATTTTGCTGCGCAAAAACAGGGGCGTTGTCATTCGTGTCCCGCACTTTAACGTGGATTTTCATAACACCTGATCGTTGCGGGTCACCCCCGTCCGTGGCTGTGAGCGTGAGAAGCAGCGTTTCCTCCTTTTCTCGATCCAAAGCCCCGGACAGATACAACTGGGCATATTTTTGACCGTTTGGGGTTGAAAGCGCTTTAATATCAAAATGTGTTGTCGGATGCAATGTGTAGCCATGCAAAGCGTTGATACCGACGTCAGGATCCGTTGCACTCACTTGCAATATTTGGGTTCCAGGTAGAGCTGATTCGAGGATTTCTACGTGCATTTCTTTTTCATGAAAAGATGGAGCATTGTCGTTAACATCTAGAACTTCTACCACAATGCTGTGCAATTGCATCGGATTGGTCAAAATCATTTCGAAATTCAAACTACAAGGCGATGTTTGCCCACAGAGCTGCTCTCGATCTATTTTCTCTCCCACGAGCAGATTTCCTTTGTCTGCATCCAGTGTTACATATGCGCTATTCTCGCTGCTTACAATTCGGGCACCACCTAATTTTAATCTTTTCGCATCCATTCCCAAATCCTCGGCAACATTCCCCACGAAAGATCCCTTTCTCATCTCCTCGGGAACAGAATATCGGATCTGGCAACGCGCCGTCGCAAGGAGAAAAAATAGCATTAGGGGCTTTACTTGCCATTTAACCGTCAGTTCTCTGCTGATCAGATCCATTTTCCCAAAGACAGGAATCCAAATCTAAAGATCTATGTTTATAATCCAGATTTGTTCGTCGAATATTTATATTCCATCCGTAAAACAGGAGCATGCGTGACAGCAACAATGGTGACTGAATGCCTTGTGTTTGAAGCTGCATCTAGGCTTTAAGAGGGGGTGTAGCGCTGTGTTAAAAGGCTTTGCTGTTGCTATAAAGACCGACAGCGGCCCTTAGAGTCTAATATTGTTATGACAAGTCAACATTCAAGAATCGAAAAAGGAAAGGTCGAAGTGCATGTATATGACAATAATTTATAAAAATTCCATTCTCCATAAGTATTCAGTTGGTTCGATTTTAAAAACACATTTTTTTAACTAAGTCTACAATGACCAACAAAAAGTACACTTATGCTTTCATTGTGGAAATTATATTAAAAATATTGCAACTACTAGTTCTTGTATAAATATAAATACATGTGAAGTCAACATTTTTTCCCCATAAAAGAAACACAAACAAAAGTTGGTTGCTGTCCATGGTACCGAAAGTGAACACTAAAATATTTTTACCGAGTTAATGAAGTCAATTTTTTAAAAAGCAGATGAAAAAAGAGACTGACCTCTAGAGGAGAATCTGGTTCATCCAGGATGCTCTTCTCGCTCTGCATCCGCTGCATGGTTCCTTTAGAACTGGGGTCCATTATAAGCACGTTCTGACTCCCAGCTCTGCCGAACTTACAGTCACTCTTTCTGGAGTCAGTGGTCCTGCACACCTCGTAATTGTACGTGTGTGGCAGAGTCCCTGTGCCCAAAGTGTCTGAGTAACGTGGAGGATAATATGGAATCACGGGGAGGCTGGAGTGATACAGGATGCGAGACTGTCTCCATCTGTAGATTTTGACGGAGATGATGACCACTAAACACGTGATGAAGAGGAAAGACACCACAGCCAGAGCCAGCACTAAGTAAAAAGTCAGGTTGTCATTGTATTCCTTGTCGTGTGGAAAGTCAGTGAACTCCGACAGCACTTCAGGGAAGCTGTCCGCCACCGCCACGTTAACAATGACTGTAGCTGAACGAAAGGGCTGCCCGTTGTCCTCCACGATCACAGTCAGTCTTTGTTTGAGCAAATCTTTCTCCGTTACTTGGCGGACAGTTCGGATCTCTCCATTCTGTGAGCCCACTTCAAACAGCGCCCTGTCTGTGGCTTTCTGCAGTTTATAGGAGAGCCAGGCGTTCTGTCCAGAGTCCACATCAACAGCCACTACTTTAGTCACCAGGTAGCCCACATCAGCTGAACGAGGCACCATTTCAGCCACCACAGTGCCAGCAGTCTGGACCGGATACAGAATCTGAGGTGGGTTATCGTTCTGGTCCTGGATCATAATTTTAATTGTTGCCACTGAACTCAGAGGAGGGGATCCAGCATCACGACCAGTAATATTAAATTCAAACCATTTTATCTGCTCATAATCAAGAGACTTCCGTATTTTGACTACACCTGAATCTAAACCAACTGACACTAATGATGAAACAGCCGCACCATTAATCTTTTTTTCCTCCAGAAAGTAACTCACTCGCGCATTCTGGCCCCAGTCTGCATCACTGGCACTAAGCACAAACACAGAGAACCCAGGAGAGTTGTTCTCAGGCACAGCAATGGTGTAGTGTTTTTGATCAAATTTCGGCGGGCTGTCATTAATGTCAGAAACTTTTACATTAACGTTTTTACTGCTCGACAGAGGCGGAGAGCCTTGGTCAGTTACTTTTATGCTGATATTATATTCTGGAATACTCTCCCTGTCCAAAACGTCATCAGTCACTATGGTGTAATATCCAGTTAAAGAAGACTCGATCTTAAAAGGTGCATCTGAGTCTATTATGCATTTAACATTACCATTATTATCTGAATCTTCATCATTCACGTTAATAACAGCTATGGTTGTACCTGGGGGAGCGTCCTCTGAAATTGAGTTAGAAAAAGACATCAGCTGTATGGTTGGAATATTGTCATTTTCATCGATTATTTGAATAAAAACTTTACATGTGTCAGTAAGCCCCCCGTGATCACTAGCCTGCACGTTTAGTTGATATGATTTTGATTTTTCAAAATCTATTTTGCCTGCAACTTTTACTTCCCCCGTTTGTTGATTTACCTGAAACAGCTGTTTTGTCTCTCTGGCGCCATGCGCTACAGAAAACGACAATTCTGCATTTACTCCTTTGTCGTCATCAGTAGCGCTAACGGTGGTTATCACTGTTCCTTCTGGAGAGTTCTCCTTCACCTCAGCTTTATATGCCTTTTGACTGCACACAGGCGCATTATCATTTGCATCTAACACTGAAATATGAACACGCGCAGTTCCCGATCTGCGCGGCTCACCGCCATCTGAAGCAACGAGCAGAAGTGTGTGCGTCTCCTCCTTTTCCCGATCTAAAGGGTTTTGTAGAATTATTTCGATAAATCTGTCCCCACCAGGCTGTGCATTTACCTCCAGTTTAAATTTATCTGAAGGCCTGAGTGCGTATGTTTGTATGTCATTATTCCCGACATCAGGGTCGTCGGCGCTTTCGAGTGCAAAACGAGTACCCGTTGCTGCATTTTCAACCATTTTTAAGAGGATTTCATCTTTTGGGAAGGATGGGCTGTTATCATTAACGTCAACTACCTCCACAGTAATGCGGTAAAGCTGAATAGGGTTCTCTAAAATGACCTCAAAGCTGAAGCTGCAGGGCGTCGTCTTTCCACACAATTCTTCGCGATCTATTCGCTCTTTGATAACCAGAGTTCCTTTGTCTCTTTGCAACTCTACGTATTCTCGGCCTCCTTTAGTAATTATTCGAGCTTTACCTGACATGAGTCGCCCAACGTCCAAACCCAAATCTCTTGCAATATTTCCGACAAAAGACCCCTCAACTTGCTCCTCCGGTATGGAGTACCGAGCCTGAGCAGTGACCGAGAGGATCTTGTGGAAACAAAGAACAGCTAGTACTCCAGAACGAGCCAGAAAAGCCATTGGGAATCCAAAGAAAAGCAGTAATCCCTCTTAAAGGAAATCAAAAATTAGTGAAAAAAAAAGTTTTTACAGATGTTTTTGAAAAAGCGATTTTAGCTGTAAAACCTCCGATGCTGACAGCCTCCTGTTCCAATAAAAAAAAGACTCAATGCTCATAGGGAGTGGAGTGCTGCGCATTCTACTCAGATTATCTCACCCACGGATCAACAGCGGCACTCAGAGACAGTTTACAGTACTGTGACGTACGGAAAACATGCACTTAAAGATCTAAACAGCAAAATGTAAAAAGGAAACTGCAAAAAGAATTGCAAACACTCATACAAAATGTACCTGAGTTCTTAGTCAGTTAACACAGTCTTGTAACAAAACGCTTAATCCAATGAGGACTAACTTCAATGGTAAAGTAGTATGCCTAAATTATGTTAAGAGTATATCAAAAGTATGTCAAGAGTATATCCACTAAGCAGTTTAATCGAACCTTATAAAGAACAACAACGATTCTACACGTTCATCACAATAGACAGCAACACAAGCAGTCGTGCAACAAGAAAAGAGAAAATTTGAGTCAATTTCAGGAAAAAAAAATAAAACTGTGCTTACCAAAACTAACATTTAAAAACTGCTCGGCTGTTGATTCTCCCCTTGTTGTGTGTTACTTCCATCGTCATTCATACTTAAAAGACTTTGACTAATTGGTTGCAGGCATTTAAAGTCACTCTTTCTGGAGTAAGTGGTCCTGCACACCTCATAATTGTACGTGTGTGGCAGAGTCCCTGTGCCCAAAATGTCTGAGTAACGTGGAGGATAATATTGAATCACAGGGAGACTGGAGTGATACAGGATGCGAGACTGTCTCCATCTGTAGATTTTGATGGAGATGATGACCACTAAACACGTGATGAAGAGGAAAGAAACCACAGCTATCGCCAGCCGGTGTAAATCCGTTCTCTATTTTTCCCTGATTCCTTTTTGTAAACAATATATTCAAGAGGGAGAGGGGGCACTGGCTTCTAAATCCCACAATAATTTGTTCATCTGCAGCGTTGCTTAGAGTGCAGAACATGGACTTTTAAAACAATATTTTATATTCTTGGCACTGTTACAAAAACGAGCAGAGCCAAAAATACCTTCCTGATGAAAAAATCAATTCATTTTGAATGAATTAAGCTTTTTGGAAGACCTTATTTTTTAAGACATGTTTTGACATTTCATTAAAACCTAAACGATGAGAAAAGAATTTAAACAGTCAAAGAATAAAATAAACAAACAAACAAAGGATTGAACAGTAAAATCTAAAAACCTTGGATTATAAAATGTTTATCATCGTATAGGCCTGGTACCTAATAAAAAAAATCCTGATGAGAAGAAAATATGATAGATATTTAAATTAAATAAATTATTTTTATAATAAATTACTGTTTCTGCATATTAGGAGTATTTTTTTTTGTTTGTTTTTTCCCCAAAACATTACTTCAAGTTGTTATCATCACTTTTATTGAACCACTAACCAAAACATATTGACAAAGCAAGTGATTGTCAAGGAGAAGTGAAAATGACAAGTTTTCTAACCCTTAATACCTGACTTAGTCTGTTTTATGAATAGTTTATGAAAACATTTTGTGCACATAGTCCTTATAAAACTGCAATTGAGTAGTTCGTTTAAGATATAAAAAAAAAAAGTTAATTTGTGCATCCATTGCTGTTTACAGAATTTTTACACCAATTTAAGTTAAATAAATGCATATTTATGTTTGATGTGAATTAGAAATCATTTATATAATTCAAGATTTTTATTTACAAAATGTTACAATGAATTAAATTTCAATGACATAAAACAGTGCTTATAGCATACAATAAAAAGTTGAATATCAAAATCTAAATTTTCCTAAAGTGTGTCTAATCCATCCATCCATCCATTTTCGAAATCTATTTTATTCCTTACAGGATCATGGGCTGCCTGGAATCTTGGGCAAAGGTAGGGAACACTCTGTACAGGTCGCCAGTCTATCAGAGGGCCACAATCACGCATCCATGCAAACAATTGTACACCTCAGCACAATTTAAAATAATCAATTCACGTGTAAAGACTGTTTTTGGAAAGGAATTTGAAGTGCCCAGAGAAAATCTATGTGCACTTGAAAAAAATGCAAACTCCACACAAGGGTTGCAGCCTTGCCTTGAACCAAGGTCTTCTTGCCGTGAGACAAGAGCACTAACACTGCCCCACTGTGGAGCCCCTAAGTGTGTCTAAAATAGGTAAGAAAAAAAAGAAAGAAAAGAAAAAAAAACTCCAGTGAAGTGCATTGCAGTCGCTGTCCAAGGTGCTGAATTTTAAAACTTGATCTAATCCCGCAAAAAAACTGTAATGTAAAAGCAAAGACAGACATAAAAAACTCACCTCCAAAGGTGAGTCTGGTTCATCTAGGATGCTCTTCTCACTCTGCATCCGCTGCATGGTTCCTGTAGAACTGGGGTCCATTATCACCACGTTCTGACTCCCAGCTCTGCCGAACTTACAGTCACTCTTTCTAGAGTCAGTGGTCCTGCACCCCTCGTAATTGTACGTGTGTGGCAGAGTCCCTGTGCCCAAAGTGTCTGAATAACGTGGAGGATAATATGGAATCACAGGGAGGCTGGAGTGATACAGGATGCGAGACTGTCTCCATCTGTAGATTTTGACGGAGATGATGACCACTAAACACGTGATGAAGAGGAAAGAAACCACAGCCAGAGCCAGCACTAAGTAAAAAGTCAGGTTGTCATTGTAGTCCTTGTCGTGTGGAAAGTCAGTGAACTCCGACAGCACTTCAGGGAAGCTGTCCGCCACCGCCACGTTAACAATGACTGTAGCTGAACGAGAGGGCTGCCCGTTGTCCTCCACGATCACAGTCAGTCTTTGTTTGAGCAAATCTTTCTCCGTTACTTGGCGGACAGTTCGGATCTCTCCATTCTGTGAGCCCACTTCAAACAGCGCCCTGTCTGTGGCTTTCTGCAGTTTATAGGAGAGCCAGGCGTTCTGTCCAGAGTCCACATCCACAGCCACCACTTTAGTCACCAGGTAGCCCACATCAGCTGAACGAGGCACCATTTCAGCCACCACAGAGCCAGCAGTCTGGACCGGATACAGAACCTGAGGCGGGTTATCGTTCTGGTCCTGGATGGAAATTTTTACTGTCACGTTGCTGCTAAGTGGAGGAGAGCCTCCGTCCTGCGCTTTGACAACAAATTCAAACTGCTTAATTTGTTCATAATCAAATGAGCGTAAAGCGTGAATAACTCCAGATTCCGCATTTACTGAAACATATTCAGAAACTGGCCCACCACCAACTCTACTCTCCTCCAGAATGTAAGATATTCGAGCATTTTGATTTTCATCTGGATCTTTAGCTTTTATCGTGAGAACAGAAACACCTGGAAGGTTATTTTCAAAGACAAAAGCGTCATAAATGCTTTTTAGAAAACGAGGTGAATTATCGTTCACATCAGAGATTTTTAAATTAAAAGTCCTTTTCGTAGACAAACTAGGCACTCCAGCATCTGTTACAGTTACTGTGATGTTATATTCAGAAACACTTTCCCGATCTAATAAAGAATCCGTCAGCAAAGTGTAGTAATTTTTTAAACTAGATTGGATTTTAAAAGGGACATTTTCTTCAATCCTACAACTCACTTGTCCATTTTCAGCCGAGTCGAGGTCCTTCACGTTAATAATTCCTATGGTTGTACCAAGAGGAGAATCCTCAGAGACAGGACTGCTGAATGACATTACACTTATAACAGGAGCATTATCATTCACATCCATCACATCAATGATCACTTTACTTGAATCTGTTAAACCTCCTTGATCTTTAGCATGTATTTGAAGCTCATATTTCTTGTCTTTTTCATAATCAACAGAACCAGTTATAGAAATTACACCACTATTTTCATCAATTTCAAATAAATCATTTGATCCGCTGTTGAGATCAGAAAAATAATACCTCACAATGCTGTTCGAGCCGAAATCTGCGTCAGTCGCATTTACTGTGATGACGTAAGTTCCTCGAGGGGAGTTTTCCGTGACTGTAGCTTTGTAGACACTTTGATTAAAAACTGGAGCGTTATCATTATTATCCAGAACTGTTATATTTATGTTAACTGTGCCTGATCTCTGAGGATTCCCTCCGTCCACAGCGATTAGCTTTAACAAAAGGTTCGGGTTTGTTTCTCTGTCTAAAGGCTTCTGGAGCACCATCTCGGCGTATTTTTTACCATCTGCGTTTGAGTGCTGTTTGAGAACAAAATGATCATTTTCGGTTAAGAAATATTCTTTCAGACCGTTCGGGCCAACATCTGCGTCCTCTGCGCTTGTCAGAGGAAAACGAGCTCCGCTCAGAGCCGATTCACTGATTTCAAAGAGAATGTTTTCTCTTTTAAAAGTCGGCGAGTGATCATTGATATCTGTTATTTCCACTGTTATTTGATGGAGTTCCATAGGATTTTCCATAATCACCTCAAAGCTGAAGCTGCACGGCATCGTGTCGCCGCAAAGCTGCTCCCGGTCGATTCTCTCGTTCACGACCAAAATCCCTTTGTCTGCTTTCAGCTCGGTGTACTGGGTGTTTTCCCCGGTCACAATACGGGCCCAACCAGAACGGAGCCTTTTCAGATCCAAGCCGAGATCTTGAGCTACATTCCCAATAAAAGATCCTTTCCTCATTTCCTCTGGAATCGAATATCTGATTTGACATTTCACAAAACCAACCCCGCAAAGAAGGAAAAGCAAAAGCAGCAGCATTTGTCCGAGGGAAAAACGGCATTTTCCCAATTCACCAGCTCCTTTTTCAGTTGACATAGCAAAAACAAAAAACAAACAAAAAAAAAAAAAACTGATTGCTCAAGAAATGTGCGGACAGCGCTGTCTGATCCTCACTATTTAGGAGCCTCTCTTCCTCGTTCTACCTCCAAATGCAAATGGCTGTTATTTTGATGATCCGTGAGCACACGTCTATAAAGTCCACTCGTAAAAGGAAGGCAAAGAAACACTATTTAGGTTGATCAACAGCGTCCCTTGCAGTCCAAAGTGAGTTATTTCACACAATTATTGTAGGTTCCATGTAACAGATATATATGTCTTAATATTCTGAGATTTCGTGATATAATGCATTTCTTTTGAATACAGACGGTTTTTGGACATGCTTTTTTATGAATTGGCGTTCTTAAGAACCCCCTTAACAAAAAAAAGGGGGGAGGGGTAGAAAGTACAAATCAGAAGCCAACTGAAGCCTAAAAACATCACAGGATTTAAAAGGAGTTATTTAGAAAATGAATAAGACAAAAAAAAAAAAACCCCACATATGTGTCACACAAAATCCATATAAGAAAAAGCTAACACAGCAGATAATGGGGGCAAAATACTAAAATCAAGTAAATATTTCCCTTTACCAAAAATAAGTAAGTCTAATTTGTTATATTTGAACACAGTTCATTTAAAATTCAAATCCTGCAAATGATTCAATGATCTACAATAAAAATACAACTGAAGAAATGTTCAATTGCCAAAAAATAGGCCGTTTGTTCTAAACATTCAATTATATAAACTGTGCCAGAAAGCACAAAAATAATAAAAAATTAACATGTGTTATTTAAATAATGTTTTCCAACCCACCTCCAGAGGAGAGTCTGGTTCATCCAGGATGCTCTTCTCATTCTGCATCCGGTGCATGGTTCCTGTAGAACTGGGGTTCATTATCAACACGTTCTGACTCCCAGCTCTGCCAAACTTACAGTCACTCTTTCTGGAGTCAGTGGTCCTGCACACCTCGTAATTGTACGTGTGTGGCAGAGTCCCTGTGCCCAAAGTGTCTGAGTAACGTGGAGGATAATATGGAATCACAGGGAGGCTGGAGTGATACAGGATGCGAGACTGTCTCCATCTGTAGATTTTGACGGAGATGATGACCACTAAACACGTGACGAAGAGGAAAGAAACCACAGCCAGAGCCAGCACTAAGTAAAAAGTCAGGTTGTCATTGTATTCCTTGTCGTGTGGAAAGTCAGTGAACTCCGACAGCACTTCAGGGAAGCTGTCCGCCACCGCCACGTTAACAATGACTGTAGCTGAACGAGAGGGCTGCCCGTTGTCCTCCACGATCACAGTCAGTCTTTGTTTGAGCAAATCTTTCTCTGTCACTTGGCGGACAGTTCGGATCTCTCCATTCTGTGAGCCCACTTCAAACAGCGCCCTGTCTGTGGCTTTCTGCAGTTTATAGGAGAGCCAGGCGTTCTGTCCAGAGTCCACATCAACAGCCACCACTTTAGTCACCAGGTAGCCCACATCAGCTGAACGAGGCACCATTTCAGCCACCACAGAGCCAGCAGTCTGGACTGGATACAGAACCTGAGGCGGGTTATCGTTCTGGTCCTGGATGGAAATTTTTACTGTCACGTTGCTGCTAAGTGGAGCAGAGCCTCCGTCCTGCGCTTTGACAACAAATTCAAACTGCTTAATTTGTTCATAATCAAATGAGCGTAAAGCGTGAATAACTCCAGATTCCGCATTTACTGAAACATATTCAGAAACTGGCCCACCACCAACTCTACTCTCCTCCAGAATGTAAGATATTCGAGCATTTTGATTTTCATCTGGATCTTTAGCTTTTATCGTGAGAACAGAAACACCTGGAAGGTTATTTTCAAAGACAAAAGCGTCATAAATGCTTTTTAGAAAACGAGGTGAATTATCGTTCACATCAGAGATTTTTAAATTAAAAGTCCTTTTCGTAGACAAACGAGGCACTCCAGCATCTGTTACAGTTACTGTGATGTTATATTCAGAAACACTTTCCCGATCTAATAAAGAATCCGTCAGCAAAGTGTAGTAATTTTTTAAACTAGATTGGATTTTAAAAGGGACATTTTCTTCAATCCTACAACTCACTTGTCCATTTTCAGCCGAGTCGAGGTCCTTCACGTTAATAATTCCTATGGTTGTACCAAGAGGAGAATCCTCAGAGACAGGACTGCTGAATGACATTACACTTATAACAGGAGCATTATCATTCACATCCATCACATCTATGATCACTTTACTTGAATCTGTTAAACCTCCTTGATCTTTAGCATCCACTCTGAGTTCGTACTTTTTTATTTTTTCATAATCAACAGAACCAGTCATTAAGATTGTTCCACTATTTTCATCAATTTCAAATAAATCATTTGATCCGCTGTTGAGATCAGAAAAATAATACCTCACAATGCTGTTCGAGCCGAAATCTGCGTCAGTCGCATTTACTGTGATGACGTAAGTTCCTCGAGGGGAGTTTTCCGTGACTGTAGCTTTGTAGACACTTTGATTAAAAACTGGAGCGTTATCATTATTATCCAGAACTGTTATATTTATGTTAACTGTGCCTGATCTCTGAGGATTCCCTCCGTCCACAGCGATTAGCTTTAACAAAAGGTTCGGGTTTGTTTCTCTGTCTAAAGGCTTCTGGAGCACCATCTCGGCGTATTTTTTACCATCTGCGTTTGAGTGCTGTTTGAGAACAAAATGATCATTTTCGGTTAAGAAATATTCTTTCAGACCGTTCGGGCCAACATCTGTGTCCTCTGCGCTTGTTAGGGAGAATCGTGCTCCCGTTAAAGCCGATTCACTGATTTCAAAGAGAATGTTTTCTCTTTTAAAAGTCGGCGAGTGATCATTGATATCTGTTATTTCCACTGTTATTTGATGGAGTTCCATAGGATTTTCCATAATCACCTCAAAGCTGAAGCTGCACGGCATCGTGTCGCCGCAAAGCTGCTCCCGGTCGATTCTCTCGTTCACGACCAAAATCCCTTTGTCTGCTTTCAGCTCGGTGTACTGGGTGTTTTCCCCGGTCACAATACGGGCCCGACCAGAACGGAGCCTTTTCAGATCCAAGCCGAGATCTTGAGCTACATTCCCAATAAAAGATCCTTTCCTCATTTCCTCTGGAATCGAATATCTGACATGTCCAAAGGCAAGCTGACAGACACACAGCAGGACAAAGAGGACACGATCGCAGAGAAGCCGCCATTTAACGCATCGAAAGGATTGTGTTTTTCGTTCCATCTTAATAAATCCACAACAAAAACATAAAAAAAAACTCTATTGACTAACAATTACGAGAAAATAAACAATCCGTTAAGGAAAGCAAAGCTCGATTTGGAACCCAAGGGACGCTGGCATAAGGCAAAATTAAATCTGCTTCTTTCTAATAAGAGGAGGGTTAGGGAGGAGAATCATCAACAGCTCTGGAGGAAATTTTATGTTGACCAACAGCGTCTCTTAGAGTACAGTTCGAGAAACAACACATTTAGACCAAAATAAATGTTAACTCAGATATACATGAGAAGTACTTTTATGACGTTATTTGCGCATATCTAAAACATATAATAGAGAAAAATTTTCCATGTTGAAACATTAAATGCTCCTCTTCGATCAAAAGTTTACGTCAGGCTTGACTTTGCTATGTACATTTTTATATGTGTGTGTGTGTGTGTGCGTGTGTGCGTGTGTGTGTGTGTGTGTGTGTGTGTGTGTGTGTATCTTAAAGCATTACATAACATGCTGTAATGACTAAAGATTTAGTAAATTACTTAAAGCAAGGAAACAGTAGGGACTGTGCCTTGCTGTCCATGGTGCTGAACTTTTTCTTCAAGGTTGTTGAGAGAAAAAAAATATATATTAAAAAAAATGTCTTATTGTTTACTGACCTCCAGAGGAGAGTCTGGTTCATCTAGGATGTTCTTCTCACTCTGCATCCGCTGTATAGTTCCTGTAGAACTGGGGTCCATTATCAGCACGTTCTGACTCCCAGCTCTGCCGAACTTACAGTCACTCTTTCTGGAGTCAGTGGTCCTGCACACTTCGTAATTGTACGTGTGTGGCAGAGTCCCTGTGCCAAAAGTGTCTGAGTAACGTGGAGGATAATATGGAATCACAGGGAGGCTGGAGTGATACAGGATGCGAGACTGTCTCCATCTGTAGATTTTGACGGAGATGATGACCACTAAACACGTGATGAAGAGGAAAGACACCACAGCCAGAGCCAGCACTAAGTAAAAAGTCAGGTTGTCATTGTATTCCTTGTCGTGTGGAAAGTCAGTGAACTCCGACAGCACTTCAGGGAAGCTGTCCGCCACCGCCACGTTAACAATGACTGTAGCTGAACGAGAAGGCTGCCCGTTGTCCTCCACGATCACAGTCAGTCTTTGTTTGAGCAAATCTTTCTGCGTTACTTGGCGGACAGTTCGGATCTCTCCATTCTGTGAGCCCACTTCAAACAGCGCCCTGTCTGTGGCTTTCTGCAGTTTATAGGAGAGCCAGGCGTTCTGTCCAGAGTCCACATCAACAGCCACCACTTTAGTCACCAGGTAGCCCACATCAGCTGACCGAGGCACCATTTCAGCCACAACAGAGCCAGCAGTCTGGACTGGATACAGAACCTGAGGCGGGTTATCGTTCTGGTCCTGAACTTTTATAATAACTGTTGTGTTGCTGCTGAGTGGAGGAGAACCACCATCCTGAGCTTTGATAACAAGCTCCAGCTGTTTTATTTGTTCATAATCTAGAGATCGTACTGCACTCAGAACTCCCGTTTCAGAGTTTAAAGACACATAGGTAGAAGTTGGACTGCCGCTGGTTTGTGTATCTTCTAACAGATATGTTGTTTTAGCATTTTGACCCCAATCAGAATCATGTGCGCTGACTGTAAATACAGAGTAACCTGGGGAATTATTTTCTTGAATATATGCAAAATAGAATGATTTATCAAACAATGGGGCATTGTCATTAATATCAGAAACTTTCAGGTTTATTGTTTTAGAGCTGGTCAAAGGAGGAGTACCAGAATCTGTTGCTTTTATAGTTATCTGATATTCTGATACAGTTTCTCTATCTAACTGTTGTTCTGTAATCAAATTGTAATAATTTGTGAGTGAAGACTCAAACCTAAAAGGGAGTTTACTGTCAATTTGGCATTTAACCTCTCCATTTTTCTGGGAATCTGCATCTTTAACATTTAAAATAGCTACAGTTGTTCCAACTGGTGCATTCTCAGACACTGAGCTGGAAAAGGACATCACATTTATGACTGGTGCATTATCATTGACATCAACTACATCAATTATGACTTTGCTTGTTCCAATTAAGCCACCTCGATCTTTTGCCTCCACCCTGACCTCAAATTTTGAGTCCTTTTCAAAATCTATCACATTAAGGACTGATATTACCCCAGTGTTTCCATCTATAGTAAATATATTTTCTGGACTACCTTTCATTTTTGACAGACTATAGGTAATAACCCCATTTGAGCCACTGTCTGCGTCAGTAGCATTGACAGTGATTACACTGGTGCCTTTTGCTGTGTTCTCCACCACAGACGCTTTGTACACAGATTGGCTAAAAACTGGAATGTTGTCGTTCGCATCTAGAATAGTGACATCAATATTTACTGTACCAGATCTTTGCGGCGTCCCGCCATCAACTGCTATTAGTTTTAAAGTCAGCTGTTGATGTTGCTCCCTGTCTAAAGGCTTCTGAAGCACCATTTCAACGTTTTTGCTTCCATCTGGGTTTGCATTTTGCTGCAAAACAAAATGTTCGTTTGGTGATAAAACGTAATTCTGCAAACCGTTTTGGCCCACATCCAAATCCTCCGCGCTCTGCAGCGGAAACTGGACTCCAACAGCTGCTGATTCACTCACTTCAAAACTGATCGGCTTCTCTTTGTTCGGAAAAACGGGAGCATGATCATTTATGTCCAAAACCTCCACCGTAATTCTGTGAAGCTCCATGGGATTTTCCAGAATCATCTCAAAACTGAAGCTGCACGGCGTCACGTCCCCACACAGCTGCTCCCGGTCAATCCGCTCGTTCACGACTAGAATCCCTTTGTCTGTCTTCAGCTCGACGTAGTGAACGTTTTCTTCTGTCACGATGCGGGCTCGCCCAGAGCGCAGCCTTCCCAGATCCAAACCCAGATCTTGCGCCACATTACCGATCAGCGAACCTTTTTTCAACTCCTCAGGTATTGAGTATCGAATATGTCCAGCCGCAAAGGATATTGCGCAAACGCAAAATACAATCAGCTCCATTCTGTGTTGCAGGCCGTTAAATGAATACCCTCTTATTGTTATATTGCAGATTTTTTTTGCGGTCGCGATTCCACTAGTCAAAAATCAGGTCGAACATGTTTTTCCAAAGTAAAACAAACGCCTTTGCTTCCTCTGCCCCCGTAGAAAAAATATCAACCTTCAGATATGAGCCTCCACTCTTTCCACATATAGTTCAACACGACGAGCTCACTCCCTTCGAGAAGGAAATGAGGACGAACAAGATGACGACAGAAAACAAACTATAGACCAACAGCGTCTCTCAGAGGTTGAATGATGAAAGTCAAACAGAGCTGAGCTTTCCGGCAAACAGCGTGGAAACAAAGACTAGCCATACACACAAAAAAGTCAAATATTGATTGATTTATCATTGATTGATTGACTTATTTGTTCAATATGTAAATATGTATTAAAGATCTCAACATTTTAGAGAGAACATATCTTTTTTTCCAAAGGTAAGACAAATCTAACAAGTAAAATTCCTAGGCAAATAATTTTACATGAACATAATTTTGCGTAAACAATTGTAATTAAAGCTGCCCTGCAAACGTGACATATCTTGTCTTCATATCTTTAATTGCTATGTTGTTAATGAGATCACCCTGATAACAATACTATTAAAGATGCAGAGTATTTTGGCAGTATAAGTTAATGAAAACAAATTCTAGCATTTATTTGAGCAGATGATGAGAGCAGTGAATCTCTATGTTTTTCTTTTATTTTTATTTTTATTTTTTTCTGCAAAAATGAAATTGCAAAGCTTCACAGTAAACCATGGAGTAAAGCTGCATGGTTTTGAAAAATTACAGTAAAGCAGGTTAAACTCTTTTTTAATAACCTAAATAATGTATTATATTATATTATATTATATTATATTATATTATATTATATTATATTATATTATATTATATTATATTATATTATATTATATTATATTATATTATATTATATTGGAAAATAAATAACATTCAAATGTTTTTACTTATCTATGTCATTACTAAAGGTTACCACGTCCAAAGAGCATCAGATCACCCAACTCTCAAAAGTCATGGATGCAAAGCTAAGAAAAAACTTAAATGCTGTCCATAAGGCTGAATGAACCCACTTTACGTGAAAGCTGAAAAAAAATTCTGAGGTAAATCGATTTTTTAACTGACCTCTACAGGAGAGTCTGGTTCATCCAGGATGCTCTTCTCACTCTGCATCCGCTGTATAGTTCCTGTAGAACTGGGGTCCATTATTAGTACGTTCTGACTCCCAGCTATGCCGAACTTACAGTCACTCTTTCTGGAGTCAGTGGTCCTGCACACCTCGTAATTGTACGTGTGTGGCAGAGTCCCTGTGCCCAAAGTGTCTGAATAACGTGGAGGATAATATGGAATCACAGGGAGGCTGGAGTGATACAGGATGCGAGACTGTCTCCATCTGTAGATTTTGACGGAGATGATGACCACTAAACACGTGATGAAGAGGAAAGAAACCACAGCCAGAGCCAGCACTAAGTAAAAAGTCAGGTTGTCATTGTATTCCTTGTCGTGTGGAAAGTCAGTGAACTCCGACAGCACTTCAGGGAAGCTGTCCGCCACCGCCACGTTAACAATGACTGTAGCTGAACGAGAGGGCTGCCCGTTGTCCTCCACGATCACAGTCAGTCTTTGTTTGAGCAAATCTTTCTCCGATACTTGGCGGACAGTTCGAATCTCTCCATTTTGTGAGCCCACTTCAAACAGCGCCCTGTCTGTGGCTTTCTGCAGTTTATAGGAGAGCCAGGCGTTCTGTCCAGAGTCCACATCAACAGCCACCACTTTAGTCACCAGGTATCCCACATCAGCTGACCGAGGCACCATTTCAGCCACCACAGAGCCAGCAGTCTGGACTGGATACAGAACCTGAGGCGGGTTATCATTCTGGTCCTGGATCGAGATTTTCACTGTCACGTTGCTACTTAGTGGAGGAGAGCCTCCATCCTGCGCTTTGACCACAAATTCAATCTGTTTGATTTGTTCATAGTCCAGAGAGCGAACTGCACTAACAACTCCTGTTTCAGAGTTTAAAGATACATAGGCAGAAATTGGATTTCCACTTATGTGTTTTTCTTCTAATAAATAAGTAATCCTGGCGTTTTGTCCCCAGTCACTGTCTTGTGCTCTGAGAGTAAATATAGGGAGCCCAGGGGAATTATTCTCCTGGATATACGCAATGTAGCCAAGTTTCTCAAATACTGGAGCATTGTCATTTATGTCAGTGATTTTAAGGTGCAACTGTGTGGAACCAGATAAAGAAGGAGAGCCAAAATCTGTAGCGGTTATTGTAATGTTATATTCTGAGACCGTTTCCCTGTCCAGCTTCTGTTCTAAGATCAAATTGTAATAGTCTGTCATTGATGACATAATTTTAAACGGAAGTTTGGGGTCTATGGAACATTTGATTTCACCATTTTTCTCTGAATCGGCATCTTTGACTTTTAAAACAGCTACTGTTGTACTAGAAAGAGCGTCCTCTGAAACTGCACTTGCAAATGACATAACATGAATCGTCGGAGCATTATCATTGACATCAATGACGTCAATAACAGCTTTACTGATGCCTGTGAGACCACCCCGATCTTTGGCCTCCACCCTCAGCTCATATTTAGTCTGTTTTTCGTAGTCTATATGACCAGTTACATAAATAATTCCATTGTCTTCGTCTATGCTAAATACGTTGCTAACACTCCCTTTTATATTAAACACGCTATAGGTAATAAGCGCGTTAGAACCACTGTCAGCGTCTGTTGCGTGAACCTTAATTATACTCGTGCCTTTCACGGTGTTTTCCAGCACAGATGCTTTGTACACTGGCTGGTTAAAATTCGGTTTATTGTCGTTTGCGTCTAGAACGGTAACATCTATATTTACTGTACCGGATTTTTGCGGCATCCCTCCATCAACTGCAATAAGCTTTAAATTAAGGTGTGGATGTTGCTCTCTGTCTAAAGCCTTTTGCAGCAGCATTTCAACAGACTTGCTTCCATCTTGATTTGTAATCTGCTTTAACTCAAAGTAGTCGTTTGGTGAAAGCATGTAACGTTGCAAGGCGTTTTGCCCTTCATCCAAATCCTCCGCGCTCTGCAGGGCGAAGCTCGCTCCTGGTGCAGCCGACTCACTTATTTCAAAACTGATCGGCTTGTCTTTGTTTGGAAAAACGGGCGCATGATCATTAATGTCCAAAACCTCCACAGTAATTCTGTGTAGTTCAATCGGGTTTTCTAAAATCACCTCAAAGCTGAAGCTGCACGGCGTCAAATCTCTGCAGAGTTCTTCTCGATCAATCCTCTCGTTCACGGCTAGAATCCCTTTGTCTGTTTTCAGTTCGGCGTAGTGAGCGTTTTCTCCGGTCACAATGCGGGCTCGCCCAGAGCGCATCCTTTTCAAATCCAAGCCGAGATCCTGCGCAACATTACCGATGACAGAACCTTTTCTCATTTCTTCTGGAACCGAATACCGAATCTGTCCACTCGCATTAGTTATAGCATGGCAAATGAACAAAATCACTCCCACTAGACGCAGCTGTGGAAAAATCCACCGCCATCCAACAGCCCTGTGGGTAATGCTCACGAACATCATTATTCCTGAAAAAATGTTCTAAAAAGCACAAAAAAAAAATCGTTTGTTCACTTGATGTGTAAGTTAAATCATCCAAACTAGTCTTGGTGAACAACTTTCCTCCTTCATCGAAAAGTCTAAAATCTCGGTAAAATGGAGTCGTGCATCGGTTAGTCGTTAAATCCAAACTGAGAAAAGCAAACCTAAGCCTCTCCCCTCACAGAGAGGATGGACTCAATAACAATGTGGCGCAGCACTTGTTGTCCTAACCAACAGCGTCACTTAGAGTACAAATGATGAAAAACATGGTGCAGGTAATAAAAAAAAGCACACAGCTTGTAATTTGGGTAAAGAATGAATTTTCTTGTAATTTAGCAAAATACATCTATGAATTAGCAAAACATATTTTTCTAGCTGTGGTTAATAAACACACGGTTGGACGAGCAGAAGGAAATTGTGATGCAAAAAAGCTGAACCGGAAAAATATAACATATGGACAAAAAGTTCTGTAAAGGTGATGTGAGTAATATGTATGTTATGAATAATAGCTATACTGTAAATAAATAATTTGTTTATTTATCTAATTTCTAAATGGGTTTAGGTCATTTAACTTATCATAACATTAAAATAAAAATAGACCTAATTTTGAAAGAAAAAGCACCACAAATATATCAGTGTAAGAATGCTTTTTGCTCTGCCTAAAGAGCAGCAAAAAAAGAAAAAACTTAAATGCTGTCCATGGTGCTGAAAGATACCTCTTTACATCCAAGCTGCAAAAAAAATCTAACGTAAATGTATTTTTTAACTGACCTCCAGTGGAGAGTCTGGTTCATCCAGGATGCTCTTCTCACTCTGTATCCGCTGCATGGTTCCTGTAGAACTGGGGTCCAATATCAGTACGTTCTGACTCCCAGCTCTGCCGAACTTACAGTCACTCTTTCTGGAGTCAGTGGTCCTGCACACCTCATAATTGTACGCGTGTGGCAGAGTCCCTGTGCCCAAAGTGTCTGAGTAACGTGGAGGATAATATGGAATCACAGGGAGGCTGGAGTGATACAGGATGCGAGACTGTCTCCATCTGTAGATTTTGACGGAGATGATGACCACTAAACACGTGACGAAGAGGAAAGACACCACAGCCAGAGCCAGCACTAAGTAAAAAGTCAGATTGTCATTGTATTCCTTGTCGTGTGGAAAGTCAGTGAACTCCGACAGCACTTCAGGGAAGCTGTCCGCCACCGCCACGTTAACAATGACTGTAGCTGAACGAGAGGGCTGCCCGTTGTCCTCCACGATTACAGTCAGTCTTTGTTTGAGCAAATCTTTCTCCGTCACTTGACGGACAGTTCGAATCTCTCCATTCTGTGAGCCCACTTCAAACAGCGCCCTGTCTGTGGCTTTCTGCAGTTTATAGGAGAGCCAGGCGTTCTGTCCAGAGTCCACATCAACAGCCACCACTTTAGTCACCAGGTATCCCACATCAGCTGACCGAGGCACCATTTCAGCCACCACAGAGCCAGCAGTCTGGACTGGATACAGAACCTGAGGCGGGTTATCATTCTGGTCCTGGATCGAGATTTTCACTGTCACGTTGCTACTTAGTGGAGGAGAGCCTCCATCCTGCGCTTTGACCACAAATTCAATCTGTTTGATTTGTTCATAGTCCAGAGAGCGAACTGCACTAACAACTCCTGTTTCAGAGTTTAAAGATACATAGGCAGAAATTGGATTTCCACTTATGTGTTTTTCTTCTAATAAATAAGTAATCCTGGCGTTTTGTCCCCAGTCACTGTCTTGTGCTCTGAGAGTAAATATAGGGAGCCCAGGGGAATTATTCTCCTGGATATACGCAATGTAGCCAAGTTTCTCAAATACTGGAGCATTGTCATTTATGTCAGTGATTTTAAGGTGCAACTGTGTGGAACCAGATAAAGAAGGAGAGCCAAAATCTGTAGCGGTTATTGTAATGTTATATTCTGAGACCGTTTCCCTGTCCAGCTTCTGTTCTAAGATCAAATTGTAATAGTCTGTCATTGATGACATAATTTTAAACGGAAGTTTGGGGTCTATGGAACATTTGATTTCACCATTTTTCTCTGAATCGGCATCTTTGACTTTTAAAACAGCTACTGTTGTACTAGAAAGAGCGTCCTCTGAAACTGCACTTGCAAATGACATAACATGAATCGTCGGAGCATTATCATTGACATCAATGACGTCAATAACAGCTTTACTGATGCCTGTGAGACCACCCCGATCTTTGGCCTCCACCCTCAGCTCATATTTAGTCTGTTTTTCGTAGTCTATATGACCAGTTACATAAATAATTCCATTGTCTTCGTCTATGCTAAATACGTTGCTAACACTCCCTTTTATATTAAACACGCTATAGGTAATAAGCGCGTTAGAACCACTGTCAGCGTCTGTTGCGTGAACCTTAATTATACTCGTGCCTTTCACGGTGTTTTCCAGCACAGATGCTTTGTACACTGGCTGGTTAAAATTCGGTTTATTGTCGTTTGCGTCTAGAACGGTAACATCTATATTTACTGTACCGGATTTTTGCGGCATCCCTCCATCAACTGCAATAAGCTTTAAATTAAGGTGTGGATGTTGCTCTCTGTCTAAAGCCTTTTGCAGCAGCATTTCAACAGACTTGCTTCCATCTTGATTTGTAATCTGCTTTAACTCAAAGTAGTCGTTTGGTGAAAGCATGTAACGTTGCAAGGCGTTTTGCCCTTCATCCAAATCCTCCGCGCTCTGCAGGGCGAAGCTCGCTCCTGGTGCAGCCGACTCACTTATTTCAAAACTGATCGGCTTGTCTTTGTTTGGAAAAACGGGCGCATGATCATTAATGTCCAAAACCTCCACAGTAATTCTGTGTAGTTCAATCGGGTTTTCTAAAATCACCTCAAAGCTGAAGCTGCACGGCGTCAAATCTCTGCAGAGTTCTTCTCGATCAATCCTCTCGTTCACGGCTAGAATCCCTTTGTCTGTTTTCAGTTCGGCGTAGTGAGCGTTTTCTCCGGTCACAATGCGGGCTCGCCCAGAGCGCATCCTTTTCAAATCCAAGCCGAGATCCTGCGCAACATTACCGATGACAGAACCTTTTCTCATTTCTTCTGGAACCGAATACCGAATCTGTCCACTCGCATTAGTTATAGCATGGCAAATGAACAAAATCACTCCCACTAGACGCAGCTGTGGAAAAATCCACCGCCATCCAACAGCCCTGTGGGTAATGCTCACGAACATCATTATTCCTGAAAAAATGTTCTAAAAAGCACAAAAAAAAAATCGTTTGTTCACTTGATGTGTAAGTTAAATCATCCAAACTAGTCTTGGTGAACAACTTTCCTCCTTCATCGAAAAGTCTAAAATCTCGGTAAAATGGAGTCGTGCATCGGTTAGTCGTTAAATCCAAACTGAGAAAAGCAAACCTAAGCCTCTCCCCTCACAGAGAGGATGGACTCAATAACAATGTGGCGCAGCACTTGTTGTCCTAACCAACAGCGTCACTTAGAGTACAAATGATGAAAAACATGGTGCAGGTAATAAAAAAAAGCACACAGCTTGTAATTTGGGTAAAGAATGAATTTTCTTGTAATTTAGCAAAATACATCTATGAATTAGCAAAACATATTTTTCTAGCTGTGGTTAATAAACACACGGTTGGACGAGCAGAAGGAAATTGTGATGCAAAAAAGCTGAACCGGAAAAATATAACATATGGACAAAAAGTTCTGTAAAGGTGATGTGAGTAATATGTATGTTATGAATAATAGCTATACTGTAAATAAATAATTTGTTTATTTATCTAATTTCTAAATGGGTTTAGGTCATTTAACTTATCATAACATTAAAATAAAAATAGACCTAATTTTGAAAGAAAAAGCACCACAAATATATCAGTGTAAGAATGCTTTTTGCTCTGCCTAAAGAGCAGCAAAAAAAGAAAAAACTTAAATGCTGTCCATGGTGCTGAAAGATACCTCTTTACATCCAAGCTGCAAAAAAAATCTAACGTAAATGTATTTTTTAACTGACCTCCAGTGGAGAGTCTGGTTCATCCAGGATGCTCTTCTCACTCTGTATCCGCTGCATGGTTCCTGTAGAACTGGGGTCCAATATCAGTACGTTCTGACTCCCAGCTCTGCCGAACTTACAGTCACTCTTTCTGGAGTCAGTGGTCCTGCACACCTCATAATTGTACGCGTGTGGCAGAGTCCCTGTGCCCAAAGTGTCTGAGTAACGTGGAGGATAATATGGAATCACAGGGAGGCTGGAGTGATACAGGATGCGAGACTGTCTCCATCTGTAGATTTTGACGGAGATGATGACCACTAAACACGTGACGAAGAGGAAAGACACCACAGCCAGAGCCAGCACTAAGTAAAAAGTCAGATTGTCATTGTATTCCTTGTCGTGTGGAAAGTCAGTGAACTCCGACAGCACTTCAGGGAAGCTGTCCGCCACCGCCACGTTAACAATGACTGTAGCTGAACGAGAGGGCTGCCCGTTGTCCTCCACGATTACAGTCAGTCTTTGTTTGAGCAAATCTTTCTCCGTCACTTGACGGACAGTTCGAATCTCTCCATTCTGTGAGCCCACTTCAAACAGCGCCCTGTCTGTGGCTTTCTGCAGTTTATAGGAGAGCCAGGCGTTCTGTCCAGAGTCCACATCAACAGCCACCACTTTAGTCACCAGGTAGCCCACATCAGCTGAACGAGGCACCATTTCAGCCACCACAGAGCCAGCAGTCTGGACCGGATACAGAACCTGAGGCGGGTTATCGTTCTGGTCCTGGATGGTAATTTTCACTGTCACGTTGCTGCTGAGTGGAGGAGAGCCTCCGTCCTGCGCTTTGACAACAAATTCAATCTGTTTGATTTGTTCATAGTCCAGAGAGCGAACTGCACTAACAACTCCTGTTTCAGAGTTTAAAGATACATAGGCAGAAATTGGATTTCCACTTATGTGTTTTTCTTCTAATAAATAAGTAATCCTGGCGTTTTGTCCCCAGTCAATGTCTTGTGCTCTGAGAGTAAATATAGGGAGCCCTGGGGAATTATTCTCCTGGATATACGCAATGTAGCCAAGTTTCTCAAATACTGGAGCATTGTCATTTATATCAGTGATTTTAAGGTGCAACTGTGTGGAACCAGATAAAGAAGGAGAGCCAAAATCTGTAGCGGTTATTGTAATGTTATATTCTGAGACCGTTTCCCTGTCCAGCTGCTGTTCTAAGATCAAATTGTAATAGTCTGTCATTGATGACATAATTTTAAACGGAAGTTTGGGGTCTATGGAACATTTGATTTCACCATTTTTCTCTGAATCGGCATCTTTGACTTTTAAAACAGCTACTGTTGTACTAGAAAGAGCGTCCTCTGAAACTGCACTTGCAAATGACATAACATGAATCGTCGGAGAATTATCATTGACATCAATGACGTCAATAACAGCTTTACTGATGCCTGTGAGACCACCCCGATCTTTGGCCTCCACCCTCAGCTCATATTTAGTCTGTTTTTCGTAGTCTATATGACCAGTTACATAAATAATTCCATTGTCTTCGTCTATGCTAAATACGTTGCTAACACTCCCTTTTATATTAAACACGCTATAGGTAATAAGCGCGTTAGAACCACTGTCAGCGTCTGTTGCATGAACCTTAATTATACTCGTGCCTTTCACGGTGTTTTCCAGCACAGATGCTTTGTACAGTGGCTGGTTAAAATTCGGTTCATTGTCGTTTGCGTCTAGAACGGTAACATCTATATTTACTGTACCGGATTTTTGCGGCATCCCTCCATCAACTGCAATAAGCTTTAAATTAAGGTGTGGATGTTGCTCTCTGTCTAAAGCCTTTTGCAGCAGCATTTTGACAGACTTGCTTCCATCTTGATTTGTAATTTGCTTTAACACAAAATAGTCGTTTGGTGAAAGCATGTAACGTTGCAAGGCGTTTTGCCCTTCATCCAAATCCTCCGCGCTCTGCAGGGCGAAGCTCGCTCCTGGTGCAGCCGACTCACTTATTTCAAAACTGATCGGCTTCTCTTTGTTTGGAAAAACGGGCGCATGATCATTAACGTCCAAAACCTCCACAGTAATTCTGTGTAGTTCAATCGGGTTTTCTAAAATCACCTCAAAGCTGAAGCTGCACGGCGTCCAATCTCTGCAGAGTTCTTCTCGATCAATCCTCTCGTTCACGGCTAGAATCCCTTTGTCTGTTTTCAGTTCGGCGTAGTGAGCGTTTTCTCCGGTCACAATGCGGGCTCGCCCAGAGCGCAGCCTCTTCAAATCCAAGCCGAGGTCCTGCGCAACATTACCGATGACAGAACCTTTTCTCATTTCTTCTGGAACCGAATACCGAATCTGTCCACTCGCATTAGTTATAGCATGGCAAATGAACAAAATCACTCCCACTAGACGCAGCTGTGGAAAAATCCACCGCCATCCAACAGCCCTGTGGGTAATGCTCACGGACATCATTATTCCTGAAAAAATGTTCTAAAAAGCACAAAAAAAATCGTTTGTTCACTTGATGTGTAAGTTAAATCATCCAAACTAGTCTTGGTGAACAACTTTCCTCCTTCATCGAAAAGTCTAAAATCTCGGTAAAATGGAGTCGTGCATCGGTTAGTCGTTAAATCCAAACTGAGAAAAGCAAACCTAAGCCTCTCCCCTCACAGAGAGGATGGACTCAATAACAATGTGGCGCAGCACTTGTTGTCCTAACCAACAGCGTCACTTAGAGTACAAATGATGAAAAACATGGTGCAGGTAATAAAAAAAAACACACAGCTTGTAATTTGGGTAAAGAATGAAATTTCTTGTAATTTAGCTGATGATTAGCTTAAATAATAAAAAGTGTTATAATTTAGCAAAACACATTTTGCTTTCAGTTTTACAAACACATGGTTGGACGGACAAAAAGAAACTGAGATTCAAAAAGGCTGAACACTAAAAAAGCACTATATGGACGCAAATCTCTGTAGAGGTAACGCAAGTAATATCAATGTCATGAGTACTAAGCTATAAATAACTAAATTGTATTATTTATCAAATTTTAAAATATTTATAGGGTATTTAATTTACCATAACATGAAAATAAAATAAAAGAAGACCTAAGTTAGAATGAAAAAGCGCAACAAATATATCAGTGTAAGGAATGCCGTTTGCTCTGCCTAAAGGGTGAAAGTAACAAATTAAATGCTGTCCATGGTGCTGAAAGATTCCTCCTTACATCAAAGCTGCAAAAGAATTATAGGGTAAATTGATTTTTTAACTGACCTCAAGAGGAGAGTCTGGTTCATCCAGGATGCTCTTCTCACTCTGCATCCGCTGCATGGTTCCTGTAGAACTAGGGTCCATTATCAGCAAGTTCTGACTCCCAGCTCTGCCGAACTTACAGTCACTCTTTCTGGAGTCAGTGGTCCTGCACACCTCGTAATTGTACGTGTGTGGCAGAGTCCCTGTGCCCAAAGTGTCTGAGTAACGTGGAGGATAATATGGAATCACAGGGAGGCTGGAGTGATACAGGATGCGAGACTGTCTCCATCTGTAGATTTTGACGGAGATGATGACCACTAAACACGTGATGAAGAGGAAAGAAACCACAGCCAGAGCCAGCACTAAGTAAAAAGTCAGGTTGTCATTGTAGTCCTTGTCGAGTGGAAAGTCAGTGAACTCTGACAGCACTTCAGGGAAGCTGTCCGCCACCGCCACGTTAACAATGACTGTAGCTGAACGAGAGGGCTGCCCGTTGTCCTCCACGATCACAGTCAGTCTTTGTTTGAGCAAATCTTTCTCCGTTACTTGACGGACAGTTCGGATCTCTCCATTCTGTGAGCCCACTTCAAACAGCGCCCTGTCTGTGGCTTTCTGCAGTTTATAGGAGAGCCAGGCGTTCTGTCCAGAGTCCACATCAACAGCCACCACTTTAGTCACCAGGTAGCCCACATCAGCTGAACGAGGCACCATTTCAGCCACCACAGAGCCAGCAGTCTGGACCGGATACAGAACCTGAGGCGGGTTATCGTTTTGGTCCTGGATCGAGATTTTCACTGTCACATTGCTGCTGAGTGGAGGAGAGCCTCCGTCCTGCGCTTTGACCACAAATTCAATCTGTTTGATTTGTTCATAATCCAGAGATCGAACTGCACTAACAACTCCTGTTTCAGAGTTTAAAGACACATAGGTAGAAACTGGACTTCCATGCATGCGGGCATCTTCTAACAAATAAGTAATTCTAGCATTTTGACCCCAATCAGAGTCATGGGCTCTCACAGAAAATACAGAAACTCCTGTAGGATTATTCTCAATGATCTGTGCAATGTAGTTTGATTTTTCAAAAACTGGCACATTGTCATTTATATCAGAGATTTTAACGTTTATTTGTGAACTGCTAGAAAGAGGAGGAGAACCTTTATCTGTTGCTGTTATTGTTATATTATATTCTGAGATAGATTCTCTATCAAACTGATGATTGGATATTAAATTATAATAGTCTGTCAGTGAGGATTCAATTTTAAAAGGGAGATTTCCGTCAACAGAACACTTGAATTGGCCATTTTTTTCGGAATCAAAATCTTTTATATTAAAGATGGCTACAGTTGTTCCAACAGGAGCATCCTCAGACACTGAGCTGGAAAAAGACATCACATTTATAACTGGTGCATTGTCATTGACATCAAATACATCAATTATGACTTTACTTGTTCCAATTAATCCACCTAAATCTTTTGCCTCAGCTCTAACCTCATATTTTTTGTCTTTTTCATAATCTATTGCACCAATCACAAATATTGTGCCACGATTTTCATCAATGCTAAATGTATCTGTTGTGCTGCCTTTTATTTTTGACAGACTATAGGTAATGATCGCGTTTGAGCCACTGTCTGCGTCAGTAGCATTGACAGTGATTACACTGGTGCCTTTTGCTGTGTTCTCCACCACAGACGCTTTGTACACAGATTGGCTAAAAACTGGAATGTTGTCGTTCGCATCTAGAATAGTGACATCAATATTTACTGTACCAGATCTTTGCGGCGTCCCGCCATCAACTGCTATTAGTTTTAAAGTCAGCTGTTGATGTTGCTCCCTGTCTAAAGGCTTCTGAAGCACCATTTCAACGTTTTTGCTTCCATCTGGGTTTGCATTTTGCTGCAAAACAAAATGTTCGTTTGGTGATAAAACGTAATTCTGCAAACCGTTTTGGCCCACATCCAAATCCTCCGCGCTCTGCAGCGGAAACTGGACTCCAACAGCTGCTGATTCACTCACTTCAAAACTGATCGGCTTCTCTTTGTTCGGAAAAACGGGAGCATGATCATTTATGTCCAAAACCTCCACCGTAATTCTGTGAAGCTCCATGGGATTTTCCAGAATCATCTCAAAACTGAAGCTGCACGGCGTCACGTCCCCACACAGCTGCTCCCGGTCAATCCGCTCGTTCACGACTAGAATCCCTTTGTCTGTCTTCAGCTCGACGTAGTGAACGTTTTCTCTTGTCACGATGCGGGCTCGCCCAGAGCGCAGCCTTCCCAGATCCAAACCCAGATCTTGCGCCACATTACCGATGACAGAGCCCTTCTTCATTTCCTCCGGTATTGAGTAGCGAATCTGTCCGGCTACCGTGTTAACAATATTGAGTAACAAAAAAAGCAAACAGATATTCAGATGGAATCCAAATCGCAACATGAGGGAGAGACGGATCTCCGGCGCCATGATTAGAAAAACAGCTAACATGAGACAGGAAAAACAGCCCTCTTTAGTGAAACGAGTAAATTGTTTTCCTTTTGAATTCAAAAGATTTCAAACATTTTAAAAAGGCGCTTTGCGAATCGTCCTCAAATCATCGTAAAATGCCAAACGTGATCTGCAGTCCAGTGTAGATCATACCCTCCCTCAGTCAGGGGAAGGACCTAGTGTTGACGCAGCCAACCAAATAGTTAGCTGTCCAACAGCTCCCCTTGCAGTCCAAAACTTGTACAAAAAAAGAAAAAAATATATATCCTTCAAGAGACATAGTAAAAGAAAATATATAAAAACCACGTTCATACCATAAAAAGATAACCTTTGCAGAATTCGAGACATGAAATTGCACTTCGATTAAAATGTATTTTTTCTTTTTTTTCCCCCAGTAATTCCATACTTCGAGAAAGCTGCATCAGACATATTCATTACGTTGAACAAAAGACCGTCTTTAACTAGAGATTAAAATAATAATACTGAACTGCATGGGACTAAAATTATAGCGCTTTGATGCAGTGCTTTTTTTCTGCTGTTTGAAGTATCAGTACTTTAACTATACTTCACATGTTTTTATATATTTATTTACACGTTAAGTGAGACAAAATCAGCTTCAAACATTTAAAAGATTACAAAAAACAATAATGTCTATTAAATACAGAGCAACCCATTATCAATTATTATTATTAGTGTTATTGCTACTACAGGTCACCACAGAGTAGCTGATCATCCTAACTCTGAGTAGTGACGGATGCAAAAGCCAAAAAGAAAATCAATTCAGTAAAAAATAATAAATATTGAAAGAGATCTACCACTACAGACAGCATTGTGTTACAGCAGTTATAACATGTGCATAGAAATACGTTGTTACTTTTTTTATTAACCCAGACAAATGTAACTATATTTTTGCAAAGAGGGTTGGAATATGAACACCCTAAAGTATGTATACTCTAAACATATAATCTTTTTCTTGGTAATGAAATGAACCACTTAAGTCGCTTGTCTCTTTGAGCAACAATCACGTGCAACAAAATACACTGACCCATGGCACAAGAGGATTAAGTGAACATTAAGTGAAAATTAAATAATGGAAAAGTCTATATAAACTATGTGTTCAGTTTGAAGGCCCAGACACAGCAATTGGGAACATGTGTAAATACTTTGACGAATTTCAGAAAAAAAACCCCACAAACCTCCAGAGGAGAGTCTGGTTCATCCAGGATGCTCTTCTCACTCTGCAACCGCTGCATGGTTCCTGTAGAACTGGGGTCCATTATCAGTACGTTCTGACTCCCAGCTCTGCCGAACTTACAGTCACTCTTTCTGGAGTCAGTGGTCCTGCACACCTCGTAATTGTACGTGTGTGGCAGAGTCCCTGTGCCCAAAGTGTCTGAGTAACGTGGAGGATAATATGGAATCACAGGGAGGCTGGAGTGATACAGGATGCGAGACTGTCTCCATCTGTAGATTTTGACGGAGATGATGACCACTAAACACGTGACGAAGAGGAAAGAAACCACAGCCAGAGCCAGCACTAAGTAAAAAGTCAGGTTGTCATTGTAGTCCTTGTCGTGTGGAAAGTCAGTGAACTCCGACAGCACTTCAGGGAAGCTGTCCGCCACCGCCACGTTAACAATGACTGTAGCTGAACGAGAGGGCTGCCCGTTGTCCTCCACGATCACAGTCAGTCTTTGTTTGAGCAAATCTTTCTCCGTTACTTGGCGGACAGTTCGGATCTCTCCATTCTGTGAGCCCACTTCAAACAGCGCCCTGTCTGTGGCTTTCTGCAGTTTATAGGAGAGCCAGGCGTTCTGTCCAGAGTCCACATCAACAGCCACCACTTTAGTCACCAGGTAGCCCACATCAGCTGAACGAGGCACCATTTCAGCCACCACAGAGCCAGCAGTCTGGACTGGATACAGAACCTGAGGCGGGTTATCGTTCTGGTCCTGGATCTGGATTTTTACCGTCACGTTGCTACTGAGTGGAGGAGAGCCTCCATCCTGTGCTTTGACATTGAATACAAATTGTTTTCGGTTTTCATAATCAAACGAGCGCACCGCAGAAATGACACCCTTTTCTGCATCAATTGTAAAATACTCAGACAGTGGAGACCCATTAATCTCATTTTTTTCTAACATATAAGACACGTGGGCGTTTTGGTTCTCATCAGAATCGTCAGCTTTAACAGTTAGCACAGATAAACCAGGAGGGTTGTTTTCCAGAATGGAAGTATGATATTCATTTTGTGAAAACACAGGTGCATTATCATTAACATCTGAAATGATCACATTTAGTGTTTTCTTAGTTGAAAGGGGAGGTGTTCCAGCATCAGATGCCATTACCGTGATGTTAACTTTTGAAAAACGCTCACGATCCAGTTTAGCATCTGTAATTATCGCATAATAATTTCTAAGATTAGATTTAATTTTAAAAGGAACGCTGTCTTCGACCTGGCATTGTACTTGTCCATTTTCACCAGAATCGATATCTTTAACGTTAATTATTCCAACTGTCGTACCGACAGGAGAGTCTTCCGACAAAGGACTCGTGAACGACATCACAGTTATTATAGGGGCATTATCATTCACATCAATCACCGCAATTTCAACTTTGCTCGAATCTGTTAATCCTCCACTATCCCTGGCCTCAACTACAAATTCAATTTTTTTGTCTCTTTCAAAGTCGAACTCTTTTGTCATGTAGATTTTTCCAGAATCCTCATCCAAATCGAACGAACTGATTATTTCTGCTTTTGATTTTGAAAAGTAATATTTAACATCGCCGTGTGGACCACTGTCTTTGTCGCTTGCATTCACTGTGACAACCAGCGTCCCCTTTTGCGCACTTTCCATCACAGAGGCCTTGTAAACAGATTGGTTGAACTGTGGTGCGTTGTCATTAGCGTCTAGTATAATAACTTCTATATTTACAGTACCTGATTTCTGCGGGTTTCCACCGTCAACAGCGATCAGATTAAGCGACAGGCGCGGCTGTTGTTCTCTGTCTAAGGGTTTTTGCAGCACCATTTCCGCATATTTCTTTCCATCAGCGTTTGCATGTTGCTTTAAAACAAAGTTTTCATTCGCAGTAAGAATATAACTCTGCAAACCGTTTTGACCAACATCAGCGTCGTCTGCGCTCTCCAAAACAAAACGCGAGCCGAGCGCTGCAGATTCACTGATCTGAAATTCCAACTGGCTGTTCTGAAATGCTGGAGCGTTATCATTTACGTCTATTATTTCTACAGTTACAGGATGCATTTCCACTGGGTTCTCCAATAAAATATCGAAGGTGAAACTACAAGGCGTCACATATCCGCAGAGCTCTTCCCGGTCGATCCTCTCATTAACAAGCAAAGTCCCTTTGTCTGCATTCAGCTGCGCATAGTGGATATTTTCTTCGGTCACGATCCGGGCCCTACCAGAACGAAGCCTCTTTAAATCCAAACCAAGATCTCGCGCAACGTTTCCCACCAGAGATCCTTTCTTCAGCTCCTCTGGAATTGAATATCGAATCTGTGCGTCCGATTGACAAAGAAAAAGACTTAGAAAAATAAAGAGCTTCACAACCCGTCGCACGCGCCATCTTGCACGTCCACTGTAATGGCGCAGTTCTTGGAAATCCATGTGAAAATTAAATGGTACCAACGATGAAATGAGGATCACAAGTCAGCAATTTCAATAACTCCAAGGGTGACCTTAACTTTTCAAAAAGACTAATTTATCATGTCGAATGCGCCTCAGAAAAAGAAGCGCTCGCTTGCTGATGAAATGTGCCGTGATATGAGGGAGAGGAAGGTCTCTGGTTCAAGAAGATATTAATTTGACAGTCAACAGCGTCTCTCTGAGGCCAAAGGAAGAAATTGAGCAAACATTGAAAAATATCTTCATGCTTTAGCTAAAGTCACAAGATGTTTAAGTCTTGTTTTGTAAACAAATAATTAAATGCATGAATAAATAAAAATAAAAATGTAAATCTAATTTCTGTTGATGATAAAATAGGCTCACAATTTGTGTCGATATTATACCTAATAAAAACATAAACATTGGAAAACGTGCCATATTTATAGAATGATGAATAGCATGAATACAAAATATAACAATATAGTTCATGATTGATTTTATGATTTTTGCATAATCAATAAATATTTGTATTTAAGTACAATTCTCCGAAAATGATTTTTAAAGAAAGTATAACAAAACATCAAATGTTCTGTTTAGCACCATGGACAGCGACATGCAACACGGAGCCTTTCCGAAAACAATCAATCATAGGATGCATGTTGTTAGCTGCTGTCTTGCTTTGACTAACGACAATGCCACGGGGTAATTTACATGCCATTATTAAACGTTATTACTGTTTTAAGATGTGCAAATTATTTGCAGGAAATTAAGAAAAGCGATGTCAAACACTACAAAGGTGTCAACATCTAAGTGGGGAAGAACCCGTGCGATAAACAACACATCCTGCATTTCTTTCTTCATTGCCTTGGTTTGTCTGTAAAGTAATTTGAAACAACTGACCTCAAGAGGAGAGTCTGGTTCATCCAGGATGCTCTTCTCATTCTGAATCCGCTGCATGGTTCCTGTAGAACTGGGGTCCATTATCAGCACATTTTGACTCCCAGCTCTGCCAAACTTACAGTCACTCTTTCTGGAGTCAGTGGTCCTGCACACCTCGTAATTGTACGTGTGTGGCAGAGTCCCTGTGCCCAAAGTGTCTGAATAACGTGGAGGATAATATGGAATCACAGGGAGGCTGGAGTGATACAGGATGCGAGACTGTCTCCATCTGTAGATTTTGACGGAGATGATGACCACTAAACACGTGATGAAGAGGAAAGAAACCACAGCCAGAGCCAACACTAAGTAAAAAGTCAGGTTGTCATTGTAGTCCTTGTCGTGTGGAAAGTCAGTGAACTCCGACAGCACTTCAGGGAAGCTGTCCGCCACCGCCACGTTAACAATGACTGTAGCTGAACGAGAGGGCTGCCCGTTGTCCTCCACGATCACAGTCAGTCTTTGTTTGAGCAAATCTTTCTCTGTCACTTGGCGGACAGTTCGGATCTCTCCATTCTGTGAGCCCACTTCAAACAGCGCCCTGTCTGTGGCTTTCTGCAGTTTATAGGAGAGCCAGGCGTTCTGTCCAGAGTCCACATCAACAGCCACCACTTTAGTCACCAGGTAGCCCACATCAGCTGAACGAGGCACCATTTCAGCCACCACAGAGCCAGCAGTCTGGACCGGATACAGAACCTGAGGCGGGTTATCGTTCTGGTCCTGAACATTTATAATAACTGTCGTGTTGCTGCTAAGTGGAGGTGAGCCTCCATCTACAGCTTTCACTTGCAGTCTGAACTCTTTGATTTGTTCATAATCAAATGAATACAAAGACTGAATCGTGCCACTTTCTGCTTTTATTGAGAAATACTTGGAGACAGGATTTCCATTAATTTCACTGTCCACAAGAAAATAAGTCAGACGCGCATTCTGGCCCTGATCTGGGTCAGTGGCCTGGACTTGTAATAAAGTGACACCAGGAGAGTTGTTTTCCATCACGTGAGTAGTGTAAACAATTTGTCCAAATGATGGAGCATTGTCATTAACATCCGTAATTTCTAAAACAAAACTTTTTTTGCTTGACAAAGCTTGGAAGCCTTCATCAGTGGCTGTTAGGGTGATATTGTATTTTGAATTCATTTCTCGATCGAGTTTTTTTTCCGTTACCAAAGTGTAATAATTTCTCAGATTGGATTTCATGCTGAAAGGTAGATTTTCCTCTAGATTAACGCGCACTTGTCCGTTTTTTCCAGAATCTTTATCCTGGACGCTTATCAAGGCCACAACTGTGCCAGGGGGAGAATCTTCTGAAATCTTTCCAGAATACGAAGCCATAGTTATCACTGGCGAATTATCATTGACATCTAATATATCGATCATCAATTTGCTAACTCCAACTAACCCCCAGGGATCCTTTGCTTGAATATTTATTTCGTAACTTGGTGAAATCTCGTAATCAAGGTCACCGGTGAGTTTAATTTCTCCTGTATGCGAATTTATTTCAAAAGGAAAAGAAGAATCATCCTGTAAGTGGGTGAAATAATACGTGACGTTCCCATTGTAACCCTGATCTGCGTCCACGGCAGTCACTCCGAGTATGATCGCGCCGCGCACGGCATTTTCCAAAACAGAGGCTTTGTATAAGGGCTGCGTAAAAACGGGTGCATTATCGTTTGCATCCAGAACGGATACTTGAATCTTTACCGTCCCGGACATCTGCGGTTCGCCGCCATCAACAGCAGACAATACAAGCGCGTGCTCGCTTTGTTTTTCTCGGTCTAAAGATTTGTGAAGCACCATTTCTGCACATTTACTCCCATCCGGCCGAGTATGTTGTTTTAGAACAAAATGCTCGTTTGCTTTCAAAGCGTAGCTCTGCAGCGTGTTTATCCCTACGTCAGGATCAGATGCGCTATCAAGGAGAAACGCAGTCCCCACCGCAGTCGATTCACTAATCTCCAAATGAATTTCCTTCTTGGGAAAAGCAGGAGCGTGATCGTTTACATCTTGTACTTCAATCGTGATGGGAAACAATTCGAGTGGGTCTTCGAGGACAATTTCTAAACTAAAGCTGCATGGAAATTTCTTGGCGCACAATTTCTCTCTGTCAATTCGTTCGTTGACAACGATATGGCCTTTGTTCGAAATCAGTGATACATATTTGATTTCATCGTCTATAGCAAGTCGAGCCTGACCAGCTACCAACCTTCTGACATCCAAACCCAGGTCTTTTGCAACATCTCCAACAAACACTCCTTTCCTCATCTCCTCTGGAATAGAATACCGAATTTGTCCGTCGACTGCAGCGAGAAGACAGTAGACCAAAATGGAGATTTTCAAATGCTGAGGGTGTCGTCTTTTTTTTGTATAATCCATGTTTGATATAAAAAAAGTGAAATATCATATAACAAAACTAAATAGGTTATAAACTCTATCCTTAAAAATACGCAGATGTAATACAAGAGACTAGGTTGACGTCTGCTGTTATAGATGTCGCTTCTTTGTTGCAAATACGGGTGGTGACTTTGTGTTACTGGTGAGCTATTACACTCCAGCTTTCTGCTTAGGCAATAGCACCACCAACAGTCACTGTGGCTGCACATGCTTCATAATTAAACTTTTTTTTTTTTTTTTTTTCCCCCATGCATTTATATTTACCAAACTTCAAGAGCCCTTTTTTCAATCCTCCTAAATGATCATCAGCACAAGCACTTTAATACCAAGCTAAGAATGCCAGTAATTGTTGGTAAGCTACAATAAAATGAATGAAAAAAAAAAAAAAAAGAAACACAAGCTCTTATGATTCATTTTGGAAATTTAAGCCATATTATTTTTTCTTAGACTGTACACAGCATTTCAAATAAATATTTTTCCCCTCAAATTGTAACAGCAATTTAAAGTTTAGGAAAATAATGCAATCCTTACAATGCAAAACTAAATAAATAAAGGAATAGTAATTAACATAAAAAAGAAAAGTAATACTTTGTGCTTTTTGCAATGAAAAGTAGGAATGGATAAAAATATATCTCTTGTAATCTTTTTTTTTTTTTTTTCTTTCTAATCTGACCAACCACACTGACCTACTTTTGAGCTTGGGATTTAAAATCAAAATCTTGCAGCAGTCACCTCTAAGAGCACTGCAATTTAGTGCATCTCAGTATAGCTAAAAGAATGTAGAAATATAAAATTACTCTTTTTAATCATGAATAACCCCGTAGTATTATCACATACAATAAGACTACTTTACTGCAGAGCAGAGAACCCTGTGCTCCGTGATTATGCATTATTCAAACACTGACTGCACACTGCGCAGCAAAGCTTATTTATATTCATGTGGTAAAAAGCACGAGGAAGAGCAACACCAAACTCTCAAAACAGAACATTCAACCGTATACATTATTGCAGTCTTGCATGGCACAGTTTTGATCAGTTGATAAACACAAAAAAAAAATGTCAGGTGATTATAAACAGAAGATGAAATCAAAGAAGATATGTAAAGATGTGTGTTTCATTGTGGTTGCAGTTTCGTGATAAAGCTGTGATGAAATTGGGTCTTGTTAAATAACTTGTGGGATAAGCATAACATCTTAACAAGGTTTATAGAATTAAAAGTAAGCTTACCTTTTGGATCAAAGTAGAAGCCATGTCCATACAAAGCACCAAGAAGGAGAGCATGGAAGAAGAAGAAGAAGACAAAGAAAATAGTTAAAAAGAGTCACCTTCAAATAAACCTGTCATTTGAAGCATTAGCTTTTTTAGAATCATAATTTAGGTTGATTTGGCAAAGAATATAGTTTCTAAAAAAAAAAAAAAACACAGCAAAAAACATCATTCAAAAGACAGAAACGTATGTCAGATGTCAGTTACTGTAGACTGTACACGTTTCAAATACATGTGAAATCTAGACACCTATCGTACCTTTTATGTGATATCTTTCTGAAGATAAACACAAGTCTGTAATTAGCTGTCCTTTCAATCAGTCAAAATGTTGTCATAAAAATGTTCGCACAATGATGCCCTTATTCTTATTCTGAATCAATATGCCAGTAAACATTTTTTCCCAACACAAAATCCTTTTCTGTAGATAAATCCAAAACACCTTCTGTATTCTAAAATGCAAAAGCATCACTAGAGTCCTCATTTAAAATTGTCTTATAATATTTTCTAGAACTGCCAACCTAAATATTTATTACAGAGCTCGTGTGACCTACATACAGCAGCAAAACAGTCTTTTTCTCTTCTCCCTCTGTGGTTAAAATTAGGAGCACAAATAAGCCTGAAGCTACATTGCAAATTTATAGATTCACTGTGGTGTTACTCATGACAGTGACACAATAAACCACAGAAACACATTTATGATTTTTGTGGCAACATGCAAAGTTTCCAGCTTTGGAGCTTCGTTTTTCACATAAGGTGAACATTCAGATAGATTTTTAAATATCTTTAAAGGGGAAACATTAACTAACAATTGATGGTCTCGCTTAAATATATATTTTTGATTAAAAGACAAAGTAAATATAGCTGATTTATGTACAGAACTATGACAGCGCTCAGCAATGAGAACATTGGATTGAAATAATAAACAAACAAACAGAAAAAACATGTCAAAGTATATTTAGAAAGTTTATTTTTGTAAGAGATGCATACAGTCTTTACATATCTGTCACTTTATGAGTTTGGTTAATATGTTGTAAAGCATATGTTTTTTCAGACATCAAAACTAGGAGGATGTTTTTGAAAAGAATGATGAGATGTGTGATAGGTTCTAAGTTAAAATGTACAACAAATCATGCATAAAAGTTACTTGTATTACATCTAACTATACAACCAATTTCCAAAGACTTTACCACTAAAATCCAATAGTCAAAGCAAAGGAAAAAACAAATCACCTTTTGAAAGTGTATATAAAGAAAAAATAAATAAATAAAACAGGAAAAGTAAGTGTCAAGTTTAAAAAGTTAAAAATTATTTATGACTGTCAGAGGATAGAAGCAAACCTAATCCACAGTAAAGTATACAACATGAACATTTTTTAACAATAATACAAAAAATAAAAATACAATATGTTAGCTTTTACTGGACAAAATAATAGCTTTGCTTTAACGTGCATAGGTTAAGTACATTTCAAATTACAAAAAAATAATAAAAAAAAAAAAAAAACTATAATAATTATCTTAATCACATCAACAATATATGCAAATACTTAATATCTTGATTTTTGCATACTTCAATTAAAAATACAAATCAATGGACACATCACTTTGTTTCCGATCCTAATAGCAAGTGGAAAAAATGATTGTCATAACTAAAAATAAGAAAAACACAAATCTAAATATTCATGCTTAAATTATTTCTGCAGAAAAATATACCAAAAATAAACAACCATTGACAACTTTAGCACCTAATGTTTGTACGGCAATTCACAATTAGGTTAACTGCAGTTGAGACAAAATAGTTCAGAAGGTGCACAATAAAGTTAGTACATATAATATTTTGCAGTATCAATGACACACCTGGTATTTAATTTTTCAAATGAAGACAAACTTTTACTTAAAAACATAACAGGGATGTTGGGGACCTGCTCTGGCCTTCAGACTGGCTCTGTCAGTGCTAAGGCGCCTCACAGAATTTTTTTGATAGACTGCACTTCTTTTCTTTAGCGTATCGGTGTCTGTATTTGCTCCAAAACGAAAATCGCCTCTCCACGAACCAGTAGTCATGAAGGGGTCATATCGATCATCTTTCAGCAAAGTCCCACAACGACTAAAATCTGCAAAACCAGTGGAGTAGTAAGTTGATGGGAACACTGGAAGATTGGCCGTGGTGGATCGGTAAACATAGCCACGCCGGCAGAGCTTAAAATAAATCACTCCACTGATTAAGAGGATGAGCAAGAGTGAAACGACTGAAAGAGCGATGATTAAATAGAGCGTTAAATCCTCACTGTTTTGTGATTCATCTACAAACTCAAAATGCTCTTTTAAAACAGGCAGGCCGTCACTGAGTGTTATGCTGACCGTTGCAGTTGCAGAGAGAGCCTCACGACCGTTATCAGTTACCAGAACTGAAAGGGTTTGTTTTGGTTCATCGTCCTCCATAAATGCACGGAGAGTTCTGATTTCACCAGTGTGAAGATCTACCATGAATAGGCCAGGCCGGGTTGCTTGAATTATTCTATAAGAGAGCCAAGCATTGTGACCAGAGTCTGCATCCACAGCTACTACCTTCGTCACTAGGTAGCCCCTTGGCGCCTCAATTGGTACCATATCCTCTGCAATAAAACCAGCAGTTTGAGCTGGATAAAGAATGACAGGTGCATTGTCATTTTGGTCCCTGACAAAAACGTTTATAGTACAGGTAGTAGAAAGTTGAGGCTCGCCTCTATCAAGGGCTGTCACTCTTATTTGAAAATGAACTGACTGTTCATAATCAAATCTGCGGGATGTAAAGAGTTCTCCTGTGTCTGAGTTAACTGTAAGGAAAGATGATGTGTCTAAATTCATGTCCTTTAATATGTGATACCTCATTTTTGCATTAGACCCTTCGTCACTGTCTTGCGCACTGACTTTTATTACAAAAGTGCCAACTGGTTGATTCTCCAAAATGTTAGCACTGTACTCACTCTGTGAAAAAGTTGGGGCATTATCATTTACATCACTTACTAGAATTGATAAAATTGCCACACTTGAAAGGGATGGAAACCCTGCATCAGTGGCAGTTAATGTAATATTATACTCTGACTGTTTTTCTCTGTCCAGGATCTCTTCAGTCACTAACATATAATAGTTTTTTACTTCTGAAACTAATTTAAAGGGAAAATCATCTGGTATTGAACATGTGACATGCCCACTACTGCCTGTGTCTAGGTCATAAATATTGATCAAAGCAATCATGGTTCCTGGTTTTGAGTCCTCGGCCACGTTGGCAGAGGCAGACTTTATCTCTATCACTGGTTTATTGTCGTTCAAATCAATAACATCAATTATAAGTTTAGAGTGAGAAGCCTGTCCACCGCCATCTTTAGCTTGAACGTCAAGCTCAAGCGAGCTAGCCTCTTCATAGTCAATGATGCCCACCAGACGAACTTCTCCACTCTGAGAGTTGATTTCAATCACTCTTGCTAGTTTTTCAGAAAGATGGCTAAAAGAGTATGTTATTTCTCCATAGACACCATCATCTAAGTCTGTGGCATTTAGGGTTATGATGACAGTTCCAATGGCAGAGTTCTCCAGCACAGAAGCTTTGTAAACTCGTTGGCTAAAAACTGGGACGTTGTCATTGGCATCCAAAACCCGAATATGAATAGAAGCAGTTCCTGATCTGTTGGGTTCCCCTCCATCAATCCCAACAATTTTCAGGATATGTTCAGCTTGTGCCTCTCGATCCAATGGCTTTTTGAGAACTAGCTCTGGATAAGAATTCCCATTTATTTGAGTGCTCATTTCTAGTGCAAAATGGTCATTATGGCTGAGCTTATATTCCTGTATAGAGTTCCTGCCCAAATCAGGGTCGTGGGCACTCTCCAAAGGAAATCGTCGTCCCAGAACTGCAGATTCAACCAAATCTAGGTTTGTCTCTCCTGCAGTAAAAACTGGGGTGTTGTCATTTATGTCTGTGATGTCCAAAACCAAACTGGATGCTTGAAGAGGGTCTTCGAGTAAAAGCTGGAACTGCAGGATGCAAATTGTGACTTGGGCACACAGCTCCTCTCGGTCTATTCGTTGGCTGATCAAAAGATTTCCTGTTTCCAGGTCCAGTTCACACAGCTGGCTTGTTCCTTCTGCAACAACTTGAGCTCGACGTGCATCAAGCTGCGACACCTCCAGTCCGAGATCTCGCGCAACATTGCCAATAACAGAGCCCACTTTCATCTCCTCGGGAAGAACATAACGCACTTCTCCCAAAGAAAAACAGAAATGAGAAAGAAGCAAAAAAAACCTGATCCACCATCTTAAACATATTCGAAGATCCACCAGTAAAACTGCTTCCAGAAATAGATGTTCCGTCGACATTGTAAACCGAACCTCAAAATGCAGAAGCAAAAATGGAGACTATGCTGCTGCTGTAATCCGGGAGCACTCTGCTTCTCTTGCTGAGTTAATCATGCTCTATTAAGGATGCTGTCAGCTTAGATTCCTATATCTCTATTTCCATTCGACCACTGCTTCTCTCTCCCCCTCTCTTTCCCCCTGTTTTTCCTCTCTTCTTTTCTGTGTCTCTCAGACTCATACATTCACACAACGATGCAGCATCTCTGCTTTTCTCCTCTTCACAGGCACACAGACCTGCATGCCTGCACAGTGCTCTGCTTTAACCTAGTTCTCTAATTCCACTGACACAGAAAGGAAAGAGCGTGCATGAGTCAGGCGCTATAGAAGGGCGTCATCTAGAGACTGACGGTGCAATTACAAGCAGGTTTCAAAAAAGGATGAATATACGACAGACCGAAACAGACTAAAAGCTTACTGTTCGAGTCATTAAACGACACATTTCAGAAGATCACACTCCAGGGGAAAGAACATATAATAAAAAGCAAGACAAAAAGAGGAAAGAGACATTTTAGGAACGATGTCTCAGCAGCAAAACTAGAATGCCAGTGTTAATTCTGTAGTGTCTTTTTAAAACAACCTTTAATTGCTCAAAGACCTGTACAGACAATTAGAGCCACTGCATAAATAAAACAAAAACAGAACACTAAACACAAAAAAAACATTATTTTTTAATGATCAGAAAATCAAAGTGATAAAAAAATGGAATAAAAAACAAAAATAAAACCTTACTTCGTTAGGATAAAAGCAAAGCACAACTGAGTTTAAAGTCTAGTGAATCAAAGGTTTTAGAGAAATGTAATAAATGAAAGTGTCCTAGATATTCTGATCTAGAGGAAAAGATCATCTACAACTTGGTGCACAAACTGCAAATGCACCACCTCTGGATTTGAGACTTTCAGTAGAAGCAAAGTGAAAGAACTTAGTAGATGCTGAAGCCAGACCATAAGAAGCTCTGAGAACATAAAACTTGATAAAATCTTAAAATTGATGCTAAAATTAACTAGAAGCCAGTGGGGTGGAGTAAGTACATGGGTAAGGTGCTCATGTCATCTTCATGCAGCTACTGTACATTCTGCAAACAGCAAGCAAAGCAGACATAACTGATCCAGAATGTGATGAAGAGCTTTACAATACTCCAGCCAGGTTAAAACATGTTTCAAACTGTCAATAAATAACTGAACTCAAACATGTAGCTACAAGAAGTTGCAAAAAGTTTTTAACACAGAAATTTAGGGCGCAAGAAAAAAAAACAAAACAGAAAGAGAAATTGATTAAAAATAAAAATAAAAACAAAAGTAACCAAACTGCTTTGCACTAAACATGTGTCTGCCTCTAAATAGTTTTTTTTCAATATTGTTGTGAAACGTGTTTGAAAACGGAATTCTGATTATATATATATATATATATATACATATATATATATATGTGTGCGTATTGTGCTTTTTTTCTGCTGGGGCTTCGTGGCACAGAAAAAACCACTATCATAACAGGAGAAGAGAAAAAAAGAAGAGAAAAAAAATTTCTTTATACCAAAGAAACTAGCATGTATTTTTTTTTATTTATTTTAGAATCTGACACAGCTCATTAACTGGGAAAGCAGAGATTCTAACATTTCTGAAAGTAATAATTTAGTTTTTTTTCTTTTTAAAAAAAGCAGGAAACAAACCAGCACATCTGAAAGAAATACATAATGCAGCAAAACTGAAAAAAAAGAAATAAAGCTTCACTTTATAAAAAAGTCCCCAGATAAAAAAAGTCAACATTGTGATTAGCATTATTTTTTGTCAGAATTCTGACTTTTTTTTCACCCTAGAAATGACAATCAGAAAAAATAATCCCAGACAGATAATCCAGACCTAAATTAGGTAATTTTATCATAGTTTGGCAAAGCAGTAGTTGAAAAAAAGTAAAAAGGGATTGAAGGATAAGCATTGGTTTCAGGACTTTGCTAGCCAGACGTAGTCATAGGTGTATGTGAGAAAGGCCAATAAGTAAGGCTAGAAAGTATATATTTTAAATCTTTAAAAGTTAACAAAATGTAACAGCAACCATACCTCTGTTGAATCTCCAGACTCCCCAAAAGCTTCAATAAAGTCTGTTGGACTTTTCTTCAGAGTCTGGTCAGCAGGCAGCGTGTTGTCATTGTAAGAAGACACAAACTTAAAGTCACTGGTTCGAGATCCTGTTGTCAGGTACGCATCATAATTGTAAGCACTGCGTAAAGTTCCTGTGCCGTCAACATCTGCGTAATTAGGAGGCAGATAACCGCTGGGAATGGCAACTGCTCCATCAAACAACAGTCGGGGCTTTCTCCTGCTACAAAACCTCACACCCAAGATGATGATGATGAAGGTCAGGAAGAAGGTGGACACACAAACCAGAGCGATGATCAGATAGGAAGTCAGTTTGGAGTTCTTCTCATCATAAGAAATATCCTTCAGTTCTGGCACCTCAGCCAAGTTATCTGAGATCAGTAAATACATGGCACAGGTGGCAGACAGAGAGGGCTGTCCGTTATCTTTGACTGCAACAATCAGGTTCTGTTTCATGCTGTCAGATTGGGAAATGTCCCGCTGCGTCCTGATCTCTCCGGTGTGCAACCCAATGGTGAAAAGTTCTGGATCAGTGGATTTGACTATATGATAAGACAGCCAGGCGTTCTGTCCAGAGTCTGAGTCCACCGCGATCACTTTGGACACCAAAGAGCCTCCATGTGCAGCTTTGGGGACCAGCTCGGTCATAAAGGAGCTGCCCTCCGGGGCGGGGTACAGAATCTGAGGAGAGTTGTCGTTCACATCCGAGATGAACACACTCACGCTCACGTTGCTGCTCAGTGGAGGAGAACCGTTGTCTCTGGCCATCACCTGCACTTGAAAACTCCTCAACTGTTCATAATCAAACGACCTGACAGCGTGGATCAGCCCCGTGTCTCCGTTCACAGACACATAGGAGGACACCGGGGCTCCGTTCACCTCAGCAGCTAACAGAGAATAAATCACTGTGCCGTTTTGTCTCCAGTCGGGGTCTCGAGCGCTCACAGAACACAAAGTGGAGCCAGCTTGGTTGTTTTCGCTCACATATGCGCTGTACGACTGTTCCTCAAACACAGGTGGGTTGTCGTTGATGTCAGCTACAGATAAGTGAAGAGTTTTAGATGAGGACAGAGGTGGAGAGCCCTCGTCAGTGGCGCTGATTGTAATGTTGTAATCAGACACTAGTTCACGGTCCAGCTGTCCTGTGCTCACCACAGAATAATAGTTTTTGATGGAAGGAACCAACTTAAAAGGAGCGTTTGCTTGAATAGAGCAGCGGACCTGTCCGTTCTTGTCTGAGTCTCTATCCTGCACATTAATGATGCCCACCTCTGTACCAGGAGGGGCGTTCTCTGGGATGGAGCTGGACAGAGATTTCAGATTGATTACAGGGGCGTTGTCATTCACATCAGTGATGGAAATAATTACTTTAGCATAAGATGAAAGTCCCAAACCATCCTTCGCTTTAACGCGTATTTCAAATGATGTTGTACTTTCATAATCAATTGCACCTTTCACCAAAATTTCACCAAATTTCACATCAATACTGAAAATGTTCATCACTTCTTTTGCAACATGTCCAAATTCATAAGAAACATCTCCATTGACTCCCTCATCTGCATCTGCTGCGCTCACTTTAACCACTACAGTCTCTAAAGGGGAATTTTCGGGCAGACTGGCTTCATACACGGCCTGACTAAACACTGGGGCGTTATCATTAGCATCCAGCACGGTGATGTGGATGACGACTGTTCCTGATTTCTGAGGAGATCCACCATCTGCAGCTGTGAGGAGCAGATCCATCTCCTTCTGCTTTTCACGATCAAGATCTTTATCTAGAACAAGCTCAATATTGTTTCCATTCGCAGCCAGAATAAAATGATCGTTCTTCTGAAGATTGTATTGCTGCACTGAATTCTGTCCGACATCTGCATCGTGCGCCTCCTCGACCATAAAGCGCGCTCCCCTCACTGCAGACTCCTGAATTTCTAAATTGATATACTTTTCTTTAAACTCAGGTGAATTATCATTAATATCTTGAACATGAAGGTTTATGCGATGAAGCTCGAGAGGATTTTCCAACACGAGCTCGTGTTTTAAAACGCAGGAAACCTTTTCTCCGCAAAGCCCCTCGCGGTCAATCCTGTCGGCCACAATCAGCTCTCCGTTCTTCAGGTTTATGTCACAGTAACGTTTGTCAGTCCCATCGGTGTCGATGCGCGCTTTTCTGGCGGACAGTGCGGCCGTCTGCAGCCCGAGATCTTTGGCAACATTTCCAATGACCGATCCTCGTTTCATCTCCTCTGGGAAAGAAAAGCTCACGTCTCCATAAGCGACCCGGAACAAAAGAAGAAGCAAAGAAACCCGACGAATAAGAGGAAAATGGAAGATCCAATTCATGGCTGATCCACGACAACAACCAAAAAAAAAACAGCCTTATATGTTGAAAAAAAGATTGTAGCTAAGTGACGGAACACGACTAGCTAGCGATATTAGTAGCCTCCTGTTTTTAATCAGCATTGAGAAGCACAACAATGTCCGTCCTCTTTGAAGCCCCGGATTTAGAGGTATTTCTGCTGGTGTTGAGCGTCACCACGAGTTATAATAACCAAACACACTTAAATAAATTTATTATTTTTTTTCCCCAACAAATTCCACGTGATAATTATATATTTTTTTATAATCCAACTACTTAGGGGAAAATAAAATAAAAAGAATAAATAAGACTTGTATGGATTTTCACCACTGCACTTTCGGCGATAAAAAGAATAATTCAATTCGATTTCATTTATATAGCCCAATATCACAACCATAGCCGTTTCATTGGACTGACATCAGTATATTGCATAGTTAACATTAATTAACTTTTTAAAAATTATTTCAGGTTAAACTAGCACACTGAGAATCTGATAAAATACTGTGTTCTCATTTCATATTCTCCTCTTAGTTGAGCCAATAGCACAATCCACACATAAGAGCAAAACGTATCATCTGAAAAAGCAAAATGGTCATCTTCACGCGGCAATTAAAGAACAATTATCCCATTGATTAACTAAATGTTTACTACTCTAGCACTATTGCACATTAACACTCAGCAGAAACTGAAGCCGGAGCAACATGGGTTTGAAAATTTGAATTTGGCACCATGGACAGCGCCCTTCATTTGGCATCGGCATTTTAGCATAACATGCCGGGTGAAAATAAATTACAGTATAGCTACAATATATTTAAGGAAAAACAAAATAAATAAATAAAGCTAATGCAATTGAAAACTCCTACATTTATTTTTTCAAACTCTAAGTGATGAGCAACAAGGGTTCAGCTCAACGCCGGCTCTGTAATGTTGGATATTGTTGATAAAGTTTATTTCAAAGTAGATTCATATCTGTTGTTGTATCTAAAAAGTTTCGTTATTATGAATGTTCCATGAATTAAGTTTGTTGTATTTATCAGCCACGTCTTAACGTCCGCTCCGTGGACATATTATCTGATTTTAAACCAGTTCATGGTCACAAACTGGCGACAGGCAGCACAGCTTAGCATATAGCGTCGTAGCATCAGTGTGTCACAACATTCCTTACTCCAAATCAGCACTTTTTATTAAACTCCCTGTTGCTGCTGCGTCCAGGCGGTTAATCCTCTATTTCTTTTTGGATCCCGTTAAAAAGCGCCACGTCCTGCTGCCCCATCACCCTAAGGTAAACGCTACACAGAGACGTGTACAGAAGCTACGAGAGTGGGTGTAGGGGCGCATCACGTTCGTCTAAACAACAAATTCGAATTAATCAATTATATGGGTATATTGCCCAGCCCTAGTTACTTGTTGTATCGCTTGGGGTTTCTGTTGTTGTTGTTCAAAGCAACAAAAATCATACTTTTATGTTATGCTCCATGAGATCCCCATTAACCTAACTTACATTAGCATTTTATATTTAAGATCAGATTTTTTACATTTAAATTATAAAGCTTTCATGCTCAGACAAGTATTAAAATATTTTTTTTCACACATATTCTAAAGGAAAAAATATATTTTTCTTTTTTTTTTTTTTTTTTAAATAAAGAAGGCACAGAAAATGTTAAAAGAAAACAATAAGAAACAGAGTATTAGGAGAATTTTTATTCTTAGAACACCTCATGGTTGAAAGAAACTATTTTTAAAAGTTCACGTCATAATTAGAAACCTACATTTAATTTGAAAAATATACTATGTTATTACGTGAAGGTCCAATGCTGTGATCTTAACACAAAAAAATCATCTAAAGTTTGCGACATACTAATAAAGCCAATACACGAACCCCCACTGAAATGTTTCTGGTTCACAAGGTTGCCGGACCCGATCTGTCCACTGTTGGACAAAGGTGGGGTAGAGCCCAAACACATTCATATGCACACGCATGAACGAGAAGAACATGTTACCTCCAAACAAAAAGGTCCCAGAATCTGAACCAGACATTCTCATTGTCAAGCAAGAGCAATGATCACTATCCAAATAAATTTTATCTGTTCATTAAAACATGAAACAGGGTTTATGAAACCCATGAAAACCGAATTTCTAGATTACTATAGAGAAATCACCATTTACTTCTTTGTTTTCACAAAAAAATAAATAAATGCAGAGTTTATGACCATATTAAATCGACTAACATAGAGTATTTTCAAAATAATATGTTCATCTTCGATACTTGATTGGGGATCCCTTTGCCCTAAGAATTGTCTTCAAGTACCCTGGCACAAACACAATTTTTCTGTGGCGTTGTGTGGGAATTAAACAGTATGTCCTGAATCTATTTTATATCAAAGTTTATTTTTTCTTATGTAAGTATTAGAATAATTGCACTTGTGCATTATTTTATGATTTTCTGGAAAGAGTCTGTATATTTTCATTGATCCATCGAACTTTGTTTTTTACACGTTTGTAGGTGTGCTAAAATTCATCTAGCCACTTTGATACTATCTGAACAGAATGATTGCTACTAAAAAACTGAAGTCAACAAATACATGGAACAACATTTTCAATCCTAAAAAAACAGTTATTAAAAAGAATGGAAACAGGGGGAGGAAGATGGGTTGGTGCCATCTCATTAGTTTTTTCGTTTAAAACACTAAGTGTAGATGTGGAAGGCAGGATGTGGACATAAGGATATCCTTCGGGGGTAATTATTATTTTAATAAGTGTTTTGTGCAGGGCTGTTGATTGAAGTTTGGGACTTAAGCAGACCGACTGCTCCTCATGTAAATGTGGATCAGTGTTCTTGAACTTCGAACACATGGGGACCATTTTTCAGGTTTAAAATGTTCTAATTATGTTTGGGGCACTGGGTGGGGAGGTGTCGTCTGGCAATCTTTTATTTTTTTATTTATGTTTTATTTCTTTACTTATTTTTGTTTGTTTTCTTGTTTTTCTTTCTCTTCCCTTTCTTTCACTCTGGTCTTTCCACACTATGGTAGGGAGAGCTTCTACGCTGTGCTCTCCTCTATCTTGTCCAGAACTAAATTTTGTCCAAAAATTAAAAAATAAATATGTCTAATCTTAAAATTACCAGCTGGAATGATAGAGGGTTAAAGGAATTAGCCAAAATAAAACAAGTTCTAAATCGAATTAAACAACTTAAATCCCACATAATTTTTTTTACAGGAGATACATTTAAGAGCAACAGAAGTTAGTAGATTGCAAAAGAGATGGCCGGGTCAGGTTCTTTGTGCCCCATACAGCAATTACGCTCGGGGTGTGCTTATATTTATACATAAATCGCTGCCATTCCGAATTACAGATGTTATTTGTGACCACTATGGCAGATATATAATTGTTCAGGGTAACATATCAACATGAATCTAGTTAGCATTTATGGCCCAAATGATGAAAATCCAATGTTTTTTTCAGAATCTCTTTCTCACTTTATCCAACATGCAGGGGATGTACATCATCAGTGGTGATTTTAATTGTGCTTTAGAGCCCAAAAAAGATCGTTCTACTAAGCTTGATTCTTCTCATGGGCAGACACGGAATGTGTTGCTGCAAACTTGCCAGGATTTAGACTTGATTGACATATGGAGGGAACAACATCCAGATACAATAGAATACTCCTGTTATTCCAGTACACATGAAACGTACTCGCGAATTGACTACTTTTTAGTGTCCTCTGGACTCAAGTCAAAAATCGAGAAGTCTTGGTATGATAGCATTGTCATAAGTGATCATGCAGCCATATCACAAAGTTTTCATATAGATGAGTCTATTTACAACTGCAAGAGATGGAGATTCCCTGTTGAACTGCTGCAAGATACAAATTTCATAAAATTCACAGAAGAACGCATTGATAATTATTTTGAATTTAATTGTGATCAGACCGATGCTTGTATTAGATGGGAGGCATTCAAAGCATACATTAGAGGGGAAATTATTAGTTTTACAAAATCCAAGGCCAAAAAACAAAACACTGAAATGGAAACAATTGAACGCCAAATCAGGCTGTTGGAGCAAGAGTTGTACAATAACTAAAATCACCAAAAGGCAAAAGAATTACAAATTATGAGAACTAAATACAATAAACTATCTATGGATAAAGTTGCAAAAAATTTTATGTGGATAAAGCAGTCCTATTATGATCAAGGAGAAAAATGTGGTAAACTTTTGGCTTGGCGAATTAGGAAACAACAGTCAGATAGGGCAATCAATCATATTAAGACGCCTGCAGGCCAGGCAACTTCGGAGCCAGTAGAAATTGACAACACATTTAGAGAATTTTATGAGTCTTTATATACATCGGAATGTTTAAATGATTTGCAGAGTCAAAATTCTTATTTAGAGCCCTCAAAGTTCCAGACTCTGTCTGAAGAAGAGCAACAGGAATTAGATCACAACCTAACAACAAGGGAATTGGCAGAGGCCATTCAAAGTATGCAGAGTGGAAAAGCACCAGGGCCGGATGGCTTTCCTATCCAATTCTATAAAAGATTCAGAGAGAAACTTCTTGCCCCATTAATGGTCATGTATGAAGAATCCTAAACAAAGGGAACACTCCCTCCATCCCTGAGACTGGCATTGATAACATTAATTTTGAAACCAGACAAGCCACCAGATGAATGCTCTTCTTTCAGACCTATTAGTTTGATGAGCTGCAATGTTAAGATACTTTGCAAAGCCTTGGCCAGAAGGTTGGAGTTACACCTTCCACATCTTGTAGGTGATGATCAAAAAGGATTTGTTAAAGGTAGACAAGGGTTTCATAACATTAGACGTGTTATGAATATACTTTATGAGAAATATAATTCTAAAGATACAGCAGTGTTATCGCCAGATGCACGCCAGGCGTTTGATAGGATTGAGTGGAGTTTCCTTTTTAATGTACTCCCACGATTTGGAATTGGTACAAATTTTTTGAGATGGATTAAGCTGTTATATACAAATCCTACTGCCGAGATACAGACCAATAACAATATCACTAAACCATTCACTCTCCAACGATCAACTAGACAGGGAGGCCCATTGTCGCCTCTACTTTTTGTATTGGCTATTGAACCATTGGCCATGGCTGTAAGAGCCCATGAGGGTATCACGGGTGTAACTATTGGTGGTTGTGAGCATCATTTAGCTCTATATGCTGACAATATTATTATTTTTTTAACAAACTTAAAAGAGAGCGTTCCCCGCTTAGTGAATTTAATAGATGTCTTCGGAAATATATCAGGATATAAAATAAACCATTCTAAATCAGCACTGCTGTTTCTGAATGAGAGTGAGAGATTGCAGCCTACTGTAAACACACCATTTGCAACTACAAATGATGGTTTTGCATATCTCGGTATTAGAATTAGCCCTGACGTGAAACAAATAGTTTCTTTGAATTATGACCCACTGATGAACAGAGTGCGTGAAATGCTAAACCGATGGACCCAAATGCCCATATCTATGATAGGTCGCATCAACATAATCAAAATGCTCGTTTTACCTAAATTCCTATATTTTTTTTCAGTCACTTCCTTTTTCATTAACATATTCCTTTTTCCATAACATAAATACTCTCATAAGTCAATTCATTTGGAACAATAAAAAAGCCAGATTAGAACTAGGGTTACTGTATTTACCGTATGAAAGAGGAGGGCTTCAACTCCCCAATTTAAAATTGTATTACTGGGCAGCCCAGCTGCGGCTGACCATGTACTATTTTTCAGTGCCTCCCTTTCCAGCATGGGTAACAATTGAACAGACAACATTAAAGCTTCCTGCCCAATTTTACTTATACTCAACAAGCCCTAAGAAGTTGATTAAGCAAACAAAAAATCCCTTCCTTCGAAATTCCATCTCAGTGTGGTTCTCAGCACATCAGTATGTTGGAAACACACTGGAGTTATCACAGTTGTCCCCTATATAGGGAAACAACTGCTTTACACCAGGCAGAGCAGATGGCGGATTTAAAATATGGTTCAACAAAGGTGTTGAGAAAATTTTAGATTTGTATATAGAAAACACATTGATGTCATATCATCAGCTCTGTGGAAAATACAATATTCCAAGGAAACATTTCTTTAAATACCTGCAACAAAAACATTTTATTTTATCAACACATAAACAGCTGACGTTGCCTCCATTATCTAAAATTGAAGATTTGACAATATCTCACATGAATGGTCGGGGGCAGGTTTCATTATTTTAGAATCTGTTGTTAGCATATTCAAAAGAGTCTTCCCTAAAAAAAAGTGGAGGCGTGGAGGATTGATTAAAAAGAGCACATCACCAATGCTGACTGGGAATCAGCTTGTCTTAAGGCTCAGACCCAGTCCATTAACACTAAATATACACTGTTACAATACAAATGGTTGATGCGTACATATCTTACGCCCAGCAGGTTGAATCACATATTCCCTAATGTCCCAGATATTTGTGTAGAATGCAGAGAGGAAAAGGGTACTTTAATTCATTGTTTATGGGATTGTGCTAAGCTACAACCATTCTGGAAACATGCAATAACATGTATATGTCACATACTTGGACTAAGAATTCCTTTACATGCCAGCATATGTTTACTCGGAATATACCCTGAAAATTTTGATGTGACTCGAAAGAAATTACGGATTATTGACTTTGGGCTTTTACAAGCCAGAAGAGTGATTGCATTACTATGGAAGAGCATGGATGCACCCTCTATACATATGTGGACAAGAGAACTGATGGCCTGTTTGGCTCTGGAGAGACTAACATTCATTGCTGAAAAGAAAGAAAGGGACTTTGAGCATCTATGGAATCCTTATTTACACTTCCTGGAAACTTGTGACCAATCTTCCTGAAAATGTACAAACTATTGTAATTTTTTTTTTTTTTTGAAATTATTATTATTAGTTTTTGGTCTATTTTAAGACTTTGCTGGATGTGGGTATTTTTTGTTCATTGTGTTTTATTGGGTTGTTAAAAGTTAAAATCTTTCAATAAAAACAAGTTAAAAGAAAAAAATGGAAACAGAAACTAAACAAGCAAAAATAAATTAAAATAAAAACACGGCAAAATAGCTAAATTTTAAGTTACAGAGGCAAAGCAGTCAAAATACCTCTCAGTTTGAATCTAAATAAAATAACATAAAAACAGAAGAAACAAAAAAGGTATTTTTCTTATAAAAATGCAAACAGTACCAAAAAGGAGACATGACCAACAAAACAAACAAAAAAACAAAACAAAAAACAACGTCTCAAAAACGTTAATGGACAACAGATAACCTCCTTGTACTTAAAAAAAAAAAAAAAAAAAAACATATTATGCCCTGCAACATTTTATGTTACTTAGAAAATTGCTGTACTCTATTTATTATTATTATTTTTATTACTATTGTATTTTGTTTGTTGAAAAATAGAAACTCCTACCTCTGTGGAAATGCCAGAATCAGCAAAAGCTTCGAGAAAGTCAGTGGGACTCTTCCTCAGAGTCTGGTCAGCAGGCAGTGTGTTGTCATTGTAAGAAGAGACAAACTTAAAGTCACTGGTTCGAGATCCTGTTGTCAGATACGCATCATAATTGTAAGCACTGCGTAAAGTTCCTGTGCCGTCAACATCTGCGTAATTAGGAGGTAAATAACCGCTGGGGATGGCAACTGCTCCATCAAACAACAGTCGGGGCTTTCTACTGCGACAAAACCTCACACCCAAGATGATGATGATGAAGGTCAGGAAGAAGGTGGACACACAAACCAGAGCGATGATCAGATAGGAAGTCAGTTTGGAGTTCTTCTCATCATAAGAAATATCCTTCAGTTCTGGCACCTCAGCCAAGTTATCTGAGATCAGTAAATACATGGCACAGGTGGCAGACAGAGAGGGCTGTCCGTTATCTTTGACTGCAACAATCAGGTTCTGTTTCATGCTGTCAGATTGGGAAATGTCCCGCTGCGTTCTGATCTCTCCGCTGTGCAACCCAATGGTGAAAAGTCCTGGATCAGTGGATTTGACTATATGATAGGACAGCCAGGCATTCTGTCCAGAGTCCGCGTCCACCGCGATCACTTTGGACACCAGAGAGCCTCCATGTGCAGCTTTGGGGACCAGCTCGGTCATGAAGGAGCTGCCCTCAGGGGCGGGGTACAGAATCTGAGGAGAGTTGTCGTTCACATCTGAGATGAACACACTCACACTCACGTTGCTGCTCAGTGGAGGAGAACCGTTATCTCTGGCCATCACCTGCACTTGAAAACTCCTCAACTGTTCATAATCAAACGACCTGACAGCGTGGATCAGCCCCGTGTCTCCGTTCACAGACACATAGGAGGACACCGGGGCTCCGTTCACCTCAGCAGCTAACAGAGAATAAATCACTGTACCGTTTTGTCTCCAGTCGGGGTCTCGAGCGCTCACAGAACACAAAGTGGAGCCAGCTTGGTTGTTTTCGCTCACATATGCGCTGTACGACTGTTCCTCAAACACAGGTGGGTTGTCGTTGATGTCAGCTACAGATAAGTGAACAGTTTTAGATGAGGACAGAGGTGGAGAGCCCTCGTCAGTGGCACTGATTGTAATATTGTAGTCAGACACTAGTTCACGGTCCAGCTGTCCTGTGCTCACCACAGAATAATAGTTTTTGATGGAAGGAACCAACTTAAAAGGAGCGTTTGCTTGAATAGAGCAGCGGACCTGTCCGTTCTTGTCAGAGTCTCTGTCCTGCACATTAATGATCCCCACCTCTGTACCAGGAGGGGCGTTCTCTGGGATGGAGCTGGACAGAGATTTCAGATTGATTACAGGGGCGTTGTCATTCACATCAGTGATGGAAATAATTATTTTAGCATAAGATGAAAGTCCAAAACCATCCTTCGCTTTAACACGTATTTCAAATGATGTTGTACTTTCATAATCAATTGCACCTTTCACCAGAATTTCACCTGAATTACGATCAATGTTAAATATTTGTTTTACCTCCTCCGTAACATGGCTAAAGTCATAAGAAACATCTCCATTGACTCCCTCATCTGCGTCCGCTGCGCTTACTGTAACCACTACAGTCTCTAAAGGGGAGTTTTCGGGCAGACTGGCTTCATACACGGCCTGACTAAACACTGGGGCGTTATCATTAGCATCCAGCACGGTGATGTGGATGACGACTGTTCCTGATTTCTGAGGAGATCCACCATCTGCAGCTGTGAGGAGCAGATCCATCTCCTTCTGCTTTTCACGATCAAGATCTTTATCTAGAACAAGCTCAATATTGTTTTCATTCGCAGCCAGAATAAAATGATCGTTCTTCTGAAGATTGTATTGCTGCACTGAATTCTGTCCGACATCTGCATCGTGCGCCTCCTCGATCATAAAGCGCGCTCCCCTGTCTGCAGACTCCTGAATTTCTAAATTAATCGATTTTTCATTGAATTGAGGAGAGTTGTCGTTAATATCTTGAACATGAAGGTTTACGCGATGAAGCTCGAGAGGATTTTCCAGCACGAGCTCGTGTTTTAAAACGCAGGAAACCTTTTCTCCGCAAAGCCCCTCGCGGTCAATCCTGTCGGCCACAATCAGTTCTCCGTTCTTCAGGTTTATGTCACAGTAACGTTTGTCAGTCCCATCGGTGTCGATGCGCGCTCTTCTGGCGGACAGTGCGGCCGTCTGCAGCCCGAGATCTTTGGCAACATTTCCAATAACCGATCCTCGTTTCATCTCCTCTGGGAAAGAGAAGCTCACGTCTCCATAAGCGGCCCGGAACAAAAGAAGAAGCAAAGAAACCCGACGTATAAGAGGAAAATGGAAGATCCAATTCATGGCTGATCCACAACCACAAAACAGTCCAAAATGCTTTAAAAAAGAAAGTACTTATTGCTAAGTGACCGAACACGACTTGCTTTCGTAAGCGTAGCTTTTTTTGTTGTAATCTGCTGCTAGAAGCACAATGATGTCTATCCTCACGAAAGGCAGGAAATCACAGATTGTTCTGTTGGTCTACAGCGCCACCACGAGTTAAAATAAAGAAACAACCGTAAAACATACGTTTTTCAGTGCGGATAAACAAATGGATTTATATTTCTATTTTTTTTTACCTATAAAAGAAAAAAAAATGTTGGTATAGGTATAAAATGCAAGTATTTATTAATAAATATGTGGATAAAAAATGATGAAATAAAGTGATTGTCAATTTGTAATACTAACACTAAATTACTCTTGTTCTTTAGAACAATTAATTATAATTAATCCAAAATATTGTCTTTTAGGAGTATTTTTATTTCTTTACTTTTTGTTTACCATTTAGATTTATTTTACTATCCTTAATTTTAAAGCACATAAAAATCCACCAGCAAAAATTACACCCAAGCAAGCACAACGTAATTGTATCAAAAGTAGGTAGATCAAGCCCAAGGAAACATGTGTTTTACATTCTGGTTTTACATGTCCAACTTTCCAAAACTAATTGGATTAACATTTGTTCTTTCAGCATTGGAAATGTCAGTGTGATCCAAAGAAACTGGACTAAACACTTGTTACAAGTGTTTGGGAAGAAGAAAAACATTACCCAAGACAAACAAAATTGTAAGGAGCGCCAACAAGAAACGGACTGCAGCAATGTAAAGCCAAGGAGTGACCTTCAAAACCAAGCCAACAACACAAAGCAAAAAAACACATGGTTTTGTTTTGACAAGGCTAAGATGATAACACATTTAATAACTTATTCCATAGAACCATAGGAGGTCAAGGTTTTAACATGCATATTTGACTAAATTGCTTTTTCATGGCAATAAATTGATTATAAATGTTGTCACTAGCTATAAAAGGCTCCAGCATCCACTGTTTCCTGTACATGAGAAAGCAGGAAAAGTTTCCAGTCAATCAATTTACATGCAGAGCTCCAAGTTTGTTTTGTATTGATTTCACCTCTTTACTAAATTCCAGACAAACAGGACAAAGACATTGTGAATAAAATAATATTTTACATTTTTATCAATTGAAGGAATATTGCTGAGGATATACACTAGCTTCACTTTTTAAAAATGAAAAAACAAAACAATTGTCAGCACAACTACATCTTTCATTCTCTTTCATCTTAAGAGAAAGAAAATCAAAGTCACATTGATTTCAGTTAAACACAACTTGTAAAGAGAAAAAGCAAAATCAGATACTTGACCCATTCACTACATGTTCAGCACAACAAGTTGCTTTCTTAGTTGTTTTGTGTCATGGCAGTAAACGTAAGGAAAATTAACCCCAAAAATCCATCAGGAATTTAATGAAAAAGTGGCAGATTACTCAATGCAAAGTTTAACTTAAGTAATAAATAGTCAAGTGTTAAGTTGTTTGAAAAAATGCACAAAAGTAATGTGTGGAGTTGACGCTCACTATATTGTCTATGCACAAAAAAGCCACAGAAAAACAAGACTATAAATGGCAAACGCACATTTTTAAATAATGCTTCACAATGATCCAAAGTGCTTTACAGTCACAGTCTTGATCACCCACTCACTCAGATATTCACACGCTTCACTACCTAACACTGGCCCCTATATATTTACTAGAAACAATGTCGGGCCCAGTGTCTTGCCAAAGGACACTGTGACACACTCATGGGAAAGGCAGGAACCAAACCTGTGATCCTCTAGTCAGGAATTGACCCCTCTATCTCTGTAGACAGACACTCCGAAAGAACACAAAACCCTAACTGTAAGTCTCAAAACAGATAAAACAAACAAGATGATAGAAAATTAGGCATCCAATATAAACTCTCAGCCATACCAAAAATTGCTTAAGCCATTAATTCTAGAAGAAATAAAACTTTCAGACCAGTAAAAATGTTGCTTTTATCCAAAGTTATATCATTTGTGTCCATGCAGGCAAAGAAAGATTGATTGCTAAAGGAAAAAAAAAAAAAGTATTGTTTTATATATATATATATACTTGCAAAAAAAATAAGATGAGAAAAATGTTGAATTACATTTTATACAAATGTGATTTTTATTTTTTCTAAATTATTTTAAGAGGAATTTTGAGAAATCACCTTTTATAGTTAAAATTGTTTAACGTAAATTCCCAATCATGTGTTTTGTATGTTCTCTGGTGGGTTTCTGTAACCATTCAGAAATAATTCAGATTTTGTTAAACGTCCGACAAAGTGTTTATCATTTAGAGTATTGCTAAAAAGTATCTAAAGTAAAAAGAAAAAAAGCTTGCCTTTATTAGAATTTTTAAAACTGGAATGATAAGCTGTTGACATGAACTACTAAAGCTGAAGTTTATTTATCAGAGGGACAAAAGGGAGATTTCTGCAACAAGGACAGCAGCTACAAATATCACCTTGAAACAAAACAATAAATGAATAAAAATTCAACAAAATAAGGATTTAAAAGTCAAATATATTCTCATTTAGGTGAAAAAAAAGGAAGATGCATCCAGGTGTAGTATATCTAAAAAAAAGGGTGATGGTTAATTTAAAAACAAACAAACAAACAAAAATTGTCATAGTTACAAGTGTATGAGGTAAGATAGCTATCAATAGGAAATGTATTCATGAAAACAAAGTTGTACTCAAAAACACAAATTTTGGAAAAAATAATATATTTTGTGCCCTCAACTCATATTTGTTGGCTCAGCTGTTGGACAGGACAAGTTAAAAAAAAGGCTTATCTGCAATGGAAAATCTTGAAAATAGAGTGAAAATGTGTTGACATTTACTACAACTCAAAATGATTCATAAGAGGGATGAGAGCTATGGTTCAGCACCAAGGACAGCAACTGTAAACGTCACCTCGAAATAAATTTGACTTTTTTTCAGTCAAATATTTTCTCATTAAATTGCAAAACAATAACAAAAACAGGAAGCTGCATTCAAGTTTAGTATACCTAAAACCAACGTGACATGGTAAATTTAAAAATAAAACCGAAAAAAAACAAATTAATATTTAATTGTCTCAAGATTTAACCAACTGGAGCATTCACAGCATTCCTACCTCTGTGGAAACAGTGGAATCCGTAAAAGATTCGAAAAAGTCTGTTGGACTCTTCCTCAGAGTCTGGTCAGCAGGCAGCGTGTTGTCATTGTAAGAAGACACAAACTTAAAGTCACTGGTTCGAGATCCTGTTGTCAGGTACGCGTCATAATTGTAAGCGCTGCGTAAAGTTCCTGTGCCATCAACATCTGCGTAATTAGGAGGCAGATAACCGCTGGGGATGGCAACTGCTCCATCAAACAACAGTCGGGGCTTTCTCCTCCAACAAAACCTCACACCCAAGATGATGATGATGAAGGTCAGGAAGAAAGTGGACACACAAACCAGAGCGATGATCAGATAGGAAGTCAGTTTGGAGTTTTTCTCATCGTAAGAAATATCCTTCAGTTCTGGCACCTCAGCCAAGTTATCTGAGATCAGTAAATACATGGCACAGGTGGCAGACAGAGAGGGCTGTCCGTTATCTTTGACTGCAACAATCAGGTTCTGTTTCATGCTGTCAGATTGGGAAATGTCCCGCTGCGTCCTGATCTCTCCGCTGTGCAGCCCAATTGTGAAAAGTCCTGGATCAGTGGATTTGACAATATGATAGGACAGCCAGGCGTTCTGTCCAGAGTCCGCGTCCACCGCAATGACTTTGGATACCAGAGAGCCTCCATGTGCAGCTTTGGGGACCAGCTCGGTCATGAAGGAGCTGCCCTCCGGGGCGGGGTACAGAATCTGAGGAGAGTTGTCGTTCACATCCGAGATGAACACACTCACACTCACGTTGCTGCTCAGTGGAGGAGAACCGTTGTCTCTGGCCATCACCTGCACTTGAAAACTCCTCAACTGTTCATAATCAAAGGACCTGACAGCGTGGATCAGCCCCGTGTCTCCGTTCACAGACACATAGGAGGACACCGGGGCTCCGTTCACCTCAGCAGCTAACAGAGAATAAATCACTGTACCGTTTTGTCTCCAGTCGGGGTCTCGAGCGCTCACAGAACACAAAGTGGACCCAGCTTGGTTGTTTTCGCTCACATATGCGCTGTACGACTGTTCCTCAAACACAGGTGGGTTGTCGTTGATGTCAGCTACAGATAAGTGAAGAGTTTTAGATGAGGACAGAGGTGGAGAGCCCTCGTCAGTGGCGCTGATTGTAATGTTGTAATCAGACACTAGTTCACGGTCCAGCTGTCCTGTGCTCACCACAGAATAATAGTTTTTGATGGAAGGAACCAACTTAAAAGGAGCGTTTGCTTGAATAGAGCAGCGGACCTGTCCGTTCTTGTCTGAGTCTCTATCCTGCACATTAATGATGCCCACCTCTGTACCAGGAGGGGCGTTCTCTGGGATGGAGCTGGACAGAGATTTCAGATTGATTACAGGGGCGTTGTCATTCACATCAGTGATGGAAATAATTACTTTAGCATAAGATGAAAGTCCCAAACCATCCTTCGCTTTAACACGTATTTCAAATGATGTTTTACTTTCATAATCAATTGCACCTTTCACCAGAATTTCACCAAATTTCACATCAATACTGAAAATGTTCATCACTTCTTTTGCAACATGTCCAAATTCATAAGAAACATCTCCATTGACTCCCTCATCTGCATCTGCTGCGCTCACTTTAACCACTACAGTCTCTAAAGGGGAGTTTTCGGGCAGACTGGCTTCATACACGGCCTGACTAAACACTGGGGCGTTATCATTAGCATCCAGCACGGTGATGTGGATGACGACTGTTCCTGATTTCTGAGGAGATCCACCATCTGCAGCTGTGAGGAGCAGATCCATCTCCTTCTGCTTTTCACGATCAAGATCTTTATCCAGAACAAGCTCAATATTGTTTCCATTCGCAGCCAGAATAAAATGATCGTTCTTCTGAAGATTGTATTGCTGCACTAAATTCTGTCCGACATCCGCATCGTGCGCCTCCTCGATCATAAAGCGCGCTCCTCTCACTGCAGACTCACGAATTTCTAAATAAATCGATTTTTCTTTAAACTCAGGTGAATTATCATTAATATCTTGAACATGAAGGTTTATGCGATGAAGCTCGAGAGGATTTTCCAGCACGAGCTCGTGTTTTAAAACGCAGGAAACCTTTTCTCCGCAAAGCCCCTCGCGGTCAATCCTGTCGGCCACAATCAGTTCTCCGTTCTTCAGGTTTATGTCACAGTAACGTTTGTCAGTCCCATCGGTGTCGATGCGCGCTCTTCTGGCGGACAGTGCGGCCGTCTGCAGCCCGAGATCTTTGGCAACATTTCCAATAACCGATCCTCGTTTCATCTCCTCTGGGAAAGAAAAGCTCACGTCTCCATAAGCGGCCCGGAACAAAAGAAGAAGCAAAGAAACCCGACGAATAAGAGGAAAATGGAAGATCCAATTCATCGCTGATCCACGACAAAGGCAACAGTCCAAAATGCTTTAAATGAGAAAGTAGTTAAGCTATATGACGGATCACAACCACCTTCCGTAAACGTAGCTTTTTTTCTTGTAATCTGCAGCCAGAAGCACAATGGTGTCTATTCTCACTAAAGGCAGGAAATCACAGATTGTTCTGTTGGTCTACAGCGCCACCACGAGTTATAATAAAGAAATAACCCTATAACGTACCCCCTTAAAATAAATCAATAAATAACTTCTGTCAGTGTACTGAAGACAACCAAATATATGTCCTTATCCATTGTTTCTTAAAAAAAAAAATAGGAAAAAATGGTACAGATATAAAATGCAAGTATTCGTGAACAAACATGTGGATAAAAAATAATGTAATAATGTGATCGTCAACTTGTAGTAACAATCTTATCCTAGTGCTTTAGAACAAATAATGATAACGAATCAAACATCTTTTCTTAAAGGACAATTTTTAAATTGCAGTTACATTTAGATTTTTTTTATATGCTTAATTTTATAATACAGAAAAATCCACCAGCAAAAGTCACAGCTTAGCAAGCACGGCATATTTGTATCAAATGCAAAAAAGAAAAAGCGTAACTGTCCAAGGAAATCTGTATTTTACATTTCTGGGTCCACATGACCAACTTACCAAAACTAATGAGATTAATAATTTTTCCTTCAGTACTGGAAATGTCAGTGTGATATATATATATATATATATATATATATATATATATATATATGTGTGTGTGTGTGTGTGTGTGTGTGTGTGTGTGTGTGTGTGTGTGTAAGTTTTCCAAATATATATTTATATGTCTATCTATCTATCTATGTTAGTTAGTTAACGCAAAGTTTAACTTAAGTAAAAACTAGGCAAGCGTTAAATTGCTTGGAAAAAATGCACAAAAGGAATGTGCACAGTTGGCATTCAGTATATGATCTATGCACAAAGAAAGCCACAAATAATATGAACGGCAAATGCCATATAGTTGTATAACACTTTACAAAGGTCCAAAGTGTTTCATAGTCACAGTCCTGATCACTCATTCAAACACATATTGACACGCTCTACTACCTAACACTGGTGCAAACCTAAAACCACCAGTAACAAAGTGGGGCCCAGTGTCTTGCCTAAGGACACCTTGACGGACGGGTGGGCAAGGCAGGAACCAAATCTGTGATCCTCCAGTGAGAGGTTAACCCTATACCTCTGTTGCACAAACGTTCCGAAATAACCCAAAACCCTAACTGCAACTCTCAAACAGATACAAGTAACAAGATGATAGAAAATTGGGGATTTAATTTAAACTCTGCCCTAAAAGCATGTTCAAGTGATTTATGCTATAGAGGGAACAAACATTCAGATGCTTGATATTCTTGCTTTTATCTAAAGTTTTATCATCTGTGTCAATGCAAGCAAAAATAATGAAAAAAAGATTAATTGTTAAAGAAAAAATAGTTTTTTGTAAAAAAAAAGTACACATATCATGATATAATTGCAATAAAACATTAAGAAGAAAAAAATGTAGAATTTAGCTTTTGTACAAATTTGTTTTGTATTTTTCCTCATTTCTTTTAAGAGAAATAAAAAAAAAAAGTCTTACAGTTAAAAGTGTTACAGATAAAATTCCAACCATGTGTAGTTATGTTCTCTATTGGCTTTCTGTAACCATTCAAAACGAATTCAGTGCTTGCTTAACTTCCTATAAAAGTGCCCATCATTTACAGTATGGCTAAAAAGTCTTTTAAAGTAAAACAGAAAAAAAGGCTTATTTGTTTTCGAAATTTTAAGACCATAATGAAAATGTGTTGACATTTTCTGATAAACCTGAAGGTGATTTCTCAGGCTAATGAGAAGCAAATTTCAGTACCAATGCCAGCAACTGTGAATATGACCATGCAACAAATTTAATAAATGAAAATCACCAAAATAAGGATTTAAAAGTCAAATCTATTCTCATTAGGGTAAAAACAACTACAAAAAAAGGAAAATGCATCCAGCTATAACTAAATAACAATGAACTATGGTTAATTTAAAAACAAACAAAAAATATATATCACATTGTCTCAACATATTAACCACAGGGGCCTTCACAACATTCCTACCTCAGTCGAATCAGCAGGATCTGTAAAAGATTCAAAAAAGTCTGTTGGACTTTTCCTCAGAGTCTGGTCAGCAGGAAGCGTGTTGTCATTGTAAGAGGACACAAACTTAAAGTCACTGGTTCGAGATCCTGTTGTCAGGTACGCGTCATAATTGTAAGCACTGCGTAAAGTTCCTGTGCCGTCAACATCTGCGTAATTAGGAGGCAGATAACCGCTGGGGATGGCAACTGCTCCATCAAACAACAGTCGGGGCTTTCTCCTGCGACAAAACCTCACACCCAAGATGATGATGATGAAGGTCAGGAAGAAGGTGGAAACACAAACCAGAGCGATGATCAGATAGGAAGTCAGTTTGGAGTTCTTCTCATCATAAGAAATATCCTTCAGTTCTGGCACCTCAGCCAAGTTATCTGAGATCAGTAAATACATGGCACAGGTGGCAGACAGAGAGGGCTGTCCGTTATCTTTGACTGCCACAATCAGGTTCTGTTTCATGCTGTCAGATTGGGAAATGTCCCGCTGCGTCCTGATCTCTCCGCTGTGCAGCCCAATGGTGAAAAGTCCTGGATCAGTGGATTTGACTATATGATAGGACAGCCATGCGTTCTGTCCAGAGTCCGCGTCCACCGCGATCACTTTGGACACCAGAGAGCCTCCATGTGCAGCTTTGGGGACCAGCTCGGTCATGAAGGAGCTGCCCTCAGGGGAGGGGTACAGAATCTGAGGAGAGTTGTCGTTCACATCTGAGATGAACACACTCACACTAACGTTGCTGCTCAGTGGAGGAGAACCGTTATCTCTGGCCATCACCTGGACTTGAAAACTCCTCAACTGTTCATAATCAAACGACCTGACAGCGTGGATCAGCCCAGTGTCTCCGTTCACAGACACATAGGAGGACACCGGGGCTCCGTTCACCTCAGCAGCTAACAGAGAATAAATCACTGTACCGTTTTGTCTCCAGTCGGGGTCTCGAGCGCTCACAGAACACAAAGTGGAGCCAGCTTGGTTGTTTTCGCTCACATATGCGCTGTACGACTGTTCCTCAAACACAGGTGGGTTGTCGTTGATGTCAGCTACAGTTAAGTGAACAGTTTTAGATGAGGACAGAGGTGGAGAGCCCTCGTCAGTGGCGCTGATTGTAATGTTGTAATCAGACACTAGTTCACGGTCCAGCTGTCCTGTGCTCACCACAGAATAATAGTTTTTGATGGAAGGAACCAACTTAAAAGGAGCGTTTGCTTGAATGGAGCAGCGGACCTGTCCGTTCTTGTCAGAGTCTCTGTCCTGCACATTAATGATTCCCACCTCTGTACCAGGAGGGGCGTTCTCTGGGATGGAGATGGACAGAGATTTTAGATTGATTACAGGGGCGTTGTCATTCACATCAGAGATGGAAATAATTACTTTAGCATAAGATGAAAGTCCTAAACCATCCTTCGCTTTAACACGTATTTCAAATGATGTTGTACTTTCATAATCAATTGCACCTTTCACCAGAATTTCACCTGAATTACGATCAATGTTAAATATTTGTTTTACCTCCTCCGTAACGTGGCTAAAGTCATAAGAAACATCTCCATTGACTCCCTCATCTGCGTCTGCTGCGCTTACTGTAACCACTACAGTCTCTAAAGGGGAGTTTTCGGGCAGACTGGCTTCATACACGGCCTGACTAAACACTGGGGCGTTATCATTAGCATCCAGCACGGTGATGTGGATGACGACTGTTCCTGATTTCTGAGGAGATCCACCATCTGCAGCTGTGAGAAGCAGATCCATCTCCTTCTGCTTTTCACGATCAAGATCTTTATCTAGAACAAGCTCAATATTGTTTTCATTCGCAGCCAGAATAAAATGATCGTTCTTCTGAAGGTTGTATTGCTGCACTGAATTCTGTCCGACATCTGCATCGTGCGCCTCCTCGATCATAAAGCGCGCTCCTCTCACTGCAGACTCACGAATTTCTAAATTAATCGATTTTTCATTGAATTGAGGAGAGTTGTCGTTAATATCTTGAACATGAAGGTTTATGCGATGAAGCTCGAGAGGATTTTCCAGCACGAGCTCGTGTTTTAAAACGCAGGAAACCTTTTCTCCGCAAAGCCCCTCGCGGTCAATCCTGTCGGCCACAATCAGCTCTCCGTTCTTCAGGTTTATGTCACAGTAACGTTTGTCAGTCCCATCGGTGTCGATGCGCGCTCTTCTGGCGGACAGTGCGGCCGTCTGCAGCCCGAGATCTTTGGCAACATTTCCAATAACCGATCCTCGTTTCATCTCCTCTGGGAAAGAGAAGCTCACGTCTCCATAAGCGGCCCGGAACAAAAGAAGAAGCAAAGAAACCCGACGAATAAGAGGAAAATGGAAGATCCAATTCATGGCTGATCCACAACCACAAAACAGTCCAAAATGCTTTAAAAAAGAAAGTAGTTATGGCTAAGTGACAGAACACGACTAGCTTTCGTAAGTGTAGCTTTTTTTTGTTGTAATCTGCTGCCAGAAGCACAATGATGTCTATCCTCACTAAAGGCAGGGATTCTGACATTTTTCTGTTGGTCTACAGCGCCACCACGAGTTCAAATAAAGAAACAACCTTATAACGTACCTCCTAAAATTATAAATAACATTTTTCAGTGCAGACAACCAAATATATTTATATTTTTTTTCACCTATAAAAGAAAAAAAAAAATATTGGTATAGCTATAAAATACAAGTATTTATGAATAAATATGTGTATAAAAAATAATGAAATTAAGTGATTGTCAATTTATAATACTAACACGAAATTACTCTTGTTCTTTAGAACAATCAATTATAATTGATCCAAAATACTGTCTTGTAGGACTACTTTTATTTTATTTTTTTTTGTTCTTGTTTACCATTTAAATTTACTTTACTATCTTTAACTTTAAAGCACATACAAATCCAGCAGCAAAAATTACACCCAAGCAAGCACAACGTAATTGTATCAAAAGTAAGTAGATGAAGCCCAAGGAAACATGTGTTTTACATTCTGGTTTCACTTGTCCAACTTTCCAAAACTAATTGAATTAACATTTGTTCCTTCGGCATTGGAAATGTCAGTGTGATCCAAAGAAACTGGACTAAACACTTGTTACAAGTGTTTGGGAAGAAGGAAAACATTACCCAAGACAAACAAAATTGTAAGGAGCGCCAACAAGAAATGGACTGCAGCAAAGTAAAGCAAAGGAGTGACCTTCAAAACAAAGCCAACAACACAAAGAACGAAAACACATGGCTTTGTTTTGACAAGGCAAAGATGTCGACAGGTTTAATGACATAGTCCATAGAACCATAGAATGACAAAGTTTTAAAATGCAAACTTGACAAAATTTCTCTTTAACAGAAATATATTGATTATAAAGGTTAATGCAAATATAGTTTATTTCCCATTGTCACTAGCTATAAAAGGCCCCAGCATCCACTGTTTCCTGCACATGAGAAAGCAGGAAAAGATTCCAGTCAATCAATTTACATGCAGAGCTCCAAGTTTGTTCTGTATTGCTTTAACCTCTTTACTTAATTCCAGACAAAAAGAAAAAATAAATTATGAAAAAAATAATATTTTACATTTTTATCAATTGAAGGAATATTGCTGAGGATATACACTAGCTTCACTTTTTAAAAATGAAAAACAAAACAATTGTCAACACAACTACATCTTTCATTCTTATTCATCTTAAGAGAAAGAAAATCAAAGTCACATTGAATTCAGTTAAACACAACTTGTAAAGAGAAAAAGCAAAATGAGATACTTGACCTGTTCACTACATGTTCAGCACAACAAGTTGCCTTCTTAGTTGTTTTGTGTCATGGCAGTAAACGTAAGGAAAATTAACCCCAAAAATCCATAAGGAATTTAATGAAAAAGTGGCAGATTACTCAATGCAAAGTTTAACTTAAGCAAAAACTAGTCAAGTGTTAAGTTGTTTGAAAAAAATGCAAAAAAGTAATGTGTGGAGTTGGCACTTACTATATTGTCTATGCACAAAAAAGCCACAGAAAAACAAGACTATAAATGGCAAAGGCACATTTTTAAATAATGCTTCACAATGATCCAAAGTGCTTTACAGTCACAGTCTTGATCACCCACTCACTCAGATATTCACACGCTTCAAACCCTAACACTGGCCCCTATATATTTACTAGAAACAATGTCGGGCCCAGTGTCTTGCCAAAGGACACTGTGACACACTCATGGGCAAGGCAGGAACCAAACCTGTGATCCTCTAGTCAGGAATTGACCCCTCTATCTCTGTAGACAGACACTCCGAAAGAACACAAAACCCTAACTGTAAGTCTCAAAACAGATAAAACAAACAAGATGATAGAAAATTAGGCATCCAATATAAACTCTCAGCCATACCAAAAATTGCTTAAGCCATTAATTCTTGAAGAAATAAAACTTAAAACTTAAAAAATAGTTACACAATAGTCAGCACCAAGGACAGCAACTGTAAACATCACCTCGAAATAAATTTGACTTTTTTTCAGTCAAATATTTTCTCATTAGGTTGCAAAACAATTACAAAAACAGGAAGGTGCATTCAAGTGTAGTATACCTAAAACCAACGTGACATGGTAAATTTAAAAATAAAACAAAAAAATATATATATAATATTTAATTGTCTCCAGACTTAACCAACTGGAGCATTCACAGCATTCCTACCTCTGTGGAAACAGTGGAATCCGTAAAAGATTCGAAAAAGTCTGTTGGACTCTTCCTCAGAGTCTGGTCAGCAGGCAGCGTGTTGTCATTGTAAGAGGACACAAACTTAAAGTCACTGGTTCGAGATCCTGTTGTCAGATATCCATCATAATTGTAAGCACTGCGTAAAGTTCCTGTGCCGTCAACATCTGCATAATTAGGAGGCAGATAACCGCTGGGAATAGCAACTGCGCCATCAAACAACAGTCGGGGCTTTCTTCTGCAACAAAACCTCACACCCAAGATAATGATGATGAAGGTAAGGAAGAAGGTGGACACACAAACCAGAGCGATGATCAGATAGAAAGTCAGTTTGGAGTTCTTCTCATCGTAAGAAATATCCTTCAGTTCTGGCACCTCAGCCAAGTTATCCGAGATCAGTAAATACATGGCACAGGTGGCAGACAGAGAGGGCTGTCCATTATCTTTGACTGCCACAATCAGGTTCTGTTTCATGCTGTCAGATTGGGAAATGTCCCGCTGCGTCCTGATCTCTCCGCTGTGCAGCCCAATGGTGAAAAGTCCCGGATCAGTGGATTTGACTATATGATAGGACAGCCAGGCGTTCTGTCCAGAGTCCGCGTCCACCGCGATCACTTTGGACACCAGAGAGCCTCCATGTGCTGCTTTGGGGACCAGCTCGGTCATGAAGGAGCTGCCCTCAGGGGAGGGGTACAGAATCTGAGGAGAGTTGTCGTTCACATCCGAGATGAACACACTCACGCTCACGTTGCTGCTCAGTGGAGGAGAACCGTTATCTCTGGCCATCACCTGCACTTGAAAACTCTTCAACTGTTCATAATCAAACGACCTGACAGCGTGGATCAGCCCCGTGTCTCCGTTCACAGACACATAGGACGACACCGGGGCTCCGTTCACCTCAGCAGCTAACAGAGAATAAATCACTGTACCGTTTTGTCTCCAGTCGGGGTCTCGAGCGCTCACTGAACATAAAGTGGAGCCAGCTTGGTTGTTTTCGCTCACATATGCGCTGTACAACTGTTCCTCAAACACAGGTGGGTTGTCGTTGATGTCAGCTACAGTTAAGTGAACAGTTTTAGACGAGGACAGAGGTGGAGAGCCCTCGTCAGTGGCACTGATTGTAATATTGTAGTCAGACACTAGTTCACGGTCCAGCTGTCCTGTGCTCACCACAGAATAATAGTTTTTGATGGAAGGAACCAACTTAAAAGGAGCGTTTGCTTGAATGGAGCAACGGACCTGTCCGTTCTTGTCTGAGTCTCTGTCCTGCACATTAATGATGCCCACCTCTGTACCAGGAGGGGCGTTCTCTGGGATGGAGCTGGACAGAGATTTGACAATAATAAATGGAGCGTTATCATTTACGTCAGTGATATCAATGACCACTTTAGCCTCAGATGAAAGACCATACCCATCTTTAGCTACAACCATCAGTTCATATTTTGAACCCTCCTCATAATCAATGTCACCTGTCACAACAATCTCTCCACTTTTTTCATCAAGTGAAAAAAGATTCTTAGATTTTTCAGATAATCGGCTAAATTCATAAGTTATCTCTCCATTTATTCCTTCATCTGCATCTGTTGCGCTCACTCTGATAACTGGAGTGTTTAGAGGAGAGTTTTCTTGTAAAGTCGCTGTATAAATGGACTCAGAAAACACTGGAGCGTTATCATTAGCATCGAGTACTGTGACATGGATGACTACAGTCCCTGATCTCTGAGGAGAACCACCATCTACAGCAGTCAGCAATAATTTCATCTCCTGCTGCTCCTCTCGGTCTAATTCTTTATTCAAAACTAGTTCTCCGTATTTATTGCCAGCATTTGTGGTTTGGATATTAAACACAAAATGGGCGTTTTCCTGCAGAACGTAGCTCTGGACTGCGTTCGTTCCTATATCTGCGTCATGCGCCGCAACAATGCGATACCGAGCTCCTTTGTCAGCTGATTCTCTAATTTCCAGCTTCACGTTGTCTTTTTGGAACATCGGTGTGTTGTCATTTATGTCCTGAATCTGCAAGGATAACCGGTGCAGTTCCAGAGGATTTTCCAAAAGCAGGTCGAATTTGAGAACGCACGTCGGTTTTTCTCCACAATGCTCCTCCCTGTCTATTCTTCCAGAAACGAACAAATCTCCACTTCTCTGGTTAATTCCACAGTACTGTATCACGCTTTTCTCCATGTCCACGCGAGGTTTACGAGCAGAAAGGGTCCCCAATTGGAGTCCAAGATCCTTGGCGACATTTCCAATAACAGATCCGGTCTTGAGCTCCTCCACTACGGAATAGGTCAAGTCTCCGTGAGCGCTGTGCACCAGAACAAAGAAAAAAGCAAAGCCAAACCTTTGCAAAGCGGCTGGCTTATCAATCATTATGGTATATATTTATCTCACGCGAAAAAACCCCCAAAAATCTTAGTTATCATTCGGCGGATGTTCACTGAATATTTTGTCGGCTCGTTATAAGCAAACAAAGCTGCAAATTGCAGCAACGGCCCGTGTGCAAAGACACTTAGTTTGCTGGATGGTACTACAGTGACACCGTGAGTTCATAAAGTATTTTTACACAGTGCTCCTCTTCACACGTTTTTCTTTCTTCAAAAAATAAAAATTATCAAGTTAGGTCTTAATGTTAGAGGAGATTCTGATATGGAGCAAAGCTTTTAAAACTTGATCCGCTTAACATTCATTTGACAGTAATTCAATATGAACACATGCACTCAGACAGGTGAAGAATAAATGTGTAAGCATTGAATTATAAAAAAGTAAGCATTTTATTCTTTGGAATGCCGTTACACATAAAGAAACCCACACACAACTAATGAGTTTCTGCAAACAATAAACGTCATGCCAATCAAGAAATCAGAACAAAATGGAAAATTGTTAGCCAATATCAGATTCTAGCCTGTGTTGTAAAATGATTGGTTTATCTCTGAACCCCCTTATTTAGTAGATGCATCTGATTCAGCATCAAAGGGTGAGTCTCAGGTTATTTTTGTGCAAATGTCTTAAGTCCAATGCTTTATTTTAGAGCGCTTTTCAAATTCAAAACAGTGTTCGTAAATTTTGAACGGTCCCTTCATTTTTTGAACACCATGCAGTATTCTTAACATTTTTTTAACCCTATCATGTGACCACAAAAAAGTTGTGTCATTTATTTAGTTAGTTAGTTTTAAAGTTCACATCTTTATATTTTGAATTAGTTTTGCATTAAAACTTTCTATCTGTATGAATGTTTACATGTTTTTTTTCTTTTTTTTCACAAACTTGCCATGATACTAGACCTAGAGATTATTCTAATTAGTTATAGTATCATTCAAACGTGTACATTTATATCTTTTAAAACATGTATACCCTAAATCAATAATTGAAGAACAAAATAAATGTATGAATTAGGTTATCCTCCATTCAAACCACATGTAAATATTCAAAACTCCCTCTAAACATGACAAAATATGAGTGTAACACAATAAAAACACTTCTGCTCACATTGATGAGAGAGAGAGAGAGAAATGACTGAGTCAATGTTGGGTAAATTACTTTTCCAGAGTAATTAATTACTTTAGCTACTGGATTGAATTGTAACTTTTGAAAAGTAACTTTTCTTGTTCCACAATTTAAAGTAATTCACTAATCAAAAATTTACTTTTTTCCACTTACATACAATTCTCAAGGGAATAAAGCAAGCAAAACAAGATCCCATTATAAAATCTACACATAAAAAAAGAGGCTGCATCAGATTAATCAGCTTTTTAAAAAATATATTTTTAGCACCATCTCATTAATTTAAACACATGGACATATGAAAACATACAATGTAAAGCAGCCTACACAGAAAGGTGGATCTTTGACACCAGGACAGTGGAAATCAGTTCAAAACATGCTCCTAACTTAAATGTTTTTTTTTTTTTTTTTTTTTTTTTTTGACGTTTGTCCATTAATGACTAAATTAAGTGGCTCTAATTCATTACTTTGTATTTCCTCACCACCCAAAACTGAATTGGGGTATCTTTAGCAAGTACACAAAGATAACAAATCTTTAAAAGTTGTACGATCAAAGAAAAAAAACAAATAAAATTTCCTACAAATGAGATGATGAAAAAATGTATAATGTAAAAAAAAAACTCCTATTTTCGGGTCTCTGCAAGTCCCTGGACCAAAAAGAATTCAGCACCAAAGACAAAGAAGGTCATTAAAAACTTTCCACTGGGATTTTATGAAGGGGGTGTATAATAGCAAGCAACAATTAATTAAACACAAAACATCAGAGACGAAGCAAGATATTTAACCAAAAAGGAAAATAAGTTTCCATTGATCATTGCATTATTAAAATAAGTCCTACCTCAGGAGTAACTTGGTCATCTAAAAAAGCATCTGTGAAGTTTGTGGGACTTTTCCTCAGAGTCTGGTCAGCAGGCAGCGTGTTGTCATTGTAAGAGGACACAAACTTAAAGTCACTGGTTCGAGATCCTGTTGTCAGGTACGCGTCATAATTGTAAGCACTGCGTAAAGTTCCTGTGCCGTCAACATCTGCGTAATTAGGAGGCAGATAACCGCTGGGGATGGCAACTGCTCCATCAAACAACAGTCGGGTCTTTCTCCTGCGACAAAACCTCACACCCAAGATGATGATGATGAAGGTCAGGAAGAAGGTGGACACACAAACCAGAGCGATGATCAGATAGGAAGTCAGTTTGGAGTTCTTCTCATCGTAAGAAATATCCTTCAGTTCTGGCACCTCAGCCAAGTTATCTGAGATCAGTAAATACATGGCACAGGTGGCAGACAGAGAGGGCTGTCCGTTATCTTTGACTGCAACAACCAGGTTCTGTTTCATGCTGTCAGATTGGGAAACGTCCCGCTGTGTCCTGATCTCTCCGCTGTGCAGCCCAATGGTGAAAAGTCCCGGATCAGTGGATTTGACTATATGATAGGACAGCCAGGCGTTCTGTCCAGAGTCCGCGTCCACCGCGATCACTTTGGACACCAGAGAGCCTCCATGTGCAGCTTTGGGGACCAGCTCGGTCATGAAGGAGCTGCCCTCAGGGGCGGGGTACAGAATCTGAGGAGAGTTGTCGTTCACATCCGAGATGAACACACTCACGCTCACGTTGCTGCTCAGTGGAGGAGAACCGTTATCTCTGGCCATCACCTGCACTTGAAAACTCCTCAACTGTTCATAATCAAACGACCTGACAGCGTGGATCAGCCCCGTGTCTCCGTTTACAGACACATAGGAGGACACCGGGGCTCCGTTCACCTCAGCAGCTAACAGAGAATAAATCACTGTACCGTTTTGTCTCCAGTCGGGGTCTCGAGCGCTCACAGAACACAAAGTGGAGCCAGCTTGGTTGTTTTCGCTCACATATGCGCTGTACAACTGTTCCTCAAACACAGGTGGGTTGTCGTTAATGTCAGCTACAGTTAAGTGAACAGATTTAGATGAGGACAGAGGTGGAGAGCCTTCGTCAGTGGCGCTGATTGTAATGTTGTAATCAGACACTAGTTCACGGTCCAGCTGTCCTGTGCTCACCACAGAATAATAGTTTTTGATGGAAGGAACCAACTTAAAAGGAGCGTTTGCTTGAATGGAGCAGCGGACCTGTCCGTTCTTGTCAGAGTCTCTGTCCTGCACGTTAATGATGCCCACCTCTGTACCAGGAGGGGCGTTCTCTGGGATGGAGCTGGACAGAGATTTCACTATTATCATCGGAGCGTTATCATTCACATCAGTAACAGCAATAAGCAAAGTTGCATAAGATGCCAGTCCTAAACCGTCTTTTGCGCTGATCTGCATTTCAAAAGAAGATTTCTTTTCATAATCAATAGGTCCACCCACTTGAATTTCTCCTGACTTGGGATTCAAAGTAAAAATGTTATTTTCATTGGAAACGTGGTCAAATCCATAACTAACTTCTCCATTCACTCCTTCATCTGCATCAACTGCAGTCACGGTGAGAACCACAGTTCCCGCAGGAGAGTTTTCAGGCAGAGTTGCTTTATACACATTCTGGCTAAACACTGGTACGTTATCATTAGCATCCAGTACTGTGATGTGTATGAGTACAGAACCTGATCTCTGAGGAGATCCTCCATCAAACGCTGTGAGCAACAGAGATATATTCTTTTTTTCTTCCCTGTCCAACTCTTTCTCTAACAGGAGTTCTCCGTACTTCCGCCCTACGCCTTTTGTTTTTACATTTAATTTGAAGTAATCATTATTTTGCAGGGAGTAACCTTGAACAGAATTATCTCCTACGTCTGCGTCGTGCGCTTCATCTAAAAGAAAAATCGCTCCTTTAACCGCAGATTCCTGGATTTCTAGTTTCAGTGATTCCTCTTTAAATTGTGGTGAATTGTCGTTAATGTCCTGAACATGAATGGTAATGCGGTGCAGTTCCAAAGGATTTTCCAGCACCAGCTCCTGCTTGACAACACATGACGGCCTTTTCTCACAAAGCTCCTCTCTGTCGATCCGTTCTTGTAGAACCAGGTCTCCCGTTTTAAGATTCACCCCGCAGTATTTCAAACTGTTTTCATCGGCATCAATGCGCGCCTTGCGCGCGGCAAGACTGCTCAATTCCAATCGCAGATCCTTTGGAATATTCCCAATGATCGATCCTCGTTTCATTTCCTCCGCCACAGAGTAGCTCACATCTCCGCGGACTGGGCGGCGGAAAAGCAAAATGAGAACAAAGCAGCAGCGCAGAGCCAAAGTATTTATCATAGTGTCTGATAAACACAAGCGACGCTTCCAACAAACCCCGCACGAGAAAAATCCGTTAGTAATACGTTAGAAAATCAAAAAACTGCAGTTAAAAAAGAAGTAGGTTCTGTCGGATGTGAAACAATGGCTTCAGAATGAGCAGAATGTGCAGCATAAGAGAGGAGGGACGCTGGACTTCTCATTTGCTAGTACATACTGACACCAAGAGTATTTGTTGAGTTAAAGCAGCACACAACTTGCACAAGGAATAATCAGAAACTTGAATGCGAGCAACATAATAAATGAAAACAATATATTAAGAAAACTCTTACTAAGAGAAAAAAGTCATGGACGTGATTGTTTTGATTTTATGTTCATCACTTTTGTGGTTTTAACCATGAGAAATCAATTAGATTTTGAAGCTGCAATAAATATACGTTAAAAAAAATAAGATATCCAAAATATATTTCAACCTCACATAACTGCATTAACTGCATCAAAACTCAGAGAAAAAAAAAAAAAAAAAAAAAAAAAAAAAAACAAATCAATGAAGCATGAGGTTAAAGCCAGAAAAAACAATTAAAGAAAGAACAACACAATTTACCATTTTGGAAACAGTAAAATACTAAAAATCAAACATCCAAACAGACTAAATCCTGGATTTAAAAAAAAATGAAAAAGACAATTACAAGAAATAGCATTTAAAACTTTTTCAAAAGAACATAAAGTGTTGTGAGAATTTTTGTTTATTTATGTTTTTTTATTTTTATTTTTTTTCATAAGTAGTTTGTTGTACTGAAGAAATGCTTTGTGCTCATGCCGGTTACAACGACTGTATGTTCCTTTCTCCACATCATCTTGGATATCATGAGCTGCTTTGAGATAATGTATTATGCTTAGTTTATTTTAAAAATCATATTTCACATTTCCCTGGCTAGATCATGTTGTCTTCACTCATGTCTCAGATTTTTGACATGTAATGCTTCATGTCCGATTATACTTTTTGTCAATTTAAATTTTAGTGTTTTGAGACATGAAGTCTCCATCAGGAAGGCAATCGCCTACTTCATGGGTCCTCCACAACTATAATTTCTAACTTCTCATTTTAAATCCTCAATGTTCTCAATTTTACTGTCAGCACATATCTGGCACACAGTCAAGTTTAGCCATCAACTGAAAGAAAACCAACAACCTACAAAAATCAAGGATGCTATGACTAAACTAACAGAAAAGGCAGAAGACAAGCATGTATCAAACTCAGAAGCTGAAAGTCACGCATATACTGAACTACCAAACTCTCCACTTCCACAAACTGAACTGAAAATAAGTTAGGCATATTATGATCACAGATTTCAGCTTCCAACATCTGAAAATGTAAATTCAGATAGAAGATAGGCTACTAAAAGAACAAAACAAACCCATGTTAAATCAAACATGAAACTGGTCATTTGCTTTCCCTAAAAACTACTTTGCATGAAATTTTAATTTTGGATTTGCAACAAAATATGGGATGTAAAAAAACCAAGACTCTCAAAAGAATCCTCCATTCCCATCATCTATTCATCAATTAACCTGTTTTTCACGCTCATTGCTTTTTTTATGAAACTTGGATTCGTGCAACGGCTGTTTTTTTTTTCTTTTTCTCAGATTTCAAACAAGAAAATGATCAAAACCTAAGTAGTTACCATAAACATGGGGGTTTAAGTTTTACATTGACTAAAATGTTATCAGTGAACTATCGTTTTTTTTTTTTCTGCATTATTGCTTCTCAAAGTCAATACCCTAAGACACAGATGTGAATACAGCTTTAAAAAAAGAAATCAAAGAAACAACAAAAACAACTGGACAAAAACAAGTGCTCTAGTGGTGACCTGGGAGCGTAGATAGGCAAAAGCAAAGAAAAAAAAAAAGACACATTTTAAGCCACGGTCATGTTTTCTCTTTAAAATGTAATTTTAGGAACAAGTACTATTTTTAAATGAATGAATTACTTCATCACTGGGACCTGCTCATGGCATTAAAAACCCTTGTCAAATATTTTCTGACATTTGTTGACAAACTCAAGAAAACGAAAAACATGAATGAAAGTAAGATTAAAAAAGAACGTGACATAAATTAAAAAAGGAAAGGAAAGAAAAAAAGAGAATGAAACAAAGCTTTTTAAGTGAGCAGAGCCTAAATTCAAAGTTTTAGGAGTTAATAAATATTCAAACCCTTAAACCATTTAAAACTTCTGCCACAAACTTTGTCTCTTTTATATCATGTTATAGCTGTGTTAAACAAGCTACAGGCATTATTTATTTTCATGTTTCTTAAAACTAGTGGACTGTAACAAGAGTACATGCACGCAGAAACACACAATACAAACACACACTCGAAATTATCATTACGAAAAGAAGAGCAATAGCCAGTTTTCAGGACATCCTTACGAAATAGCAATCCAGCTCAGTCAGTATGAACATGGGAAAAAATGAAGATAGAAAGCTTTCATTCAAACTCATAGCAAAAAAAAGTAATTCATAAAGTTGCATTACTTGAATACTGCCTACCTCGGGGGAAAGATCTTCATTTCCAAATACATCAGCAAAGTCTGTGGGACTTTTCTTCAGAGTCTGGTCAGCAGGCAGCGTGTTGTCATTGTAAGAAGACACAAACTTAAAGTCACTGGTTCGAGATCCTGTTGTCAGGTACGCGTCATAATTGTAAGCACTGCGTAAAGTTCCTGTGCCGTCAACATCTGCGTAATTAGGAGGCAGATAACCGCTGGGGATGGCAACTGCTCCATCAAACAACAGTCTGGGCTTTCTCCTGCGACAAAACCTCACACCCAAGATGATGATGATGAAGGTCAGGAAGAAGGTGGACACACAAACCAGAGCGATGATCAGATAGGAAGTCAGTTTGGAGTTCTTCTCATCGTAAGAAATATCCTTCAGTTCTGGCACCTCAGCCAAGTTATCTGAGATCAGAAAATACATGACACAGGTGGCAGACAGAGAGGGCTGTCCGTTATCTTTGACTGCAACAATCAGGTTCTGTTTCATGCTGTCAGATTGGGAAATGTCCCGCTGCGTCCTGATCTCTCCACTGTGCAACCCAATGGTGAAAAGTCCTGGATCAGTGGATTTGACTATATGATAGGACAGCCAGGCGTTCTGTCCAGAGTCCGTGTCCACCGCGATCACTTTGGACACCAGAGAGCCTCCATGTGCAGCTTTGGGGACCAGCTCGGTCATAAAGGAGCTGCCCCCCGGGGCGGGGTACAGAATCTGAGGAGAGTTGTCGTTCACATCCGAGATGAACACACTCACGCTCACGTTGCTGCTCAGTGGAGGAGAACCGTTATCTCTGGCCATCACCTGCACTTGAAAACTCCTCAACTGTTCATAATCAAACGACCTGACAGCGTGGATCAGCCCCGTGTCTCCGTTCACAGACACATAGGAGGACACCGGGGCTCCGTTCACCTCAGCAGCTAACAGAGAATAAATCACTGTACCGTTTTGTCTCCAGTCGGGGTCTCGAGCGCTCACAGAACACAAAGTGGAGCCAGCTTGGTTGTTTTCGCTCACATATGCGCTGTACGACTGTTCCTCAAACACAGGTGGGTTGTCGTTGATGTCAGCTACAGATAAGTGAACAGTTTTAGATGAGGACAGAGGTGGAGAGCCCTCGTCAGCGGCGCTGATTGTAATGTTGTAATCAGACACTAGTTCACGGTCCAGCTGTCCTGTGCTCACCACAGAAAAATAATTTTTGATGGAAGGAACCAACTTAAAAGGAGCGTTTGATTGAACATAACAGCGAACTTGTCTATTCCTCTCAGAGTCTCTGTCCTGCACGTTAATTATGCCCACCTCTGTACCAGGTGGGGCGTTCTCTGGGATAGAGCTGATCAGAGATTTGACAAAAATAACTGGAGCATTATCATTAACATCTGTAATGTGAATAATTAATTTACTTTCAGATGAAAGACCATATCCATCTTTAGCTACAACCATCAGTTCATATTTTGAACCCTCCTCATAATCAATGTCACCTGTCACAACAATCTCTCCACTTTTTTCATCAAGTGAAAAAAGATTCTTAGATTTTTCAGATAATCGGCTAAATTCATAAGTTATCTCTCCATTTATTCCTTCATCTGCATCTGTTGCGCTCACTCTGATAACTGGAGTTTTTAGAGGAGAGTTTTCTTGTAAAGTCGCTGTATAAACGGACTCAGAAAACACTGGAGCGTTATCATTAGCATCGAGTACTGTGACATGGATTACTACAGTCCCTGATCTCTGAGGAGAACCACCATCTACAGCAGTCAGCAATAATTTCATCTCCTGCTGCTCCTCTCGGTCTAATTCTTTATTCAAAACCAGTTCTCCGTATTTATTGCCAGCATTTGTGGTTTGGATATTAAACACAAAATGGGCGTTTTCCTGCAGAACGTAGCTCTGGACTGCGTTCGTTCCTATATCTGCGTCATGCGCGGCAATAATGCGATACCGAGCTCCTTTGTCAGCTGATTCTCTAATTTCCAGCTTCACATTGTCTTTTTGGAACATTGGTGCGTTGTCATTTATGTCTTGAATCTGCAAGGATAACCGGTGCAGCTCAAGAGGATTTTCCAAAAGCAGGTCGAATTTGAGAACGCACGTCGGCTTTTCTCCACAATGCTCCTCCCTGTCTATTCTTCCAGAAACGAACAAATCGCCGTTTTTCTGGTTAATTTCGCAGTACGGCTTCTCACTACCCTCCATGTCCACACGAGGTTTTCGAGCAGAAATTCTCTCCTGTTCGATTCCAACATCCTTGGCAACATTTCCAATCAGATATCCGGGCTTCAGCTCCTCTTGAACAGCGTAACTCAGGTCTCCATTTACGCAGCGCACCAGAACAAAGAAAACGACAAAGATCGAAAATGTACAGCAAATCCGCGTATGAGACATCATCGGATAGCTCTTCTAGAAACAATAAAACAAACCTGGAAACAATTTTGAGAACAATTATAAATCCATTTTGTCCCACGATCGCTGAACGCGCATTTCAAGCTTTTGTCTCGAGTGTAGTTGGTCAGAAATCGCACATTCCCAGGAATACGCACCGAGGAAAAAGAGCTCTTTTTTGGTTGTGTTCTACTGACACCTTGAGCATAAATGAAATATAACACACAATTCAACTTGAGCCGTAATTGAGGGTGGAAAATTAGCGAGAAGTAAAATAAAATAAGCTTTTACATTCAATAAATAATGTTGTTTTTATCTCGTTAAACTCTTAAAGACAACGGGAAAGTAATATTTAGCTACATTACACAGTTTCCATACATTTGACCCAAACGCATAATTACCAATGATGTACAAGAATGAAATACTGTTTTATGTGCTACACTGAAAAGGACAGATCATTTTCTACGTCTTGATTAAACAAAACGAAGGTTGGAAATTTGCACCAAAAAAAGTCTCAGTTTAATGGAGAACAATTAAGCATGTATTGCCTCCATAAAACTTCAATTTAATCGAGCCTCATCTTTGAAGAAAGAATTTAAAGGGGGCATTTAATAAAAGAACGTGATTTTAACTAAAGAATTCACACAATTCTAAAAACTTTGTTGCATAAATATGAAGTCAAACATTAACTAAACCAAACAAAAATCGGGAAAAAAAGCTATGATTCATAATTGCAACTTTAAATTTAGAAGTCTCGTTGAAGTAAAAAAAATCCGTAGATATGTCCACATGGAAGTCTGAAAACCCTTACAGCAAGGGTGACTTTCAGCACCATGGAGAGAGACGTCTGTAAAGCTGAAGGATGCTTTAAAAAGAACCCGCAGAGCAAATGATCTAGCATTGGTCATCTTTAAACCAGGGCAATGAAACTAATCAAACTTGAAACAAACTAAGAACATAATAAAGGGTATTCTTTATAAGTGCATTCTTGACAGAAATTATTGTAAGGAACATTTGGAGATCTAACTCAAAATTAAATGTTTTACGTTCACATTCCTTTGAAAGTTGGGAAAGCTGGAAAAATATTAGAAACAAACAAAGGAAAGCTTAACATTGTTGTAGGCGCTGGTGGAATAAAAAAAAAAAAAAAAGAATAAAAAAGAATTATTAAAAATGTTAAATCGCCAAAGTCTATAAGGTCTTCCTACCTCAGGTGCATCACAAGACTCATCAAAAGCCTTCAGAAAGTCTGTGGGACTTTTCCTCAGAGTCTGGTCAGCGGGCAGCGTGTTGTCATTGTAAGAAGACACAAACTTAAAGTCACTGGTTCGAGATCCTGTTGTCAGGTACGCGTCATAATTGTAAGCGCTGCGTAAAGTTCCTGTGCCGTCAACATCTGCGTAATTAGGAGGCAGATAACCGCTGGGGATGGCAACTGCTCCATCAAACAACAGTCGGGGCTTTCTCCTGCGACAAAACCTCACACCCAAGATGATGATGATGAAGGTCAGGAAGAAGGCGGACACACAAACCAGAGCGATGATCAGATAGGAAGTCAGTTTGGAGTTCTTCTCATCGTAAGAAATATCCTTCAGTTCTGGCACCTCAGCCAAGTTATCCGAGATCAGTAAATACATGGCACAGGTGGCAGACAGAGAGGGCTGTCCGTTATCTTTGACTGCAACAATCAGATTCTGTTTCATGCTGTCAGATTGGGAAATGTCCCGCTGCGTCCTGATCTCTCCGCTGTGCAGCCCAATGGTGAAAAGTCCTGGATCAGTGGATTTGACTATATGATAGGACAGCCAGGCGTTCTGTCCAGAGTCCGCGTCCACCGCGATCACTTTGGACACCAGAGAGCCTCCATGTGCTGCTTTGGGGACCAGCTCGGTCATGAAGGAGCTGCCCTCTGGGGCGGGGTACAGAATCTGAGGAGAGTTGTCGTTCACATCCGAGATGAACACACTCACGCTCACGTTGCTGCTCAGTGGAGGAGAACCGTTGTCTCTGGCCATCACCTGCACTTGAAAACTCCTCAACTGTTCATAATCAAACGACCTGACAGCGTGGATCAGCCCCGTGTCTCCGTTTACAGACACATAGGAGGACACCGGGGCTCCGTTCACCTCAGCAGCTAACAGAGAATAAATCACTGTACCGTTTTGTCTCCAGTCGGGGTCTCGAGCGCTCACGGAACATAAAGTGGAGCCAGCTTGGTTGTTTTCGCTCACATATGCGCTGTACGACTGTTCCTCAAACACAGGTGGGTTGTCGTTGATGTCAGCTACAGATAAGTGAACAGTTTTAGACGAAGACAGAGGTGGAGAGCCCTCGTCAGTGGCGCTGATTGTAATGTTGTAATCAGACACTAGTTCACGGTCCAGCTGTCCTGTGCTCACCACAGAATAATAGTTTTTGATAGAAGGAACCAACTTAAAAGGAGCGTTTGATTCAACGTAACAGCGGACTTGTCTGTTCCTCTCAGAGTCTCTATCCTGCACGTTAATGATGCCCACCTCTGTACCAGGAGGGGCGTTCTCTGGGATGGGATTGGACAGAGACTTCACATAAATTATTGGAGCATTGTCGTTTAAATCAAGAACTTCAATAATTATTGTTGCATAAGAGACTAATCCCATGCCATCTTTTGCACTAATTTGAATTTCATATGAAGATGTTTTCTCGTAATCTATATCTCCTGTTACGGTCACCTCACCTGTTTTGTAGTTTAAAGAAAACGGATCATTTTCTTCATCTACATGATCAAATCCATAGGCAATTTCACTGTTTATTCCTTCATCTGCATCCGTGGCGGAAATAGTGAGAACCACAGTGCCTGCAGGAGAGTTTTCAGGCAGAGTTGCTTTATACACATTCTGGCTAAACACAGGTACGTTATCATTAGCATCCAGCACTGTCACGTGTATGACTAAAGAACCTGATCTCTGAGGAGATCCTCCATCAAACGCTGTGAGCAACAGAGAAATGTCTTTTTTCTCCTCTCTGTCTAATTCTTTGTCCAAAATTAGTTCACAGTATTTCCGTCCGCCTGTTTTTGCATTTATTTCTAATTTGAAATGATCATTTTCCTGAAGTGAATAGGACTTTACCGTATTTTCACCGATGTCGCCATCATGAGCTTCTCCTAAAAGAAAACGCTCTCCTTTGTCTGCAGATTCCCTAATTTCGAATCTTTGTGATTCCTCTTTAAATTGTGGTGAATTGTCGTTAATGTCCTGAATATTAATATTAATGCGGTGCAGTTCCAAAGGATTTTCCAGCACAAGCTCCTGTTTAACAACACACGATGGCCTTTTTGCGCAAAGCGCCTCTCTGTCGATCCTTTCTTTAACAATTATCTCTCCCGTCTTGAGGTTAAGTCCGCAGCACTGAACACCGTTGTCCTCCGGATCCATCCGCGCCCTTCGTGCGGACAACTTGGCAGAATCAAGTCCTAAATCCTTTGCGACGTTTCCAATAACAGATCCTTTTTTCATTTCCTCGGGAACAGAGTAGCTTACGTCTCCATTGATGTGGCGAATAGCCAGACAGACAAAAGCAAGGCCGCAGAAAAGCTCGCGTAGACTATGTTTCATTTTGGATGCCATAAATACGAAAACCATTGTGCACAATTTGCCAAGGTAAAACAGTAGAAAAAAAGAAACGACAATAAAGAGAAGAAAAAACAAACGTGAATTAATCAAAACAATTCACGTTGCTCTGGATCTGCACGACAGCACCCAGTAAGAAGACAAAAAAAGAATGAGGTTATGCTGAGAAAAAAAATGGAGTCTAATAAAGTCTAACTCATTTTTTAGTCCACACTGACACCATGAGTACGTCTTCAGGTACAACAACATTCATGCTTTTTCTATTCATTTTCTCAATCTCCTCTTTATAAAAACGTAGTTTATTCATCATAAGAACCAAGAAGACGAGTATTTTGTATCTAAATCAATTTGGTAATGCTTCTGAATTTGAACAGATAACATTTAAAATAAAAGGATTTTACAAAAGTCTTACTTTTACATTTCATGTTTAAAAACATTTTATTAAGAACGAAAAAAAACTAAACGAAACGAAAAACGAAAAAAAAAACAGAAACTAAACACAGCTCAGGTTTTTTAAATAAACAAATTTAAATGCATGTTTTTTTTTTACGTTTAAATAATGCAACTTGCTTGACAATAAATATAAAGTTGAAAGAATGTGTGAAATTAAGAATATTTTTAACGTGAAAATGACCCTACATGGGATCAAGCATTGCAACAAATAAACTTAAGTGCAAAACATCGTGCAAAATGGAACTGAGTACACACACTCACTGAATTTCAGATCGATAGATGGACATATATTTGCGGTCGTGTATAAATTACACTTTGATTTAGCTTAATCCAGGATTTTCGGTCAAATTACACGACAAATTTAAAAAAAAAGTAAGTTAGGAGATCCTAAATAATGAGAAAAATTGTCTCTTGAAAATTAAAAAAGTTGCCAACCAAACCTAAATTAATGACTCAAAATGAACTACCCAGTCATTAATGGTTGATGTTTACTTCTAAAAACGTGAAAAGAAGCAAATATTTTCAAACAAATTCATAAATTGATTTGGAATACATCAAATTAGGAAAAAAACATGAGATGCTGAATAAAAAAAGTGTGAGCTGTCAAAGAATGACGCAAATGTTATGGCATTTCTGCAATGACAAAACGGAGTCTACATGAAACCATCATCATCTCTAAAAAGTGCTGCGAAGACCTTTTCTGAGACTGATAAGCATTCAGTGTGTTCTTGTTTTTAATAAGGAGAACACAAACTTAATTGTCATTGATTTCAAACGAACAAGTAAATGAACACCTAACCAACATAGGCACAACCAGACCTAGAAAAAATGAAAGATATAATGGGTCACCTTCTCAGGGAAATATCCAAAAGGAAAAAAAAAAAACTTCCTGAATAGGTATTTCACTATGTCTTAATGCCTCGGTTAGGTCTGCAATAATTCTCCTTTGGAGTCTGGTTGAGAGGTAAAAGTGCTTTAGATTGTCACGTTATCTAACATCCCTTATGAAAAAAAAAAGAATCAAAGTAAGAAAAAAAAAAACATAGGATGAATATAAAAATTAAATGTAAATATAAAAATGAGAGAATGTGTTCCTACCTCAGGTGCATTACTAGATTCTTCAAAAACCTCAAAAAAGTCTGTGGGACTTTTCCTCAGAGTCTGGTCAGCAGGCAGCGTGTTGTCATTGTAAGAAGACACAAACTTAAAGTCACTGGTTCGAGATCCTGTTGTCAGGTACGCGTCATAATTGTAAGCGCTGCGTAAAGTTCCTGTGCCGTCAACATCTGCATAATTAGGAGGCAGATAACCGCTGGGGATGGCAACTGCTCCATCAAACAACAGTCGGGGCTTTCTCCTGTGACAAAATCTCACACCAAAGATGATGATGATGAAGGTCAGGAAGAAGGTGGACACACAAACCAGAGCGATGATCAGATAGGAAGTCAGTTTGGAGTTCTTCTCATCATTAGAAATATCCTTCAGTTCTGGCACCTCAGCCAAGTTATCTGAGATCAGTAAATACATGGCACAGGTGGCAGACAGAGAGGGCTGTCCGTTATCTTTGACTGCAACAATCAGGTTCTGTTTCATGCTGTCAGATTGGGAAATGTCCCGCTGTGTCCTGATCTCTCCGCTGTGCAGCCCAATGGTGAAAAGTCCTGGATCAGTGGATTTGACTATATGATAGGACAGCCAGGCGTTCTGTCCAGAGTCCGCGTCCACCGCAATGACTTTGGACACCAGAGAGCCTCCATGTGCAGCTTTGGGGACCAGCTCGGTCATGAAGGAGCTGCCCTCCGGGCCGGGGTACAGGATCTGAGGAGAGTTGTCGTTCACATCCGAGATGAACACACTCACGCTCACGTTGCTGCTGAGTGGAGGAGAACCGTTATCTCTGGCCATCACCTGCACTTGAAAACTCCTCAACTGTTCATAATCAAACGACCTGACAGCGTGGATCAGCCCCGTGTCTCCGTTCACAGACACATAGGAGGACACCGGGGCTCCGTTCACCTCAGCAGCTAACAGAGAATAAATCACTGTACCGTTTTGTCTCCAGTCGGGGTCTCGAGCGCTCACAGAGCACAAAGTGGAGCCAGCTTGGTTGTTTTCGCTCACATATGCGCTGTACGACTGTTCCTCAAACACAGGTGGGTTGTCGTTGATGTCAGCTACAGATAAGTGAACAGTTTTAGATGAGGACAGAGGTGGAGAGCCCTCGTCAGTGGCACTGATTGTAATGTTGTAATCAGACACTAGTTCACGGTCCAGCTGTCCTGTGCTCACCAAAGAATAATAGTTTTTGATGGAAGGAACCAACTTAAAAGGAGCGTTTGCTTGAATGGAGCAGCGGACCTGTCCGTTCTTCTCAGAGTCTCTGTCCTGCACATTAATGATGCCCACCTCTGTACCAGGAGGGGCGTTCTCTGGGATGGAGCTGGACAGAGATTTGACAACAATATCTGGAGCGTTATCATTTACGTCAGTGATATCAATGACCACTTTTGCTTCGGAAGACAGCCCATACCCATCTTTAGCTTCAACCATTACTCTATATTTTGAAGCCTCCTCATAATCAATGTTACCTGTTACAGTTATTTCTCCAGTTTTTCCATCAAGTGAAAATATATTTTGCATTTTGTCCGACAATCGGCTAAATTCATAAGTTATCTCTCCATTTATTCCTTCATCTGCATCTGTTGCGCTCACTCTGATAACTGGAGTGTTTAGAGGAGAGTTTTCTTGTAAAGTCGCTGTATAAATGGACTCAGAAAACACTGGAGCGTTATCATTAGCATCAAGTACTGTGACATGGATGACTACAGTCCCTGATCTCTGAGGAGAACCACCATCTACAGCCGTCAGCAATAATTTCATCTCCTGCTGCTGTTCTCGATCTAATTCTTTTTCCAAAACCAGTTCTCCGTATTTATTTCCAGCATTTGTGGTTTGAACATTCAGCACAAAATGAGCGTTTTCCTGCAGAACGTAGCTCTGAACAGCGTTCAGGCCTACATCTGCGTCATGAGCAGCATTAATGCGATACCGAGCTCCTTTAACAGCTGATTCCCTAATTTCAAGCTTAATAACGTCTTTCGGAAACATCGGTGCGTTGTCATTTATGTCTTGAATCTGCAAGGATATCCGATGGAGCTCCAGAGGATTTTCCAGAAGCAGGTCGAATTTCAGAACGCACGTCGGCTTTTCCACACAATGCTCCTCCCTGTCTATTCTTCCAGAAACAAACAGATCCCCGTTCTTCTGGTTAATTCCGCAGTACTGCTTTCCATTTTTTTCCACCTCAATACGAGGCCTACGAGCTGCCAGTCTCCTCAGTTCGAGTTTGAGATCTTTAGCGATATTTCCAAAAACAGATCCGGGCTTCAGCTCCTCTGGCACAGCGTAGCTCAGGTCTCCTTTAACGCAGTGCACGAGAACAAAGGAAATGAAAAAGCCAACTATCTGTGAAACGCGCCCTGAAATGATCATTTTAGCCAAATGTACTCCCGCTGCAGAAATAAAGCCGTTTTTCTTGTTTAGATAGAAGTAAGATAGGAGATAGATAGAAGTAATATTTTACTAAGAGACAAAAAATGCCGCTGCAACCTTGATTTGAACCGAGCCCAGTGGCAGTAAAGGGTGGTGTGCAAAGTCGATTTTTAAGGCGGTCTACAGTGCCACCCTGAGTACAGAAATAATATTTGCTATTCTTTTAAAACATCCAATATTTCCCAAAACAGCCCGTCATTATAAAAAAAAAAAAAAAAAGAAGTATGTTTTAATACGGTTAAAGAATGAGAGGCAATGTTTTTTTTTTTTTTTTTTAAGAAGACTTAAGACTAAATAAAATGTCATGTTTCAACTTGAAGACAATTTAACTTGAAAACCTTAGACAGTTATGCACTTATTTTTCAATGACCAAAAATAAAGGGTTCTATATGCATGTTTTATTATTTCCTCATTACCTACAAATTGTGCACAAAATTCATTAAATAGGATAAGAAACACCATCTTAATGTATTTTTAATAAATATTTCAACTGCTTTAAATTTGTTCTAAAGTATTTCATGCTTTTTTAAAACAGAGCATAGTTTTCACTTGTATTTTTTAAAATAATTAGTAGTGATTTTAAAAAGCAATTATTAAAACATAAACATACTTTTTTCCCCTGTGTAATTTCATTATGTGCCACTTTTAAAGCTTAATTTAAAAAAAGAAAATAAAAAAAATGGAGGCCTAAGTGTATCATCTTTAAAAAAAATGTTTAAAACTGATTGTTAGCTAAATAAACTGTAACATAAGCAAGAGAAAATTATGCTGTAAAATCAAATCCTGGAAAATAACAATACCTGTTCAATTTTCCCACAGCATTCTAAATATGAAAACTTCCCATTTGCATCTTACAAAATTCAGTACAAATATTCAGCATGCATAAATAAATAAATAAAGTCAATCTAAAAGCAAAACCACACTACAGTGCTTGTGCCAGCTGCTCAATAGTTTCAGTACCAAGGACAGCGACATTAACGTTAACTGCTAGCTTTTCCTTAAAGCATTACTATTTTGAGACACTGTTTGGAAAATAATTGACTTCAGAAGTAGAAAAGTAGAAAACAGTTAGGATGTGTGAGACACATGAAATATACGAGACAAAAAATATTCACTAATAGTTTTGGTAAAAAAAAACAAAAAAAACACAACTTATTTTTAATTTTTTACATTTATATTTTTTAGGTTCACTTCACCTTATTACAAACCACTGCTGACCAAGAAACTGATTGCAAGTACACCACAACTTAAGAGCCTTACAATTAAGTCTGTTTTTTTTATAGTCCCTCAAACAAAGCTCCATCCAAAACAAACACTGGCTGTTCAGAGTGATTCAGGAAAACATAACTTTTATGGCAAAAAGTAAATAAAGACATAAAGTTAAGAAGCAAAATGAAAGCATAACCGAAGCAGGTATGAAATCAACAGAAAAGTGTAAACATCTAATTCAAAAGTTTGATAGATTTAAAAACAGCACGTGTTCAGAAGCCTGTATGAAAAAAAGTAAAGATAATAAATGCTAAATGAAATATACTTATTTAATGCTTTCAAACTTTCCTTGAAGGCCAAACGAGCTTCACAATCACAGTCCCAATCACCCACATATTCACACTCTGATGACATCTTCCAAAAAAAAATATACTTGTAAATTGTTATAAATGGTTAATTTTAGTATTAATAAGACTGCAAGACACAATAATACAATAACTTAAGATTTCTTTCTATTATCAAACAACGTTAATATTTGCAATGTAGAAACAAAAGGTTCTCATCTCAAGTAGAGATTTCAGAATCTATAATGATTTGTACCTAAAGCCTCTTCCCTAAATTAAAAAAAAAAAAAAAAAAAATCCAGCAAGGACATAAAATAGCCAAAAGAAAAAAAAACTTAAAGCAAAACATTAAAGCAAAACAACTTAAAGCAAAACATTAGTATTGCTTATTTTAAAGTGAATAACTTCAATTCTGCAGGAAAACATTGTATAAAACCACAACAGATGGTGGTCAAATAAATAAGGAAATCTGTTTACATTATCAGTATTGACTTGATAAATAAAATGATGCCCACTTCATGTAAATGTGCAGATTGAAAGTAGAATTTTACTTGACTTTTTAGTGACGTGACAACAGTGTTAAGGATGAAAAAATCTGAGACAAAGTTATAGAATGGGAAATGTGAAAACAATCCAGAATATTTAAAAAAAGGTGGATCTCTGACATTAAAAGGAGAAAATATTTGAGAGACTGTAAATAAAATGAAGCAGATAACAGTGATGTAGCCAGTGATACTTGCTGATACAAAACATTATGTAAATACCGTAATTTCCACACCATAAGGCGCACAGCATTATGAGGCGCAGTCTTTCGAAGGTCCATTTCTGCACTTAACACAAGGCGCACTGTATTGTAAGGCGCAAAAAAAGTAAAAAACAAAAAAAAAAAAACAAAAAAAAAAACAGTAAGTTTAGTTTAATAATATTCCGCTATTTTAAAATTGACTCACCTTATGTTTTAAATCAAATTTTCTCCAACAAATTCATTAAAGTCCTCATCGTTGGTTTTCTGAATCAAACAGCTGCACAATTTCTGAACCAGACATGGTGACTTCTCTCTTACCATTATCTGAGTCAGTCTTGTTACCAGGTGGCTGTTCAGTAATGATACCAGCTTTAGAACTCAGTCAAAGCTCCGACAACAGTTAAAGCAGATACATTAGTCCTGGCATCCACAATCCATTTACATACTCAGGGGCTGCCTTCCAGTCATAAAGTGTGTGCGCCATCTGTCATCCATCGCTCCCATATATAAAGACGCACGCTCTATTTCGCTTTCCCTCCAGTGGCACCAAGCACATTTCTTTTTAGACCTGAAGGGAACCTCGCGTAGTTTGATTGAACATTATTTCAACAGGGCTGTATCCGAGTGACTTGCGAAGAGTCATCTTCAGCAAACATACAGGAAAAACATGTGCGTAAAGCATTACTGAATCTCTGTGCGGTGTGCAGCCATACACGTGTTTAAAGTGCGGACTTTCCGGAGCGCTTCAAATCAGATGCATGCTCCAGAAAAGTTGTCACTTGGGCTTGAGAAAAGCTGTTAATTTTAGCACGTAGTAACATGATGGTCTTCCGAATGAACAGACAAAGAAATGCTGTGCGACAAATCATCCGCTCAATTTTGAGACTGCGCAGGCCATATAAAGCGTGTGCTCTGAAATTCTGTGATCTTTCTGTTTAGGGTAGCAAAATCCTACCCTGTAAATAATTTAAAAAAGCAATGTCCACAAGACGGGTGCTCATTGAAATGCAATGTGTTTGCTTCAATCAACCTTTGTAACCCAACAGTGTACCTCAAAATGCACATTGCGTGCTCGTCCGTGGTTTACTGCGTGTGTGTCAGCAAAAAATGGTCTGACATTTAATCAAGTGAGCGCTTCCCAAAGTTGCACATCAACAGCTTTACAGATTTTGGAAATCGGTGCAAACAAAAGGCGCATTGGATTATGAGGCACAAAGCAGAGTTTCGAAAAAAAAAGTTAAGGCTTTTAAGTGTGCCTTACCATGCGTATAATACAATACTTATATGTTAATTTTTAACAGATTCTGAATTCAAGGATTTATCCAATTGATCCGACTGACAAACCAAATATTTGTTCTAGTAAATCAAGTGTCTGCAGCTTTGTGCAGTCTACAATCTACAGATCTGAAAAGTTTTTTAACAATACAAAACTAAGAAAATAGTTTTAAAAGCCGTGACATGTCCACAAAAAGTCAAACAAAACCTCTTAACTTTCCAACTAAAAGAAATTCTATTTTCATTTTTTTAAACAACATTAATTACATTGGCATTTAATAGAGGAGTAGAGGTTTAAAAATGTACTAGATAAAAATTCACAGAAATACTCAAAGAAGGTAAAAAAATAATGTGTGTTAAAATAAAAGTGTTATATATTTAAATTGTACATATTTAAAATAAAAATTTAAAACAATATATAAAATTATATACATATTATATAATACAAAAAAATACCAAACTTAAATTGGGCAACTTGGGCGTTAAATATTAAACAGAGCAATTTGATAATATGATGCCTCCATCCTAAAACAAAAATGGAGAAACTGGACTCACGACGTTCAACTAAAACAAAACAATATTTCTAGTACTGTGAAAAAATATATATCCAGCAAAACACCAATCACTGTAGAAACATTCCTTCTGCGAAAAGAAGGGGATTGAAAGTGTTGCAAAGCAAGCAAAAAACACAAGTTTAAAAAAATTCCGCGAACAGAAAATGAGCCAATTTTTAACATCCATAATATTAAAGAGAGAAACCAAATGAACAAAGCAACATACCTCAGAGGAAATAATCTCATCTCCAAATGCATCTGCAAGATCTGTCAAACTTTTCCTCAGAGTCTGGTCAGCAGGCAGCGTGTTGTCATTGTAAGAGGACACAAACTTAAAGTCACTGGTTCGAGATCCTGTTGTCAAGTACGCGTCATAATTGTAAGCGCTGCGTAAAGTTCCTGTGCCGTCAACATCTGCGTAATTAGGAGGCAGATAACCGCTGGGGATGGCAACTGCTCCATCAAACAACAGTCGGGGCTTTCTCCTGCGACAAAACCGCACACCCAAGATGATGATGATGAAGGTCAGGAAGAAGGTGGACACACAAACCAGAGCGATGATCAGATAGGAAGTCAGTTTGGAGTTCTTCTCATCGTAAGAAATATCCTTCAGTTCTGGCACCTCAGCCAAGTTATCTGAGATCAGTAAATACATGGCACAGGTGGCAGACAGAGAGGGCTGTCCGTTATCTTTGACTGCAACAATCAGGTTCTGTTTCATGCTATCAGATTGGGAAATGTCCCGCTGCGTCCTGATCTCTCCACTGTGCAGCCCAATGGTGAAAAGTCCCGGATCAGTGGATTTGACTATATGATAGGACAGCCAGGCGTTCTGTCCAGAGTCCGCGTCCACCGCGATCACTTTGGACACCAGAGAGCCTCCATGTGCAGCTTTGGGGACCAGCTCGGTCATGAGGGAGCTGCCCTCCGGGGCGGGGTACAGAATCTGAGGAGAGTTGTCGTTCACATCCGAGATGAACACACTCACGCTCACGTTGCTGCTCAGTGGAGGAGAACCGTTATCTCTGGCCATCACCTGCACTTGAAAACTCCTCAACTGTTCATAATCAAACGACCTGACAGCGTGGATCAGCCCCGTGTCTCCGTTTACAGACACATAGGAGGACACCGGGGCTCCGTTCACCTCAGCAGCTAACAGAGAATAAATCACTGTACCGTTTTGTCTCCAGTCGGGGTCTCGAGCGCTCACGGAACATAAAGTGGAGCCAGCTTGGTTGTTTTCGCTCACATATGCGCTGTACGACTGTTCCTCAAACACAGGTGGGTTGTCGTTGATGTCAGCTACAGATAAGTGAACAGTTTTAGACGAGGACAGAGGTGGAGAGCCCTCGTCAGTGGCGCTGATTGTAATGTTGTAATCAGACACTAGTTCACGGTCCAGCTGTCCTGTGCTCACCACAGAATAATAGTTTTTGATGGAAGGAACCAACTTAAAAGGAGTGTTTGCTTGAATGGAGCAGCGGACCTGTCCGTTCTTGTCAGAGTCTCTGTCCTGCACATTAATGATTCCCACCTCTGTACCAGGAGGGGCGTTCTCTGGGATGGGATTGGATAATGATTTTAATAAAATAATGGGCACATTGTCATTTACATCAGTAATATAAATTTTTACTTTTGCATAGGAAGTTATTCCTAGTCCATCTTTTGCAGTGACTCGCAGCTCAATCAAGGACAGAGACTCAAAATCAACTGTTGCAGTCAATCTAATCTCACCTGTTTTTTCATCTATCTCAAACCTAGACTTTGTATCTTCTGAAATGTGCCCAAAATCATAAGTTACCTCTCCATTCAATCCCTCATCTGCATCATCAGCGCTCACTCTCGTCACAACAGCACCTATTGGGGAGTTTTCTGGCAAACTGGCCTCATAAAGGCTCTGACTGAACACTGGCACGTTGTCATTTGCATCTAACACAGTGACGTGAATAATAACGGTACCTGATTTTGGAGGCGAACCACCATCCAGAGCTGTGAGGAGCAGATCGATTTCTTTTATTTTTTCACGATCAAGCTCTTTATTAAGAATAAGCTCCACCGCATTACTTTCAACACCCAGGATAAAATTATCATTCCTCTGCAGGTTATACGTCTGCACTGAAAATTGTCCCACGTCCGCATCATGAGCTTCCTCGATAGGAAAACGAGCCCCTTTGACTGCGGATTCCGAAATTTCTATCTTAATAAATTCTTTATAAAACCGCGGAGGATTGTCATTTATGTCCTGAACACGAAGATTAATTCTATGTAGTTCCAGTGGATTCTCCAACATGAGTTCCTCTCTTAAAACGCAGGATGCTTTGTCTCCGCATAGGCCCTCCCTGTCAATTCTACCCGCAACAATCAGATCACCGTTTGAAAGATTTATATTGAAGTAAATCTTCCTGCTTCCATCATTATCGATGCGAACTTTTCGACCGGACAGTTTTCCTGCTTCCAGACCCAAGTCTTTGGCGATATTTCCAATTACTGATCCGCTTCGCGTTTCCTCTGATAAAGAGTAGCTGAGATCTCCGTTGGCAAGATGAAAAGAAAAAACCCACAAAGCAATGACTTGCGCTCCAAATCCGACTGTAGCCTTCATAACGTTGCGACAACTCTTCAAGTTAAAGGAGCGAAAGTAAAAAAAACGACTGGAATAAAAACATAAAGGAAAAACAATGGTTAGAAATCCGCGTTTTGATCTGATGAAGAAGACTGCGTGCCAGATACGTCACAGGAGTATGGATTGCATAAAAGAGGTTCTGCTACGGCTGGTACACAGCGACATCGTGCGTTTGCCCTTTAATTTCACATCTGAACTGCATGTCCAAACCCTTTACCAAAAATGACGGAACCATATTCTTGAAAAAGGAAGAGCCGCAAACATTAAGATCGGTACAATAAAGCTAAAATATTCGTTGTGCGCCACGAACTGTCACAATAATTCAAACTTCGCCATTCCTTAAAATATTGTTTATAGGATATTAGTAAGTAAAGGAGGATGCTGCAGAACAAGGGAACAAAAGACCAGAGACAGAACAACGGATACAGAAGCAACGTAATCAAAACAATGTTCCAAAACTTAACTCACGACAAAACTAAAATACTGAAAACTCAAATCAGTGGAATATCACAAAAAAAAAAAAAAAAAAAAAAATGTTAGTTGATCTTTGCCACCTGAAGATAATATTTAAATTTTAAACTGAACTCAAACAGCTGAGAACTTAAAACTGCGTGAAGAAGGAAAAGCAGAAACAGATGCGCACAATCTGAACTTTCCTTTTTTTTAATGCAAAAAAAGTGAAAATTAGGCACGAACTCACGCAAAAAATGATTTGAAAAAAAATATTCAATCACAAATAAAAGCGATACCACGAGCAATCAAATTACTTCCAGAAATTGTAAATAATAATAATAATATTTTAAAAAATGATTTAATAAGATGTAGCTAGAATGGAAAAATATTTTTGAGTCAAAACTACTAGAACATGTTATCAAATAAAGTTTATGTATATATTTAAAAAAAAATAAGCAAAAAAAAATGTGTATAAATTCAATTTGATATAAACTTAACCATAACAAAAACAACACCTGTGCAAGCCTCAATGCAACCCACGTTTTGAAAATATATTGAGAAAAATACATAATAAAACCCATAAAAAGACATAATAATATAAAGTTTCATTTATATCAACTTTATAACAGCTCAAAACAAAAAATTAAAAGATCATAGATGTAAAATTATAACCCAAATAGGTTTAATTGCATTGTCAACTAGAAGTTAAAATTGAATTAGTCACAACAGCATGACACCTAAACTAAAACTGAACTTATAAATGTTTACTGAAGTTTGAGGATTACACTTTTCTTGGCTTTGTTTGACGGTGAAGAAAAATCTGGCTTAGTCGTCATCTTAGTTTAGAAGAGCAAAGTACATGACCCTTAAACGAGGTTTTTGTTAAAAAAAAAGACTGCAGTATTCGGCATCACAAAAAAGAAAATGCAGACTGTAGAACTTGTAGTACTTTTATAAACAGCCATTTTTAACGACCAAACTTCAAAAAATGTCAAATTAGCTAACAAGAAAAATGAAAATTTGAAGGCAAATAGTTTTTCGCATGCTGAACCATGGATAACATTGGTGAGCGATTCCAAAGGTTTCAAAACCACACAGAAGAGCTTTCTTTTTACGTTGTGTCATCATGTTATACTTTGTTGTCCTACGTCCTGAACCAGTTCTTGCGATTGATTGACTGTTCAATTTGTATTTTACAAGAGGCAAACTTTCTGTTTTTTTAGTTTTTAGTAACAAAAGCTTCTTGATTTGATCGGGTTATTTTTGTCACATCATGTTTGACTAAAACCTTAATGCCTGTAGGTTATGCATTTTGTTTTATGCTTTTGTTTGTTTATTTTGTTTTATATTGTCATGTAGCAGTGTCGTTGTATTTCTGAATCTTTTTAATGCGACATATTTGGGAATTTTTAACTGGGAAACGTGCTGTAAAATTGAAGCATTCTGTCTTGTTTTTATTTGAGAGGAAAGTAAAATTGATATCTTTTACTTAAAAAAAACATTAAAATTGCAACTTCCTTAAGAGTTGTTTAAAATGCAGACCTAATTTGTTGAGCATTTTTAGACATCTCTAAATGCCTACATCAATTATGTAGGAACTTCCCTTGAAGATTTGTCGAATGATAATGCTTTGGATTGGTGCGTTGTTTAATACCCCTTGTATAGAAAAAAAGTACCAGAGCAAATAAATAAATAAATGAAAACCGTGAAAAAAAAACGTCTAAATGTTAAAAGAAAAAAGGGGCAAATGTATTCCTACCTGGGGTTCATCTCTAGATTCATCAAAACCCTCAAGAAAGTCCGTGGGACTTTTCCTCAGAGTCTGGTCAGCAGGCAGCGTGTTGTCATTGTAAGAGGACACAAACTTAAAGTCACTGGTTCGAGATCCTGTTGTCAGGTACGCGTCATAATTGTAAGCACTGCGTAAAGTTCCTGTGCCGTCAACATCTGCGTAATTAGGAGGCAGATAACCGCTGGGAATGGCAACTGCTCCATCAAACAACAGTCGGGGCTTTCTCCTGCGACAAAACCGCACACCCAAGATGATGATGATGAAGGTCAGGAAGAAGGTGGACACACAAACCAGAGCGATGATCAGATAGGAAGTCAGTTTGGAGTTCTTCTCATCGTAAGAAATATCCTTCAGTTCTGGCACCTCAGCCAAGTTATCTGAGATCAGTAAATACATGGCACAGGTGGCAGACAGAGAGGGCTGTCCGTTATCTTTGACTGCAACAATCAGGTTCTGTTTCATGCTGTCAGATTGGGAAATGTCCCGCTGCGTCCTGATCTCTCCGCTGTGCAGCCCAATGGTGAAAAGTCCCGGATCAGTGGATTTGACTATATGATAGGACAGCCAGGCATTCTGTCCAGAGTCCGCGTCCACCGCGATCACTTTGGACACCAGAGAGCCTCCATGTGCAGCTTTGGGGACCAGCTCGGTCATAAAGGAGCTGCCCTCCGGGGCGGGGTACAGAATCTGAGGAGAGTTGTCGTTCACATCCGAGATGAACACACTCACGCTCACGTTGCTGCTCAGTGGAGGAGAACCGTTATCTCTGGCCATCACCTGCACTTGAAAACTCCTCAACTGTTCATAATCAAACGACCTGACAGCGTGGATCAGCCCCGTGTCTCCGTTTACAGACACATAGGAGGACACCGGGGCTCCGTTCACCTCAGCAGCTAACAGAGAATAAATCACTGTACCGTTTTGTCTCCAGTCGGGGTCTCGAGCGCTCACAGAACATAAAGTGGAGCCAGCTTGGTTGTTTTCGCTCACATATGCGCTGTACGACTGTTCCTCAAACACAGGTGGGTTGTCGTTGATGTCAGCTACAGTTAAGTGAACTGTTTTAGATGAGGACAGAGGTGGAGAGCCCTCGTCAGTGGCGCTGATTGTAATGTTGTAATCAGACACTAGTTCACGGTCCAGCTGTCCTGTGCTCACCACAGAATAATAGTTTTTGAAGGAAGGAACCAACTTAAAAGGAGCGTTTGCTTGAATGGAACAGCGAACCTGTCCGTTCTTGTCAGAGTCTCTGTCCTGCACATTAATGATGCCCACCTCTGTACCAGGAGGGGCGTTCTCTGGGATGGAGCTGGACAGTGATTTCATACTGATGGTGGGTGCGTTATCATTTACATCTATTATTTCTATAATTACTGTACAGTATGAAGTGAGACCTGGTCCATCTTTTGCTCTTATGCGAAGTTCAATAGAAGGTTCTTTTTCATAGTCCACTGCTCCCAAAACTCGTATTTCTCCTGTCTTTTGATCAAGTGAGAACAGAGAAACATGGTTATTGGACACGTGATCAAAGTTATATGTGACGTCACCGTTTGCTCCTTCGTCTGCATCAGTAGCGCTTACTGTTGTAACTAAAGTGCCGACATCAGAGTTTTCTGCCAGAGTGCATTTATAGACAGCCTCATTGAATACAGGAGCGTTATCGTTGGCGTCTAAAACAGTGACGTGAATAACCGCAGTTCCTGATCTCTGAGGAATCCCACCATCTTTGGCAGTGAGAATAAATCTCAGGTCTGCCTTTTGTTCTCTGTCTAGTTCTTTTACTAATACTAATTCCGGCTGTTTACGCCCACTCACGTCTGTATTGACGTGAATAGTAAAATGTTCGTTGCTCTGTAATTCATACAGCTGCACGGCGTTACTGCCGATATCTGCATCACGGGCTTCAGTCAGCAAGAATGTGGCTCCTTTATCGGCAGATTCTCTCATTTCAAAAGAAATCAGGTTTTCACTGAACTCGGGGCTGTTGTCGTTAATGTCTTGCACTTGAATACTGATGCGATGAAGCTCCAATGGGTTTTCCAGAACAAGCTCCTCTTTTAAAATGCACGTCGCCTTTTTTCCACAGACACTTTCCCGATCCATCCTCTCCGCGACAATCAAATCCCCCGTTCTCAGATTGATATCACTGTACCTTTTGTCAGTCTTGTCTGCATCAATGCGGGCCTTGCGCAAAGAGAGGCTTGCAGTACCCAGCCCGAGATCCCTGGCAATATTTCCGATCACGGAGCCACGTTTCAGTTCCTCCACGATTGTGTAGCTGACATCTCCGTGCGTAAAATGCGCAAAGAAAAAAAGGAAAAGATAAAAACGATGTGTGAATAATCCTCTGTACACAGAGTCCCACAATGACTGTATATCCATCCTTTTTTGATTACTTTTGTTCTAAATCACCTAATTCTTCGGGTAGATTGCGCCAGCAATGGCTTCCTTTGTCCTTAACGGAGCTTCACAACACAATAACGCCTGGTAATGGAGGAAAAGTATGAAGACCACCTTGCTTTCTTGGTGCACAGTGACACCAAGAGTCCCAAAAAGTTATCGCATGTGGACTATATCTGACAATTACACAAAGAATTTCACTAAAATTAAAAAAAATAAATAAATACAAAGCAGCGATGTGTTGATGGAGGCTCTGACTCGCATTCAGCTATATTTCTAACTAACATTTTGTATTGGTTTTACTGATAAGTGTCAGTTGTGGTGGAGTTTGTGGGTCAATGAATCATAAAAATATCAGTTTTTAAAATACTGGATGGACTATCAACACTCAAATAATTTGAAGGAAGAAAAAGCAGAAAAACAAAACGGGACTTTTGTTTAATGAAGCAAACGTATTCTGACCTATGATGCAAAATAGCATGGGGGCCATTTGCTGCCAATATTATTCAGGACAGAAATTATAGAAACCAAGGTCATTTTCTTTCTTCAGATGAAAGGAAAATAAACCCATCTTTCTGAATTGGCACATTTAAAAAAAAAAAAAAAAAAAAAAAAACAAGGATTCACCAAGTCTTTAATAATTTCCCCTAAACTCCAAGCCCTTATCAGATGGAGCAAAATTTATTCTGGAATAATGCATTGAACTATGTTTTTTCTGTTCAGTGACATTCAAGACACTTTCTCCATCTCGGGTGTTGCTCTTTGTAGGTCTCAACTTACAAACTCTGTGACAAGCTACACAGTGGATTCAGCAGTTGTTTCTAAATCGTGATCACCAGTACTATATGTGTACAGGGATACGTATTAATGTATGCATGTACTCAGGAAGATGGGTTTGCATTTGAGTTGATCACACTATATGAAAATGTGCTTCTTTCTTTTAGAGTTGTACAGGAAAAAAAAAACATAGGAAACACATTTGAAAAAAAAAACAATTGTGTTGTCTGAGAGTAGAAAAAGAGAGTCAAGCACAAAATATATGTAAACAAAAATGCAATTCCTGAATCCTAATTTGTTTTAGATTTGTATTTATACACTTAATTTGCAATAATATGACATTCACAGAAGACCTAAACTAATAAATATAATTTATTTTCAAAAGGGAAAACTAATTGGAAAGACAATACAAAGCTCACTCTCCTGATTTCCGTTGTTTTTTCTTTTCAAGTGAATTGAAACAATTTAATTGACATCAAAACTCTGAGACATAAAGTGCTCCAAGAGTGCTAGTAACAGTGCTGAGATCTAACTGCAATTATTGTGTTGCCCTATTATAGTGGCTTTTCTATCCTTCACAAAACTTATGGGTTCTTTCCATGCACAGCGCAGTACATTTTAGTAACCCTGGAAAAGTCGATTCTCCTTTAAATTAAACGGTGTGGTTGTGCTGCAGCTCTAAATGCTTACAAAACATGAAATACTTTTGAAAAAAAGCTACTGAAGAGAAATTATTGAATGAATTATCAAATGTGTTGCTGAACTTGTTGTGATAACTATTGGAGCAACGTCCAACTTTTTTGCTGCGATCACACCACACAGAGAAATGAAGAATAAAAAAGAACTGGAGGGTTATTCTGCAGATGTCCACAATCTAACCGTCTTTCACAATGTTCTACAACAGTAGAGTCACACAGCCTAATGTCTCAGAGGCATTTGTGTTCAACTTCTAAAATGACCGTTAAATAATGCTTCAACGAAAACGTGTAATTCCTGCTTCATAAAAATATTATCAGCTATGTATTTCTTGCTGGCAACATAGTCAAGCTCAATTTAAATGATAATTTATCACCTGCTACATGTGAAAGCAAAACAACAAATTTAAAACAGCATAAAACAGACAAAAGCAACAGCAAGAGAAATAATGAAAAAAATAAGGGGAGTTATGTAGAACACTAATTATTAGCATAGACTATATATATTGTTGTTGATGTTTTTTTTTATCTGTTTATTATTATTTTTTTCTGTACAGCTTATCTAGGCCAGCCCAAAGAATAGTGATATATATATATATATAGTGGGATGGATTTGGTCTACTAAGCAATGTCAAGATGCCATGACAAAGAGTGAGACTCATCAAAAACCTTGTTTTTTTTATCAAGTTTCCATCCATCAATTTACCATATGCTTTTAGCATATTTCACATGTGTTTAATTAAGTTAAATGCAAAGGAACAGTAGCCACACAACCACACACACATTCTGAACAAAGGGACAATTTGCTGTAAAACATATTCACTTTTAAAGCATGTTTTTAAACCGTGAGAAGAAGCCAGACTCCACAGAAATCCCACACATGATCGGGGAACACAAGCAAATTCCACACTGTAAAGACCCAGCAAGGGTTTAAATGAAGGCTTCTTTGGACAAAGCTGAAAATATTAACCTAAACACCATTGCGCAGCCAGGAAATGTTTTCCAATTATCCAACGAACTCTAGTTCAGCACCAAGGACAGCACAATTTACTCACTGTTTCACATTAGCAATTCTGTGCAATGCTGGCTCCAATAAAATATTAAAAATACATTTTAAAAAAATCACTGTATTTGAAATGTATACATTGTTTTTATGAAATAAAATATCAGATTTTTATGGACATTTTTACCTGAATATTGTTAATTTATTAAATGTATAGGGCTATCTATTGTACATGTATCTTTATTTCTCCACAAGTTTGAATATTTTTCTGAACAAAAAAAAAAAAAATGCATATCATAAAATTTTATGTGTGCACTTAATCTGTAGGGGTATTTCAGGGATGTACCGGGTGCTAGTCTCAAGAAAAACCCTTGTGTGAAGGGACTGTGTTTCTCAGTAAGCCTGGGAGTGCGTTATATTCTTTCAACATGGGAGGATTTTGCGGAGAGGGAGGTCTGAGCATCTTTGATGAGACATGCCCCGACAACCCGATTCCGGGAAAGCAGGATATAATGGACAA